>OX465532.1:10368407-11618407 GCA_950022985.1 Udea ferrugalis | reverse complement strand
TGTTTAAGTTTTTATGAATAAGTACGGCCAGTACCAAACCAATACGGTTCCTCATTATGGGCCTGATAACGAGCACAAGGCCACCCGACGTGTCATGACTGCACTGCATTTCGCTACGAGATCGAATCAGGAATAGGAAATCCGTAGGAGAATTAAAGTCGCCGACGCAGCCCAGCGGGTTAGCCTTTAAAGTTTGGAGCCGAAAAGTGCTCGAATAGAGACCACTTGAAGCCAAACGCTGCTTGAGGCGTCCACACGCAAGGCTGACGGATGATCACAAAAAGAACGCAGTGTTTTGGTGGATGCTGTTGCCGTTTTTCCTATTGTATCAGCATAGTAAAAATCGCATCATATTATGTTACTTAAAGAAAATAAAACTGTATCAATGATTCGAAGACTATTCAGGTCCATAATCTTGAAACTTTTTAGCTCCTGACGCGAACAGGCTGAATGTAGATTAACGGATTTATATTTTAACTTCTTGGAAAGCAGAATTATATAAGTTAGCTTCGCTAAGACCTACCTGCGCGTAGCGTAAAATAGAATATGACGCACCTGGGTCAATAAGTCGAGTTCGCAGTTCGTACCTACCTAAAAAACAAAGTAAAGAACATTGCCAATAATAAAGATAAAGACACACGCTCATGATAAACCTAATTATGTAGATAAAAGTGGTCAACTGCGAGCCAGTCTTTCCTACTGTAGAGTCTGTTCGCTGGCAAGCCACCTACCTATTTGTTATTTTTTTAAAAGCTGTACTATAATTATAGCCTGCTGCAATAATTCATGTTTCCTGTCAATCTACACAAATGTTATTAGGTATTGCTTACTTGGTCTAGAAAAAGGTATGGTGGGCCCAGGCATTAGGTATTTTGTACCTTGTTAGCCGAAAACTTATGAAAATTAAGTTTAAGCATTTGTTAATGAAACACTTTTTCTTTAAATTTAGTTTCATCTAAATGCAGCTATTAATTTTTACTTTCTTAACCTGTGTAAAACGGTTGTCGCTCAAACGGCACTGTGAAATGATCTATCAACAACCGACCAATCGAAATTATAAGACTAATCATGTAATAATGGTTATATCATTATAAAACCACTAGGTACGTAGTAGTTTTCCGCTGCTGCATGCTGGAGGTTAAATATAAGGTATGGGTTGGGTCCTACTTAATAAACTGTTGTCTATCTCAATAGGTTAAATGTTAATTATATTACACCAGCTCTTGTCAGTAACTTGCGTCCGCCCGAATGGATTTATTTCGCACGTGGACCGGTCGGGCGAGTACTCTTTTATTATCTACTAGCGGCCGCCCGCGACTTCGTCCGCGTGGACTTAAGAAAGAAAAAAAGGTGATATTTTTTTATAAATAGTAGCCTATGTGCTTTTCAGCTGTATAAGCTATATTATTGTAAAGTTTCATTCAAATCCATTCAGTAGTTTTTACGTGAAATTGCAACACGGCACATCCACACATACAAACTTTCACCTTTATAATATTAGTAGGATGGCATAGATAAGGGTCCCAGACAAGTGTATAACATTTGGCACTTCGAATCATTAATATGAAGACACTATACTTTAGATCATTTTACGAATCATGTGATAAGCTCGAGCACTCCTTTACTGTGGCTTGAGTGTGCCCCGTTCAAACCATCTGAAACCATCTTTTGCGCGATTTGTGAACTGTTCGTCATTATATTTATCTTCTGCAGAACATTTGGTCTATGAATGTCTGTAGGATGTAATGTAAGTGACTTGCGGCCGCACTCAGAGACTTCAACTAAATGGTTCATTAGACCCAAAATTGCATATTGACCACAACATTTCTATAACCATTCAAATAAAGATCTTTTCAGGAGTAACCATAGAGTGCGACATATACGCACTTCCGGCATTCGGCACAAAGAACTTTATTTTTTTATTTAGATTAGATTAGATAATTTATTTCTCAAATTAAAGTTCACTACAAATTACATCAGATGTCAAAATATAGGTCATTAAATATTATATTATATTATTTTATATTTATTATTAAATATTTAATGATAAACTTTCTTTTACTGATGGTAGGTAGTAAATTTTAACGTCGTTTCAATTCAACATTTTCGGAATTACCTCAAGTCATCTATAATATTCTGTGTAAAATCTCAAATTGTACAACTTGGTCGCGGTTTTCCGTTTCCTGTATTACTAAAAGTAGATTTTTGAGTGTATTATTTTTATTTTAGCATTTATGGATTATGCATTATCTTCTCATTAAAGAAAAATAAAGAAAAAAAACAATCGGTCTATGGCTCAGGCGGGACTCGAACCAGCTTCTTTCGCAATCCGGTCCTTCCGGATTCCGATTTGGCCGGTATGTTAATGATCTCGGTAGCACAGTGGTAAGTGCAGCTGCCCGAAAGACCTTGGTTCGAGTCCCACTTGAGCCCAAGATCGAATGTTTTTTTCTGGGATTTCAATCTTTAATTTAATTACTAAAAGCAATCATATCTTTATTTTCAGAACTATGGGGAAAAAGCGCAAAGCGAGTAGTAGCACGAGCGAGCTTAATAATAAGGTACAGCAGGCAGGAAATATATTAGCTGAGACTGATACCGAAACAAACACAAAAAAACTCAAGAAAAAAAAGAGTAAAAAAGAAAGCAAATTAGAGAATTATACTGGAGGTAGCGAAAGTACTCTAGATACAGGATCGCTTGCTGATGAAGAGAAAGACATAGATACCAATACTAACAGAAAGAAAAGAACACGGAGTAACAACAAAGCCAATGATGCGCCACCAGAAATTATTGCAGATGATAATGAAACTATAAGTGTAAATAAACTTAAGAAGGGCAAGAAAATTAAAACAAATAAGAAACCTGTCGTTGATGCGGCACAAGAAAGCATTGCAGAGAATAGTGTAAATGAAGATGAATCTGTTGCCGCACCTCATGAAGTCGTTGTTGAGTCTGCAAAATCTACAAAGAAAAAGAAATCTGGCGTGGCGCCTCTTGGTGTAGTGGTTGAGTCTGCAAAATCTACAAAGAAAAAGAAACCTAAATCTGAACAAGCTCCAGAAGACGGAGAAGATATCAAAGATGAAGACATCGATCAGTTCTGCGATGAGTTAACAGAGGAAGATAACGTACAGTTTGATAATTGGGTCAAATTAATAGAAGCTAAATTACACTTGCCTAAAAATAAACAAAAATAATTAAATCTTTTGAGCTTTTATTTCATCAAAAACATATCCTAGCATAATAGCCTATTTGTTCACTGGGTATAGCCATATTATCTTTACAATTGCTACGATCCGCCCTCCTAACACGCATCATAAAATCAGGTATTACGTATAGGTATCTACGAATACTCCATGCACGCATCCCAAGCTTCTCACACTAATCCTTGCAGACACGCTCGTTGGTTAAAAAAATGGCATGACAGGCAGCATTAATTCCTCCTTCCTCAATTAAAAAAGAATTGACATCCTGGCAAGAGCAAGACAAAAATCGGAAATGGTTACCCTGATGAGCTGTTGACTGTACATTTGACCTAGCCCATCAGTACTATTAGAGCTAATCCTACCCTCTAGTAGCATGGTTCTACACCTTGAGGTAATTAGCTACTGGCACGGCAACTTCACCCGCATGAATGTAATGAAATCAAGTAGGTAGGTAGTTAATTTTAATAAGGTTTCTATAATTATCCACAACATACGTCATCATATCGTAGTATTTCTGACTGTCAAGGTTCGTTGCTAATTAATTATGATAAAATATACGTTTCGTCAGTAAAGAACCTATGTTAACGCCAAAATACCAAATGCCCATGCCATAATGTGTTTAAACTTGAAACTAAATAATTTGAGAATTTTCTATTAAATTACATCGAGACTTCGCGTGCATTTCACGGCGGCGTGCCGGCGTTCTTAAAGTTACGAAGTCACTAAGTTGGTAATCTCTAATCTATGTATAGAGACAAAGGTCATGAGCTCGATCCCTGTCGCCCATTTATGTAATAAACTTAAGTACTACCTAGTTCTGTACTCTACTCTCTCTACTACCAATGGGTCGTATTTATACATTTTTTATTCAACGTAAAACAAAAAAGTACATTTGGTGGACCTAACGCTTATAGGCGTTTGCTACCAACCAATGGCAAGGCAGAAACTACAAGTGTGATTTGTCCCATTTATTTACGAAATAAAAATTCAGTCATGAAGATGAAAATCAACCTTGGAGTCTTCAAAAAAGGGTTTCCCGACCGTTGACAGCGTCGTTAAATCGCCGCCCTGGTGCGGCGTTCCCTCCACTGATTGTCTTTATAGGCTATTCCGAGTTCAGTAAGGTTCAGAGGGTTTACCTGTAATAGGCTGCGAGGTCGATGATTACCTGCCATGAGTTTTCACATAATTTAAAATCATGTCAGTTAAATTAAGCGGACGCTAGCCGCTTAATTTAATTGACAAGATTTGAAGAAGTTATCGCAAAGTGCCGCTAGAGGATAGTTATGGAAATAACGAAGGCCTATATAAATTATTTACGCAGACGCTAATGTAGCGACTGCGGAAGCGAAAATCCTAAATTATTAGTTGTAGCTTGAGGTCAGTCGTTAACCTAAACGAGGCCACAGACAGCGCCCATGTCGTTCACAATGGACGCTGTCCTCGCCGTGAAACAGCATGGTTATGCAGTAAAAGTGCCGAGGATCTGGAGCTTGCCCATGGACGTTCTGTAAACTTCAATTCCATGAGCTTGCCTCGCACCACTTTTCAATAGGGCTATCGCGTTTGGATTTTTCCGCTAGAGGCGCTAGTGTCGAGTGGGGTTTAGCGATGTTTCCGAAACCAAATAACACCGCACTGGCACTAAGTGGCTTCATTTTTTTAATTGCATAATCTCAGCACCGATTGCATTTTAAACTGTCACTTAATTCTTTTCTCAGGTTCTTCCACAAGTAAAAAATACAGTTCACAGCCATGGCTATGAGGTCGATAAAGTCAACTTGGCTGATGGCTTAGTGGCCACCGACAATACTTATAAAAAGCTTTAAATGACAATCACGGAATAGAAAAAACAGTGCAAATGCGAAGTAGGCGTGGCACGCGTGCCACAATTAAGCACTGCTGTGCTTACTTGGTCCCAGTCGTGTTCTTACGTCGCATCGAGTTGCTCGTCTCGCGAAAACTTCAAATTTCCGTAGTTATGCCGTATTGCTCCATTTTGGAGTGCAAAAATGATAGTAGGATAAAAAAACTTGAAAATGTAGGTCTTTCCTATCCCATCACTAAGTGCCATTTTATTTGTTTTCTAATAAAATCTTGTTAATTTCAATAGACAGATAGATATCGACCTTTAACGCAAATTTCAATCTTAATGCTTAAACAATATCTATCTACAATATCTTAATTATTATAAATTGACATTAGATTAGAAAAGTCGTAAACACTGTCAGCAGTAAAGCACAACAAATATTATCTGTAGGGTATGAAGGTTTATTTCCAGATGTACGATCTGTGAATTATGCTAATTTGGACTAGAATTGAAACGACCAAGCAAACGGCTTTTTTCTTTGTAGTTCATTATATGACTTTCAATATATTTGTGTGAGTTTGGCGATAGCGGTTCCTTCACTAATGTTGTCGCATTGCACTTCCACTGTTTTTTTTGTTCGGTGCAATCAATGTCCTTTGGCTGATGGCCCAGTCGCCAATGCCATAATAAATTATGAAAAAAAAAACAATCAATGTCACTTTTTTAATTTTAACTTTAGTGCGTGTGCAGTGCATTTGATTGAGGTTATTTTTATTTATTGACTGTGTTGTGATTGTGGTGTCCTCTGATACTGCAAGTTAATTAACTATTGCAGGTACCTAATCTGTTAGTGATAGAGTAAATATATGCTTACACTACAACCCTGAGAAAACATTCCTTCATAGTTTGCTGGCTTTCATTTTATTCTAAAGATAGTTCTGAGTTTATACTTTCATTTTTAGTGCGGAGGGGAATTTAGAAGCAAACTATGACTAGATTTGCGCGTGCTAAAGGTTCTAAATCCTCTAATGAGAGAGCCCCTGAAGACAGTACACCATGGGAAGTAATGAAGGAACAGCTGTTGCAAGCCAAAAATGATAATGAAGAGTCTAAGAAAAGGATAGAGGTATGTTATCTGTTTCAATATTATTTTGTTTGTGTCCTTAACACATAAATTAATTTTATTCGATGATAAATAATAATAAAAAAGAGGTTGACAGGTTATGTCAGTATTGATGTGAAGTCTAAAATTTGTCCTCTGGTGTACGTACCTACATAATTTGGCCATGTGAACAAGATATATGATTATTCACTAGATCGTAAACAAGACTGATACATGTTGCACCGTGTCATCTCAAACTGGCAATGCTTTGCTCTGGTGCTTAATCATTCTGATGTCGGGTGCCACTTTTTTGCACAAGTAACCTAGGTATCTACCTCCTTTTTATTCTAATATCATTGATTTTATTCCTCTTTTTCCTTGGCTATAAGCTGTTTCAGCATGTTTCTGACAGCAGATGTATTTAATTCATTTAACTATTTTTTATTGTAACCAGATTGTGCAATAAGTAGGTTCTACTCCCACTTGAATACACAACTTCCTTCATCATTAATTTTATTGATATTTCATTTTGCTAATGAAATCTTCATTGATAATTGAAATGTTTTGTTTGGATTTTCAGGCTGAGAATCAACGGATAGAGAACTACCAAAACTTCTTAAAAGAACAAAAAGTTCAGAAGAAAAAAGCATCATGGTGTGATTTTCCCGAAACTGATAAAACACAAGGTACAAACCAGCAGCCTCCTAAGAAGAAAAAGAAAAATAATCAAACCGACAAGGGTTCAACTCAAAATACCAGTGAAGCACAGTCAGGAAATAATACTGAAAAATCTATAGACACTGCACATAAGAAGAAAAAGAAGAATAAGCATAAAAATAAAACAGATTCAGTTACTGACATAAAACCTACAGACAATGAAGTCGAAGTTGTTGCAAATAAACATGAAAATAATCCATCTCAGAAGAAAAAGTCAAAAAAAAATAAGCAATTAAATGAAGAATCAAATAAATCAAATGAAACTAAAATTGAGCAAGCAGAGCCTACTCTCGAAATTAAAAATGTCAATAAACAAAATAATAATAACCAACAAAAAAAGAAAAAGCCTGCAAAATTTGTTGATGGTAAACCGGTACGTAGGAAAGAAATCAATGATAATAGCTTCCAGCTTATAATAAATGGTAAAGAAGTTGAACTGGTTAGATTTGATGGTTTTCCAATCATGAAAAGGGATGCTGAACGTTTAGCTGAATTGAAGAATAGTATGATAAAGAAAGGAATTCCTAAAAGCGAGGTACAGAGGACAATGAAACTAGAAAGAAGGCGGGCAGAGAAGGCGTTGGCGAGAATGAAAAGAGAAGTGTGCTACAACTGCAGGAAAGGTGGACATAACCTCTCTGACTGTCCGGACTTGAAGTCCAAGATACCAGGTGTAGATGCAGCAGATGGTGTCTGCTTCAAGTGTGGCTCCACTGAGCATAAACAATTTGATTGCAAAGTACAAAAGGACTCTGAGTTTAAATTCGCAACTTGTTTTATTTGTAGAGAACCTGTAAGTACTTTCTTGGAGTCGTGCTAATAATTTTATAAGTTAGTACTGGTCAAGATTCTTATTCCAATGTTTATTTTTCAGGGGCATATAGCTAGACAGTGTCCTGATAACCCTAAAGGTTTATATCCCAATGGTGGTAGCTGTAAACTATGTGGTGATGTGACACATCTGAGAAAGGACTGTCCTACAGTAAGTAATAATAGAAAGGTCTCAATAGTAGCCTCAAGAGGTCCTATTTTGAATTAAAAACGTACATTTATCCGATACAAAAATTGTTTTCATAAACAATTAGTGTTATGGGATTGTAAATAGTTAACTTTATTCAAATTTGTTATTTTTTTAGGTACAAGACCAGAGAGAAGAAACTTCAATAAAATTGCAGACATTGGATGACAATATTGAAGATATGGGAATTCAGGCAAAACAACAGACAAAATCTTCAGGAGAAACAATAAAAAAGCCCAAGAAAATCAAATTCTAAGTTTTCTCCGTTTTGTTTATAAATCCAAAAAGATTGCTTACATATATTTCTAATAAACAAATATGTTACATAATTACGTTCGAATTATTAATACAACACACATGTACTTTTGTCGAGAGATCATCATATATTTTTGTCTTTTACAGGAAATGTTGTTTTAACATAATACTAAGATTAGTTTTGTAGAATACTACACAAATCAATAAGCCAAAATTAAAACTATTCTGAAATAATAATAGCAAAGTGAGTTTCTGCAAACTGAAAGGTTACAAGGAGTCCAGGCTGGCTTTCAGTTGTTCCATGGAGTGTTGTGCTATTTGTCCGGTGATGCCCTCGGGGCTCTGCGGGTCCTCCCTTGTGAGGATCCGCGCGGCGTCGGCGAGGCACTGGATGGGCTCTTGCAGGCGCTCCTTCAGCTTGTCCTGGGTGATGACGCCGGCGCTGAACTCACTCCGCGCCAGGAACATGAGCGGCGCGTGCAGTTCGTACAGCATCATACCTGTCAATTACATTTATTTTGATTAAATCTTTGAATGCCATGGTGGTCTACGTCTACTTGATCTGTCACAGCTTTAAAGCCAGGTATGCCTAAAAAATTATCTCCATACAAAAAAGTTGCAGGACGAGTCGCTGCACTCGTGCATTTTCGTAGGGGATTTTGACTAGAATAATAGATCCTTCACTAATACATACAGTTCTTTTTAGAATTAAAAACATTGTTTTCTGAGTGTTAAAACCGCAAGTTTGACCCTTGAACCCTTTGAAAAGCCAAGCATACATTTGTTTTATTATTGTTTTTTAGCATTTTTCCATGCAGATCTTCTAAAAGATCTGAATACCAGATAAAGACATTTGGTCATGTTGGCATCAGGCAGGACTCGAACCCGTATCTTCTCGCATACAAAACTTGGTATACCTACCCACTACTTAGATACCAAATGAGTTACATTTCCTACCAGATAAAAGATTTGTTGCAAGTCGCTGTTTCATAGTAAATATCAAATGTTGACGACCGATTTGGAGTAATGGTTGAGAAATTGGCTACTACACCAGAGGTCGCGGGTTCGATCCCCGCACTGTACAAACATTAGTGTGCATGAACATGTCTGTTTGTATTGTCTGGTATGAGATGTTTCCTATGTTTATTTATTGATTTATTTAAATGTCGCTTAGTAGAAGTTGCAGAAATTGGTAAAAACTCGCTGGTATCGCCTGCTCCTCTATATTACTTGCAGCGTCATTCCAACCAAAGTTTTCGGTTGGTGATGTCGCGACGGTAGCTATACCTCTCATCCGGGACTCCCCCGGCGTGACCGTGTCTATGGTGGCGAGCACGAGGCGGCAGAAGTCGGCCTTGCGCTCCAGCACGAGGTCGGGCAGGTCGTCGATGCCGTAGCCCTCCACGCGCCCGTACAGCTGCGCCAACGAGTGCTTCAGGCCGAGCAGCAGCGAGTGGCGCGGGTGGAACACTGACTTATACTGCGAAGTTAAATTGATGAGATTTGAATTTGAGACGATCTGTGATAGCCGTTAGGGCAGGAAAGTTATAGAATGGAGATCGGTCGAAAATGAGTGCAGCGTAAAACGTACTTTGATAAAGATATCCACAGCGTTGCCGGATGAATTGCTCAGGGGGAAGCATAGAAGTATTCTAACGGCGTTCGTTGCAAAAAACCTTTGTTCTTGGTATGCCTAAAACGCAATTGGTCTAAGTCGCGTTTTGCCTAAAATGTTTTTTTTAATATTGTTAAAACTAATTCGATTAGCTACCCATTTTACATTAAACCTAACCCTGCTAAATAAATATATTGCGTATTAGGTTTAATTCGAAATAAGTAGTTGATCGACTTAGTATTAACAATATTAAAAAAAACATTTTAGGCAAAACGCGACTTAGACCAATTGCGTTTTAGGCATACCAAGAACAAAGGGCAAAAAACATTACGATAAACAAGCAAAGTAAGTACTCCTTCTACTTGCATTTCGCAAAAAAAATATTGAGACAAACAACGTGTGCGTGATTTCTGATGTTTTGTTCTAGACCAACATTTTCAGATCTTACCTTGTTGAGGGTAGCCTCCCGCTGCTCAATGGCCGCCGCGTCGGGCTCTAGCGCGTCCAGGGCATCTATCTCGGCCTGCACGACGGCCAACATCTTGCGCATTGCCGCACTTGATGTCTTGAACTCGCATTTCTTCTCGGTACACTTCCAAGGCGCTTCGTCACCTAATAAGCCAAAGTATTTTTATTACTAGCACCTACATTCCAAACTTCAATATGTTCAGATTACAAATGTACGGTACATTCAGTCAGGTCTGACTCTGATGCATCATAGATTTATGCATACATTTGTGTGTTCAACAATTTTGGCAGATTGAGGACGACGAAAATACGTCGTGCACGATTCACAGTGTGACGTATCGCTATCGTCATGAAAATGCTGGGAGATAGAGATTCTGACTCTCACCTAAAGGATTAGAGGCCAATATAACTCCATTATCGCACTTTTGGCACTTGAGTGTGCTCAGATGAGTGTTCAACTCTGTGGGGTCGGCACAGCGCGGGCACTCGCAGCTGAAGAATTTGGACTCTCGCAGGAAGTCTCGCCGCACGAGTGTGGACGAAAGTGCATACGTGTAGCACAGGTGGAGGGTGTCGCCAGACTTGATGGGCACCGCTGCCCGCACGAGGACTCTATCAACAAATGTAATTTCGATTTGGGCATACTCCCATCATACAACGACCTGCCTGAAGCAGTTTGCATCTTGCGTCTAAGTATAAGTGTTCAACCAGATTTTTTGTGTGAGCTAGGTGAAAATAAAAAATAGAGAGACTTTAATGAGAGTTAGCTGAACCTGTGTTGGAAAATGATGCCTTAACTGAGTGACCATCAACTTACTGGTAATCGTCGTAAAGGATGGAGTGCGCAATGTTCGCCACGCAGCTGTGGGCAGTGATGGCGAGTTGTGGGTACAAGGCGCGGATGCTGAATCCGCCGCGAGACGGAACTTCTACGGAGTTCACCTAAAACACGATCATAATTCTATTAAATTCACAGGATCTTCAAAAATAACGCATTTAGATGTATCTAAGTCAACAGAACTCAAGCATTCCATCAAACATTCTTGGTAAATAAAGTGACTGAACCTCTAGAATTCCGCAGACAAATTGTACGAGCTCCTTGTCAAATCGTTTGCCAAGCTTGCAGTGGTCGACCAGGAAGTCCGCAATGTTGACCTGGTCGGCTGCCCAGGTGGGACGCTGACGGCGAGCTTCCGTGTGTGCCTCCATTTCCGCCACTTCACGCTGCCATCTCTTTGGATCCTTTTCTTTAGCCATGAGCACTCTGAAGACAACATAGAATCACTGTAGGAATAAACGATTGGGCTACTTAGTCGCAAAAGCCGCCGCGCCGCGCTGGTGGCTAACAAACACTCTTACAATTATTTATGCCTCATTCTATTAAGTTGAGGTTATTCGTTATTACTGACCATACTCGATAAGTTAAGAGTTATGCAGTTTAATCCTCAGACAAGCTCGAAGTCAACCTTCGATTCAGCGAAACAGCTCATGGCCTCGCACATTTAGCTACATCAGGACTAAAGCTTTGCAGTTGAATTATTCCAGTTCTTACCGCAAGGGTGTGATGCAGTCCAGCTGTGGTGCAGCAAGGGTCCAGTCCTCGACGGGCTGGAAGCGCACCTTGGCCTCGGCAAACAGCGCGCACTCGGCGGCGTGCGCGGGCGCCGCCTCGCATTCCTGGCTGCACACCGGCCAGCCACATCGCGAGCACAGCTGGTTCTCCACCGGAATGTAGCAGCCAAGGCATAAAGGAGGGGTATCTGAGTCAGACATTACGTTTTATAATAGACGGGTAATTCAGAAGTTTTTAGTTTTAGCACAAACTTAACTCAACGGAATTGCTTAACATTGCATCGTTTTCGGGCATACCTCTAAGTTCTATTGCAAAGAACTAAACTACCTAACTAAAGTTAATAAGGGATAAAACATAAACAGAAAACCAGTTGTGCTATTTGTCCGGAGAATAAATGGTCTGCGTACAGTCATGGCACTCGACTGTACAGGTACACAGACCGATTCTTTATGACCACTGTGTTGGCACATCATTTTGATGCTGACTGCGTGTTGATTATTAAAAAAAAATAAAAAAACAAATATATTTAAATGAATGCAACTTATTTATCGAATGTAACCAAATTAATGTTGTTTAATTAAATATCTACTAGGCTGTCTCGATCCTTTTCACCGAGTGCCAGAACAATTAAGAAACCGTAAAACATTTGTCCCATATTAAAATAAATTTGAGAACGTAAAATTCAAGATGATTTTGTACGCATTTATTTCTTTATGACTGAAACTATAATATGTTTTCACGAAAGTGAAATAAATTGTTATGAGTATCTAATGCTGACATTAATATGCATAGTAACATAATGGGATTGCTTTCCAGTGAATTATGAAGGAACGGGCGACGAACGCTCAAGATGATAAATGGTTTTGGGCAACTAGATAATATTTATAATTTTTGCATTAAAAACTCATTCCATTTTTTATGGTAGATTAATCTGTTTCGTCAAATATTTCCAAATCACAGTAATAGAGGCTGTATTACTAACTACAAGAAGCATATTTAATCAGAAAGGATAAAAAGAGTGATTATTGAAATCTCTTCTGTTTCACACTAGGTTAGGAAGATTCTACCTTTATGTTTATTTACTAACCTGGCTTAGGTCCCACAGCGAACGGCGTATCCGTGAAAATTAACTCTCCACTATCCAAATCTTTGTTAGCTACTAAATATCTCCCATATTTGTCGTTTTTTTGGACATCGTAGTGGGTTGCATCAGACGCCATTACCTTATAGCTGAGACTGGACTATTTAAATTGAATAGAAGTACTGCACTTACAACTACGAGTATTAGTTTATTCCGCGTAATCGGCGAAGCTAATGAAAACAAATGAATGTGGTGTTACTGGATGGATTGACGCGGACCGTCTTGCCGACGGGGCAAGATTAGCGGCTATATTAAGACGCCGACCATTCGAGTTGATTCGAGAATTGGGCCGAGAGAATTCGCAGACATCGCTAGTTACTGTTTATGTACAAAATACTTATTTATATCAGTTATCTCGATAAACTTGTTAATACTAAGGTATTTCTACCAAAACTGCATTATTGTCAAACCATAATATCCAAATGTATTTTTAGGCCATGCAGTGTTTCGCAAACAGAGTCCTTGTGTGTGTTATACATAATCATAAAGTTTGGCTGTTTACTGAATTTGACTAACGGTAAACATGTTAATATTTTTTTTATAAACAGGTAAATAGGTACTTGATCATCTACTTTATAAGAGATTCTGGGAAAAGTATTGGATAATCGCCAAAGATTATACGAGGAAAAGAAAGTTATTTCACACTCCACAAAGGTCAAGGTGACCCAACCTTACTACACCATACCGTGAGGCCGGAACTCTACAGCTGATGAAGGGCTTTGATGGTTTACCCCATTTAGGTGGTCGAAATGGACCGGAACGCAAGGAACGCCTTTTTGATTTGTGAAAAGTTCTCCTTATATCGTCCCATTCAAAAAAACATGACTACCTACCTATATATTTTTTTTAAATATCGCTACCAGCCATAAATAAGGTTTGAATGGAAATGAATTGCAGCGCCCTGGCCCCGACTTACGGATATATTCAATTTCCAGCGCCACAAACTCTGCGCCATAAACGAAAGAACTAAAATTTTAAAAGAAATTGGAATTAGAACTAACTACATAAATAGGTACACATGTGTGTGACTGGTAGCGAACGCCTGTTGGCATTAAGTCCGCATTTGAACTTTCTTTTGAATGTGCTATAGATAAATCAGAGCAGATTGACTTTTATGTAATTAAGCTGAGGTAGAGAGATAGGAAAGTGAGATTCGCACTCGCAGTCAACCAGCAAGTAAGTATGCGAGACTTAAGTAAGTACCTAAATTGAGGGAAGGGAAGAGAATCATAGTTGAAATTATCACATGAATGTATTTGTATAGAACACTCAGCCTTCGGTGTCGGCAAAACCTCTACCATTTGCGCCAAGTCCCCTTAATTGTTAGATACTTATGCATTCTCATTCTCACGAAAAAGGACAGAATGGAAATAGCAGAGCCTATTAGATTTTATTCAAACCAATAATTTTCATAAATCTAGTCACATTCCTTGTCAATTCCTTCCTACAATATAATCTATTACTTAACCTGCTATCAATGGCTTTTTCTTAATTATGTTAGTTTTTGACCGTTTATTTAGTTCAGTAAACTCTATTTTGGCAAGTTTTAGAATCCCCTCAGTTAGCGCAGCCATCAGCAGAGAAACCGTACCATGTATTCGATCTGTAAGTTAAATCAATTACCATTTCTGTAATATAGTAGGTACTTGATGATTGAACTCGTGTTGCTTTATCCGCAATATCTTAATGTAAAGTTGTGTCAGATTTTTACAAATACGGCCTTGATGGACCCAGAGATGGATTATCTAAGTTTGGCCACATTAGGCTTTAAGCCAATTTTTAACTCATATCGCCTGTCCTCCAATCGACGTGTTGCGTTTCCGCACCTACAAAATTTCGCAAAAGCTAGATCTCCGGTAGGCACGGTTGCACGGACAGGATACGTTGTTACCACGATCTCAATTTTCCAGAATCTACCAACATGTCGTTAATATTGTATACTATTGATGATATTGGTGGCATGCTCCGGTCCGGTATCCAATATAATAATATTCAACTTTCAACCATTTGATCCACTAACCTATTATAATACCACCAAATAATCATAAATAATGATTTGCAAGGAAGTTGAACTTTAACTAACTGAAAAGTTAATGCCAATATCTTCAGTTGCTCTCTGTTTTCGGCGATGTAACCTGAGATGCTGGGTGGGTAGCTCATTATGTACCTATGATCAGGTCCATCTGCGATCTTTAACTGAGCGAGCATCCTATATTTAGGTAAGTAAGCTCCTTAGCTGATTTGAGGTGGAATTGTGGCAGTAAAACTTCCAAGAAATTGCCGGTGACGGATTCGTCTTACATCGTAATTATACAATGCGAAGAAGATGCGGGATCGTATTCGTCGTTCAAGGCATCCACTTTGCGTAATACTTAATACGTCCCGTCATTTAATTAAGCCCTTAGACAACAATTAAAATGCTCTACAGATAGGTAAAATCCAATAATGAGGGATATTGAGCTACTTTACCCTGGATGCTCAAAGGAGATCCGTTTGATTCATTCCCATACCTATTTTGAGATTTATCTAGTAAAGTTAAAAAGCGAAAGCGATCTCGAACGATATAGGTACCTGGTGGTCGCTCTAATGTATTAAACATGTGAATTATTAAAATAACGAAAAGCATATCTTGGCCAACTGGCAAGGGCAAAGGTTCTCATGGTGTAAAATAACATGTAGTTTTAATTTCTGTATTAGAAAATATCACCCAACATAAAATTTTCAGGATGGTACGTACGGAGAGAAAGTAATTTGCAAGGACGAAGATGGAAACAGAGTACAATGTCCGTGCAACTCGCAACAAGATGAAGATGATCAAGGGTATGACGACCCGGTTGTGTGGATAAAATACCCTTCTGTAAGTTAATACCAAAACATGTTCCTCGAAGCCAGTGTTTCCACTTTTAGGGATTTTCCCTTTTTTAGGTAAAACTTACTATACTTATTTGACTTAGTTTGATGCAAATTATGATATTATAACAAAAACGACGTAGATTGTACTTGTACTAAAAAAGTGGCACCCGAAATCAGAACTTCGATCACCTAGGCTGAGCAAAGGACTGACAATTGGAGACGACATTACGCAACATGTATCTGTCTCGTTTACGCTCTAGTAAATAATCATACTATCTTGTACACACGGTCAAATTATAGGTGCGTACGCCAGGGGACAATTTTCGACTTCGCATCAGTACTGACATAACGTATCCACCTCTTTTAAATATCATTGATGACTAGGGGTTATTTCAACAAGACAGGGATTCGGGTTCGGGGAAAACTCGAAACCCTGTTGTGGTGACCCTGTTGTAGTATGTACAAACTCTATGGTGCCCATGGATGGTGCCACTCACTGCGCCCGGCGCCGGCGCGCTTCATTTTGAAAGGGGCATCCCCCGTACTCGAGGCGCATGTTGATGTAAACAATATTTTATAATCCTGTTAAATCCTCAACTTCTGTTAACTGAATAATTCCGATGAAATACGTTACATACCAATCAAATTTCAATTTGGGTAAGGATTATTTATGTGATACACCGAAATTAAAGCAAGCGAAAATAGATTTGGAATTTTTGGAAAGAAAATAAACTTTCAAACAAAACTAACTAAAGTTTTAAAAATTTCATCGATCCGCGCGCTTTTTCTATTGGCCAGAAAGGCCCTTGCGCGTAAGAACTGTCGGAAATGGAAGACAGCAAAAGACAACCTTTTTAAGTCAAAGCTTAATTTCATGAAATAAAATACAATTTACAAATAGGTATAGGCCATTTTATTGTTTATTGAAACAAAATTGATGTCATAATATTTTATATTTTAGCTAAAACAATAATATCATTATCGTTTGACTGCGATTCGTCCATACTTTGTGACGTCAAAAACGTCAATACGTCATTGAACGCCTATAGTCACTTACTATACTCTTAAGAATAACAAGATAAAGAAATAGATAAATGTGGATGAAAAATTCAAAAAAACGTTCATGAGTAATCAAAATATTATTTAGAATTCGGAAATTGCAATAAAATCTTTGTTCTACGACAAATTAATCTCTTTACTTCTTCATCAATATGACAGTTTCCGGTAAACCAACGATTTATGCACCCTCTGGTGAGCGCCACAGTAATCTAAAATTTGTCTTGTGGTGCGGTGCGGAGGTCTGCTCTTGGCAATTTTATTGCCTGAAAATCACAAGTTCAATAGGTTCAGTTTGTGAAATAATTTACTAAGCTGTGAGTAGTATTTCATAAGTGTTTGATGGTAAAAATTCATTCGATAAGGTCGATAACTTTATTTCTATTGAGGTTACATCGATGCTTGAGCCGGGTTTAATTTTTCTTATCTGCGTCTTACCGTAATTTCCGTATTATTTAAATAGAATGGACCATAGATCAGGCATTTTATGGAACTTATCACTTAGTTACAGTTATGATTTGTTGTATAATTGTTTCGATTGATCTGCATCATCCGATTTGAAACGTCACTCGAAGCTACGGACGCATGTGATTTCCTTGGCTGCTATCAAATTTAGCAGCTGCTCTCAAAGGTCAAGTTTAGGGCCACCGCAGCGCGCGTTATGCCATCGTGTAATTAAGTGACGCTTCCTTTTGTTAAATGTTAATGAAATTGCCTACTGATAATATCTGCATGTTATGTAATAGACTGCTGAAACTAGCTTGTAAATAAGTGTCTCTGGCGAAGTCAATTTCGACCCTGACACAGCTGGCACAGAGTGCTGTTGAACACTCATTTTGCAGATCTTTTTGCGATAAATTAGTCAGAATTTTGGTATGCAAATTGTTAGTTAAATACTAAGTTAAATTCAATTGATAAAGGACCTATTCATAGTAAAATGAATAGCTCTTTGAATAAACTGTTGTAACTTTTTGTGATTAATAGTAAGTTATGCTTGACCTGAATACGAAATTAAGAAAGTCCTTTTGACTTGTCATTTAGAAATAATGTACTTTACAGACAATGGCTCCCCCATACTATGCTGACCTTGGAAAGAAGGCCAACGATGTCTTCGGCAAGGGTTACCACTTTGGTGTGTTCAAACTTGACCTCAAGACCAAGAGCGAGTCTGGTGTCGAGTTCACCAGCAGCATCACCTCCAACCAGGAGAGCGGGAAGGTTTGTCACCAAAAGCTTAATTGCAACTAAAAACTTTGCCAGCCCAAGTTTTGTAAGATTGGATATGTATTTATTGAGTTCCAAATATTCTGCCCTGCAATCAGGAAAAGAGTTTTTTTCTGGCTGTGTGCCATTTCCTTTTTGTAGGTTTACAGAATGTATTAGATAATTTGTAAGAATTTTCTGTTGATTAACAGACATTCATTGATTCCTTAGATTGTCACCTAATTCCTTTCAATAAATACTTGAACATGTTAAGATCATTATTCAGCACCTGTTAAATTATATTAATAGTCATTGACATTACACAGGTGTTTGGCAGCCTTTCCTCCAAGTATGCCGTGAAAGACTACGGCCTCACATTCACAGAGAAGTGGAACACAGACAACACACTTGCCACAGACATCACCATTCAAGACAAGATTGCCGCTGGCCTTAAGGTTACCCTAGAAGGTACCTTTGCACCACAGACAGGGTAAGTCTGAAATAAATATAACACATAACTGCTAATTCACAGTGTTTTAGTAGGTTTTAGCTGAGTAAATATCTAGAACTGCAATCCAGGATTGCTGAGTTGATGCTTGCATGAAATAAAGTCTTTTAGTTAAGTTACATTAAACCTTCATTTTAACCCTTTTCTACATTGCAGAAGCAAAACTGGCAAGCTGAAGACCTCATACGCCAACGACACTGTCGCCGTAAACACAAACTTGGACCTGGACTTAGCAGGCCCCATCGTCGACGTCGCGGCCGTGCTCTCGTACCAGGGCTGGCTCGCGGGCGCTGTCACGCAGTTCGACTCACAGAAAGCCAAGTTCGCCAAGAACAACTTTGCCCTTGGTTACCAGACCGGCGACTTCGCACTCCACACCAATGTGTAAGTAGTAATTGTGAGCTAGATTATTCAAATCATGCTTGGTCTGTCATTAATTATAATATCTATTGCCTAAGTCTCACTTTTGCAGCTTTTCATTACTAAGACATTAAAAATATTACCAGGACACCTAAAACGCATCTGTCATTAGCCTGCCTTTCTGTCATAATTGGTTGAATATTTGAAAAAATACAAATGATAAGGAATTAGTCTAAACAGGAGACGGTTTTGACGCAGAACGTCACTTTCGCAAATGGTCACCTCCAAAATTTTGGTCACTTTCGCAGAATGTCACTTTCGCAGAATGTCACTTCCGCAAAAGGTCACTTTCGCACAATGTCATTTTCGCAAAAGGTCACTTTCGCAGAATGACACTTTCGCAAAACGTCATCATCATCAGAAACAAGTCGGTGTCATATTGAATTAAAAACAGGTCCATTGGACGTAACGTATTACAAAAAAAGGAAGATACGGCTGCGTACTAAATGCGGCCACACAAAAAACAGCTCCAATGGACCTGTTTTTAATTCAATATGACACCGACTTGTTTCTGATGATGATGACGTTTTGCGAAAGTGACGTTTTGCGAAAGTGACATTCTGCGAAAGTGACCTTTTGCGAAAATGACATTGTGCGAAAGTGACCTTTTGCGAAAATGACATTCTGCGAAAGTGACCAGTTGCGAAAGTGACCAAAATTTTCGAGGTGACCATTTGCGAGAGTGACGTTCTGCGTCAAAACCCAGGAGACAGAGATGATCTTTATTTTCTATGAAATTTGTGTGATGTCACAGTGTATGCTGACATTATTGTAATTAGTAAAGAATGGCTACAATTGTTTAATTGAATACTGTGACAACTGACAGCAGATGATATGAATTGTAGCTGTTGTTCTTATTCTTATTACTGTGCCGAGTGACTAAAATTCTGTCACCCTCAATGGCGTGTTGAATAGCTTTGTTGTTGAAATGTATATTATGACCAAGGCACTAATTAGTAGAATCGTAAAAATCTGCATTTTTTCTAGAAAAATATACTACTGTAGTATACAAATAGTCATGGCTTTGTATGTCACATTGCAGTACTTAGTATTGATTTTATAGGATTACATAACCCTCCACTTGAGTTTAGCAAGGATGTAATTTGTCCTCTCTGGTAATGTAAGCCAGTTAGGTCTAGTATTGCTTGTGACATTGGCATGAGTAGAAATGTTAGTTTATCTTTGTTCTTTTGAGTCAATTGCGTTTAGTATCCAATTAAAATGTACATAATTATCTTTAAATAAATTTTAACAAGGCTTTAAACAAAAATAACAAAGCAAGTTTTAAATTTTGTAAAATCTTTAACTGTTTAAAACAGATATACCTCAGAGAATTAATGTCTTCAATTCAGTTGGTTAATTCAGTCTTAATCTTTATGTCTAGTAAGAATACCTGTTCAAAAGCAAGCTTAGGCCTGAAGTGCGAACTGTGTTTAAGACAGTCCATCAGTTAACTGCATATCAAAAGGGATTAGGTATAAAATAGAGTTCATCAATAATAATTTGTTACAGCGACAACGGCAAGGACTTCGGTGGCTCCATCTACCAGAAGGTGTCCGACAAGCTGGACTGCGGCATCAGCATGAAGTGGACGTCGGGCTCGGCCGACACGCTGTTCGGCGTCGGCGCCAAGTTCGCGCTCGACCAGGACGCCTCGCTGCACGCCAAGATCAACAACAAGTCGCTCATCGGCCTCGGATACCAGCAGAAGCTGCGCCCTGGTCAGTCACGTGGCGATTGTATTTCGCGAACGGAAAATAGGCCTATCAATTTTACGATATCTCGATGCCTGAGATTTATCAATGTCATTGAATTATCATTCCAACATAGTTTGGTCTGATTTTAATCAATTTTAACAATGATATTTAAGAGATGATGCTGATAGTGTGTGGTAAAATTTCAACTATCCCTGTGGCAAAAACCTTGAGTCTCAGGACTATTGACAAAATCCTTGTGAGTTAATTTCCTAACACTTGTTTGAATCAAGTAATGTTATATTGCCAACCCTAATGTTATCTGAAATCATTTCCCTTTCACTGAAATTATGTAACTCAAATCTGTCTGTTATGTCTTATTTCTGCCACACTATACTTATCTCTTATCTGTAAGCAAACATGTAATCTCGTGGGATAAGAGTTATTTAATGAAATGAACAAAATGAAGGCTTGTTCATCTCCGTTAAGTGTGATATATTACAGACCGAGCGGCACGCGTAATTTTCGTTTTTCAAATGAAATAACGAAATGGTCAGCAGTGTGCGGACTTGGCGAAACGATATAAACTCCTTGCAAATTGTTACACTTCCTTTATTGACAGGATTGCATTACCAATTGCACATTGTTTTGGCGCGCGCCGTTCATTGTAAATTTAATCTACCTACTTACATAAGTGTTTGTATGATCGTAACGTTCGTGTTTGTTGCAGGCGTGACCCTGACCCTGTCTGCCGCCATCGACGGCCAGAACTTCAACGCCGGAGGCCACAAAGTCGGCGTCGCCCTCGAGCTCGAGCCCTAAGCACCAGAGTCTGGAGCCCCGGCTTTTAGACTTGTAGATATCAATACCACATTACTGTTATAAATAACAGAGAAGCGTTAATAGCAAATCAGTTCTACCTTCGTAATTTTTAATATAGTGTTACTACTGCAAGCGTTCAAAACGCAACGAAAGATTGTCATTCACATTTTTGGTTTACGCGCCGTCAATTCCTTTTGCTGTTTCAAAATGGCGGACGAGTTTTTCTAAAAAGTTTAGCGGAAGTATTGCTTCCGAGCACGCGGCTTCTCAGCTATCCTAACTTGTAACCTGATTATATTGAATCCTAATTGACATTAAATGTATCAATGATAATCGTCTTGTAAATAAGCACCCATGGTGTGATTACAACATTGGAATAAAATGAATAGTCTGTTGCGATCAGCATTTAATTGTTTTATTAGCCATCCTGAGATTTCCTTCGCATTCCCTAAACTTGTGCGTCCGCCATGTTACCTGTTCAGTGTTTTGTGGAGAGAGTGATGTTTACGTTTGATTATGTATTTGTTGCCTTTATAATATTTTATTTTTGATTTCATTATGGTGTTTAATAAATTATTTTTAAACATTTTCCTTATTTCTCAATTGTTTCTTTACTTTTATTTCAGTAACATGTTGTTTACGGCTATCAAAGGCCATGAATCACGTCCACGACAACATTAGTTATTGTGACATATTACCATGAATTTCCATTCATACATACATTCTGGTTTTGTCGAAAGGTCTGCTATGAGTTTTTGCTTGCGCTCACGCAGACGCTAGGGTCGTACAGCGTCTCTAGGGGATAGTTAAAAAACGGCCGATTTTCCATACATTGACGCAGTTCTGCTACATTCTCGTATTGCTGGGTGCTGCGCTAGTGCAGAGCTGGGAATGGCCAAAACAATGAGCGCCGAATCCCGCACTCCCAATAAGATCTAGAAAACTGAAGCCTGTAAAGGGTAGGAAGAAGGTAATGTATTGCCCCCAGGACGCCATATGAAGGGTCCTCAGTGACTAATGTCATTCGGTCGACTGAACCGAATGACATTAGTCACTAAGGCTCCAATATTTTTGGACCTTCATCACTATTGCAGTGGACCCTTCATATGAGAATCTCTCCCAGGAAAATCGTGCAGTTCATGAGAGCTGCTGGCCTGAAGTGATATCATAAGGAATGATGGCCACAATTCAGCAATGGTCGCAGTGGCTTATCGTTCAGACGACATCCCTATCCATAACGAATGAATGGTAAATCTACCTGTGGCAATTGAAATTTCTGGTTCACCTAATAGCTGCTCGTAGAAAACGCCTTTTGGCAATAAGCCATTCATTTCAACTTGTTATTTAGTACTGAGGAGTGAACAAATAATACGGATTTGGCTGCTAGAAGAATGTTTCCGAACAAAACATTTAGGATATTGAGCATGGAGCTCAACCCTCTTTTTTTAAAAATTAAATAAATCAGCATTTTGACCGCCATCTGACCGGATGGGAAAGCGACGATGGAGCATGAAGACAGATCGCTCATCTATGACTACCATACATGGTGCATTTTCCACCGGTATTGTAGGCGACTTCGCTAAAGGAATATAGCATAATCAGCCTAGACTAGAGACTGATTATGACAAAAACTTCAAACTGATGCATACATCGATTTTACCCTAGCCAGGACAGATTCGGTTTTGAAAAGGTTACGGTTATGACGTATCACGCGCTACGCCCAGAAAAAAAATCAGCCTGTACCTATAGGTACTTTAAAGAAATGAAAAACGGCTTTCGTTCTCGATGAAATCAGTGGAGATTCGATTGAAGGGTTGGGAAATATCTGTAAGTCTCGGTTTGCAATAAACTTTTTCGGAAATTTGTATTACCTACTAAGTTATAGTCCATTCGCGTTAAGAATGCAGTGATTTTCAAATTTAATTCTGTTCGACACAAAACAACTCAGATCCACAACCTCTGCGTTCGAAAGGATGCGTTCAACAAGCGTTATGGGACGTGCTAGGTCAAAGGACAAGTAGTGAAATTACTGCATTCTTAACTTAACGCGAACGGACTATAAAATGAATTGATGAGCGCTCTCCGAAATTAAAATGCAAATAATTACCATAAAACGGATTTATTAGTATTATAAACTATTTTCTTAACAATGTAAATTACTGGATCATTTCTTCTTCCATGAGCTTGGCCATCCATTCAGGTTCCGCTGCGGCAATCTTTTCAATCAAGCTATTCACTTGATAACACAAACTTTGGATCTGCTTGTCCCACTGCGGTAAGATTTCACGGGCTGTAAAACAACGGGACTTCATTAGATACTCTAGCCAAGGTGTTTATGCTTTGGTTTTGCGCATTAGTGTTTAATTATAAGTCGAATAATAGTCGGTTAACAATGAAAGCTATTTATATGTTGATTCCGTTCCAAAATTAGAACTACACGTGTAGTTTTCAATACACAATAACAGTGACGTTCCGAGTGACGACCGGTTAACAAAATACCACCAAAAACATATTCATGTAAAACGTTGCCAAGACGAGTGCATGGGTACACCCCTGTGAAAACGACATCGGATCTCATGTAGAGACAAGCTCACCTACGTTACTTTACCACTTCCCTGTGAATTTTGTGCTGTGCAAATATCTTTAATACTTTCAATAACTTCTTGCACCATCGCAATCTACTTTTCTTTTTCTGATTCTCTACCGGAAGGATGTCTGGAAGCGTTCGGTTTTAACGATAAGGTCGCCTATATTGTACGCCCTAAACATCTGTAAACATTGTTGTGTAAGCGTCCCCGCGGGCCACATGCCACAGTCACAAAACGCCGCCGCCGGCATGATTCATACATTTTACGAGTTCACATGAACTCGCCGCACATAGTGGATCGGGCGGCCGCCACACGCTACTCCCGCGATACCCATACTTTACGTACCATTCTAGTTGACAGTTTTGCCGGACTGAAGGGTGAGCGCAGAAGGCTCTTAACCCTAATATTTATAGTAACGAGCTAAGGCCACCCCAGAGGGGGGTAAGAACCTCGG
Organism: Udea ferrugalis; assembly: GCA_950022985.1. Taxonomy (NCBI): domain Eukaryota; kingdom Metazoa; phylum Arthropoda; class Insecta; order Lepidoptera; family Crambidae; genus Udea; species Udea ferrugalis. The sequence continues at coordinate 11,593,901 of OX465532.1, read as the reverse complement.
TTTAGGCCCAGGGCGTTATTACTTTTGTGGAGAAAAACGACCTGCCACGTGCCGGTATCTATTACCTATACTGACGAAGGGGACGCTAATTGTTTTCTTAGTACAATATAATAATATATCTTATCTACTTGCTGAAATAACAAAAAGGCCAAGCTACGCATTTTTCTGAAATGCTGAGTTGGAGAAGTAGGGCGTAAAGAGCTTAACATGAGATTTGGTATTTTTTCAAAGAGTACGCCAGAACAGAATTATTTAAATTACATTGGTGAATGCAATAGTAATTTTGAGCCTTCGAAGCTGAACGAAACTAAGTAAATGTTACACGAGTAGACACTGGCTTCATGCATCCCCCCACTCTGTAGTGTCAATTTGCACGTTGACAACTGATTTGGTGTAATAGTTGAGAAGCCGGCCACTACACCAAAGGTCGCGGGTTCGATCCCCGCAAGTACAAACATTTGTGTGCATGAACATGTCTGTTTGTATTAGATTGGGTGTTTCCTATGTATACTAAGTATGTATTTACAAAAGAAAAGTATTTAAGTATGTTTATCTGTTTTCTAATATCCCATAATAATAATATGAGCTTTAATTGGGCATGGCATAGTTAAATTTTTCATTGGTATTCGACTTTATGTCGAGGCATCAAGGTTCATAACGATTCACGTTTAGTTGCATAATGACTAATTAGCAAAATGGCACCCGAGTGCCCGAATTAGTCCTTTCGAGATTCAGGTTTCAGTTTTTGTTTGTATTTCATTAATAATGTTATCTTAAGACCGTTTGATGATGTTTGGCTTGTGCTTTCATGCGTTGGTAAAAGTTGGCCATTTTACGAATGAGTCCTTTTCACAATTAGTCATTACGCCAATTAGTCCGTTTACGTACTTACTAATAACATATGAAATGTTTTTTCTGAAATAAATAACTTTTATTTATTTATTTATTAGTCCTTTCGATACTCGGGTGTCATTTTGCGAATTAGGCATTATGGGACTACTGGGAACAATTTTTCATTTGGCCGATTAAGGGTTAGCTTATCTTGACGCTAGATGGCGCTGTATGGAATAATGTGTACTAACTCTCAAAGTGCACGACGGAGCTGATCTGGTCGATGTACCCGTTCATGCGCGCCTCGCTGATCATGTGGCTGGCGATGCGCTCGGCCTTGGCTGGCGGCGTCTCCAGCAGCGCGCCGAGCTCCTCGAACGTTATGTTGTTGTACAGCTTGCTGGCCGACAGCAGGTTGTGCTCGAACACCGCGCGGTCCAGGATCGTCGTGCCGTCTGAGGTCGATGCCTAAGTGTGACGAAGATTTAAAACGGTTTTTTATACGCTGGAAAATAGGACTGGGGAATGCCTGATGGTAAGCTATTACTGAAGCCTGTGGACATAAGCATCACACACACATGCCGACCCAATAAGACCAAATGACTTGAATTCTGCCCCCCCCCCCCAAATTAAAATTCAACACACAGCACACAGAAAGTACACTGCCGTCGCGGTTTAAGTGAAGTTTTTCCCCTTATGCGGTTAGGTGGGGTCCCCCACCACGCCATAGTCCTTTTGGCTTCCCCTTTTTCTCTCTCACTGGAACTGATGACAAGGCGGGTGAGGGGTGAACTAAAGAGGAGTGAGGGGGACTGACAGGACAGCTAGACAGAATTGTTTTTTTTTTTGTGGTATTTATATCGTGAAATCTACATGATACAGTTCATAAGTGAAGTATCTTACTTTTTGATGTGTTTGCATGAGCGCCTCAAACTCGTGCAACTCCGAGCGACGAATGATCCGGTCCAAGTACATTTTCTCCAAAATTGAGTATGCCGGCAGCTGCTGACATCTCTCGTCTTTGAATAACGTGGCTAACATTCTGGACCTTTGCTGACCTGTAGTAATGTAGGTAGGTATGTGTATTAACAAAATTGTGCATCTCGATACCTCCAGTTCCTCAACAGCACCACAGTATAAACCATACAGTAGGTTATCTAAGGCCGCCCGCCGAGTTATTAGCCTTTTTTTTTTCGTGGGGAAATCCTCATGGATACCTCGCTGCCCGGGGTAACGACGAGGTTATGTCGGACTCCTACCGACTAAAACCCCGCGGCACTCTACCGTGGCACTTTGGCGGCGAAGCTGGATCCTACCGTAAGTAATACCGCACTGCTCCGCCGCCAGTGCTAGCCCCTAATGGAGCCCCCTCCAACCGACCCCCCAACGAAGGGGGGTGGCCACGAAAGCGCCTGGAGTACGCAGACACTTTCGCCGTCTCGGTGGACGCCGTGCAATGCAAGCCAGAGCACCCCCGCACTCCGGCCCGCTGGCACCCACTGTACGCAGGCCCTACTGGGCCCGCAACCACGAGCCACCCAAAGGGCGGCTCCGCTGCCGCAACCAGCGGTACGGCCCCGCCGGGCCGCGACGCATAGGGGGGATCAGCCGCCGAGTTATTAGCCTAGCGTGCACACCGACACGCGGCACAGCCTGTCCGTACTGCCGCCTCCCTATGCCTCCCTGTTTTATGCTAGCGTGTGCGTGAAATCGCGTGTGCGTGATAACACGACACGGCGCGCGACGCGCACGCACACATTCAAGCCGAGAGTGGCACGTTTGTATGTAGATGTTCTACTGTATGGTTTATACTGTGACAGCACAGTAAAGTTCTACCTTCAAAATATCTTTGATTAAATAAAGGGTGCAAGTGTTTTAGTACAAAAACGCTCGTACAGCAAAACAATAATCAATTATCAAAAGGATAAGTTTTAAACTATTGGTAATGGACTCGCCGCATACGGTGAAGGCGGCGGCCGCCACACGCAACCAACTATAGGAATATGACAATTGGCGGCGGTTTGTGGCCCGTGTGCGGAGTGCGGGGATGCTTAGTAGGGTAGAAAAATAGTCACTACTCGGGATCCCACTGAATGTACAAATATCATTAATTTAGGTTAATGGAAAAAGTGGCTTCTAGTGTCGTAAGATAACTATAAATTACATATCTTCACGCTGTTTAAAATTGGTGGATGGTAGCAGTTGCAAGTATTGTTACATTGAGTGAAAGTGAGTTTTTGTACTCTGGTTGTGCCATGTACCTATTCTCGCGTTCACTTTACGCTTAACGTCATGTTCATTTTTAAGATTCCTTATGTTTAAGTCTATTTGAGCTCGATTTAATTCATTTGTTATAGTAAACTATCACCTAAATTTAACTGTGAATTATATAAGCTATGATTTTGATTCGAAATAAAAATTGATATTGTACTTCCTAAAGATTGATAATAAAGGAAACCTGTTATCAGCCTTACTATTAAAAATTTGTTATTTGTAAAAAAAAAACTCTGCAATGCTGTTGGCTTCAAATAAATAAATTGTAGTGTGGACGACGCTCATAATTTAGCGATTAAGCCTCACCTGCTGATGCCAAGACTGTACAAATTAAGGCATTTCTGAGGCAGGTCATCCTCTCGTCTTCATGTATTATGTTGCGGTAGGACAGCTCATTGTATCTCTGTGCAGCTTCAATGAACTTCCTGCAAAATAAAACATGGTTAATAATAACAATTATTTGTTACAATAACATAACAACATGCAACTTGAACTACTACTGGTGAAGGCCAAGTTTCAAGCTGAATAGAAATGTGGCTTACCTCCTGTAGTCCAAAACCCTAGCATAACACACTTTATAGTAAATCTGCAGCTGCTCATTGGTAGTTTCCGCTTGCAGTAACGATGCTCGGTTGACAAATGCTTCTGCCTGGACGGGGTCATCCACTTCCAAGTATAGCCGAGCTATTTTAAGGTAGGTTTCGAGTTTGTAATCCACAGAATACTGCCTGAAAATGCAGAAATAAATGTGAAACATAGTAATAATTATTTTAACAATTTTTATATGACAAAGGGTACAGTTACCGGCAAACTTCTTGAGCAAATGACCTTGACTGCGCAGAACCGAATTTTAGGTTTCATGGGTGGTGAAGGCGGGGTGCGGCGGCGGGGGACATCGTATCGAGCGCGTTATTGGTAGATCAGTGTGTTTAGAAAAACGCTGATGTGTCCACTGCCTTAATTAACTTTTTTTATGAAAAAGAAGACCTAACTTTTTTATTACCTTTTTTTTTCACGTGCACGCTTTTGGCGGCAAAACTATGTCAATAAAATAAAGATTTTCTTTGTGAAGAGATAACACGGCTTTCTTTTTACTCAACCATTTTTTACAAAACTACATCTCAAAAGTTTATGAGAAATTCAATACATGGTCCATGCGAAACGGATATTTAAGGGAAGTGTGATCAGCGTTGCTATTATTAGTTTTAACCCAATACTCATAATTTGTAGTTTCATGTAGGTTGAGTAATTTTTAGTGTTTGTTAGGAAGCGTAAATTAATGTTGTTATCTTTTATTCTTTATTCATACTTAATACATAGTAACAAATTATAAAGTAAATTATATTGTGATAAATTAACAGTTTTGAACAAAATATGTTTCTAACTTTTCACTTTTAGATTAATGTAAAACTATATGTAAGTAAACTGTACTTAATCTTTTATCGAAAGTGTAATTGTTTCTTGTTTTGAAGTTATTGTTTCTATGTATACTTAGGCACAAAAGTGTTATTTGCGAAATGATACAACATTGTTGTTTGTGAAGTCTCTATTTTTCTTAAGCAGTTTGTACAAAGTCAATGTCAATTCAACTATTTTACATGTAAATTTTCATTTCACTTGTTTTGAAGTTATACCTCTTTATTCATTATTTTCAATTGTCCTGTAGGTCACTGTGTCTTTTGTTAAAAACTGATTTTAATTTATAATATAATTATTCCAGACACAAGCACTACTACAAGTCTCCAAAATGACTGAGAGAGAGGAAATTGACAGGTTAGATACTGAGAAAGAGCAGAAGAATTTGATAAAAAAGCGAGCCAGCTTCAAGGGCCGTTTGACTACATTTGCTAACTACTTAAATGAACTTAGCAGTATTTTAAATCCGCAGCAGGTTAATGAACTTCAGTTAAGAATTGGTAAGCTTGAATTGATATTTGAACAATTTGACAATGTGCAGCTGCAAATGGAGTGTTTAGTCGACGATATAGATCTTCAGATTATTGAACGCAATGACTTTGAGTCTAAGTATTTCAAATTATTAGCACGAGCTCAAAATCTTCTCGCAGTCAGTGCGGTTGATAAGCGGTCTGATGGTAGCTCAGTTAGTGAGCAAGGTTCTCGAGCAAACAACCACAAACTAGTTAGGTTGCCTATCATACAGTTGCCAAAATTCAGTGGTGCTTACGACAATTGGCTAGAGTTTCACGACACTTATACTAGCCTTATACATTCAAATGCGGACATCGTTGACATCAACAAGTTCCACTACCTCAGGGCATCCCTGGAAGGATCTGCTGCTGTGGTCATACAGTCAATCGAGTTCTCGGCTGTTAACTATTCTGTAGCATGGCAGTTGTTGTGTGACAGGTTTGATAACAAGCGCCTTCTCATTCAGAATCATGTATCGGCTCTGTTTAACATTGATTCTATTAAAACCGAGTCCTCTGTATGTATTAAACGTTTGATTGATCAATTTAGTAAAAATCTGCGGTCGTTAGAATCCTTAGGTGAACCCACCCAGCATTGGGATACATTGCTTATTCACATTATTACACGCAAACTTGATCAGAAGACGTTTCGTGAATGGGAAGAGTATAAGGGTCGACTTAATAAAAATCATCATGTAGCTCTAACCAATTTTCTAGATTTTATGCGCAATAGGTCTGACTTGCTTGAAACTTTAGAAATGTCACGTCATTCTAATCCTACTCACCAGCTGTCTAATAATACTATGCCATTTACTTCTGCTAAGAATAATAACATGAAACTAAAGACCATGGTTTCCGTCGGAACATCGCAAGCTCAGTCAGGTGAGAGTTGTAACAACAACACTTCATATTATATTAAACCATGTCCTAATTGCAATGGCGACCATCAGCTGTATAACTGTCCACAGTTTCTAAGCCTCAGTAACGAACAAAGGTTCGAATTGATACAACAGTTTAAGGTCTGCTATAACTGTTTTCGCACTGGTCATTATGCAAACCATTGCAAAAAGTGTGGTTGTAAAATATGCAAACGGAAACACAACACCTTAATTCATTTGTCTGTTAATAAAAAAGTAACTAAGACTTCTACTAATGCAATTGACAGTACCGAACCGCCAACCAGTACGTTATCACAGGATCGGTTACCCATGAACTTAACTTTAACCACGCGTTGTGCAGAGGTGCCGCTTGAAGCGGAACAAGATGTTTTACTGTCAACAGCATTGATTAAAGTTTTTAATAGTGAAAATAACACTTACCGAGTTGTACGAGTATTGCTAGACTGTGCTAGTACGTCTTGCATTATGACAGAAAAGTTGTGTCGTTCTTTGAACTTGCCGTTTGTAGAAGTTGATAAACCAATATTTGGTATTAATAATACAGAAGCGCGCACGTCACAAATGTGTCGTGTTTCAATTCATTCATTAAATGAAAATTACAGCAAAAACATTTTGTGTTATGTTCTACCAGCAATCACAGCTAAGATTCCTAGCCGACCAGTTAATATTTCACGTCTTAACATTCCTAATGGCATTGTCCTTGCTGATCCTCGGTTCTATGAGCCCTCAGACGTGGATATGATTATAGGCAGTAACTTATTTTGGGACTTAATTGGGTCACAGAAAATCACCTTAGGTGTAAACATGCCTATTCTTTGGGAAACCAAGTTAGGCTGGATAGTTGCTGGCCCTATTAATAGCATTGATGAAAAATCATCTCCGTTATTATGTAATTTTACAAAAGTTGATTCCACCAGTCACACTTATTTAAATTATGACACCCAAAACAACTTAAATTGTTTTAGGCAACTTAAAGTAGTTGGCCATCAGTCATCATACTCTGAGGAGCAAAAATGTGAGGAACACTTTGTTAAAAATACAACTTATATATCTAATGGTCGCTTCTTTGACAGAGTCCATCCATAAAGTGTTAAGCGATTCATCACAGAGAGCTAAGCGTTGCTTGTGCTCATTAGAACGCAGATTCAAAGGCTAAGGCCCTGGATTTTCATGCATGATGATTGCAACGTTAATTCATTTGGAAAACTCTTTTAAGTATTAACTTATCAAGTTGCACCATCGCTCATTACCTGAGATTTACTATGTTAGGTATTTTTAAAAACAAATGGTATCCACCTATTATCTCAGTTCTGATGAACTGCAAGACGCGATTAATTTATTTTTGAAATTTCTCATTCAGAATCCTTTTCTGAATTAAAGATTTAATTAGAAAGACAAGCGCTGCCACTATACTAATAGTAATTTAAATCAGTTCTATGCCTTTACTACTTGGCGGTCGCTAAGATAATTCATCATTTTTCTTATAATTTATCATCCTATACTTATACAGTCCACTCATCAATTTACTCAATTATTATTTACGTTTAAATGAAAAATTGCTGGCTTCTTTGAGATAATCTCCCTGGCCCACAAGAGGTCATAGTCTAGCTAAACGTACTTATTATCAGTGTGTAAGATGTACTCGAATAAAAGCAAATGTCATCACCAATTGTGCGAAATTTGTCACAGCAGCGGATCAGTCCAGGTGGACATCCATTTGAATGTGTAAGAGGAGACTTAGGTTGTGAAATCATCAATGTCTACATTGCCATTTATGTCTGTTCTACTACGAATGCAATTCACATTTAACTGGTAGGTGACCTAACTATCAATTGTTTTATGTCAGCATTGCGAAGATTAAATCTTGTTGCGGTCAACCTAGAGACATCTATCTACTTCATTTGAAGGTGCACTTAACGAAATGTTCATTAAAACAGCTAGCTGCAGTTCATTATCTGATGCAACGATAAACTGTAAGCATCAATTTTAATACTCCTCATTCTCCGCATTTTGGAGTCTTGCCGAAGGCTGATGTTATAGTGGTATAAGATTAACTTTTTAAGAGTATTGGGATAATGTAATTTTAATTACGAGGAACTGATCACTGTACCTACCTTACCCAAATCGAAGCGGTCCTGAACCCCCGACCTCTCTTACACCACTCTCATCGGATGAAGTCTACCGTCACTGACGCCTGGCCACTTCATCGTTGGCAGACCCCTAACTTCAGTTCCTGCCCCTCATTATAACACCATCACCACAACGACGATCCTCCATCGACCAAGAACAACTCAGATTACAAGTTTGACAGTGGTGGAGCAAAGATGAAGATACATCAATGAACTACAACATTGCCAATTATGGTGCTCCAACCACTCTATGTCTCAAGAATAATGACCTTGTTGTTGTCAAGGAGGACTAACTTCCACCCTTTATATGGAAATTGGGTCGCATTGTTGAAGTTTACCCTGGTGCTGATGGGATCAATCTGGTGACAGATATCAAGACTAGCAGCGGAACCATTAGAAGATCGTTCACTTCGTTCAGCAAGATCTGCCCATTATACATCTGTTTTGGTTGAAAGAGCTTCTTTCAACGCCCGGGGGCATGTTTAGAAAAACGCTGATGTGTCCACTGCCTTAATTAACTTTTTTTATGAAAAAGAAGACCTAACTTTTTAATTACCTTTTTTTTCACGTGCACGCTTTTGGCGGCAAAACTATGTCAATAAAATAAAGATTTTCTTTGTGAAGAGATAACACGGCTTTCTTTTTACTCAACCATTTTTTACAAAACTACATCTCAAAAGTTTATGAGAAATTCAATACACAGTGTCTACGTCACGCTGTCTTCCCAAATACACTCGCGTGCAGTGAAAAGTACTTTGTTGTTGTTGTTGACGTTTTTTTTGTGATAATTTTTTGTAGACTTTGTTGTTATTCTTATTGTTGCTATTATTGTTATTTGTTGCGATTCTGACGATTGTTTTTAAATGAATAATATGCCGCGACAACCTAATGTGGTATTAAAACGACAAGTCAGAAAAATGATATTCGATTCGTCATACAAACATTTTGTCCGTACCGGGATTCGAACCCAGGACCTATGGGCTAGTAGACCCTGCCAACGGGCCACGCAGGTTGTCAAAATATATACCTAAACTAGCAAACCCGGCGAACTCCGTTTCGCCACCAGATGGACTCCAAAGAGTTTAAAAACTCCGTTGGATAATTTACTACATCATCGGGATTTGTTATGGAGTCAAAGGATTTGTATGTCACCAAATCGCCAGCAATTTTTGATTGTATAGTGAAATTCAGTGCATTGCATCAACAATTTTCTCATTGCACTGGATCGCGAAATATTGCATGTTGGAGTTTAAATTGTGTTTAAATTGAGTGGCAACTTGAGCGCAGAATGTGCAGTACGACCGCCATCTAGAAGAGTCGCCGCAATTCCAGATGATGCTAACGCCAAAGTTATGTCATCATCATCATCAGCCTGTTGCAGTCCACTGCTGAACATAGGTCTCTCCTATTACACGCCACTGAACTCGATCTTCAGCTGCTCGCATCCAGCTCCTGCCAGCAATCCTGAGCAAATCATCACTCCACCTTGCCTGAGGACGTCCTACACTACGCTTGCCGAGACGTGGTCTCCACTCAGGAACACGTTTACTCCAACGGTTGTCAGTTCTACGGCTAACATGGCCAGCCCACTGCCACTTCTCTGCCGTATCACCTCATTTCTAATTTGATCCCGCAGAGAAACGCCGAGCATAGCCCTCTCCATAGCCCGCTGGGTGACTTTAAATTTGTGGACCAGCCGTGCCGTTAGTGTCCACGTTTCGGCTCCGTATGTCATGACGGGTAGGACGCACTGATTGAAGACTTTTGTCTTTAGCTATGTCACATGTTGATCGAATAGTAATAATAATAGTAATAGTGTGTTGATAGAAGAAGAAGATCGAATAGTGGCCAAAATCAATGAAATTACAAATGTTTTCCCTGTTCCTCCAGGTGCGTCCGGGAAGAAAAAATCACCAGTATTATTGTCCACCGCTTGCATTAATGTTTCGTATACTTGTTCTTGCTGTTCAATCAGCAATGGCACTTTATTTCGAACGAATTCCTGCAATGTGTCAACATTGTATTGCATCTCTCTATTTAATTCTTGGTTGAATGCATCGTGCATCGATCGATTTGGCGCAATCATTCCTACTTCAATCAGTAGCTTGTTTGCAATAGTCATGCATTGATCCTCAATCAGAATCAATCCTTCATTGTAGATTACATCGGTCATTTGGATGTCAGGATTGTTCGTTTGAATGCGCAAGCGATGCAAGATATCTTCACATATGTCGTCTTTGTATTTGTTCCATAACTAAACTGGGGGGCTAAAACGGTAACATTTTAGCATTTCATATTATGAAACATCTAACTGACGTTTCATCTAGGCCGCGGTCCGTTTCGAGTCAAAAGTGAGTAATAGCGCGCTGACGTCGCTCACGTTCATACAATTTATCAATTCGGGATGCGTGTCAGCGCGCTGTTACTCACTTTTGACTCGAAACGGACCGCGGTCTAGATGAAACGTCAAATAGATGATTCATAATATGAAATGCTAAAATGTTGCTGTTTTAGCCCCCCTGGTTGTGAAGGAAAACATGTGGTGATGATAATTTCGAACAGCGTTCGTATTTAGTACGCATTTGATGAAATACCTGAATCCGCAAGTGTTAAATCCCAATGAGAATCAGCAAACCCAATAGTTGACATGCTTCTCGATATGTTTGGCATTGGTGGCCATTCACTGTTTTCAAATGCGGAAATGATTTTGGTCCACGTACATTTACCAACAGCAGTCGCAAATAAAAACATTCATCATTTCTAGGATGAACAGTATACATGCGACCTAGTGCATCAGTAGAAAACACTTGTGGCCAATCTGGAACTGGGGTTCTAGGGTTCAATCCAGCCGTTTCTCTTTCGAACTTTAACGCATTACAATATCAGCATAAAGTCGTCATTGGTCCAATTTCTAAATTTTCATCATCACTGTAGGTCGCAGTGGGATCATATTGGAATGCCAAGCAATTGTATGATGCCAATGAGATCATTCATCATATCAGCCGAACGACGCCCACTGCTGGGCATAGGCCTCCCCCAAAGATCTCCACAACGATCGGTCCTGCGCTGTCCGCATCCAGCGGCTTCCTGCGACCTTGACCAGATCGTCGGTCCACCTTGTGGAGGGCCTGCCCACGGAACGTCGTTCGGTACGCGGTCGCCATTCGAGAACCTTTCCGCCCCAACGGCCATCGGTTCTCCGCGCTATGTGTCCCGCTCACTGTCACTTCAGCGATGCAATCCTTCGAGCGATGTCGGTTGTCTTAGTTCTCCTGCGGATCTCATCATTTCTGATTCGATCAAGCAGGAGAATCATTGGCATCATACAATCACACGAAGATTCATGTGCTAACGCGTTGTCTCAATCGGGCATTTCTCTTATTATATTTTGTCTTAAAAAAGTTCAACTTGCTACCTTAAAGACCAATGCCTACTGTTGAAATTAAATAAAAATTTGCCCCATACTCGTGATTGATTTAATGGTTTCCAATTGAAATGTTAAGAAACGAATATCTTACTTTTTTTTACTATTTTATACAATTTCACAGTGAACACAATGCCGGTTTGTCACATAAAATTAAAGTAGCTGTCAAACAATTACTCAAAATATTGGTTTGTAGTACATGCTATATATCAGAGATGGCGCTGTATGTGAAAAAAGATTTTCCCGCTTTAAAAAAGATTTTCCCGCTTTTATGTAAAAATTTTCCTAAATTTTCTTTGCTATAAACCTTGCGGAGCCCAAGACCTTTCCAACGAATGCAAAATTGTGGAAATCGGTTCGTGCGTTCTGGAGTTATAGCGTCAGGAAGGAAAACCCGACTTATTTTTATATACCTAAATAAATATGAGCATTTCACAGTTAAAAAAGTGTATCTATTTTTTTGCATGTATGTGTACAATGCGCGAACTTTCCCCCACTACGACTACAGATGCTCAAGAAGTTTGCCGGGTACTGTATCAACGTTGTATTTAGGGCTAGCAAATTTGTGGAGTATTGAGAAATGCTCACAGAATTCTCGAAAGTCTTGCTCGAACTTAAAACTACGTTAATTACACTAAAAAAACGATTTTATTCTCAGAATGTACAGACGCCTTCAGACTTAAGTTACCTATCTTAGTAGCGAAATCGCGTATTATGCTTTCGGTTTTCTTATAGGTATGCGTGTAGCCGTAAGGATTTCTACCTATGTTCTCGCGTTAGTTATCTACTTATTTATTTCGGTCTCGTAGCAACAAGCCGCTTAGCTCAACGGCGCCGGCGCCAACCTCAGGTTATGTTGCAACTCAGTGGTCAATGCGCTAATCAAGCTATGCAGCTTGTTGCTTCCAGGACGAAATAGGTAGTTAACTTACGCGAGAACATTAGGTAGGAATCTTCACGGCTACACAAGAGTGTAGGTAAGAACCTACAAGGAAACCGAAAGCATAATACGCGATTTCGCTACTAACGCCCGAATTCACAAACGTCAATCAACGCTAATCACGCGCTCACGCTAGTGCTGTCCCTTCCAGTTTTATTGACATTTTACGGGACAGGACGTTTGTGAATTCAGGGGTGATAGGTAACTTAAGTCTAAAGGCGTCTATAGAAAATGTTGAAATACATCCTGTATTTCTCTACCTTGAATTTGTATGTCAGTATCAGGGGAAATCTTTTACTATAAATTCCCTATGATAAGCATCACTTTTTACATACTTTTGTCCAGTTTCAAGAGGTATCCCCACAAGAACATTTGCAGCTTCTTTCCAGTTTTGATTCCGCTCATAAATATCTGCCAAATGTTGTCTAATACTGGCCACCTAAAAAACAAAAAAAAAACATTAAATGTTAGCTGGTGTTATATCCATGATAATCAAAGTTTTGGAAAAAAAAATGGTCATCATTTTAATGCCATCACGTAGTGTCCCTTATAAGGATCATTTTCTGGGAAGTAAAATTAAATATGGCAAACTAAAGGAAAGGTTTTATTTTAAATAAAAGATTCTTATTTTCCTTACCTTCCTTATTAGATAGATATGCAAGGGAAGGTTTGTAAAAAAAAATGTTAAATCTTATATTCTTTTGTATGTTTTATCTACACTTTTTATTGAATGAGAAATAGGTACTATTTATCTTACCTGTTCTTCAAAAGAAATGACTCTAGGCTGTATTACATCGAGAGCAAAGTGTGAAACCTCCTGGGAGATGGGGTCGGGCAGCAATGCCAGATGGGTGCTCACATCAGTTAGCAGCTGCCTTGAAATCACCAGACTCACATTTTCATTCACAACTGGAAAATGCCACAAAGTTCAATCAGTCAGTCCATTCAGTGAAAAGATTTTATTCCTCCTAAAAGTCCATTGAGAGGCATCAAAAGCTCCTACAGTGTGAAAATTTAATTTCATTCTACAATCATAGGATGTCACTCAAGAACTGATTTCTGAGTAGATTTGGCAATGACAGTTCATACAAAAACCATTCTCAGATCCTGACTTAACTACAGATTTGGCTAAGTAATGTTCTTGAATTACCTGAACATGTCCATGAGCAAGAAGTGGCAAGTTTGCAAGAAATGGTAAACAATTGAACAAACTGAGACAACAGGATTGCATATATCAGAGATTAGAAAAGTGAAAACATTTTCATATACAACCACTTGGGACTAGCAGGTCCACACATTTTAAAAGCAGAAATTGGATACTCATACTCCCTAACAACTGCAACTGCATTCAATGGGTTGGAACTGAACAACGTCTACACCATTTAACTAACATGATACTTACTGGCTTCAACAAATGCCTTTAGAGATTCTGCTAATTCACCCTCAGTGTTTTTCAAGATTTCCATAAGAACATTGCGATATCTGAAAATGGGAGAAATTTATCGTATATTTCTCGTCGTATAGACTCGTTTACAAAAAAAATGTTTTACTTACATTCTGACAACTACTTCTACAATATTTCAACTATTCTTACAACATTCAAGTAATGGTAAGCCTATATAAACATCAAATTTAAAGTGCAACGTACGAAATAAAGACTCTGTTTATTTATTTAGTGTAAGTGTTACAAACAGTATGATTTATGTCAAGTTTACAAAACACGGAGGTACTTACTTTTCTGCTTGGTCCTTGTGCAAACCTCCAGAATTTCTGAGTTCACTCAAATATTGACGAACACCTTGCAGTGTGAGGGGCATTTTAATGTTTCGTGCTTTACTGTTCAACTCTTACGATTCAATTATTTTGTATGCGGTTTTTAGCCTTTTCTCAGGCAGTGCCTTTTTTTTTTTTTTTTTTATCTTTCTTCTGGCTTCGCACGGTTTGTGCATTTGCCACTGACGAGGTGATGGGCGACGGTTGCGTTTGGTCTGTCGTTTTTCATACAGTCCTACCAACTTATCTGTGAAATGGCGAAAATTGGAACTACGACCGCCATGTTGAAATGTCATTAGATTGTCCGTGTCAACAATTGTTGAGTACTATGGTTGTTTTATTGTGATATTTCGGAATTTATGAAGTTGAATATGCCGAAAGCCATTAAAAGTGATGCTCAAAACATTATTCTCAAGGTTGAAACCATTTTTAAAGAAGAAGCTTGGGCGAGATCTCTGATTATTCCATTTACCAAAATATACAAACGAATTTCGGCTGCAACAGGTTAGTGTTGTCAGCTTTATTTTTATAAATACCTTTAAACTTAACCAAATATTTAAGTCCACGGAATATTTGTATATATTCTTACTGTAGGTTAACGTAACGGTAACGCACATCTAAAAGGTCACCTGTCGGTTTTTAAATTTCGATGAAAACAAAATCCTATATTTCAGGTGTGAGTCAAGGACTCATTTCAAAAATAGATAAAGAAGGGCTTGCAGCAGAAGACACTGTTACTGAAATTCGGACACAAGGCAAGGATAGAAAACGCAAAAGTGGAATTGAATTTGATTCTGCCAAAAACGAGGTGCCTACTGTTGAAAACCTTCTAGAGGTCTTAAAGACAGAAATAAATTACACAGGACAGCGATGATTGTAAATGTGGTTTTTAATAAATAATTGTAAAGCAAATTGTTTTTTTTATTACATCCATTAGGTACTTACCACTGCGAATTATTATTAGTACCTATATCGTTGTTAGGGGTAAGGTACGGTCTTAACTAAATGCTGTAAATAGTACCTGTTACCTGATGAAGGGAGAGTACATGAATCACATTGAATGAAAGTTTTAAGTGTGGAACATTTAGTATGATTGTTAAGTTTTCCAGATTCTAGTTTATCTCTCTAGTAACTGTTTTAGATATCAAACCTTAATATCTGCAGGATTTCCATTTCACTGGATCACTTTCTAAATAAAGCCATTTAATAATCCTGAAGGACAACTGTTTAGCGTACCTACTTAACTACAAATTAATATATATATTTTATTTTTTATTATTTATTATTTTACTATTTTTATTTAATACTTATTTCATATGAAAAATTACCTACTTGTAAAACTCACTCAATTTTAGGCACCTTATATTAATTAGCAACACTGAATCGACGGTGTCGTCCTCTTTCAGTTCACAGATAAGTTGGTAGGTCTGTAGCTTGGTTTTTTCGGTTAAGGAGAGGTTTGGTATGGATTTTATTTTTAAAAGGTAGGGAAACGGTTAGGAATGAAAACAAGTTCGGAAAATTAGATAGGATCAAATCAGTAGGAAAGATGATAAAGTTAAAAAAATAGATTTAACAAAATATTAAATGGATATCATATTTTAATTTTATTAAGGCTTATAAATCTAGATAGAATATTATAAATATCAGTATTGTTCATATGTAATAGAATAGGAATCCAGGTTGGAAGAGGAATACGGAGGGATTCAAGCGATGCGAAAAAGGACGTATGATCATAAAAAGGGCAAGCAAAAAATATATGATTAAAATCTCCAACACCAGTACCGCATTCACACATTTCATTGTTTATAATATTAAGTCTAGTTAAATGAACAGGTGTACAAGCATGACCCAGTCTCATGCGGATGATAGTGGATGTGGCTATTTTGCTAAGTCTTATTTTATGGAACCAAGGTTTCGGAGGAATAAATGGCTGTATACTACGGTAGTATTTTCCCTTTTCAAGATTTTTGTTTTCCCAGTTTTCTGACCACGAATTTAACAAATCAGTTTTTGGCAATGAAATTAAATCAAAAGTATAGTTTTTATAGGGGAAAATATCACCACAGTTCACTGCTTCATTAGCAAGTTGATCTGCTCTGACATTTCCAGCAATGTTGTGATGTCCAGGGATCCACGCAAAGTTTATAGTAATACCTCTAGTAGAACATTTCAAAAGCAAATCCCTGCACTCCAAAATAACAGCATTAGTTGAATTACATGCAAAGGGAAACTTGCTCAGAGCTTGTAAGGTACTTTTTGAGTCTGTAAATATTATGTCTTTATTCAACTTCATGAGAAGGACATATTCTAAGGATTTAAGAACGCCATAGCATTCTCCAGTGTAAACTGATGATTCAGGAGGAAGTTTTATCTTTTGAACTATTTTATATTGACAATGAAATATGCCCACCCCAACATGACCTAAAGCGGAGTGCTTGGAGGCATCGCTGTAGATATGATGCCAATCATTCCAGTACGTTTCAAGAATGTTATTAAATTTAGTATTGGTTTGTTTGTCTTTTTTTGAAATTCCTAGGTCAAGGTGTACAATAGTAAGGATTCAAAATTATTGCAAAAAATGGGAAGATACTGCGTTCTGTGAGTAGGCGCTCGGAGGGCTAAGAATTTGCGAAAGCTTTTTATCAAACAGGGTAGCTTTTTGTGTGACCAATATGATGACATTTCAATTAATTGTGAAAGGGTTTCTAGCTTAGAGAATAGTGGATGGTTCACAAATTGGAGAGCTCGGAACAAGAATTTATCGCTTATAAATTGCCTACGGAATGTCAATGGAGGCTCCGAGCATTCAACCTGTAAAGCTACAACTGGGCTGGACTTCATAGCACCTGTCACAATTCTAAGGGCTTTAGACTGGGTAATATCAAGTTTATGCAAACCAACTAGGTTACATGGTTCGAGAAAATGTATTCCATAATCCAGGACACTTCTAACCAAAGCATTATAAAGTAATTTGAGAGTAAGAGGATGAGCTCCCCACCAAACACCAGATAGACATCTTAATATATTAATAGTTTTTTCACATTTGGCGACAATGTGATAACAATGAGGTGTACCGGATAGTTTTGTATCTAAAATAACGCCTAAAAATTTTGCTTCTGTGTGTGAAGGAATAACAGAACTCTCGTATAGAACGGAGATGGGCGGAGGAAATCGTCTTCTAGTAAATAAAACAGTACTACTTTTTGACACTGATAGAGTTAATCCATTAGCATCAAGCCAATTTTTCAGAAACTTCAGTGATGACGTCAGTGAGCTAGACAAATCTTCAATAGAGTTACCAGATATATATAACAGTAAGTCGTCAGCATATTGTAAAACTTGACATCCATTCTTACCAATAATATGAGATTCTAAGTCGTACGTATATATATTATAAAGCAAAGGACTTAGGACGGAGCCCTGAGGTAGTCCTTTCCAAACTATTCTAGACTTAGTAGTCATGTCTCCTTGATTTATATGAATTGACCTTTCTGATAGAATGTTTATAATGAAATTAATAATTAATGACGGTATTTTTAGAGCTTGAAGGTTAGATTTAAGTATTGTTAGCACTACGTTATCATATGCACCCTTTATATCTAAGAAAACTGCTAGCACCGACTCATTACGTGTAAATGATAAACGAATATCAGTAATGAATAAACTGATACTATCCATGGTGCTTTTTCCTTTTCTGAACCCGAATTGACTATTGGACAGAAGTCCTTCACTTTCAACAATCCATTCTAACCTATTCTTAACCAAATGTTCTGATAATTTAGCTAATACAGATGACAATGCTATCGGTCTGTACGATGACGCTTGAGATGATAGTTTGTTTGGTTTTAGGATAGGTATCACTTCTTGGGATTTCCAAGAAGGAGGGACGCTGCCAGTGCTTATAACGGAATTTATAATATTAAGGAAATAACTAAGAGCAGAATCACTAAGGTGGGTAAAAAATGAATACGGAATTCCATCACAGCCAGGTGCTGAGTCTTTAACTTTGGACAATACTCCTTTCAGTTCGTAAAGACTAAAAGGAGCATTTATACCAGACTGATTCGTATCTGGTGAATTCAAGCAAATAGGCAAAAACAGTTCAAGTTCAGGAACAAATGGAGGAGCTAAATTATCAATAAAAGATTCTAAAGCAGCTTCTTCAATTAAAGGGGGACTGGATTCTTTAAATGCTGATCTAAATCTGCGGATATTATTCCAGACAGCAGAAGGTGGAACATCAGGGGATAAAGAGGCACAAAATGACCTCCAGCTTTCCCATTTTTTCTGTTTGAAAAGTTTTCTGGTTGAAGTCATTAAATCACTCAGGAATTCAAGATTTTCAGAAGTTGAATGTACCTTATATTGTTTTTCAGCTTCCTTTCTTTGTTTAATTGCTGCAGTACATTCTTTATCCCACCATGGCGGAGAAGGGATACCCTGGAATGAATTATTTTTGGAAGGGAATACTTCATCTGCAGTTTTGATTAATAAGGATGCTAAAGCTTCAGAACAAGTAGAATGGTCATTGCCATTTACATTAGGGAGTGATGAGACGCTCTGTTCGACTTTTTCTTTGAATACGGTCCAGTCAGCATCATTTAGTTTATATTTAAGACGTGGAGATCGCTTGGTAGGAGGCTTATAAAAAGAAGTCGAAAAAGTAATAAGTATAGGGAAATGATCACTGCCGCATGATGAAGGTAACGGAGACCAGGTAAGGGTGGATGCTAAGTTTGGAGTTGTGATAGTAAGATCTGGAGCACTAATGCCTTCGTGAGGTTTTGTCCTACGTGTAAGATCACCAGTATTTAACAAACATACATTTTGGTTATCTAAAATATCTACAATTCTAACTCCATAATGATTCGAGTTTGAACTTCCCCAAGAGATATGTTGAGCGTTAAAATCACCCATGATCAAAAATGGTTTGGGTAAACAGGAGATTACATTTTCAACTTCATTGTAAATAAATGATGAGGGGTGAGGTATGTAAATTGATACAAAAGAAATGTTATTGATTTTGACAGCAATGGCTGAAAATTCATTACTATGTGCGGGTATCGGGAGTAACTTAAAGGGGACATAATGACTAACAAGGAGAGCAACTCCTCCCCAACCATCATCTCTATCTTTTCTCACACAAGAATAACCTGGGATTTTAAAAATCTTGTTTGGCCTAAGCCAAGTCTCCTGAAGGGAGATAACAAAAGGGTGAAACGCGTTGATTAAATATAATAAATCAGTTTTCTTATTGTTTATGCTATGGCAATACTGAATTACTGTGGAGCTACCAGTCATAAACAATGTCAACATTTTCACTCTGAGCATTCATATTAGATTGGGCAACGTTGCGTGTGGGTGGTATAGATATTTCACTATAATGGGACAAAGTGTTAATTAAAGTTACAATTAGTTCTTTGACAGACATATTAAGCAGAGGGTTTCTTAAATCGCTGTTAATAAGTGCACATCCATTTTGAGGAGAAGGGCCATCATATTCCTTAGTTAATGCATCATGTGCTACACGGTCATAGCCTTTACCTAATTTAGGTAGGCTTTTTGGTTTTAAAAATTTTGTTTTAATATAGGATGTTGTTTCCGGAGGACTCTTCTGAGAATGAATATTTGCATTTAAATTATTTGAACGAGCCGGTGTAGAGATTAAAGTATCTGCATATGATTTTGACACTATGGGGTGTAATTTTAATGCCTCTGCATAAGAAATACTCATTTTTGCCATAGACTCTTTGATTTTCTTTTGCCTTGAAAACTCAGGGCATTTTCTATTGTTTGCGAAATGAGGACCACTACACAAGCAACACTGTGCATCATCACTATCAATAGAACAACTTTCACCGGTATGATTTTGACCACATTTGAAGCACCTAGGCACAGATCTACACTGACTCTTGATGTGACCGTATCTACAGCAGTTGAAACATTGCAATGTTGGATAAATGTATAAATCTACAGGAATGGAATTGTAACATATAAATACACGTTGAGGTAGTACTTGGCCATCAAAGGTCAACACAACAGTTTCAGTTGGCAAATACTCTGCTTTTCCGTTTAAAATGTTCTTTCTATTAAAACGTCTTACCTTAAGGATTCTTCCACAGTCAGTAGGCACTTGGACATTATTTATAATATCGTCATCTGACCAGTCGGTCGGAACGCCTCTAATAACCCCCATTCTTGTTACGTTGAAAAGTGGTATGAATGACCTATATTTATTATTTTTTAAGGTTGCGCTCTCAATAAATGCATTTGCATCCCTAAAATCGGTGAAAGCCAAAGCAATTCTATTTCGAGATATTTTCTTAACACTCCCATCTAGAACATTTTTAAAATGGTATTTTTTTAGGAAAAATCCAAACGAAATCGCATGAATGGAAACATTCTCGTTTGGTTCTGATTGTACCCGTTGGACATGCACTACATAGGGTGAAATGTCTGAAGCTTGATATATTCTAGCAACAGTAGGTAGTGGTTTAGATTGTGGGTCATGCTGTACACCTGACATACTTGTTGAATTTATTGGAGGATTTGAATTCAGTTCTGGCAGTGGACACTTTGCACTTTCTAAATCGTTGTTAGTTTCTTTTTTGCTACAGTTGCAGTGACAATTAGAGTTACTAAGAGCACATGAAGAGGGTGATATTTGGTGCTTGTTCCTTTTTTTGTTACAGTGCTTACAAATTTTGCGAGATGAAGTTTTTTTACGTTTTTTTGGTATGTTTACACCGCTCAAATTGGTGTCGGTTTCAAAAAAAGATTCCTCTGTATCCAATTCTGACCAGTTATTATGAGTAGGAATGGTCACATACTCTGATACTTGGCTGACCTCAGGGGGTGTGCCCCCAGGGTCTTCCGGCTCCTCCATACGTACTAATAAAATATATTCATGAAAACTTACCAGAAGCCTTCAGATATCAATACACCACTTATAAATATATACAAATATCTTGACTAACTACTTTAAAGTACTTATCTGATCCCAATTACAAATTAATTAGAAATTAAATTACGATTGGAAAAAAACACGACCGCTTAAGTCAACGTTTCCCGCGCTTTTTTCAGGCAGTGCCTTGCTTATTTTTTAGACTTTTTTTTAGAAAATATACCGTGTCTGACATTGACATTGTTTTTTTTTCCATCCATAGACTAGTCACTTGTTTTTTTTGTAACTGTTGTAGTGATGCGCATTGGCACAACAAAAACCGGTGAAAAATTAAAGCCTTGGTCTGGTCTATGGTTTGCAAACCATAGAGTGACAGAGTGAGTCTACGAAAGATCACCATTCAATCGTAAAACTATACATAGCATTATTTTAAGAGGTAAAAAAGTTTAGGGTACGTTCCAAAACGAGTAGTGTAGAGTGATTTTTACCCTCGGAGAAAAGAAGGAGACAGAACTATGAATAAGAAAGAGAAAACAAAAGAGCGATAGAACGGATTTAGGAACGACATCGAGTGATTTTTAACGAAATATTGTTTTTGAACGGCTTCGGGTAAATATGTCACTGTCAAATTTTAAAGCAGATTTTACAAACAACGCTAAAGTTCAAGTAATTTAAAAAACTTAAATACAATCTGAATTTATTCATTACAACTTTTTATTAAATGTTTAGTTTATCGGACTATAACTATCTACCGAAAGTAGCAAAACTTCTACCTGACAGCTGTCAGGTGAATTCTACCTGTCCCTAGACGTCGGTAGAAATCGCACTTGTCAGTGTGAACATTACTCTCACCCAACCCGTTCCAAATTGCATGTGATACTGTCAGAGTAAACGGTCGGTTACTCTCGGTTTCACTCGGGTGGCTTTAGGAACGCGTCAGAGTGATTTTCGCACCACCCAGAGTGACTTTTACTCGTTTTGGAACAGACCCTTAGCATCTGTATTTTGTTGTTTCTTTAGGTTGGTAAAACTTGACATCAAAATTGAAAGAAGCGCCATCAAGTTTATGGCGATTTTTCTGTAAAAAGTTTCAAGAAAATGCATTTTGGGGAACAAATAAGCTCTTTCAACAAAGTTAAATCATTTCTCCATAATTTAAAAGTGTTTTAAGAGCAGTTGATGCTAATATTTGGTCAGACAACGCTGTTTTGTACCTGTAATAAATTTGTTTTCAACCGTGGCGACTTTGGCTGTGTACTTCGAAGACATTTGACAAGTTAAAATGGCGGCGTCTTTTGAACTCCAGAATGTAGATTGTTTTTCAACCTATTTGTGAAATGATTGAGAGTGTTGAGTGTGTAAAATAATTGTGAAGAGACAAATATATTAGGATCTTAAAATGGATCACAATTTAGAAGATTCTTTGAACTTGGAATGTGCCATTGGTGGAGTGAGTATGCTTATTTTGTTGACTAAGATCTAAGATCTCTTTTCATGTTTTTCCTCATAAACTTTACTTTCTTACCTTTTCTCCGGTGTAGTGTCTTGCTTGTTTTCTTATCTAGATAGATATTCATATAAATGCAACATGACCAGTTGTATCAGTGATTAGATAGGTACTATCCATGGAAAAGAATATAAATTATCCTGTGGTATTTTTATGTAGATGGACTTTGAGCATGCTGGTGATGTAGTGGTGAGCCAGGCAGATATCACTCTTGACACAGTCACAGGCGATGGAGACATTCCTATGGAATTTGAGAACATAGAGGAACAACCTTTGCTCATGGATGCTGGTAATGAAGAAATCATTGGTAAGCTCACAGATACTTCACTCTGATTAATTTTGGTCTTTTACATTATATGGGCCTTTTTTTGACAACTAAAATAGATTGACAACACCCTTTGGTCTCAAGAAGACAGATTTTGAACCTCTAGAAGGAAGGAAGAAGAATAAATTCTCTTCCATGTATCTTCCTGAAAAAAATCAAAGTTGAAGCTGCATTCCAGGGTTGGCTCTAAATAAGTTGTATTCTTCTTGGTTAAAGAATAATAAACAACCAATTTTTTATATTGCCTGATTTCCTTCTTGTCTTACTGCATACATTAATTTACAGTTTCAGATTTTTTGAGTGATCAATTTTGCCTTCAAGAATACTCTGTGCAAGATGATCAAACAACAACAACGACAACCACAGAAGAATCTAATGTATGTGAACATTCCTAATGACCACTAATTTTTTCTAAATTATATTCAGTCCTTAATTCAACTTGCCCATTGTTCCAGCAGCAAAGTGTGTTGACATCACAATCTGACACATTTATAGACCTGCAGTATGACCCACAGGGTGTGACACCGATCAGGCAAGAAGTGCAAGCGCAGCCAAAATACATATCAATTAAGGTAATTGCTTCACAAACTCACACTAAGTCTGATTACCCAATTCAAAATAGTTACAACATAACATAACTTACTCTGACAACCAACATAAACTGATTGTTGCCATCATAGTGAACAGAACATTCAGAAGCCCAGAAGAAGTTAAATCAATATTATATTTATTCAATCTTATTTCTGCTCAAACAAAAACAACTGTTCTTAAAGTATTAAAAAAATATTTATAGGCGGCGCCGATCCGTGCAGCAACAACTAAAAAACAAGAGTCATCAGGGTCCCACGGGGCGCCGCGCCAGGTCGCCATCGCGCCCAAGCTGCCCAAGCTGGTTCCCACCACGCTGGCCAAAACTCATTATCAAGGGGCCAAACAGTATGCCATTGCGCCCAAGCCAGTTGCACTTGTCACAACTAAAAAGATGCCGTTGTCCAGCATCATACAAGGAACCAAAGGAAATGCTGTATTGGGTAAAGACAATATTCTGAGAATACTTAAAATCAAGTTTATTTGTTGCTCTGCTAACAAGTGCCTAGTTAACACAATTTTCAATGTTATAATTCCATAAATATTAATATAAATGAAATCTATCAGCTCAAATAGGGAAGCAATTGGTGATGGTGCCTTCTGGTGGAAATCAAAAGTTAAAACTGGTGACTTCGGGAACTAGCAGTGTACCTAATATTCAGTACATCAAAGCTACTTCTGGCCAGGTAAGTTCATTGTGTTATTATTTATTTAAATTTAGTTTGTGGAATGTGGGACAGTAAGACATGTAATTCTGCTTTTTAATTTTGCAGGCACAAATGATTACTACTAAAAGTACTGTTGGTGGCAAACCAATCATGGCGAAAGTAATAGTGCAAGGTACTACTATTTTTTCATTTGCCTGGCTTACTATAAACTCATTTATCTTAGAGACCCATAATGAGGGTTGTTGTGCTCTAAATCTACTTAGTTATATAATTTTTTGCGAAAACATTTCAGGGCAATCTAACACAGACCCGGCTAATCAGCAAACCATAATAACCAAGGTTTTACCATCAACCAGTTCTGTGACCCCTCAGGCACGCTATGTGATGCAGCAGAAAACTGTTCCTATTTCACTAGGCAATAAGGTAAGTAATCAAAACTGCTTTAAAAGTATATTAAATCCCAAATTAATAACCACTTGTGTTATGGGTGGGTAACTGGCCACACGTAAATATGTTTTAATGAAACCAAATAATACTAATAATACATCAAATAGGTAACTGGCGCCACACAATAGGTTGAACCTATTACCTATTGATTATTACTCCAGATGAATCCTTATCCTAAATATGGTTATTAATACCAAAATTCTTATTTACTTGACTTAAGTTCTATCTTTTACTACTTAATTTTTTTTTAGGTGTTACTAGCCTCGCCTACAAAGCAAACCGCAAAGTTCCGGAAGAAGCAACACATCATAGCGATCAAGTCGCCCACACAAAAGTTCCTGACTGCGCAAAGTCAAGGGGGGACTAGCTTAGGTATTTTACTTCCAAAAAAAACATTTTATATTCAATACATAATTATCTTGATAGGTTTTCTTCTTGTTAAAGTCTGAACTACGAAATTTCTTACAACTGAACAATTCTATATTCAAAGCCTTATTATGTAAAAACATGATCTCATCAAACTGCTTATTTAGGAATGATATTCTCATTGTGTTTCATTTTTCAGGTACAACTTCAAAGCAGGTGGTTATAACAGGTGCCAATCAATCACAGAATGTTATTCTGAAGACCACAGCACCACCAAAGACAACAAAAGTAAGTCCTATTTAGGTTCTTTAGGTCCTATCTTTAAAAATGGTTTCTTATAATTCTTATGAAACTATTATTTTGCTTACTAGGGTACTCAGTATAAAACTTGATTTTATATTCATCAATAGCCTGGGGGCCTATTGATTATTGTGAATCAGTTGATAGCCATTGCCTGTGGTTGTTAATTCACATTCTTATCATTGCAGATGAGGGATGGCAAAGTAGTGCTGGAAGGCCAAAGGTCCCAACTCCATCAGATTAGTGTGCCAGGCAAAGGTGTAAGTATCGTTTTGTTTAATCTGTGTTTGTTATTACAAGCAGTTTTTAAATACGGTCAAACAATTTTCTCTCTCTTAAAAATAGGTACCCAAACTAGTAGTATTCAATACAATTACAAAGTTGTTACTACATTTTAATGAAATATCAATAAATTTCAAATTAAAAGTGTTATTTGTATTGATTCTGTTTCAGATCCAATACATCAGATTGATAACGAACCAGTCTTCAGCCTCAAACAAAGCGGTAGTCAAGGCTCAGCCAACATCAACAGTCACTGGGCCACCTAAATCATTTGTTTTGACTGACAGTAAAGGTATGTGTTACATTACATACGTACCATATCCATATCCTTATTATTCTTTACACTTAGGAAGCATTTCTGTATGTTGCACTAGGTTTGCCATAGAAACTATCAAATATGAATGGGGCATATTTTGGGATTAGTCTTGAAAAAACTTGATTATTGATTATTAAGGGCTGTGGAATTTGATTAAAGAAATGAATGCATAAAAACTGCTTCTTCAATCTAGAAAATATTGTAAAGAACCAGCCTCTGATGTGTGCCTGAAATGTTTCAATTAACATGACACGCACATTGTAGGTAACTTAATCCAGATGACTTCAGAGAAAACTGTCAGTGGGCAACCACCTCCACTGGTCTTCACTGGGAACACTGCAACTGTAGACCAATGTATGTCCCAAATTGCTGCTATTGCCTACTAACCCAGACTGAAACTGAACAATTTCCTTTACAATGTCCACTGCAATCATATTTATTAACATGACTGTAGTTTTTTTATTTGTTCAAAGACAGTTTAAAATAACCTATAACTTTCTATAATGTTGTTTAATTCGCATGTGATAACTCACTAACTGCGGCTACTTACCATGACTTAGGTTAACACCTAAGTTTTTCTTGGAATAGTTGGCCAATTACTGGTCTCCCATGTGGTTGAAGTTCTGTTGCATCTTTGGCATGCAACAGAACTGCATATTACACATACAATATTATTGCTGAGAAAAATATTATTTATTAGTTAAGATAATTTTAATTTCTAGGAAATTGTGTCCGTAGTGGTTTAGTTAAATGTAAAGCTGCGATATCGCTACCCTTAAAAATAACTATTTGCTCATTTAAACAACTGCTCCAACGACACTAAGCGTAAAGAGTTTTTTCACTAAGTGAGCTGAATATAATATTTGTATATAATATTTGTATAAAATATTATATTTATTACGTAGGTATTCCTGCCTAATAAAAAAATACTCAAAAGGTGACGACTTTAGGTTGAACATTTATAATTAATTTAATTATTGATTCTGCTAAAGACTGAGTTTATTTTATCATATTAATCCGCAATAATTGATTTAAAACATTGTTGTAACACACAAGTTTAATTTATTTCTCCTAGAGTTGCGTTTCTAAATAAAGCACAAAAAAAATAGAATGTATTAATATGCAATTAATTACGCTGTGTCGCTTGTAAAGACGAAATTCTGTGATGAAAAGCATTAAGAAAGAAATCTCTCATTTTTGGTACAGTTTGATTTGTTCTTTCTATATTAAATCCTTTTTTATATTGTATATTGAAGTTATGTTGAATAATAATTTGGGAGCTCAATCAGACATAAGAACTTATTTATATCATGTTTAATGCTATGGGATGCTTATCCAAACTTAAAAAGAAACTTTTAAAATGGTAAAATGGAAACAAAATTTTAAATTTTCAAATAATAGATTGACATTGTATATTTAAAATATGTACTTTGGAACAGATATTACGAAATAGTGGGACAGTTGTCAAAGAGCGAAATTGCGTTTTGTGTACAAACATTTATCTAAGTATGTTTTTTATGTTTGAAGGGCAACAGAAGTTGGTGAGGATAGCGCCGCTGGCTCCGAAGCCCAGCACAATAACGGTCACGGTGAGTTCAAGTGTTTAATATCGCCATAAAAAAGTTAATCAGTTGCGGATGACATTAGAACAAAAACGAAGGATGACGATAATTTGATGGCAGGCTATTTATTGGACACAGAATTTTGGAGATGAGATTCTTAATTTCAAGGAGTACCTATTACGTTTAATTGCAGTTCAAAACGGGGTTGTACGATTAGTTTCTGAAACTGTTGAAAAACAATACGAGGTCGTAATAAGTAGCAGATTTTTACCCATGAGTTAGGTCTTCTTCCATGTTTTCTTTATCCTTGACTTTCACCCTGCATAATAAGATCCTGGTCTTCTAGGATTTAAAAAAAAACCTCCGATATCGTATTTTTTTGAAGCAAGTGTATTTATCAGTCGTGTTATCAGTCGTGCGCGCCGCGCTCGGTGCACAGTTTGCTGGCGCCGCGCTCGCCGGGGGGGCCCGCCGTGGGGGCCGGGGGGCCCGAGGGCGCGGGCCGGCTCGCCGCGATCAAGCTGGAGGCCGGGCTCGACGACGGCTCCGCGGACGAGGCCGTCGAGCGGGAGGCCGAGGTAACTATACTAGCCAATAATCACTATATTGTTTATTTCAGCTTGATTACCGTGGAATTGTGAAGGCGGAAAAAAGTAGTCCCACTAATAGCATCAAAAGTCGTCAGAGTCGAGGTTAGATTTTCGCTCAGTTAAAGTTCGCTAAAGTTCCTAATAATATTATGATGAGCAATTGTTTCTTTTGGGTCTATGCATGTAAATGTTTACATTCAAGTTCTGTTATCGTCATCATCATTAACAACCGCAAGAAGTCCCCTGCTAAACATAGGCTTCCTTGTTAATTTCCACCGCAGCATTTTCTATTGTTATATTTCCTGGACAATTAATTTTGTTTATCAATCTCTGGCTCTCATAGACCTTAGTTTGGGGTCAGTTGTTTGTCTCACATATAAATGTATGTGACCTATTTTCCCGCGCAGGTAGGGGAGGGGTCCGAGGAGTCGGAGTACTTGGTCCGGTCGCCGTCGGACTTGTCGCAGGAGGCGTCGCTGGAGACGGACTCGAAGGCGGCTCTACACGCGCTCATCGCCGACGCCGTGGGCGCCAGCACCCAGTCCGCTCCGTCCGCACGCATACAGTATCAGAGGGACGAGGTAACTACCGCACTCGCCCACAACATAAATCGCCCATATACGTCCCACTGCTGGGCACGGGCCTCACCTCAACTATGAGGTGGATTGAGCCATACTCCCACACGCGGGCTTAGTGCGGATTGTTGGAGGGTTATAAGTAGTGAGCAACCTTGATGTCAGATGTTATCAAGCCGCCCTGAGGCCTCTGACTAGGCTTAACGACTGACATTTAGCGACGTCAATCGGGACCAACTGCTTAACGTGCCTTCCGAAGCACGGAGATGCCCGAAATAGACATCACTAAATTTCGATCGGGGTCATAACACACAATTTCTCCGAATTGTGTGCATGAACGTCCAGGTGCTTCCTGTGTCCCGAATTGAAAATCTCGATAACAGCGCGTACCAGTATAAGTGAGTACATAATCACGTAATATTCTAATGGAACAATCTGTCAGTCTCCAGATCCAGATGAGAATACGAACAGCATGGAACACCTTGTACCGCTTGAAAACCCAGAGGAGCAGCTGATCGTGATTCCTTCCAACTTCGCCAAGACGGACAACGCGCCCGTGGAAGACTATTTGGTATTTACATCTATGCAGACATATTAAAGAAAACTCATACATGTCATGTGATGACCGATAATACTTTTAATTGTAAACAAGATAAAATGGCACAGTAAAAATGAATCCCTATTTATATATCCCACCAAAAGGATTACATATTTTTTATTTCATGAGTATTGGGAAAATAACTTGATTTTTACTTAAAATAAATGTTGTGAGAAGAATAAAATCAAAAATTGAAGGTTAACAAAAAAAAACAAAAAATTTTTTTTTGTTAGTTGTAAAATATTGCTTTTATTGAACTGTCCCCAATAGCATTCAACAGAACGACGCGACGGCAGATGTGTCCGTCTGTATTTAAATTCAATAATATGAATACTGATTGCAGGAGGAAGCGAAAAGATTGAACAACATCAGCATAGAAGGGGAGATAGATCTGAACCCGTCGTCTCCGCCGGCTGCTTCGGACACAGGTAATTGAGTCATTTTAATAATTATGACCCTTTTAACTTTATTTATACATTACTGTTTTCTAATTTCGTTAAAAATACGCTGTCCTCGCGAACGCTTAGTAATCGACGGCCTTTATCTTTGTACTATGGCAAATGGATTGGGTAACAATTTCGAAAATCTTAAACCAATATTTTGTTAATGATCTGGTGTAGTTATTACTGAATGTTCTTTATCCTGCTTTCCCATCCACACTACAAGTGGTGAATAAATCTGTAGCGCCGAATTAAGTTAATATTTTCTCTCAGTGGTCGCGGGTTCGATCCTCGCACAGTTCAAACATTTGTGTGTACCAAGATGTCTGTTTAAACTGGCCTGGGTGTTTTTCTATGTATATTGAATATGTATTGTACAAAGAAAAAGTATTTAAGTATGTTTATCCGTTGTCTAATATCCCATAATTATACAAGCAATTAGTTGCTTAGTTTGGGCTAGATGGCGCTGTGTGGAATCATGTTCTGGAGTGATATTTATTTATTACTAGCTGCCCCAACAGACTTCGTTCTGTTGTCAAACATTTAGTGTCACGTGACAGGTAGTAACATTTTGGGTGCGTTCCGAATTGAATCAAAATCGATTACAGCGCGCTCACAGAGCGTCCCGAATTGAGATATCGCGCCAACGGGCCTTCTAACGTCAGACAGCTTTACGTCATGGGTGACGTCACTAACCGGCGCCATTGCGCTCACAACGATAATGCTCCGGAGCGTTGTCGCTGTGAGCCTTATGTCAGATTCATAGATGAAACGTCAAACAGACATTTTCGCGTAAAAATATTTTTGCTAATATTCCTCAGAATAAATCTTTGCTAGGACAAATATTTTACTGTGATAACGAAACAGAAAGTGTTACCACAAGAACCGCATGTTTAACCTGGGAATGATAGAAATTAAAAGTTTAAAAATTGTTAGGTTATGTATCACTATCTGTGCGGTCCGTAATGCGATTACAGTTATGTGAGCGCTCACGGTGATATCAGGCGTCCCGAATTGAAATATCGCGTCAACAGCGCTCACAGCGCTATCAGCGTCAAAACCAATTCGGACCGCTAACCAAATAACTTTCTGTTACGTTATCACAGAAAAAGATTTGTCCCAGCAAAGATTTATTCTGAGAAATATTGACAAAAATATTTTTACGCTAAAATATCTGTTTGACGTTTCATCTATGAATCTGACATAAGGCCCACGGTGATATCGCTCTGGAGCATTATCGTTGTGAGCGCAATATGGCGCCGTTAGTGACGTCACCCATGACGTTAAGCTGTCTGACGTTAGATGAATGTCAGCGCGATATCTCAATTCGGGACGCTCTGTGAGCGCGCTGTAATCGATTTTGACCCAATTCGGAACGCACCCTATCTATCGGTCCGAATTGATTTTGACGCTGATAGCGCTGTGAGCGCTGTTGACGCGATATTTCAATTCGGGACGCCTGTTATCGCCGTGAGCGCTCATTGACCTGTAATCGCATTACGGACCGCACAGTTACTAAGAGGAAACTAAAATTGAGATTTTTACTATATTCCCAGCATTTTCTCATGATCAAAATTAGCCAAATCGATCCAGCCATTCCCGAGTTTTTGCCAGACTAACGAACAGCAATCCATTTTTATACAGGGTGGCCCAGCGACAGTGGTCCAAAAATTTTTTTTAGGTAGAGGGCATCATAACAAGTCGTTTAAAAAAAACATTAGTTCCGCGAAAATCAATACTTTAGAAGTTATGATTTTTTCAAGTTTCTTTTGAAATTTCTCAACTCCGATCACTTAATTCACTCTTGTTTGGAAACTATCGCACTGAATCAGTTCAAATTTGGTATAGATGTACAATAGTAATGTAGAAACCATATTATGTGCGAGTTTTGAGTTTATTCTAAGACAATTTGTTTTTTTTTTAATTATCGTCAATTATTTTTCACCATTTCAAAAACTAATACAATTTTCAAAAAATCACCGCTGCAATGTTTGTGCACTTGATGATTGGTTTATGATCTTAAAAACTGTACATAAGTATGATAATAGTCTATGCAAAAACTTGAAGTGATGCAACCAATGGAACACTTTCAAAATTAACATCATGTACGGTAAGTCACTAAATCTCAGAATGGGTCATTTCTGCACTGACCCTAATTAAAAAAAAAAGTAGCCAAAATATTTTTTTTTCGGATAGAGGGCATCATAGCAACTCATTTTAAAAAACATTAGATGTCAAAAACCAATAGCTACTACCAATAATACTTTTATTTGTAAACCATCCGACTAAGGAACTTCAAAATGAGTAAGAACAGATACTTTACAAACACAAGTGATTTATGAAAATTTAAAAAATAATGACTTCTAAACTATTGGTTTTCGACATCTAATGTTTTTTTAAATGAGTTGCTATGATGAATATGAAAAATATTTTGGCTACTTTTTTTTAAAATTAGGGTCAGTGCAAAAATGACCCATTCTGAGTTTTAGTGACTCACCGTAGATGATGTTAATTTTAAAAGTGTTCCATTGGTTGCATCACTTCAAGTTTTTGCATAGACTATTATCATACTTATGGACAGTTTTCAAGATCATAAACAAATCATAAAGTGTACAAACATTGCAGCGGTGATTTTTTTGGAAATTGTGTTAGTTTTTGAAATGTCGAAAAATTATTGACGAAAATTCAAAAAAAAACAAATTGTCTTAAAATAAACTCAAAACTCGCACATAATATGGTTACTACATTACTATTGTACATTTATGCCAAATTTGAATTGATTCAGTGCGATAGTTTCCAAACAAGAGTTAATTAAGTGATTGGAGTTGAGAAATTTCAAAAGAAACTTGAAAAAATCATAACTTCTAAATTATTGATTTTCGCAGAACAAATGTTTTTTTTAAATGACTTGTTATGATGCCCTCTACCTAAAAAAAATTTTTGGACCACTGTCGCTGGGCCACCCTGTATATAGAAATTGATTTCTGATTGTTACCAGATTTGATCCCATCGGAGCTGGGCATGCGTCCGCGGCGCGCCTGCAACTGCGCCAAGTCGCAGTGCCTCAAGCTGTACTGCGACTGCTTCGCCAACGGGGAGTTCTGCAACAGCTGCAACTGCTACAACTGTTACAATAACCTCAACTATGAAGAGTTGAGGCAGAAAGCCATCCGCGCCTGTCTTGAGAGGAACCCCAATGCCTTCAGGTAAATACAAGAATATACGCTCAGATGTGCCAGCCCGATATGCCTGAACAGATTTTCAACTGTGCGTTTGTGTTAATAGGACAGGCCAGATGATGATGATGATGTGTGTGGCGCAGGACGGACGTGTAGGTCTAGCACGAACTGCTAACGTTTTCGAAATCGAAAAGTGAACGATACTTTTTTTCTTACTTTTTTTGTTTCTTCAAAAAAGAAACATTTACTTTTCTATGACACAAACATTAGTGGTTCGTGCTAGACCTAAACAGGAGGGGGATTCAGAAGCGCGTTTTCGGAAGATTTGGTCGATTTATTGAATTTTTACTGAAAAACGAGTTCATTGTAAGCTCTTAATTTTTTTTTATGGAAGCGACAATGGCAGTAGATAATATAAAAATGCAGACCCACCTAAAAAAAATATCCCGTCAGAAAGGCCACACACACATACTCAGCTTATTTCTCAGGCATGTCCGCGCTCCTTTATACAGTCAGCATAAAAAAACATTATTGTAACCTGACAAAATTTTGTATCTTTGTTTTTAAGAAAAGCCATTTTAATGCTACGACCATAACAGAATAATATTGTGTTGTTACAGGCCAAAAATCGGGAAAACTAAAGCTGGTGGCCCTGAAATTATACGAAGACACAACAAGGGTTGCAACTGTAAGAGGAGTGGATGTCTCAAAAACTACTGTGAATGCTACGAGGTAACATTTTGATTTCTCTTTAACATTTTGTTGATTGCCTTTCGCAAATCATCGCTCTAGCTAGCCGGTCTCACACTACGCTTGCCGAGACAAGGGCCCACTCAAAAACGTTCAACCGTTATTGTATACGCTCAAAAAAGACCTCATCTGAACTCGTCCTTAGATAGATATATATTTTTTTATTGCACCAAAACCAGACCAGTGGGGTAACTTTGAATTTCAGTGTAACATTGAATCCACTCTTTTAGATTAGTTACTTTTGACAAGTGCTCCAACTAAAAGATGTGGTTGAGTCTATGAGGGATTGGCTCACAGTTATGTAGGTACTGTTACTGTTCTTAAAAAGTGGATTCAATGTTTCAATGAAATTCAAAGTTACCCAACTTGACCTTACAGTTGAATTAAATTACAGGGACTAATGTACAATTTAGGCATTATCGCTAGGAATGATCTCTTCCAGAAAACATTCAGGAAGAGGATCGTAAGAAAACAAAAATAAACAAACACACAACAATTGAGGGTAAGGTAAAAACAGTAAGATGAGAGGATAAAAAAAACAAGGTGAAAGAAGATACGGCACACTACAGAAACATAAATAACTAACTTATATCCATAATGCATTTTGTTGTTTTTTCTGTGTGCAGGCGAAGATAGCGTGCACGGCGATGTGCCGCTGCTTCGGCTGCCGCAACGTGGAGGAGCTCATGCACCGCGCGCGCCGCCGCGACCTGCCGCATCCGCTCTTCCGCCCGCCGCAGCCTTCCGACCTCAAGTATGTTACATACATAAACGCCCTATATACTATGTACCTACCACTGCTGGGCACAGGCCTCACCTCAACAGGTAGATCGAGCCATACTCCAACACGCGGGCTCACTGCGGATTGTTGGAGGGGTGTTTTAATAAAAATACGTAAATAGGTTACTTGTGCTAAAAAAGTGGCATTTGAAATCAAGGCTTGAACACCTGAGCAAAGCATTGACAGTTTGAGACAACACTGCCCAACATGCATCTGTCTCGTTTACGCTCTTGTAAATAATCATGCTATGTTGTACACACGGTCAAATCATAGGAAGTACGCCAGGGGTCATTTTGTGACTTCGCGTCAGTACTGACATAACATACCTCTTTTAAATATCATTGCTTATAATCGGCCTATATACGTCCCACTGCTGGGCGCAGGCCTCACCTCAACTATGAGGTGGAACAAGCTATACTCCAACACGCCGGCTCAGTACGGGTTGTTGAAGGGGTGTAAGGTTAGTGAGCAACCTTAATGTGAGATGTTTATCAAGCAACCCTAAGGCCTCTGACTAGGCTAACGACTGACATCTAGCGACGTCAACCAGGACCAACTGCTTCACGTGCCTTCCGAAGCACGGAGATGCCCGAAATACACACCACTAAATTTCGTTCGGGCTGGTCACCCATCCCATGTCCGACCCGGCGTGTATTGCTTTACAACAGCCTTCGTCGCCGATCACTGTCAAAACTGCGCCACGGGCACCTCAACAGTATGTTACATATTGTATAGTATCAAGTTCTGACTCGTCGAACATTTACGGTCATCTCATGGAAGTTGATCACCTTCGCGTATAACTGCAACACCACCGGTGAGAACAATTACGAATTCCCCAGTGGCACCGTTGATCTGATGATGCTGCATATAATGGTGGTTGTACTAACCTATGATTGACAACATTGATTTAGGGCTGTTTTAGGTAAAATGTATCAGATATCAATAACCTACACCAAAACAGTTAAAAAATGTGGGATGTCAAATCAAAAACTATCTCTTCCCTACATAGCTTCAGATTTGACTTTCAACATATTCTTATAACTTGAAAAATCTAGATTAGGTACTAAGTTGATAATTAACTGAACAATGAACATAAATGCGATAAACATAAAGTAGAGATTGTCTGAGCTGAAATGACGCGCCCCTCCACCGCATCTATGCATACAAGAGTGCTTGCTTGTACGCGACGATGCAGTGGAGGAGCGAGTCATTTCAGCTTGGACGGTCTCTACTTGAATGAGGGCAGATTTTTCTATAGTAAGAAATAATTCATCAGACGAGTGATCTACAACCTGGCTGACTTTATAAATTTGGACACATTATAATCTGCTGGGTTGTAGGTACTCTATACCCCCTTGAGTGTTGGAGAGCGAAATATCAGCTGATTCAGCTCATCAGGAATTTATTGCAGTTCCAAGCGGCAAGTTTAAGCCGTATAATTATGTCTTGCGCGCTAAATAATTAACCATTTAGGCTAGTGGCATTTTGCCATTTTTGGCATTTGCGCCATTTTAGCGCCAAATAATGACTCGCAACGATCTACCGTCATTTTAGTAAGATTCGGCGATAACGCGCCCGACAGCTCGTATGTCTCCGACACTTGAAGGAAGATGTCTGATAAATTGTATCTGACTATGAAAAAATCAGCCCTCGACATTTCCCTAACTCTTGCTAACTTCCCAGACAACCGTGCAGTTTCATGACGGCGGAGGTGATCGAGGCGGTGTGCCAGTGCCTGCTGGCGGCGGCGGTGGACGGCGACAAGGCGCGCGAGCCGGACCCCGTGCGTGACGTCATCGACGAGTTCTCGCGCTGTCTGCAGGACATCATCAGCGCCTGCCACGTCGCGCCGCCGCTCTCCATGCTCGACGAGGTCACTACTCACATACCTATACACTGAGCTCTATCAATCTTACCGCCACTACATAACTTACTATAACAGAGCGGAATCTGTCAATGGATCAGATTCTCTTGGTCTCATAATTTTGTCCTACAAGAAAAGTTTAACTCTCCTCATTTCTCATGCATCATTACTTTAGTGAATTTAATTAAATATGTTGGAGAAGATTGTTCCAGTAGAATTACCCGCGATCGCAACAAAAAATACTGTATTACTATCTTAGCCTTGGCTAAATCATGTACTAAATGGAAACTTAAATGATTTATCTTTATTTTTCAGGGACCTTCGTGATATTCGTGTAAATTGGAGGTTGAAGCAGATATAACATTAAATCAAAACAGTCCTATCTGTGGAAGAACTTTTTCCAAATAGTGTATAATGAATTGTCTAAGGTATTTAGCATTTGAATAGGCGCGTAGCGTGATTTTGTACTTGCATCCTATAATTACGAAAAGCTCGAGACTGTTATTCATAATATTTTTGACTCTCTGATTGCCATATTATAAATAAATTTTATCCATTTGAAAACTGGAATAAACTGTAAATAACTGTTAGTTCAATCAGATGTTTATGATTTGTTTATGTATTACATGCTTCTTTTGAATCTAATAAAATGTACATAATTTTGTAAATTAATATAACTAGTCATAAGAATACCTTTATGGTAAAAATGTAAATATCTAATAGTTATAATAAATGCAATCAATATTTCTAGTAATTTTGTCATTTTATTTGTTCACCATCTAAGTAGAACTAATATATTATTTTTACTAATTCATTATGCATCTAAGAATAAATATTATCTTACACCAAGATCCAAAATTATCCTAAACTATAACTTTTGAGTATTTGAGCGACCTTATTAAGTAATTGACTGAGTACCTCATCCCCGAATTCACAAACGCAAATCAAAGTTGAGCATCCCTCGGAAGTATAGCTGTCCCTTTCAGTCTTGATATTTTACAGGATAGTATGAGCTTATGACGGCGTGCTTAGCGTTGATTGATAAACTGCAATGTGAACGAATGCCTAAGCCATTTGGATTTCAGTAAAATCGATTTTTTAAAATAATTATTAATTTATTCGCTTTTGAGAAATTATCCAATGTGTCATTTTTAATGCACGGGCGAATTTGGGAGGGAATGGAACTCAATCGAAATTGAATTACTCTTTTGAGTTTTTGGTAAACATTTGCATATGCGCACATAGTGATTGATAGTTAAAATAAAGGATTTGTTAATATTAATTTAGTAATCGTGTAACGAAAGATTGATTAAGAAAAATCCACGAGATGTGCATCTTAGTCCTTATTGTCACGTATATACTTGCCTATACCGGAAGAAATTCGTGACCAGTCGACTAGTGTACCCATATGTTAGCAGGTCAGCACTCGCTCGGGAAATAAGAAATGGCTCTAAAAATATCGCCGTGTGTTTCTATAAATATGCCCGTTGTTGCCAGTCGCGTCTTACGTGCTCGCTGGTGCAGTGCGGGCTGGGCTAGCAAAAACAAATATTATTTAATGAAGTTCTAGTCCGATTGACACGATGAGTGCTCGTTATGAAATTATGAAATCTGAAGAACTTGGCAGGTGGGTTTTAGGTTTTTTGAATTTGAAATATTTTCTCAGGAATCACCGGTTAATTTAATAATATTCATTATTCGTTAGCCTTCATGTTCCAGATATTTTATGTAGTTATTTAATTCATGCTAAAGGTATCTTTAATCTCCAAAAAGTATCAAGCATAAGTAGGTATAAGCATAACAAACAGTAGTCAAACATTTTTTCAACAAGGGTTTTAGATTCTGCATTCACCATGCGGACGGAATAATATATTAATTTACATTTACACCAACTTGCCAGCTGACAAATTACTCTCAGTAAGTACTATGTTATTGAATGCTTCTGGTTCACCATTTAGATACTTGGTGGCGGCGAAAGACTTAAAAGCAGGAGAGAGCATCCTGCAAGACGAACCGTTTGCGCTCGGCCCGAGCAGCGACACAGCGCTAGTGTGCTTCCAATGCTACCTGCCGCTCATCAGCAAGTTCCTGGTCTGCAAGAACTGTGCTGTAGCGCCCATCTGCCCAGGCGACGGCTGCCCGGACGCTCTTGTAAAAAGTACGTTACTTTAACTGTACATAAGTAAACTTGAGCGAATTGCATTAAAACAAGTGAACGACTAAGTACTTTTTAAATTAAGTTAAGTGTTAACATTTAAAATTAATTAACTTACTAAAATCCGAAATCTGTTATTATATAAATATATTTATAAGCCACAGTTGAGTGCATTCTAAAGCACGAAGATGCCCAAAAACATTGAGGGGCCTCAGTTGAGGGGGTATGGAAGAGAATCCACCCCTTTACTCGATCTTATCATTGGTGGTCGTTGCCGATACGCCTGGGCGGTCGTGCTGTTTACCAAAACGAAATTTATTCAGATAGATGGCATTGTTGATGAATAAGTTATTTTTCAGAATGGCACAGCAATTCCGAATGCGATTTCTTCAGGAACTTGAAACTGACTAAGGGTTTGAGCCCGTTGACTATGGTTCAGAATGTCGGTTCGCTTCTACCACTTCGTGCTATTTTAAAGAAGGACACTGACCCGAAATCTTGGCAAGAGTTTATGAACCTGGAAACGCACTTGGAGGAGAGGAAGAAGTCTAGCGTATGGGCATACAACGAGGATACTGTCAAGGTAGTATAGGTATAGCAAAACATTAAATATGTGGCTTTAGATAACTATAATCCTTGCTTTTTCGAACAGTACATTAGGTATAACAAATTTTAAACCAACGAGCCCGGGCGAGCCTAGTTTCAAAGGACTACCTATTCATAGGTTTTCAGTGGTGTATCAGATCAGCAGAGTCACCTGTAAACTAACAATAGGTACTTGAGTAGGATCTGCTGCTCTGTAAACAATCCAGATCCACACTGGCTCTATGCAGGAATGC
Organism: Udea ferrugalis; assembly: GCA_950022985.1. Lineage (NCBI taxonomy): Eukaryota > Metazoa > Arthropoda > Insecta > Lepidoptera > Crambidae > Udea > Udea ferrugalis. Next base: position 11,554,664 of record OX465532.1, on the reverse strand, counting down.
TTACCTCCAATTAAAGTCTATGACACTCCTTTGACTAGTTTTTAACTTATAAATGTTCCCCTGTTTTTTTTAGTTCATCAAATCCCTAGGACTCCTAGACAACGTCACAGACGAAGACCTAGTGCAAAAGGTATGCGCAGCGATCGACGTGAACAGCTTTGAAGTGCGCGGGCCGCCGATAACGGCCATCGGCTGCTCGGAGGTCCTGCGGGGGGTGTACCTCAAGGCAGCACTCTTGGCCCACGACTGTGTCGGCAACACGCACATGTCCATCAATGATAACAATTTGCTGGTGGCACATGCTAGCACCGCTATTAAGAAGGGGGAGATCATTTACTACAACTATACGGATCCTTTGAAGGTGAGTTTTATAAAGGTGGAGTAATTCACAATAACGTTTAAGTGTAATTTACAGACCCGCGTTGGCAAGCAAGTGTGACTTGATTTCCTTCAGCTAACCCTAAGTTCATAGCAAGACAAAATAATCAGTGACCATCACAAAGCATTCTAAAAAAACCTAAAATTACCGCTCGTGTTCTCTATTTATAGTATCGTTTTTAAGTCGCTTAGGTTAAGATTTTTCATACTCAATCAAAGAACTTCTACTTACAAGTTCTCTAGCATAATGATGCCAATGACTTTTCCAAAAGTATTCACCTCGCTTTAACGGTTCGCGTTCTCCAGGGCACAGCGGTCCGCCAGCAACACCTGTTAATCGGCAAGTACTTCAAGTGCAGCTGTGCCCGCTGCCAGGACACGACTGAACTGGGCACCTTCATGAGTTCTGCGCTCTGTCCCGGCTGCAAAACCGGTTACGTGTCCAGGAGTGGGGGAGGCCCGTGGGTGTGCAACAAATGCCAGAAGGAATTTGAGGATTCTGATATTGGACATAAAGTGCAATGCTGTTCTAATAAATTAGATGTTATCAGTAAGTATATTCTTAGGCAAATTAACGCTGTTAATACAGGGTGGGAGTCAGAGTAGGGGAGTAGGGGAGTCAGAAACTATGAGGGATAGCGATCTGTTATTTGTTGTTGTCTGATAGGAACTATGGCTTTAGTTTTTGATTTAGTTCAGCTGCAATATTCAGACAAGGCCTATTTATTATTTACAGACAAAAAAGACGAAAAAGAGCTAGAAGAGTACATCCGAAACGTGTCTCTCGTGTTGTCTCCCCACCACTACCTGCTATTGGACGCGACGCAGCGGCTGGCGGGCGTGCTGCGTGACGTCATCAACCGCGAGCCGCACCCCACCAAGAAGGTCATGCGCCGCAAGATACAGCTGTGCCGAGACTTGCTGCCCGTGCTTGACCGGCTGTGCCCGGGGATCTCCCGGACGAAAGGTACAAATACTGTTTATTTATTTTTTGCTTATCAAATGGTTTTACTAGTGTTGTTCTCAAAATGAAGGATGTTTTTGAAGGGTTTTATCAGCGCGACACAAACATCAAATCTGCCGCGCTAACTGTAAGAGCAGAAAATCTTTTTTTTTTAAATAGTCAAGTACATTTTCTGGCTCGCCATCCTGGATCCTGTACGTGTTTACTCAACTGATTATTGTAAAAAAAGACTTATTGCTCTTACTCTTACCGCGGCAGACATTTAATCGTGTTACGTGTGTTGGCGCCACCTATAAGTTCCTAGTACCGCGTTAGTTGGGACACAGATTCTATTCCCGCAACGCACAAATGTATTATTTGACGCCACTTTTGTCATGTTGACTTGTTATAACTATTCTTTTATTTACTTATTTCAGCAATCACTCTGTACGAGTTACACGCAACAATGGTGCGGCTGGCTAAGAAACTATTCGACAGCCGTGAAATCACGGGCTCAGGGTACATGGTGAGAAATAACTATCCATTTGTTAGTTAAGTACCTAAATATTGGCATCTTAGTTGTGCAGTATTAGAACCTACGCTATAGTACTCCACCCCGGTAGAGCGGCACTTGGGCCTAAGAAAGATTTATTTATTTAAACTTTACCCTACAAGTAGGGTAAAGTTTAAATAAATAAATCTATTTCAAATCAAAATCTATATCAAAGGCGAACTTCATGCCAAATGGCATTCCCTACCAGTCAACCTTTGGTAGTGCACTACACCTACTCACATTTTGCCGATTAGTAAATCGCATTACATTTCTATTCATTCCTTTCTATTTCTTCAAGGATGAACTCCTAATCGCGGAAAGTCACTTGAAAAAAGCATTGGAAATGCTGTTCATCGAGCCAGGCAACTCACCCGAGGGGGAACTGTGCGCGAAGGCGCTCGAAGAGTATCGCGCGTTGAAGGCGACTATGGGCGCGGTGCTGGACGGGATACACGCGGATGGGAAGACATACGTTACTGCGGCTGAGAGAGCAGCCTCGAGTCAAGATAGTACCCCCAAATAAATAAATATCTTGTAAAATGTGAAGTTTCATTGTTCATACAGATATGATACTGAATGACCTATAAGCAGATAAACACTTCAGTCAATTACTCAGGTTCGTATCGTTCTTAATAAAATGTATGAACAGCGCACTCATTTTATTGGTTTTTCAGTCCGTTAATTCTTCACGAAACTTTGTAAATAATGGAGTAGACCTGTTGTGTAATGTTTTCCTCTCGGACACAAATTGTGGAAAAAGACCCCTATAGAGGTTTCAGTTACAACATAGAATGCTTATTAAAAGGGTTTTTCCCGCAGAGTGGGTTTCGCGTCTTTTCTGACATAATATTAAACATTGACCTCACAGCCACTAAACATAAACGTCACTAACTGTTCAATATTTGCGTCGGTTTGTTCTCGATCGTTGAACTATCAGTTACGTTTGGTTACATTGTAGTTAGATAGTTCACGGAAAATATTAGAAACTGAGACACCCTCATCAGACGTATAAGTCTGATGCAGTCACAAGTCCCCTCGCACGTTTTATAGAGTTTATGGAGTCACAGAGTCTTCCACAGTCTGACTTGCAGGTACGGTGGACGGCACATCACTACCCATTTCCGGTCAGTCCTCCTTGCTTTATTTTGCAAAGAAATGACTTTCCAAGGGCGAGATAAAAAACAGAAATGGGGTAACCTGTTGACTGTTCATCATTTGACAGCAGAATGACACACGACCTTATAGCCTAAGCAAAGCAATTTATATCCCATTTATATTTTGTAAGAGAAAGACTGTGTGGCTGCTAGCATTATTGCAATAGGACTGTTTGAATAGGCACTCCTCTTCCTACATGAAATCTATATAGAAAACAAAAAGTCAACCAAGCTGTCAGGTTGACATTTTAAGAAACCGAACCGAACTTAATTCTGTAAAAAGAAAGAAATCGATCTCAATTTGCATTTTTAGCCTAAATTGGGTATCCTATAAATGTTAACTGAATTAATATTTATTGCTTTTCAAGTTTCATAAACTGGAAAACATACTTATCCATCATACCGCGAGTATTCATACTACAATTGAATTTGCGTAGGTAAGAGCGGGTCTTGTGTTGAAGCCTAAATTAGATAATTAGGGCTATAATTAAATACAAACTGGTCCTAATTTAACCTCTCCTCAGGCTGGCCATGGCAGATCAGTCGTCTATACTTGCGGTGGTTATCTTAGCAGTCGGAGTAACAGTGCATTTTTCGTTGCACAAAGTTGAGGAGGGCCATGTCGGCGTTTACTATCGTGTAAGTAAACATTTTGGGAGTGTTAGAATATAATAAGGTTGTTACACGTGGATGATTATGCTCACATTATTTTTTAGGGTGGCGCTTTACTGCCAGTTACAAGCCAACCAGGATTTCACATGATGGTGCCACTGTTGACATCATACAAGGCTATTCAGGTATTTTCATGATTATTTGTTCAAGGGCTAAGCTAAGACCTATCACCCTGTCAGGCCCACTACTAAAACCAAACTTATACACATTGCTTCCCAGTAAGATAATGCATCAATACTTAAAACTACTTTATTTGAATACTGTTATTTTTTTTTCTAGACAACTCTACAGACAGATGAAGTTAAAAATGTTCCTTGTGGTACCAGTGGGGGAGTCATGATATATTTTGAAAGAATTGAAGTTGTTAACAAATTGGAACCCCAAAGTGGTAAGAACTGTTTGATTGGTGTTCTCTGAATGATGTTGAATCAAAGGCTCAACAATATGTAATTTCTGTTTCTTTTTCAGTCTTGGATATGGTCCGCAACTTCACAGCAGAGTATGATAAAACTCTTATATTTAATAAGGTACACCATGAGCTGAACCAGTTCTGCAGTGCACACACATTGCATGAAGTATACATAGATTTATTCGACCAAATTGATGAGAATTTAAGAACCGTAAGTATAATAATTATATTGAGGGAAAAATACTCCCCATATTCATTTACAACCAACTGAACAGAACTTAAGACATTGATTGACATTTAAATTTCAGGCTCTACAAAAAGACCTTAGTGAAATGGCTCCTGGGTTGAGGGTGCAAGCTGTACGTGTGACTAAACCCAAGATTCCAGAAACAATACGTAAAAACTATGAGCTAATGGAGGCAGAAAAATCAAAGCTGCTTATTGCTGTTCAACATCAAAAGGTAGTCCAATTCAATCAGGTTCTCTTTCTTAGATGAATAATCTTGTTGTGATGTTTCCAAATAAAAATATTATTCCTACCCAGGTGGTGGAAAAAGAAGCAGAGACAGCCCGCCGCAAAGCAGTCATAGAAGCTGAAAAGGAGGCTCAGGTTGCTAAAATTCAATATGAGCAGAAAATTATGGAAAAGGAATCCTTGCAGAAAATTGAACTCATAGAAGACAGTATTCACAAAGCCAAACAACAGACCAAAGCGGAGGCTGATTATTACCACTTGAAGAAACAGGCAGAGGCACACAGACTGCTTCTCACAAAAGAATATCTGGAATTGAAAAAGTATGATGCTCTTGCTCAGAACAACAAAATCTACTTTGGTAGTGACATTCCCAACATGTTCTTTCAAGCTAGTGTTGGTGACAGTGGGGTCAGGAGTGAACCGGTTGATTGATTATTGGTCACTCTGCCCAGACATGAACCAGTGGTTGAATAGTGTTTTTAACGTGATTCTTGCAAGTCTCATAATCAAGCAAGGATTTTGTGGAATGTTTATGTAAATAGTTGTTTAGATGAACTAATCAAGATTGTGATATTTTTTTTATCATATTTATTGAAGACCTCACCTTACGAAATGTATTTCACTTAAATGTCTTAGGTTAAAACACAGTAACTTGACTGATTTTAAATTGTAAATACTTTTGTAAGTAAAATTAAACAATTAAGCTTGTGTTAACTGTTTTTATTGAAAAGATAATAAATTAGCGCCTCATTTAGATTTTGTTGAAAGCAGCAATATCAACAGATTGGACAAAGTCTTCGAACTCCTGGATTGTTTCTGTAAGCAGGTCCACAGACACTTTGTCATCTTCAATGACACACATGATCTGTAGCTTGTTGATACCATAGCCAACTGGGACAAGCTTGGAAGCACCCCATAATAGGCCATCCATTACAATGCTGCGGACTTGTTTCTCCATTTCTTTCATGTCTGTTTCATCATCCCATGGTTTGACATCCAGGAGAATGGATGACTTAGCAATAAGGGTAGGTTTCTTGGATTTCTTGTCAGCATAGGCTTTCAGGCGCTCTTCGCGGACTCTTGCAGCCTCCGCATCCTGAAAAGGTAACATAATTTAATTAATGTTTTGTCCAGCAGCAAGTATACTGAATACTACTGGGGAGTGCCTTTTTCATTGAAAACCAACTGATTAAACATGTTCTAAAAAAACCAAACAAGATATCAAACCTAAGACTAAGCCCTATGCCATTTTACCACCAAACTATTTGATCAACAATTAACATATTCTACCAATAAATTCAGAACGAGAACATACTTCTTCCTCATCTCCAGAGCCGAATAGGTCTACGTCGTCGTCGTCATCATTAGCGGCTTTAGCGGCAGGTGCTGGTGCGGTCGGCTTGCCTCCAGCTGTCAGCGGACTTGCGCCGGCAGCCCATGATTTACGCTCAGCGGGTGTGTAGGAAGCGATTTGGTTGAACCAGCGGAGGGCGTGTGGTAAACTGGAAGCCGGAGCTTTTCCGACTTGTTCGTATACTTGAACATCGGCTTGAGAAGGTGTGAAGCTGAAAATGTTACATACAATTTAGCAGATAAATCCATGCAAGTTTAGCATCAAGGTTAAGGCTATAGGTCGACGTGGTCCAGATTTACAACCTATGTGTAGCAAATTAAAATACTTACCCAGTCACATAACTCTTCTCAGCCAAATATTTGTTCAGATCATTGAGACCTTGGGCGGTTTTTACGTCTCCGATAGTCATTTTTGCTAGATTTTGTCGTTTTTTACACTGCAGTACCACACGGCCCGGTTAGAAAATGAGTGAGAAAGAAAGAAAAAAAAATTAAAGCGAAACGTAAGGTTGTTTTTTTAAATTGCCTAATGCTACGCATTGGCTATCAGTATATTAGGTAAGAAACCGGTTATCTCTATGGCATATTCAAATGGCCATAGAGAAAACCGGTAATCTTGTTTTATGATTATCTGTGGAAACTCTTGTCAAAAGCTGTCATTTTGTCTGACAGTTCTTGTATCTGTCATCTATTCCTGAATTTTTCTAACAAAATTATTGGTACGATTATTACTAAAATACGGTCTTGATTGATTTTTTACCCAATAATTATATCGCCTTTGCCTAGTAATTACTTAGTGGAGTAACCAAAGTGCTGTATTAAAATCAATATTTACATAGGTTAGGTGTCTATACTTATGTAACAAAAACATAATATTTGCCCGTATTTAATCGTTTATGTTGTGTTATGCTGGTTCAGTTTCGTTTCTAAATTCAGTTAAATTACCTACTCCACCAGTAAAATCACCGAGAAAGTGTCTAAAGTGCTGTAAGTCGGTGTAAGTGCGCACTTTATAATTGGCGACTCTGCTGCAGATAATGTTGCGCCAGCCGCTGTCCCGGGCGCTTGCGCTGAGTTCGCCGGCGCGCGTGGCGCCGTTGGCGGCCCGCCGGTACGCCGACGCCGTGCAGGCCCAGCCAGACAAAGTGGAATGCTTCATTGATGACCAACCTGTGTATGTCCTTCCGGGTACCACTGTGTTGCAGGTAAATACTTAACATATTGAATTAAGTAAAAATAATTACCGTTTGCTTTATGATAAATCACTTCGAATAAATTATATTCTGGAAATATGTTAGCTGTGCAGTCACTGTATGCGTACTAAACTTCAATACATGGACCCGCTGAGTTTTCCTCCATTTGAAGAAAAGAAAAGAATGAAAACAGGATAGTTTTTGATACACATTTAAAGAATCACATCTACAACACATCTAAAGTGGCATAACTGTGTATTATTTGAATATTTATGTTTGTGATATGTATGTAGTATGCTTGATAAGTGTTAATAAGTGTTTACAAATTTTTAGGCAGCTGCACAAGTTGGTGTGGAAATCCCCAGATTCTGTTACCATGAACGATTGGCTGTGGCTGGTAACTGCCGTATGTGCTTAGTTGAAGTTGAGAAGTCTCCTAAGCCAGTTGCGGCTTGTGCCATGCCTGTGATGAAGGGCATGCGGGTGAAGACCAACTCAGACCTGACCAGGAAGGCCCGTGAGGGAGTCATGGAGTTCCTGCTTGTGAACCATCCTTTGGATTGCCCCATTTGTGACCAGGGTGGTGAATGTGATCTTCAGGATCAATCCATGGCCTTTGGATCAGACAGGAGTAGATTCACTGATATTCATTTCTCTGGAAAGAGGTTAGTAAAGACTTGAGAAGATGTGTTTTAAATGTAAAATATTATATTCAAACAATAAGAAAATACCAAAAAATTCAATCCTCAATTTCTTTGTAATAAACATATTGCACAGTAGTGTTCACATCATTTACAAAACCATTTCAAAATGAGTTATGTCAGCAGCTTAAGGTGCCTCTATGTAAAGGTTGATGTGAATGCCTCTGTATCTATTGTATTCATGTGTGTTATGAGAACAATCATTTAGTGTTCCTTCTAGATAGATTGTTATTTCATTTGGATTGTCTCACATTTTGGCATTTATTGATCTTCTTCAGTAACTTACTGGTAAGCTTACAGTTTAGGTTTATAAACACTTTCCATTTTATTTGAATTTCGTAACATTATTTGCTTTATTAATTGATTTAGGTATATTACCACTGCTTCAGATACTTTTTAATAGAACAAAGGTTTTTTTAAATTGTTTTTTAGTTATGTACAAATATTGTATTAACAATTGCAACTTCTTGAAATTATAACCATTGTAGTTGCCATATGAACTTGTAAATGAATATCAGCGCCGTGGCGGGGATGCATAGTCCATGCCACAACATTATGCTGAGCAGTAACCTTTTTGGTGCGTACTTAGATGTAGATTTATATTGTTGTTGTCTTATTTTGTATACTGTACTGTACCAAATAAACTTTTTTCTTTCTTTCTCAAGAAACGAATTTTTCAAAAGTCTTTTTTAAATTCATGAGTGATGTGTCTATTGTGGCTCGACTGCATAGGCTTAGGCATATGTAAACCCTCAGATTCTCTCAAAAATCGTTTTTTTTCCGTCAGGGCTGTTGAAGACAAAGACGTGGGCCCCCTGATCAAGACCATAATGACGCGTTGCATCCACTGCACGCGCTGCATCCGCTTCGCGTCCGAAGTGGCTGGCATCGACGATTTCGGAACCACTGGTAGAGGAACTGAAATGCAGGTGATTAGATCGAAAGAAACCAATTAATTATTTAGGTCTCTAGCAGGTTTTTGCCCTTTAATAATCATGGCCAAACAAAGCATAGCTTATATTATGGTAGTGTTTCTTTATGCTAGAGAACATCAATATCATTCCAGTTGTATTGAATAAGCTTCAGGTACATGTGTGTAATTAATAGAAAGTAAACACTGAGTGTTTTGGCACCCATAACTCTCATTCTAACAATTGTTTAATTACGTGCGTATTTCATCACAACCGAATGTATATTTAAGTACACCCTTTTTTAGCTGCTTCTATGAATTAGTCTGGATGAGTCAGTGACAATGCGAATGCAGATGTAAAGACCTATATACAGAGCTCACAATTAATGCGCATATTATGCTCTTGTTTGGGCTAAGCATGCGTCGCTAGAGTGCGCTATTTTTTACATAAGAGCGTACAAGTTATAACGCGCCGAAAATAATGCTTGTTATGTCATAAACACCCATATTATTAGGCTTGACCTTTCGATTTTTCTTTCAGCTATGTTCTACTGGGATCTGTTTTCAGTACATGCTCTGCAATACGGACCACATTAATCGAATTATATGTGCTAGCTCTAGATTTCAGACAGATCTTCTGAAATTAACAATCACACCTTTGGTTAATTGCACGTATTAAAGATTTTCTCTTTTCCAGGTGGGAACATATGTAGAAAAAATGTTCCTCTCAGAATTATCTGGCAACATAATTGACCTCTGTCCAGTTGGAGCCCTTACCTCGAAGCCCTACAGCTTTGCTGCTCGACCCTGGGAAACCAGGAGGGTAAGATCCTATGCTCCTAATATATTGGAAGGTTAATATAGAGGGTCTTCTATTTTCAAACCGATATTTTATGATTTATTTTCAGATTGATTCTGTAGATGTTTTAGACCCACTGGGTAGCAACATTGTCGTCGCGACGCGCACTAACGAAGTGTTGCGTATTCTGCCCAGGACAAACGAGGTTCGTATTTTTTTTCGATAGGTTGGTAACAAAGTAATGGACAAAATAATTGTGATGTTTTTTCACAATGCATATGAGTATAGGATAGGAACAGTTAATTAATTTGCTGTAGTATGCTGTTATTGGTAAACAATTATAAAATCAGGAAATAATTGTTTTTAAAATAATTTATGATACTTTTATATGTATACAATATGATTATATTGTCATTGTTTCCTGTGTATAAAGCTAGTTACGGCATACACAGTGATGTCAAAAGTTGTGAAAGTATTTTATCCTTTGAAAAGGAGCTGTAGTTGCACATGTCAACAAGCACTGGTTTATGATCATACTGTAAATGAATTGCATTCAACTGTATCTCATTCGAAGTGTAATGTAATGTTTCATAAGAGGCGATATTTCTTGCAACCTTGTTCAGGAAATCAACGAAGAGTGGTTGTCGGACAAGTCCCGGTTCGCGTGCGACGGGCTGAAGCGGCAGCGGCTGGTGACGCCGATGCTGAAGGACTCGCGCGGGAGCCTCGCGCCGGTCGAGTGGGAGGACGCCATGGTGGCGGCGGCGCGTGCGCTCAGGGACTGCCCGCCTGGGAAGGTACGGCCGAATTAACCATTTATGAGTATGAGAGATAAAAATATGATTGTCTTTCTTAAACTATCATACCTATACAATTTAAAAGTTTTTGGAAGAATAATTCACCCTTTTTTCAGTGTTTCCCAAACTATTCTGGGCCTTTTGTCTTAAATGTATTTTGTCACTCAAAATACATTTAAGACAAAAGGCCCAAATAATCTTGATAATTTTTGGAAAAGCTGATTTTTCTCTTTAATGTTTTAAGCTGGTTTAACCCATTGACCGCCATAGACGTTTTGAAGCGTTCTAAAGACATTAAAATAATATGTGAAGGTGATAAAATGTTATTATCCCGTTGACAGTTAAGGTGTGTATTGAATCGTTAGTGTCTTAAAACATGCCAAACAATCTGTATTGCGATTTGAAAATTTTTTAAATACACATGTCATATAATTACAACATTCCATGGTGAGGCAGTCAGTCCCACTATTAAGAATCGTTTAAAAACGAATCATTTTCATGAGAACTGACATTTTAAATTAATTTACAGTAAGAATCAGATAATTGAATACTATGCCAGTCACCAACCCAATTTATTTCCCTCACCAAACTAATATTGCCTTTTTTCTCATTTTAATAATCAGCTGGTAGCCGTAGCTGGAGACCTGGCAGACGCGGAGTCGCTGGTAGCGCTGAAGGACTTGACCAACCGCCTGGGCTCCGAGCTGACCTGCACGGAGCACGACTTCCCCGCCGACGGCGCCGGCACTGACCTGCGCTCCTCCTACCTGCTCAACACCAAGATTGCTAGTGAGTACACCTGGCTGGCCTCGCTAGGACCTGGCCAACCGTCTGGGCTCCGAGCTGACCTGCACGGAGCACGACTTCCCCTCCGACGGCGCCGGCACTGACCTGCGCTCCTCCTACCTGCTCAACACCAAGATTGCTAGTGAGTACACCTGGCTGGCCTCGCTAGGACCTGGCCAACCGTCTGGGCTCCGAGCTGACCTGCACGGAGCACGACTTCCCCTCCGACGGCGCCGGCACTGACCTGCGCTCCTCCTACCTGCTCAACACCAAGATTGCTAGTGAGTACACCTGGCTGGCCTCGCTAGGACCTGGCCAACCGTCTGGGCTCCGAGCTGACCTGCACGGAGCACGACTTCCCCTCCCACGGCGCGGGAACTGACCTGCGCTCCTCCTACCTGCTCAACACCAAGATTGCTAGTGAGTACACCTGCCTGACCTCGCTAGGACCTGGCCAACCGCCTGGGCTCCGAGCTGACCTGCTCAACACCAAGATTGCTAGTGAGTACACCTGGCTGGCCTCGCTAGGACCTGGCCAACCGTCTGGGCTCCGAGCTGACCTGCACGGAGCACGACTTCCCCTCCCACGGCGCGGGAACTGACCTGCGCTCCTCCTACCTGCTCAACACCAAGATTGCTAGTGAGTACACCTGCCTGACCTCGCTAGGACCTGGCCAACCGCCTGGGCTCCGAGCTGACCTGCTCAACACCAAGATTGCTAGTGAGTACACCTGGCTGGCCTCGCTAGGACCTGGCCAACCGTCTGGGCTCCGAGCTGACCTGCACGGAGCACGAGTTCCCCTCCGACGGCGCCGGCACTGACCTGCGCTCCTCCTACCTGCTCAACACCAAGATTGCTAGTGAGTACACCTGGCTGGCCTCGCTAGGACCTGGCTAACCGTCTGGGCTCCAACTGACCTGCACGGAGCACGACTTCCCCGCCGACGGCGCCGGCACTGACCTGCGCTCCTCCTACCTGCTCAACACCAAGATTGCTAGTGAGTACACCTGGCTGACCTCGCTAGGACCTGGCCAACCGTCTGGGCTCCGAGCTGACCTGCACGGAGCACGACTTCCCCTCGGATGGCGCGGGAACTGACTTGCGCTCCTCCTACCTGCTCAACACCAAGATTGCTAGTGAGTATACCTGGCTGACCTCGCTAGGACTTTGCTAACGACGTGAATCGGTGGGTTAACACTCTAGTTTAGAGCCCATGTCGTCCCGAGTTTAAATCCGGAACACCTATTTTGTGATCTTTACGGCTAACGGCCGGTGATAGAAAACACCGGTAATAAAAACACCTGCAACCCTGATAACTACTATGGGTTCAAATTTGCTACACAAAGTGTAGGCTTTATCAGTTCACATTCAGAAGTGAAGTCCACCTAAACCAACTGATGAGTAAATTAAAGTCGCAGTCAGCAAGCAGGATACTGTTAAGAATTAACGCCCATTGATTGTAGCAGAATAGGTTTGAAATGGGTCCTTATTCCTATAGACATTCTAACAAATGTCTTGTCCTTCATCAAAAGAAAGAGTTTAGTCGGGCGTTCATATTTAATTTGTTTCTACTAGGCTGATCCAGCACAACCGTGAATATTTTTTGACCGGGAAAATGATAAAAATGAAGAGTAAATTCAATTTGTAATCGTTTTCCTCCGTCAGACGTGGAAGACGCGGACTACGTGCTGCTGATCGGCACGAACGTGCGCTTCGAGGCGCCGCTGCTGAACGCGCGCATCCGCAAGGCCTTCATACACAAGGAGGCCGACGTCGCGCTCATCGGCCCTCACGTCGATCTCACCTACGAGTACACGGTGAGTTCACCGGCGACATACGTCAGGCTTACACACACAGAAGTGCTCGGAGAATGTACCACTGTCTGGTTTGGTACACCCAAACAGTAGTATGTAATTCATGTGGTCTCATAAGACGTGATGATGTAAGGATGGGACCGAGAGGTGTAGTTAAACGACGAGAGTTATTAAATACGTTCTGACAGCTAATAACTCATCATAAATGCTTTTAATTATACTAGCCATAACCAAATTATAATAATATACATGATACTGTTCTTACCCTAGTACATACCACAACACTTTTCACCAACACATCACTTTTTCTTCTTCTTCTTTTTTTTTTCCCTCTTGTTATGTGCTGTATGTAGCACGGATCACACGCTGCTCGTCGGGAAGTCCTTCTTCTCTTGGCCTCGACTGAAGCCAAATGAACGCCGATAAGTAGCCTGGCGATGTCTTGCAATTTCGTTTCTCATCATTTTCTTATGACATCTTTTATAAACACGATAAATGCCATGTAGCATTCCGATTAGAATAATCATGAATATCGCCGCCAAAATGATGTTTAATGTCATCATCATCATCATCATCAGCCTGTTGTAGTCCACTGCTGAACATAGGCCTCTCCTTTTGCACGCCACTGTACTCGATCTTCGGCTGCTCGCATCCAGCTCCTGCCAGCCATCCTGCGCAGATCATCACTCCACCTTGCCTGAGGACGTCCTACACTACGCTTGCCGAGACGCGGTCTCCACTCAAGAACACGTTTACTCCAACGGTTGTCGGTTCTACGGCTAACATGGCCAGCCCACTGCCACTTCAGCTTGCTAATCCGGTGGGCTATGTCGATAACCTTGGTTCTCTGCCGTATCACCTCATTTCTGATTTGATCTCGCAGAGAAACGCCGAGCATAGCCCTCTCCATAGCCCGCTGAGTGACTTTAAATTTGTGGACCAGCCGTGCCGTTAGTGTCCACGTTTCGGCTCCGTATGTCATGACGGGTAGGACGCACTGATTGAAGACTTTTGTCTTTAGGCACTGTGGGATCGACGATGTGAAGACTCGACGTAGCTTCCCAAACGCTGCCCAACCCAACTGAATTCTTCTGTTCACCTCGTCCTCGAAGTTGTTTCTACCTAACTGCAATGTCTGCCCGAGGTATACATATTTTTGAACAACTTCGAGAACGGCGCCTTGTATCGCAATCGGTTCCGGTAGTACATGTTCATTGAACATGACCTTGGTTTTGTCCAAGTTCATCCGTAGACCGATGCGCACAGAAGAGTCAGCCAGGTCATTCAGCATCTGTTGTAGGTCCTGCAGCGTTTCTGCCACGATGACGATGTCGTCAGCAAATCGCAAGTGAGAGATGTACTCGCCATTGATGTTGATGCCACGTCCTTTCCAGTTCAGCGTCTTGAACATATCCTCCATTGCATTTGAGAACAATTTCGGGGAGATAACATCCCCTTGTCTCACACCTCGATGCAACGGTATAGGACTTGTTTGTTGATTCTGGATTTGGACGGACATAGTGGCTGCTTCGTAAAGGCATCTCATCACTTGGATGTATCGCCAATCTACTTGGCATCGCTGCAGGGACTCCAGAACAGACCAGATTTCAATCGAGTCAAAGGCCTTCTCATAGTCCACAAATGCTAGGCACAGGGGCTGATTATATTCTTCAGTTTTCTGTATAATCTGCCGCACTGTGTGGATGTGGTCTATGGTGCCGTATCCGCTCCGAAACCCAGCCTGTTCCGGTGGTTGGAATTCGTCGAGTCTTCGCGCAAGACGGTTCGTGATCACTCTTGAGAACAGCTTATAGACGTGGCTTAGAAGGGAAATGGGTCGATAGTTCTTCAGTAGGGTTTTGTCTCCCTTTTTGAAGAACAGGACGACCACACTCCTACTCCACGCCTCTGGAGTTCTCCCTTCAAAGAGGACAGCGTTAAAAAGCTTTTGGAGCTCCCTGAGTACGGGTCTGCCTCCTGCTTTTAACAGCTCTGTTGTTACGCCGTCCTCTCCAGGGGCTTTTCCATTTTTAAGCCTCCCAAGAGCGATCTCGATTTCGTCAATGCTGACTTCTGGCAGGTCTTCGGTGTAGTGGCGTGTAAGAGTGGCTCTAGAGTCCTCATTTCCGGGGTCAGGTCGAGATGCATGCGAAGCGTATAACCGGCCATAGAAGTTTTCCACTTCCGAAAGGACTGCCGGCTTCGAGACAACGACTTCTCCACTTTCTATGGTCAACTTCGTCAGGTGGCTTCTTCCAAGAGATTGTACGAACACTTTTGAACCCCGGTTCTGCTCAATCGCTCTCTCAATAGAGAGAGTACTGGAGCAACGGAGATCGCGTCGCACGTGCGTACTAATCTCTCGGTTTAGAGTCCGTTTCCCTGACGAAGTGACGGGTGGGTTTTCCCGCCGTCTCTTCATTAGCCCCAAAGTCTCTTCGGAAAGCTTCGACTTCTTGCCTTTACGCTGCATTTTACAAAATCTCGTACCTTCTTCCCTGAGGACTCGAACCACATCTTCAAGGTTCTGGTTAACGTCAGTTGTGGTTTCCACGGCAGCAAATCGGTTCTCCAGATTTGACTGGAACGCTTCAGATCCCATGATAGTTTGAAGCAGAGTTGGTCGGAGCCTGGCCTTCATCAAGCGGACTCGTTCAGCTCTGAAATCGATATTCAGAGAGCCTCGAACGAGTCGGTGATCGCTACCGGTATTAAACCTATTGATCACGGAGACGTCTCTGAATATGTGCTTTTTGTCCGCCATGATGAAGTCGATCTCATTCTTTGTCATAGTGTCGGGGCTTTGCCACGTCCACTTCCTTTGGGGTTGCTTCTTGAAGAATGAGTTCATCAAGAAGAGCCCCTCCCGTTCGAGGAAATTGACGAGCATTTGCCCCCTATGATTTCTGCTTCCATATCCATGGGATCCTACTACCGATTCACTGCAATTTTGTACTCCCACTTTAGCGTTAAAGTCCCCCATAACAACGGTGAAATGGGTCTTGGTAGTGGAGTGGAGGGCTCTCGATATGTCATCGAACATATCCTCCACCTCATCGTCCGAGTGTGACGAGGTCGGTGCGTACACTTGCACCACCTTGAGGCTATACCTCTCGGTGAGCTTGATGATGAGGTACGCCACCCTGTTCGACACACTGGACATTTCCACAACGTTGTTAGCTAGGGACTTATTAACCAGAAACCCAACGCCACCTTGGGATTTTTGGTCTCCCTCTCGGAAGTACATCAGGTGGCCTGAATTGAGAGTTATGGTGTCCTCTCCCTCTCTTCGGACTTCACATAACCCAAGTATGTGCCACCTGATGTTCCCAAGTTCCACCTCGAGTTGCGCCAGATGCGAGTCAAGCCGCAGCGTGCGTCCGTTGTACGTCGCCAGGGTCAGTTGGTTGTGGTGGCCTCCCGTAGCCCGGAGATTCTTTGCACCCCCCGCCCCACCGTTACCATGGTCGCCACCATAACCAGGAATAGTGGGGCTGCCGGGAACTGGGGGCCGTGGCCTTTGTCGTGCTTCCATAGGAGGTTATGCCCATAATCGCCACGCTGGGCAGGCGGGTTGGCGATCGCAGGGCGAAGCTTCTCGCACCGGTGACGCTGCTGCCCGTCACCGGTCTGTGGTATTTAGCTCGCCTATTCAGGACGGATATACCGCCGTCGGTCGGTCGCCAGAGCCTCGTTCGTTGCTCAGCAGGATGCACCGCGTGCAGGTGAGGTTGACTTGGGGCGATAGATGGAGGTTCGCCCCCTTACACCCCAACCCCATGTTTCACCTCAGTACATGTTTAATGTACTGAGGTGAAACACCACCTCCCGATGCGATGTGGTTGCATCATTGTTGCCTCCTGAAGCCGTTTGCGCTATTATCACCTGTTCTTCGTGTTTAGATTGCTCTTTCCCCATGTCTAATTATTTCGGAGACGATAGTTAGGTCAAGTAGTTCAAATACAAATGTGCACTTTAAACTTCCCATTGTGAAGACTACTGTCCATATATGGCACTGAAATTTTACGCCGCCTGACTCGCTACGCGATGCCGAGTTGGCAGGGTCGCCATGTAAGGATGGGACCGAGAGGTGTAGTTAAACGACGAGAGTTGAGTAAATACTGTTTATTAATGCATCAAAACATAGTTAATATAGGAAGTGTTGCAGTAAGTACGTACACATCTATACCTATATCTCAATGAAATTACACAGAAAATGTCAAAATACTATTGGTAAATGTGCGCTTTCAAACCATCTTGAAGGTCAATTTGTTAGTAAAATTTCGTGCTTGCAAGAAATACATGTCAGTACCTACTATTGTAAATGCTACTGATATGACACCGATTGCGAGGGATAGGGCGACAGTACAAGTGCTGTTGTCGAATTCTATCACTCAATTATTCATTTTAAATCTAGATAAAGCACACTTGTTAAAAACCATATCAAGAAGAAAGTGAACAGCCATTTGTTAGGCCGGCATGTGCCACCTTAGACCACATCATCACTTACAATCAGGTGAAATTGTGGCCAAAAGCGCGCCTAACTGAGTTATAAAAAAAACATGTTTTGTACTTGTTTAAGTTCTTGATTTTTGTTTTCAGGCTCACACTTACACCACCGCGTCTACGACTAATTTATATTATTGGTTTCTAGCATGTCGGAGACTCAGCTTCAATAGTAAAGGACCTAGCCAGCGGCTCATCGTCGAGCGAAGTCCTGAAGCGGCTGCAGAGCGCCAAGCGGCCGGTGGTCATCCTCGGCGCCGACCAGCTCAAGACGCCCGAAGGCGCCGCGCTCTTGGCTTACACCCAGGAGCTGGCCCATCGGCTGCAGGAGAATCTGGCTGATAAGGACTGGAAGGCTAGTGCTACCTCCAATAATTAAGCAATTTTAAAGCAATGCGGGAATGTTCGTGACAGTAAGAAAAGTGGCCAAAGGACCAAGTTAGTGCAATCCAGGTTGCAGAGTGCCAAGAATTCCGTACACTGCGGAGCTGGAAAATTAAAACTTCATCTATTTTGGTTTGAAAGCCGATCCAAGTCTTGCTTGTTCGCCACCTAACGCCATGCTAGAGACTTCCTAAAAGTCAGGGTACAAACGCGCAGTGCATTTGTGCCAACCATTCGGTTGACAACACTACACCCTTTCAGGTATAGCTACACTCCAACTAATGAACTGAAATACATTTTGACAGATGTTAGTGTCACTGGAAATTATTCTTCATAACATAATCGACCTATATATCGTCCCACTGCTGGGCACAGGCCTCACCTCAACTATGAGGTGGAAATTATTCTTCAATCCAATAGAAATACGATTCATGAGCTGCTATGACTGTTAAGTCTGACAGAACATTTAAACCTTTTTTGGCATTGCATGAAGTTAAATTTACAATGACACTGGCAGCTGTCAAAATGTTGGATTGTAGGAACCACTACCGTGTTCTGTCGCGGGTGCAGCCCCAATCTGCTCCAGTCGTTCACTACACATTTTTTAAAAGTGTCAATAAGCTGGAGCTTGCAGCTGCTTAGTAGGCTTCTCTTGCAGACCTTCAATGTAGATGATCTCTTAACTTCAATGTGGACAGTCAGTTTTCTCTCATGCCAATTCTCATTCTCATTCCTTCGCCAAGGCGCAAACCTGTCCAAAGAGTGCCATTTTCCAGACGATGTAAATAATAAATACTCCTTCCTCCAGGTTCTAAACGTCCTCCAGCGCTCGGCCTCTCAAGTGGCGGCTCTAGACATCGGCTACCAAGCCGGCGTGGCCTCTGCTTTAGCTACTGGACCGAAACTTGTCTATCTACTCGGCGCTGATGGTGGCCTTGTATCGAGGGAACAGCTGCCGGCAGACGCGGTTGTTATCTACCAGGGTGAGTGGGGACTTGTCTTTGTCAGTTCTTAGCTGGCGCATCCAGCACTCGGCGTCAAAAGTGTTGCGCTAGCAATCAGCCGAAACTGCTGCTGGGTTGAAACTTGTCTATCTACCCGACGAGGGAATTAAGACTCGTTCGTTTTGTTTGTTTTTAAAGTTGTCATCATCAGCCGCACGATGCCCACGGTCAACCGTGGACATCGTGAAAATAGACCTCCATAGGGCCGTCCTCCAGGGCGACTTCAGGATGAAAAGAAGAATAAAGTCCTCTTGTATAGCGACAGTATCGCGTTTGCATCGCTACAAAAAGTTGGTGCCTTCTTCATTGCCCGTTGGGTGACTTTGAACTTTCATGAGACCTATAGACAATTTAAATTGTGTTGTGTTACTAAAATGTGAGTGATAAACATCGCCTTAGAAAGGTTGTTATCACTGAAAAGTTTGATTGGCAGTCTTATAAAATTAAGTAATTGTCTGAAATATTATCTCACCTTTAATAAAATGCTTTTTGCACACTTATATCGTTGTATTTGATTCCTATTAGAGAAACCTTACTCGATGGCATAAGCTACATTTGCAATGTGATTTGTTAGCAAGTTGATTAATTTAAAGTATGTACAGAGGCGCCCACATCAACCTTTACATAGAGGCAGCTTATGCCGCTGACATAAGACCCATTTTGCAACGGTTTTGTAAAGGTTGATGTGAGCGCTTCTGTACGGTAGATGGTACATCACTCTACCTATTTCTGGTCAGTCCTCTTTGCTCTATATAGCAAAGGAATGACATTTGGCAAGAGCGAGAGATAAAACGGAAATGGGGTAACCTGATGTGCTGTTGACTGTACCTACAAAGTCATAATTAATGTAGATTGAATTGTTAACTTTAAGAACTTGCCATTTTTCTGTTTAGCTAATGAGTTGATTGATAATTTCAAATAAATAATTTTTGTTATTATTTTTATTTTTAAACATATTGTATCTCGGCTTAAACCAACCGGGTTTTCAGCATAATGCGGGCCTAAGTCAAGTATTATCCCTACAAAATTTTAATTTACGAGTTAAAATTTTAATTAATGATTATTATTATTGCACACTTGTTATGTATCGCTTGTTTCACCAGGTCACCACGGCGACGTGGGCGCCAGCATCGCCGACATCGTGCTCCCGGGCGCGGCCTACACGGAGAAGCGCGCTACGTACGTGAACGCGGAGGGGCGCGCGCAGCAGGCGTTGCCCGCTGTGACCCCGCCCGGGAAGGCCAGGGAGGACTGGAAGATACTCAGGTACGGACCGGAACTGCCCAGGAGGATTAACAGACAGGATACTGCCCACTAGCGCCACTAGGTTAGTTGTGAACGCGGAGGGGCGCGCGCAGCAGGCGCTGCCCGCCGTCAGCCCGCCCGGGAAGGCCAGGGAGGACTGGAAGATACTCAGGTACGGACCGGAACTGCCCAGGAGGATTAACAGACAGGATACTGCCCACTAGCGCCACTAGGTTAGTTGTGAACGCGGAGGGGCGCGCGCAGCAGGCGCTGCCCGCCGTCAGCCCGCCCGGGAAGGCCAGGGAGGACTGGAAGATACTCAGGTACGGACCGGAACTGCCCAGGAGGATTAACAGACAGGATACTGCCCACTAGCGCCACTAGGTTAGTTGTGAACGCGGAGGGGCGCGCGCAGCAGGCGCTGCCCGCCGTGACCCCGCCCGGGAAGGCCAGGGAGGACTGGAAGATACTCAGGTACGGACCGGAACTGCCCAGGAGGATTAACAGACAGGATACTGCCCACTAGCGCCACTAGGTTAGTTGTGAACGCGGAGGGGCGCGCGCAGCAGGCGCTGCCCGCCGTCAGCCCGCCCGGGAAGGCCAGGGAGGACTGGAAGATACTCAGGTACGGACCGGAACTGCCCAGGAGGATTAACAGACAGGATACTGCCCACTAGCGCCACTAGGTTAGTTGTGAACGCGGAGGGGCGCGCGCAGCAGGCGCTGCCCGCCGTGACCCCGCCCGGGAAGGCCAGGGAGGACTGGAAGATACTCAGGTACGGACCGGAACTGCCCAGGAGGGTTAACAGACAGGATACTGCCCACTAGCGCCACTAGGTTAGTTGTGAACGCGGAGGGGCGCGCGCAGCAGGCGCTGCCCGCCGTCAGCCCGCCCGGGAAGGCCAGGGAGGACTGGAAGATACTCAGGTATGGACCGGAACTGCCCAGAAGGGTTAACAGCTAGGACACTGCCCACTAGCGCCACTAGGTTAGTTGTGAACGCGGAGGGGCGCGCGCAGCAGGCGCTGCCCGCCGTCACGCCGCCCGGGAAGGCCAGGGAGGACTGGAAGATACTCAGGTACGGACCGGAACTGCCCGGAACGATGTAACCAAGTGACAACCTGGCCCCCTCATGAGTTCTCATCTCGCAAGCGCCGGTGCTTGTGACAGTGATCAGCGACGATCGCTATTGAAAAGCAATACACGCCAGGGCAGAAATAGGTAGGTGACCACCCTGACCGAAGATTTGTGATGTGTATTTTGGGGGTTTCCGTGCTTCGGAAGGCACGTTAAGCAGTTGGTCCCGCTTGACGTCGCTAGATGTCAGTCGTTACGCCCAGTCAGAGGCCTTAGGGCGGCTTGATAACATCTGACATTAAGGTTACTCACTAACCCAACAATCTGCACTGAGCCTGTACTCCTACCGACTAAAACTCCACAGTACTTAACTGTGGCATTTTGCCGGCGAAGCTGGATCCTACTAACAGTAAGTAATACCTCACCGCTCCGCCGCCAGTGCCAGCCCCTAACGGGATCCTCTCCAAGCGACCACCCAAAGGGGGTGCTGGGTGGGTTGCTTTACTGCAGCGATTGTTGCCGATCGACTGATTTCAAATATTCTGAAAGATACATTTTAAAAAAATATTAAAAGAGTTTTCCAACAAAAGGTTCCTCAGCTGACGTTGATATCTTCGCCTCAAAACACTTGTACATTACGTTAGTTAGCATCAGACTTAGTACGTTAAGTATTTACCAGAGTTCCTTTGTGTTTAGAGCCCTGTCGGAGGTGGTAGGAACGCCGCTGCCGTACGACAACCTGGACGAAGTTCGAGACCGGCTGAGCCAGATCAGCCCCGCGCTGGTCGCGTACGGCGACGCCCAGAACAACAACTACTTCGCGCAAGCAAGGGATCTCGCGCAGGTTAGATAAGATAAGATAAACCTTTATTGCGCTAAAACACATTTATCAAGTTACAATAAGATGACATTATTTGTACAATTCAGGCGGTTTTATCGCTAAAAAACCTTTTGTTTCCTAGTATTTATAAAAATACATCGAAGTTAAACTATTATATTTGCGGTATTATACCCTCTCGAGACACAGACGCGAATTAGGAATATCGAAGATGGGCCCACGACTGTTCTAAACTAAGAACAAAATAATTTAGGTCCACACATAAAAGTGTTAATTTTCCTGCACTAAAAGATGTTAAGGTTTTTGTATTTATGGCCTGTGATCGATCTCAGGAGGTATCATGTGCATCTAAATCTCCATATAAAGACATTTTATTTGCAATATTATAAAACTTTACGTTTGGCCTTGTTTAGGAACGTTCCGTGGCGAATAACATCAGTATCATTACCTTTTATCTGTGATCCACCTCTTACAAACATTCAACCTTATTGTCTGTTATCAAACAGAGCGTCCAAAAGCCCGTGTCCGGCAAACTGGACGTGCAGATGAAGCAGCTGGAAGACTTCTTCATGACGGACGCCATCAGCCGCGCCTCGCCCACCATGGCCAAGTGCGTGCAGGCCGTGCTCAAGCAGAAGACCTCGCCCTACTAGAGCACTGGACCACGGGCCACTCAGAGGTTTCATACGCGAATACTCTAGGATAACGGTTAACTTGCGGTGGTGGAGAAGAAACCCGAAAACAAAATAGTATCTATCAAAAAATCTTCCTTCAGTCCATTCAGTAAGTCGATTTTGAAATTTTACCGATGTGTAAATGTTTCTCTTATACATTTGAAATATGCATAAGACACCCAAGTCATTTCAGCTACATAATTTCCTGAATATCCGCGTATGAAACTTTATGCAGTGTAAATTAAGTTATATTCCCGACCCCATTTGATTGAGTGTCACATTTTACATAAACGTAAAAATATTAACAAAAATATATACCTTATTCCATTTCTATGTGACACTCAAGCAAATAGAGTCACTTTTTACTAGGTAATTATGAAATTTATAATACGCCTTTCTGCAATCATTTTTACGAAGAAAATACTACAGAAGTGCGCCTCGTACAGTCTAGTAATGTTTGCATTTCACTGTACGCGGACGTTATGATTTATTTATTTTGTTATTTAGTTAAGCGTAACCGTTTACGACTTTCCAAACTTATAATCTACGTATTTTTCAATTAAACGAATCACTTACTCATAGAAATAATAAAAAGGATCGCAGCCGGGTTTGAAGTAAAAGAAAAATTGGATTTAAGGACAAAGATTTGTATATAGTAAATGTTGTAGTATACAATAAACGTAGTATAATGATTGTCGAAGTATTTTGTTTTATTTCCAATAGTGACCCAAAGTTAAAATATAATAAAACGCACTCAATAATTTGGCACAGGTAGTGAAGTCGAGTCCAAGCAGTTAACTTTTCTATATTCCTGGAAGTATAAAGTAAGAAATAGGTATGAGTCCCAGGGCCAACCATTCTCATCCCACAATATTGTATACGTCAGGTCTGGTTATGAGAACCATAAGCATCAAAGGTTACTCAAATAAGTTCAAATATCTATCTGTCTCATCAACTGACATGTCCTATTCTCACTAACATCATATCACATCACGATCTCCCTCCGGAGAGATAATCAAAGGTTACTCAAATAAGTTCAAATATCTATCTGTCTCATCAACTGACATGTCCTATTCTCACTAACATCATATCACATCACGATCTCCCTCCGGAGGGCACGCTTCCTTCTATCGTCTATTCGCTTCACCTTGAATTAGTATTCTTCCTCGTTTGTAGGTATGTAGGTAGACATCGGCTAAATCTAAGCCGAAATGAAGTGCCCCTCCACCTCATCTACTCACACAAGGAAATTTGAAATATGTACGCAATAGACATAAACATGCAATTATGATTGGTTGTTCAGTTGAACGTTAGGCTCAAACTTCAAACGCATACGGGCAACTGAACAACCAATTAGAATTGCACGTTTATGTGTATTGCGTCCATATTTGAAATTTGCTTGTGAGCATAAATGCGGTGGTGGGGCGCGTCATTTCAGCTTATACGTCTCTAATAGCTATAAAATCTTGAACTGAGGAACAGTCATACTTATGAGGAATGCTCCATATTGATTTGCTTTTATTGAGGGTTATGTGATAATAAGTGATAACTTACATCGACGACTTTCCTAGCGAAGTGCTTGTAGCGGCACTCTTGCAGGATCTCCCCGGCGGCCTGCGCGAAGTGCGCGTGCGCAGCGTCGAGCCCGTTCCACGGGGACGGGGCCACACTGCGCTCCTTCAACTGCTCGCTCAGTTTTGTGGAACTTAAGAAGCTCGGTGGTTCTTTCTCTGTAAATGTTGAATTTGTATGGTCATAAATGAAACATCTAAGTGAGGTTTCATCTAGAGCGCGGTTCGTTTTGAGTCAAAAGTGATCATAGTGCGCTCACGTCGCTCACGCTCATGCAATTTATCAATTCGGGACGCGTGTGAGCGCGCTATTATCACTTTTGACTCGAAACGGACCGCGCTCTAGATGAAACGTCACTTGGATGTTTCATTTATGAAACATCTAAAATGTTGCATTTTTAGACCCCTGTATGCAAAATGGTGGTGTTTTTGTACCACCAGGACAGCTGCAGTTGTGGCTCACAGTAAGCGAACGAGGGATTCTGGCAGATGGAATCAGTAAGTAAAAATGGGCCACTATTTGATTATTAAAATTTGGCTGTGTTATTAGATATTGTTATTACCTGAACCATAGAATAAAACGCACTACTATTGGTAGCAGTGGTGGTTGTAGTTTGTCGTAAAACGGGGCCCAAAAAAATGTTTGTACAATATTTACCTGTGCTTTTTAGAGTTGGTTTGATATTCAGATGATGGCGTGACTTCGGCAAGATAGTCTGCCGGTAGCCAACGCATTTGTTATAATGTTTTTTGACTTGTCGCATCTGTTCCGTTTCTTCTGCGGCCAGGCGGTTGGCCTTCGCTAACTCCTGTCTTCTCTCGCGCTCCAGCTTCTGCTTCGCATGTTCTTCTTGGTCCTTCGTTGCAAGCCTACAAATAGCCTTAGGTAACAAGTCACATCAAAAAGGTAGGTTGGCTTATCATAGTGTTACTGACTGAGTACGGAGTTTTGAAACCTTGGATTAAGGTTCGCTACTAGGGTCGGCCGGAGAGAAAATCTGTCAAATTTGAAAGCGATCGTGACAGCTATGGTCACACAGTGGTTGGGCCGTGAAATCCGTGCATAAATGCAATGCATAAATCCGGACGACCGTCTTGGTGTAATTGTTTAGAAGTCGGCTACTACACCAAAGGTTGCGGGTTCGATCCCCGAACATTAC
Organism: Udea ferrugalis; assembly: GCA_950022985.1. Lineage (NCBI taxonomy): Eukaryota > Metazoa > Arthropoda > Insecta > Lepidoptera > Crambidae > Udea > Udea ferrugalis. The sequence goes on along the minus strand of OX465532.1, from coordinate 11,529,267 downwards.
AAACATTTGTGTGCATGAACATGTCTGTTTGTATTGGTCTGGGTGTTTCCTATGTATAATAAGTATGTATTTACAAAAGAAAAAGTATTTGAGTATGTTTATCCGTTGTCTAGTATCCCATAAAAACGGAGTATAATTAACTCACTTGGGGCTAGATGGCGCTGTGTGGAATAATGTCCAGGGATATTTATTTATTTATTATTATTATAAATCGCGGCATGATAATCATTTGATGCGTTCACCAAAGATATTTTTATTTCGCCACCCAATATATTTCAGGATATAGGGCAAACAAAAGAAACTAACCAAAAATTGTATTTTATTAAACATACTAACAAGCGGTTTTGCCAATTATTTTTTTACACTATTATTTGCAATCTATTCTCGTGACCACGTTATTTGCACAATGTTATATCTGGTACTTGACGATTCCATCGAGATTTAGTTGTAACTTGGTTTATCCGTTCGATCATCATCAACACAAAATATTTCTTACATCCAATGCATATGATATAGCAATACACGGAGCCATTTCTAGTAACATGCAGAAGGACCCACTAATTAATTGGTCTTACTTGTAATGAAAAGCTGCAAGAAGCATTAAACGGAGCTATCTTGTTACTAACTAAAACGAGGAATTTAACAGTTGTCAACAGTTGAGACACTTTTAGTCGATAATTTATTTTAGATAAGAACACTTGAGTATAATACCTTTAGTCTCCTGTAGAGGCCATCGTATTTCAGGCTTTTTACGCTGAATTTAATACAGAATCCACCGTGATCTTCATCTTACTGGAATTGATCTACGAGTAGAGCATAGTATGAAAGGAAGTCACCCTCCGCGTTTTTCTGTCTGTTTTTACATAAGCTTTCACTATCTAAATGATAGTTAATGCTAATTATATTTTCTAGAACGTTTGTCTGTATAGTTCATTCAAATTACTACAGTGAAAAGCTGTGTGCAAATAGCCAGTTAGAGATAAAAATGCTTACACTGCCATTTTTCCATGGCTGACGTGAATATGATAATTCATATTTATATCAAAGTTCTATCTGATCCATTTTTTTTAAATTTAAAATGGGTTTGCGTTTGACCTCAGTCTTGCCAGCCACGCTTACCCAAAAAATGCCTATTCACTCTTGCCTTGAAGACACCAAGGTTGTATGTATCCGGAAACACAGACGCAGGGAGGGCGTTCCACTCCTTAGCGGTGCGGACCAGAAAGGAAGCACCAAACCGCTTAGTTCGGACCGCTGGAAAGTCGACCACATGGAGATGAAAGCCTTCGCGGCGTCTTGTGTCAGGTCATGAAGTTCTTGCGCACACTCTCCGAAATACACCTTATAAAAAACCGATAGACAGGCAACTCTACGCCGATGCTCCAAACTCGAGTTTGGTTCCAACGAGCGTCTCGTCACCTATCAGTCTCCTGGCTTTTCGGTCTACTGAGTCCAGTGCATCCAGCTGATACTTGGCAGAGCCATCCCAGAGGTGGCAGAAGTACTCCATACACAACCGAATTTGTGCTTGGTACAATTGTAAAAGCTGTTCCGGTGTGAAGTGTGTTTCCATTTCGAATAACTTGTCATTATGTTCTATTGCTATAACTATTTCTGTTTCGTATAAGCAAACGCAAACTTTAATTTTTTTTGCTCGAGATCTCCATCCTAATTACTATGGAACGAGTGAAGTTTCTTTGACAGCCGTCTGCGCAGTCCCGCAACTCAGTCTTCCACATGACGCCGGGTGAGTGCACGTCACTGCGTAAAGAATAGGAAAATGAAATGGCAACTAGTACGAAATTGTCAAACCCAAGAGAGCTTTTAATCAAGTGTACTTATAAATATAAACCTGCCATATAACTCTCATGGTGAATCATGATAAAATCATACGTTTGATAAATTATGCATAATGCATATGAACAAACAGTACGGAGGAAAAAAAACAAAGTTGTACTATTTTCAACAAAAGACCCTATGTGCGCCTATTTCGTGTAAATTATCCGCGTAATTATAAATGTCATTTTCGTCAAAAGCGACGTGCGCTCGCCTTGGGGACATGGGGGGGAGTGAGCTGCGACGGTGCGCGGACAGCTATCAAAGAAACTTCACTCACTCCATAGTAATTTGTATGGAGATTTAAAGCGAAAAATTCGGAATGTTTGGGAATTTTTTGCACAAAACTGAAATAAAGCAATAAAAAACAGCTGATTGGCAATGCTTCTTTGATATCTGATCTTTACACGTTATTTAAAACACGTAAGTTGTTAGTTTATATGATGCCTAAACTTTAGAAATACGGGAGTGCGTTTTGCACGTTTTTAGCGATATTCTGTTTTTTTTTCACATTAATCTAGTAAGTTGATCCATATACTGGAAGTTTGAGCTGATTGTGCAACTCTTTGACTACTATGACGATTTTTTTCGTGCCTCATACTTCATATTTTCTATATAAAACTTTAGTTTTCCCGAGAGCCGTTTTCCTGGTATCGAGCCTTAACAAACGAAATAGAGCAAATAAGGTGTCAAAAACGGTACGGTCTGTTTTGTCTGTCGGACTGTGGGTCCGTGGTGTATTAAATAAACCGAACTATGTTATAACTAAATGTTAATTTTATTTGCGGACTCAAAAAAGCACTGGTTGTAATTTTAAAGCTTGTGTGTTATAAGATTACGTAGTGATGTATAGAAATATAAATATTTCTATATTGTTCTATAACCAACACAGATTTATAATTGTAGAATTTGTTTATAGTAAGGTGCCATTAAATGAGCGAAACTTGTTTTATCCCTCCTTACCTCTTCTCTAATTGTTTCATGCCTTTCTGTACAAATTCGTCATAGCGCCTTTTTTCTCTTCGCTGCATGCCTTCGATTGATTCGAATGACCGTTTGAATTGTTCCGTATTGTGGCGATCTCCATGAATCTATAAGATTGTTCTTCTAGTAAGTTATAGTCGCTTTTGTTATACTCTAACTTTTGATTAGTGCAGTAAAAAATTAGGCAGGTTTTCATAAAATAGCTAATTTCCTGTCAAATATTTTGTCATCTTACTGCTCCAAATTAGACGCTTCAGTATAGTTAAGATGTTAGTTAGTTGGTCATCATTTTCATTTCAACCCACATCAATCCACTGCAGAGCATAGCTGGTGTACCTTCATAAAATCTTGCTGAACAAAGTGGAGTAATGTTTTCAATTATAGAAAAGGAAACATTCTCGTGATATGTATATCCTAAATTTAATTCATTTGTAAGACGCATACCTGAAGATGAAACACTTACGAGTACTGACCTGTTTCATAACTTTTTTAATTTTACAGTATTTTCTTTCTTGCTCCACCCGCTGAGCGTTTGCTATGGCTTCTACCTTTTTCTCTTGTTCAATCTTACGATCTTTGGCGATTTTTTGTTCTAGATCATATCTCTCTGCACCCTGTCTCAGTAAATCCTCATACGCTTTCTAGACAAAAATATTTGTACACGTATTTAAATCGAATGGTTTGAGTGATGAGTAGTATTAGGTACCTACATCCCGATGATGATCTCGACTTATGTAGGGTAGGATTTAGATTGTGGATGTGACAGAGGCACCAGCCAGGTTGCTGAGGTTTTTAAAAACAGGCTACGCTATAGGCTTAAACAGGCGGTTAATAAAGAAAAAATAGTTAATTAGTATGTTTTACGATACTGTACAAAAAATGAGATACCTACCTATTTACGTGATGCTCTGCAGCAAACCCACATATAGCTTTGTATGTTTAATGAACAAGGAGCTTTACTATATTTTTGTAGGCTTAATTTTAAATTTTGTATATCTGTAGTGCTGATGTAAAATTCAAATCAAATCAATTTAACTGAACATTTTAGAGTTCGGGAAAATTAGGTAATCTTCAAAGAGCCATAGCTTAGTCCCTATAGCGTCAATAGTTTTGCAATTGGGCTCAAATTGTAGTTAATTTATTATGAATATGTTTTGAAAACATTATTCGCAGAAAAAAATACCGAATTAAAATTAATTGAAAAATGTCACCTCTTGTAGAGCTTCTTTTTGCAGCAGTTCCTGTGTTAGCTTAGTGTTCTCAAGATCAAGCTCCTTTTGCTCTTTTCTTTGTTTCAGCCTCTTGTTTATTTCCATCTCGTGTCTGTTAATTTAATCAATGTATTTAATTCGTATAATTTTCAAAAATATATTTCTTCACACATTATAGAGACAAAACAGTCAATGACAAGAAAAATGAACAGAATAGGTAGGTAATTATTACTACTTAAAAATCTTCCTTCAATAGCAAAAAGGAATAAAGTTGTTACAATAAAGATAAGGGTATTCATTGCTTAAGTGATTGGTTGTTCGACTGTTCCTTAAAACTGTGCTTAAAACTAACAACGACTTATTGATATCTGCTAATTCTGTCTCTAATTCTCTCTTTAGTTGTATTTCTTCTTGCTCTCTCTTGTCTAGGTTGAAACTACATTGGTCTAGCTTGAACTTTGTTTGTATTTCGCTTTCATGTTCTTGGATTTGTTTCGTAATGAATTTTTGAAATTCCAGTTGGGTATTTCTTTCTTCTAGAGTTTTGGATTCCATGAGAGCACTAGAATGTTATAAACAAAATTAGGAAGTATTGTTTTTCGTTTATACTCGAAATGACATGAATTATAACATCATTAACTTTACTAAAAATATAATTCTGAGAACTAAGATTTGTTCTACCGTGCACAGAAAACTAGTGAGTTCAACAATAACTTAAAGATTTTTTTTTTAAAATCCATTACCTATCTTGAATTATGTTAAATTCGAAATTTTTAGGCAAAGATCTTCAACTTATGAATGTTTAAGGTCACTTTTATACTACCTACAACTTCTAATAACATTATAGGTATGTATTCGAACCTCAAAAGCTGCTTTCCATAGCAGCTGTCATCAAAGATTTGTTGTTTGGCTTTTTTAATGGCTTCTCTAGTTATTTCTTGTTTTTTAACTTTTTGTCCACTCTTTACAATAGCAAGTTGTTCTGCATGTCGCTTTTCCTTTTGCTGTGCGACCTTTTGCACGTGACCCTAAGTTTGAATAAAGTTGAGCAATTAAGAAGCCCTACTTAGGTAGGGCTTCACGCTTAGGCGTGTAGGTGTAAAACCAATATCTACATAAGTGCCGTAAGTTCGGAATTTTGTTGAAACTGTTTCCTACTGAAGAGGCAAAAAATCCTGGAAAATAGCTTAAGTTCGTTGGACGGACACGCCAAGTGAGTACTCCGGATTATCAGACACCTCTGTATTTTTAACTACCTACGTATTCTTCCCTGCTGCTTCATTAGTTTCCTGACAAAACATTTTTTTTGGAATATCGAATGAAGGACCCTACATGGCGCACTAAGGACCAGCAAGCTGCACCAGGTCTCCGTGCTCTGGCCTGCCTATGCCTCAAACGTGCGGCTTTTTAGTTTTTGAATGTTTGGCTTCACTGGTCTTCTTTGGCGGCGAATCTATCCAGATGTGCTTACCTTACCTTACCTTTCAAGGTATTAACATCGATCCGCCCCCAGTTCTTGCCCCTTTTTAGCCTACCGCGACCCCCTTATAACTTACAAGAATGTAATTGTACCGCGACCGTACCAGGGTTGTATCCGGCCAGGTTTTAATCCAGCGCTGAGATTTCTCATTCAGCTTTCTAAAATATTCTTCCCGCTCATCTGCTGATCGATGCGACTCGTCCTTCCTACGATGCAACTTATCCCACTCGCTTTTATGAAGAACTAGATAAGTCTTCTTCCTCATGACCTTAGTTAATTGATGCGTTAGGTAACCTATCAAATTTTTGAGAGGTGGCAAATGCAAACTACTTGATTTTGAATAACAAAAGATTCAAATGATCTACGGAGCCATGGCCATCTACGAGTGCATGTACAGTCGAGTTATGTATTTGAGATGTTAGAACACAAATATATAGAGGTAAGTACTCTAACCTATCCGAACTGCGAAATAGGTACCGCTATATACATCATTCTAATTCAAATGTTTAAGCATCATATCAATAAGCATCTTAGAATATTAGGGCGTTTCCACAACAGAGCTTTTTCTTTCCAATACGGTGGTTGATTTATTATTTGTTTTAAAAGTAGTTTAATAGTATATTCCTTCACTGTGGTGGAGCTGCTGTGCTGCTGAGTTGGGTAAGATTTCCAGAAGGCGTGACAACTGTGGCAGCCTCTCTTGTTTAAATGCACGGCATACGTGGCGGCCGAAAACTTAACTGCTGCCTAATAATAAGAGCAGCTAATGTCACCAGTGCAGGGTTATGCACTGGCTAGGTTCTCTGTGAAGCCAAAAAGCCGTAGACCGCATGTTGAAATTTATAATAATGTAGGTACATTTTACAAGCTCTTTAGAGCTTGCAATTACAAAACATGGCAATACCCTTTTCAACTTCTGTTTTTCAAGAACTTTCCTAGAACCTAGAACTTTCAGGCCGGTTTCACGTTATCTCTTCTCGTCTGTCTTCCTACTTAAAGGTAGCAAATACGTATTCAGTTCACAGATAAAAGACATTAGAAGTCTGCCTTTGTCTAGATGCTTAGTTGATTTACAAAGAGTGTATTAGTAGATACTTGAATACCTAATTTCTCATTTAAATATTCTTCCTTGTTTGCATATTCATCCATTAAAAGCTATGTAAAATTATTCACAATTTGTAGGTTCCTCGCAAGTTACTCTGTACTCAGAGGTAATTAAATAAGTAGTAACAAAGAAGAAATGATAATATAATCAATAATCTTTGTTTCCTTTTTACCCTTTTGCTGTTAGACTTGCTAACGTCATGACAAGTAGTACATAAAAAAAACATACGTCTTGTTCGAATGTTCGTCGCTCCAATTTCATGTAAAAAAAACCCAAATTGGACTCACTTTGAGAGACTAAGTTTTATTTGAGAAGTTGAAATTACTATTCGAGAAGAAAATGCAAGAAAAGTGCGGTTTACAGGAAAGCTACGAGCGGATGTGAGTATAAGTATGGAGTATAAGTAGGTAAGTGAGCTTCTTTTATTGTTTATCAAATTAAATTACCTTATTATTAATTGAACATCTGTAAAATTACTTCACGTATTTGATCTTATTTTGATTCGAGTCAAAATTAATAATTAGTTAAAACTTACATATTTAATATGAAATCAACCATGTATAATATACTTAGAGCATTAAAAAGTTTCAGTGTGAAGTGTGAAATTAAATAGCATTAGGAAGGGTAAGGCGCGAGCGCTGGCGGCCGCGCGCGCTAGATGGGAAATTGAGCGCGCGGTCGTTCGGCCACATCAGACTCGCACGCGTATTTGCTAACTTCAGAGTTCATTTTATATTTTTTTTAGACAAACTAATGGCTCAGATGCAACCGTGCATCCACAACGACTGTCGTAAAGCCAGACATCTAGCAACGTCTGATGCTTTAGTGAACCATGTTAGCATCTGCAAGCTAGGTTTAGCACTTAGGTACCTTACACCCGTCTAACTATCCGCATTGAGCCCGCGTGTTGGAGTATAGCTCGCATTGCCACGTATGTGCGTGAGGAGGATGAGGTGAGGCCTGTGCCCAGCAGTGGGACGTATAGTAGATATTGTTTTTTTAATGACTGTGGAAAAATACGCCAAAAGCGCAACTCTACTTAACTCTACTTGTGTCTAATAAATAATTTAAAGGGGCCCCTTTAGTTTTAGTCCCCTCTTACGACAGGCGGGGTCGCTAGGAGTGTACACGGTGGGGGCTGTGTGGCTTCATTGCACAAGCGACCCCGAGGAGGACGACAGTGTGGGGTGGCCTCACACTGTCGAACACCGGCGGGTGTGTAAAAGGGGAGGTACTACTCCCCTCGAGGTGAGCCGGGTACCGCCACAGCGCGCTAGGGTTTTACCGGTAGATTGCCTCCTCGGGAGAGCCCTCGGTAAACCCTGGTCACGCGCAGAAGAAGGCCGCCCCGGTGTTTTAGTGGGTATTCCCAACCCCTTTTGGGATGGGCGAGTCCTACACTCCCCCGTTGCCCTACACTGCTCCACTTACGAGTAGTTCTCGTGCAAAACTGTCATCAAGTACCAGTGTATTCTCACCTACGTATAGGTACATTAGAAATGCGCGGCCGAGTGTGGGTCGGTCCATCTGTCAATGTCGCGCCGCAGCTTTGTTTGTTGTATATTTTTGCATAAAAATAACTGGAAAATGTTGCGGAAAATATGAAGCGGGCCGAAGGAAATGCTTTAGCGTTCAAAAAGAAAAAGGGGCTTCATCAAGGGCGTACCCAGGATTTCAGCTAGGGGGGGGCAGCTCATACCTGTTTCGAAAAGATGGTCGGTCGGGTATATTGAAAAATTCTTTTTTAATTCCCACTTGTAAGGAAAATTGACTTCTAGGGGGGGGCAGCTGCCCCCCCCTGCCCCTACCTGGGTACGCCCTTGGGCTTCATGGAAATTAAACTCACATTTTAAAGTAGCCATTAACGAAACGAACAATCATAACAATTATGTATTTTTATGAGTAGGTAATTGTGGGATAGTAGGTAAGTAATTCCAAATAATAAATTACCGAAAACAACTGAGGTGGATTTCGGCTTATTAAAAATTCAAAAATTTAAACTACAATCTCCCACTTCGCACCCTCTGGCATTGCACCCGTCGGTGCCCCTGTTATCTGCAAATCTCATCTCGAACTCGCTCAGGAAAAAACGCTAACTTTAGTCTATTGGCTTCACCTTGAATTTGGTTTGGCCGTGAGGGATTTCACCCCCATGTGGTCGACTTTCCAGCGGTCCGAACTAAGCGGTTTGGTGCTTCCTTTCTGGTCCGCACCGCTAGGGAGTGGAACGCCCTCCCTGCGTCTGTGTTTCCGGATACATACAACCTTGGTGTCTTCAAGGCAAGAGTGAATAGGCATTTTCTGGGTAAGCGTGTTCCACCTTCGGCCTCGTCTTCACTTACCATCAGGTGAGTCTGAGGTCAAACGCAAACCCATTTTTAATAAAATAAAAAAAAACTCCCTCATTTGTATAGAATTAATTTAAAAATGTTATTTGGCTTAGTTCTTTTCACTCGAACGATCACAATCGCGAAGTTATGAGTTTTACAAAACTCCAAAATACAATTGCACCTCGAATTCATTCGATGTGCACATGCAGAATGCCACGTCTGCGGTCATCAAACCACAATAAAACCACGTGGGGTAGGGTTGCTGGTGGCTCTACCACCGGAGTGTACAAAGACCCCTCGCCACGACAGCGCAACGAATCTTGGATGCTGAACTGTTGACTGGAAGCGTACCTAGCCATATCATCTCTCAATCAAAGAAATAATTAATCAACTGTAAGTAGTTGGGTGGTGTCAGTTTTCCTATAACGTGGGGCTATTGCAATCTGAAGCTATCATTCAATAAAATTTATCACAAGGAAGTAGAAAAATCAGCAGTTAGTAAACGAAATAAATCTATATTGAAAGAAAGAAAGAAAGAAAAAATATTTATTCAGGAACCACAACAATAAGTAAATAGTACATTGTTAACCTAAGGGTGAAAGTAACTTATTTAGTCCCGAGACGGGGTTTGGCGCCCGGAACGAAGTGAGGGCGCCAATAGTTCGAGGGACTAAATAAGTCTTTCACCCGAGGTAAACACTGTGCTTTTCATTACAAATACGAGGAAAGTAAGAATAAAAACATGAATTAGCCAAAGAAAAAATGAGGAAAATAAATGAAGATCGAATTGCCGCTTTCCCGCCTATTATGTTTGTTTTTTTTTCTGTGGCCGGCCCGCTATTCAGCCATTATTTTTTATTTTCATCATTGGAAAAATGGTAAATATTTTGCTCACAGCTAAGTTATTTTAAAGAAATTGTTGAAACTAAATTATAATAAAGTTATTTAAAACATATATATTCTCTGATCAATACTTAGCTTTAAGTTATTTCAAATTTTACATCGTGGCTGTATAGAAATTGGAACATGGTTCAATAGATATGTGAAAAAGAACTAGTTTTAAAAAATAATAATTTGACAGCTGTCAGTTGAAAGTGATTCTCCCTAGGGATGAAAAGTGTTACTTTCAGCCCGCTTCTCAGGTCAGTAATGACCTACTTTCAGAGTATGAGTAATGAAAAATACATTTCTTAAAAACTAACTTATTACTTATTGTTCAGAAGAGGTTAGTTATTTATACAAGTGTATAAAAAAAGTAAAAAAATTAGCACTAAAAAAATAAGGTACATACCACAGGTTCGGAAGTTTTTCCATCGACAAAAGCAGTAAAGTATCGTTAAGAGGTACACGTAGGTACTACGAGACTACGAGAAGAATTTTACGAACTTACTACACCACTACATAGACGTGTGTTTTTGCGAGCTCACGTTCGGTCTTCGGCGCTACTCACCCAGACGAGAGTCTATAAAAGTAAAAGATGTTGCACACAAAATATAAATAGCTATTATCCGGGAAATAACTGCACACGAGCTAGAAGTTTTAAAAATATCCGTAATGGAAACAAAACACGATCCTGACTTGCATAGTCTGTGAGCTTTTTTTGTTAATATTTCAAAGACGTCAGCAAAGTGTGGTTTGGTCTACGAGTAGGTATTAAGTTAAATAAATAACGAAAAATTAAGTACGTGCTACATACAATATGAAACATCACATCCTGCTCAAATGTTATGTGATCCAAAGTAGGCAGACTGTTGACTAGGGGGTAAGAGATTGATATCCGTACTTTTTAGTATCATAATTATGGTGAAGGTCGCAGCGGATATAGCTTCTAAGGCAACGAAGAATAAAACCACAATACAAACACACAATTTTTTGTTCTGAATAATGATTGAACCAGTTTGAAAAACGCTCCATACAAAAGTGACAGCGATAGTGACGTCACTGTCGCTTTTGTATGGAGCGTTTTTGGGCAAGTCCAAAAATTGTGCATTTCAAATTGTGATATCTCTGGTGGTATTGATCCAGATGAAGTGATTCTTTGAGGATTGTTTACATAAATGTAAGGTCTTTCGATAATAAACAAAAAAAAAATACAGTCATCATGCCTTACATATAATTTACGTGTTCTGGCGATTTAGCCCAATACTCTCGGCGCAAAGGGGTAATCGTTGCGCCGCGATGGGCCGGTTAATTCAAATCAATTTATTATTAGAAAAAGTAGGAATAACTTATACCTATCAGGTAACTTTAGAAGTAAAATAGGCTAAGGTTTGTTACACATGATTCAACTGACTGCTAGTACATAGTTACCTACTGATATACACTGGTATCCCCGGGCCGATTTCAATCGTAAAGCGGGATACCTTCATTTATAACTCCACTTCTGGCATGTAAATTTATTCATGAAAATGTATTGCTTTGCGTTGATATATATGGGTGCGATCTCGGTTGCGGCGGAAAACTTCAGATATCATTTAAAATCGTTTTGGATAGAATATCGCAGTCGACCACCCTTTGCGGATTTGTAAACAAAAAAGAAACATTTCATATTTAGGTCTGTTGGTAACGAATATTTTTTTGTCGTTTGTAAGTCTGTAATGATAGGAGCTTTCTAGCTAGGTTAGACTGTGGGTGCTATCTCTTGAATCTTTGAATTAAAATAGATTAACACCATGAAACTGTTTTAAAATTACTAATAAAATAAAATAAGACAAATATTGGTAAGGGAAGAACGGGAGAAAAAGGGTCCAACGATGGCATCATCCAATTCAATAAAACTGAATATCACGCTATGTTGGCTAGGGTATTTATCTATCTTTAGGATTTTAAGTAGAGACAGTTCCAATCTTATTAAAATTGCAGATGTAGTAAGTATCTCCACTAAATATCTTAACATTTCGGTTTTGTTTAAAAAAAATTTTTAATCTCTAATATTTAGGTAGCTGGTTTACTTGTGAAAGTTTTTAATTAAGAGTCTTGAAAGTGGTCGGATTAAAGAATTATACTTACAGCTAGAGCTACTAACTAGAGCGTCAGTAAGTTGCAGCGCCTTTTTGAGACTTCTCAGATAATCCGCACTTGAAGCGAGTCAAGTGGCCGGCTGCGGCTGCGCGTCTCGGCTCAGCAGGTAGTTAGGGAGCTTTTGTCTCCATGTGGTTTCTTACTTTCATTTATTTCATTAACTTCGGCGGCAGACACTTTTGTGTAGACGAAAAAACAAACATTTAGTACATGGGAATATTTGTTTGAATTTTTATGTGTAGCTCATAATTTTTCAACTATCATTGCGAACTCGGTTGTTAGAGTCAACTTTTTTTTATCGCGATTGTTAAGATATGACAGCTAAAAATTTACTGCTCCAACATTTTCAATTTATTTACTTACTATCAAAAGGGAAATGCTGTGAGCTTTTAATGTTAAATGGAAGTCGGTACAAGGTAGTCATGTGAGTACCCACGTCTATAAGAAAACATAAAATCCGAACTTAGTTATGTGTAGGTTAGTTGAATGAAGTATACGTCTGCTTGCACTCGTAAAAAGTTATACGATGTCAGGAATGAGCCAAGTCTACTGTTAGATCATTAAGGAGCGATTCTCTACATTTCGGGACCTCATAGAGACGTAACGGGCAGCGTTATGGTACTAGAACTAGGCAGTAGAGCTCTAGGTGTCGGTAGAGGAGTTATTAATCAAGTCGTTTGAGACAAATTGTTCTTGAGGGCCTCCTACATATGGTTCGAGGAGGGAACACTATTGAGCGCAGCTTTTGGGAACCTTGAAATATTACTTCCCTATGTCCCCTGGTGACCAGTCGGGTAACATTGTACTTTGTTAATTTGAATTCAATAATAAAAATAATAAGTTCAAAATAACTAGGTATTAAAAAGACAAGAGATATCGAATTTTGTAAGGTTAAGTGAAGAAACATTAAAATTTAATGTTATCTTAATATTATGTCTACCAAACTTAAACAGCCGAAACTTTAATGTGAAAATGCGCCTCGGAACTTGTAAAAACTGTAGGTAAGCTTCTAAGAGGGAATGAAATTGTTATTGAAATACTCATAACAAACATTTAGTTAGTTGCTAGCTAGTAGGTAATTGAGTTAGAGAATAGGTGCAGAGGTAGGACCTGAGGTAACTCCTGAACAAAAGTCGGCGTAAGTTTAAAAGCTACAGCCGTACCAACACTAAATTTCAATTCGTACAGGAAAAGTTGTGGTTTCAACTTTTTAGTTTTATTTCTGCTTCCTTTGAAATTTTGTTTCTTCTACGTACGAGTATGGTAGTATCACAAGAATATGAAGTCGCAAGCATTACCTGCAAAACTTCTGAAAAAAAATAAGTCATGTGAGATTAAGATCACAACAGTTGGGCTTGCAACATTTAATCAACGTGTAGATACATAAATATTATCCAACCTTTATTGTAATTAATGATTTTATGATTTTGCATCTATGTACTCTTTAAGGTACTGAAAGTTCTAATTAAGTTAAGGCTAAGTACCCAACACTTGCCAATATTCTTTAAATCTACAATTTATAAAAAAGGAATAAAAACCTAAAATTTTACACTATTTCAACCGAACAGAAGCAGTCGTCCCATCTGCACCGTTTAAATTAAAAGTAATTTTCTTATGCAGAATTAATTAATGACTAACAAGCTCAATAGGGTTCATCAAGCGGAAGCGTGAAAAAGAGACAGCGTCATACACGTGTCTGTTGGAACGAGCAGGACAGATAGCGTAGAGGCTGGAGTTGAATGAATTTATGTCGGTCTATTTAGTAACGCGTCAATTTGGCGCGAGCGCGGTGGTCGCCGAGGTTGTCTGTGGCTCCTGACGGGAAAAAGCGCGCGAAACCTACGAATTACTACAAAAAGTTTTCCTTCGAAGTTAAACATTTTCATTTGCTATTTTTTTTATTTTATCGTGATTTTATAAAGAGAAGAGCATGCTAGTGTAGTAGTGAGACATCTTTGTTAACAAATGAAGAAGTTTGTTTGTTGAGAGAAGCTCAGATAAGTGGTGCGGAGCCATATTTTGGAGTGATAAAGAAGATATGAACTGTTGACAATTTGTTATAACACCTCATTAATAAAATAGACAAAGCTTCGAGTTTTCGAGTGCATAACATGGAACCGAATAATTAGCAGAGAACGGCAAGTAAGTTTTTTGTTTGTGTTAATACATTTTCATAAATATATAGGAAGAGCAGTTCATAATAGATCATAATCAGAAATAAGAATAAAATAGACCACGTCTTGATCTTTCAAGTTTTGAAGCTTAAGAACTTGCCTCCACTGAGGAGGTCCCCATAGATGGAAAAAGCTGAAGAAAAGTAGAGTTTTTTTTTCGTTCTTGAAATTATGTGAGACCTTCAATTCAGCATTCAGGGCAGGTAATAGTATCACACATAGTGCTCCACTGGTGAGGCAGGCACTGGTAGGCTCAGTTTCGGCTTGAAAACAATTACATATCAATAGATGTTGCAGTTGCTACCTATCAAACTCTATTAATTACTAAAACAAACAAAACTCTACTACTAATTATAATTAGGTACTATGATAAACAAAATAAAATTAAGAATATATTCTAAACGGCTTTTAGTGGAAACCTATCAGAATCGTGCATATAGAAGTAAATAAATACATTCTTCATAAGTTAGTTAGTTTCAAAGGTTCAACGTCTTTTCATAAATCATCGCTTCAAGCCGAAACAATGTTTAGACTTCTAACAAAAGTCATTTTTTTTAACACACATGTTATGTGACTTCTCCTGCGTATTAAACTTTTCGCTGTTATGATTCATTCATAAGGCATCAACGCAATATTTTTGTCACATCGCTTACTTCAACTAATGATTCATTCATTAGGCACTTTGATAACGCACCGCCGCAAATGCCTATTATATTTACTAGAATAGGTATTATTTACGTTGATTGCGACGACGTATACACCATGACCATACAATAAATACAAGAGGACTTTACAATAGGTACATAAATGTATACATCCAAATTATATTTATTTGTTAAGCAAGCAGGAGTTCTGTGCAGAAAAACTATTTTTATTTAAAAATTATGGATATACCTAACCTATTAATTAATAAAGTTGTTATAGGTCATTTTTAAAACGCATAGCACATAGGTATTATTCAGTTATCAAAAAATGATTTCTTACACACATGAAATAGAAGTAGTTACCTAAAAAAACGAGAATGTAGGTAGGAAGGTAGGTTCAAAAAACCATGAAAAAGCACCAAACTTCAGTTTAGTAAACACTGTAGTTCTCAAATTGCTTTCAAAATGTTCTTTTAGCAATCCTCCAAAGCATACTTAGTAAAATCTTCATCTTACCGATAAATACATAACCCATCCCTGTGTAAGTGTTTTGTACGCGAATTAATTTATTTCGTTAGTAGTGATATTAAGATTACAGACACAGCACACAGCAGCACAGACTAAAGACTGTTTACAATAAGGAACTACTTACATGAGGAATATCGAAAGGTTCGGCTAAAATAAGTTGAAATTGGAAGAAACAGAGAGATAAAACGTTTTGGTAACGAGCTATTGAATTCTCCTATAAGTTAATTAGAGGAAAACTGCACGAAGTTAAAAAGTTTGTTTACTACGAAAGACGTTACATTTATGAACGCAATCCTAAAAGAATTACTGCTATAGTATCAATACTACCCGAGATATCACAATTTGAATTGCACATTTTTGGACTTGCCCAAAAACGCTCCATTCAAACGTGTCCTAAGTTATGACGTCACACCAACGTAGTTATAAGGAGCGCGTAAGAAGTTTGTACGACAGCTATATTAAATATTGCGTTTATGAAAATGGTATCTTAACAAAATTGCTTCCTAATAGTCTCTGTTTGAAAATGGTATTATTTTTTTACAAAATATGTATACTTTTAAAATGGACTTGCCCACCCAACTTTGAAGGCCTATTGTGGCTTCATACTGAATCAAATCTTGATTGTGGTTACACAAATCCATTTGATTTTAATGATTTTATTTGGTAAACATAAAATAACACGCAAAATGCATCATAGTCGTCTACCCTATTCTCTGACAAAACACGATCAGTTTAATAACTGGCTAAAGCCAAGTTCAATATTACAGGATTTACAGGTTAGGAGGTAACATTAATAAATGTTCACTTATCGAACGAATAACAGGAAAGCAGGCACATTGTTGCTAAGTAAATGCCTCATGCGTGCGTGAGAAACGAATGGAATTCGGAAACCGCCATCCGAATGTGGCCAAAGTGACGTCGATGGTTGACGATGATGAATTTAGAATAAGAATAAGAATAAATTTATTGACCATAAAACATATAAGAATTTATGAAATAATTATTTTTTTCAGCAGAAATATAACTGTGTACCTAACCAAGTCCAACAACCTAGCCTGGGAAAGTGTTGATCATACATAATATCCGGACACTCAGCATTAAATCGCGAATCCCAATCGACATCATGTCGTTTCGTCCACAAACAAACAAGGCCGCCCCTGTAATCGAAGTGGCCCGTTAGGTTGTCTCTACGACACCGAAAGATCGGCCGCTGTACCAGGAGCGCATACTTACGGAGAAGCTTCGATATGGCACTCAAACTTTGGGGGAACGGTCGTCCAGTTAAGCGCCGCTGACACGAGCGCAGCAGCGTTCATCAAGCCGAAACCAAAACGAACGTCGAAGCGCAGACCGACACTGGAACCAAAACATTGGATGAAAACAAATAAGCGCGGAAAATACTGTGCGATCTTTAGTGCATTATCTTAAAAAGATGATACGAACTGTCAAAATGCCCTTGGCCTTTTGTCCAATGAATATTTAAAGTTACGTTTTTACACTGTAGTTCTCAAATTGCTTTCAAAATGTTCTTTTAGCAATCCTCCAAAGCATACTTAGTAAAATCTTCATCTTACCGATAAATACATAACCCATCCCTGTGTAAGTGTTTTGTACGCGAATTAATTTATTTCGTTAGTAGTGATATTAAGATTACAGACACAGCACACAGCAGCACAGACTAAAGACTGTTTACAATAAGGAACTACTTACATGAGGAATATCGAAAGGTTCGGCTAAAATAAGTTGAAATTGGAAGAAACAGAGAGATAAAACGTTTTGGTAACGAGCTATTGAATTCTCCTATAAGTTAATTAGAGGAAAACTGCACGAAGTTAAAAAGTTATTAGTAATAAAGTTAAATTCAATAAATAAGTTGAGTTCAAAGAACTGATTACAAAAAGAAGCGAAAACTGTTTTTAAAAGTTGCTCTATTTTCATATTTTGTATGTAAACTTAATACTCACAAACAATCTTTTTTTTTACTACGTTCAAAGGTTTTAAAGTGGAAAAAGGTATGAAAATGCTGAATAAAATTTTGATGAGAAAAATACTTAAAATGAGGAAATTTTAAGGCCAATGTTAACTTGGATTGACGTAAAAAAATATATTTGATCTTATTACAACTAGCCAACTTAAATTGCTTGTTTTTCTTGTGCACTTGGTGCGACGCTATCACTACAAACTTTACCTATATTGGGTACTAGCCATGGTTACGAGCTAACTTAAACGGAAGTTTAGCTTAAACTGTTTTTATCGGAGCCCTGAAGTAGTTCAGAATTTGTGCGCCAGCTCAGTTTCGGGAAACGACAAGAGTTCTAGTTAGTTCGACAATTTCGTAAAATGAAAGAAGATTGTTCTCATTTTTATGAACAAACCTAGCGACCGCCCGCGACTTCGTCCGCGTGGATTCAGTTTAATAAATGTATGTAAGGGACCTATAAAAATAGATTATACTCCTCAGCCTTAAATAACAAACATACATATACATTTTCACAAGAATGGTCAAGCCGTTTCGGGGGAGTTTGGCAACGAACACTGACATGAGATTTTTAAATGCATGTATAAGTAAGAAGATTGGTTTGCAACAATTATGTAATTAATGATATTCCTTGGTGGGATTTTGGTCTTATATGAGGGTCATGTTATACCGATAACATGAATTAATATCATCAGTAAATACCGATTTACTGATGATATTAATTCATCAATAACATTCGCATAATAACTTTTACAACCTCTTAACATAGATTTCAGGGTTTAGGCCTGCTTTTACTGAAATCACTTTACCCTTGTTTTGCTTGTTCAGGCATCCTATACACCGATTGTTGATTTGTTGGTTTCTATCGATTTGGTGTAATGGTTAAGTAGTTGGCTACTACACCAGAGGTGGCAGGTTCGGACCGACCGGAAGTATTTACTACGATGTGTAATCTTTCACCGTGCGATTCTACGTTAGAACAATGTAGAAAGATAATTGGTAGGCAGAGTTGCTGTTAGTAGGAATCGTTCAATCTGCATGTGTTTATGGCTTCGCCGACAGTAAAACGACGTTAGGATCTACCGCGTCATAGCTTTATTTGTTCACACTGTAACTTAATTACATTGTGATTGTACGGAAGTTGTTTTTATCATTTTCATGATGCAAACGTTGCTTTAAAAACACATACATTAGCCCTGGCTCCAAAAGGTATTTCTTGTTGGTTGGAAGCCAGTAACACATCAGTTACATAACTTGTGATTATACAATTATAGGTATTAGACAAGTAAAGATGTCATTGCTCGTGTCGGAGCACATTCCTTGCGGTTTCACCAATATGCTATGCGACGTCTTGAACTAAATTAAATTGTTGAACAGGGCATACCGTCACATTGAGGCAGCTAGTGTATTAGTAAGTTAATATGTCTTCATTTATGGGTTGACTAAATTTCTTTTTCGACACTTGTCCGTTGAATAGTTACTGAGTAACTTGTTTTTTTTCTATCATGGGTGTGAATAGAAAAATTGGAATTCGCTCAATTCGCTGAAAACTTCAAGTCCCATCGTCAGCGTAGCATCCAGCAGGGCAATATAGTAACTTCATATGCTTATTAAGGATGTTTTCCTTTAAAAACACCCCTGTCCTCTCTAAAATGCTTGTCTTTTTTGTTTGCTTTTTATGAAGAAGTCCCTAGGGATAAGTTATTGAAAGACTGGGTTTTTTTTTGGGAAATTTTTACTCGTCATCATAAAAGTTCTATTTTTCTTCATTTTCCCTCTAAAAACTATTGGCAATATCCTAAAGGTACTCGTACCTAGAATCAATCACTTTGATCGGATAGCAAACTAAATAGAAATCCCAAAAATGATAGTCCCTTTGTTGCCTGCAGAAATTGGTTGATCTCCAAGGGTCTATAATCTTGAACCTATGAACTAATTGAAATGTTTGTTTCCAGATGACTTGAACGGGCGAGATCAAACATTACGTCTGTAATGAATACATAGTGAACAGCCATGGAAGCGGGCGGACGAGGAGTCACGTCGAGAGAGAGATGGTGGTTAAAACTTCTTGTCGCGGCACTCACGATAACATGTGTTGATAGTCAAGGTAATTACTCGTTTAATATTAAATGACACTTAATACCGGACGGTCAAACGATGTCTATGTTCAGCAGTGGACATTGTTGGCTGACTTTGATGATGATCAAATGTTACCACGTGCGTACATACCATACCGTCAGGTGGCCTAGGTCATACTTATTAGCCACAATAATTGAAAAAAAAGGTAGATTTGAAACAGAGTCTTACCTTGATTGTCATTTTTTTTTCTTGTGACATAATTAAGTTGTAATTTTTTTTGGCCATTAGATATTCATTATAACGATAATTACTTAAATACAACACTTTTAAGCAACTGATTTGACCAAATAGCCACACGGCATCAGGTTCAAAACATGCCTGTTAGTTAAAACACTCTAGAATAGTTACTTTACTATAAAACTTTCCAGTAACAAATAGGCACTAAAGTAGTAAGCTCTACAAAATACAGTTTCAGTTTGTTGTTAGACAATTTTGTAATATTTTATGCTGCTTATGATGTTCATTAAAATACATAAGTACCCATTATTTCACTTCCTACATTCGCAGAGGCAAATAAATGCGGGTAATTTATCTGTCGCTTTCTGTAGAGGTAGAGGCGGATTATTTGAAAGTGGAAACCTGGTTATTATTTATTTATACTAAGATAAAATTGTTTTGATATTTTTTATAAATCTCTAGAAATCTAGCACCGAGTTAAGACTATAAAATATAGAGATCGCCACGCTTGACAGGTACCTACAGGTTACGAACCTAGTCTTTGTTCCGAAGTAAATAGCTTCCAAGTCCCAGTTAGCTTAGGATCAGCAGGGCAACATAGTACATAGGCTAATTAAGGCTGCTCTCTCAAATGCTTGTCTTTTTTGTTTGCTTAAACTCTCTAAGCTACAAAGATAAACGATTCTGGGCTTTTTACAGTTAATATAAAAAAGACAGTCAAAAATATTTTATATCTGTTTCAAATGACATCGTACGATTATAAATCGCCCCAGCCACGCTAAACTAAGCTAAGTCTTTAATATTACTTTTATGAAGTAACTTAATAACTTGTAGAACATACTATTAAAGCTACTCTAGGGTCTTAATTGACTTATTACATAAGCTGTAGGCTGTATGCAGAATAACTAGTAAAGTTATATCTAAGTGGTGTTCGGCTGAATGCTTGTAGCCGCGATAGCGGGACCTAGTCAGTGCTCTAGAATCTGATCAGTAAATATCCTTATCTCATAGTGTTCTGCATCGAGAAAATTATTAATACCACCACTTTACGACTATATTTTGCATATCTAATTCGAGCGGCGCGTACGAGAGGCTAGCCATTAGCTAAATGGGTTATAGTAAGTCTCGGCCTTTATAGAATATTACGCTATCCGGTTAGGAATAAGTATAATAAGCGCTTGAGCTGTCATCTAACTTTCCAGGGCATTTCCTATAATTTGGCGTCATCGAAATCTGGCTTTAGGCCTATTAAACAGGTCTGCGGCTACTTCGTAATTATCGAACCCGGCTTTCTCTTTAATCCTAATATCGGAGCTGGGCGTCTATCGGATTACTATCGGAGCGAACCTGCGAGCAAATGCATCGGAAATATAACGAGCGCTGGAATTTAAGCTCCAACTTATTTACTTTAGGCACATAATGCTAACGGTAATAAAACTGAAGCTGCAATTGCTGGCAGCTGCTGCAGTTGAGCTTTAGTTGGATATGCTCCTTCTCCTTCAGGCTTCTAGATCGTGTTGTGTAAATTGTAGAGCCCTATGTCTTAATAATTTTATAACTGCTTACGCTAGATTAGATCATTTACAAAAGGAAATACACGACGTATTTTCTTCATGTTTCATAAAGTTTACGCACTAGCAAATTTATACACCATATGGTCGATAGCATGTGTCTTGTCGCGAATCTTTGAGCTCGACCTAATTTCAGAATTTATTTCACTAACATGAAGGTTAATTACTCAAATAGTACAAAATCATCATCATCATATCAGCCGAACGACGCCCACTGCTGGGCATAGGCCTCCCCCAAAATAGCTACAACCTAGCCTAGTACAAAATAGCTTTTTCTAAATTCAACTCAGCATCTATTTGTTAGGTTTCCCTATGTTTCGCGGACCAACTTATGTGAAAATGCAAACGTTGCTTATAAGTGGGGGCGTCGTAGGCATTCTCGGGCCTAACTTTCGGCCATGCGTGTTTTTGGGATTTTACCCATTCGACGTTTTAATTTTGGCTTTCCGTTCATAGGTTTGTAAAGTTCAGTCTTGTCAGCATGTTAAGATACATTCGGCTTAGAAACTGTAACTGTAAATGTCCTCAGGACTTTTATAAACAGTTTAATCCGCTCGAGCGCTTTAGAGCTTTCTACCTAATGTAATAAAGATTAATTCCCAACTATAAAGACATTGACGAGGCGAATAAAGTTGGCCGTTGGAGGAATAGATCAAAAGCTTCATACGGTATGCGATACGACCATCTGTAACTGTCACAGCCATTTTATTGTGGTTTGGCAGCAGCTGTTGTCCCCGTCCGCCGCGATTGTCGTCGACACCAGTTAATAAACGAATATTTCTGTTACGAATGTTTTATTACGTCATTTTTCATTTCAGATATATCGATGTGCTGTACGAAGGCTGATGGGACGTGTCGGAGTGTTTGTGAAAAGGTGAGTAAGCGAATTGTATTGATTTTGCAACCTGCATTTTCTATTTGTTCCAGATACAGGACGGAAAAGACATCCAGCCGATCATTACGTCCATTCAAAAGGTGTTGCAATTTTGACTGCCCTAGTTTTCTAAGTCATTTTTATTATCATTTGGTTTTAAGCCACAAGAAAAGTATAAGTTACAGAAATACTTATTCATACATTTTTGAGTTTCTTTTTGCCATTTAATTCGTCCACAGCAAACAAAAGTTTCCTTATTCATTTTATTTACAAAATAATTGACTCTTCAATTTATTTGTATACTGTCACAACTCAGGTGCTGATCACGACATTGGTGAGTTCGAAGTCCTGACTGGACGGGCCACGACAAATAATCACGCTCCGTTTTCCATTCGTAGCTGACCGGTGTCACAAATTCTTCGGAAAGCTCGCTCATAGAATCTTAATCGCACCAGCAAGAATTTCCAATCAAACTTCTCAGTGGAAAGCTGAATTGACTAATTAAGCAGATTTATTGCTTCCCCAAGTTTTAGGCCGGGGATATTTATAACTTGCCCGCTGCAATCGGGTCATTGAATATTTTTTACATTGGGATTTTACAAGGCCTTTGATTCCTTTCATAGAATTGATTTCTTTGATGTATCGCTTTGAATATGAAACGAAAAACGTCGCTGGTGTCTATTAATATTTAGTATAATGTGATATTGTGTTCCTGTTATTGGAATAATATTTATTTGGTCACGTCTGTCCTAATCGGGAATCGCGTCACAGTGCGTTTGTGTTTTCTGGGAAGGCGCGTCGCGTAAATAAAAGTGTAGTTATTAACGCGCAAGAGGATCCCGGCAAGCACTAATACACTCGTATTTAATTCTGTCTCGTTAGGGCGCGGCGTGACGCCCGCTTCCTCCCTGCGACACTGCTTGAATAAGTTACAAACGCGCCAGCTTCGATTCCTAATAATATACATAAACATTTGTATTTTATTCTTCACCAGGTTTGTTACTCACGTTTGAATTCAAAAGTTTTGAAAAACGATCACAGGTTTTTTCCTCTTTTTTTGGATATTTCCATTTCCACCCTGCATTTTTCTGTTCGTTTCATGCAAGGTTCAATCATAAAAGGTTGCAATTTAAACTGCGCCAGGTTTACTGTTACTAGATTTTTCCGTGCTCTGCTGCTTTTTAATATTGGTACCATTTTCTTGCCTACACGCTGTAGTCCTACGACATTAAGCTTAAAGCCACAACAGTAATCATGGCATTCTTGTTAAAAAATAACCCCTATTGAATGTATGGAAACTTTGTTTGTTGAATCCCGTTTTTTGTTTTGCAACTTAGCATAGAGCAAGTAAAGTAGTAAATGAGCTCGTCATATTACGAATAATCTTATCGCGTACGTTCGGATAGTTTAGTGTAGTGGGCCACACATCAAGTGTACGTGAAATTATATTCGTTGTTAAATTATCAAGCCGTCAATCAAGTGATTTCAGTACTTATGTTACAACGAATAATTTTCATATCTCTAATATTAATTTGGTATCTAATAGTAAATCATGCATTAAAATGAGCATTGCTTTTACCTACTTGCCTACTTTTAACTGAAACTATTAAAAGTCCCCGCAGTCGCTCGTAACTGACGCATCCGGCAATTTTAGAGTTAGGTGTATCAAAAGTAACCTGAAACCTTGCGGACCATTTGTTTCCTGTTTTTATTTTGTTTCGGCCGGTAATTGACTTCCTATGCTTTTGTAGCAGTTTTTTTGTAGAGTAATCTTTTAATTATAAGGATTGATTAGCGTTATTATTATGAATATTGTTTGATAAAGTTAATTAGTACCTAAAAGTTAACTATTGCAGTAGGCATTGTCTAACTATTTCGAACTGAGGGAGATACTTGATTTTATTAAGCTCTGAAATCGACTTTTGAAATCCCCTTAGAATTTTCATTTCTGTGAAAATATGTTCAAACTCCATTATCTAAGTATATTACATAAGAAAATACTTCTTCAGTATTAAAATCAATATGTATTCCTTCTTTTTTATGAAAAATGTTAGGTAATATACTTAATTTAGAAAGTTGCATACTCTTCGCGCTTAAAAGAAGTAAGTAAGTAAGTAAGTACATACGAGTACAACGTCGTACCACGTCAATCTTAACTTCACCGATGTTCAAAGCTCAAATCGTGTCCCCGTATTTTAATGGCGGGCGGACGCGACAAAGACAATCTAAATAAAGTGGCAGCTTGTTAAACCCGCCATTATGAGTATTTAACCCTCGTACGGACCCTTTTAAGAATTAATTGAAGCACTAATAAAAGCTTCTATGAATAGAAAAATAATTAGAGAGAACATATTGGTGTGTAATTAATTGAAAAAGTATTGTGAGAAGTACTGACAGGACAAATTGTTTCTTTACTTAATTGATGGAGTACGTATTGCTCTGTTCGACTGCACAGGGTAGAGTCCTCGGATATAGGGTTAATAACTACTGTCAGGGGGTGAAGGGGGTAATGATAGTCGCTAGGAAATATGCGGTTGTAATAACAAGCCTGCCAGTGCACGCTTTGTTTGGGTTTTCCTGAAATGTATCGAGTATTGACCCCAACATACGGCACGTCAATTTCATATTGACGTGCCGTATGTTGGGGTCAATACTAAATAAATTGAAATAACTGCTGAAGAAAAATCTAAATAAGTACTTAATTTAGAATGTAAATCGATACTGTCTGAAATTCCAGGAAAAACATGAGTATGAGAAAGCACAATTTAAGCTCTAACTGAGAGTTTGGCTTCAGCAGCTTAACTAACCCAAAAATATAGATAAATAATTGGAATCGGATGATTGGAATCTTATTTGACCTATCATTGTCAAAAATACCAGTCCCAAACTTTTTTCGAAGCATGCAAATATTTCAAAATGAATCTCGTGTATTGAAAATTCACTGGATGCAGACGGCAACTCATTGCCAATTAGTAAATTTTTAATACGTTTGGTGAGCCAAACGTAGCAATGGTTGGGATACAATAATAACTGTTAAATTGATATCTTGTGTCTTGACCCCAGCTGTTGACGTTTACACAAACATACAGTTCAACGAGACCAAGTAGGAATAGATCGTCAGTTACTCGGTTGATGTAATTACCATATTATGTCGTGGACATCTGTTCGGTGATAGAGAGTCTTTATACTTACCCACTCTGTTGGAGACATGTGTCTACTTAATTACTAATTTAATATTGGGCACTGTGGTTTAGTTGACTAAACAAAGATATAACATCCCTACTTCCCATGACCTCTTTGAATGACTTATTTAGTTCAAGTTGACGGACATGCACCACGGTGCCATGTGGTGGCATTTCGGCTGAACCAGCCTCCAAATACTAAACTAAGTTTCACCTCTTCTGTGGATGGATGTGGAAGTGGATGAATTAAGATAGACTATCAAATTAAAAACTGACACAACACGCTAAATTCTGGTTGGCTTTTAAACCTGGCATAGAATAGGTTTCGAATGGACCTATTGGCAAATTAAAGAAAGAGTGGTAATGAAACATGGCTATTGTCAGCGTGGCTTTGATTACCCCATTTCGTTTGTCAAGTTTATGTAGAACGCACAAACAGGGCAAGTAAAATTGCCAAGAACTAACTCAACCATACAGCCAAATACTCATCTAAATGATCTAGTAGAGAATAATAATTCTCCAATAGGCTTTTCTCTGCGCCAAGCAAACATCTGCCGACACGTATGTTCAGATTTCGCGAATATTTGTGAGGATCATCATATCCACCGGTATCCCACTTTATTGGCACTTGGGGTTCTATTCGAGTCGTAAATCGAGTAGAGTTTACGGAGTGGCGGCGATCGGTCGGCGGCGAGCCGTGGCGGGCGAGGTGTCCGAAGCCCGATGGGCCGCGGATAACATATTGCCTCAGCAGAGAAGCGTCGTGTAAACACGCCGTAGTACATCCACTACCAATCTCTTACGCATAAACATCTGTATTTATTAGTCCGCCGCTCCCGGCTCAATGAAAGTGAGTTGTGAAATATGAAATCGGCAGGATGTTGAGCGACTTTTATGAGTTGTACGAGCAGTTCACACTAATAAGTGGCGGTTTATTTACATCTTTTTCATTTATACGGTTATTTGTAGATCCTAAATTACACTCAGCTAGGCCTTGAGTTCATAGTCACAGAAGACATTTACCATTTTGGTGGTGAGAGCTTTTAGTTAATGTTTGCCATGACCACCCAGCATTATGTTTTTGACAGATGTTATTTTATTAAAACACCGAACCACCTAAACCTGCAAGACGAAACTTTTTAGATACACAGGGTTTTCAAATTTGGTTGTCGGACTGTCCCAATTCTTCTTCTTTTTTGTTTAGTGGCGATGTCTGGGTTTTCTTACCACAATTCCTCCAATGTCACGTAGGTAGCCACTACACGGTATGGGATCTTTGCATTTTTTACCGTATGCCTGTTTTGCCTGGCTAAGCGAATTTATCAGAAAGGTAAAAAAAAAAGAGGGATTCCACAAGACTGTCCCAATTACAACGTTAGTAATGGTAGGATCGAGAAAGCTTTTATTCTTAGTGATGATGACATTCAATTGTTTATTTACATTTCGATTCTGTATTCCGAGGCCCTATCGCGTCAATTTATACACTTAGAGCACGCAGCCATGGTCGTTGATATTCCACGCCACATAAATGACATCACCACATCCATGGTGTGAAATATTTTTTATGATTATTTTGAAGTGTGTACTGACTGGTATTTGCGTCCGTCTCGCGGCTAGTTCAAAGATAGCGGCGCGTTTGATGTACGCGCCGAATGAGCCAGGTTGTCGCGATTCCAACAGCTGTTACTATATTTAATGCTAAGATAGTTTAATATTAGACGCTGGCTAAATATATTAGCGGACAGTACGCTTATTTTCACATCTATCATCGATCACAATCTCTCAGAAGTTTAGGAGAGCGTTTGCTACTGAAAGCGCCCTGAATCTGATTTACAGGATTAAATAATTATCACACTGAGAAATCTTTCGAATCCAAATGGGGTAAGTAATCAGAGGCAAGCTATCTTATCTGAAGCCGTCGTTGTAAACGGAAAAATCAGAAGGGGGTGGGCTTCGCTGATCTTATTTCATAGCCCCTAACATAGTTGGTTACAGTAACAGCTACCACTTTACTTGCGTCATGCGGGGTTGTTGCGTTTTAACGGTTATAACATTATGGTAGAGTTAGCTGCAGGATGAAAATTGTATGATTTTATGACAAGACTAGCTGACCCGACAGACTTCGTCCTGTCAAAAAGATTTGTAATGTGTCAGTTTTTGTGCCTACGTATTTTAAAAAAATCTCCTGAACAGAACCGTCACCCTGGTGATAGGGCGTTGTGACTAAAAAATAATTAAATAAATCATATATAAGGATTTAAAAGTAAGTAATCGCTTTATTGTTAATCATGTGAATCATAATAATTATTATTATCATTGTAGTGCTTTGTGGTATACGATGTTTTTTGTTTGATTACCTGGCGCATAGATAAACAAATCTGATGGTTTTCCAACACGGGAACAGGCAACATACAATTGACCATGTGAGAAACATGGGTTTTCTAGATTAATACCACAAACACTTAATGATTGCCCCTGGGACTTGTATTAGTCATAGCAAAAGCAAGCCGCACTGGAAACTGTAGTCGTTTAAACTCGAATGGCACATCAGTCGGAATCATTGGGATGCGCGGTATGAGAACATCTTCTCCTTTATACTTTCCTTTGGGTATAGTTGCTTCTATTACATTGTTTAGTATTTTTTTTATCGCTAACCGTGTACCGTTGCAAAGACGCGGTTGGTTGATATTTCGCAACATTATAACCACCGACCCAACCTTTAATTGAAGATTGTGAGGTGGCAATGAATTATGAAATTTGATTCATTTACATCTATGTTTTTTGCAGCCAGTATAGCTCGTTCGCTCAACCAATCATGGTTTCTGTAATTTTGAGAAACATCTGGAAACACCTTCTGAATAAGTTCATCTTTTGATCGAGTTAACTGACAAAAACTTTGAGGAAAGTTAATGCAGCCAGTCAACATGCCTATAGGAAATTTGCCATTACCAATGTCAATGAGTTGTTTAGAGAATATGTTTGCAGAGGGTCTCCTACGTAGTTTCGAATGCCATCATCTCGACGCACGCTATCTCGAATTTATTTTTCACTGCCTCATTATCTCGAACGCTTGTCAACTCGAATGACGTGATCGCGAACAACGCTGTTTCGAAAAACGTTTTCATTGAATCGTACCTTCGAATTCTTATGACATTGAATAAGTAAACACAAAATGTTTTACAAAATATGTACCTATTAAAATGTAAAAAAACCCGGCCAAGTGCGAGTCGGACTCGCCCATGCGCATGCATATGCACATGCTACATGCTTACTACATTGATCAAAGTTTCATTAAAATCCATTCAGTAGTTTTTACGTGAAAGAGCCACACAGCACATCCAGACATACAAACTTTCGCCTTTATAATATTAGTAGGATTTTTAGTGGCATTTTTTAGAGCGCGTGAATTTAAAATTGGTTCATATTTTATAAAACATTTTGTGTTTACTTATTCAATGTCATAAGAATTCGCAGGTACGATTCAATGAAAACGTTTTTCGAAACAGCGTTGTTCGCGATCACGTCATTCGAGTTGACAAGCGTTCGAGATAATGAGGCAGTGAAAAATAAATTCGAGATAGCGTGCGTCGAGATGATGGCATTCGAAACTACGTAGGAGACCCGTTTGCAGATTGGTCATTTCGCAACTCGACACGCATATTCTTGCTTAAATGAAGTACTTTGACATGTTTCCACAAATTGGAGGGCTTTAGACATGCATTGAGTTCATCAGCTGGCGTTGATCGTGGAATCACTGGCAATGTTTGACGAAAATCTCCTGCTAATAAAATCATTGCACCACCAAATCGGTTATTATTGCTCCGTAGATCTTTTAAGGTTCTGTCTAAAGAAGTCAAATCCTTTTAAGCCGTACGAATTGTTTTATTTATTTAAAATTTGGATATTAAAAATAATAAAACACTGTTGGTAACGCAATTTTTGTTTAACTGATGTAATGACGTGGAAACTGATGCATTTTATCTCGCGTGCCGAAACTAATACCAACGAAACGCGGGTTTCGGAACGCGACATTAAGTAAACTCCTCCAACTATGTAGGTATTCTGTGCTCCAACGCACACACGCACATTGTTTTGATAGATATGATCTTTGACGTTAGGAACACACCTACATTGCTTAGACAACAGTGAGTGCTTGTAATTTAATATGAACGTTATACCATAGCAATAAAGTTCAAATTGACTACGTTTTAGTTACAAATCATTTGTATGGGAAAAAGAAAAGGGCTATTTTTAGGGTTTTTTCAGCAATAATTCTTATTTTTCTTGCCGTAAAAACCATCCTTGAACTTCAACGAACATTTAAAAAAAAGATTTGGCCAAATTGGTCCAGGCGTTGTTGAGTTATGCGCTTACCAACACATTTTGCGATTCATTTTTATATTATAGATAAAGTTCCTGGCCAGAATTAAACCTGGAAACACACGGTTTCCATGTCAGAGTGCTATACACATTGCTAACCCATCAGTTGTTGATTTCAGTCCACTCATTCATCGTAACTCACACTTGATTGTGAGCTTACCGTCATTTAATATTTCAACCTGGGGTAATTTCCTAAATGCTGCAGCCACCAACATTTCTACGCGGTTTTCTCAGCAATTTTCTCGGTCCTTTCCTGTGAAAATTCCAGGTGGCTGTAAACGTTTGCAATAAATCGGTAGTTGCATGGTGGGTAGAACGCTCTCGTCTGAGGCGACGTGACAATCGTCGCGCGCGTTTGTGCGTACCTGCGGGATGATTGCCGCTGATGCCTCGGTAGATGGGAGGCATTCACGTACGCGAGGCCGATACCCAGTGTTTGTGGAAACGGCTCAAAAATAATTTTCGATTCGCCCCTGAAATGCTAAATGTTACTATGCTACATTCATTTGGAACTCTCCGCATAACATGGGATTCAGGCAAACGTTGACGTTTTCAATTAGAGTTGTAAAGACAAGCTGTGTTTCAAAGTACGAAATTAAAATTGTTGTGTAAAAAAATAAATTAAATACTTCATTCCAATAGAAGAACTAAGCTATTACCGATTGTTGATTAGTAACTCGTATAGAACCAGTACTGCCATGCACTTGCAATTGCACAGAAGCTTCCATTAATGTTTTAACAGCGCAATCCGTTGCCGAATGCACGCTGTCCAAACTCGACGTGACATGGCGTGACAATCACGCACGCAAATTGCCGCGCTACGTGAACGGGAATGTCGGGCATCGTCGGGACGCGATGGCACGCCAGGCGCGTCACGTCACGTTAGACCAAGTTTCGACGTAGTGACGTCGTTTACATAATTGCCGCAATAACGCTAATAGTGTTGGTTTCATAATTGAATCAACCGCTGAAATGGAAATTCAGTTCGATTAAGAAGGCGAGGAGTTTGGTCAATAGTTGAGAAATATTATGGTAAACAAAAATTTCCCAAATTCAGTTCTGTGTTTTTTAGCATTTTGGGTGACAAAAGATGGATAGTTTAGTTAGATACCACTTTCTTTTTAATTAGGTGTCAAATTCTTCACTCTTATTTTTATGTGTTTGTTCGAAAAGATTATTTTTATAAATAAATTCGTTTCCGAACGCTTAGAAGCTCGCTGTTTTCAGAGTAATATGACGTAGAAGTGTAAAATGATACCTCAATCATATAAAGATACTTCAGTTTAAATGTTTCCCCGCGTCGAGAAGAAAGTTGCGAAAACAAACAAACGCGCGCGCATCAAAGCGGTGGAAATAGACACGTGTAACCCTTTCATGTCTGCCCATCTCGCCCGGCCGCTAAGATTCCTTTGCTACATTATTTTTATTTCAATTTTCAGTACTAGTATTACGTTTTCTGACGATTGTTTTCGTTCAAGCAAGGGTAAGTATTATTTATGCTCATTGCTTAATAGGATTTTTGGCAGTCTTGTATTTTTCGAACCCCATTACAACCTTGTATAACGTAGTGAGCTAATTCTGCTGTGTGAATATTTGACTCCATTTTTGGATTTGGGCGTAGGTATAAATGACACCCTCATTGTTTCTGGTTGTCATGGCACAACGGATCACACAAATTTTAATAGGTCTGAATTTGTAATAGGTCTGAAATTGTAATAGGTCTGAAATTATTACCAACACATGTTTATGCAAATAAATGAATCTTTATCTTTATCTTTGTCATTTTCTACCCTGATACAAGATTCAACTGTGTAGCATATTGTGGCGCACTGTTATTTACAATTTGTTTTCACAATTATATTTATTTTAATAGTCAGCTTATGTCTTGTAAAACGGCATCATTAGGGACAAATGAGATGTCGCGTGTCTCGTTAGGGCTGACTCACTCAGAGTACCTATGCAGACGTAGCCGACAATATAGGTAAGACCAAATCGTCTCATTAACCGGGGTGTTATCGGGGAATGCGAGCGGGATATCGCATTTTTATCACTTCCCGACATGCCATTATTATGTAGTGGATTGCCAGTGGCAGGCGAAGGGCGAGGGGCGGGGGAGGGCTGTTTGGGGAATGTCTTCAAGTCGTTAATCACGTTGCTGTCACCGCCCGTGTGACGTCCTTCTCGGAGAGAACTTTATTGCCTCGCTGACACAGAGCTTAAAGAAAAAGACGCTCCAAAGTAATAAATGTCTAAGATGTTTTTAAAACAACGTTTCACAAATATTTTACTCCGTTTTTAGAGATAACGAATATGTTGCTCGTGCACTTCTTTGACATTCACTGGTCTGCAATTGCTGCATATACTTAAGTAGTTTTTAATCTTTCGAGAAAGCCATATTACCTATATATCTCATTGCGACTCTACCGTTAGCAGCTAATATACTTATTTCAGATATTTACGTACCCGAAAATGTCAACGTAAAACGCTTACAAAGTCAGCAATAAAACCCGCGTATGTAAATGAATACGAATGACATAAAAAAACAAAGAAACATCAAAGCGGTGACGGAGCGACTTGATTCCGCCCTTTCATTACCGAGTTGTCGCGTTTGCTATTTTAGAACCGCCTCTCTAGACTCAAACCGACTTACACTGTTTGTAGGGCTGTCATCAGTGTCATCATCAATCAAAGTTCTTTCAACAGAACATTAAATGTATTTATTGATAAGTCGCAAAATCAATAAAATTGTTAGTGAGTGAAAATTCACAGATGCCCTAAAATTACCAGAAATCTCTGAAAATGTTCCATTGCAAACCCTACAGTGTATCTCTTCTCTTGTGGCAATAATTACGGGTTGGGTGTTAGAAAACTATTTAGGGCGTCAGACGGTTCGCACTCGCTTGCGTTTTATTCTGTCAACCGTACCTTTGTGTTTTAATTAGCACTGGAATGGCACTCAAAGACTTTATTACTTGTTACGGTCTTTGAAACGGGTAATGAAATCTGTTAGCTGTTTTACTTATCTTCACGAAATTATTGATTAACGCTTAATTCTTAACCTAGTATCCTGGCTTACCAACCAGCCAACTAACCTGTTCTAATCGATACACTTGGTATTTGGGATTGCAATAATCGGAATACCGAACTTATTAGTTATGACATATACTTGACTAATAACTTCTTAACTAAGTATGGTTGGGTGCTTTGTATTTTAGTTTTAAGACTAAAACTCTTACAACCAGAGTTTACGCTTACTTTTGATTTTTGACCATCTTACAATAGCAGGCGAACTGCAGTCTAAATATTAAGCAATTAAAACTCCGTTAGTACCTAATAAAAATACACCTTTGCAAGTTACCGCTACTCGCACAGAATTATGATCAGAAGATTAAGCAGGTAAAACTGAATGGAATCTGTGAGATGCATTTCAGAGCGGTAAATTTTTATTATTCCGCTATTGCTGCCATTAATGGCTTTGCTTGCAAATAATTATTTCGATCGAATTTGGACTTTATGTGCGCAGATATAAGAAACTAAGGTCTAAGTAAGGCGGCGAGCTAACAAATGGATCTACATGCAGAACGCCTGTGCCCGGTTGCGCTTCGAATCCTAATAGATTCATTGTCTTTGTCGTTTCTTGCGAATGGCGCTATTTGTCACAGCTCCGTTGCGGCCGAAGCGTTTACTTATTTCATTCCGACGAATCTAGCTGAACTTGATCAGTATCTACAGTCTACACGGATATGTGTTTGTTCTTAGATGACCCAACACTGCACTGTATTGTTTTAGATTGCTTTAGAGTTTAGTTAGTTGGATTCGTTTAGAGTTTTTTCAGCTAAGTAAGTAGTCAAGTTTTGATCGGGCTTCCATGCCACTGAATCGCAAGAACTAGAAACTAAACAATTGTATAAAAGTGTGTTTTTAACTTCTGATCAAAAACACACAACGCTGTTAGTGTCGGTTTCAAAGAAAAGCAGAATATTTATTTATCATCAGAACGTGTATAAACTGTTCAATCCTTTTATTATTCCATACATTGTCATTTAAAATAATACGCAGTTCCAGGAAGCGATCACACGCAGGCCGTAACATAACGCGCTTCATGCAGTCCACGTATGGCGCAGGACGTGTCACGGCTGTACCTACCTCCACCGCCTGCAGGCGTGATGTCAACTACATACCACACCACGTCCGGTTGTCTCCATGATGCGACCACCTCCTCTGCGTCCACTCTGTCATCGCTGTCAGAGCTAAGCTCGCCGCGGATTGAATAATAAGCGGAGTGCAACGCTTTGGTGCATAAAAATATAACGACGATTGTAGCTCGCCAGGCGCGCCGGATCGGAATAATATGGTTCTGAAAATTGTTTTCGTGAATTTTAGGGACGTTTTTGAATTGGATGGCGTAGATCATACATTATTATGATCATACGTTGGTTGGTCATGTAGTTTCATTGAAGTTATGAATGAATGTAAACAGTGAAAGCGATACTTGAATCGTTTTATTAGATAATTAGGTACTATGAGTTTCTACATCGACTACATCTTGTAATGGGTACTACGAAAGAAACATCGAATTTGTTGTTGCGTGTGTCATGTCAGTATATTATTTGCTGCGTGAGTCAGCCGATGCGATTTAGTACTTCGAGAGAAGATAAATGAGACTAGGCTTCGACTCATTTATCTTGAAAATGAACTCGCTCACGTCAACTGTAATATTTTAATATGCGGCAATCAACTGAGCATTATGATCGCTATTTTAATTAGCTACATATGTTATTTATTAGTCAGGGCTTTAGAAGTTATAGCTACGAGGCCAATATTGACCCTTGGCAAGTATGTATTGTAAGAATTTTGTAATGAAAGCCTTACAGTTATTAAGGATCATAACTATAACATCACCACTACAAACTCGTCTTCGAAGACGTCGTTCTGTAATATTTACGGACCTACCTAGCTTAATTTATTAATATTGAGTTGAAATAATTCACAAAAGACTTTCATACCCTACTTATTTATCAAACTCTTTCAACAGCGAGGCAATTGTGCTAGAACAATAAGGCGGGATGATCAGTGATGGTGTGGGCCGAATTAGACTTGTTTAAACGACATCTGATTTGTATACAATGATCATTGTTCGTCGCGATGCACTGCCTTCGTAGCCGAGGTTAATCGGCGAAAAATGCACCAACTTAATATTGACTTGTGATCTCATTTTGCGTTCTGAATACAATGGACACGGGCACATGTCGCCTCAATTAGTCCTGTCGCATGCAACGTTT
Organism: Udea ferrugalis; assembly: GCA_950022985.1. Lineage (NCBI taxonomy): Eukaryota > Metazoa > Arthropoda > Insecta > Lepidoptera > Crambidae > Udea > Udea ferrugalis. The sequence continues at coordinate 11,494,371 of OX465532.1, read as the reverse complement.
CGGAGACACGTAAATCATATAGGAGGTGACGGATCGGTCACACGTTATGTGACTAGATAAAATCTGATGCATTGAATTCTTACCGATAAGTTGTTTGTAATAGTTGCTAATGCAGAATGCTAAGTAGCCTTTTATGTATTGATTTAATTCAAAAGAAATAATGGTTACATCAAAAAACAAAATTACTTTGTTAGTAGTACCGTGGTTAAACTGACTGTGAATCAGGTATCTGAAACACACATAGCTTTTAGTTTAGGAGACATGGAAAGAAAGGAAAACGAGAAAGTCATCAGTCAGAGGGAGAGATTAGTTATTCAGTGATGCAATACAATAGTAGTTATTTTTTTAAACCAATAACACAACAGGTTACAACAATTTGGTTATTCAATTTGTATATAATTTCATGATATTTCCACTAGTTGCTACCATGTTTGACAGTGTTCATGGCATTATTTTAAAATAACGATAATTTTGCTAATTCCTAATGTTCTCGCAAGAGTTCGAGATTCTGACCCTGAAATTTCGATGCATCACTGAAAATACAGTTTCTTTTAATAATAACGCTGTCACCTTCAGTTCTTCAGACATTTACGAGACAGCATCCGCGTCATCATCCACATTATTTTTAAACTTTAAGCGACGTTTGAAGATACGTCGGTAAAAAATTATTTGCATTTGTTTGCCTCTTCTTAATTAATTACGTTCTAATTAAAATAAACTAAATAGCTTGTTTCTCTAGCTGAATCTTCTTACATGTATCAATGAGCACTTAAGCACCTGCAGAATCTCTATGAGCAAAAGCAGATCGTTAAATAAACAAGATGAAAAGTAAAGATGTTGTAACAAGACGAGGCGTTTTAATTTGTGAGATTGGATTTAATTGATTTCTGTATCTTTTGATTAATTTACGAGCTGTGGACAAAAACAGGGCAAGTGTCGTAACGGTCACACTCACAAGTGTACTCCGGGACACGTAGTCGCCGGCTCCAGATAACCTTAGCACTTTAGACGATAACTGGAGTGTGTTTGAATGTGGTTGCTGCACATTTAGAATGACTTCTGTATCAATATTGCATTTCAAGTAAGTCATTTGAAAATTTCAAATGGGTCTAGACTTTCATCTTGGATGTAAATCAATCACTTACGAACCAAATATTTAGGTCACTCTGCCGGTACCTCTTGCACAAAATAACCTATTCTAGTAAGTTACGAGTACTGTACTGCCGATAACTGTTGGTCAGTTTGGTAAAAAAATACTGTGCTATGTTATGCATGCTAATAATAACATTAGGTGTTATTTCACGGATTTCCTCACTTTTGATTTGATCCCGTACGTAACGAAATGCTTTTCTTGTGGTCCTACTCATTTCACTAATGGTCGTGAATTCGGGAATTCGTTTCGTGAAACTTAAAATGGTCGTTCTATTTTGAAGACGCGGCGGTAAAGACAGAATCATTCGCAACCAAGCCAGTAAAATAGATAAGGTACTTCGATGACTGGTTAAATAAATAGTGCTTAAAGCCAATTCTAACGTTTTTAGTAATGAGATAATCTAAAAGGGAGCCATTTGGTCACCACGACGATGAGTGTCAATTAATTCCATCGGCGAGCCTAATGCGCAATAAACGGGAACATATGTTCACGGGCGGCGGAACGGGCTCGGCGGCTCCCGCATCTTGCAACGCGTTATCTACGATGTTTATTTTATTAATTGAGTTCATTATTTTTATGACCTTACCAACTGATTAACTAATTTTTATGACGTTGGATATGTAGGGCTGTTTTAGAGATCCCAACCACAAAAGCATGAAATGTGTTTCGGATTTTCAGCTAAACGTGTTTATCCAATGTTCTTTGTTTTGTTTCAGATGTCCCTAGTGCCTATATCCGACAATGACATGCGAGAGGAGAGGATACGGAACATTTACAAATTTTGCACACCTCAATTAGTAAGTTTGAGCTTGAGACGTATTTGAGCGTAGCTTGGTTCAGTCTGTCTGAGCAGAACTAGCATTCACATAATATTTCGTCAGAAGACTCACTGTAAGGCGAATGTAAACTTTGCAATTAAACCTGTGAGCCTCGTTCTGCCGAGGCTTCTAACTTGGTAGTTATGCAGCTATGAGTAATTATGTGTTAATTTCACATAAAATTATCATCTCATTAATCACTGCCTTATCGTTCAACAAGCGATATCTTAAAATTGTCAACAAACCGAAAAGGCGTAAAGTGATATCATCTATTCGAACAATAGGCTCTCGCTGTATAGAGGCGGCTCGCAGCCCGCGATAAATGATGCCTCTTCATTCACTTGGACCTCATCAATAAACCGCCTATTCTCATTGTATTGTAATTGGGGGGTTTTGAGTTACGTTAGAGAGGATGTTACCGCCGTATCTCGTTACCTTCCAATAATGAAGGCTAAGCTTCGAAATTGTATACCGCTCTATTTATCGATGCTTGTTTTTTTCAGACAGACTTTTGGATATGCATGAACCATACCATTGAAGGTAAGAAAAGGAGATTAATCAAATATTTAAGGTCAAAATCGTTCGCTGAAATCATTAAAAATTCAATGATTCATGTGCAATAAAGAATTAAGTATGATTATGATTATTATGATTACAAACGCTCTTTTAAACAAGTTAATTTAAATTAAAAGTCTGTGCAGAAAATCTAACTCTATCATAGATAGTGACTGTTTGCCTGCGTAGACATTATAACCAATAATATTTTTTGCTTATTGTCTTATTTGTGCGTTATAAATACCTAGCTATCTTGAATAGGAACAGTTAACCTTTTGTTTAACATGTCCACGCGCATAGAACATAAGAGAAAATGGGATTCTATTCTGTGAAAACGATTGTTTTGAAGTTTATTTGGCAAGTGACCAACGTTGTTCTTCTGTAAAATCTCATTGCTATCACTCTAAATGCTTTTCCGGAATATTTACCCGGTAATATTCCTTACAAAAATTACGTTCAATATTGTTTGACTATTCCAGAGGTGGTTGACAAAGAAGGATGGTGGGGCCGTGCGTGTTGCGCGCTAGGAAACTCTCCTACATGTCGTCATGGATGCATGAAGGCAGAGAACGAACAGGAGCTGATTGGAACAGGCGCTTGTAGACACTCTGACGAGATCGCCTTCTTCGACTGCGTTCAGAGCCAGCGCGAGGCGCAATGGTGCTGCTGTGAGTACGCTCATTATAATCAAACTTGATCGATACTTATGACAAAACTTAAGAGTTGAGAGAACTATATGTGAGCATGCGGTTCTCGAGGGTTGGTTACGGAAACACAATCTTATCTCTGGAACAAACATATAATTTGAAAACCAAGCTAACCAAGCATTAAAACGGTGATTAAACTTGCTTTTTGGAATTGAAGTTGTGATTTTTTCTTTCATCATGTATCTATTTCTTTCCAGCACAGACGCAGTACTTGAACTGCTACGAAGCGTGCCACAAGGCGCTGTTTCGCACGGGCCCAACGCACGCGTTCGCGGCTGCGCGAGAGCAAGCCGTCGACGCATGCGAACACTCGCCAGCGCTGCTGCGCTGTCTGCGCAATATGACAGTCTCTACTGTACACGCTGACACTTCCAAATGTGAGTTGTGATTTAGTAATTTACCAATTAATAACTCATGGGGTGCACACGAGGTTAAATTCTCGGCCGCAAGTGAGTCCGAGCTTTACGTTTTGACACTACAAATATTATCCAAATTTTCAGTTTTTGTACAGTTGTACTTTAGATAGTAGTTAGAGCTTGCCCGATATGAGTTGATGGTCATAAAACCCAAAAAATCGCATTGAGTCCGCGTGTTGTTAGGACGTTCTCAACACCTAATAGCTGAGGCATGTGAACAACAGTACAATATAGGGCTTATCCTGTCTTCGTCTCCTGTAGATTTACCATGCTGCCACGAGTCAACGCGGCCACCTTGCCGCAGCGCGTGCGAGTCCGTGCTGCGGCGCACGGGCGAGGCGCAGGAGATCGAGGACGCGCTGTCGGCGGCGTGCGGCGCGCCCTCGCTGCACGACAGTCTGTGGCAGTGCTTTCTCAGGAACGACGCTCCGGCCGACACTAAGGACCTCATACCGCATGACGTCGCTAAGCTGCACTGCTGCCAGAAGGTAACGATTGAAGTCAGCAATATTTGGTTTAAGTACAAGTACAAATTAAGAGTCTATATACGCAATGGTTTGCAAGAGTACCTACCTAATTAGTGACTCTTGCGATTGTGTGTCTTGCTGACTGGATAAACGATCCTCCGAATTTAATAGAGCCGGCAAAGCGAGAGTGCTATGTCTGGCGTAGCTAGGCTGCGGTGACATCTTTTTACTAGATGATCCCCCTGCTTACTTGCCACACTAACTAACATTGTTTTATGAAACTAGCTTTTCGCTACATCTGTCTCTTCTCTTCTTTTGTATTCGTGTCGTTCATGTTAAATAGTTCAATCTAACTAATATGTTTCATACATATCATGAAAATTAAGCACAACATTTTCTGCTGATCTTTTATTCGTTCAACACTTTTTGGTATCCATCTCTTGCAGCAAAAGCATACACTGAACTGTTTGCTGCAATAACGATGCTTAGAGTGATTTATAATACGGTTTCTTAAAAATGATGCTTAATTATTTGTTTCACTGTTTCATAAACAGGCAAAGACAACTAACTGTCGAAAACTCTGCTTCGAAACATTCAACACTGGATGGCAGAACAATTGGCAGAAATTTTACGGCGAATGCATAGGAGATCCACAGGAAAATGATTTGACGGAATGCGTCGAAGAAGGTAATCCGCTACCGTTGCGGCTGTTGGTGACTTAAAAATAACAAAGAAGACTTTTAGTTTCACTTTTTTATTCAACCGATTTAACCCTCGGGTGGAGATATTCTGACGCGGACTCTGAAGATGGCCTATTTTTTCATCTCCTTAGGGGAACTCCTCAAATGACAATAGAATCTATGAAATAAATAATAGAACAACTCAACTACAAAAAATTGTTAAGTAAGGAAACCAATTTCATCGAAAACAGTAAACTCTAAAGAGACCAACTATTTCAGATATTTTTGTAAGCAGGTAGTCCGTTTTCAAAAGTCTAGCTTTTACAGTGGAATCTCCGTGTTCGCTCGGCTGCTCCGGCCTGACATATTGCAGCCAACTGAACAATCGTCCGACTAGTCTCTTCCGCTCCTGTACAGCCCAAGCTGACCTGGAAGCGCACCTTGCCGTCGCTGAACAGAAAAGCAGTGGGTAAGCAAATGTGTCAAAGCAGAAATTTTTAAACGGAACTTATACAAAAAAGTGAAAAACTTTGTCTTATCCGAAGCTTTGGAACGTATCATCAGCCACAGAAAGCTAAAACTTTGACAGCATCTTAGCTTAAAGAAAACCTCTTTTTCTTTAGTCTAAGGGCATCATGATAGTCAGAAACCTCTTATTGAATTCGTTTTATCGTGTTTTAGATAACTAAACGTGAATATAAATACCTACAGGTGAATTGTTGTACATTATCGTCAATCTGTGTTTCTTTGTTGTTGATTTTCTGTTGTTTTCGTGTGCAATAAAGAATATCTATCTATTGTTTGTACAGTTTTGCATTTGATTACAGTTTCATCACGGTGTCTGGACTCCGTTTGCCGTTGAAGAATTCGTCTCAATGTCCAACCGAGTTATGGAAGAGCATCGCCTGCGCCTTACACGTGAAACCTTGCACAGCAAAGGTAACTAAACTTGATCTTGATTTTCTTCTCGCATATCTACGCCAGAGGAGAGACAAACACTAGCATAAATTGTGCTATGGTTGCTTGGTATTTGTTGACTATGTTTAATTACTGATTTAGCATTTTCCATGCAGTGTTTTTAATAAAGATCTGAAAACCAGAAAAAGACATTTGGTCATGTTGGCATCAGGCGGGAATCTTTCGCAAAAAGACTGCACTAACCACTGTGCCACCAAGACCAGAATCTTTCTAATTTGTTGACTGTCCATTGTAAGCAACATGCATATTTGCAGGGTCATAGCAGTCTTCTTTGCGAAGAAGATTGTATGCAGTTGGTGTCTCGGTGCGTGGAGTGGTCGCGTGCTGCGGGCGCGCTGTCGGCGGCGGCGCTGTGTGCGCGCCTCACGCCGCGACACGCGCGCGCGCCCTGCGTGCGGCACTCGCAGTACGTGACGCCGAGTGAGTAGTGCGGCTGCAGCAGCGCCTGAGTGCGAGCAGGACGGCATGCGGCGGTGTCTCGGTGCGTGGAGTGGTCGCGTGCTGCGGGCGCGCTGTCGGCGGCGGCGCTGTGTGCGCGCCTCACGCCGCGACACGCGCGCGCGCCCTGCGTGCGGCACTCGCAGTACGTGACGCCGAGTGAGTAGTGCGGCTGCAGCAGCGCCTGAGTGCGAGCAGGACGGCATGCGGCGGTGTCTCGGTGCGTGGAGTGGTCGCGTGCTGCGGGCGCGCTGTCGGCGGCGGCGCTGTGTGCGCGCCTCACGCCGCGACACGCGCGCGCGCCCTGCGTGCGGCACTCGCAGTACGTGACGCCGAGTGAGTAGTGCGGCTGCAGCAGCGCCTGAGTGCGAGCAGGACGGCATGCGGCGGTGTCTCGGTGCGTGGAGTGGTCGCGTGCTGCGGGCGCGCTGTCGGCGGCGGCGCTGTGTGCGCGCCTCACGCCGCGACACGCGCGCGCGCCCTGCGTGCGGCACTCGCAGTACGTGACGCCGAGTGAGTAGTGCGGCTGCAGCAGCGCCTGTGTGCGAGCAGGACGGCATGCGGCGGTGTCTCGGTGCGTGGAGTGGTCGCGTGCGGCACTCGCAGTACGTGACGCCGAGTGAGTAGTGCGGCTGCAGCAGCGCCTGTGTGCGAGCAGGACGGCATGCGGCGGTGTCTCGGTGCGTGGAGTGGTCGCGTGCGGCACTCGCAGTACGTGACGCCGAGTGAGTAGTGCGGCTGCAGCAGCGCCTGTGTGCGAGCAGGACGGCATGCGGCGGTGTCTCGGTGCGTGGAGTGGTCGCGTGCGGCACTCGCAGTACGTGACGCCGAGTGAGTAGTGCGGCTGCAGCAGCGCCTGTGTGCGAGCAGGACGGCATGCGGCGGTGTCTCGGTGCGTGGAGTGGTCGCGTGCGGCACTCGCAGTACGTGACGCCGAGTGAGTAGTGCGGCTGCAGCAGCGCCTGTGTGCGAGCAGGACGGCATGCGGCGGTGTCTCGGTGCGTGGAGTGGTCGCGTGCAGCACTCGCAGTACGTGACGCCGAGTGAGTAGTGCGGCTGCAGCGGTGCGTGCGTGCGAGCAGGACGGCATGCGGCGGTGTCTCGGTGCGTGGAGTGGTCGCGTGCTGCGGGCGCGCGCGAGTCATTCAAGTGGCGAACAATCTGAGCAAATGTGTCTTTCTCTCCTCTTAGCGTGCTCTGGGTGAAAGTGGCCATTGACACAAAACGAAGAATATTTTGAGCTCTATCCATATTTAGTGTTTCATTAACTAAATGTTACCATCCCATCGTTTGCCAGATCACATAGATATGACTTGGATACCCATGTCATATCTATTATTTATTTATTTATTAGTTCGTACACAAAAATATAGTTACATTGAAAATAATAAGAACACAGAAAGTACAGGTCTATCTATGTGACCAGCAGAGATAAGCTTAAACTTTGCGCGTTTGGTGGAGTGACGGATCATAACTGCTAGCAATACGCACAATTCGTTCTCGGATTTGCTTACTGTTCAGCAGTATTTGCCAAGCAAATTTGTAGCTGTAAAACGGGTAATTACCAAATAATAAACTTTTTCATCCTCTTATCAAGTAAAGTGTCCTTACCTCCAGGTACCGAGCCAGCCTTGCTGTCGTTGCGCGAGTCGGTGCGCTCCCCGTGCGCGGGCGCCGCCTGCAACGCGTCGCAGCTCTGCGTCGTCAACCGGAACTGTCTGCACGGCGGCGCCTGCGCGCGGTACCACTGCCTCGATGGATGTCCGCTTGGTGAGTAGTGGCGCCCGTTTGGGAATTACAAACTCCACTCCAGGTACAGAGCCAGCGTTGCTGTCGGCGCGCGAGTCGGTGCGCTCCCCGTGCGCGGGCGCCGCCTGCAACGCGTCGCAGCTCTGCGTCGTCAACCGGAACTGTCTGCACGGCGGCGCCTGCGCGCGGTACCACTGCCTCGATGGATGTCCGCTTGGTGAGTAGTGGCGCCCGTTTGGGAATTACAAACTCCACTCCAGGTACCGAGCCAGCCTTGCTGTCGTTGCGCGAGTCGGTGCGCTCCCCGTGCGCGGGCGCCGCCTGCAACGCGTCGCAGCTCTGCGTCGTCAACCGGAACTGTCTGCACGGCGGCGCCTGCGCGCGGTACCACTGCCTCGATGGATGTCCGCTTGGTGAGTAGTGGCGCCCGTTTGGGAATTACAAACTCCACTCCAGGTACAGAGCCAGCCCTGCTGTCTGCGCGCGAGTCGGTGCGCTCCCCGTGCGCGGGCGCCGCCTGCAACGCGTCGCAGCTCTGCGTCGTCAACCGGAACTGTCTGCACGGCGGCGCCTGCGCGCGGTACCACTGCCTCGATGGATGTCCGCTTGGTGAGTAAGATGTCTGTCAAGGCCATCATCAGGCCTGATTAGATTTGATTCTAGCCTTTAGGCTTCAAAACATAGTGATAGCGTGGCACCCGATTTCTGCCGAAAAGTGGTCGTCTCCTCCTCCTTGCGTCACCTCATAGTTGAAGTGAGGCCTGTGCCCAGCAGTGGGACGTATATAGGCCGTTTATGTTATTCGTTTTCACACTTTGGCTTCCGGCAGTAGTGTCATACGACAACACTGCAGACCGACCGCCCTGTCAGAATACAAGAATCGCTGCACCTTTTTAGCTGCAGTGGTTTATGTTGAGACAGGGACCTCGTTGGCCCTACATCGCAGGCTCTTTAATTATTAATTTTTATGTTTTGCTTACTGTCACTTTTCTTTTCAATTTTTGATTAATGTATAATGTATGTGTTTTTTAATGTATGAGGTTCAATTTTGTAAAAAAAAAATGTATGAGTCTTGACCCCTATTCGTATTTTTTGCTCGGATTATATCACGCCGCCCCTTCCTGTCTTCGATAGCGCGAACCGCAGCGCAGACAGTAGTCTCAAGTTCTGAGAAATCTAGCCATGGCGATTCAGATTTCTCATGGCGGATCGTCCTCTGGTTCTCTTTCCTAGATAAGGCATTGTTGATGGGAAAGATACAAGGAAAAGTGGCCTGAATGATAGGAATCCCCGTAGGAGTTTGCTATGGAATCCTGAATATGGCACTGAATATGTGCTCTATTTTTGTCATCTATCTATATCCTGCCACATAACCAAGTATCAGCAATACCTTGTTCTTGTCCCTCATCAATGACACGTGAAGGTTTTTTATTAACGTGATGACCAGAACTATTTTAATATCGGTATTTTCGTGAAATTAACCACTCCGCCTAATGAGCTCCTGATCCTCTTGTCTCTAGGTGAAGGCAGCAACGTGGTGGTGCCATTGGGCGCGTGGGTCCGCGTGCCGCGTGCAGGCGCCGCGCAGAAGGCGTGCTACAAGCTGTGCCGCTGCGGCGCGCGCGGGCTCGGCGCCTGCCAGCCGCTGCCGTGCGTCGGCCGAGACAGCTGCCGGCTGCACGACAAGCTCTCGCACCACGGTGAGTACGTCCTCTGTGTCCAGGCGAGGCGCGGTGGTGGGTTATATATAAAATATCCGAAACTAATGCGAGTAATTCCCCTGATGTTGCACGTCACCATAGGCAGCGGTAACAGCTCACCATTAGGCGGATAAAAAATAATGAGGTACAGAAGCATTCAAATCAACCATTGAGTCTCATGACATAATGTTAGCAGCATAAAGGTGCCACTATGTAAAAGATTGACGTGAACGCCTCTGTACACGGGAACAACCCCTGCTTAACGATTTTACTGTTTAGTGACTATTTCGAAAACTCAGTTCGATCTCATTTTGCGAGCGCTATAGCACTCATTCATAAATCAACCAAAAAAACAGCATTCAACTAGAACCAGGCTTTCCGAGAGATGAAGTAACGATAATATCTATCTGTGCGCAGGAGACAAGTACTTCGTGGAATGCAACGCGTGCGCGTGCGCGTGGGGCGAGCGCGTGTGTGCGAGGAGAGCGTGCGGCAGAGCGAGACAGCTGACCGGGCTGCCCTGCAACTGTCCCCCGCACCACCTGCCCGTCTCCTCGCGCCACCAGCTCTACCCCAACGCCTGCCTCGCTAAGTGAGTGTACATAGAGACTGTGTGCGAGCGAGACAGCTGAGTGTGTGAGCGAGACAGCTGACCGCGCTGCCCTGTGTGTTAGGGAGACAGCTGACCGGGCTGGCCTGGGGTCCACCTGCAGTGTTCAGAGATCACGGGGCCCCGCTGGCTGGATATGCGCTGAAGCAGGTCACCGGGGGGCTTAGTAAGTAGAGTCTGACACCGCCCTTCTCCCAAACTTGTGCTCAAAGGGCCTGAAGTCCGTAAAGGGATTCCACCCGAAAAAAAAAGGCCAAGGGTGTTACCAGTAGGCCTAGCACGAACCGATAACATTTTGGTAATCGAAAAGTAAAAGTTTATTTTCTTCTTAAAGTTTTTTAAAAAAGAAAAATAGTATAGTTTACTTCTCGATTACCAAAACGTTAGTGGTTCGTGCTAGGCCTACAGGAGATGTCAATCGGGCGTAAGTTTGTGCTATTTGTGCTGTAGTGTAATAAAGCGTGTTTGTGCAGATGTGCGCGCGCATCGGACGCAGAGATCGAGTTCGGAGCGGTGTCTGTGTGCGCGCGCGGCTCGTGCGGGCGGCGCGACGCCTGCCTCGAGCGGCCCAACGTCTGCCTCTCGCGGCTGCAGGCCACCTGTCCGCAGCATACTTGCGGTATGTACATATGGTAGTCCGTCGACGAACTTGATTTCAGATACACAATATTACACAGATACTTCAGCATGGCTCTCTCTCTCTCTCTCTCTAGTGTCTAATAAAGTCCTTTTCATGAAAGAAGTCCCGCGGTGATATTCGGATTTTTTTTGGATATATTTTTATTTATAAGCATTATGTCAAACGAGTACAGCGCTGCGTCTGGGGGGACTTCTTTCATGAAAAGGACTTTAGTAGATACTAGAGGAAGAGAGAGAGAGAGAGAGAGAGAGAGAGAGAAATCTGAAATCGAATTTGTTGATGGATTCTTCTCGTTAGAAACAACTTCCGAGTCCATAGTAGGGTAACATTTTTTTTACTATACATGATTTTGCTGACATTTCATAAACACTTTCCATGAATATGCGTTTAAATTTGATGTTTGATTTCGAGCATAGATAGTTACAGAGGCGTCACGTAACAAGCGCTCTTGGATCATTCTGCGCACTAGACGATTTATAAATCGAATTGGTAGTACGAAGCGAGGCGGTAGAGGAGAATTCTTACGCCCTCACTATTTCTCAGGGAGCTTTTTTCGTGACGCGGAGTAAGTGCACAGCATGCATTTATGTCCAAGCGTTAAATTACCGTCCAATAAATGCCATGTTTGGCAGGTCAGCTCGGTACTTTACTATGGCACGGAATATTTCCTTCATCAGCATCAGATTTCCAGAGTGGCCGGTTGTAGTGTAGGCGGCCTGCATCCACCGAAACTGTGCGATCTTTATCAAGTCATCCGGCCCTGACGGCCATCAGTTTATCGTGCTATGGGCCCTGTCCACTGATACATCATTAAAAGTTTAAGTCAAAAGTGCCAGTCAGCGCAAAAAATATGTCTTGACCTTAGTACAGACACATAAGCCAGAATATGATCGAAGATCTTACCTAGTAGCTATGCTTTTAAAGTTCACTTAATCCGGCTCGAAGGACCATAATATATTTATTGCATGACTAATTTCAGTGAACATTAGCAACTGTAACTCCCAGCCGGCGTCCCCGGTGTGCGACACGGCCGGAGTGACGCACGCGAGCGCCTGCCGCCTGGCGCTGGGCGGCCAGCGGCTCGGCTACTGGGGGCCGTGCCTGCACTACTGCGCACAGGTCAGGTTCAATTCTCATTCATTTTCTCCATTCCCTTCATAATGTTTGTGATCGCAATTTGCAATTATAACCGCTTAGCATGTTAGTAGGTCACGGAGACGTGAGTGATAAAAAGAGAATAGTTGAATGAATAAATTAGTGATGAAAACTGGGTACCGGTAAGATGGGGTTAATTGGTATCTGGGTCTTAATTGGGACAGGCCTTTGAAGATGTTTCTAGGCTTTATTTTTCTTAATTTCTTGTACGTTTTTATATTCACTACAGATAAAAACAAAAACACCCAAATATAAAAGAAATACAGCACTTCACTTAAGCTTTGAAACATCTTCAAAGTCCTGTCCCAATTAAGACCCAGATACCAATTAACCCCATCTTACGTTATGTGGATTACTTTTGATCCAGGTCCCCTAATTTTTACCTACTCATGTATACGTCCAATTCTTGTCTGTATTTTTGTTCCCAGTACCTTACCAGCAGGCTGGCTTATTGTCAACTCATTACTTAGTATAATTTCAAACCTTAGTGGTTTTGCTATGCTAAATTACCTATTTTTTATGTGATAATAAATGGAAAAAACAATACTTATCTTCGATTGCGTTCTTCGAGTAACGACGACCCAGGCTTGACCTTCTTAGGCGTCTAAATTAGGGGTGAAAGCCTCTGTTCATCCCATTGTCCGGTAGGTTGTTAACAGATGTGACCAGCCCACTACCACTTCAATTTGCTACACTTCTGAACTATGTCAGCCACTCTGAAATTTTGTCGGATAATCTAATTCCAGATCTAAAACCTTCCCAATCTTAACTGAAACCAATCAATCTGTACTGATAATAACGATACCCCGACTTTTAATAAGGTGCAGTACATATGACAGAAAATGCCAGGCTTTTCAAGGATGTGACAGATTTTACATCAAATAACCTGGCTTTTTACTGAACTTAATTAAAAGTCCGACCTTACTAGCAACTGTTGTTATTATAATTTATTTCCCTGTCGTGAACTATTTTTGAATAAGGAAGTTTCTTAACTAACAGTAGACTATTACACTATGTATTTATCTAATATTGCTATGACTACCGAATTAAGAATGTTTTGATTTGTTTTTTTCAGAGAGGAACAGTGTGCGGTGTTAACGGGGTAACATACTATTCTGAGTGCAGCGCATGGGCAGAGTTCGTTAGCGTGGACTACCTTGGGCCGTGCCTCGCCGTCGGACCCATCTCCGACCTCATGGAGCCCAAGTGCCAGTTTGACCGGATCCTATGTCCACCGCTCCGGAAGCCAGGCTGCCAGGGCTTCACTCCACCAGGCGCTTGCTGCCCCAAGTGCGGCGGCGCCCTGAGGATTCTGTACTCAAAGAAGCAAATCGACCGGGCCCTCTACGGCACTAACATTTCCGCTTCCGTCATCAACCTTCATAATGTTCTAAAAGCTCTGGAACAACACGTCAAGATTGCAGAATGTGCTCTCAGAGGTTTTCTGACCATTGAGACGGAAATCTTCGTATCTATAGAGACATTGCTCCCGAATCCGACTGATCTTCAGTTGGAGGTGTGCGTCTTAGAAGCTGAGAAATTAGCCGACATGATCAATAGAGAAAGTGCACTGATTTCTATAGATCTAGGCCTAAGTGCGCTCTCCTATGCTCTACCTGTTCACACATATCCTACTTCGGAAGCGAACAGTGTAGGGATTTCTTTTTTTACTTTAACGTTCTTCTATTTTGGCGTTTATGTTCTGAGATGAGATTGATAAATATTTGTAAATAAGAATTGTGTATATATGTGACTGTAAATAGAATACATTACACCAAATAAGAGTGCCATTTGTAAAATGTAGCTACCAGAAAGATGAGATTAAGCTGTGGCCCAAGTTTATCTAATGAGTCCACAATTTCAATTTTTAAGGCTCGATACCAGGAAAACAGGTCTCGGGAAAACTAAAGTTTTATATAGAAAATATGAAGTATGAGGCACGAAAAAAATCGTCATAGTAGTCAAAGAGTTGCACAATCAGCTCAAACTTCCAGCATATGGATCAACTTACTAGATTAATGTGAAAAAAAATCAGAATATCGCTAAAAACGTGCAAAACGCACTCCCGTATTTCAAAAGTTTAGGCATCATATAAACTAACAACTTACGTGTTTTAAATAACGTGTAAAGATCAGATATCAAAGAAGCATTGCCAATCAGTTGTTTTTCATTGCTTTATTTCAGTTTTGTGCCAAAAATTCCCAAACATTCCGAATTTTTCGCTTGAAATCTCCATACAAATTACTATGAAGTGACTGAAGTTTCTTTGATAGCTGTCCGCGCACCGTCGCAGCTCACTCCCCCCCATGTCCCCAAGGTGAGCGCACGTCGCTTTTGACGAAAATGACATTTATAATTACGCGGATAATTTACACGAAATAGGCGCACATAGGGTCTTTTGTTGAAAATAGTACAACTTTATTTTTTTTCCTCCGTACTGTTTGTTCATATGCATTATGCATAATTTATCAAACGTATAATTTTATCATGATTCACCATGAGAGTAATATGGCAGGTTTATATTTATAAGTACACTTGATTAAAAGCTCTCTTGGGTTTGACAATTTCGTACTAGTTGCCATTTCATTTTCCTATTCTTTACGCAGTGACGTGCACTCACCCGGCGTCATGTGGAAGACTGACTTGCGGGACTGCGCAGACGGCTGTCAAAGAAACTTCACTCGTTCCATAGTAATTAGGATGGAGATCTCGAGCAAAAAAATTAAAGTTTGCGTTTGCTTATACGAAACAGAAATAGTTATTGCAATAGAACATAATGACAAGTTATTCGAAATGGAAACACACTTCACACCGGAACAGCTTTTACAATTGTACCAAGCACAAATTCGGTTGTGTATGGAGTACTTCTGCCACCTCTGGGATGGCTCTGCCAAGTATCAGCTGGATGCACTGGACTCAGTAGACCGAAGAGCCAGGAGACTGATAGGTGACGAGACGCTCGTTGGAACCAAACTCGAGTTTGGAGCATCGGCGTAGAGTTGCCTGTCTATCGGTTTTTTATAAGGTGTATTTCGGAGAGTGTGCGCAAGAACTTCATGACCTGATACCACCCTCTACTTTCTACTACCGGACCACAAGTCGCCGTGAGGGTTTTCACCTCCATGTGGTCGACTTTCCAGCGGTCCGAACTAAGCGGTTTGGTGCTTCCTTTCTGGTCCGCACCGCTAAGGAGTGGAACGCCCTCCCTGCGTCTGTGTTTCCGGATACATACAACCTTGGTGTCTTCAAGGCAAGAGTGAATAGGCATTTTTTGGGTAAGCGTGGCTGGCAAGACTGAGGTCAAACGCAAACCCATTTTAAATTAAAAAAAAATGGATCAGATAGAACTTTGATATAAATATGAATTATCATATTTACGTCAGCCATGGAAAAAGGGCAGTGCAAGCATTTTTATCTCTAACTGGCTATTTGCACACAGCTTTTCCCTGTAGTAATTTGAATGAACTATACAGACAAACGTTCTAGAAAATATAATTAGCATCAACTATCATTTAGATAGTGAAAGCTTATGTAAAAACAGACAGAAAAACGCGGAGGGTGACTTCCTTTTATACTATGCTCTACTCGTAGATCAATTCCAGTAAGATGAAGATCACGGTGGATTCTGTATTAAATTCAGCGTAAAAAGCCTGAAATACGATGGCCTCTACAGGAGACTAAAGGTATTACTCAAGTGTTATTATCTAAAATAAATTATCCACTAAAAGTGTCTCAACTGTTGACAACTGTTAAATTCCTCGTTTTAGTTAGTAACAAGATAGCTCCGTTTAATGCTTCTTGCAGCTTTTCATTACAAGTAAGACCAATTAATTAGTGGGTTCTTCTGCATGTTACTAGAAATGGCTCCGTGTATTGCTATATCATATGCATTGGATGTAAGAAATATTTTGTGTTGATGATGATCGAACGGATAAACCAAGTTACAACTAAATCTCGATGGAATCGTCAAGTACCAGATATAACATTGTGCAAATAACGTGGTCACGAGAATAGATTGCAAATAATAGTGTTAAAAAAATAATTGGCAAAACCGCTTGTTAGTATGTTTAATAAAATAAAATTTTTGGTTAGTTTCTTTTGTTTACCCTATATCCTGAAATACACTGCTCAAAAGTGTCTAGGGATATCTCAAGTATTTCCATACAAAGTATAGCCATTTGGGAGGCTGTAAAAATTAAAATATTGATACCAACGTAGAAATTTTTAGAACACAGAAACTGCTATATCTGCTCTTTCAGATTGTGTAAAGAAATTCATTGTAGTAGCATTATTGTACAATCGCAAGGACGTTAAAAAAAAGACAGATTTTACTTTTAAAAGGTGTAAAAATTTTAGCAAAATCAAACTTTTTTTTTGTAACATTCTTAACCTTTATCTTATGCCTCTGTCCTCGCGTTATTCGAAGATAATGCTCAACTTGTAAACAAACTTAACTTTATGAAATAATTGAAAAATGATATCCCTATGATATCCCTAGACAGTTTTGATGTGTGTATATTGGGTGGCGAAATAAAAATATCTTTGGTGAACGCATCAAATGATTATCATGCCGCGATATATAATAATAATAAATAAATAAATATCCCTGGACATTATTCCACACAGCGCCATCTAGCCCCAAGTGAGTTAATTATACTCCGTTTTTATGGGATACTAGACAACGGATAAACATACTCAAATACTTCTTCTTTTGTAAATACATACTTATTATACATAGGAAACACCCAGACCAATACAAACAGACATTTTCATGCACACAAATGTTTGTACTGTGCGGGGATCGAACCCGCGACCTTTGGTGTAGTAGCCGATTTCTAAACAATTACACCAAGACGGTCGTCCGGATTTATGCATTGCATTTATGCACGGATTGCACGGCCCAACCTCTGTGTGACCATAGCTGTCACGATCGCTTTCAAATTTGACAGATTTTCTCTCCGGCCGACCCTAGTAGCGAACCTTAAGAAACGTTCATTGTTGTGAGTTCACTGTGCCATGTTTATGTACTAACGCAGTTTAATTAATTTATGACTTAATATACTTACGACTGAACAAAGCATTTTAACAAAAGACAATTTAAGAAAGATAGTCTCTATACCAAATAAATGAAGAATATGCATAGGTAGATAGATATTTGTTACTTTGTATGTTTTGTTGATCCCATTAAGATTTTTAGAGTTTAGAATCATAAGAATGAATGTATACTTAGGTGCGTATTTTTTGTTTATAAGCTCAAAGCTCAAGTGAATAAAAATAGCAAAGATCCAATATATTTTGATTTTTATTTCGCACATAACACTGAATAGTTGAGGAATATAATGATACAACGTGAATTTATATAATCACAATTGTTAATTGATCACTTAGAATTAAATTCGGATAAGTCTTTTTTATCGAAAAATATATTTATTCTATCAAGTAGTTGTGGGTCGGTGACAGTCTTGGACAGCTGCTGGAAGCCACTCTGTAGCACCGGGGTTATCAGTTGGAACCTCTCTAGAGGGAACGTTAGAATCAATTCCAAGTAAGCCATCAAAATGTTTTGGAAACAGTGGCGTTGCACGTCTCTGTCCTGAAATAAAGCATGCATTAGATTTGCTGTCGAAATAAAAGTAACTAATGAAAAATAGGATATTGAGGAGATAATGCCATGATGTAGTTACCTTGCTAATGCTCAAAGCTCTTTGCTGTTCGATTTCGGGAGGAACTGGTTGTGGTGGAATTAGAGGTTCCAAATTCTTAGTTTTCTCATAAGAAGGTCCATCGCATACAGTTATGTTCACCTTTCGCGCGGTAAAGTGGTTGTCGAGTACTTCAGACACAATAACTTTTTTATCCTTTACCGGACTTTGTTTATCTTCGGTAATGCACTCGTATATTTCTTCTTTTGGCTTAACGTTTATTTCGTTATCTTTTGCATCAATAACGTTAGTAAGTTCTTCATCGGAGTCGTTAGTAGTATCTTCTCGAGTTAAATACGATGGTTGTGAACTAACAGTGATGTCTGTTTTTATAGACACTTGACTGTTAGTTTTGAAATCTGCAAAAGTGAAAGGTTTTGGCTTTTCTGGAGATTTAGGTACCTCTGCAGTTTTACCAGGAGACTGAGGTTCATCAGCTGGTGGCTCTGTCGTATTTGTATCTTGTGCGTAATATTGATCGTAATGATTTGATGAAGAATTTGAGTCTTCGGAACTGATTGATATTCTTTCTTTATTCACATGATCAGGTTCATCAAAATCAGCAACATTTATCAGTTGCTTCACGTAGTTCTTACAGATCATTTCCCATGTGCTCTTTAAATCAAATATTTTTGTAACAAATCGATCATATTCTAAGGTCAAGTTAGATGTCGTGTAGTTTTGCAATATTATAGAAATATCATTGGCTTTTAACTTGAATCTGTGTACGCCGCTAAAGAAAATTTCTGTTAGAGCGATAATTTTAATCAACCATGAAGAAGTTGTTTGTTTGTAAAGATTGGCTGCGTTGTCCAAATTAGAAACCTTTTGTACAAGAAACTTCAACCCTGGTCTCGAGTCAAACTGCATCGCCCTGACATAAGAGAGTTCTAAACTCTTTAGCAATAATTCGACGTTATCATTGTTTAAAAAGAATTTATAATTGCAAACATTGGATCCAGTTTTAAGACTTTCTAATAAAATACTATTGATTCCTTGGAATACATCAGAAGAAGCCTGAATAAGTACGGTGGCGATAATCTGAACCAGTATTTGATGAGCCAGAAGGCCAATGACCAAGCCCCTGTGCGGAATTCGTATCGTATATAACTCGGGATTTAAAGAGGCTACGGATTCTTGTAAGTAAATTAAGAAGATATAACTTCTATCATCAATTAACATTAAGTTCTGTGACGAGTTCTTTGGTGTCAGCTTCACATGCCCATCTCCTTTTAGATGTTCAGTCAGAAAAACTTGCTGAGCCATAGCGTGTAACCTAACATTGTCATTAACAGAGCAGTCCCGCCTGGCAGCAACTTTTACTATTGCTAAATCACCATAAAAACTGTTCGAATTCTCTTTAAAGGCATAGGTTAATTGCTTCAGTGGAGTCAAGCTGACGTTGCATGCTCTATGTAGACTAGTGCAGACGATTTCCCATTGGTTATCCGTGAGCAAATGTCCCGAAGTCAATATGATATGCCTTATGCACGAAGCTCCAAGTCTAGCTACTGGTTCCTGTGGCTGGGCGATACATTCTACAAGTATCAACAAAATCTGCTTCAAGGCAAACGTCGCTTCCATACTTTCGAATGGCTCAATTTCTGTCACATTTCCTTTTTCATCAGTCGTTGATCTCTCTATGTTAATTTGCTGAAGGTGATGAAGATATATTACAACAGTGTCTGTTGTCATGCCACAGTACTGTTTAAAATTTGGCATCACACTGTCCCAGTGGGTATTAACATTAGCTATTTGCCGAAGCCAATTCTGTACAGTTGGCAAGAGTAGATGATTTATGCAATGGAAGCCAAAATGGGGTCCTGGAACATCTATTGCGTTTCTTAATACTTTGAATAAAGTTTCCATCGCTGCTGGTTGATTTTTCTTGGAACAAACAACCGTGGCTGATATTAATCCTTCAATAAGCACATACCACACTTTCAATATATTACTGGGTCTATCTAGTTTTAAAAGGCAATTATTTGTGGTGTTCGAAACAGGCAAGGTTGTTGACAATTTCTTGTAAGAAATAGGGTCTTCCTCGCAAGGTTCGTTGATGATGTACTTAGTGACATCTAGAGAACCGCTAGGAATAATTGGGTCAACAACTGATAGAGGCAGGTCTCCTTTGATTCTGTTTCCTGTGTTAAAAATGGGGCATTTGGGCATGTTGTACATCATTGTTAAAATCTCAGCACAGTTTTCTAAATGGTATAAGGCTTCTCTGCACATGTCTACCATAACCTTTTCCGTTTTCTCTTCTTGAAGGGGTATGAACTTGCTGTTCTTTGAAAATTTGAGGCTCAGACTTGGTTTAGGTTGGGTTGGAGTCTTCTTGGGTTTAACTTCATTTGTAGGTGGAAGTTCGTCGATCCGAAGCCCTTTTATGTGACTCAATAAGCACAAGATGCAGTCAAGAGCAGCGTTAGCAAAGACTAGGGTATTGTCCGTGCTAAGGAAGACTTTGAATATTTCCAAAATGGCGGAGTACTGGTTAGAGTTGTTGGCGGCTCGGAGTGTATTGAAGAGAGGTCGCCAGCCCGATCTGATTTCCATCCGGTTTGTTTCCACAAATTCGCAGATGCATGATATTATTTGCTCCTGGAAACCAATTTTGTTAGGTTTACAGTCTGATCAATATGAAAAAAAAAACAAATTATTAAGTACTTAACTTAATAATTGATGACAGACATAGATAAAAGATTTAAGTATAAAATGAATGTTTGCCATGAGTCTTACTTGTATGTCATCATCACAGAGTTCTAGACAGAGCAAGTTCTCGAAGGGCTTCAAGAGAGCTTCGTTGAAATGGAAGTGCGGCAGTTCCACTTGCTGGTTGAGCAGCGCCGTGGCGCAGTCGTGGAGACACTGGATCGCGAGACTTGAGATCTGTATGTCTTTGTGACATGCCGCCTGAAAATAAATCATTATGGTTAAACTTGTCAGTCTTACTTCGGGGACGAGCAGTTTAAATCAAAGTAACACCGTAACATGGGTATATCATATCTATCATACAAGATAAATATTGCGAAAACTATAATATGTCCTAATAATAGGTATACCATAAGTACCTACCTAAAATTTCTGACCTGAAAAAGGTCTGACCCGCGTATTTTATCCGCAAACCTTTCCCAGTATCGCTCCAAGCCAATTTCAGTGTACCCCTAGTTTAGGGATTGAGCGACTCCAGTTCACCATGAAGTAGAGTGAAGTTATCAAAATGATCGCCGGGAAGCAATCTAACTAAAAGCGATCAATGTGTTTTTACTCTTGACCTAAAGGCCTCGTGTGAATTACCCTGACAACCTCGACGCTGATGTGTATGGCATCTCTCTGGTGGTTGGTGGACAAAACCGATGTTAAGCTACAGATACACGTGCTCATTAGTAGCACGAAGGCATGCCAGTATTGAAAAATTGCACTTTGCAATTGCACTCTAGCTAGTATCGATCAGTCGTTCGCATTAAAAACAAATGAGAATTATTTTTGTATCCATCAATATCGTCTTCTCGCATTTATACTAGCATTCGAGTACTTACTTGCTCCAAGATTTTACCTTCTACTAGCTCATCACGGACCTAAACTTTTCTATTCCTTTTTTTCCATTTTCTAGCTGAGAGGAGGTTTTTGAATGCATTGCGTCACCAGAAATAGGTTAATTTCATTCAGTTTTGTGCGAATTTTCCATAGTTTTGTTCTGTTAGTAATGAGCATGTGAATCTATAGCTTCAATCTGCGCTGAGTGAGTTCCAGACGTGGAACGCTTTTCCAGCGCATGTGTTTCCTTCTTCCTACAATCCCGGGTTTTTTAAGCAGGGCGTACGCAGGCCTACAACATGAGATTGACCAGCAAAGTAGTTCTCAATTACTGTGCTTGTCAACCCCATATCTGGACCTCGCCACTGCTTCCCATCAGGTGGAGTGAGGTCATCTTGAAGCACTCTTGAAGACCACTATAAAAAAAGGTTTTTCGGGCAGAATGTTACCTGCATGAAGTGTGGTCCGCAGATGGTCCAGACGGGCATGCGGTGCGCGAGCGGGCGCGCGGCGCGCAGGCAGCGCAGCGCCACGTCCCCCCCGCGGCACAGCGCGCGCAGCCCTTCTCCCCGTGTTACTGAAGCTTCTCCTTTGCGCTGCCACCATGCGTTGTTGTTCGCTACGTCTGCGGAGCTCGGCGAGAACAACTACGTACATACGAAGAACATTAATCATGGAACCTTTTTTTATTTTCATTTTGTTTTGATAATGTCATTGTATACATACACACATCAAAAGTGTCTAGGGATATCTCGAGCATTTTCATACAAAGTATAGCTATTGGGGAGGCTGTGAAAATTAAAATATTGATACCAACGTAGAAATTTTTAGGACACAGAAACTGCTATATCTGCCCTTTCAGATTGTAGGTATAAAGAAATTCATTGTGGTAGCATTATGGTACAATCGTAAGGACGTTAAAAAAAAGACAGATTTTTCTTTTAAAAGGTTTCAAAATTTTAGCAAAATCAAAGATATTAGATAATGCTCAGCATTATCTTAGAATAACTCGAGGAAACAGGCATAAGATAAAGGTTAAGAATATTACAAGAAAAACGTTTGATTTTGCTAAAATTTTGAAACCTTTTAACAGAAAAATCTGTCTTTTTTTTAACGTCCTTACAATAATGCTACCACAATGAATTTCTTTATTTATACAATCTGAAAGGGCAGATATAGCAGTTTCTGTGTCCTAAAAATTTCTACGTTGGTATCAATATTTTAATTTTTACAGCCTCCCCAATAGCTATACTTTGTATGAAAATGCTTGAGATATCCCTAGACACTTTTGATGTGTGTATAAGTAGTATCGAAGTGTCTGTAAACACGCTAAAATATCTGTTAGTATTGATTAAGTTACACAATGAAGTCTTCACTTCATCAAGTGCACAGCGGCACAGCGCGCGCAGCCCCTCCCCACGCGATACTGACACACCGTCCTTGCGCTGCCACCACGCGTTGTTGTTCGCTACGTCTGCAGAGCTCGGCGAGAACAACTACATATACATACGAAGAACATTAATCATGGAACCTTTTTTTCATTTTCATTTTCATTTTGTTTTGATAATGTCATTGTATACATATAAGTAGTATCGAAGTGTCTGTAAACACGCTAAAATATCTGTTAGTATTGATAAAGTTACACAATAAAGTCTTCGCTTCATCAAGTGCACAGCGGCACAGCGCGCGCAGCCCCTCCCCGCGCGTTACTGCACCCTCGCCCTTGCGCTGCCACCATGCGTTGTTGTTCGCTACGTCTGCAGAACTTGGCGAGAACAACTACATACATATGAAGAATATTAATCATGGAACCTTACTTCAGACACAGTATAAGCCATACGGTAGGCTATCTAAGGCCGCCGCCGAGTTATTAGCCTAGCGTGCACACAGACACGCAGCACAGCCCGTCTGTACTGCCGCCTATCTATGCCTCCCTATTTTAAGCTAGCGTGATAGCGTGATAGCGTGTGCGTGATATCGCGACACGGCGCGCGACGCTCACGCACACATTCAAACCGAGAGTGGCACGTTTGTATTTAGATGTTCTACTGTATGGTTTATACTGTGCTTCGGAGACAAGCAATTTGAAGTAATATAGGTACAAGATAAACATTGCGAGAAATATCAAATGTATATTAAATTCAGTAAATAGCACTAGCACCTAGCAAACTGCTGCCAAGAAGCTCGGTATCATGTCCAGGTGACGTACCAGGGGTGAGGCGGTACTTCTCACCGATAATGCTGCTTCAGCTGTACAAAGCGCAAATTCGTCCATGTATGGAGTACTGCTGTCACCTCTGGGACGGATCCGCCAAGTACCAGCTGGCCGCTCTAGACTCGGTGGAGAGGCGTGCTGTGAGGCTTGTGGGTGACGCTGAGATCACAGATAAGCTACAAGACCTTGAACACCGCCGGAGGGTAGCTTGTCTGTCGGTTTTCTACAGGTTGCACTTCGGAGAGTGTGCGAAGGAGTTGCATGACCTAATTCCACCAGCTCCTTTTCTTCATCGGACCACTAGGCGCAGACTGGCTTTCCACCCCTATGTTGTTGACATCCCGGCAATCCGCACCAACCGTTTTGGTAACTCATTCATAATGCGAACAGCAAAGGAGTGGAATGGGCTTCCCGCTGAAGTGTTTCCACAGCAATATAACTTGGGCCTCTTCAAGAAGAGAGTGAACAGCCATTTGTTAGGCCGGCATGTACCTACCACCTTAGGCCACATCATCACTTACGATCAGGTGAGATTGTGGTCAAATGCGCGCCTAATTGAGTTATAAAAAAAAAAAACCTTCATGGTTTGTATCTACTACCATAAGTACCTAAACTTCAAATAGGTACTACGCGGCTTAGTTATTTTTTAGTAAGAAGGTCTGTCCCGCGTATTTTCGACGCCAATCTCTCCCAGTAGGTAACGCCTTTTTTAGGGACTACCTAGTTATTTATGAAAAGCGCGGCAGCCCCTACCCCCGCGACACTGACGCCCCGTCCTTGCGCTGCCACCATGCGTTGTTGTTCGCTACGTCTGCTGAGCTCGGCGAGAACAACTACGTACACGTGAAGATAGTAATGAAACTTTTGGATTCTTCAGTTTCGAATTGCGTTTTGTTACTAATGTTAAAATACAAGGAGTCACTCTTCTCTCAGGCGCGGCATGACGCGACGGCAGCGCGACGTTGACCAGTTGTAATGTACTGAACAGTATGGCAGCAGCAGATGTCGCGTCGCGCTGCGGTCGCGTCGCGTTGCGGTCGCGTCGCGTCGGCTGTGTGGCTTGACCATAAACTAGCGAATCATGACGATTACTTCCATTTGAGGATTTTAAGTTTAACATATAGGTAAAAAAAAATTTTAAAATAAAAATTTAAGGACAATAAACTGTGCACTAAGTGTTAAGGCCAAAGGCCGAATTCCTCGTAGGGCGTAGCGCAGTCTTCAGCGTTGATTATAAGCCCAAGGCAGAGCCTTCAATGGGAGACCGAAGGTCACATAGGGTGAAGCCCGAAGCAACATTATAGACCTTGAAGTAACTTCGTGGAGCTGAAGCAGCATCGCAAGTCTTACCCCCTTCATAAAAACTTATTCATAAAAACTTAAACAGCGCTTCAACTACACGTTAACTTTTGTATCGCTTTGTCCCTTACATTCTTGTTGCTGCCGCCATTTGCGAGTAAGTGACATAACACGCCAATTGCTTAAACTATGATTTAGCGTTGCGTTCGTTTTTATCAATAAGAGGGTAAGTCTTTGCTTCATCATGTGCATCCTCCAGTAACTACGAAACCGAAGGCCAAAAGCAAGCAGCCGCGGGAATGCAAAACCCAGCAAGTAGGACTACAGCTAGAATCTAGTGGAGAGTAATAAAAGTTGTTGAGGCTTCGTGGCCGTTAGAGTGCAGTGGGTACAGACCAGACGCTGCTGGTGCTGTACAAGGCGCTGCAGCGCGGCGCGTAGAGCGGGGAGCGTGGTGGTGGCGGCGAGGCGCGTGAACAGCGCGTCCGCCGCCGCCGACAGCGCGCAGCACACGCGCAGCGCGCCCGCGCCGCTGAGCACGGTGCCGCCTTGCTGCGGGGAAACAACGGACCTCATCTCAGCTTACACACACCACAGCGCTTATGCCGGCTCCACACGGCGACAAAGTAAAGGAAAAAAAACATTCACGACTCACGACACGTCAAAACAGAAAATCTAAATGAACAAAGTGACTCTACCACCGGTTCGGAAGTTGCTTCTATCGAGAAGGTTCCGGCAAGAAACACGATAGTTACTCTTTTTAATCATGTTTTATTACAATAGTAGTTTTGGTTACATATCAAGTATAGACAAGACACAAAATGTGCAGAGTAGCAGATTATATCTATGATGACCACAAATTCTTATCATTCAAATAATCCTCAACATTATAGTCCGTCAACAGACGCGTCCGCAGATGGATAACCACCAGCCGTCTACACGTCTGTCGCCCTTCTAGTCTGTGACCTGTGTTATTGCCAGACGCAACATGTTATAAAAGGCAGTTTTCTGCTTGATACGTAAGTGCTCCAAGTATTTAATCTCTTTTCGCAACTTCGTACTGATTGATGCGTCGTCACACGTGTAAACAGAAATCGGGCATATTCCTAGAAAAACCCTTTGATGTGTGCCAAATAACCGACATCAGACGGATTACCTACCACCGGCACGCAATTCTACCAATCGACACGTCGCCGGACGCATGCCTACGTGTGGACCCGGCATAAATAACCCACGTAATTTACATAGTTACCTAATCAACTCTAGTCTTGATAAAACATTTGGTGAACAATGAACAGCTAGGCCCCTTAGTTAAAATGAATATTACGTAAACTATAACATTCTGAAAAGTGACAATATGATGTAACGCAGGCTAAACGTACAGTTGGTTTATCATTGCGAGATTATGAAATAAAACGTCTTAAATAAAATGTCTTTTCTGGTTTTCAGATCTTTAGTAAAGATAAGTACTGTATGGAAAATTCTAAAAACAATAAAATAAAATAACCATAGTAATAGCTTTTTCATCTTAATCGGAAGTTAAGTATTTGTAATAATATTTCTTCTGAGTGTTGAAGGTGGTTTATTTATTTATTTATTTATTTATTTAAATATATGGTTCCCTGTAACATTTATGAAATCACCCTGGCTCATAGGGTAAATATACCAGAAAGATTCGGCCAGTCTGTTAATGGTTTCGGTAGCACAGTGGTTAGTACAGTCGCCCGGTTTGCGAAAGATGCTTTTTCTGGTTTTCAGATCTTAAATAAAACTTACCGTAAACGAGCTACATAGCTAACACCTAGCTTAGTTTCTAGAACAACAAAATTAACAACTAGAAACCTCCGATTTCTAAAATAAGAGTCACATCACAGCGAGCGAATATTCTAAAAGGCCGAATCTCTCTGATTGATAACCAAAAGTTTTACACAATCCCGAAAGCATGATTACCCAAAAGTCTAAAATTACAAACGATTGTACTCACGGAACAGAAAAAACAGTGGAAGTGCTATGCAACAGCATTAGTGAAGGAACCGCTGTCGCCAAACTCACACAAATATATTGAAAGTCATATAATGAACTACAAAGAAAAAAGCCGTTTGATTGGTCGTTTCAATTCTAGTCCAAATTAGCTTAATTCACAGATCGTACATCCGGAAATAAACCTTCACACTCTACAGATAATATTTGTTGTGCTTTACTGCTGACAGTATTAAGATTGAAATTTGCGTTATAGGTCGATATCTATCTGTCTATTGAAATTAACAAGATTTTATTGGTAGAAAGTAGGATGGTAGGAAAGACCTACATTTTCAAGTTTTTTTATACGACTATCATTTTTGCACTCCAAAATGGAGCAATACGGCATAACTGCGGAAATATGAAGTTGTCGCGAGACGAGCAACTCGATGCGCCGTTAGAACACGACTGGGACCAAGTAAGCACAGCAGTGCGTAATTGTGGCACGCGTGCCACGCCCACTTCGCACTTCCACTGTTTTTTCTGTTCCGTGATTGTACTGATATTTTATTTATTATTCAAGAATTGTAAGAACTCATCATAATAGAGTACGAGAGTGGGGTCTCATTTGTATCTCGTGCAGCCGTGCTATTCCGGCGGTTCACATCGAACATCACTTCACATCTCGGTGCTTCACGCTTACCTCAATCATCAATACGCTTTACTTTGAATTAGTATTTTCTCTCATTTTGTATGTAAATAATTAAAAAATGTTATTTGGCTTAGTTCTTTTCTCTCAAATGACCACAGTCGCGAAGGAATTGAATTTCAAAGTTACCTCGCACGAGCGAAGTGAGTGTCGACGACCACCGGAATAGCATAGCAGTTGCGCTTGTTGCAGCTGGTTTATGGATGCTTGTGGCTTCGCTACAAAAGAATAATTATTTCTTACCTCTTGTCGGCATGTTTCCACAATTTTTGCTACTGACATGTCGTGGTTCAGATTCGTTTCCAGTACCGGCTGTAGGAAATTGAACACGTCCACACTGTAAGGGAAAGATAGCCCTTGTTCAGCACAGATTAAAAATAAAATCATGTGATTTCCACAATTTTGTACAACTTAGAAAAAATAAAGTTCTGTAAACAGTCACGTAAGATAATGACACTTTGAGGCATGTCAAAAGAATCAAGTAACACTCACCAAGTCTCTCCTCAGCAAACAAAGGCAAACTTGGCATCTTTTTGCAGTGTGTCTATTTGTTACTATCAATCAGTGCCTATAGTTACTGTGAAGTGCCGTAGCTCTTATATTACATTCAGGCATGTGTGTTGGTTTTGATTTGAATTTAAAAAGGTGGTGAGTTCATAAGTATGAATTGGGTAATTCATTGCAAAAGCAGTGCAGGGCCTTATTTGGTGTTGTCGACATCAAGGCAGAAAGGTCAATCTACTCACCACGTCTCGTCATCCCTGCCATCCAAGGCAAGCTTGGAGTCTGCTTGCAGTATAGACACAGTCTTGTTCCTGCCCATCTGCATGGCCACTATGGGGGTGGCGTTGTTCCCCTGCTGGCCGAACAGCGAGTGCTCGAAGCTCGACACATACTGGCAGGCTGCGAAGATGTGATCCCAGCATTCGGGCGCTCGGGATCCGAGCTCCAGCCCGCCTAGGACGTTCATTATTATTAAATAGTATTGGGAAATAAGTCAATTGCATAAAAAATGCATAGATAAAAAAATATTTGACCATCCTACTAAATTCCATTCCATCCAACCTACACAGAATATTTTCAACAGACATTTGTGAAAGCGGTCTTCTTATTTGGTGGCAGATGATTTTAGCTAACGGTGTCCAAATATTTATCTTCTAACTGAGCCGTGCTGCTGTGTACCAAGTTGGGTGCCAATTTTAGTAAAAGAAAATAAAAAAAATATTTAAATGATTACAGCAGACCTGTTTACGAAAAACGTCATCATAATCAGTTATCTTGTTTATACAGGGTGTTACAAAAATACCCCTAATAACTGAAGGGGGTTATACAAACTCCTGAAAGGAGTCCCTTGTTAATTTCTTACAGTCGTGGCTCTTCATTTGAATTTCGAGTAAATTAACGTAAAATAAAAACATCGATCATAAAAACACCCAGCGCTAATTTGGGTTCATAGACCCAAGTTGACCCTAACCGAGAGTGACCAGGAGCGACCTCCTCTGTTCACGCCCCTACGTTATAAATCGATAAATCGAATTAATATCGACATTTTGGTCAACATTTGAGGGGCGTTTTTATCGAAACCGTTAAAGATATGAAAAAAGGGACAACACCTACTATTTCAGATTCATTCACTTGCTATGCCATTTCAGTTTTTAGTGGTATTTTTGAAACACCCTGTATTTTACAAATACTCACTGCCAGAACAATACATACTTTTAAGCACCACGTTGGGCGCCATTTTTACAACATAAAATCACTACTTTTTCTCGTAGTTGGCTTTAACATTGCTTAGAGGCTTAAGACTAGCGCAGGAAGTTCCTAGCATGTGATTTTCTTACAATTTGAGTTCTTAGAAATACATTACCAGTGATGAGAATGTCAAGCGACAGTGCATGCGTAGACAATATCTTCCCGTTGGGCGGCTGCGAGATGGCTGAGTTGGCGAGCAAAGCCAGAATACTGCTGCACCGGTTCTGTAAGCTCAATGTGTTGCTTACTCGAGCTGCCTGGAATTACAACTTCACTTTACTTAAGGTCAAGTTGGGTAACTTTGAATTTCAGTGTAACATTGAATCCCCTGGTTAAGAACAGTAAAAGTACCTACATAACTGTTGTTTAGGGCCCTCTTTCGAGGCAATCCCTCATATTATACTCAACAACATCTTTTAGTTGGAGCACTTGTCATGAGTAGCTGATCTAAAAGAGTGGATTCAATGTTACACTGAAATTCTAAGTTACCCAACTTGACTGTACCTTTTTTATGTTTTTCAGTAGGTCACAAAAAAGGCAGTGGGGCTAGTGTATGGAGTATTTGAATTACGAATCACCTATTTGTCAGTGGCACACGAAATGGTAAGCACAAAGATGATGTCCCTTAATGAGCACATACTTACATCTAAAGTAAGCTTCATGATAATGTTACCTTATGTAAGCCTTCAAGGCACTGAATACTGAGACCTTCCCAGGCGATGCGCTTCCTCTTGCCAAATGTATTGATTTTCTTAGAGATCATGCCATGTAAATTTTGTTTGCCCTTCCTATGTCCAGTTAGAGGCACGCTCAATACAGTCACCATTGATTCCCAAATACACGTTAATATTCTGAAAGCAGAACAAGCCATTTTAATCAAAAAAGGGTAAAACTCAATTTAAACTCAAAGATTAACCGTCAAATTCAAATAGGTATACTTGTCCAAGTGGTATAATGAAATAAAAAAATCGTCATATTTAATCAATAATATTCACTATTGTACTATAATGACATGTAATATAACTGGTAGTGTGTTTTTTATATCTATTTTTAATCGATGGAATGTTTACCTTCGTGCCCATCGCAAGCTCGCCTGGTGCTGCGGCGACTCGTTGGTAACATTGTGCAGCATTGACACCTCTTTCAGCTTTTGCCAGTCAGACATGACTGGACTTTGGTCTAGACCACCCAGATCTATAAGCAAAATTTTAGTTTTTGGAAGAAGTCATAATTCACAGAATACTTCAGTTAAAATCCTAAGACACTTTTGACAATATGTTGGACACGCACATAATCCCAAAATACTAAGGAGTGGGTACCTATGCAAGTTTTACTAAAGCGACATATCGTCTAACCATTCTTCATGCTAAATCTATCACCGCTTGCTTGAAAATACGCTACATAGGTAAACATGTTCTAAAGATTTTATTTATGTGTGAAATAGGCTGCGGAATTGTGAGGAATAAAAATGGTTTGATTTGCTTCAAATGTGAGAGTTTGTGATGTGTTTTTTAAGGGGAAAAAAACCACTATACAGTATCGTATCCCTACCTGACAGCAGATGAACAAGCGGATGGTCGGAGCCGGGCACGTCCTTCAGCAGGTCGTTGGTCAGCACTTGCTGGTACACCTCGCGCAGCCAGGTCGCCGACAGATACACGAGCACGCCGCTGCCTTGCACCTCGTCTACGAACTCGTCTCCGGTCATAGATACTTACGGCTGCTGGGGCGTAGTTATTAAAACCACTATAAAGTATCCTATCCCTACCTGACAACAGATGAACCAGTGGATGGTCGGAGCCGGGCACGTCCTTCAGGAGGTCGTTGTTCAGCACTTGCTGGTACACCTCGCGCAGCCAGGTCGCAGACAAATACACGAGCACGCCGCTGCCTTGCACCTCGTCTACGAACTCGTCTTCTGTCATAGACACTTGCGGCTGCTGAGACAAGGTACACACCAGTTAAGTATGATTTCTAATTTCTACAATTTTTTTACAGGATTTTGAATGGTCTAAATATTAGGTGAGGTTAATGAAACAAAGGTCAGCTTAACCTTTTATTAAGTCGTAGTTCAAACTATTTTGTTTTTGGTAAGTATTAGTGTGCATTACCTCAGCAAAGAGAGGTGAGAGTATAACAAATTCTTCTATGGATTTCATGAATGATTGATACATATTCAGTGTATCAATGTGAGGAGTTGGTCAACGAACAGCAAAATTGTGGGCCCTTCCTAAGCAGTTCCGACGACTTGGCAGACCAAAGCGCAGATGGTTTGATGAGCTGGACGCCTTTGCCGGGGATTGGCTGATAAAGGCTCAAATCTACTCGCGTGGAGGACGGGAAGAGAGGCCTATGCGCAGCAGTGGGATTCTCAGCGCTGATTAAGATTAGATTAGAAAAATAAGTAACAGAGAAAAATAAACAAAACAGGTAGATTTTGGTGAGTTTTCTACGTGTGTGACTGGTAACATTAGCCCCTGGAGTGTCGGAGGAGCTGATTCAGCTTATCAGGAAATTGTAGCAGTTCCAAGCGGCAAATTTAGGCCTTAAATGTCTTTCGCGCTAAAAAATTAACCATAAATGGTTAATTTTTTACTAACCATAAATGGTTAATTTTTTATTAACCATAAATGGTTAATATTTTATTATATTTATTATATTTTTCGGCATTTGCGCCATTTTGGCGCCAAATAATGACGCGCAACGATCTACCGTCATTTTAGTAAGATTCAGCGATAACGCGCCTGACAGCTCGTATGTCTCTGACACTTGAAGGATTAGTGATTACTTACATCCTTGTGCCCGTGGTACCCGGCGCGCCGTTGACGTAGCGTGAGCAGCAGCGCGGCGTAGGTGGCGAGGTAGACGCCGTCCGCGTTCATGATGCACGCCGTGGCGGGCGGCTGCGACGCGTTGTGCACGCAGCATTTTGACGCGAACTCCTGCATCGCTTCGTCAACCTAACAACGCAGTCAGAGTATTACCAAAGAATTCATAAACCTCTGGACTTTACTGGATTTTCCCACAGAGCGTCATCTGGCCCCGAATTAAGCAAAGCGGGTAAACATACTTTAATCGACGTTTACATACGTATAATCCATTTTCTTTTGTAAATACATACTTGATACACATAGCAAACACCCAGATCAATACAAACAGAAATGTTCATGCACACAAATGTTTTTACTGTGCGTGGATCGAACCCACGACCTTTGGTACAGTAGCCGACTTCTCAACCATTATACCAAATCGGTCGTCAAACCACCGTCAATAGTCCACAGCTGAACCAAGGTCTCTCACAATGTGCGCCGCAACTACTGGTTCTGATCCTTCTACATCCACTCCGATCCCACCACCGTCCACGTTTCCACCACGGATCGTGGTCTCCACCTAACGACTTGACTGCTTCAACGGCTGTGTCCTTTTACCGACCAGGCCACTGCCACCAAACCAATCATAAGTATTTATTTAAACTTGAGTTCACTTTCCATATTCTCATTTATTTCATCTTTTTTGCACATAAAAAAGTACAAATTCTTGGTGTATAACAAAACGTGTAGGAAGAGGAAGTCTTCATGTGCGTAAGTAGTTTTTTAAGCATGACTATCCAATGGATAAGATGACCTAAGTAAGATTTACCACCTACCTCAATGCAAGTTCGGAGATTCAACAGTTTAGGTAGCAAGGAGTTTTGCATTGTCTTCACGAATTGCCTCGCATTGTGTCGTTCCAAGTCCACGTTACATTCGGTTACGGTGCACCTGTAAAAACATTATAACTCTTTAAATTACTAAGAAGATCCTCTAAAAATGTTAGGCAGAAACAGTATTTTTGGGTCGAGAGAAACACGTTGACAAATTGTAATCTCTATTACAAAAAGAGATTCTATTATTTTGTAAAGTCTCAAATAATGAAGTGGGAGGATTAAACATATTCGAATAGACTTGATTTTTGATGCAATGTCTTCAGAATAGACCGGGTCTTCACAACTGGTTCAGTATCCGCGCCGGTCAGCTAAGATACAACTCACCTGCCAAGGTTCAACGTCTTCGGAATAGACTTGGTCTTCTCAATAGTTTCAGTGTCCGTGCCAGTTGGGGAAGACGGGTTATTGGCCCTGGTTGGGAGGAATACATTGTCCGCGTCGGAGTCGGCCTCGCCTTCGCTGGATGACACATTTTCTGGACCCGATGTATCTGATTAATCATTGAAATTATTTTGCAAGTGTTTAATGACTGCAAGTTTAACAAAACGAATTTCTACTTCAGTAATATGATAAATAAGATTATTTTCTCACACCCGCTAAAAATATTTAAGTATTATTTTATCAATTCTGGAGCAAAGGAGCGCAAGTCAATGTTACAACATTTAAAAGACATAGCTAAAAAACACAATATTTGGCCAATTTCTTATGTAGTATTTACAACTACCTATATTAAATTTTGCTTTTCAACCAGCTCCTTTTCATACCTGATGAGTCGTTATCCTTTTCTTCAGTACTCTGAAGCACAGCCACGACGTCTCTGGAAAAAAAATATGCGATAAATACCATCTTGATTCCTTGAAACTGAATGAACTGAAGTCTAAAAAAACATTATCTACCTGTAAGGGCTAGGAAGTCGTGCCAACGTCTGGTAAGTGAGAGGTCCAGTATAATCAGCGTCTTGCAGTTTGGGCCAGTGCTGCAGGATCAGCGCGGCCACTTCGGGCGATATGAACTGGTTGGACTCCGAGCACAGCTTCTCTAAGGCATCGAGCAACGAGACCACGCACTCTACGGCGGCCGCTATCACTTCGGGATTTCCACTACGGCCACAGTCTTCGATACCGTCCATGATTCTGCAAGAATTAACGTACAATTTCTTTCAAATTAGTAATGGTTCAGCACTGAAAATACTTTACTTCAACCTTAGCGTTCTACTAACTTTTTATTCACCTAACGCTCTTGCAAATCGGAAATGCCCAAGACCATATCCTTTCTTTTAGTAGCCTCAGCTGGCCGAAGAAATAAGGTAATTCAATCAAACAGGCTCAGTCAAAAGTGCACTATAGAACTTCATCATAGGTATTAAAGATAGGAAACCCAGAAAAAAACATTCGGTCTTGGGCACAGGCGGGACTCAAACCAGCGTCTATCATACTAGCTAATCTAAGAGCATCTTCGTAACAACTTTAATTCAAACTTCAAAAAAGTGAATGTGGCATGGTTCAAAAGCGCATTGTTACTTTTTCCGCTGCCTGTACTAACTTCAACTTTCACAACACTTACAATCGTATAATGGCCATGTCATCGCTGTGCCGCTCAGGATGTTCGGTTTTCTTCAGCAGCACCAACTGTACCAACCGCTTAGGGTTGTGCAGCAGTTCCCTGACGCTCCTCAGGGGTTCCACTCGGTGAGGAACTGGTGGGTACAGCAGCATCCTGTGGTATAGCGCTTCTAGTACCGGACGAAGATTTGACGTGGAGCCTACTAGACGAACCAACTGGTTGGCTATGCTGTGGAAAATTAGAAAATTTTAAGAGTTTTGAAGATTAACATCTAACAAGTTTTTATTCTTGACGCCCAGACTGCACGATAAAAGATGCTATTATCTACCTGTAAATAGCTTTGGCTTGCTTGCTATTGAAACTCGGAGCACTGTTTAAGGCGCCGGAACCACGGCCAGAGTCGTCCACCAAATGACCTTCGTGTTCCCTGTAAGAGCAAAAGTATGTCACTTTTGTGGCAGCGAATTCTCTGTCTTCCTCAGTTTCGTTCCCCGTTAAGGATTTTTTTCTACATTTGAATATCATAGAAGCACCTAGCTTTTGCACAAAATTCCTAATGCGTCAACCTTGTTGTGTTTTGCCATAGTTGAAATTAAATTAACTTTAGTGTGACACGAAGCGCGTGCGAAGCAGTTTGAAGTAGCTCGCTCAGTGGTATAAAATTATACACCATGATCTTCGAAGGCAGTATGACATTGTGGCAGTGGCTATCAGTATTTCTGTGCTACACTGTTCAATACTTAAACGTTTGTGGGTGCTGTTTTGTGAAAACAGAACAATCATAACTTTATTAAAAAGTTTAGACACTAAGTACCTGGACTTAATATTCTTGTCGACTCGAGGTGTTCCCAGAAACGAGATGAGTGAGGGGCAGAATTTCTGCCACAGAAAAGTGGTGAAATGGGAGTTTCCCGAGACGCGCTCCGAAAGGCTCGAGATGAGCGTCAGGAGGCAGTCCAGGAAGAACAGCGCTAGCGGGTTCTGTTTTGGCACGCTGTAAATAAAAAGGACTGGTTTTTTATATATTTCGAAGAAACTTTCTTGTACAGCAATCATCATCATTCTATTGCAGTCCAGTGCTGGACGTAGGCCTCTTCCAGGGTACGCCACAGGACCCGCTCTTCCACTTTCGCTAACCAGTCACTGAGTACCTAGTAAAGTATTTCTGATTATTGAACTTGATCATAGACGAAATGATGGAACAGAACTTAAGACAAATTCAACAGCCTGTTAAAAAAATACTTACAGCTGAGTTTCAGAGAGTCTGCTGCATAGATATTGAATAACTGGAATAACTTCGCTGTAGCAGCCGACTGCTACTATGTGATTTCGGCCAAGAGGCGAACCTTCTGATAGTAACTCCTGGCATTCCTCGTCTGAAAATGACAATCAAATTAAAGTCAAGGCTTGCAATAGACGCAGATTCGAATCTCACCTGGACCTATTTAATGTTTAACTTTTGAACGTTTTCTTTCTTTTCTTTTCTTATTGTTTTCTGGAATTTCTAACCTAGGGCCTTCGCCCACAGCGACTTTTTGTAGCGCAGCTTTCGTGCGTTTGCTAAACGCATGTACCAATCAAACTAACGCGTGTGAGATGCATTTGCAACGCGCAGAAGCTATGCTAACGCGCTAATGCATCGCGACTATACCGACGCAAACTGGCGACCGTGTCGGCCGACATCGGGAAGGGATAGATGAAAACTGAGACATTAGTATGACAGCTAGCGACCGCTTCGCGACAGTATCTCTACGAAAGTCGCCATGAGCGAGGATGCCCTAAAAGTGAGTCTCACCAAAGATCTGAAAACCAGAAAAAGACATTTGGTCATGTTGGCATCAGGCAAGACTCGAACCCACATCTTTCG
Organism: Udea ferrugalis; assembly: GCA_950022985.1. Taxonomy (NCBI): domain Eukaryota; kingdom Metazoa; phylum Arthropoda; class Insecta; order Lepidoptera; family Crambidae; genus Udea; species Udea ferrugalis. The sequence goes on along the minus strand of OX465532.1, from coordinate 11,457,993 downwards.
CAAACCGGGCGACTGCACTAATCAACTATGCTACCGATACCATTAACAGACCCGCCGAATCTTTCTAGTATATTTACCCTATGAGGCAGGGTGATTTCAACAATGTTGAAATGTTATAGGCATCCACCTCTAACACTCGGAAGAAATATTTGGATTCGGCCTGTCTGTTAATGGTCTCGGTAGCATAGTTGGTTAGTGCAGTCGCCCGGTTTGCGAAAGATGCGGGTTCGAGTCCTGCCTGATGCCAACATGGCCAAATGCCTTTTTCTGGTTTTCAGATCTTTAGTGAAAGATACTGCATGGAAAAATGCTAAAAACAATAATAAAACAGAGTCTCACCAAGTTGTGCACAGTAAGCCCGCAAGGCCTGCGCGGCCGCCGCCCTGGCCGCCGCGGCCACGTGGGGCGCCGCGCCCGCCGCCTCGCCGCAGCGGCCGCACGCCCACACGCACAGCCGCCCGTTCAGCGTACGCCGCGGCGATAGCGCCAGCGAGAGGTACATGCGGAATATTTGCACCTGTAACGTGCGATCATCAGGAACAAAGGTCTTAGGCGCAGATATTTAGGGTAAAAACAAAACTAACAAACAAACAGCCTATCTGCTGGGGTTAGGTTATAATAAACAACGTGGGGCGCCGCGCCCGCCGCCTCACCGCAGCGGCCGCACGCCCACACGCACAGCCGCCCGTTCAGCGTACGCCGCGGCGATAGCGCCAGCGAGAGATACATGCGGAATATTTGCACCTGTAACGTGCGTTCATCAGAAACAAAGCTCTCATAGATCTTTTGGACAAGAACAAAACCAACAAGCTAACAGCCTATCTACTGGGGTCAGGTTATAATAAACAACGTGGGGCGCCGCGCCCGCCGCCTCGCCGCAGCGGCCGCACGCCCACACGCACAGCCGCCCGTTCAGCGTACGCCGCGGCGATAGCGCCAGGGAGAGGTACATGCGGAATATTTGCACCTGTAACGTGCGTTCATCAGGAACAAAGGTCTCAGGCGCAGATTTTGGGTAAGAACAAAACCAACAAGCAAACAGCCTATCTGCTGGGGTCAGGTCATAATAAACAACGTGCGGCGCCGCCACACGCACAGCCGGCCGTTCAGCGTACGCCGCGGCGATAGCGTCAGGGAGAGATACATGCGGAATATTTGCACCTGTAACGTGCGTTCATCAGGAACAAAGGTCTCAGGCGCATGTAAAAACAAAACCAACAAGCGAACAGCCTATCTGCTGGGGTCAGGTTATAATAAACTACGTGCGGCGCCGCGCCCGCCGCCTCGCCGCAGCGGCCGCCCGTTCAGCGTACGCCGCGGCGATAGCGCCAGCGAGAGATACATGCGGAATATTTGCACCTGTAACGTGCGTTCATCAGGAACAAAGGTCTCAGGCGCATGTAAAAACAAAACCAACAAGCGAACAGCCTATCTGCTGGGGTTAGGTTATAATAAACTACGTGCGGCGCCGCGCCCGCCGCCTCGCCGCAGCGGCCGCCCGTTCAGCGTACGCCGCGGCGATAGCGCCAGCGAGAGATACATGCGGAATATTTGCACCTGTAACGTGCGTTCATCAGAAACAAAGGTCTTAAGCGCAGATCTTTTGGGTGAGAACAAAACTAACAAGCTAACAGCCTATCTGCTGGGGTTAGGTTATAATAAACAACGTGCGGCGCCGCCACACGCACAGCCGCCCGTTCAGCGTACGCCGCGGCTATAGCGCCAGGGAGAGATACATGCGGAATATTTGCACCTGTAACGTGCGTTCATCAGGAACAAAGGTCTTAAGCGCAGATCTTTTGGGTGAGAACAAAACCAACAAACAAACAGCCTATCTGCTGGGGTCAGGTTATAATAAACAACGTGGGGCGCCGCGCCCGCCGCCTCACCGCAGCGGCCGCACGCCCACACGCACAGCCGCCCGTTCAGCGTACGCCGCGGCGATAGCGCCAGGGAGAGATACATGCGGAATATTTGCACCTGTAACGTGCGATCATCAGGAACAAAGCTCTTGAGCGCAGATCTTTTGGGTAAGAAAAAAGCCAACGAGCAAACAGCCTATCTGCTGGGATGTTATTCCAGCGGACATCACTTCACATCTCGGTGCTTCACGCTTACCTATATCATCAATACGCTACACTTTGAATTAGTTTTTCTCTCTTTTTGTATGTAAATAATAAAAAAATGTTATTTGGCGTAGTTCTTTCCTCTCAAACGACCTCAGTCGCAAAGGAATTGAATTTTGAAGTTACCTCGCCACGAGCGAAGTGAGTTTTGGCGCCCACCGGAATACCATAGCTGGGGTCAGGTTATAATAAACAAAAGATTCTTACATAATGTTATCGTCGCATTGATGATCGAAGGTAGCATTATGCCTATAGGAAAGATATGGTATCCGCAGAACAGAAGATGCCTATGCACTGGTTGTCGCGAGCTTTGCTCTCAGAGTTCTTCTGCTGGGCACTGACGGTGACCATTTTTAAGTTCCTTTTATTGTATGTTTTATTTTAATTGTATAGTACCCGATAATCATTTTTCTATTTTTATTAAGAGAAGTTCCATGCATAGGCGTAAAAATAGGGTGCCAGGTGGATCAGAAGCCACGGCCCCCCCGGCTAAGAAGGCCCCAGTCTTGGCTTGAAAGTAAGATTTAGCGTCCCCGCGGCGTTTTGTGGCGCTTCGAAAACAGATTTATTGAAAGCGGCATGGGGGAAGGTTGCGAAAAAAACCTAACTTACTTGAGTGTCAGGTAAGTGATACATGACAGAGGCAGTGGCGCACAGAAGCTGAGACGGCATCCACAGTGAGTCGTCTTCCGGCTCGATGCCACGGTGGAATCTGTCATCTCGAAGGATTTTCTGCAACAAAAGGAGTTTTTGGTTAATGGTTTTTCTTAGGCACTTAGGAATTTTGAAGACCACTCTCAGATATGATGAAAATGTGAATAAAAATTAGATTGGCATAATAAGTTAGGAAATCTCGTACTGGACGAGACTGGCAGCTGACAGTCTGAATGGAACAACTTGGAGGAGGTCTTTGCCAAAAGGCACACGGAGTTACGTGACATTCTCTAACCTGCAAACAGTTAATTGTTTGGTTAAACCCGAAATAAAAGGCTATTATTTATTATAAATTATTATTATAAAACTCGTACATGGAAGCCCTGGAGCGCGAAGCTGACCAGCCGTGGACGTTTGCTCTCGAGCGCGGTCTGCAGCGGCAGCAGACACACGCGCCGCAGCTCGTGGGACGGCCGGCGCGCGCTGCTCTCTTGGATGCACAGGATCTCTGCGAAATACCACAACCGCGGGTGAAGTCTGCAGACATCGACCGCATCGATACGCTCACGGCCCTATCGATTTCGAACTTCATGGTGAACGGAACATTCAAGAGGCCAGACTTCGCCAAGCGTAGTTTAAACTCCACGGGATGCTTGGACTTTTGTTCCGGACAGACTTTTTACAAGCAATTAAAACACGCGAGATTATCTTGGATCTTGTAAATCTAATCAAAAATTTATATTTATTCATCAAAGTAGACCATTCTAGAGATAACCTAAGGGGCCCGGGAAAGGAGTGAACGGTCCACACGTGGACGGAACATCAGCGGTCTACAACTGCAACTGGCAGTAGACCAGCCGGTGATAATAGCATATCAAATTTGTTTTTTTTAATACGAGCGTAAGGTGACTCTTCAACGCTCCTATCTTGACATGCCCGACAGGGTCCATAACTTGTACCTAACTAGGTACCTATTTTTTTATGAAAGAATATGTAATGTTCGGCCCGAGTGTGGTCTGCGGCCAGATTTATGAACTTATAACACATGTTAGCACAATGTGTCTCTACCAGCAACGTCGCAAGATTAAGAAAATATGTTTTCAATACCTATTCGTAAAATTTACTAGTTACAAAATGCTTTTAGCAATCCAAGCGGGAAATACAGTTTCAACACGAATAAAACACAACAAGATTGGAGAAATAATGATTCAAATAAATCATGTTTTTTACTATTTCGTTTAATGATTGATCCAGCTTGGCTAAAACCAAAAGTCAAACAAACAAACTATTGCCAAACGAAGTTACTTTTAATCATGTTTTTGATTTATGTAGTTAAGCTATATACTCATAATATTCCCTTCAACTACCAAATACAAACTAACTACTTAATAATTATGTAGGTAATAAGATACAGTTGCATAAAATAAACCTTTAAAAACAGTTTTACACCTCAAGGCAACATTCTGAAAATAGTTTATATTAAAAGTTCTATATAAGTTCAATTTAAAGAATTCAAAAAAAAGTTGTCGTTTTTTCAATTGCGATGTCACGTAAATATCAGGTAGGTACCTACGCAATGTTTTTTTAATATCAGTCGACTGTACACGATATTACGTGAAGGTATAGGTACAATGGCACGGTTACCTAAGGCATCCTGACATGATTTCCTCAATGCAGCAAGTTTGGGCCCTGTGGCCTCTTTGAATATGTCTTGCAGTAACTCCTCCATAGCAAAACATATGACTCACTCATTCCATATTAACTATTGGCATTTAAGCAACTATACTTAAAGAACACTGTACAATTACATCACAGAACTTAAAAATGACACAAATACTTCACCACCAAGTTAAAATCAAACATTTATGCAGTGCTTAGTTATTTTTATCTATTTTAGCTAGAGTGGGAGTTCAGTACTGTCGGCTTATCACTCGTCAACGAAGTCGGAGCATGCTCACTGGAAAAATCAATACTGCGTCACACTTTCGCAATACTTCCGTGTTTTTTCAAACAAACTCAACAGGTAGTTTATTTTATACAGCAAACCGGTGCGTAAATCAGCTTTTTGACTTTATTTCACAAAATGTAATTCTTAACTCGTATTATGTGAAAGAAAACATACAAAAATATTCACCATCTAAATATTTGAATATACATTTACATAAAAAGTCAAAAGCAATAAGCGTAACAGAATATAAATGTAAAAACGTGGTTTTCAAATAAATAATACAAATAAAAAGATTTCTTAGCAAAAAATAAACTTATTGACTGTCATTTTAGGCAATCAATTTTTCGCGGGCTTTTGAGTTTTTTTTTTTTAAGGTTGTCATATGAAATGATTGCCAGTTACATCTACCAGTCTACTAAATTATTTTTTCATACCAAAATTGTGACTGGTTCGCACATCTTTCACTGAACATTGAGGAATATTGGATCTTTATGAGAAAAGTTAAAATAAAAGTAATTGTTGGGTTGTTGGTCAGGTGGAAATCGGTAGGTAGGTGTAAAGAACCCCTTAAATAGTTGGTATGATAATGTTGGTACTTGCAGTGGCTAAGTGTCAAAAACTCAGAAATCTGTCAAAATAAAAATGGTGTCTTGGAGTGGCCTGGGCCGATCTTTCGGCATAAATTTATTGAAAAATAACATCAAAACACCCAATACCATCAAATATGTGAATTTTTCTATTAGCAAATCTTTGAATGGTGACCATGGACACAAAACGATGGCCCTGCAGCCGTCCAGGTAATGTTGTGTTCAGTGATTACCTAACCAATTTTTTGTGGTAAAAGCTTTCCAATGATTAATATTATTCGTCAGATTCAATCTAAATTTCTTTCAGGACTTGGAACTGTTAAATAATGAGTCAACCTGCCTGTTTTATAACAATAATACAGGCATAACCTAACTACATTTTTGTTGTTTCAGGTGGCAATGGCACAAATTCAAGGATATGTTTCACTTTTACACGATGGTGGGGTTGATCCCGGTTGGGCTGATTGTGTTCTACACGAACGTGTTCATCGGCTCGGCGCAGCTCACCCCCATCCCTGACGGCTACAACCCCAAGCACTGGGAATACCATCGCCACCCAATCACGCGCTTCATTGCTCGCTACATTCACACCAATCCCCAACAAGTAAGATTCATTTTGTATTTCTACTGAGTTATACAGTTAGTTACATCCTTGAGTAGATTTAGGCCTGATTTTTCAGTAGATTAAAACTAGTTAAAATTGTTGTGACTTCTTAGTCAGACAACTCGGCAGATTAAGGAGTTGAATCTCAAAATCAATAATTATCTATGTAGAGGACAAAATGTGATTTAGACATAGTTTTTAAAGTCTTGATTTACACATCCACATTGTTAGCTTTTAAACAAGAGATATTAACAATTGAGGAAGATGTTATAACCACTTAATCACCAAGACCTGAAATAACGTCACAATATGAAAATATTTTTAATTTATGTCTAAAGTTTCTCCTCAATGCACCAGATTTGATTCCTCTATCTAGGCATGATAAGAAATTCGTGAATTTCTTATGACAAAATTTATTAATTCCATAAGTTTTTCCCTTTATATGACATACAAGTTAAATGCATTTGACTCTTATAGCTGCTTGTGTAGATTTCATGGGTTTTGAAATAAGCATATTTTTAGGAGTTTATTGTTGTTGTTGTAGTGGCTGTCTTTGCCAGCAAAAATACAAAGTTTTGTTTAGTTAGAACATGTGACATTGATTTTTCTTGAAAATTCAACATCAGTCATAATAAAAATGAATCCCTAATAAATAAATGTGCTTACTAAAAATGTTGTTTTTATGATGATTTTGTTGTTGATTGCAGGAGTACGAAAAATTCATGCATTTCGTAGATGAAGAAGCGCAGAAGGCAAAAATCAGACAGTTGGAAAAAGATGTGATCAAGAAGATGGGTGAGCGCCATGATTACCAGGCGTACTACTACAGGCCTATGCTGAACAAGTACCTCCGGATCAATAAGAAGACCGGTGATGAGATTTATGACCGCATTGGTGATGACTACAAAGATTAAACAAATTCAGAGTCTTTGCAGAATGTGTTAGTATATTTATAGTGATCAAGTGTACTGTTAAATGTAGATAAATAAACCTTTTGATTGTTGCTTATCACTTGATTTATTTAAATTACCATAAAGAGCACTGAATGTGCAGCAAATGGAATAAAACTTCTACATGCATATTTGGCACCTTTTTTACTGATTTACCTCTTACAGATGATTTCTGAGAATATCGTTTGTTAGCTATTTATGTCATGTTTCTAAGGCAGTTTATATTTCCTTCATTATGATGTAACAAGGCAATATTTGGTTGAAATAAAAGAATAAGGCTATGGTAACATTGTTATTTATTTTACAGGAAATTTCTAACGATTGACAATAATAATTCCGACACTTGGAACTCTTACAAAATTAATGTCAACACTTATCTAGCATATGCTAAATGCGACCTGATATGGTTCTACGTTCTATCCTTTACAATGGGTTAAAATATTTAGATTAGGTTACTACTATGTTTCTGATGATTCTGAAATATTGTAAAGATATTATTTGGATTGGGTATTGGAATCTTACCATATTTTTGAAAGTTAGTCTGATAAATAAGCAATGTTTATTGTATGACAAAATATCTGTAATGTTATGAAATTAACTTTAAAATTTCTTATACATACATATTTCATTTTAAGTTTAACATAGGTCTTGTTGTATAAACAACTTAAACTTACAATGTAATAATTTACTAATCAAAGCTTTACCTACGGATAAACTAAGTACGACAAAATTAGTACCTACATAATAAATAAATTCTTTGGCGGTGCTGAAATGCACAAAGCTCTTAACTTTAGTGTTAAACAAGTAAATTACAAAACGATATGATTTCATTATCCCATTCTTTCAGTCTTCGCAGTTTGTAGAGTTCCAACTATGACCCAACAACTATGTGTTTAGATTGCTTTCATTATAACATTTGACAAAAACTATATACAACACTCCTAATTTAATCAATAAGTTAATAACAATTTCAAGAAGAAATTGCAAGTAAGCTAAACAAGTTTTAATAACTGAATGTAAAACAGTATCAAAGCACGAACAGAATCTCACGTTCCAATCCAAGTAAAAAAATAAACTTTAACGTTTTACTAACTGTACTGTAAGTAATTAATATTTTGTATATGTGGACTACGATAGGTATACATGCTATTTAAAATTGTTTTTACGATTCTTCAATATTAACAATTTCGAATCTAATATTAAGACGGCTACGATTTTCTACAATGTAAAAATTTAAATTTTGATCCTTATTTACTTTTCTCCTTTTCGGCCTGTGCTGCCAGCTTAGCTTCCTTCTTAGCTTTTTTCTTCTCTTCCTTCGCTAGTAGTTTGGCTTGTCTTTCCTCCTCCTTAGCTAGGATCTTGGCCTGTCTCTCTTCCTCTTTGGCCTGCAGTTTAGCTTCCTTCTTTGCTTCCTTCTCCGCCTTGAGCCTTAATTTCTCTTCCTTCTTCTTTTCAGCTATTTCGTTCTTCTTGTTGTCGCTGGTTTCTTCTTTTTTGCATCTCTCCTCTTGCTTAGTGTTTTCGTCATCTCTCTTTTTCTTCTCATCCTTCTTGGGTTTTCCTTTGGGGTTATCTTTTTTCCGTTCAGTCTCTTTGCTTTGATCTCTGGATCTGGGTGGATCGTCTTTATTCGAAGGTTTCAAAGGCCGGAAGAAGTGTTGCTTATCCTTCTGAGGTGAAGTTTCTAGCTGTGTGACTATTTTCTGGGCACATCTGGAACATAAAAATGTTATTTTTTTATTTTATGAGAAAAAAATGATTGATGAATTTGTCAAGTTGGTGGCTAACTTTTTTTTAATGTGTAAAGCTAAAAATAACGAGTTACTTGGTTTTCTAATTCTTCTAATTCGTGCAGTTCCTAAATAAGAGTGTGGTTAGTGATGAAAAGAGCCTTAAGAGTTGCGCTGAGCGGCTCGATAAATGTTTTCGGTGTCGATGCAATGCATATTGCAGCATGTTAATCAAATATAATAAATGATGTAAATGTAAGGATGGGGCCCAATTAGTGCGATGCTTAACGCTGTTTTGAAGTAGCGCCAACTGCTGCGTCGTTTAGTGCCTACTTTTGTGTTTCAGTAATGGTCTTTTTTACAAGTTCCGTTACATTGTAGTGTAGCCCATGACCATTGATATTAGTATTTATTATTAGGTTGATATTAAGATATTGATTCGAGGAAGTACGCACCTTATTCTAGTAGAGGCGGAAGCGGCGGCTGCACTCTCGCGGCGTCCCTCCCGGAACTCGCGCTGGAACTCCCTTATGGGAGGCAGTCTGCCGGAGGGCTCGCCAGCGGGTCCACCAGTGTAGCTGTGCACCTGATACTCTTGCAGGCGAACCTGAAGTGAATCACAATATTAAGAAAGAACAGCGGCAGGGATTGGTTAACCTCCGAATTCACAAACGCAAATCAACGTTGAGCATCATGAGAGCATGAGTGTGAGCGCGTGCCTACGTTGATTGACGTTTGTGAGTTTGGGGCTTGCGTCGACGCTCGTGACAAATTGATGATAATTTCTCATAGGTTATTTGCTAAATCGAATAACTTTTAATCATCAGTAAACTCTGTTTTCTTTCTAAAGCTTTTTGCCCGCCTTCCGTCGTAGTTTGTGAATTAAAAATTAAAGGTCCTTCTTTATAAACATTTTGCTCAGTTTACCAGCTCTTTGCGTCTTACACAATATAGAGTTTCGCTGCACACCAAATAAACTTTTGGACCTCGAGAATATCTATGACCACATCACGTAGTCATACCTACTCGGTATCATAATTTAAGAATCAACTGTGAAAAATAGAACCATTAGGAAATACATAATTATATCAGCAAAAGAAATGGGAGCATGCTACTCTTGCGATTCGAAATGTCATCATAATGCTCCGTTGGGTGGTTGGTAATTTTGTCGTAACCCAATAAACAATGAGTACCTGTTTATGGGTTACCGCGCTGCGTACCATAACTGATCGTCATTATGTCATTTGCTCTTGAGGCATGAGTAGACACTGCCCCGATTAGCGGCCATCGATTACGTTTTTCACGCCATCACGCAGATCTGTTTAGCGCCAGATATTACAATCACTTTATTTTTCTGAATTAATAAGTAGTTGTCTACATGCTGTGGTAGCTTTAGGTTTGATGACACCAGACGCTTCTGCGTGGTTATCCGTATCGGTAGCTTCAAGTCATGCTCCTTATAATGCTGCGAGTGCTACAGCCTTGTTGAATAAGCATGACAGCTAAGTACTCCGGTGTGGCTCTGACCACCACTAGCCATAAGATGTCCACTGCTAAACAAAAGCCTCCACGTCCAGTTGTAGGCTTCCTCGCCTTAGGGTCTACCGACATTTATCGACGCGCAATCGACTTAAGCCGAGTGCATATCACTACACCACACTACTCGTCAGCGCCGTACGGATGCGAACAGCTAATCGACAAATGACTCGTTTCGCCGTCGGCCGGTGTCGCGTCGCGTCGGCCGAGCAGAGCCGATGCGAAAGGTATTAGTAACACCCTCATTCCGTCGGCATATGTGCATTGATAAAGGTGGGAAGACCCTTATGCGTTACCTTCATGCTATGGTGCTGCGAGCGCCGCAGCGAGTTGGAGGCGGGCTGGCGGGCCCGCGGCGGCGCGGACGCGGACGCGCGCGGCACCGCGCCGAGGCACGCGCCGCCGCACTTAGCTCCGCCGCACAGCTTCGTCGAGCAGCCATTGATGACGTCATGCGTTACCTTCATGCTATGGTGCTGCGAGCGCCGCAGCGAGTTGGAGGCGGGCTGGCGGGCACGCGGCGGCGCGGACGCGGACGCGCGCGGCACCGCGCCGAGGCACGCGCCGCCGCACTTAGCTCCGCCGCATAGCTTCGTCGAGCAGCCATTGATGACGTCATGCGTTACCTTCATGCTATGGTGCTGCGAGCGCCGCAGCGAGTTGGAGGCGGGCTGGCGGGCACGCGGCGGCGCGGACGCGGACGTGCGCGGCACCGCGCCGAGGCACGCGCCGCCGCACTTAGCTCCGCCACACAGCTTCGTCGAGCAGCCATTGATGTCGTCACGCGTTACCTTCATGCTATGGTGCTGCGAGCGCCGCAGCGAGTTGGAGGCGGGCTGGCGGGCCCGCGGCGGCGCGGACGCGGACGCGCGCGGCACCGCGCCGAGGCACGCGCCGCCGCACTTAGGTCCGCCGCACAGCTTCGTGGAGCAGCCATTGATGACGTCATGCGTTACCTTCATGCTATGGTGCTGCGAGCGCCGCAGCGAGTTGGAGGCGGGCTGGCGGGCCCGCGGCGGCGCGGACGCGGACGCGCGCGGCACCGCGCCGAGGCACGCGCCGCCGCACTTAGCTCCGCCGCACAGCTTCGTCGAGCAGCCATTGATGACGTCATGCGTTACCTTCATGCTATGGTGCTGCGAGCGCCGCAGCGAGTTGGAGGCGGGCTGGCGGGCCCGCGGCGGCGCGGACGCGGACGCGCGCGGCACCGCGCCGAGGCACGCGCCGCCGCACTTAGCTCCGCCGCACAGCTTCGTGGAGCAGCCATTGATGACGTCATGCGTTACCTTCATGCTATGGTGCTGCGAGCGCCGCAGCGAGTTGGAGGCGGGCTGGCGGGCCCGCGGCGGCGCGGACGCGGACGCGCGCGGCACCGCGCCGAGGCACGCGCCGCCGCACTTAGCTCCGCCGCACAGCTTCGTGGAGCAGCCATTGATGACGTCATGCGTTACCTTCATGCTATGGTGCTGCGAGCGCCGCAGCGAGTTGGAGGCGGGCTGGCGGGCCCGCGGCGGCGCGGACGCGGACGCGCGCGGCACCGCGCCGAGGCACGCGCCGCCGCACTTAGCTCCGCCGCACAGCTTCGTGGAGCAGCCATTGATGACGTCATGCGTTACCTTCATGCTATGGTGCTGCGAGCGCCGCAGCGAGTTGGAGGCGGGCTGGCGGGCCCGCGGCGGCGCGGACGCGGACGCGCGCGGCACCGCGCCGAGACACGCGCCGCCGCACTTCGCTCCGCCGCACAGCTTCGTCGAGCAGCCATTGATGACGTTGCCGCCGCTGTTCGACGACACGGAAGACACTCCTGCGGTCAAAGTTTGTTTCATTATTTTAGTTCAAAATTTACTTTTAACTGGGCTGGCAACGTTTGTCGCATGCCGCAAGAACTCTGGGCCAAGAGGGTCACAGACTGGGTGCCTCAAGACGTAAGGCGTCCTCGTGGCAGGCCGAAAATGCGATGGCGGGATGAGCTGGACTCATTTTTAAGCAATTGGCGGGAAAAAGCACAGAATCGGCAGCAGTGGAAACGGGATGGGGAGGCCTTTGCCGCCTGCAGTGGGATGTGACAGGCTCCTAATAATAATTATTATATAATTACTTTTAACGGCCTTTCTACCTGAGCTTTATTGATATAAGTAGCTAACTACTTGTAATGCAACACACATCTATTTTATTACTAGCACGGTATATTCCGTGGACGTAAACGTACCTAGAAGTGTATAAAATAACAATACGGAAGAATTATTTTAACCTAAGGTTTCAAACCTTGATCTCGCCAAGTAAGTAGGCTATCCTAAAACGTTTCCTAGTGTTATTTGTTCTCAAGACCATTTCCCTTAAAATTTTGTATAACCACGAGTTGGATAAAACATGAGTAAACAATGAGATCAAAAAGGTAATTGTGGTCTTATCTAGATATCTTACATACAATAATTTTAAATGAGATATCTACAGTATTTAAAATTGTATGTTGGCTGCTAGTAGCTTTTGAAAACTTCTGTCTTGTCTACTTGAGATTTTTTACCTAGATAGCAGATAAACAATTTGATTTCTAGAACTGAATTGTGATCCTGGGCACCTGTAGTGTTTCGTTTTAAAAAAAAGGATGGGATAGGAAAGATAGGTTTGAAAGAAAAATATCATTTCCTAGTATAAATGTAAAGAAGGTATTTCGGCTTTTTTACATTTTGATCGAATACCTACTTTTTAACGCAATCATTCGCCTCGTGATACACACTTACGATCCCGTATGGCGCAGGCTAGAGCTGGAACTATAACACTGACGGCCCGTGACAAATAGGTATAATAAGCGACCCTCTGCTTTTTAAATGACACTGCCAAATCCTGGCGGCTCTCTTAGGCAATCGGTCAAATCTGCCACCATTTTGTTATGCCATTGTGCCAGGCCACCTCCAGCAGTATTAGTACTTCTAGCTGTGCATGAAGATGACGCATCTATTACCGGAGAGGGAAGACTCGCCGCTGGTGACGGAGTAGAGCGAGGCCGAGGCCGGCACGGAGCGCGCGCCCATCGAGTAGCTCGACACAGAGCCAGGCACGCCCCATGACTTGCTGCTGCCGCTCGACACCTGGAACACCATATTTTTTGGTTAGCGTTTTCATTAGACGTATGGTTCTTCACTAAGCTCCTGACACCACTCCGACGATCCGCACAGAGCCCGCGTGTTAGATGTAGCTGGCATCACCTCGTTTATGTGCATAACAGCGGGACTTATAAAGACGGTTGTTTCTTTCTTTTGTTTGGAATTAGAGTAAAGCAGTTTTCTGTATTCTCAAACGACACTTAAGCGTGAATTTACACTCAAAATAACCTACCTACCTGCTTCCAGATACGCTTCTGACATAGACTCCTAACAGTCCTAACCCCTACCTTGATACAAATCTTACGAAGTTCCCGGAAACTTTGGGAGACTTTGCAAGTAAAGTGAAAGTAGGTGATATTTTCACGAATCCAGATAGGTACTCGTATCTAAGTATGTATGCAGAATTAATGTAGGCTGGCGGGAAAAGTTATAACTCTATATTTTTCATGATATTGTAAATCGTTCTCACTCACTATCAACACATAGCCATATAAGTAAGTGGGTACCTAACTCTAGAAAGTTCAAGTTTGGAACATAGAATTCCATTACAATTTATAGCGTTAAGTCTTGGTTCTTGAAATAAAATCACGAAAATTTGCATCACAGTCGACAAGGCTGAAGGCGCTGGTTACAGCTATTACCTAGGTAGTACCTATTACTATTTTTATAGAAGCCAGAATTGCAACTTTTACTACACACGAGTAGATTCAACATTTACTGCACCAATGCTAACTATTGTTGACACAACACATAAAATAAGGAAGAGCTGCTGGTAAACTTTTATAGCCTAATAAAGTAACAAAACAACGTTAAGTAATCCAAATTATCCTCAATCAGCTTGATGACTGGAAATGTCGCGTGCTGATGGAGTCCACAGCGACATGGAAGGTCGCGAAGACGACGGAACTGTAATCAAGCGTTGATTCAACTTGATAACAGCCGTCAAGGTCGCATGCCTGCAACTGGGAGACAGGTGTACCGTGTTTCGAAGTGATTACGCTTTGAATAAAATACTACCTGGTATCAACCATCTTTGATTTCAAGGACCATGTTTTTATTGCGAAAACAAACAATATTGGGCAGCCTTATCGCTTAAGGCAATGGTTTTCAGGTAAAGGAGTGAGTGGGTTTCTGCGAATACTTAGATACTTAAAGGTGGGTATTCGAGAATTTTACGTCAGAGTCTACATAAGACTAGAGCAGCAAAGACGTTCAAAAACTAAGTGATGCAGCCTTAATTTCATTTTTATCAGATGCAAACTGTCTTTGAAATTATCAGTATTCAATTCACCCTGTGTTTGTTTATGAAAAGGCCCAGTGGTTAAACACTACAGCCCGGGTGGTCGCCTGGAGGTTTGAGTCTGGCCGGAAGACCTTATTTGTGTTATACAATTTGTGCCTATCATTCCCAAAAATCCAGGCAACCCAGATAACGGCGGTAGGTTTGCCCCTTATCACGACGTAAGGCTGAAATTGTGTGGCTTGAAGACGGGGCTTCTGGATGTCATGTCACCGTGACGGCAACAATTCAAATATGTTATTCAGATGAAGTAACTCACCTGCCAGCTCTTGCTGGTGACAAGCCTCGGAGACTGCCGCAGCCGCAGGATTTTGGCGCGGCAGATGACGCAGCGCAGAGGCAGCAGCCGCTGGCTCACTGCCATCTGGATGGTCTTCACGAAGCACCGCCGGCAGACCACGCGGTGGCCGCACGGCGACGTCTGCATCGTCGCTTTTGCGTTCACGCATATTACACACTGGCAACAAAATTAGTTCTTTTATCATTGGAATTTAAGATTGGAATTGGAATTTGGTTTTCATCACTTAAGATGGTGAGATTGCGGTCAAATGCGCGCCTAATTAATCGTAAAAAAAATAATTGCGAGATTAAGCAGTCACAAATCACACACCCTATGTATATCTCGACATTAACCCCCTTATTCATAAAAACGGACCCAACGCTAAGGCATTGTTCATGCAATTGACGTATTATGTCACTTACTCCCAAATGGCGGCAGCAACAACAATGAAAGTGACAGAGCGATACAAAAGTTATCGTGTTGTTGTAGAGCTACTTCTGCAAAGTCTTTGGCGTAAGCGCCTAAGACACAACATTGAGATCGGTACAGACTATTGTGGGCTCTGTGGGAACTTCGATTAGGGCTAAAATATGAGTAAAAGTTTAATATGACTTTTGAAAACTTTATAAAGTACAAAACAAATACTCTCGCAATTCTAAAATTGACACGCGCTGTTATCATAATGTTTTATCAAGATGAGGTAGATACAACCCTCTCTTTTCATAAGGTCACACTGAAAATGAACGCCTACACGCCTACGCCTCACTTGAAATACAAATTACTCAGGTGGGTATGCCGTAGGCGTACGCTGAGTCGCAACCATTTTGACTGCATGACGAAGTAATAGTTAATTGTTAATTATACATACCTATACCACATAATTATGTCAACACTATAAAAAACAAGTTGTTTTTTGTTTCTGTTGTTGTGCACCAAATAAGATTTTATTCGTACTCTCAAGTTGAGCATCAACGTTTAATTTTTCCTCAAGTGCCATTCTTACTATTTTTAGCATCAAAAAATGTCGTCAACAACGATACTACTGCAAAATATTATTTTTTATTGAATCGAGATACTATCTCAGCCTTGCCGCGGTTCAAGGCTGCGTCTGCGCGGGTCTCGTGACGAACGCAATTGACCCCTTTTCGATAGATCCACGATGGCTGCTTAGTGTCTAATTACAAAATTTCATTCGCCCCGCCCTGACATTGTTTACCGAAATTTTTGTGGCTGCGAACGGAAACTTCACCTTGGTTGGGTAGCACTTTTTAAGGATTGGCGAAATTCGGTGAAGTAAGATAGAGACACTTTTTATTTGGCAAACATTGACGCAGGTATCATTGCTATCAGGGTCATCAATTATCCTTAGTGTTCTAAATACTCACGATAACAATAATAACTTAGAGGAAACAATAATCTTAATTTCAAAAAAAGAGGAGAGCGTCGTGACCCATTACTTTAATTAATACCGTAACCAAGTCTGACCCCAATACCTACTTTATGTTACTTAATTGTAACTTTACGGCTAACTCTCCTGTGGATGAGATGAAAGAAAGAATTAATGAAAAACCCAAGAAACCCGAATTACGTCTGAGGCCCTTAGACAATGTTCTTAATGCTCTAAGCTGAGGCCATATCACGTTAGGTTAAAAAAAATACTTGGCAAAAAGTGGACTTCTGAATGTCTCGAAAACTTCACTATTACGAAAACAGTCAGTGTATCAGACTACCCTAGGATATAGTTGAGAGCGTATACGCACGCGTGTGTATGCAAAAAGAAGTCAGGCCACATACACATATTTCCTATTGGAAATTTGATGAAAAAGGCCTAGGGCAGACTTAACAACAGCCAGTTACACGTTACAAGCGAGTACTGCCATCCAATAGGACAATATTAAAAGTAAACCGCCATTGTTTACGTGAAGACGGCCGTAGACTCCCGGAGTGCTACAATATGCATTAACTCACCTCCTCCTCCGGCGACGTGGCAAGTTCGGGCTCGTTCTCCTCTAGTTTATTGAGCAATTTGTCCTGGAACAACGGAAAGGCTAGCTTTAAAGAAATGCCGTAAAAATAAACGTAAACTTAATTTAAGTAAGCTTCAATTGGTAGGATAGCTTAGGTCTCAGGGTAGACCCCATAGGATAGTACTTATACTTACCTAAAAATAAAATAGAAAGAAGGGTAAGCAATTTTTAGCTTTAGATTAAATACTTCTTCAATACCGTGAAGAAGTAATCATGGATGATCAAAGATCCATAATGCAAAGGTAGCTTGTTATGACTAAGTAGGTAAATAGTGATATTTAGTAAAGAAATTTTGCCAAACTTTTAACAAAAAAAAAAAAATTTTTAGTCATTTACAGAGCCTTTTAAAAATACATCAGAATAAGCAATCGATCCCGATTACTTAGAAAGAAGATAACAAGATCAGATTGAGTAAGAGGCAAAACAAAATGACTAACGGATTTTTTCTTGTTTTCGTCGCAACGTTTATCTTCAATCAGGCTTTTAAAAGTGGGCTTACTTTACTATCTCGTAATAATATTACGGCTATCGAATTATTATTACCTACCTAAATCTATAATAGTAAAGTGTTTTGAACATAATTACAGCTCTACCTAAACACTTAGCTTTTTTGCTCTTCCTCAAATCAATAACATAAGCTAAGTAGCTTAAGTATCTAAGTACCTGTGTATATTTTGCTGTTCTACTATTGACCTTTGGAACCTCTACTAAGTGTAGAGGTGCGTAATGCTCATGTTGGTAGGTAATTGAAATCGACATTTGAACTGTTGCGATTATTATCTAGTAGTTTATAAAATGTTGATGGAACAAAGCCTATTATTAATACTGATTCATCTGGAAACGTAAGATTACAAAGAACCTTCACGTGTTGATTGAACAATGATTGAATGTAAGGGTTGATACAAATGTATATGCGCAGTGGTAACGAGTAATGCGGATGTTAATTACGAGTACATTGCGTTTCGTTAAAATTAAACGCGTGTTGCATGCGGCCAGCATCCACTGAAATCTTGCTAGATACTTTATCAGGTCATACATACATTCTTATCTGTGGTATGGGGATGTAAGGGGGCGAACCTCCATCTATCGCCCCAAGTCAACCTCACCTGCACGCGGTGCATCCTGCTGAGCAACGAACGAGGCTCTGGCGACCGACCGACGGCGGTATATCCGCCCTGAATAGGCGAGCTAAATACCACAGGCCGGTGACGGGCAGCAGCGTCACCGGTGCGAGAAGCTTCGCCCTGCGATCGCCAACCCGCCTGCCCAGCGTGGCGATTATGGGCATAACCTCCTATGGAAGCACGACAAAGGCCACGGCCCCCAGTTCCCGGCAGCCCCACTATTCCTGGTTATGGTGGCGACCATGGTAACGGTGGGGCGGGGGGTGCAAAGAATCTCCGGGCTACGGGAGGCCACCACAACCAACTGACCCTGGCGACGTACAACGGACGCACGCTGCGGCTCGACTCGCATCTGGCGCAACTCGAGGTGGAACTTGGGAACATCAGGTGGCACATAGTTGGGTTATGTGAAGTCCGAAGAGAGGGAGAGGACACCATAACTCTCAATTCAGGCCACCTGATGTACTTCCGAGAGGGAGACCAAAAATCCCAAGGTGGCGTTGGGTTTCTGGTTAATAAGTCCCTAGCTAACAACGTTGTGGAAATGTCCAGTGTGTCGAACAGGGTGGCGTACCTCATCATCAAGCTCACCGAGAGGTATAGCCTCAAGGTGGTGCAAGTGTACGCACCGACCTCGTCACACTCGGACGATGAGGTGGAGGATATGTTCGATGACATATCGAGAGCCCTCCACTCCACTACCAAGACCCATTTCACCGTTGTTATGGGGGACTTTAACGCTAAAGTGGGAGTACAAAATTGCAGTGAATCGGTAGTAGGATCCCATGGATATGGAAGCAGAAATCATAGGGGGCAAATGCTCGTCAATTTCCTCGAACGGGAGGGGCTCTTCTTGATGAACTCATTCTTCAAGAAGCAACCCCAAGGGAAGTGGACGTGGCAAAGCCCCGACACTATGACAAAGAATGAGATCGACTTCATCATGGCGGACAAAAAGCACATATTCAGAGACGTCTCCGTGATCAACAGGTTTAATACCGGTAGCGATCACCGACTCGTCCGAGGCTCTCTGAATATCGATTTCAGAGCTGAACGAGTCCGCTTGATGAAGGCCAGGCTCCGACCAACTCTGCTTCAAACTATCATGGGATCTGAAGCGTTCCAGTCAAATCTGGAGAACCGATTTGCTGCCGTGGAAACCACAACTGACGTTAACCAGAACCTTGAAGATGTGGTTCGAGTCCTCAGGGAAGAAGGTACGAGATTTTGTAAAATGCAGCGTAAAGGCAAGAAGTCGAAGCTTTCCGAAGAGACTTTGGGGCTAATGAAGAGACGACGGGAAAACCCACCCGTCACTTCGTCAGGGAAACGGACTCTAAACCGAGAGATTAGTACGCACGTGCGACGCGATCTCCGTTGCTCCAGTACCATAGAGCTTCCAGAGCGTGTTTTCAACACTTATAGAGTGATCAAGTGAGGAAAAGAGAAACTATTGCATATATGGACATCACACAAGAGGAAAAGAGACAGAGATATGCCCAAGATTTGTTGCCAAAATCAAACCGAAAACTACACCACCACACCACTGCCAAAAGCGGGAAATTTTAGTTTTCAAAATTTATGTAAAGTGGGCGATAAAAGTGGATGAAGCTTTATAAAAATAAAATAGTGGTTTGTTGCGTGCCCAAATATAAAACGAATCATAGAAATGATCCAGAAATGCAAAAGTTTCACAGGTAAATACAGAAAGTAATTGGTTTTTTCAAACTATGTTTTGAGCAATTATTTTCACTACCCAGTTCAATTAATTCATTTCAGCTATCATTATATTAGTTCCTCATGCTGCATAAGTCATTATTTCAGAAATTAAATAAGAATTGAAAAATATTTTGTGTAAAAACTGAATTGATTCACTTACGATAGGGATGTACAAAATGAAGAATGACACATATCGATATACGTAGTCGATATTTTTTTAACAGCTGAAGTCATGGCCCAGACTAGAAGTCTAATAAAACTACCAAACAATAACAATCAATACTTGGCGCCATTTTTGAGCAATTTAGCGATCATAATGACCACTACCGTACTTGTTTGAAAAAGCAGATAATTAAAATTTCTTTATTTTTGTAGGATACCAAGACCACCGTGTTCTTATGTTAACAAAGACTATATGCCTAGGCCGAAACAAGAAAATCAATTTAAATCTACAGAGTACGGGCCAACAAAATACTATTTAACCCAGTCCTAAAAAAAGGATAATAATTGATGGTGTTTATATTATTTCATCTCGTAGTTGATGTTTAGATATCATAAACAATGTAACGAGTAAACCTAATAAATAATAAAGAACCTCAGCCTTTTATTTTCAAGAATAAATTTGTTGTTCGTGATTTCGATAATCTGTTAGATTGTTATGGAAAGTACCAACACTATTGTGCTAAATGACAGCAGATGTCAACGCATACATAGACAATCACTCACACATGCGCAATTCATTTTTTGGCACGTTTTTATAGGCGCTTTATCAATCTATTACTTTACATCATTGTCCAGTACTCTCTCTATTGAGAGAGCGATTGAGCAGAACCGGGGTTCAAAAGTGTTCGTACAATCTCTTGGAAGAAGCCACCTGACGAAGTTGACCATAGAAAGTGGAGAAGTCGTTGTCTCGAAGCCGGCGGTCCTTTCGGAAGTAGAAAACTTCTATGGCCGGTTATACGCTTCGCATGCATCTCGACCTGACCCCGGAAATGAGGACTCTAGAGCCACTCTTACACGCCACTACACCGAAGACCTGCCAGAAGTCAGCATTGACGAAATCGAGATCGCTCTTGGGCGGCTTAAAAATGGAAAAGCCCCTGGAGAGGACGGCGTAACAACAGAGCTGTTAAAAGCAGGAGGCAGACCCGTACTCAGGGAGCTCCAAAAGCTTTTTAACGCTGTCCTCTTTGAAGGGAGAACTCCAGAGGCGTGGAGTAGGAGTGTGGTCGTCCTGTTCTTCAAAAAGGGAGACAAAACCCTACTGAAGAACTATCGACCCATTTCCCTTCTAAGCCACGTCTATAAGCTGTTCTCAAGAGTGATCACGAACCGTCTTGCGCGAAGACTCGACGAATTCCAACCACCGGAACAGGCTGGGTTTCGGAGCGGATACGGCACCATAGACCACATCCACACAGTGCGGCAGATTATACAGAAAACTGAAGAATATAATCAGCCCCTGTGCCTAGCATTTGTGGACTATGAGAAGGCCTTTGACTCGATTGAAATCTGGTCTGTTCTGGAGTCCCTGCAGCGATGCCAAGTAGATTGGCGATACATCCAAGTGATGAGATGCCTTTACGAAGCAGCCACTATGTCCGTCCAAATCCAAAATCAGCAAACAAGTCCTATACCGTTGCATCGAGGTGTGAGACAAGGGGATGTTATCTCCCCGAAATTGTTCTCAAATGCAATGGAGGATATGTTCAAGACGCTGAACTGGAAAGGACGTGGCATCAACATCAATGGCGAGTACATCTCTCACTTGCGATTTGCTGACGACATCGTCATCGTGGCAGAAACGCTGCAGGACCTACAACAGATGCTGAATGACCTGGCTGACTCTTCTGTGCGCATCGGTCTACGGATGAACTTGGACAAAACCAAGGTCATGTTCAATGAACATGTACTACCGGAACCGATTGCGATACACGGCGCCGTTCTCGAAGTTGTTCAAAAATATGTATACCTCGGGCAGACATTGCAGTTAGGTAGAAACAACTTCGAGGACGAGGTGAACAGAAGAATTCAGTTGGGTTGGGCAGTGTTTGGGAAGCTACGTCGAGTCTTCACATCGTCGATCCCACAGTGCCTAAAGACAAAAGTCTTCAATCAGTGCGTCCTACCCGTCATGACATACGGAGCCGAAACGTGGACACTAACGGCACGGCTGGTCCACAAATTTAAAGTCACTCAGCGGGCTATGGAGAGGGCTATGCTCGGCGTTTCTCTGCGAGATCAAATCAGAAATGAGGTGATACGGCAGAGAACCAAGGTTATCGACATAGCCCACCGGATTAGCAAGCTGAAGTGGCAGTGGGCTGGCCATGTTAGCCGTAGAACCGACAACCGTTGGAGTAAACGTGTTCTTGAGTGGAGACCGCGTCTCGGCAAGCGTAGTGTAGGACGTCCTCAGGCAAGGTGGAGTGATGATCTGCGCAGGATGGCTGGCAGGAGCTGGATGCGAGCAGCCGAAGATCGAGTACAGTGGCGTGCAAAAGGAGAGGCCTATGTTCAGCAGTGGACTACAACAGGCTGATGATGATGATGATGATACATTCTTATCTACCTTGCGGGCACCACCAACCTTGGAATTTGGGGTGCCCGTGGCGCAGTTGTGACAGTTATCGACGACGGTCGCTGTTATAAAGCAATAAACGCTCAGTCGTAAATGGGATGGGTGACCACGCCGACCGAAATTTAGTGATGTGTATTTCGGGCATCTCCATGCATCGGAAGCCACGTTAAGCAGGTGGTCCCGGTTGACGTCGCCAGATGTCAGTCGTTAAGCATAGTCAGACGCCTTAGGGCGGCTTGATAACATCTGACCTTAAGGTTGCTTACACCCCTCCAACAATCCGCACCGAACCCGCGTGTTGGAGTACGGCTTGTTCCATCTCATAGTTGAGGTGAGGCCTGTGCCCAGCAGTGGGACGTATAGAGGCCGTTTATGGGCATTTGGGCAATGGTCTCTATCCCAAAACATTACGACCCCAACAGTCATCAGTTTTTCGCGTTATGAACCGCGTACTGCCTCTTCGACCTGCTAAGATAACCCACTGGGCTACATCAGTCGTTTTTGTCCTTAGTAGTTCCACGATTATATGTAAAATATTTATATTAGGTAGACATGCTCTTCAATGTTTCCCTGTCTATGATATATTGTATCGTTCAGTTTGAATTACATCGAGAATTTATTATTCACCGGTGTGCTTCCCTAACGGCTTAACAGCGGTTTAATGTCTTGCCAGCCAATATCTGGGGCGTAGGCACTCACTGGGGCTAACTAGATCTAGCCTGGCTCTAGCGGTATAGTTTAATCAAGCGTTGGCTGGAGAATATGGCAAAGACAATAAACACTAGCTTATAGATGTATTGCCACAGAATACATAACATTAGATTAGAGGTGCCCGTGGCGCAGTTGTGACAGTGATCGGTGACGATCGCTTATGTAAAGCAACACACGCCGGGTCGGAAATGGGATGGGTGACCACCCCGACCGAAATTTAGTGATGTATATTTCGGGCATCTCCGTGCTTCGGAGGGCACGTTAAACAGTTGGCCCCGGTTGACGTCGCTAGATGTCAGTCGTTAAGCCTAGTCAGAGGCCTGAGGGCGGCTTGATAAGATCTCAACATTAAGGTTGCTCACTAATCTTACACCCCTCCAACAATCCCCACTGAGCCCGCGTGTTGGAGTATGGCTCGTTCCACCTCGTAGTAACATAGTTTCTGTGTTTAGTTGACTGGTAAAATTGTAAAGGTTGGTTGCAATCAAAATTCCTAGAATCTATTTACCTAGTAGTTATCTAATCGATCACAATAGCTACTTGTGCATAAGCAATCAACGATAATCCTAGATAATTATAGTAATTATTCGACGTTATGTGCGGCAAGGTATACGTTATTGAAGGTTGAATTTCTGCTGCACAAAAATATGAAAGACGTACGGTATTCTAATCATTAGAATCGTTAGAAAGATTAAACAATGCGGTTCTCACAACAAAACAATTAACTAACTTTATCTCTTCGTAATGAAATTCAGACCTAGTTAAAGCTATTGTGAAGCCGCCAAAAGGAAACTAATGTAAATTGTGCATCTTGACGATGGTAATTGCTTAGACGACTAAATGTGGGTCTCCTCATCGTATGGTGGCAAAATCATTGTTAGGTATTACCCCTGCTATAAGATTTGGGCTAGGCCACAAAATTCACACTATACCGCAGGCGTCCCAAGATTGGCCATTAGACTATCACCCAGCAGCCTTGCCTTGCCTTATAACTAGGTGCCTTAAACCCCAATCATTTTAAAATCTCTTCTCCTGAAACCCTTGACGCTATATAGCTGACAAGTTGACTGAAGCGTACGGCAGTTTTTATCGGAGTTTGGTATCAGATTTGAGAATACAATATGTCGACCAGCTCACCTTAGCAGAGTCCATGCTCTGTTGAAAGTTGAGTGAGATTCTGACACTTCGCGCCAAAGATGATGCGGTTTATAGGTCTGTATGACATATCATTATTGCATAAATGTGATTTATTGAGAGAACTACTTATAAAGTTCCAGTTAGTTGTGTTAATAAACTTGAACTTTATAAGTACTGAGAGAACTAAGAAAGTTCAAGTTGTGTTAACATAACCAACAACATAGGAGATACTGTTATTATTAACGTCAACACAGATTTAGATTGAGTGTGCTGTTTGAGATCAAAAATTGTTGCACCTATGTGCAAGACCATGCTAAAAGCTTGAGAAATTCCGCAATAGTGTAGATAATTTGGCCGGAGAAACCAATTTGTTCTAGTAAAATGATTTCGTATTTGTATTGTCTTTTTGCAACGGTTGCATAACTGCTATCGGCCTGACATTGCCATAGTTTCGAGGAAATTAGTCGGCAAATACGACGCGAAGTGTTAACTACTTCAAGTGCAAACGCAGTTCCGTTGGAAGTGTTAATGAATTAGACACAAGTCTTTATATTTGTACTAATTTAATTAGTGTTGTGTCGTGCACAGAGATTAATGGGACGAAAAGCATGGATGCTAATAAAAAGGAAAATTTACAAAAATAAACAGCCTTTTCCCAGGTTGTATTAAACCTGATTACCCGATGCAAAACAGGCCTTTTAGTAATATGGTAACCGCAGTATTTAACACAGCTTGCACTTAAGAATAATCTGAGTATGGTGCTCTGACATTCTGAAACGATTAAACTAGATTTAAGAACATAGCACCGTTGTGGCAACCACAATCATGTCAAGAAAATTGTGATGACTGGGTAGAGGGGAGAAATACTTTCTGCCTATTTTAGTTCAACAAAATATGTCTCCCTACTTCACAAACGGTAATTTAAGTTAGGATGAATAAGCTATTCATTATATTTCTGTAACTACTATTGACATGATTGAGGTCTCATAAGTAACCAGAATGTTTTTCATTTTTTTATGGTTTTTTATATCTAGTTGCGTTCATTAATTTTCCCTTCAAAAACTATGTATTTTTTGAAATATATAAACAACTTCAATAATAATAATCATCGAATTTAAAAAAAAAACCACCAATTTACTATCCTATAAAATAACGATAATTTGGGCTACCAGTTATGGAAATAAATGGAACTGACGAATGCCTCTTGGTAAAGTTTTTGCAGATTTAGATAATCAGGTTTAGCGTTGACAGAATAATATATGCTGAAGCGCAGGTCACTGCCAAGGTTTGAGAAAATTACGCCATCCCACATAGCTTTTAATACTCTGGGATTTCCGCATATGCCGCAGTGTACAGTAGTAATAGGCCGCTGGTATAACTTACGCGGCTGAATAAAAACCGGCGCGGAGTTTTAACAAGTTTCAAAGCATTGTAAGAGCGCCATTGTGGTGAATTGTGGCGGGAAATGCGGCCGCGAGTTTCGAGATTACTGTGACGTAATAACCGGGATTTTTGAATCTGTGCTTGGAAACCATCATGGCTGTTCTAGTGATGTGAACGGGATTTTGGATGCCAAAATGTTGGCGGATAGAGCGTCATGTCAGCTCTTCGTACTTTTCATGGGTAAGTATTACAAATATAATTTTCATTACTCATACTCTGAAAGTAGGTCATTACTGACCTGAGAAGCGGGCTGAAAGTAACACTTTTCATCCCTAGGGAGAATCACTTTCAACTGACAGCTGTCAAATAATTTTTTTAAAAAACTAGTTATTTTTCACATATCTATTGAATCATGTTCCTACTTTCTATACAGCCACGATGTAAAATTGAAATAACTTAAAGTTAAGTATTGATCAGATAATATATATGTTTTAAATAACTTTATTATAATTTCGTTTCAACAATTTCTTTAAAATAACTTAGCTTTGAGCAAAATATTTACCATTTTTCCAATGATGAAAAAACAAAATAATGGCTGAATAGCGGGCCGGCCACAGAAAAAAAACAAAAAAAAAATAGGCGTGAAAGCGGCAATTCGATCTTCACATATTTTCCTCATTTTTTCTTTAGCTAATTCATGTTTTTATTTGTACTTTCCTCGTATTTGTAATGAAAAGCACAGTGTTTACCTCGGGTGAAAGACTTATTTAGTCCCTCGAACTATTGGCGCCCTCACTTCGTTCCGGGCGCCAAACCCCGTCTCGGGACTAAATAAGTTACTTTCACCCCTAGGGTAACAATGTACTATTTAACAGCAGCACTTTTAGCAGCAGTTGATTATTCATTAAAACCAAAATTGCAAATAAGAAAAGGAGCTGACGTCATAAACAAGTAAAGTAAATAACTTTTTCAGAATGACACATTAATGAACTGGTTAGAACACAAATCCTACTTTATTATAAATGTGACAGTTTGTTTGTGTGGATGTGGATGTTGCTCTTTCACGCAAAAACTGCTGAATGGATTTGAATGAAACTTTACAATAATATAGCTTATGCATCTGAAGAACACATAGGCTACAGTTTATTAAAAAAATAGTTAGTTAGTTATTAGATAATGAATGTGAGAAAATATATTGCTTTCTTGGCTTGCCAAACCATGCTCTCACGGAGGCGACATACCTGAACCCTACGCGGGCCTAAGCGCGACTTGCCTGGATGATGTGCAGCCACGGCGCCAAAAAAACAAAAGAATAATACAAACAAAACAATTGATGCAAGGAAGAAAGGGGAAAAGTGTTCCAGCCGCGCATACTTTGAATAATTTTGGTTCGTAAATATTAATTGATGGAAGTTAATTTGATAAGGCTGGCCAAGTTACGCAGTGTGAAAATATTGGAGAGTAAGAGAACTCTACTTCTAACATCCAGTGATTTGTGTGAGTGTTTCAGGGCTACATAAGAAGGATCAGTTAATTATAGTAACATAACTTTCTATTACATTTAGGTGTCTACCAAATTTTAGACCAGGGAAGTAAGTTAAGTTGAGGTTGGCGAAATCGCAATAGTTGATGACGTCACGTCAATCCTCGTGGCTTTCATTGCAACAGAAAAAAAACGTCATCGCTCATGCGGTCGTTTTTTTTTGCAGTGACTCTCTAAGCCCCGAAGTCACAAACGCAAACCAACGATGAGTATCCCTCATAAGTATAGCTGTCCCTTTCAGTTCTATTGACATTTTACGGGACAGCATGAAAGTGAGCGCGTGCGTGTTTAAATAATTGGTCATTATAATTTTATTATTTTTTGAATATTTGGTTGGTAGCGAGGTTTAACTCAGTGGTGCAATCTATATCCACTCTCTGAAGCTTCGGAGCCTTCAGAGCTTTTATTAGCTCTCATGGTAGCTCCTCTGAAATCGCAGATGTCACATGTTTAATAGGTATTGTTGCATTCATATGAGTCGTTTTCCGCACAAGAGGTTTATTTATAGAACAGATGAACAGTATTTACTTTAGTTCAATGGCCATCGATATATCGCGTAGATATATTGCAAGTCACGACCACGACGTCAGCAGAGCAGTTCAGTACCAGAAATTGGCTTGCTCATTGCTCAAACTAAAATATCATGCAAGTTGTTATCACCAGACAAATATTAAGAGTTTGGGTCAAAATTAGCTCCGAAAATAATGAAGAATTTTTAATAAATTAAATGAATATCCGATGTTTAAGTTTCAAACTCTTTTGGATAGCCACTGGACGCATAATTTCTTGTTTGAAATTACTTCAGTCAGTAACTGGTATCGTGGTAAAATAGTCGGACGGAACAGATTGGGTGGTACCACGATCCCGTTGACGTCTGTCTGAAGACGAAGGAGTCTTCCTTGGCCAGTTATTAGGTGGTGTAGTGATGTGTGTTATCTCAATGTAAGATTGCTCATTTTTTTTTCTTTTTACCAGTTTTCACAAATTGTTAGTTGAAATGAGGTTCGATACTGAACCTCTTTTATAAAAGTTGATGATCGAAAACAAAAGGTATGAATGATTTGTAGGTACCATTCATACGGTCTATTTGTACGAGTATTCCTATTTTTGAGTAACTCTGTTGTTTAGACTAGTTATTTATCTAAACAAGTACTATCTACCTTTAACCTATCCGATACCAAGTTCATTGAATTCGCAAGTCCTCGTACTGACTAAAGAGTAGCAAGTTTATTAAGTTATTTATTGTTGCAGGGCTAACAGAAGTTTATTACACTACCAACCCCATCGGCCAGTGCAGCTATTGCTGTCAGAGAGATGACAATGTCGATATAAAGTACAAGCTTTACACCAGGTAGGTACATCGTCTTTATACTCTCCATTTACCTATTACGCCCTCATATAACCGATGACTGTTTCCCGTTTTTGCTAAGAGACGAATCAGAAATGCTGAAAGAATAAAGCCGCTGACGTAGCCCCCCGCGGGTAAGTAGTGGTGGAAGTGGCTGTAGGTGGCCGAAGAAGTGAGAGCCGTTGGGCCCGAAAAGTTCTCATGTGGACACTTCAACTTTGCGGTTCCAATGGATTGGCGCGAACGCATTGACGGGCCAAG
Source organism: Udea ferrugalis (assembly GCA_950022985.1). Classification (NCBI taxonomy): domain Eukaryota; kingdom Metazoa; phylum Arthropoda; class Insecta; order Lepidoptera; family Crambidae; genus Udea; species Udea ferrugalis. The sequence continues at coordinate 11,429,334 of OX465532.1, read as the reverse complement.
GAATGGATGACCTGATGAACATCGCAGATTTCAGTTGAATTTAGACCACCTTCATCCTGGCGTTCAGGAAATTTATGTAAAACTATGAAGATGACGTTGTTTTAGTCGGGGGTTTCCGGGACACAATTGATAAACACTGTTCCGTGACAACTAGCACATCGCGAAGAATGTGCTACGACTATCCTACAATCGTTGTCCGTAACACGTGAATTACGTGTGGAATATCGATTCGAGCTTCCATTAAAATTAAAAAGTGCCGGTACTAGCGTTCGTACACCGGCGTCGCGTGCAAGCGCGTCGTTCGCGTAATTCTGCCGAAGAGAATGGGGGGAAGACTGAATGCTCACTCGTTCAGCGTATTGAATTAGAACGCGCTCGGTTTGATTCACTGTTTGTAAGGCTGGCTGATTGGCGAGCAAATCGATTATTTAAATGGGTGGAATTTGGAAATGTAACTAAGGAGGTCAAGTGCCGATTCTTTCAATTTGCATTGTGCTGGATAATTTGCTGGTATTGATGGCAGTGATTACGAGCGCCGGTTTATACGCAGAGTCATTTGTAATGTTACAAATCTATGAAATAAAATTTAGAATAATTAGTTTTGCTTATACTATTTTAATGTGGCGTTTTAGGACTTTTGTAAGGGAAATGTTTACTATCAAACAGTTAAGATACTTACAAGATCTCGACTATGTTCATAAGTTCAAAGCCTTTTTGCAAAAATGCAAAATACTTCGTCTCCTATGAAATAAGAACCCTCTCACCCTCAAGATAAGGGCTCTTGTCATTCGGCCTCTTCTGTATCTTTAATAGGCAGAATATGTGTACTTATGTATTTTTAACAATTCCGTTTTCCAGATCAAATCCCAACAGATCCCAGCTGATCCGCGTGGGCAATCCTCGGGACCTGCAGCAGTCATTCTTCGACTTCACGAACCCCACCGTTGTCTACCTGCATGGGTTCTCCGACTCAGCCAAAGGGTCAAGCTCGAAGCTGCTGAGAGATGGTGAGGCCCCTCAAATTCCGGTGCAAGAGTTCTGACACTCAATATGCTAGAAGAACCAAAAACATTCACACTTTTTGGCAATAAACAAAAAACGGAGCCTGTGTTTAGCACCAAAAGCTCCAAAAGCACCAAAAATCCTATGATTATGGCACTGAAGATCAGAGACGTTTTTAACCGCTGGATATTGACTGTAGCGACATCTATCTTGCCACATAGAAACTACAATCCTGAAAAGCGGTATCAATGTTTTTGGAGCGATTGCGCATAGATAGAAGAACCCGACAACAAACATCGGGCAGTAGACCACCAGACACAACACCCTCCTTTTCATTCATTGGGAGATCAGGAATTCAACACCCTGTTCTCCTCACGTTTCCTAAATTTACCATTGGTCCATACATATAAAGTGACATACTGATGTTGTTGAGGACTCCTATGGGGTTCAGGTTCACGCTATGAGGAAAATCAAAAACCTGGAGTTCCTTTGGTCATGATATATTTTTATCAACAACGTCAAATATGACATAAAAAAAGAAGACAAAAATAATACAAAAATATAAAAGTAAAACTATTCCAAAAAGGGTCCATTCGTGGACATTCTCCCCTTTTTAAAGGGGAACAACCCTCTTCAGTGGCCGCCGCAATATCCCGCCTTGGGTTTGAATATCTACCACCCTGACTATGCCGTCACGTCCCGGGTACAGAGCCACAATCACCCCTCGTGGCCAAGTTCCCCTCGGTAGATCGCCGTCACCGATGAGTACCGGGTCTCCAACCTTGACCGTGACATCTGTTCCCGGTACGCGTCGTGGAGCAAGGGTAGGTAGATATTCGGTGACCCAGCGGCGCCAAAAATGATCGGCCAGCCTCAGCGCCTTACGCCAACTGCTCCTACCCAAAAGGTCCGCGTCGGTGAGTTGCTCTGCCATGAACTGATGCCCGGATGACTGTCCAATCAAAAAGTGATTTGGCGTTATGGCTTCTGGATAGTCAGCATCAGGGGAGACGTGGGTAAGTGGGCGCGCGTTCACAACTGCCTCTGCTTCCGCCAATAGGGTCATCAAAATTTCTACTTTGGGGGCTCTTTCTCGCAGTGTGACATTTAAGGCGGTCTTTACGCTTCGCACTAGCCTCTCCCAAGCTCCGCCCATAAAAGGAGCCGCTGGAGGAATGAACCGCCATGAAATTTTGTTCTCCGCTGCGAAGTCCGAAACTGTGCTATCGTAAAGCGTTCGTAGCTGTCGGTTGGAGGACCATATGTTGAGGACTCCTATGGGGTTCAGGTTCACGCTATGAGGAAAATCAAAAACCTGGAGTTCCTTTGGTCATGATATATTTTTATCAACAACGTCAAATATGACATAAAAAAAGAAGACAAAAATAATACAAAAATATAAAAGTAAAACTATTCCAAAAAGGGTCCATTCGTGGACAGATGTATTTATATACTTGACTGCAGCTGAAAGTTCGCCCACGTTCGGTTTGTGAATGTTCCTTCCACCTTAACGATAACAGTCAGTGTACCTCGGTTTCCCTATTTTGGATATACCTATTCGTAGGCATATGTTATACTTGACATGTCACTCCAACACATTTTAGAATTATCTATAGGCAAAATGTAGTAGCTCGTGGCAAGGCTCTTTGGAATTGTTAGAGCAAGGTGAATCGCTCGATGCCTCAATTTAAATCTTTTAACCTTTTTGCAGTCCATCTGTCGGTAGGCGACTACAATTTCATCACGGTAGACTGGGCAAGGCTGGTCGCTTTTCCTTGGTGAGTTAACTCTTATGTTTATTGCAAGTTTCGCTCCAGTAGCATCAGCTTTTTAAACATAAGCTTCAAGCTTCTTTAATCGTCAACGAAATAAGTGCTAGTCTGAACTAAAGCGATTATAATTAGGAATGTGCTTTCTTAAGAACCAAATTTCATTTCACATTTTACTCATTGTGCTAGGAGATTGTTTAAACACAACAGCTTGGTAAGTATAGGAACATGAGCTAAAATGCTAGTTTACTTAGGATATTTAAGGAAGTGAACAAGTAATTATAATAAAAAAATAGTCGTTTTGTAAAACATGTGACTGGACAAGTGTAATTTGAAGGTCTCTACATGTAAATCCGTAATGCTATGTAGGTATCACTACACTTAAAGGACTTTTATTTGCTCATAGACACTTGTTCCTGTACTTGTAATTTTATTGATCACATGTGTAACTCACTAAGTTGAATACCATTAAAAGTATGTGGTTATTATGTGCTAGACCATTGTTGACTGACTTCAGGAACCTCGACGCAGGCTAGATCCCTCCCCAGTTTTATTTCCTTTGTTCTCACTAGTTCGATTCAGTAGTTCGATCGTCGAACTAGTGAGAATTTTTTTTCTCATTTGTTCGACCGTCGAACTAGTGAGAATGTTTGTTCTCACTAGTTCGATCCGTTAACTTATTATTATTATTAATCGAGAAGCAAGAACATTAAGTACCGATATAATAGATATTGGTCACAAATACATACATTGTATAGGTAATCATAAAATGAAAATCTTTTATGTATATTTTGTAGGTATAATAATTATTTAAGTATTATTGAAATATAGTAAACGCCAAAATTCGACTGCAAGTAAATTAATAGTAAACAATACAAACAGTTTAAATACATAATACAAATCATTGTCATATCACCCGGAAGTCGTCCACTGGTATATTTCCTTAAATGCATCTATGCCTATAGCACTTAGGTATGTGCATAATAAGTTTAGTATTATAAATATTTAACTAAACGCCCCACCCCAGAAAGAGTGTGGTCATAGTTCTGTTGTCTTATTTTGAGGGTACATGATTTTTGTTATATTTTGAGGGTAGATGTTTCGCAAAATGGAAGTATTACGCTGTTCAGCTCTGCAGTAGCAATGTTTATTTCGTGGTGCCTGTTTATTTTACTGTTTATATTTTCGGAATAATGTCTAAAGAAGTGAAATTAATAAAAAGCGGTCGTGGAAGGATTCTGCAATTAGAAGGACATCAATATTATTCTATGCGTAAATACCAAAATGGCTACAGCGTTTGGCGGTGTAAAAATTATAAAAGTTTAAAATGTACCGGTTCCGTCACAATGAATATGGTAAGTCTTGGTTATTTTATATGTACATAATGATAATTGTTGTACGTATATTCACATATTATAGGTGTTGTATGTGTATTTTTATTTGTTATAGTTTTAATGTACAAGCAAAATAATTCATGAATTCCTATATTTTTTAAACATTTGTTTTGTTTAAGGACTTCACTAATAATTTACAATCAAAACAATTGTGATTTTGACGTTTACTATATTATAATAATACTTAAATAATAATTATACCTACAAAATATACCTAAAAGATTTTCATTTTATAATTACCTATACAATGTATGTATTTGTGACCAATATCTATTACAAGCGGCCGCCCGCGACTTCGTCCGCGTAGAATTTAGTTCAGCCAGCGAGTACAAATTTTATTGTAGCCCAAATGTTATTTCGATGTTAAACCCTTCTAATTCGGAACGCACCCATAGTTACGCTGATGACAGCCATACCACGTGATGCCACGTACATTTTCATATTTTACTTGATATTTTCAACAATTTACAAAATATCTTCATAAATTGTAGCCTATGTGTTATTCAGATGTTTAAGCAACATTATTGTAAAGTTTCATTAAAATCCATCCAGTAGTTTTTACGTGAAAGAGAAACACAGCACATCCAGACATACAAACTTTCGCCTTTATAATATTAGTAGGATATCGGTACTTAATGTTCTTGCTTCTCGATTAATAATAATAATAAGTTAACGGATCGAACTAGTGAGAACAAACATTCTCACTAGTTCGACGGTCGAACAAATGAGAAAAAAAATTCTCACTAGTTCGACGATCGAACTACTGAATCGAACTAGTGAGAACAAAGGTTTTATTTCAAGTTACACGCATTGAGCTTCCGTTCGCAAATAAACTGTGTAAATATAATATTTTTCTTAGGGGAAGCGTTTACTGTTTTATTTACTTCATCGTGGCCGTTCGCCAAGTACATACATTTCTGATTTATGTGCCGTTTCCTCTGGTTATGTAACTTACGTGTTACATATCTATTCGTACTTAAATAGGACGTTGTGACATGTGGGAACGTTATCTTTAAATATGCGGGTTGGGTTTCCTACATAGATTTTTATTATTATGTTACAATTGCATTTTACAGCTCGGAAGTTTTATCCGCCTTTGAGACGCTTACTATAAGATAGTTTTACTGATTTTATAGTGAGTTATTACAATTATTGAGTAGTGTGTAGCGTATTCATTCAGTGTATACGACATACGGACATGCAAATATTTATTTATATATTCGTTTTTCATCGCACTGAAAACTTGTTTAGTTAGATAATGTTCCCCCAATAAAAAAGACGCTTTTCTTTTGAAGGGTAAACTTCCCTAGTACCCACATTGTCATCAAATTAGGATCTGATGATGGTGTGCTGGAGAAATCGAGATAGAAACTCTTCAAGTTTCATAAGCAAACTGGAAGTGATTTGGAAATTTTGTAAACAACATAACTCACCTATTTAAAGACATTCCAGGTACATAACAGCGGTGCAAAACACCCGGCATATGGGCCGGCAGTTGGCCGGCTTCGTCGAGTTTCTGCAGAACGCAGGAGTGCCTGCGACCTCTCTGCATATCATCGGGTTCTCGCTAGGGGCCGAGGCGGCTGGCTTCGCAGGCAAGGAGCTCAACAGGCGAGGTGCCATTCGGATAGGAAGGATCACAGGTACATTTTATTTTTGTAGAGACGACTACCGACTAGCGCATTTGTACCGAGCGCAGGTTGAGATTTGAGACATTGGCGCTTAAGATATTTGCCGGAACACTTATTGCGTATGGACATTTGCGCGTATGGACATTAGTTTTGCGCGAACACTATTTTTCAAAAGCCAAATCAAATTACACTTAAGTATCTCTAGTATTAAGTCACAAAGTAATGTGCAAATGCGAAAGCCGCTGACTTTTCATTAATGAAAAACACCATGAAAACCCAGGAAAACAAGAAACGGTAGATAAATTGTAAAATTTGGGCTCTGGTGGTTTTGTTCATGGCAACAATCAACTAAAGAGGGAAGATGGGATCAATTAAACTTAGGTTTCTAATACTTTTAAAACAATTTTGTACAATGCCTGCCTGTCAAGTAGGAATTTTCACTTGAGATTTATTAGTGAGAAAATTATTTTTCAAAAACAGCAACACGAATAATGTCCCACTTAAGAAACGAAAAATTATATTATGAAGAACATCTTTGTTTTTCTTTACGCTTCTTGTAAAATTCCCTTGTAGTTGGCAGCAAAATGCAAAATACGAAACTAACATTTAAACCTAGATAATAATTTACATATTTCCGGCATTCATTAAACTTTCTCAAACTTACTGGTCTGCTCAAGTTGACTTGGTTTATTTAATTAATTTCCTGTTTTCTTTCTCATCAAAACTGTAAACCTCTGTTGGTTCATTCATTTTGTACTGTAAAACCTATTTACCTATTTATTTCAAAAAAAGAGTTACGGGTGAGTTTCTTGCTGGGTCTTCACAGTAGAAACAACTTTTTGAAGCCGGTGGTAGAGCCACGTTGTCTACTTAAGAGTACATGTTTTTTATATAAGGTCTATGTATTGTATTATTATTTATGGTTAAAAATAAGATATTTAACGATTCGAAAGTAATGTGTCATGGTATACTCGAATAAAGAAATTTAAATATTTCAATTTTTTGTATCATATGGATAAGGACAGCATTTCTAATGCTGAAGTTTATACAGTCGTATAAGTAGAAATAAGAGCTCTCTAGCTTATTTATTTAGCATTAAAACCTGCTTTGGTACTTTGCCTTTTTCAAACATAATAGTCGAATCTATTCTTTCTTTTCACTAGGCCTAGACCCAGCTTACCCTCTCTACAGCGTGACAAACCGCAACGACCATCTCGCGCGAGGAGACGCAGTCTTCGTGGACGTGCTGCACACGAATCCTGGAGTCCTGGGGTTCCCTCAGCCTATAGGCGACGTGGACTTCTACGCAAACCACGGCCAATGGATACAACCGGGCTGTTGGGTTCACGAGCTCCTGAAGAACATGGAGTTCAGGTATCTTTGTGAGTATTTTTTATTATTTTACTGTCAACGTTTCCCTCATGAGTTATGGGAAAAGAAGTTCTTCAAAGGGTTTTGAAAAGGTTTTCATAGGGTCGCGCGACTGTTGCACCTGGTTATAAACCAATGTGCCTTTTTTTACGGGGGAGTGTGGGGCTCCAGAGAAAATAACATCCGCGGAGGGCATCTTCTGCGCGGTAGAAGGAATCCCTGAAGACCCCTGTGCGGGACTCTGCCAGAGGACCCCTACCACGCTGTCCAGAAACTCAGCTCCTCATGAGGGGAGTTATGCCGTCCCTCATACACCCGCCGCTGTCACCGGCAGTGCGAGGCCCCTAAGCACCGTGGCCCTCCCCGGGATCACCTGTGCAATGGAGGCACACAGGGGTCCCCTTTAGTCGCCTTTTACGACAGGCGGGGGGAAGGTAGGTCGAATTCTAACGCCCCGAGGCACGGACGAGATAGGTAAGGTGCCTGCATCCACCTTTAAATAGACTAATGATAAAAAACACTACTAAGAACTTCTGGTTAGGAACGGATAATGGAACTAGTGGCAATAAACACATCCACCAACCGGACTAGCAACGTTACATCCCACATTTCTGCCACAACGGCCATCAGTTCTTCGACAAATACAAAAACCAAAAGATCACGTACATACATATAAATACATACTTTTTATAACTTACACTGTCTGTATCAAGAAATTGAACATTATTGGTGGTGACAACAAACTTATTTTTCCTCCTGAGAGGAAGTTTGCGATTGTTTTCTTCGTCTTATCTAATCCTACTTTAGATACAATTTATTCATAGGCGGGTCCAACTCTTTCGAGTGAGTAAATCTCGTAACGTTCGCTTTCCGGCCGGATCTTGAAAAGCCCTAGCTTTTTAATATCAATTCCCGCGCTATGTGTTTTCTGGAATGGAAAACTACTAAATCGAGAAAACTGAAGTTTGGAACATAAGTTTATTTTATAACCATCCCCTAAGAAAGCTAATTTCAAATTTTAGGGACCGGAATGAGAATGGTTATTGTAGGAAAGTCTTTGTTCTTCGAATTTAGAAACATGGAACAGCTAGTTCGTCCTTGAATTGACCCGTAGTAGACATTAGACAATGACTTACTTACCCCGGAGTTTTAATTTTCAACCAAAACCCCAAAGTTAAGCAGCATTTTGAAGTCGAGCTTCCTGTTTCTGTTCTGAATTATTGTAGCACAACATCAGTAGAGCGTTCTTCTAGCTTGAGGACAAAACATATAGCGAAGACAATGACATCCAGTGACGAATAATGACGATGAACTAAAATACCTACTTAGTTTCATTGGTTCCGTTCAAAGAGACCGCTTTTTTACACTAATTAGCAATGAAAATGTTATCAAAACTCACTTATATTAAAACCAGGAGAGAAAAACACTTTTGTTGGTAGCTATTGAACGAACGAACTTACTCGTATTGAGCGAACTTTAAAACAATCGTTATTTTTAAATTGAAAGTTTCCTGCTAAAGCTAAAATTAGACTTCGTTAGAAAAATACCGTACCTACCTACGTTTAAAACAGATGAGTTTGAAGCGCAAATAGCAAGGTTCATCGTGGTCTTTGTGCCCGCTCCTCCCGCGCCCCATCCCGGTGACGTCATCACATCGATCGCGCTCCCGCCGAAATATTATGCGGCTGTTGGGTTGCAATGCCGCGTAATTTATTTAATCTGTGGAAACTATCGCTGGGTAATAGGTCCCGTGACGCAATGAGTTTCCCGAGCTTGGAGCTTCTTTAGGAAATGTGTTTGGTTATTTATGTAAAAAAGTTTCAGAAGCCGTGTTTGTTTATTATGTTTTCTGTTTGGTTTTACAACAAAAGAAACTCAATCTTCCTTAAATGTATGTCTTTCAATGAAGTAGATTTCACCTGTTTAGTGCATCATAATGTACCTAACTAACTCACTCACAATTAAAATCGTGGGAGGTTCTGTCGGCCACACAGGCCAGGTAGTTTATTTTAAAAGTTCGACCGTTGAAGAGGTCCTGGCTACAGCGCGAAAGTCCTGGTCGCGTCCCCTGACGAACGTTAACGGTACAAACATTTGTTTAGGTGTTGCCATTTATACAACTTGTGTGAATTTAAGAAAATAGCTTTGCTGCAGTGCGGCTGCTGATCTTGCGTAAGGATGTGCCACAGAAATTTTGCAACCTTCTACATTCTCTGTCTATTTCTGCTCGTAGGTTCTTAATTCGAATTGGTGGAACTCACAGTGGATCAGTGGCAATGACCACCGAAGTTAGAGTCGATTGCTAGGGGCGTTAGGTTTACTTTTCGGGCATCTCCTTGATTAGAAAGGCACGCTAAGCAGCTAGTGAGGCTAAGGACCTCTAGAATAAAAAAAAAAGAATTTGAGTCATCTCTAGAGTCTCAGACCCACACAAAGATACCTATAGCTTCATCAACTTCATCATCTTTCTCTTCTTCAAAAGAGATTTCAGTTAGTGAGAAAACAAATACCAAAAAATATACGTAATTACGCAATTCGGCACAGCCAAAGAAACTGCTGGGTTCCAGAAATAACTGCTTACAAAATAATATTGGTGATATTCATGGAAATAAATTCACGACAACATTTTACCTATCATACATACGGATTCAGGGGGATGCGTGAGCTACGTGCGAATCGCCTATTGAGAGTTATTTTCGTAACGCGAAGGACTGTTGGGTGGATTTTAGATTTTTGAATAATTATGTTTTGTTGTTTCCGGGGTCAGCTGAACTTTTACGTCCTTTTACGCCCTACTGATGGCCTGGCAGGCCTGGCAGGCCTCACCTTCACTATGGGTTGTTGCGATGCAACATTCGGGTGCAGATGGTCCACAAAGATGGAGAAAGCTTTAAGAAACAAAAACCTTATAGAAAAAAATACTTACCTCCCGAAGAACTTTTGCGCTAGCTTTTCAGCATAAAGTCGCATGACCCATATCAAAACAAGCTTATTAAGACACGTCGGCAGCAGCGGCCAAGCTATCTTGCTGTAACAGCTCCCAGAACGAAGCTAATCTCGTTACAGAATTCGGTCAAATAACATATTCTTCTCAGGAAATTCGCCGGTCTAGTACTCCCCCTGGCAAGCGGCCAAAGATTGATCGTTAGCTAAATGTCAATAGCGGGTTTGATATCAGCCTGTCTTCCTCAATACCCAATACTTAGCGAACAGGTAATATTTTGGCAAACAGTTTTAACCAGACTAGTTGTGCCTATGGCTTCGCCTGCGTGGCATGAGAATTTTATTAGACAGTGGAAAGCGCAGTTAAATAAGACAAAGTCACCAGTAACATTCCTGGCAATAGTATTGTTGACTGCTATAGTGCTATCAGGGCGCCCAAATCAGTAACGGCGGGAGCTGTGTCACTGTAATAAAAAGGTGAATCGGCATGGCAAAGGATGCTACTATGACCCGTTTCAATAAAATCTGGAAGAAAAGAGAAATAGGTATCAAAACTAAGATCCGATTGGCACGAGGTCTGGTATTCCCTATCTTCTTGTATGGAGTGGAAACGTGGACAATCCTGACCCGAGAACGCCAATGTATCGACGCATTCGGACTGCGAAACGCAGCAATGCATCGATCCTAAACCAGCTCCATATGAAAAAACCCGCTTGTCTACCGTGTGTCGAAAACGCATTCTGGCCGGTTTTAGCCACACAATGCGCAGAGGCGACGTAAACTTGGGGAAATTGATAGTGGTTGCGAACGCAGAAGGCAAAAGGTCGTAAGTTCGTTCTGCAATAAGATGGACCGATCAAGTAAAGGACTCATCTTCCTCCAAATTCTACACGGTGGTAAAAACCCTCTGGACAGAAACGGATGTAGGTAGATCATCCGCTCCAGGTGCAACCCCGAAGCTGACCACGATACTCAGTTAAGATGGACCGACCACAGAGAGAGAGTCCGTGCCAAATAACTTTGTTTGAAGGTGCTAGGGCGAGGTATTTAGCTCTGGGAATTGCTCGGACCCACCTTTAATCACTGAAACTAAATTGTTTAAAATACATATTTTATGTTGGAATAAGGGTTCTGCTTTCTTACTTATCTTTACTTATCCTTAAGTCCTATAAAGGTTTATTATTATAATCATCATTTGTCGGAATGATAACTTGCCCTAACTTAACAGGTATCTCATAAAGAAACTCAGTAAGTAAAGTCGCGGAATTAAAAGGTTGACCAATTTTCAAACACATTCATTTACGCGTTGCAAGCACATGTTACCTAAGGTAATATGTGCTTGCTGATAATAAAATTAAAATTCGATTAGACGTATGTTCCTTCACGATTGACAGTTGAACAAGACAAGATCAATGTCTTGTCAATGTCATCATTGCGCAAGCAAAAACAGATCTTAGGGTGGTCAACCCTTCATGTCCCGACTGTACTTAGTTACCGTTTCAACTCAATAACCGAGAACTCAGTTTCTGAGAAAGTGCATCCGGCTCTCTGAATAACGCAAGTATCGTTGTACCTGTAGTCACCTGGAATGAATAACTTTCCTTGACACAGCAAGTTTCATCGTTGCTAAAATCTTTTCTTACTTTTACGTGTTTTAACCCAGCGCTGACATTTATAGGATGGAAAGGTTCCTTTGTTGGCCCCATACAAAGGCTTGACATTAAAACCTGACGCAATATCAAGGGAGACAGTCTAATGGATTTTTTCTTTGAAGCCTCTAATGTAGGAGGTAACGTAAAACTAACTTCCTACTACTACTGTTCGGCTAAGCATAGTGGTTCTAGAATCCTGAAATCAGAAGCAACTTTCCGATCCGGTGGTAGCGTCACATTTATTTAAGTACCGTATATTTATTGTATACATTTAATATTATGGTATTCATGTTAATTGATTGTATTTTGTTTGTTAATTAGATTTGACGATTTGAAAGTACTTGTAACAGGTCTATTTAAATTAAGTTATTATTGTTTGTTTGTTTGTTCCTCGTAAATATTGGATAGTTGAGGAAGAAACCCACATAAAAATAGAAAATACCTAATATACCTATGCGGTTAATAGAGACTTCACCAATATAGGTATCTAAGTAAAATATTTAACTGTTAGGTGCTCACATAAGCCTTAAGCGCATTTTGGTAACACTTTGACTGAGATCACCTTTCATTCGCTGGTGTTAATCCCACAGCTAAGAAACCGGACTGTAATTGGTGACTTTGGTTCAAATTACCTCTAAACCTTACCTATAAAGTGACTCCGTAGGTACGTAGTATCAACTTTCCTGCAAGATAAGGTTTCACACCTCCATGGTTCATTTTTGTTTTTCTGCCTATTGAAGACATTTTACCAACTTTGTGCGCTTTTTCATTTCTGTTCTTTCTTTCTATCGTTTACTAGCATTGTTTTCTGTAACATAGTGAAGATGGTACGCAGAGTGATGTCGGCCTGATGAAGAGAGATAGATAAACGCTCTCGAGGTAGCGAGCAGAGGAAGGGTTAAAACTAATATAAATCAAAGAACCAATATTCAATAATTGAGTCGCAAACGGAGCCACTTCTGCCGCTCTCTGTAATTCAGAAATAAGATCGTACTTGAGATCGTAGAGAATAAGCGAATGTACAGATTTTCGAATCCTTCTAGATAGCTTGTTACAGAGTTCTTCCGAGGCATGAATGACCGTGGAAATATTAAGAAACGTATTTTTAAACGTCTGTGTTTCTTGCAGGAGTCTTCCTGCAAACACTTAATACTAATCAGTGAGCACAAAAAATAAAAATGCTCATGACCTATAACAAATTGCTTATTTGAAACGTCTCTTGTACAGCTACTTATGTACAGTCAACAGCACATCAGGTTACCCCATATCCGTTTTTCTCTCGCTCTTGCCAAGTGTCATTTCCTTGCAATAGAGCAAGGAGGACTAACCGGAAATGGGTAGAGTGATGTGCCGTCCACCGTACACACCCAACGATTTTCGGGCGTGCAGGCGCTCGCTTGCTGTGATATCACGGCGAGCTCGCAGCGAGATCGTCCCGCTGTAAAATTGCTCGAAAAATCGCTAGTAAACAACAGCCTGCAAATATATTTTTCGCGCATGGTTGTTGTGTACGGTGTCAAAACTAGCGACTCTGGAAAAAAAAAAGTTTTTTTCACAAAATAATGTCTTGGCTGCAAATTGTGTTGCTGGTTTAAATAAAACAGGTAATTGATTGCAGACGGGTGCAGCCACAACCGAGCATGGCGCCTGTACGCCGAGTCGGTGCTGAACCCCAGGGGCTTCCCCGCCACTGCCTGTCGTGACTGGACGTCTGCCACATCCACCTGCAGGTGGACCTTGCATGGTTACATGGGATTCGCAGCAAGACCTCCGTGAGTTAATGTCTTTTCTACACGTCAATGCCAGACGTTAGTACGAGTACCTCTCGCGCCAGAATTGTAAGACCCTTTTTCAAACGCCTCTTGAATACCTACAATTAAAATCATGTAAGTTTTTTTCTCGCAATAAAGTTGATCTGTCTATGATTATGTAACTCCTGTACGGTAAGTCGTAGCTGGAAGTCATTTTTCGGCATGACTTTTATGAGTACTACTTACCCACTGTGGAAAGGATTTAGGCAGGTATCACATGTTTTCTCGAGGCCTGCAAACATAGTTAGCGATAACAATAATCATTCCTAAAGAACAGATTTTTTTTATTGGCTTGCTAAAGACACATCCCGCATTTGAAGGAAATTAGGGGGACGTGACGTCATCGTTTGGCCCGCAGGTCTCATTACACTGGTCGAGTCAATATTGGCGGCGGTTTTACGAGTGCGCTACAGAAACAGCACGTACTTCCAATGAATTTGACTGTATAGGGGATGTCACGCGCGCATGATTCACGGAGTTATGGTACCTAGTTTAAACATAGATGTTAATGCATAATGCGGAAGGTAAAGGAATAAGCTTCTCGCGCGGCGTTTTCAGAACATTACAACTAAGCTCTCCTCAAGATGAGAGCAAATAGTAGATTATGCCACAAGGGCTTAAAGAAGTGTATTATGTCCCGGGCGTCATATTGAACCCCGATTACGAGGGATTCTACGGTTAACTCCCGAGCGGAGCGAGGGAGTTAAAGTTAGAATCCTGAATACGAGGGGTTCAAGACCGCCCAAGACAAATACACTTTTAAGCCCGCGATGCATACTCTACTTTTTATACTTTCTGCGAGGCAATCGAAATTAATGGCTGAAAAAAATAAGTGCTTAAGTATTTATTTCATGTGAAAATAGGTAGGTAATTAAATATGAGAAATTAGTATTTATCAAAAATTCAAAGTGATGTTAGAAACATAAGACAGTTGTGCGAAGACATTGGGAAGATGAATTACAATCTTTGGTACGTTCATTTTATCAGCACAGGACTCAGGAGCTATTTGAGCCGTTGGCGCCTTTTTTCTTTCTTTGGCATCTATTTTGTTAGTGGCCAGTACGACATTCGAACTCAGGATAAAATCTCATTGCACCTAAACATTTTTGACTACACGGTTGCATTCCAAATTCAAATCACTTTAATCCCCAGGGAATAATGAAATTCAGTACAACATTATGTCCGTCCCGGCTAGACCGTAGGGCTATAATGACCTACTTTAGGACAGGTTTACATGACACATAATGTCCCATTGACGAGCAGGTAGTATAAAATAGGTATTTTAAGCCTTATCATTACTTTAGCTAGAGGTGAGGTTGTGGTCAAATGCCACCTTCTTTACATAAAAAGATTATCATTATGAATTAAATTAGTTAATAAGTTGTCTTAATACTCAAACGAGATTTTATGTTAGAATCCCTTTAAACGAATTATTCCGTAAATAAACTAAGAGTGAAGCAGTAAACATTCAAACAATGTTTTCAAAAATGATCATACTGATATTTTTACAAATTTTAATGGGAGTTTAAAAATCTCGTGACTATCGAGACTTGTAGCAGAGACCAATGTACACTGGAGGCAGATTTAGCGGTGCAATAACGGAATGGGCGCTCGACACGACGTGAATGTACGGTTTATGTCCACCGCTCTCGAGGACTTGCTTTATTTATTAGACGCTAAGGCTGAAGCAATAAAGCTCTATTTAATAGCACTCCTTTATTGGGCAATGCATTGTCCGAATTGCGGTTCTACAAGCTCAACCGTTAATAGAAAAAACAAGAAGAATGGGAAGATAATGTTGAATTTAATAATTTCCTTATCACCTCTGTAGTTTCAGAGTTACGAAATCTTCAGTAGGACATTAAAGCACCAAGACTAAAATCTCAATATAATCCAATCTAATATATTTTTTTCGATGAAACTTTTCACAGCAGTCAGATTTTTGAGAATAGGAATGTGACTGAAAAATGTGCTCCTAAAGAGAACGATTTCAGTTCTACAAATATTAGTAGTCATTAATACCTCAATATTAAAGTATAGATTATTGCCAGAATGAATCACCTTGTGTTATTAGGTCCCTGCGCTTACTCAAAGTTATTGTAGCGTGACAAATGAGAAACGTCAATAGGTACCTATATTAGTTGGACTTCAATATTATTTTGCAGACATAAGTCTTTATTATTGACCTACCTCATTAGAAAGGCTTTTCATTTAAAGACAGAGCAGAAACAAATTATTAATTGAATCTCTTACAATATTTTTTACAGCATGGCTGGTAAAATGTACCTCAAAACAAATGAGCGCCCACCTTTTGCGAAGGATGGACCTTAGAAGAAAAGAAAACTGGGAAATTATACTGCAGTGAGTTGTATACTAATGTATAGTTTTTTTAAGTAACATTTATTAAACCTTAATTACTTTTTATAAACAGCAAAATTATTATAATACCAGTGTATTACACATCTGCAGTTTGTAACCATTATATTTATTTGTTTTGTTTTTAGGTAACAACACCAGCAGCTATTGTTATTTAAGCGAATAAGCATTTTTATAGTATACCTTGTTATATTCAGTTTGTAAATATTTTTTATAATACTTAAGAAACTTAGTGCCAATTTACATGTGATAATGTTGTTGAAATAAAAAATAAAATGTCTAAGTATTATTGTTTATTAAGTGATTTTCTTTTTTTTTGGTTGTGCTTTGTTTTTGTTAACAAACAGCAACAGTCATCACCACCGTATTATAAATTCTCAACACCAGGCAAGGCAAGAGAGCGGAGCGTTGCGACGATGCGTAGAAACGATGTGTAGCTGAGCGGACGGGCGACCATCCTTGTTCGCAAATATCTGTCCTTTGTTTTTATAAACACCTCGCTCCGATGTCTTCTCTACTTGAGATGGTCTGAGCAAAGCTAGACAATGAAGATATACTAATGGAGAATTTATCCTCGCACCACAAGTCTCCTTGCACATCTTTCCTGGAATCGCACTTTTATTAAGGCGCTTATACTTACCGCCCCATTTGAAACAGTGCTGATTAGAAGACGCCTTTAATGCAACCGTTCTGTGAAACTAACACTAAGTACCCTTTTTGTGTGCCAGTTTTTAAGACGTCAAGTGGACGTTGCAGCTCTCTATGTGGTGGTAGTGCTTCGGCTGGAACCAATACTTCTTCACGGCGAATTTGCTGATCTCATCGTTGAGATAAGCTGTGTGCCAACTTTGCCCCATGTCAACGTTGTACGCAATTCTGGCCAACGCAATATCCGTCAGCTCCCGCTCTAGCTGGCTCATGAGGGGAAAGTCAAACTTCTTGCAGATGCCTTTATGGTTTAACAGCATGTCGATGGCCAGGTATCTGGGTATGTGAAAAACAACTGCTCGGTCATATAACAACACAGATCCTAATTTTTACAAAACCAGATATAGCTGCCGGCACCCCCTTCGAAAATTACACACAGCGGCGTGATACTTGTACGCAAGTATCGTTTGAACATTATTGGCGGTACGTCATACCTACAGGGACAGTGGGCTTAGTCATAATTAGTCAGACCGTGATGACGATCACAGAACTAACCTTCACATTACAATAGCGAGTGGCATGCGAGCTGCAGAGGTGTGGGCGTGGGGTGGTGACGAATGCAAACCCTCTGTAGTAACTTGCATTGATTGACAAAGAACAGTGCTTTTCTCTAAAACCTACCTATTTAAATTTCAAAATACCTAGCTGTACATGGCAGCCAGGATGGTGGGATGGTGCCCTATTTAAATGTTAATTTCACCTTCATGGGCTCGGGTGCATTTTCAACAGCCAACTAACCGGTGTGACCCTTGTTAAAACAGGGATCTACCGCATTGTTATTGTGTTTCATGATGGTGGAAAATACAATTGAAGTACTAATTTAACTGCATCAGACAAAATAAATTCAAATGTACCAAATGGTCATACTAAATTTGGTTGGAAGGTCGCCTCTGCAGGGCAAGTTTAACGTATGAATATTGTTGTAGGTACAAAAACGAAAAGCAATAAAAGTATACTCGAAACAATATATTGCATCAAAAAGAACAAAATAACAAACACTTGAAATTTCATCTCAAAAACACAGTGAATTTATAGCCACCAGCACTAAATTACAAGTTGGCATACGCGCAATCGTCGAAACGGTGGGAGGACTGGGGCGTGAAGAATTGGAACTGGCAGGCGTCCAGTCGGCCGGACGAGCTGCAGTACTTGCAGTACCAATCCTCGCTCAGTCTCTGCTTGTCGCAGAGCACGTTCAAGGCTAGGTTCACGACCGTGGTCTCTCGCTCATTCATCTTCGGCAGACCCAAGTTCTTCGAGATGCCAGCACCCCCGAGCTCCACAACGTTCGCGATGTATCTGCAGGCAGAGATCTCGGTTTACTTTTCCTTTTGCAAAGCATTCTGTTAAAGTTTCTACGTCAGCTTCGTTAGTTGGATATTCCAGTCACGCCTCTCTCACAAAACACTACCGCGGAATGTTCGGATTAGAATCGTAACTATTGAAGATATGGCTTCATTATTTCTGAAGCTCTACGTTTTGTACTAAGCCATTCGGTTTACCATATTAAAATACATTTCTAAAAACATAATGGCTTCAAATTGCAATAGGGATCGTTGTCAATATTACCATATTGACAACGATCCCTATTGCAGATATCAATTAAAGTGAATAATTCATTAGTCAAAAATATCAAAATTAGTGCAAAAGAGACTTTAAAACTATTTCAACCTCTCGAATCCCAAATTTTGACACTAATGAAGGATTACATTTAATGGACGACTCTAGAGCCCTGAAACTGCGTTGAACGGAGACCCGCGCGTTTCCACACAAAATTGAATTGCCCTAAGTGCGTCATTTAGACTGTCTACATAAAACAAAACAGTCTAAGATGCGATATTCATTAAAAAAGTAATCACAAAGGGGGTCGATTGGGTATCACGGGAACGCATAGGTATGTTAGAGGCGAATGTTCTAGAATGAATGAATGGAAAAAATAATCACCTAGCTGGAGAAATAACTTGACTGGCGTCTGTTTCCACAAAGCCCGTGACTCTAGGTTTGTCTTTGCAAAGAAGCGCCCACGCCACCTTCGTGACCAGACCAGCGAGGGCGTGGGCTTCGCTCAAGTCTGCTGCGCGGTTGCACACGCCGTCTGTTCGCGCCACGGCGAAGGGGGCGGAGCGAACTGCGTCCGTCATCAGTTCTGCGTTATGCTGGAGGACAGAGGTTAAGAGGATTGGTCGAGTATTTAAGTAAATAATCCAAATAGATTTGACGGATTTAGTGATTCGACGCCTTATGCCTTTGTGTGGCTTCGTGGCTTTATTTGAGTTTACCTTTGCAAAATCGAAGTATTCCACGGCTTTGGAGAATAGTGGCACAAGGGATTCGCCTTCGGTGCCACCCACGCATGGTACCCTTGTGTAACGCGGCTCGAGGCAAAGGGCGCGAGCGGCCAGCGTGCTCGCACGCATCTCTGGCACCGCTAGCGATCCTAGTACTCTTCGGGGATCATACCAGCCCGTCTCTTTCAGAGTCTGTGGCAAATAATTGTTGTAGATATTATGAAAAGCTTAAAAGTAAATAGCACGGTCTAGAGGCTATTTCTATTAATGAGGAAGCGGGTATACACAAACTTGATACCATTAGCAACGTTGAAGTTTGAAGAACACATGGAGTGTCCTCATCGTCTGTTTTCAAAGCTAGACAGTATGCTGTTAACACTATGAAGCCAAATTCCGCAACGTACTTTTGGAACGTAAGTAATCAGCCAGATCCTCTAACAGACCGAACGCATAAAACTGGAATTATCAAGTTGGGAAAACCTACCCTACCAAAAAGAGTCCGATGATAGAAGGCTGTTAGTTTCGAAAAGCCATTACCTTCGTTTATTGCGGGGGAAATCTCGTTACGACACCAGAAAGGTTCGGCCCAAATATAGGTCACTGAAGAACTAAAGGCTCTCATATATGTTTTACAAGCTTAATATTAAAAAGGAGTAAAATTGTGCAAGTTTGGAAGGAAGAGGTGGTTTTCGAAACTATTACATTCCATTGCAGAAATTCCAATACCTTTATATTGAATAGACCTACGGGTTACACAGAGACTAAAATGATATATTCAAACAGGACTGTTTCCATCTATGAGCGTTTATTTTTTTGGCAATAAACGCCTATCGGGCGCTTGCTTATGTGGTTTAACTAGAATGTCAGACAACCCTTCATGAAATAATGTAGTTTTGCAAACAATAAGGAAACCTACCGATAAATAACTATTGTATTCGTATATTTCTTTATAAGACACAGTAACAATTTTAATTAAAATTCAATTAATAATACCTATACACATTTTTCAAATCCGATCTTACTGTGCATCCTGTGGATCTATTTCTTCATTTCCAAATCATTGTTTTATGCGTAAGCTATTTGTAACCAAAGGAAATTGTCCATTGGGGTAAGACTGACGTCACGTGTTACGTACAACGCCTCGTGGTACTTGCACTGCTGTTTACGTAAGAGGTTGACCGACCGAATTAGCCCGACAAACAGAGCTCAAATGAGGTGTCTACATTGGGACCCAATCACGCCTTCGTTATTGTGTTTGTACTACTCTGGTCTCGTTGATCTCAAAAATATAATTAACCCAGTCAAACTCCTCGACGGAAATAAAATAGGAAACTAAAGAAGCATTCTATTGCTGTCCTGCAAAGAACAAAATGGTACAGTGTTTCATTCTTAAAACCTATTTAATCATTTTAGTACTCAATAACTACGAAAATCGAGGTGAAACATGAATGAGGGTGATTCTAGCAGCTCTCTGGACTTCAGCTTGATACATTTTTTATCAACCTATCGAGTTTTCCAGCTAAGTATTTGCTCAAAACTCCAGCAGGCCTTTTTTTTCAAAACGTTGGTTTTGATGTTCGGTAAATGATAGGGATTTTTTATAACTAATCTGAATATTCATCTACAGTTTCTGTTAAATCAGTTTCGAGACTCTTTTGAGGATACAGCGTTCTTCTAAATTAGGATTTAGGATTTCGCTTACCACGCCCACTTCAAATAGTTGTTGTTTAAGTTAGTTTGGCCTTACTTGTGTTTGACCTTAATATATTTTATTTCTACATTCTGCTGAGATCCGTACCAGAAGACATCTACTTAGTTAGAATAAGTCCCAGCGTGCGATAAATATTGTACAGCTCTCCCAAGGGGGAGAGTTTGCAATCTCGCCCAAAATTACGTTATTTCGTCGACCAAAGCTGGTTGTGCCAATTCGGAGATTTGTCGGGAGAGATGTTTTAGATCGACCGCGTCTTGCTGTGTTCTGAACTGTCTTTTGTTATAGCTGCTTACACTTTTAATATGTGATTAGGTGACAAAATAGTCGTCAACTTACTGAAATGAAACGCGTGTAAGTATGCAAGGTATTGTGATGTTTGACGCAGCTCGCCTCATCGTATCACAAAAAATACCAATGCCAATTATGTACTTCCTGGTACCCAGTGTACATACAATAATATACATTTCAGTACATTTCGTTTATGGGTTATAATTGCATATGGAATGTTATTAATAAACAAATAGCAATGCCAAAATTCAGGCAATGGAACCTGAAACTTATCAAAGCAGCGAACAGCTGTAACGTCAGTTTACAACCCAGTAATAAATTAATCGTCTATTAACAATAAGCGGTAAGTGCCTGATTTAATGATATCATAAAATTTCCTACCGCATATGGGAATGTGTGCAAACTAATATTGTTTTAATAGCCTAGTTAATTTGTTTTCTCACAGTCATGAAATTATCGTAAAGAGAGATTAAGAGACGCCTTCGTTTTAGTTGCTTGCTCGGCAAATATAACGAGTCAAACAGAGCTAATGAAAAAGTATGATCTGGCATTTGTTTGAATTTATAAAGTTTTGACTGAAATAAACCATTATATCAGATACAAAATCTAAAATGGTGTCTGATATAGGTACCATTTTCTACGAAATACTATAATGGGGTTGTCAGCAGGCACACTGATTGTTTCCTTCACGCTGAACGGAACATTCCAAGCCACAGTTAGCCCATCAAATTTGAGCCCAATGTGGTAAGGGGCGCTCCTTCCACCGTTATCCACATTGCTTGGGTTTATGAGCACTATGTACAGCTTTCGGCCAGATTTGATCTCGAAAGCCACTACACTCATACTGCACTAACTTGGCAATTTTATTAAATAAACATAAACTAACTACTATGTGTACCTCTGCCACTAAGGGGACCATGCAGTCGACTGGCGTTGCGCAGACGATGATAAACGCCTTAGGGCACTCAGTGGCAATCGCGTCTGTGTACTTCTTCACAATGGGCGCCTGGTAGCAGAACCTCTTGTCGAACGGCATGTCCACGGTTATGTAGCCACTTTCGAGCATCAGAACTATGTCGCTGTTCTGAAGGGAAGGTAAGCGTGTTCATTTTTTTTTACAACTAGAAGTTCCTACGTATGAAAAATACTAAAATACGTAGGTAGTTAACAGAAGAAGTCACAGATTGTCTTATCATAAACCTATCATCGTTTGCAAAAAAGGTGGTCTTTAAATGAGCCCATTTACAAAAACAGTAAATAGGCAGACCACGAGTTAGGTAGTTATGTAATCACTTGGACGTTTCTTTATTTTGAGGTTGTCTGGGGCAGCGAAGGTTAATACGTAGTCCGCTTCCGCTGTGGGGCCTGTGGACCACCTGATGGTAAGAGGCAGCTTGCCCCGTGGAGACCGTCAGCTTACCGATAAAGGTAAACTTTTGTTCAGTCAGTAAGTCAAATACTTGATGAAAAACTTCAGCCGGGCTTTGATGCGCAGGTTAGTTATTCCACATAATATAAAATCGTTTTACCAAAGAAAAATATGGTTAAACATGGATCATTATCCTGCCCATGATTTAAATAAACCTTGCCTTTTTTCGAAAACGTTGTCTCGAAATCAATCGCATTTCAAAAACCCGTTCAGCTTTATCAGTGGTTTAGGCGAAAACGAAGTCACTGATTTTAAAACACAATGCGGTGGTGTTCGAGCAAAGTTTGTGTAAACTTGTGTGTGGGTCGAATGGCCGCAGTTTCACCCACACATGCGAGTAGGAGTGGCATGAGGGCGAAATTTATTGTCTCGTCGCTAGACGGATCGGCGCCCTTTTGTGTCACCCATTGCACGGTTTCTCATTTGAACCATGTCACATTAGCTTTGCTTTATTTGTCATAGAATAATAATAATAATAATAATTTATTAAAAATCAAAGAGTAACACACCAGACAATAAAACTGATTGTAGTACAATTTCACTTAAGCACCTTTGCAGCGCCTACTGCGGATTAGCCTCGTTAGAACGGAATTTGTACGATCAGAAATATTTTACTTGCATGTTGGATCAACTGAGGCCGTGTTAACAAAACTAACCGTAAAACCACGACATGAGATGTTTAATTTGTGAAACATTATCATCATACGCATCCGTAAAAAGCATAGCTGAACATACATTTGAGTGGCCGGTTAAGGAGGATAATTATCAATGTTGAACAAGAAACACCGAAAAGACATTAGGGTTTATCCAATGAGCACAGGGTCAATGCCAAAATTGACATAAGAATATTATTATTTCCGATGCAACACTGAAGAACGCGGGCAATCTGACGATGCGAAATGGATTGTTTATCATTATTAATACTCTGACGTAGATTCAAAACTTAGTTTTCTAATATAAAATAATCTCAGAAGTACATGCCAAACAAGATCTGAACTGTTAGATTCCAATTATTGCTAATGCGCTTATGCTATCAAAGCGGAGCAGGCGCTCTCAGAGGTTTGTCTAAACTAGTAGAGGTTGCAGCTGCAGAGTTCGACACCGCATTCCGAAGCGCAACTGAGATGTACTATTGCACTGCAAAGTCTGCGAACTTAGTGAATTCAAATTCTGTGAAATGATAAACGCCTATGCTAAAGGCATTTCGACAGTCAACGAACGAAAGTTGCGATTGTTTGGAATTTTTTGCAATAATCATTGCAATAATCATCGTAAAAGCTGCAATAATAACATCCTTAGAAGAAATAGTCCGCTGAATGGAGGTTTCTTTGCAGCTTCATTGTGACCGAATTGCGGACTTTAGGAGACTGATTTTTCTTCAAATAAGCAGAATGAATATAGATCTAAAAGTTGATATCAATTTACAGTTCATCAGACGTAGTTTAAGAAAATATCCCGCTGGCTGGAGGTCGGTTAAAGAAGCGAATACTTCCGTTTATTTTACGGAACAAATTCTGTTTTCAGCATAATTCAGTAGAACATATTCAGATCTAATTCTCTGTATTACTCATAAGTCTCCCAGATAGGGGATCCCGCTGGGTGTAGACACATCCGCCAGTTTGGTATTGTAAAGTTTGCGAGCCTACCGAGAATTGATTGTAAAAGAAATTACTTACTGATGCCAGCTCAAATCATACCTGCAAACAGCGCTCCAGCTCGAAGCGAGCACAGCTGAACGCCTGGACCAGACAGTTGGTATCGATATGCTGCAGATCTTGCACCACTTTGCACAAGTCGCGGCTGCATTCTGAGCCACAAGTCTCTTTAGCTTCGTAAAGTCGTAACCTGGAATCGCGTCGAGAAGGAAATGTAACTTAAGCAATTAACCAGTACGACAGGGGACAACAGGGACTAACGGGGTAGTCAAGGGCACACTGTTTGCTGCCGTCATAGTGAACGGAACATTCAGAGGCCTACAGGGTAAAATTCGCCGAGCGGATTCAACCCACCACATTGGGTTCAGGGTCAACGAGCCTACCGCCGTTAGCCAGGTTGCTTGGGTTTTTTAACGGTGTTTTCCATCACCGGAGAGGTGTCCGCAAATTGTAGAAGTCAAATCAAGTTGTCATGTCTGGCCGGAATACCTTCTTTGTGTTTATTGTAACAAATTAATAGTAATAGCTTTATTAAGTATTTATGTATTCGTGATTAGAAAATATAAATTCAATTCATGGGTGGCACGTGACAAGGTATGCGAAGATGTTAAAAGCAGAGGCACTTTGTAACCACAAAGAACCCCTATGAAAATACTCCCTAATTGATTTATTTTTTACTAACGATTACTTTAATATTCCATCTCAACTAATAAAATCCAGATAAGAGCTCACTAGCAAAGCAAATTGAGAGGATAATTTGCTAAAAAAAACAGATTTACAGTTCTTTTCTTCAGTAAACTCTAATACCTACAACCTAAATCTAACCTACCCGCTATAGAACCGCGTGGAAGCATAAAATCCCTCAAAGGGATCCACCTCCCCTTGAAAATAAGAACCACTTACTGGAAAAAAGGAACTTGCAGAGATAAATTGGAACCCTCAAAGAAAGGACCAAATCCGATTGCCAGTATTCTAATTTAGGCTTATGGATTTTTCACCAGATACTTCCCCCTAGTACAAATACCCTAACATTTTTAGTATTGTTTTATGAATCACATTCCCTTCGGATTCGTCTTTTGTATTCGTAGGACTACCTACTTCTGGAAGAAAAATGTAGTTTTTTGACAGTCATGTTATGGTTTTGAATAACGAGGACTTGGTTGACTATAAGATGGTAAACACAATGCGATGAAGGTGCAGAAGTTGCTGATGCAAAAGTCGTTTCGTGTAAAAGAAAGCATGAGCTATCATTTTGTCTGACTTATGTAGGGATCTGCAAGGAATCCTCAGTTTTCTGGCAGTAAAAATCTTGTGATAAACAACACGGACGGCAGTCATGGACTAGTCGTAAAATCTTGCCTTCTTTTATTACGTTCGCCTGAATGATCCATTTAATGGCATGTCTCAGGTACTACTGAAATGTTGATGTGTTCAGACGCCTTCAGATTTAAGTGACCTATGTCGCGAAGATCGAAAGACGAAAGTCTTTGACCAGTGTGTGTTGCCAGTAATGACGCACGGGAGTGAAACGTGGTCGTTCACTATGGATCTCATAAGAAGGCTCAAGGTCACCCAGTGAGCAATAGAGAGAGCGATGATTGATATTACCCTGCTTGATCTAGTGTGAGAAATGATGAGATCCGCAAGAGATCTAAGACAACCGACATTGCTCGAAGGATTGTATCGTTGAAGTGGCAGTGACCGAGACACATAGCGCGGAGAACCGATGGCCGTTGGGACTGATGGAAAGGTTCTAGAATGGCGACCGCGTACAGGACGACGTTCCGTGAGCAGGCCCTCCACAAGATGAACCGACGATCTGGCCAAAGTGGCGGGAAGCCGCTGGATGCGGACGGCGGAGGACCGATCGTTGTGGCAATCCTTGGGGGAGGCCTATGCCCAGCAGTGGGCGTCGTTCGGCTGAAATCATGATGATGATGATGCTGCCGCTACTGAGATAGGTCACTTGCATCTTTAGGAATGCCTACCTTGTTACTCCAGAATGCTACTCTCGTCTTCCACTGCCCATTACGCGGTGTGAATGAACGCCGCTGATATGAGCTTCGTTCGTGCCAAGCAACGATATAATACCTCACTCAAAACTTTTGCACTAGTTATAATAACATTATGTAACCCTGAATGGTGTGAAAAACTTGTTACCAATTCTTATAATAACCTTACTCAAGGATATTTACTTTTAAAATTAAACTTTCAAACTATCTGGATTAAAAGAAATCAGAAGCCCCCTGCCATGCTGTGAAGGTCACGAAGTGAGTTGTTCGTTGACGAGTTTGAATGAGTCTATAATGTTATTGTGTCATATATCGAAAAAAATAGGTATAAACTTTAGCAGCTAAAAATAATTAAAGCCGTGAGCTGCCTACAAACACAACAAAGGTCGTATCATTTCCGAGTGACATTTTCGTAATGGCATTTAATACGTGAATAGGGTGTGTAGGTACTCTGTCCGGTCTCCCGCCGGTCGTAAGACACGGCCCATGATTCCCGACTCTCTAGGGACTAGGGCCCGCCAGCGTTACAGACGAAACACTACTTTTATGAGCCCTTTAATAAACAAATAATAGGTACCTATCTTCTCAACATCTTGTAGCGTCTATTCTCAATCATTTTTGGAACATCCCCGTGTTCATAGATATTCAATTGTATCTTAAAAGTAAGCGCTAACTAAATACAGTATCCGAGCCTATAGTCTCTCATGTCCAAGCTCTGTCCAGATTGCGGTGAGAAGGTCTTATTTGAAGAGCTTGATTAATGCATCGCGATGACACAACCAAATAGGATGTGGGGCACAGTAAGACACAATTGACTTTATTTATAACATTACATACTTTTTTCTAATATCTGTTATACTGTAGCTCCTAAGCATACGATATCATACGATATAACGATTTCTATGCGATATTCACAAGGTGATGATGTCTAGCACAATAGCCCTACCCACACAAGCTGTGACGTTGACAAGCGCCGGGTTGTCCCAGAGGGAAACACGGGCGCTGGATATCAGGAACGCGTGACGTCACGCTAACTAAGCATCTTCTAATCTCTAAGTTAATTACGTTAAAATAGAATAGCGTCACCGAACGGAACGCCATATACCGAATGAAGTCAGAAGAGACCGAAATGGTTCCGTAAAACCTAACTTTAGTCTACAAAAGAACATTGTCTTAAGTACATACTAATAGATAAATAGTAAATCAATGTATGAATCTCTTTCAAAAAGAAACGGATAAGGAAACTGTACAAAACACAACTTTTATCTCAATGAAAACAATTCTAATAGGCCAAAACTGCGACAAACTAAAGTGTCGACATTAGAGAGACGAAAGGTTCCCTTGGGCCAGCGGGATGGGCGATTTCATGAGCCGTATCGCCGACCGGATCGCCGGCCCCCTATACAGTCACGACAAAAACACTAAGCAATTTCAAGCCTTATTCCTACCAACTTAGCTATCAGGGACTCTACTGTTCGGCTACTTCTGCCGCTGATTGTACATGAAATACACGAAGACGGTTAGCAGGACCTGAGGGAGCAAAATATTTAGCAATTTCTGCAGAGTTTCAACAAATCACTGGCTTAAACTTACAAATGTTATAACTGGCGTGTGTATTACCTACTGCTTATGAAACTAAGCATTTATTTTAATCCTATGCCCCGTGTATGCTTTCCTGTCTAGTTAGTTTATATTATGATGCAATGAACTGCCTGCCACTTCACTAGTCTTACAAGCTACGTTTACCTATTAAATAAAATTTAGGTAAGGAATCAAAATGATACTGAGCACATGAACAAAGTAAATCTAGAAGATACTAACATAATACCTAGCGGTTAGTGATAAATAACATTTGTTCACATTTTTTAGAGGCGAGTTAGTTTACTTCAAAAATGGCTTTCTATCGTTACCTCCCTGGACGTGTATCTTCAAGCACATTTTATTGGAACTAAACGCTAATAACGAAGGGGAAAGGCAACAAGGCGAAAGTCCTAATAAGCGTTATGTTTTAATTACACGCTCAGCGCAATGTAACGAACAGCAGGCGCCTCGAGCTAATGGAATTAAATAGAAAAAGGGGTTAACTAACCCCCCGTGCGGTAAGCCAGCGAACCAACGAACCACCTATTCGGAAAGTCACTAGGTAGGCTTCTAGATGTCTATCAGGATAGATGGCGAGGGTATCTTCTAGAAATGAGCGAAATAAGATTCTGCGCAACGTTAGAAGTGAACCACAGGCAAAACGTTGGTGAATGAAAATCGGCTTAACAATATACGTTTTTCATCTGATGCTGCTGTACCCTCAAGGTACTAAAGTCAGGTAACTAAAATTGAGTTGGATCATAGTTGCTAAAATGTTAATACACAACTCAATGTGCCATTTTTCAATTTCTAAAAATGGACTTTCAAGGAATTGCTATTGAGCATCCACTTTTTCCTGTTATTAGGTACCTAATGGGGACCTACCTATGTATTGTACTGGAACAGTCGGGTAGGTTGTAAGTAAATAATAATATCATGTTGACAAATATGAGAAAGTAAATTGGGGTTAGAGAGTTCAGAGTAAGGTTAAACCTTAGGGTTTTGTTTTTCAACCATCAGTAGTTGAAAACAAAAAAACAACATCCAACACATCACGAAGCAAACGACCACTACAAAAATCTCATATCTCGAAGTTATTTATATCTAAAATGTTATGATGATAAAATAACATACTTCTTAATACAGGGACATTGCTTGAGCAGCAGTGCGACGTACTGGCCTATGGCCGTATCGGCGCCAAGTACCGATACCTGGACGCCCGGGCGAGGCGCCGGCATCGGGGGCACCGGTTTCTTCGGCGCTGGCAGAGCCTTCGGTTCTGGAACGACCTCCTCCTCGCAAACCTTCGGCTTGCACTGCACGCGGCGAAAGGGCGCTGTCGTGGGACAATTTTAGAGATGTTACGTTTTCTTCGGTAAAATCCTTCGTTATAATCTAACTCTTGTGAAACAAGAAAAACTTCAACACACAAACAAAAGCAAGTAGTCACGCAAGTAGTGTCATTTTCAGGAGTAGGTACTTTTTCTTTATTGTACCTGGAGCCAACAAAAGAGTTAAGAAGACAAGGTGGACATGGATTTTTAGTAAAAGTAATTATGTAATAGAGTTTTTTTTGACCCACCTACTTGATACTTCGGCCAAATTAATGCCAGCCTTAATTATTTTGCCAGTAGGTACCTGATTTTAACGCTGAGGAATCAGGATTAAAAAGTGACTTTTCACAAAAGGGTTCTAGGCACTTGCAGCTTTTACAAAAAACATGTCCCAGTTGGAACGTTCATGGCGATAATGAAAGAAATGGGACGTTAAGTAAAGTCTTTTTTCAATAAAATAACTTACTCCCAAAGTTAGTGCCACCTTCGACCAGCCTTAATTTGATCCTGTGCAAGATTCCTTCCTTCTTCTTCTGCCTCCTCTCGCAGGGCTGGGGGCAATCCGGGTCAGCATCAGGCGGCATATCCACTATAGCCTGTCTGCACTCCTCGCCAGACTTCTTCGCGTAACGACGCACGAACACGGACTGGCATAAGGGATTTAAACTCCTGGAGTAGTTGAAAAGACTTGACCAAAACGATTTTGTTTTTGATAGCATTTTTGTATTGTAACCTTTGGTGATGATAGAGATTGGTTAGTAAGTATTATGGTTGCTGATTATTTTTGGAGTTTTGCTTAGTAAAAAATTTAATTTTGGTGAATTTTGTTGCTGTTGTGTTGAAAATTTTGACATTTGTGATTAGTTTTTTTTTAATTGTCAACCTTCGCCTCTTCTGCCAGAATATTTACGTATATTTAGGTACATGAAGGTTTTTAATGTTTTGCACCCTGCGGCCCATTGTAAAGCCCGGCTTTAAAACATTGCCAAAGCGCATCGACATAAGCGCAATAATGATGTTTGTATAGTTAGCAAGCTCTATGTTTCATCACATGGCACTGGCACATCAGATAACTGTGTTTGATAGTGGTTGACGCAGTTTAAATTTGTTATTATGTTTTGTTTATGTACCTACCGAATTTGAAGAAAACCGATTCATAGACATTTTATTTACATGGATAAGCCATTGATACATACATGATACGATACATTTTGACGACCGTCTTGGTGTAATTGGTTGAGAAGTCGGCTACTACACCAAGGGTCGCGGGTTCGATCCCCGCACAGTACAAACATTTGTGTGCATGAACATGTCTGTTTGTATTGGTCTGGGTGTTTCCTATGTATATTAAGTATGTATTTACAAAAGAAAAAGTATTTAAGTATGTTTATCCGTTGTCTAGTATCCATAATAACGGACTATAATTAGCCTACTTGGGACTAGATGGCGCTGTGTGGAATAATGTCCAAAGGATATTTATTTATTATTTTATTATACAAACACACTCTAAGCAAACACACGTTAAACTTGTGAAGACAGACTATACCGTTTCAAGCAAAAAGGAATTACACAATGTTTCCTAGCAAATTAAAAAGCCCGACAGCGCCGGTCGACGGGCAAAGCCTCTACTTCCGCCCCAATAAGCCTTCTCGGCGATGCCATGCACTCGTTAATTGTTTTTTTTTTTTTTTTTTTTTTTTTAATTGACTAGCTGTTAGTCCAAGGTGTGACTTTCACAGCTTTACCGGGCAATGGGGTGAGCGGAAGGCTCACAACCCCTATCGTTAATTGAGTTAGCTCATCCAGACAACACCTGAATATTTATATGGGCTGACCTGTTATGCCAGGTTTTTCGGTTGATGAGAGGCTTAACGTCAAGCTGACACTTTTTTAACGAACAAGGTGGACGGGCGCCCTGATAGAGGTAGCGGGATTTTGGTGGTGCAGGCTGCCTGCAACCGGCCGCTCTGGAAATCAATGGGGCAGGTTTCAGGAATTCAATGATGATGATGAAATCAACATTTTTCTATGCCACACAAAAGCACATGGCAATGTATTAAAATAATTTAATTAGTTTGGGACACCAATAGTACACCTTACCTATTAGTGTTGTTTGCAAATTGTTTTCACGACTCTGAAGACAACCGGTGCTTGTGACCATTTTCTTAAAACAAGTACTTACTGACCCCAATCTAAACCAAAATCACCTGAATGTTTGGTGCTAAGTATAGGCCGGATCTCTGCTCATTGCACCAACGAGTCAGTTTCTGAACCGTTATTTACCTCCGCAGTGATTTCAAAACTCCAGCAGTAGGATATTAATAGGGCGGTTCTACACGATCGCAGAATAGATGAAAGAAAGTGAAAGCGGGCAACGGCAACGTATTGCCTTGACACTGTCGTATTTATAGACCACTCTCGTCTGTTATTGGCCTATTTCCGGTGCAAGCTCAGCCCGGAACGCCGCATTCAATCACTGCTACCATTTTGTCGCTTGCTCTTCCACTATAAATACGTAATGATGTTCATTTCAGGCTCGTTAATGGGGAGGAACATTTATCAAACCTTTTCGCTTTTAGAATTGATGCTTTTAATGAACTTTGCCATAATATCTACAGTGTAGTCGCTAACATTTGAGAACGATTACTTAATTCGTTGTTAAGAGTTCTAATCGACCCTAATACGAATAAATTGTTAGTTAAAAAATAAACGGGTAAAGTAATTATGAGGGTACCTATTTCCGTTTTTGTCACGCTCTTGCCAAATTACATTTCTTTCCATGCAAGAGAGCAAGGACGACTGACTGGAAATAGGTAGCCTGTCTTACCGTTGACCGTACCTGAAATCAGATGCCTGAAATTTGTATCGCATCCATTATGACAAGGGAGCACAACGCATTCTCGCATATTTCAACGCCAAAAAACACTGAAAGCGCGCAGTTCGACACCCGTGCTGCAGCAGTCCGACCTAGCAGTACGAATGCCTAAAATCCCCTAAAACCCAGTTGTTAATTTAACAGTATCATTCTAGATCAATAAAGATTGTACACCAATTCCGAAACCAATTAAGGGACGGCAGATTCGGAAAAGGTAATTCCCATCGTAAAAAACGATGTCACAATAACGATTTGTGCTGACCTCCCTCGGTAAAGGTGCAGAGGTTTCATTTATAGCGATAACGAGAGGGGCAATTACGGAGTTTAGTCGAGTCGACTTTACCCCGGCCTCCTCTGTGACGTGGAGTAGGCTTGGGTCACTGGACCGCGTGGTCTGGTTCTACAGTCAGCCTCCAAGGTTCTTTAGCAGTTCTTTTGCAGTAGTAGCTAATCTGGATCAGGCGTATTATAGACTAATAAGGCGTGTTGGTAAATCTTTTTGACTTATCAAGTACTAGGTACCACGATATAATAGTACTCGTAATTATTTAAAATGTCAGATACAGCAATAGGTTCCACTACGTAAGAACACTTTTTTGTATTAATAAAAAATTGAATAGACCAGCATTTGACCTCGATTTCACCTGATGAGAAGCTCGCCGCTTCTGCGGTCGACCATAAAGTATGCTTGTCTAGAAGACTCCCAAATTGTACTCATCGGGACACACTGACCCCGGCAAAGCGTTCCACTTTTTAGTATCACGAATGATGAAGGTGGAAGCAAAGCGCTTCGAGCGTATATGTGGCACGTCCACTGTATATCATATTTAATATTTTACATAAAATGTATGGTAGAATTAATCAATAAGAGTATTTAATTGAGTCATTTACAAGCTGATATTCAGTGGATCTTTTATTGATGTTGACAGAAACACTCTTACAGTCTAATCGTAAGTTTGACCTTGTTGAAAACTAAACTCGCGACCTCGCGCCACTATACAAGGGTCGCTAGAAACTGCACAAACAAGCCAATCAAATACGAGTATAATACAAATGTCGTCCCCGGTATTAAAATACAAGACAGTAGAATGAGAAAACACGCATTGTCGTAGCGTGGAGTTTGCTACGTGCTCCGGTATGTGCAGCTCTTACGTAGGCACTGAGTGCTACGATCGCTACGAAATAAATAAGGGAATATGATAATGAGAAAGAAGAACGGTATATTATTTTTAGCAGTACCACCTATAGTTAAAATGCTAGTTAAAGCAATCTAAGTTCATTTTGACAGCTTCCGTTGTAGTTGGAAATTAAAATTAATTAAATAAGGGGTTTTAATAGAGGTGCCCGTGGCGCAGTTGTGACAGTGATCGGCGACGATCGCTGTTGTAAAGCAACGCACGCCGGATCGGAAATGGTATGGCATCTCCGTGCTTCGGAAGGCACGTTAAGCAGTTGGTCCCGGTTGACGTCGCTAGATGTCAGTCGTTAAGCCTAGTCAGAGGCCTTAGGGCGGCTTGATAACATCTGTCATTAAGGTTGCTAACTAACCTTACACCCCTCCAACAATCCGCACTGAGCCCGCGTGTTGGAGTATGGCTTGTTCCACCTCATAGTTGAGGTGAGGCCTGTGCCCAGCAGTGGGACGTATATAGGCCGTTTATGTTTATGTATGTAAATAAGGGGTTTAAGTGTTCTTACCGGCTTAAAATTAAAGACACCGCATGAATGGTATTTCTATTGATTCCAAGTTTCTTTTCCATTGCGAATAAAATTTGTTTTGATTTTTTGGCGTTTTAAGCACTTTGTGCCGCACTGCTTACTCGTTGTTTCAAATATTAACCCTTAAAATAGCCATGTGATCTACTTAAATATTGAGTGAAATTCGGCAGACCTAGTTAAAGTAATGATCGAAGGTTCAGCGGGCGATCTGTCATGATGTCCGAGGCAGGAAGTCGCGTGTGGCGAGCTTGGCCGCCGTCCCGCCACCGTGACCTCTGTCATACTATTTGTACGAGCACAAAATATATGCATGTGCTAGTTTCAAGGTTGCGGTCTTGGTGAATATGTTCATTTTACACAAATATCTCTTATACAAAATAAATAGTCTTTTTCAGCAGAGCTTGAATAAAAAAAAAAAAATATATATATAAAATATACAGCAAAAGTCAGGCTCAGTGGCGATACCGTATCGGTAATTATAACATCGCTGTTAAGCTACGCACACCATGTCTGGTAATGGAATGGGTCACCAACCAGAGCTGTAACCGATTATGTATTCTTCTCATCTCTGTGTTTTGAGAGTTCTCTATGTTGTGCTGTTGGTTCCGCCTGACATCATCTCATATGTATGTATAATCTCGATGAATGCACGTATTCTCAAAATCATCGAAAAATGAAAAAGTCTCTAGTGGAATTCGCAAGTTTTAATAGCTCCACTGTAACCTTAACATGCAGGTACTAATAAATTCATTAATATCCTACAAACATTGTAACCCTTTGTAATTTTATTATTGAAAATATTTAATGACGTTACAGTTACATATTTTAAGTATTAAAATAAAATGATGACATGCCCAAGTGGGACAAGTTAGTTAATTACTACAATGTGTCAATTAAAACAACAACAACTTTTATTTTGTACAGAAAAAGACAGTTTACAGTAGACAATATTTCGGGAAGCAAAATCTCTCTCTATCGTAGCTAATTGAGTAGCTTATATTTCACTGCACTGAATTTATTACCTTAACAATCAAATTCAAAAGCATGAATCCCGTCACTTTTGGATAATACTACCTACTACAAGTTTTAACATGCAGTATTTTTAAAATTGCAGAATAACGTTTAAAGACCCTTACTTTTTTCTCACCTGTTAGATCGACAGGCCAGACTCGCAATGACTATTAGGCTACTACGTCGTCCCTTTTAGGCCAACACGGAAAGGTTATTATAATAATTTATGCAGCTTTCAACAAAAAGTGGCGCGCCTAGTTTTATGCTTAGATCATCGCGTGAAGCCCTGGCACACCCTACCTGCCTGACAGAACATTTTCAGTCGGTGGCAGTTAATAGCTGAAAGATACTTTACTTTATACAGATGATAACAAAAGCAGTAACTGCGGTTGGAGTTTTCGAGTTTGTTATTCATTCAATTAAGGAGATTTTTTAAGGCTGCTTTTTTAGCTTTCATTCAACATTTATCAGGCCAATGAGCTTTGCGTAATAACATTTTTAAAACTGTCATGTTGTGATATTTTTCATTGCTGTTATTATCTAACTATTGAATAAACAGCCATTAGTTAAATACCAGAAAACCTGGATGGGCTTCAAACCTGTTTTTTAAGAAAGTTTAAATTTAAGAAGTAATAATGTTTATTAGTTAACTAATTCGAATTCGCTGTCAACCACGAAAGTGGTTTGTGAGGCTTTAATTTTTATTACTGTTTTTTGATGTTTAAAAATTAAATAGGTAGATAACAATTTGTCAAATATTAGGAGTAATTAGTTTTCATTTACAAGTTCGGAGCCATACACAATATCGGAATGTAGCACGCCACTGCGGCCGTTCTGCTAATAGGTGTAGGCTGCGTGAAAAATGTTTTCCCAACAAGATTGATGATTTTTCCTAATACACTCGACCTTTTGCCGCCCGCCACGGCTCCGAGCAGTGCCCTTGGTATTAAATGAACCAGTCTGGGGGCAGCAAAATGAACATGTTATTGCTATTCCAAAATAAACATGATGTATTAAATCTGGAATTGTCTATCCAGATTGCGGTAGGTATTTATTTAACGATACAATGGTCTGAGGCCTTAGGGCGGCTTGAAAACATCTGACAATAAGGTTGCTCACTAACCTTACACCCCTTTTTTTTTTTTTTTTTTTTTTTTTTTTTTTTTTTTCGTGGGGAAATCCTCATGGATACCTCGCTGCCCGGGGGGACGA
Source organism: Udea ferrugalis (assembly GCA_950022985.1). Lineage (NCBI taxonomy): Eukaryota > Metazoa > Arthropoda > Insecta > Lepidoptera > Crambidae > Udea > Udea ferrugalis. The sequence continues at coordinate 11,393,559 of OX465532.1, read as the reverse complement.
CGAGGTTATGTCGGACTCCTACCGACTAAAACCCCACGGCACTCGACCGTGGCACTTTGGCGGCGAAGCTGGATCCTACCGTAAGTAATGCCGCACGGCTCCGCCGCCAGTGCTAGCCCCTAATGGGGCCCCCTCCAACCGACCCCCCAACGAAGGGGGGAGGCCACGAAAGCGCCTGGAGTACACAGGCACTTTCGCCGTCTCGGTGGACGCCGTGCAATGCAAGCCAGAGCACCCCCGCACTCCGGCCCGCTGGCACCCACTGTTCGCAGACCCTAGTGGGCCCGCAACCACGAGCCACCCAAAGGGCGACTCCGCTGCCGTAACCGGCGGTACGGCCCCGCCGGGCCGCGATGCACAGGGGGGATCAGCCTCGGATTACTGGCCCCCACCAACCGGTTGTGCGCCGCGGCCCCAACCACGCGCCTCAAGGCGCCTGCAGGCCCCACTGGCCCCGCAGCCCCGCGTCGCCCTTGCGGGCCGCAGCGGGTGGGTTCCCAGTCCACCACACTGCCACGCCTGGGTTCTCTTCGCTTCCCGGTGGTTCCCCTATCACCGGTACTAGGCCCCCTCGCCACGCCGAGGCGAGAACCCATGAGGGGGAACCTTACACCCCTCCAGCAACCCGCACTGAGCCCGCGTGTTGGAGTATGGCTTGTTCCAGCTCATAGTTGAGGTGAGGCCTGTGCCCAGCAGTGGGACGTATATAGGCCGATTATGTTATGTTGTATGTATGTATGGTCTGATAAATGGTGGTTCTCTTCTTCATATCTCACAATTAAGTATGTAGAATACAGGATCTTATTTGGATATTTTTGATAAAAAACCGAAGTGGTTTTATCGGAAAATTCAATCAGTACTCAATATTTTGGTGTTCACTGCAAGGACTACCTTGGCATTAGAACATTGTTACAAAACAAAATTCAAGTGGAAGTTAGTTTCATGGACTTTCTTTCATTTGTGACACACATGCCTTTTCACAGCATATTCCTTCAATAAATAAGTATTTGGAAAACCTGATAGCACCACTGAGTATCAAATTTCTAACAAGTTCGACAAAATAACTCGAACCGAAGACGCTTCGGCCGGTGGCTCGTCGTTGGAGCTTAACACGATTTACTGTAAAAAGAGAGAGAGAGAGAGAGTCGATCTGTCATCCCATCGGACCATAGAAAGGTGATGGAAGAGAGAGAGAGCACCTGTGTTACGTCCGATTGCGATCTCCCAGGAACACCCTAAGCTGAAGCTCGGCCTCCTCTAGGGCAACCTAGACACGTTCCTTAAATATTAAGGATTAAGAGCCTTCCGCTTACGCTTGTCCAGTGAAGCAGTGAAAGCCAAAATTTGGCATACCAGCTAGTCAATTCGAATAAAGTCTAGCTGTGTATTGTGCACTATATTATAGCCTGCGCACTTGGTTAATGTCATTGAAATTAGCCGCTGTGGTCGGAATTGAGCATGAGGCTTTATTATTTCTTTATTAGAGAGAGAGAGAGAAATAATGTCAAAGTACTTACAATTTTGGTGTTAAGATGCATCAGCTCTTGCTCAGTGACGCGGCGCCGCGCGGTCTCCATCTGCTGTTGTCTGTACTGGTTGTACTTATACAGCAAATACATTCCGGGCAGGGCCAGCACCACGAACGGACGCATCAGGGTCGTCGACACAGGGCTACGAGCCCCCATCTTCTTATTAACATTATTGTTCACATCAACACTCAACACCCAGACCGCGCACTCCAAAACGGTGCCGTATCATCTTCATTCAACTATACAAACTTAACACTCCACGATGGAAGATTCCGTGTTTATTAATTTAGCACTTAAGTTTAATGTTACTATAGCTACGGGGTTTCCAAGTTTATTAATTGGATTATTGCTTTTGTAATAGACCTAATTATTTACAGCAGTTTCCTCAGCTTTCAAACATTAAGCTGACCTGAAACAAAGAAAATCAGATATCACTATAGCACCTTACATCTCCTATTAATTTATAGGGATAGATCAACTCTTCTCTTATTTTTGCTGCATAGCGTAAAGTGACATAAATGATACCATTATTAAAAAATAAATAAAGTTCTCTTTAAAAAAAAAGAAACGAACTATACAGGGTGAGTTTTTCAAGTGGGCGTGGAAGGTCAAATCCTAAACTATGAAGAATATGGAAAAATGCTAAGAGTCTCTAAAACTAAAACTAAGATTTATAAAAAATGGGAATCGAATCCTTTGAGCGTTTTTCCATCCTGTCTTGGTACTCACATAAGTACTTCTTGAAAGGAACCCCTGTGCCAATTTTTTTAGTTTTTACGTACAGTAGTTTCGGTTGCGCTTTCATATTTATATCAGTCAGGTCTGCCTTTTATTTGATACATATAGATTCAACGCCTTCCTCAGCTATATTTATGTTTATTGCTGACAACCCAATGTCATCAAAGCCGATGTTATAGCCACGGCAATTTCGCCAAAGCCCCGAATAGAGCTAATAAGTGTAGAACGGCGGGATGATCGATGGCTTCCTTCGGGAGCTGTGGACACGCTTGATAGGTTGGTTTCCTCCTTCGCTATATCGGAACGTAATGGCCGCTACGTTTAATCACGCTCCGAATGGACTTTTTGTTTGATTACGTGGGGGTAATGGACTGTTACTCTTTGTTATTCCGCTCGTATAATGTATATCTTTAGACAATATAAGAGAATAACTGCTATACTTGAGTACTTAAGAATGGACGTGCATTATGAATTAATATTCGTATGAAGACGTCTCCAATGGCTTATCGGATTTATTTAAACTATAGGTGTTTTAATACTACACCACACCAAGGGCGTACCCAGGTAGGAGCAGGGGGGGGCAGCTACCCCCCCCTAGAAGTCAATTTTCTAACAAGTGGGTTTTTTTTTTTTGTTTCAATATACCCGACCGGTACGCCCTTGCATCACACCCCTGTTATATGTATAGAAAAAGAACATCATACATTGTTAGAGTGAAAGAAGCCCAAGATCGTAGGTCGTGGAAATATGTGGTATCCGCCTACCTCATGAGGAAAGTAAACCAGTAAGTTCCCTTTTTAGGCTAAGAGAGTACCATCTTTCCACGCTACACGACTTTGGTACCAGCATTATGCACGTGAAACCTAATCGCTCAAACATTGTGTACAGTGCATATACAACTAACAAGGACCCTCGCTATCCATTTACAATATAAGCGAAATGTATATTTAGACCCTGCCCCTGTGATCGCAAAAAGTCGTGGATGTCGATCAAACGAGACGTCGTAAGTCGATAGCGTCGGTCCACCGCGTGCTCGGCACAGGGTGCCGCGGCGCTAGGGCTGTCAATACTTGAACAAATTGACCAGAGGGGCGAGAGCAACCATCTATTCTTGCGTTGCAAAATGAAATAGGATGTGTCTTGTTTTTATTATCGTTGGGAAATCCTCGGATACCTAGGACCGCCCTTGGACAATAAGGTTATGTCTGACTCCTACCGACTAACACTCCATGGCACTCGACTGCGGCCTTTTTCCGGCAAAGCTGGATCTACCTTTTTTATATCTTTGGCGCGCATTTGACCACAATCTCACCTGATCGTAAGTGATGATGTGGCCTAAGGAGGTACATGCGGGCCCAACAAACGGCTGTTCTCTCTTCTTGAAGAGGCCCTGAACACTGCTTTGCCGCCAGTGCTTGCCCCTGACAGGGCTTCTCTCTAACCGACCCCTTAACAAAGGTATAAGTAGGCACTTCTGCCGTCTCGGTGGGCGCCGTGCAATATGGACCAGTGCTAAAATATGTGATGGGCCTCGTTATTTTACTTACTTAGAAATCCCCGTGTCCTGACTTTGTTATGATATTTTCAGAAACAATACAATGACCCGACAACCCTGTTATCGACAACGTGATTTTACCTTTTTCATACTTTAGTTCCTCACATATAGGGTAATAAAACCTAACATGAAAGTACATGCATGCATGTATAATGTCAAGAGTTTTTTTTTTTGTATAATATCTATTCAAAATCCTTGTAGGATATTCGTATAAAAAAGATAAAATTCAGCAAAGGGACCGATAAGTGTAGAAAAAGTTGGAACAGACTAGGCCGGACCTGAAAGCAAATAAAAGCCTAAAGAGGCTACATTTGAAAAAAAGCACTTACAGATTAAGATTAAATAATCCTAGGCACAATTTAAAACAAATAGGATTAAGTATTTTTTAACAGCACTTTATATATCACTGGTAATATGCTCACAATAGGTACAGACGCAGACGGGGAGGGCAGTCAGAGACATAATGATTGTTGCCGTCCAGGGCCCGACCCATTCAGAAGTCCACACAGAATCACAAAGCTATGAAGTTATGGGTTATGTCGGACTCCTACCGACTAAAATCCCACGGCACTCCACCGTTGCACTTTGGCGGTGATGCTGGATCCTACCGAAAGTAATACCTCACTGCTCCACCGCCAGTGCTAGCCCCTAATGAAAACGCCTGAAGTACGCAGGCACTTCTGCCGTCTCGGTGGACAACGTGCAATGTAAGCCAGAGCAAATCTACCGAGACCCTAGCAGATCAGGCCGATCTCCCTTTCTGGTATATGTTTAACTGTAAGCCAGTGTTACCCCATCGATGGTATTGCCAAATACCTTCAAACAGACCTTATATCTTCAGATACAGCATTGATAAAGCTATACAAATAGAAAAAAATGTCTTGAAAAGTTTTTAGCCAGATGTAGGTATGTTGTCTGCATGTAAAATCCATAAAAGTAGTTAGCTATTCATCGAATGTAGGTTATGTAGGGCGGGTTATTGGCATACCTTAGCCGTGTTATTGACTTCGTGAACTGATTCCAGTACCGATAAACCTTCGAAGGAACATTTTTCAATAGCCTAATAGTCGCCTGCTATGTGAAATATAGTTGTTTTGTTTCTAATAGTTTTGTTAACACGTAACAAAAGGATTAGGTGTGCTTGGTTCAAATTGACTACGATGCAAAACGTAAAACTATTCAGTTACTTATATGCCACGTGAAAAAAAACTGACTTTATAGTTCCTCGTCACCAAGTTATAGGTACTTTCTTTTTTCCTAAGTTGTAGCAGAAAAATACACAATTTGTAGAGTTTTTTGCTCCCTCATCAAAACTGATTATCGACAAAGATAGGGGAAGTATCCTTCCAGATAGCAAAAAAATATTGAAAATCAGTTCATTAATGAAGGAATTTTGAGTGACAACAAACATTCTTAAAAGGAACAAGCAAACCTCTTCGTTCAAAAATATTTAAAAACAATTGATTTTTATGTTATGACCTTACTCTAACCATCCAACATAACATACACCCAAGGCAATATCCCAAATGGGAGAGGCATACGCACAGTTCCATCACCCGAGAGATAGCCGAGGATTGGACAATGAACACAAATTAGAAGTTCTGGTCAGATTTGATCTCGAAAACACACGGGTTCTGAGTCAGAGTGTTTCACTACTGGGCCACGACGCTCTCCAACATGGACCCTTGAGAGATTCATGAATATGCATAGCCACGCCCGTTCATGGGCATATACAAACATAACATATATGTAAACATAAGAGTATGCAACGGTATGGTTTGAGGGTACTCCACGAAGAGTAGGTCGAGGGAAATACCGGGCATGTTTTTTGTAGTTATCTGTTTTTTTTTCAATTGATGCGTTTGGGCCAAATAATTACTTTTCCTCCTTTATTTTCCCAATTTAAGGGGGTTCAGTTGAACCCAATGTTTAAGAAGAGGCTATTGCTAATCCGTTCTGAAGCGCTAATGCATAAAAAAAATAAGACAGCAACTGTATTCAGGTGAATTTGATAAACTGCCAACCCTACGTCAAGAATCCGAGCTGTCCTAACAATGAGGGATTGAGGACACCTTTTGTAAGAAGACCAGTCTCCGATTATCTTGGAGACAAAGAAGGGTCTTTCATGATAATGGAGAGACTGAAATAGAAAGCTCGTTTAGTTAAAAAACTAAAAGGTTTGTTAACATTCGCTATTAGTATAAAAAAGAAACATTACATACGCTAACGTCTTTATATCCCAAACGGGGAAGTCCGAGGTACACTGATTGTTGCCGATTACCATAAGGCCACATTTCGCCGAACGAAAAAGCCACGTGTGGCTAAGCCAAAGTGTTAAACGACTGGGCCACGTTGTTGTCTTAAAAACCGTAGACAAACCAGTAATGATGTCATCTTTCTAGTCGAGACCAGTATTCCTACTGAAGCACGGAGATGCCTGAAAAAGCCATTAATACATTTTGGTCGGTGTCCCATAATTACTGGACCTGGCGTGGGTGGCTTAGCTTGAAAGTTGCCGAAAGCGGCCGCCAGCGACTTTGTTCGCGTGAACTCAAGTTAAAAAACAAAAAGTCATATTTCTTTATAAATTGTAGCCTATGTGCGATTCAGGTGTATAAACTACATTATTGTAAAGTTTCATTGAAATCCATTCAGTAGTTTTCACGTGAAAGAGCAACACAGCACATCCAGACATACAAACTTTCGCCTTTATAATATTAGTAAGATTTTCGGAAAAGTACAAAATCATTAGATTACGTAAACCGTAATAGTTATTCTTTAGGATCTGTGTTTGAGATGAGTCGTTACAGAAAGTTTCGTCATTTGGCTCACATTCAAATACGAAGTCAAAGAGTAAAGGGGAAGCTTTTACTTGATTAGCCTTTGCGATTCGCTTCGTGTGTTCAGTCTCAATGCGGTCCTGTCCTTTGACTAATCTCAGGCAGTGCTGCCCTTGTATTTCTATTTGCAACAGCGTTGAAACAACAGGCTTCTTAGGGCTCCGTATAAAAATGGAACACTCATAGATTTGTCATGTCTGTCTGTCCGTATGTCACAGACGCTTATTTCCAATATTTTTATTACACTTTTTCAATTATAATGTTTTCTAACATTTACGCAAACACTAAACATCGGAATAAAAAACCACTTCACGGATTTCACTCGCGGTCTTACATTTTATTTCATTTTCTAACCTGTCGTTTCGACTACTTTACAGCGGCCGCGATCACGGGATGACAAAGATGTTATAAGCCACATGACATATTTATGGCTTCAACCTCCTAGTAAAACCACCAACATACAAACGTATTCGTTCGTTACAATAGGCTTGATGACCTACTAACAAAGTGCCTCGATTGAATCGCAAATACGTCAAACCGCGTTTGGAACTAGTCGAGAACAGGGGAAACGGCACAGAAACAAGCACAAAAGGTAATTAAGCGTATGTCGCTGAGAGCTCCATCGGAGGTAGTTAGATAACAAAGTTAGGTAACCCGGTTTCAACCTTCTATTGTGAACGGGTCAGCCAACTCATAGAGATGTCGCGTTTAGGACGGTCAGGCGCCAGTTTAGACTGGTACTCCTTACCAGGAACTCTCTCTTTTTTGTTCTTCTTTACATCTCGTTTTTAGAGCCCGTCAACCGGGGCCAACTGCTTAACGTGCCTTCTGATGCACGGAGATGCCCGGAGTACACATCACTAAATTTCGGTCGGGTAACACGCCGGGACGGAAATGGGATGGGTGACCACCCATCCCATTTCCGTCCCGGCGTGTGTTGCTTTACAACAGCAATCGTCAAAGATCTCTGTCACAACTACGCCACGGGCACCTCAACTATGGTACTAGCATGGTAGGAACTCTGGCATCTAATAGATTTTCGCTAGAATATGCACGACGTAAGCACAATACCATGCATGACACCCAGCTTTAACGTTTTACTTAATTTCTTGCGTTGTAATTGTGCATTGTCGTTAATCGCTTTTAATCCAGCCCCTTTTGAAACAACAAAAGCGGCGGCAAACATTTTAAAAACCATTATCCGCCGAGCGAGGTAATGAAACACAGGGAATGACAAAACAGCTGTCTGTCGTTGTAACATTAAAGAATCCTTTTGGACGCCCATCCCTTTGTGAGAGCGATGAAAGATAATTTACAGGTGGAAATCGTGCTTTTCTAAAATATCGTTAAAAAAATTTGTTAAAGTCCATTTATTGGAAGAAGAAAGTAAGAAAAAACAATTTTCCAATAATACTAGGTACTTACAACTACTGACTGAACTACTCTTGGGGTGTGTGAGAAGTGTGAAGTGTTTGATTATTTAGCTGATAAAAGTGAACGAAAACGATCTTTTTTATCCTATTTTAATACAATTTTCAAGTTCAGACCTAAAAGTATTTCGTTATAGTGCTTGATTTGGCCTACTCAACTTTGATTGTAGCACACATCACGTAATCGTTAGACACGGTAGGTGTATCGTACTTGTAGCTCGTAGCAAGCATCACGCTACGAGAAACGTCTCGTCATACTACAACACACAACACTCAACACTCATATACCATTTAACTAATAGATAGTCTATGATTTAAGAAGATGAAAGATTTTTGCGGTAGGTTACACCTACTTTCGCTGTTAAAGCTACGTATTTGTAGCGACTCTCTCTAACATCATTTTCATCTCGATCTCATTCAGAAGAGAACGCTCACTTCAATAATCTATTCGCTTCACCTTGAATTGGTGTTCTTTCTCATTTGCATTAAGAATTGCAAAATAATTTCAGAATCTTATGTGAGTTCTTTTCACTCAAACGATCAAAATCGCAAAGTTATTAGGTTGACATCAGTTATCCCCCTCATGGGTTCTCGCCTCGGCGTGGCGAGAGGGCCTAGTACCGGTGGAAGGGACACCACCGGGAAGCGAAGAGAACCCAGGCGTGGCAGCGTGGTGGACTGGTCACCCACCCGCTGCGGCCCGTAAGGGCGGCGTGGAGCTGCGGGGCCAGTGGGGCCTGCAGGCGCCTTGAGGCGCGTGGTTGGGGCCGCGGCGCACAACTGGTTGGCGGGGGCCAGTAGTCCGAGGCTGATCCCCCCTGTGCGTCGCGGCCCGGCGGGGCCGTACCGTCGGTTACGGCAGCGGAGCCGCCCTTTGGGTGGCTCGTGGTTGCGGGCCCAGTAAGGGTCGCTACAGCCCGTAAGGGCGACGCGGGCATGCGGGGCCAGTGGGGCCTGCAAGCGCCTTAAGGCGCGTGGTTGGGGCCGCGGCGCACAACCGGTTGGCGGGGGCCAGTAGTCCGAGGCTGATCCCCCCTGTGCGTCGCGGCCCGGCGGGGCCGTACCGAAGGTTACGGCAGCGGAGAAGCCCTTTGGGTGGCTCGTGGTTGCGGGCCCAGTAGGGCCTGCGTGCGGTGGCCAGCTGGCGCGTGGTACGGGGGTGCCGCCGCCAGCATTGCACGGGTAACCGCTGCCTGGTAGGGCCGGCTTGACATCCTGGGCCGTCCCTTCTGGCCTCGCCTCACGAAGGGGGGGTCGCTTCCGGCCCGCCACGCAGGCGGGCTCTGTCCGACGATCAGAGGGAGTAGTAGGGGTTTTAGTCGGTAGGGCCACTGGTATACCACCTTTCCAGTGGAGAGTCCGACATAACCCGTCCGTCCCCCGGTGGACGGGTATGCGTAAGGCATTTCCCCTACTATAAAAAAAAAAGGTTGATATCAGCTATGCTATTCCGGTTAGCGCCAAATCTCATCTCGGTCGTGGTGAGTTATCTTTATCTGGGTCAGTTTTGTGCCCACAGCGCTGTGTAGGTACCTACCTAGTCTGTTTATCACTTTTAAGCTGCCTCTTAAGCTCGAGCCATGGGCTGTGTTATGGTACTTACGTACACATACATCACTTTTAATAAAATTTACCCTTGGCTGAACTTCTATACTATAAACTAGTGTCCGACCGAACTTTCGGTTTCGGTTTCGGCCAGTTTCGGGCAAAAAATCGAGTTTCGGCCACAGTTTCGGTTTCGGCCAAAATCGGCCGAAACTTTGGCCGAAACCGAAACTCATTTCGGAAGATGTCGTGCACGCTCGCATGACTTCGTTTCTCGCGGCAACGCTATGGCAGAGCTTGGCGACCTCCACAATCTTCGGGAATTGTCGTGGGACATTTGGATGGCTCCGTAGCAACACAAGAATTGTTCAGTGCGTAATCGCCAGACGCAAAACTTTTTTTAATGGTGATGTTTTGACGGAACTGATTACATGTAAGTTTTCGTTGAGACTGTTTTGTTGGGAGCTCGATTCTCGAAGTTTTCGACGAGTATGTCTTGGCCAAATGATTCAAGCATCCTACACCGCCAGGTACTAAGAAAAGTAGGTTGGAGTGTCAGTTGGCAGAGCACATTGCACGAGAAACTATGCTATCAGTTTGGGGTCGAAAAGTTCTCGAGAGGATATCGTTTGAAGCCAAACGCAGCATGAACTCCCACCAGCAAAGAGGCAGAATGACCAGATAGAGATCGCAGGGTTTGGCTGGATGTGTTTCGCCTATTACCAGCCGCTCTGGAAATCTAAGGGGGAGTCCTGATGTTCAGAATTGTACGTCGTGTGTGTAGTTGTTGATGAAGTTTTCGTTTCGTTTCTGTACTTGAATGATGTAAATAGTTCAATATTGGATCACTCAGATTATTTACTATCGCATTGGCGGAAGTTTTTAGGCAGTTGGCAAGACCCTAGTCTAATAAAAGAGTCGATGTTGAATTATAGAATTTGACCGATCGTTATGCCGACGACAAAAACGAAACTGACGACAAACGGCACACGAAGTAAGGAAGTGGTAGACGGCAGACAATGCAACTTTGATGAGTATATTGACTTGGACCAGATTGTCTCCTTTCGCCTTGTGGTATGGGGCGTTAGAATTCTGGCACGGTTTCCCCCCACCTGTTGTAAGAGACGACTAAAAGGGGGCCTTCGGGGTCACTGGGAGTGCACACGGCGGGGGCTGTGTGCCTCCATTCCAAGTGGCCTTGAGGAAGGGCGGCGGTGTAAGAGTGACCTAACACCGCCTTACACACTGGCGGGTGTAGAGGGGAAGTGTAACTCCCTTCAGGGTAGGCTGGTTAGCATAGCGCGCCAGGGGTCCACCGGCTCAGAGCTCTTAACCAGAGATCACGGGGACCTCTGGATACGCGCCGAAGCAGGTCACCGGGGAGCTTAGTGAGTAATATCTGCCGCCTCACAGCAGGCGAGCCTCACACACCCCCGGCCTTCCCCCAGAATCCCGCCCTCTGAATCGTCCAGTCCATGAACGGTTTCCACACGAAAAAAAAGATAGTCTTCTTCGAGAACAGGCAGGATGAGGAAATCAAATGCCGAATCACCTAGAGGAGCTAAGCCTTGAAAAGTTAGCTCAAATAAATGAAGTTAATTGAAATGAAGTGCTACCTTCCTATATTTTTAAAGCGAGAGCTTCTCGACATTTGCATTCTGCCCACGGTGCACAAGCCTGGTTGCTTATGGAACACCCTAAGTCAAAGCTCGGAATGGGTGCAAGGGTAATGGAGTGGAGTGTGTTAGGCATTCAACGAACAGACAGAAAATGGTCACCACGATCCGTGCCAAAACTGACGTTCAAGACGTAGAACAGAAAGTCGCCAAACTGACAAAATGGGGGTGAGCACTGAGCAGTCTGTAAGATGCATCCGGCCCGAATGGCAACCCAATGGCTCCTCAAAGACTGATATCATTGAATGACGAGGCCTAAAAAACGATTGTGCGACCACCTGGTACATTACTCTAGCAAATGGCTGAGCAAAAGACAGAGGTAAATCGAAAAATTTGAGGGAGACTTTTGCCCAGCCGTGGGATCTTGTATTGAAAAAAAAATTAGTCTCTAACTTACTTTTGTTGTTATTAGCAGAATAATGAGTATTTTTTTCAGAATTTAGTAATTGTAGGTATTTTGTACTTGACCACGTGAGTTTCGGTTTCGGTTTCGGTTTCGGCCGAAACTGAAGCCAAGGCCGAACATTCGGTTTCGGTTTCGCTTTCGGCCGGAAAACCAGTTTCGGTCGGACTCTACTATAAACCTATGCTATTTCCTACCTATGCCTATGTTATGATACAAATTCAATTACCTACATCCCCGTTATTTTATTTGTCGTTAAGCTAACACACTTATTGCGATTATTCTGCGTTAAGTGTTCGTTCCCTGAGGGTGGTCTCATATAGTTTTTTTATCTTTTAAACAACTCTATTGTACAGAAGGCGACTTTTCAACAGCAAACACTTTGCAAATTCGTATCACGTAACGCCAATGCATGCAACGCATTCTTACCTACTATGTGATTGATGTTACACTGTACCGAACAAAGAAAGGTGTGATCTCTCTTTTTGATTGATCTCTCACTGTCTAGGATGTCGGCGACTTCCTCCTCATGAGTTCTCGCCTTGGCGTGGCGAAGGGGCTTAGTACCGGTGGTAGAGTGGAACCACCGGGAAGCCAAGAGATCTCAGGCGTGGCAGTGCGGTGGACTTACCACCCACCCGCTGCAACACGTGGGATTGCGGGGCCAGTGGGGCCTGCAAGCGCCCTGAGGCGCGTGGTGGAGGCCGCGGCGCACAATTGGTTGGAGGGGGCCAGTGATCCGACGCTGATCCCCCCTGTGCGTCGCGGCCCGGTATCGCTGCCGGGCTGCGACGCCCTTTGGGTGGCTCGTGGTTGCGGGCCCAGTAGGGTCTGCGTACAGTGAGTGCCAGCGGGCCGGAGTGCGGGGGTGCTCTTGAGACTGCACCCCACAAAATATAAAAATAAAAGGATGTCGGCGACTTGGTCTGTTCATCTTTTCAGGTGTGTTTTTTTTCTACATCGGCGGTAAACCAGCTGTCAGTACATATAGACAAATTTACCAAAACCAGGGCATACCACGCGCTTGCGGACCCTGTAAAATGGAAGAACATTTTCAAACCCCTCTTGAAGAACCTTTGTCCCGTAGGAATCTTTTTTTCCAATTCATGAATCACGGGCAAGTTCTCCAAGTTATCAGGCTATAAATGCGCGTCCTGTTTGAAGCACTGCAAGAGAATGGGAAAGCAAATCGCAAAAAACCCTTAGTAGTCGTTCAAGGTGGAGATGTTTTAGGATTCGACTATCTTCCCATGAGTTCTCGCATTGTAGTAGAGAAGGACTTAGTATCAGTGGAAGGGCCCGCTGTTTGCCGTGCTGGTGGACCGAGGTGGCCGTAAGAGGAGCTGGAGCTGGAGCAATAATTGCCACCCTTTATCGGCTGCAAGTCCCCGTGAGTGACAAGTACTGGCAGCGGGACTTTATTAAAAACCTTTTTACGTTATACGGCTTCGAAGACAAAGTGCCGAGATACTTCCGTAGCATCCTATTTTATCAGGAGGTCAGCTACTGGCGTCGAGTCGTTGTGAATCAAGCACGGTTATGACAGTTTTCTCCTCCTCCTTTTGGCCGTGGCATTTGCCAACACCTCGAAAGTACTAAGTAGCTCCTTTTGTTAGCCGTTTTCACTATCCACGGCTCATGGACGAAGGTCCAACCAAAGAGCGACTATTTTGATTTCGGTCATGTTGGAGATATTCTCATTTCACCAGATTATTTGATGCTGGTGCTCTCAGGTTATGGAGTAGGTACCTACGTTAGGTAGTCGCAATCGCAACCACTTATGTTGACTCTTAGAGAACACCGTATCAGTATTAACAACGCTTCAAATACGATATACAAATATAGGTATACCGGTGACAAACCTAGGACTTATGAATGCTGATTATGATGATGATAATTCAGTTAAATATATAATGGCTGAGAATGAAATAATATGGATACCAATATGGATACCAATATGTAAACCATCAATCAGAAATTTTTAAACTATCAATCAGAAATAAAACCAAAATTGTAGCCTGAACGTAGGGTTTGACTGCAAAAGGGGCGATGGTGCGGATTTCAAATTTTTACTCATGTGCCGTTTTGTGATTTCAAACGTCAGAGAGATTGAGGGCAACGTCTTGTCATCAAACTTCCCAGGTAATGTCCTTCATGCAACACAACGACCTCTAACAAAGAAAATCGCTGTACCCACAGGTTTAATGATTAGCTAACGTATAGCAATTTGCTGAATGATTTGCCCACTCGCGTCACGCGATCTACAATTTGCCACATTGAGTCCACACATTTACGGCAAGCTTCGTGATTAGCCTGCTGCTCGCCAAGGGCAGCCCTCGACCTTACCGGCTGCTGCGAAACGACTCACCTCAACAAAACAATTGCACTCTCAGAACAGTCTGTATTAAGGAAGACACTACGGACAGCTAATTAAACGAGTTCTTCACACACTACAGCTGTTATTGGACTAAATTGACATGTTACGGCTCAGCACAACGTTTTTACGGGGTTACAGGGAACATTTTATTGATGAAAACAGTTTTTCGCGACCTCTTTGGGCTAGAAGCCGGACGAACGGCTGGCGAGCGCGCGAGCCGGCGCGCCGCCTTTCTGTGACTGGACTCCAACGTTTGGCAAACGTATCCGCGCACGCGTACTGGACACCTAGGATCGGCCGAAACTCTTCGCGTTCCCGAATCCACGTAGGCATAAACACCCCACGTCCTTGCAGCTACTATCAACCTTATAGCTGTAGCCGTAGTATCATTTTTCTCCCTAAACCCCTGGACGAATGTTTCGTATTCACGGGAGGGTTGCGTGTGCCGCACTGCACACGATGGTAATTAAATATATGTTTGACAATACTGGTGGCTGTGCTCTCCTGATGACGTCAATGTGCGGAGATGAGCGCTCGCGTGGAAATTGTTTCGAGGCAATGAAGCAGTGGAGTCGAGACGAATGCCTATTACCATAAGCGAAAGAAAATCTGCTGTAGATTACTCGCAAGTTCCCATAAATACCTACTGTTAGTTAGAAAAAAGACTGTTTAATTTCGAAACTATTTTAATAAATATCAAATACAATCGTGTTTCGTTTGACAAAATGAAAATTCTTATACTTATTTCCCTCTTGACGGCCAGCCTCACCTGCAGCGGCTCGCTCGCCGCCACCGGCTCCTCAACTGATGACGGGCCGCCTTGCCCCTACGCCTGTAACATTAGAAAAAAGAGGCTCATAGAAGCAGAGGTGCTAAACACCACCACACTACCACCTTTACCAAATAAACTTTTTCATTTTCATTTTTTATTTTTCTTTTTCCACTAGGGCCCTCGCTGACTTTTCCCGGCTAACAAAGGACTTGATCAAAATTTCATAGACAAAAAACCTAGAATCGCCAGCAACGAAATGTATAAAAATGGGTTCACTAAAGTAACCCTATTACGTATTAAAAAAATCAACCTCCTAAACCATACAGTATAGAAGTTATTGTACTGTATAACTTCATTAATATAAACAAAAAGAGGAAGATACGGCATCCACGTACCAAAAATGACCACATAAAAAACAGGTCCAATGGACCTGTTTGCAAGTCAATATGGCAGTGACTTTTTTGCATCCCACGTCATTCATACGCCAATGTCATATGCCAGTTTCCGAATATATAAAGAACATAGAATGGAATGGCAATGACAAATAGGATGATGAACATTGACATAAATGAGTAAAAAGTAAAATCACAATGATAAACAAAAGAGACTATTCTACTCTTTAACACTCTTCCTTGAATTCACATGTGTTTTGAGTTTGATTACGATCTTAACATACATTTAAGCAAGGTGAGTTTTTCAAGTGGGCATGGCAGGCAAAATCCTAAACTATAAGGAATTCAGAAAATGGTCAATGTGAATGTAATGAAAATAAATATTTTATTAAAAACGAGACCTTTCCTTCAGTTTGACATATAATGTTACTTCTCATTATTTGACCCTTAGAAGCGAAACTACAAGATGGCATTGTAATACAGGGTGTCATTTTTTTCCAAAACTATCTGGTTCGAACCCAGGCTACGAATGAAGTTTTTAAAAAAAACTGAGTATACAGTTTTAATTTTTGTCCAAATCGGGCTAAAGACTCCCTCGACAATTTTTCTGAATTCCTCATAGTTTAGGATTTGGCCTACCGCGCCCACTGGAAAAAGTCACCCTGTATAATATTTTCACAGAATATGATATGAAACTTTAAAATAACAACTTTTCTCATCATACCGACCCAGAAGAGTTCATAGATAACGGCTACAATAGATTTTTCAGAACCTAAAAAATACAAATATTGATTTCATTAATCATTAATATCTAGTATACCGCGAGCTTTTGCAGTAGATTTTTATATATTTTTGATCTACACATTATGCTCGTTAAAATAGCATATATGGCATTTCTGGCGATTCTAGGTTTTTTTTTGATCAAGTCCTTTGTATAACCTGGCAAAATTGAAAACCCCTCTCGCCACAACGTATGCAGGGACTAAGTAACGTATAGATTTGATAGAGTTATATTAACTATAAAAGCACGATTACAACCCCTGCCTCTTTTAGGTTTTAAATATCGATAATATAGTTAGATACATAACATAAGCGTTCAATATACCTACGTCCCACTGCTGGGCACAGCCCTCACCTCAACTATGAGGTGGATTGAGCCATACTCCAACACGCGGGCTTAGTGCGTATTGTGGAGGGGTGTAAGGTTAGACACGTAGGTTCACGTAGATATGATAAAATAATTTAATTCAGTACTAAACAATTAAGTGTGACAGTTGGCTTAAGCCGTAGATTTTAATAAGTTCGGCATAGATCCTAACAGCTGCACCCTGAAAATAACCTTTTCATTACTCATACTCTGAAAGTAGGTCATTACTGACCTGAGAAGCGGGCTGAAAGTTATACTTTTCATCCCTAGGGAGAATCACTTTCAACTGACAGCTGTCAAATTGTTTTTTAAAAAAACTAGTTATTTTTCACATATCTATTGAACCATGTTCCAACTTTCTATACAGCCACGATGTAAAATTGAAATAACTTAAAGTTAAGCATTGATTAGAGAATGTTTATTTCTTTAATAACTTTATTATAATTGAGTTTCAACAATTTCTTTAAAATAACTCAGCTTTGAGCAAAATATTTACCATTTTTACATTCATGAAAATAAAAAATAGTGGCTGAATAGCAGGCCGACCACAGAAAAAAAAACAAACAAAATAGGCGGGAAAGCGGCAATTCGATCTTCGTTTATTTTTCTCATTTTTTCAACAGCAAATTCATGGTTTTATTTTTACTTTCCTCGTATTTGTAATGAAAAGCACAGTGTTCACCTCGGGTTAAAGACTTATTTAGTCCCTCGAACTATTGGCGCCCTCACTTCGTTCCGGGCGCCAAACCCCGTCTCGGGACTAAATAAGTTACTTTCAACCCTAGGATAACAATGTACTATTTCGTACCACTTGCTCAAAAAAGTGACATTCTAGCCCGCAAAAAGGGAACATAACAATAGTCATTTTTAATCTGTTAAAAACAGGGAAAGAAAGTTGTACTGAATTTTATTCATCCCCTAGGGCGAGAATGTGATTTGAATTTGGAATACTGACCGAGGTTTTCGAGCGCTAATTTGAATAAGAAGTTTTTCGTACCACTTGCTCAAAAAAGTGACATTCTAGCCCGCAAAAAGAGAACATAACAATAGTCATTTTTAATCTGTTAAAAACAGGGAAAGAATATTGTACTGAATTTCATTCATCCCCTAGGGCGTGAATGTGATTTAAATTTGGAATACTTACCGAGGTTTTCGAGCGCTAATTTGAATAAGAAGTTTTAATTCTTTCTTTATGACCTGCCAGTATTATATTATGTGACTAGCTGTCCCAACAGACTTCGTTCTGTTGTCAAACATTCAGTGTCACGTGACTGGTAGGAACAGTTGCTAAGAGGAAACTAAAATTGTTGTTTTCACTATATTGCCAGCATTTTCTCATGTTTACTCACCTTTTAAACCTTCCCTAGCCCATTACAAATAATCCAAAACCAAAATTAGCCAAATCGGTCTAGCCATTCCCGAGTTTTAGCGAGACTAACGAACAGCAATCCCTTTTTATGTATAGAGATAAAATAGAAAACGTTTACCAATAAATATTTTTTTCGCAAATGGTACGAAAAGTAGAGTATTTTCCTCGGTGATAAAGCTGTCTTAGTCTTGGGTGAACTTAAATCCCTCGCTACACTCAGGACCCGTATTAAATCCCTCGCTTCGCTCGTGATTTAAGTTTTTAACACCCTCGCTGCGCTCGGGAGTTAACCTCGAGTCCTTCGTTACGCTCGCGATTTAAATCGTCACCCGCGACAGAAGACACTGCTTTATCCCCTTGGTTAATAATCTACTATTAATTCTTTATTTATGACCTGCCAGTATTATCACTACATAGTATAAAACAAAGTCGCTTGTTCTGTCCCTATTCCCTTTGAATGCTTAAATCTTTAAAACTACGCAACGGATTTTGATGCGGTTTTTTTTAATAGATAAAGTGATTCAAGAGGAAGGTTTAGATGTATAATAACATCCTATTGCAACCCGTGCGAAGCGGGGGCGGGGCTAGTATGTGATAAAAAAGAAAAAGTTAATAATAAATAAATATTTTTTCGCAAATGGTACGATAAGTAGAGTATTTTCCTCGGTGATAAAGCTGTCTTAGTCTTGGGTGAATTTAAATCCCTCGCTACACTCAGGACTCGTATTAAATCCCTCGCTTCGCTCGTGATTTAAGTTTTTAACACCCTCGCTGCGCCCGGGAGTTAACCTCGAGTCCTTCGTTACGCTCGCGATTTCAATCGTCACCCGCGACTGAAGACACTGCTTTATGCCCTTGGTTAATAATCTACTATTTTTACTTCTGTCTAATGCTATAATAAATGGAGTAAGTATAGGCGCCTACGCGCTTCTAAATTGCATTCTAGGGTCTACCTCATAGAGGTCTACCTCTACAAGACAACGTGGAGTCGGTGTACCGAGACTCAGTTTCTGTCGGTGAGAAACAAGTTTCGCACATTAGTTTATTATGCATCATAGGTGGGTTGAGCGACTATTACTAGGATAGCCAAAAGTACCAAGTTTTAATAAGGACTCATTTTGGAAAAAACTAGGGCACCATTGAGCATTAGGGCACCTGTAGGGATTTCTTTCATTAAGAATTACAAAAATATGTGAGACGATTTTTAGCTGATTAAATAAAAATTAATATCCCTGGACACTATTTCACACAGCGCCTTCTTCTAACTCGTTTCTAAACTTACTACTTTAGTTCAATCAATACTATTGATCTTTTGGATTTTATCGATAGTTTATACTGCCATGCAAACAAAAAGTTTTTTTTCCTGATATCTACGCGCATGTGCAAAGAGGAAGCAGTGTCCGGAAAAGGTACGGCTGAGACCGCGCGCTAACTAGTCGTCGAACATAATATTTTCCATTTTTATTTTACCTGATGATAACTGGAACAATAGATTTTACCTCTCTAAGATCAGTACTACTAACATCTTCATTATTTCATTAAAAAAAGCCTTTTCTTTTTTAGGGTTCCGTAAAAAATGGAACCCCTATAGACTCGTCATGCCATGTCACGTCAGGTTGGCGACAAAGTTATTTGTAATATTTGGTTACCTACTTAAATCACAAATCAAAAATAGAATAGAATATAATTTTATTTCTGCAAACAATTTGAAAACAAGGCATAACAAGTCCACTTTTAAACTAAATTACAAAGGTTTAAATAAAGGGTAGGTGAATTTAAAACAGTCCAAGAAAAGACAAGGCGAACCCGCAGCACCAAAAAACGCAAATGTTAGGTTACAAGGCAAACACTCAATCTTTTCCATACTGATCCTTACAAATATCTTTTTTATGCCAAAACAATCATCACTTTCCGATAAAAAGTGACGATGTGGTCCATGAGTAGATGTAAGAGTTGCACACATGTGAACCATTTGAAATTTGCTTTTAAAAGAACAAAATAAAAAGCCTGATATATTGTTACCAATTTCCTTCGAGCCGGATTTGAACCAGCGACCTATGGATATCACAACTACAAACGTTGTTCAAACTTAGCCGTAGTAACTGTATTATAATTTCAACGCCTGTCAACAACCTTCGATAGCTCAGTTGGTAGAGCGGTGGACTGTAGCGGAGAGTTTCGATGTAGATATCCATAGGTCGCTGGTTCAAATCCGGCTCGAAGGAATCTGGTATTGACCTACCAAAATTTTGTTTTTCATCTTTGAAAATTAAATTTTAAATTGCTTATTCGTGCGCAGCTCTTACATACTCATACTTGCGAACCTCCCTGGTTCCCAGCCTCAATCAGGGCGAGTTGTTGTCCCTACTTAACATGTTCACATTTTTAATGTGAGTAGATAATTAACTTAAGTACCTATTATTTTTTTAATGTAATTAAATAATACATTTATTCCGCTTCACGTTGCTTACATGATGATAATTATATTCACCTCAGCCTCACCCATTTTTACTATTCTAATTTTTTAATATTTTTGTTTTGTTATTTTTACAATACTTTTTGAAATGGAATGGTTTTGTTGTTTCAAAAAAGGTGTACTTAATACTCAATTTACACCGGCTAGTAGACGAATGAAATAACACAGCATGCATCATAAATTTTATGTGCAATTTTCTCTTTGAATAAAAATGTATTGCTGTTCGTTAGTCTTGCTAAAACTCAGGACCGGCTGGACTGATTTGGCTAATTTTGATTTTGAATTAGTTGTCATGGTCCAGGGATTGTTCAAAGGTGGGTAAACATGGAAAAATGCTGTGAATATAGTAAAAAAGTTTTCCTTAGCAACGATTTTAACCTGTAAATGATTGACCACAAAACAACGTCTGATAAGACTTTTTAAAATAATCTCTATGGAACAATATAAAACTACGTCTTCATCGTATTTTTTCAAACGAAGGTAGTGTTTTTTTTAATAATGAAATAACCCAAAAAGTAAGTCATTTTAAAGGATTTGGCTTATTTTCGCGCACTAGTTCTACCTACACCTTGTGGCTTAACCCGTGTAAGAATATCGTGATGTACGCTGGCGTATTTTTCCATGATGAAGTGAACAATTCTTTTAAAAATAACCTCATCATTGAAAAAAACGCAAATTTAAAAAAAACACGGGAATCTACACAGTTCCTGATTCCTAGTCGCTTTTAAAAAGTTGCAAGTACCTATCTACTTGCAAACTCAGCCTGTAAATATCATACTCGTTAGCAGCTTGTGTTCAATGTAACGTGCTCAAAGACTGAATGAAGTATGCCAAAAAAACCGCTGCGGACAGGATTCGAACCTGTGCGGGTAGAACCCAATGGATTTCAAGTCCATCTCCTTAACCACTCGGACACCGCAGCTTGCCATTGGAGAGGTGAAATAGAAAATCAGTTCCTAAATAGAATGCATTCAACACTTTTTAATGAACATAATAATAATGAGTACCTATACCAGCATACATACTGATTACACCGTTTTAGAAAACACTAAAACTACATTAAAAGTGAGAAAATATAAACCTGCCTTATTGAAGTCGCATCACACTGCCCTCTAGTAAATATAGAGACAACAACTTAATTGGAGTTTTGTACAACACGTCGTTAGATGTCGCTGTTAACAGCAATTTGCTTAGGCCACTGACCGTAAGATAGCGCTAGCGTCGCAGCATGTGTTAAAGAAATGTTTAAATGAACTTTTTTGTTTTAAAAATAGGTACATAAAGGAAAAGTACAAATAACGGGCTCGATGCAAATTATAATTGTTATCTCTACCATACAACCGAGCAGTGGGACTAAAACTCATATTATTACTCCAGTTCAAAAAGCGCTCTCTAGTGATGAAAGGATGATTTACTAATAGTGCGGTCCGTTTTGAGTCAAAAGAATTTGCCATTCGGGAAGGGGCTGAGATTATTAAGGGCCGGCGCCCACTATCGGCATCGGCACGCTTCAGGCTATTAAGGTGGCAAATAGTAATATACTCTAACATAATGGCAATAAAGTAGAAAATGCCGAAACAGAAACAGAACAAATGCATTTTGTTTTTACGAGAACACATCACGGAAATTTCTACTTTATTGCCATAATGTTAAAGTATATTGCTATTTGCCACCTTAAAATCCTGAAGCGTGCCGATGCCGATAGTGGGCGCCGGCCCTAATTATCCATCCTACTACTACTACTACTTGATTAAGCAAACTAAAAACTGAACAATGTTTCTCTCAGTGTAGGTGTACTTTAAACCTCTGCAATGATCTCGGGAATATAGGGGTGATGCTATTTTATGTTACATGTTGGAAAAAAATTGCGCCTCTTAACTCAAAGACTAAGTCATTCTGTTTCATATCTAAAATTTAATAAAAATATTTTGATGATTTTTAAAAAAAAACGGCATTTACAACCGTTATCTGGAGTATGTCAAAAAATCATAAATAATCAGCACTATAACCACCTGTAAAGATATTACGGTTATCCTCGCCGTTTAAAAGATAACTAGATTTTTCATTTAAGTTCCATACAATTTTTTTGAAAAAAAATTATAACTCCTTCGTTTTTGTACAAAATCGACTCAAATGACATATTTGTACATAGTTATGACTAAACGAAGCAATATTCGGCAAAAAAACTGACACTTGCAAATTGAAATTCCTATGTCTATGAAAGCTGATTTTCGGCCCACTGTGCGTCGCTCACACACAATTTATCAATTCGGGACGCGTGTGAGCGTGCTATTATCACTTTTGACTCAAAACGGACCGCGCCCTTAGTCGCCGTCAGCGCAGAGTTTCTGTTTTTGAACAAGGCCAAAGTTTTGACCGATAATTAAAATGGTAAATATTGACTAAAAACTATTTGTTTAAATACGGATGTGTATCATGTTTTCATGAAAAAAAAACAAAGTAACACTCAGTCCCTAGAAAGGCAACACTGCACAGCGGGCATCCCGCTCATTTCAACAGTGTTGCCAACAAAACAGATTTCCCGTCCTTAGCAGTTATAGGAAGAGACGGAAGACAGTATTTTGAGGCCACCAGCTTATGAGCGGATTTGTGCTAGAAAAAGATTTTTAGTAAAAAATCTATTATTTCCATTGTTTTTCAAGTTTTATTGTTTTTAGGGTATCCTCTTTATAGTCACCACACGACTAGTTTTTTTAGTAATTGTTGTCGGGTCGGATTCGCGCACGAAGGGTTTCGTACGATCATCGAATAAAATATTGCTCAAAAATTACGTTTGTCATAATTATGGGAACCTCGCTTTGATATTTACTTTACTACATAATCTGCAAAAATGTCAATCATCTACCTGTTACCGTTGATATCAAGCAAAAATAAGGAAAAAACGCGTTTCTTGTATAGGGACACCCCTTGATACATATTTTTAAAATATTGAGGAGGTCTTTGTTGTTAAAGGAATATAGATCCTTAAAATGTTCACAGGAAAGGTATTTAGTTGTGTCAAAACCTTCAAATAAATAGGAATAAATGAAATATTAAAAGGGGGCTCCCACACAACAAACGTTTTTAATTTTTATTGATGATGTAACGGAACCTTAGACGTTTTTAATGCTCAAAGTACGGAACCCTTCGTTTGTGAGTCCGACTGCAGTTGGCCGTTTTTTTTTTTGTTCGTAATAAAAGAAAAACAATTTGGCCCTTCGCAGAATTTTTCTAGTAATAGACAGACCTTTTTTATAAAGCAAAAAATGCAAGGTTGACTTACATTCATTAAATAGTGGATTTCTAACGGAATTTGAAGTCGGAAGTCTGGCGGACTTTAGAACCACAGAGTTTCCAACTTAATGTTGGTAACACTGTATTTTTAACGTGGGCGCGCCGGCCGGCCCCGGCCCGGCATTGACAACTTGTCAATAATTTTATTGTAAGTAAGTAGGTATGTATGTACTGTTGATTAGC
Organism: Udea ferrugalis; assembly: GCA_950022985.1. NCBI lineage: Eukaryota > Metazoa > Arthropoda > Insecta > Lepidoptera > Crambidae > Udea > Udea ferrugalis. The sequence goes on along the minus strand of OX465532.1, from coordinate 11,369,833 downwards.
GTTTAAATTTAATGGAATTTATTTGGACTTCCTTCACACCACACCAGTCCAGTGGTTAACTTAAAAATCTGGTTTTGAGGCGATCATTCCTGTTCAGAAAATATTATTAATTTGGGACTTGTAAGTACCGACTATTTAATTAGTACCTAATCTACGAACATAACAAAGTTGAACACTTCAAAGAATCTGACTTTACGAATTCTTGGAATCATTTGCTTTTGGTTTCTAGTACTTAACAGGCAATAAAATTTATGTTTAAGTTCCTGTACAAAGTTCATAGAACAAAATATATTGTGATCTTGCGATCAAGTTCAGTGTGCACGTATACTTGAGCTTTGAGCTGGTAAACTTGAATTACAGAAAACTACCTACGCTCTGACCGATTTCCATTAAAATATAAGCTAAAGCGTTTACTACTAAGTTAGTTTAATTATTTAAGGTCTGTTTCATATCTACCTAAAGTAATATTTTATTTTGTTTGGGTGTTGTCATCTATACTTCAAACAGATTGCATAGATTTTTTGTGTTATGAGTTAACAACATACAATTAATAGAATAAATACTTTATAATAAGTAATGTGATATTCTAACTTCTTACGTGAGTGTTCCTCTTACAGATTTTGAAGATGGCAGACGATTGGCAAGTGGGTTGCAAAGACATTAAAATGAGGATGGTAAACCTTTACTATTCAGAATGTTGGCATGACTGTAAATTCCTGGTGGGAATGGCGGCAAACCAGACAGTGGTGACAGCTCACAAGGTTGTTTTAGCAACTGCTTCACCAGTATTCTCTGCCATGTTCTATGGAAAAATGCCTGAAACAAGTGATCAAATATGCATTCAAGATATTGACCCAGATACATTTAATGAAATGTTGAGGTAAGTTCCCCAATCATCATTATTCTTGAATTTACACATATACCTACAATGCACGAGCTTCTACTACTACTAAACCATGTCGGCCACAATACATCCGTGATGGTCTCAGCTGGCTATTGCTTACGACACCATCCTGAAACTTTTATCTACTTATCCAAGCTAAAATCTCACCAAAAATTCAATTCATAAGTTTTCTTCATTTTTGAATCACCCCAAACAATGGATAATGTATGACTGGTTTTTTCGGATCTGAGAACGCCTTATTGGAGTATACCTATTCCATCATTATTTTGATGATCGATTTGATGTAATGGTTTAGAAGAGGTCACAGGCTAGATCCCCACACTATGTTCATGAACATATTATTCTGTTCATACTGGTCTGGTTGTTAGCTGTGTATGTTATGTACTTATTTACCATAAAAAGTAAGTATTTAATTACGTTTATGCGCCGTTTAGTATCCCATAATACAAGCTTAAATTAGTTTAGATTAGGGCTAGGTGGTGCTGTGTGGAATAATATCCAGTGGTATATGAGTCAATTTGAAAAAAATTGTATGTCATACAAATGTTTTTTTTTTTTATTTATAAATTTAATATTTTTATGCAATTGTAGTCAATTGCATAAAAATAAATTTGTATTTATTTGTACCAATTCAATAGAAATAAATAATCAATAAATTATTAGATGTCTGTTATTGACCATCACAGTATATTGGCTGGTTTTTTCGAGTCATCCATCCATGGTTTGCACTTTTTTTTAAAGCTTGAGTTTTTTCCAAAAACGATTTTTAGTTAAAAAATTCATGGCTAGATGGACTTTAAACTCTGTTTATATTTTTCAGATACATATACACAGATAACATTGATATAAGCTCCTTCGCTGATGGGTGTGCCCTTTACTATGCAGCCAAGAAATACATGTTGCTGTATCTCATGACTGAATGCTCGCAATATTTACTCTCTAACTTGACAGTTAAAACTTGCTGCTATGGTTATGAATTTGCCAAAATGTTTGATGAAAAGAAATTACTGAATGCATGCCTGAAGGTAAGTTAAGTGCATATTTGTTAAAGGTATGTCATTGATTATGATCAGTCCACTGCTGTGCAAATACTCCGATTTAACGTTGAAACAACATTTGGACAAATAATGCACTACTACTAATCAAGTACATACATACCTACTAGTAAGTAATACAAACTTTAATCGTCTATTGGCTTCACCTCTATTTGGCTTAGTTTTTTTCGCTCAAACTATCACATTTAGTTATTGAGTTTTGCGAAACGCCGAAATACAGCCCACTTCGAATGCTATGCCATAATGGCCAACGCCAAATCTCATCTCGATCTCGTTGTTACGAAACGCAAAAATGTTATCAAACTTCGAATTCACTCGATGTGAACATACAGAATGTCACCCCAAGCAGTGCACTATTATGCAGATTGAGATGTTTGTCAATGTCAAATTATGTTCATTTGCCATCGATGTCTACCAACTAACAATAAGTACCCGTATTATTAAAAGACTACCCATATTCATTGACTAACTAGATAGACTCGCTAGATATCAGTCGTTAAGCCTAGTCAGAAGCCCTAGGGTGGCTTGATAACATTTGAGATTAAGGTTGCTCACTAACTTTACACCCCTCCAACAATCCGCACTTAGCCCGCGTGTTGTGGTATGGCTCGTTACACCTCATAGTTGAGGGTGAGGCCTGTGTGCCTCAAGTTTTATGTTATTAATTGAAAGTTTGTTTAAGCTCATATCAGAAAAAACTTCAGAGGTGCTAACTGAGGGTCTAGAAGATGCTTCTCTAGATACTCTTAGGATGATATACTCACTTGAAAGTTTAACTATATCCAGTGAAATGGAGCTTTTTGAAGGTCTCCAGCAATATATTATAATACACCAAATGCAAGGAGAAGTAAAAAAAGAAAAGCACATTCTAACCAACTTGTCACAGAATGGAATTTGTCAAAAGGTAAGAGAGTAAGTAGAGCTAGTCATAAAGCTGATGATCCTTTGATTGTAAAAAACGAAGTTGGCATTGCCACCATTTATTAGGTAAGGGCAACGTTAGGAGTTATGCCAGATTATATTCACAAGTGTGTTTGTGGGCCGCCGTACACGGAAATAGGAGCTAAGTATCGTAATACCTATATATTTTCAAAGTCGTACATCTTCTACTATATAAAAATAAGTCGGGTTTTCCTTCCTGACGCTATAACTCCAGAACGCATGATCCGATTTCCATGGTTTTGCATTCGTTGGAAAGGTCTCAGACTCCATGAGGTTTATAGCAAAGAAAATTCAGGAAAATTTCAACGGGGAAAAAGCGGGAAAATCTTTTTTCACATACAGCTAAGTCCACGCGGACGAAGTCGCGGGCGGCTGCTAGTCATAATTAAAAATATATGTTTTGTAAAAGATTTGTCACATCACATGTCCTTTCATTGATGGTGGCTGACAACTCACCCATATTATTGGTATCGATAGGGGAATATTGCTTATACTAAAGAATAGCATATTTTTTGGTATTAGTTACTTATAAAGCATATTTTTTGGTATTAGTTAGTTAAAACAACGATTTTCGTTAACACCAGTTTGAATAACACAATTTCAAAAAAATGTTGTAAATATTCATTATTTACCAGGAAAATGGAAAAGCTGAAAGTATCTATGAAGCAGGGAAATCCTCTTATGAAAATGAAAGTGGCAGTAATCCTAAGAATAATTCTGCAGAAGGTAAGAATATCATCATTCGAGTTTTTACTTGCTGCATTCGCAACCTCTTGATCTCCTAAGAAAAAAGACAAAAATGGTTTTATCTCAAAAAATGGGAACTAAAAAACCTCTATTCAATAGTGTCAAGATTGGCATTCTGAAAAGTTATTTATTTATTCCTTTTAAAGTTTATTTTGTGTGCATTTTCGGGACTGAAGAATCATTCAGATAATTGGAGAATAGCAACCCTAATCACTCAAATAACTGCCAAAATCAACGTATGTAATCTTATAAAAAAAATACTGCCCAATGGATTTTACCTGAAGATTATGATCTTAAAATTTACAGCAAAGTATGATGATAGTCTTCCCAATTTAGGTCATCATCATCAGTCGATGTCCACTGCTGAGCAAAGCGGTCGTCTTTTTATCTTTCATCGTCGTGGGCCTCAAACGCAGCGATTGCCTTTTCAACGATGTCTATCTATCCCAGAAGCTTCCGGCCTAAACAATCATCATTTAATTTTCTTCGCGCTATGTGCTTGGGTCACTGCCACTTCAACCTTTTTTTTTTAAGTAGGGGAAATGCCTTACGCATACCCGTCCACCGGGAGACGGACGGTTATGTCGGACTCTCCACTGGAAAGGTGGTATACCAGTGGCCCTACCGACTAAAACCCCTACTACTCCCTCTGATCGTCCGTAGTGGGGAAACACGCCGTATAGCACGAGGCCCTGTGCGCGTTGCCCCGGACGGAGCCCGCCTGCGTGGCGGGCCGGAAGCGACTACCCCTTCGTGAGGGGAGGCCAGAAGGGACAACCGAGGATGTCAAGCCGTCCCTACCAGGCAACGGTGACCCGTGCAATGCTGGCGGCGGCACCCCCGTACCACGCGCCAGCTGGCCACCGTACGCAGACCCTACTGGGCCCGCAACCACGAGCCACCCAAAGGGCGGCTCCGCTGCCGTAACTTTCGGTACGGCTCCGCCGGGCCGCGACGCACAGGGGGGATCAGCCACGGATTCGGATTACTGGCCCCCCCAACCGGTTGTGCGCCGCGGCCCCAACCACGCGCCTCAAGGCGCCTGCAGGCCCAACTGGCCCCGCAGCCCCAAACCGCCCTTACGGGCCGCAGCGGGTGGGTGTCCAGTCCACCACGCTTCCTCGCCTGGGTTCTCTTCGCTTCACGGTGGTGCCCCTACCACCAGTACTAGGCCCCCTCGCCACGCCGAGGCGAGAACCCATGAGGGAGCTGCCACTTCAACCTGCTTGGCGACTTTTTTTAAGTTTAAATTAATTCTTGTTTTTTTCAGAGCCAACTACAATTGACCAGTTGCTACGTCTAATTCGTTTTCTGACAATGACGCCTAAGGAGTTTTCGAAGAACCCAGGCCGGTCCCCCCTGCTCTCTCAGATGGAAAAACTCAATATACTTTTGAATATAGCGGACCCTGAGACTAATTTGTCAATGCCAGAAGGGTTTTCTACTAACAGAAAGAAGAGACACGTATACGAGGTAGGTAGCTGTTATGTTTTTAATAGAGAATGCATACAATTTTTTACTTGTCTCAAATAATATACAATTTTTTCTTATCTTGAATCTTTAGTATCGTCACATAGATCTAGATCTACTAGATCTACTTATATAAGACTTAATACATTTTTTTTTAGCCTAAATACTGTTTTACGTGTGAACTGGAGCCTAAGCTAGGGTGGCCCTGTATTTCATACTCATATATATCATGATAATATACTCCTTTTTATCAATTCACATCGCTTGGAAAACTGAAAAACGTGTCCCGAATTGATAAATTGTATGAGAGTGAGCGCGCTGGGTCCATATTGTTTGTTCCTAAAGTTGTTTTTCCGGAATTGTCCTACCGATTTGTGATCCGCATGAAGAGTGATCACTCTTCCTAAAATTTTTAGGCCTAAAGTTTTCTTTCATACTTTTTGTAGTACGATGTTCATAACGCTAATGCCTCCTAAAATTTAAATTAATAATATTTGAACGATTAGAGAACGAAGAGGGCGATTCTTGGTATTTCCCTGCTTGATCGAATCAGAAATGATGAGATCCGCAGGAGAACTGAGGCAACCGACATCGCTCGAAGGATTGCATCGCTGAATTGGCAGTGGGCGGGACAAATAGCGCGGAGAACCGATGGCCGTTGGGGCGAAAAGGTTCTTGAATGGCGACTGCGTACCGGACGACGTTCCGTGGGCAGGCCCTCCACAAGGTGGACCGACGATCAGGTCAAGGTCGCGGGAAGCCGCTGGATGCGGACAGCGCAGGACCGATCGTTGTGGAGATCTTTGGGGGAGGCCTATGCCCAGCAGTGGGCGTCGTTCGGCTGATATGATGAACTCCTAATGTTGTTTTTCATAACTTAATTTTTCAAAATATTTTCATTTATAGTTATTCCGAAAGAAAAGATTTTAAGATTCATTTTCCCACTTAATAAATATTCATTGTAAAAAAACATTTAAAAGTTCCAGGTTTAACGCAATCAGCATGCCAGAAAACAAGTCGTTTCTTGGGGTTTATAAAAAAACAACCACCAAGGTTTAAGGCGGGTGGCTTAAGTTGGAAATTCCTAATAGACAAAGCAAAGAGGTTAAACACTTCAAACAATTTATGATCATTTTCAATAACCTAACACTTGCGTGCACATGCATTTTTTTCTTACCTGGTGCAATTCTTTTATGAACTTCCCGCCCTAAGACAATTTTCTTTCCCTGTTTTTAACAGATTTTGAAATGACTATTGTTATGTTCGCGTTTTGCGACATAGAATGTCACTTTTTGAGCCAGTGGTACGAAAAACAAATTTTAGACCTCACCTCTAGGACCAAACTGAGATCTACACTCAGAAAATTCATACTAAAATGAGACTATTATAATGTTTTTATTTCCAGGACATCCCAGACCGGTCTCGCCAGTGCTACGCGTTTAATTTCACAGTTCCGGAGTGGAATTCCTTTTTTTGTGAGGACGAAATATATTCTCCGTTATTCTACGTACACGACATCGGCTGGCGAATTATTTGTAAAATCTACGAAAATGAAATAATTAACGTGTATATTGTCAAGTATTCCGGAAGTGTACCTGATAATGGCGTTGAGGCAACCTTGGATCTAGCCTTAATATCAAAAAGTGGTAAAAAGTATTCTGAAAAGTTCATCTGTGAAATACAAAAAGAAGAAGAAGATGAAGAGTAAGTACTCTGACACAACATAATATTTAAAACTAGTGGCCGGCTTTGTTTGTAACCTTTGTCTTTCATTACAATAGTTGCACTGTGCTGCATCGTCATATTAGTAGGTATATAAAAACTAGTGATTGGCCGAATGTGGTTTGTACCGAATACGAACTTCGACCGAACATTCGGTAAAAAATAAAAATTTGGCCGAAGGTCGGTTCAATTTCGCTGCGCTTTTTCGTGACGTTACTTGTAATAACCACACGGCGCTCGATTGCTGCATATGTCACCCTTACCCGCCGACATTTTGCCGGCTTGGCTACGCCTGCGCTCAGTTACGTGCTTGTATTTGTTTAAAGTTATGGAGGTAGACGACGAAAAATGTCTTACGTTAATTATTCTTTATATGTCACAACATAATATATTTCATGGAATCTGGTTTCTGAAATAAATAATTTTAATTCAAATAAACGTTGTAGTAAATTAACGTTGTTAGGTCAAATGAAATGGGATACCCTTCAACAAACGTTGGTAGGCGGAGCAAGGGGCAGCCATAGCCATAAAATGGTGGTAATAACTTCAGGTGTTAACCATAACTTTATGTTTTTTTACAGTGATGCTCGTTACTTCGCCGGACACTTCGTGGCTTGGGGTGATGCCACCAACGAATACATGGATGACGGCTGCCTTACTTTCAAAGTTCAATTCAAAATTGACCTATAGTTGAATTATTTAAGATACTCAAGATGGTCTCTAAAGAATAAACTGGTGCAAAAATGTTTCTTGTTAATTGTGGAAATTTTAAACATTGTTGATACATTTTTATGATAATAGTTTTAATGTCTTGCGTTATTAAAATGTTTAGGCTAAGAATTCACAAAGCTGTTTTGTTTTATTTATTTGTTGCACAATGTGTGACTGTGGATCGGCAACGATCTCCTGTCAAGCATTGCTAGCCGTATCTGGTAATGGGATGGGTGACCGCTCCGACCGAAGTATAGTTAGTGTACATTTTTCAGGTACGGTGGCCGGCACATCACGCTACCCATTTCCGGCCAGTCCTTGCTCTATCGCGAACAAATGTCATTTGGCAAGAGCGAGAGAGAAAACGGAAATGGGGTAACCTGATGTGCTGTTGACTGTACCTCCTGAGTTACTTCTAAAACACACGTTAAACTGTTGGTCCTGGGTGAATTCCTGGATGTCAGTCGCTAAGCCTTGTCTAAGGCCTTAGGGTGACCATTCAGCTGCTAGGTCTCCTTCAACAATCACGTCATTAGACGAACTATTTGGCGTAATGGTTGAGAAGTTGGTGATTTACTCATCAGGGGTTGAACTTCAAAAAATTATTTCATAGTGCTCACTTATATCCCTGAACCAAATTTAAAGTCTCAAGGCAGAGGCGTTCACAGAAACCTTTACTTAGGACCCACATCTTAATGGTTATGTAAAGGTTGATGCGAACCTTCACATTAATCCTACCTCTATTAGTAGTTTTGGCTTAAAGAACATAAGAAAGAGTGTATATGTCACCGGAAAATAACAAGGTAAATTTATAAATTTCCTAGGAAATTTATTAACGTTCGTAGGATTCTATATGTCACCGGAAAATAACAAAAACCGTAAATTTATAAATTTCCTAGGAAATTTATCAACTTTCGTAGGATTCTAAACGAGAGATAAATTGTATTATTTTACGCCTACATTTCCGGAAGTTTATCAATTTGCGTCGACACGTGGTAAATTTATCAACTTACGGATATCTATCCGTAAGATTCTAAACGGTTCGACTAATCACAGAAGAGCTTTTAATTTTACGCTTTTTTAAATTACGGAAAATAACACACTGCTCTCTGATTGGTCGATGTTGACAGTAGTAATGCTCGTATTCATAGATTATGAGTGGCGGAGGAGAGGAAGGAGAAGGAACACGTGACTTATTCGACCAATCAGAGTGCACATGGCGTTTGGTTACTGCCCACTTATTATTTTACGAATTCGTTCCGAAAGTTTATCAATTTCCGGAAATGAGGACGTAAAATAATACAATTTATCTCACGTTTAGAATCCTACGAAAGTTTATAAATTTCCTAGGAAATTTATAAATTTACGGTTCTTGTTATTTTCCGGTGACATATATATAACGGCGGTATGCTTGCCCCTCACCACGATGAGTTCAAATTCCCTCGGTGAAATGTGAGCTTCTGAATGTTCCATTCGTTCACCGTGACGGGAACTCAGTGTGCCTCCAGTCAGGTACCATAATCTATGAACACAAGCATTGCGTGTGCGTTACTCCAGCAAAATGTTGACGCGTATCGAAATAAAAATATATAGAAAAATTAGAACCTTACGAAAAAAACATGTGCCCCAAAAATAAAATTTGTGCCTACTAAGGTTTCTGAGTAATTGAAGAAACCAAAATTCTGCTGGGGTAACGCTTCCAAACGTTACTGCAGCAGAATGCTTTTTACCTATTGGACTCAGCCAAAATCCAAAAACCTTGAAAGGTAGCTTGAATTTGTGCCAGCACTTGGGCACACAGCAAGATTTGTGCCAGTTGTAGTTTTTGAATTATTCAAAATTTTGCTGGGGTAACGTTTGGACGATTTCCATATCTCCGAAACTACTGGACATATAGTTATGATATTTTGATGGTAGGTGTGTACCAATTCGTACCGTTGGTACAATCAAAATGATTCCAAAAAAGTGCGTATTGTATGATTTAAAAATGTTTTTCTGAAAATCGAAAATAGCCCCTAGCTCTTAAATTTCTAATGATAGATACAAGGTGATTGCAATAGCGGATGCCTATTGGATATATGTATCGTCTGGCAAAGTCATTTAAATTTACATCTTATTTTGAACAAATTAAACCACTTTTACTACTGAAATCCGATACAAATGTTCGAGCCTCAAATACGGGGGTTTTTACTAAACTTAGAAGTTACATGTTTTGTCACTAATTTAAACCCATATTCAAATAAACTCCAACAAAACTTCAGCTCTCTACACCTTCTAATTAACTGTTAATGAATAAAAATAGCACAGCAAGAACTTTTCAGTAGTTACCCGACCAAATACAAAAGGCCATAAAAAAGCGGACATTAGGAACAACATCTGACCTTCTTAATTTATTCAACAACTTTTATTTTATTCGGACAGTTGTGTAGAAAACTTATTCCGGTTAAGGTATTTCATTTATCATGACGTTCATTTTAAATGTAACGCGGAAAGAGGTACGATGTTGAGTAGTTTTTATGTCAAAATGGTACCAACTTTACTCTTATTTTAGGTACTTATTCGTTTGCAAATGATATAGTCTAAAAAACTGTTAGACTTAGAAAATCCTCTGTTTTATTGCAACATTTATATTGAGATTCCAAAGCCCTGCATTTATTAGCCTACAGCTCAGAAGTATCCAACAGTTCAATAAAGTCACGATCCGACAATTTGACATAATGTCGTAAAGTGACAATTCGCCAATTTTTCTGTTCAATTAAACCTTCAGGCGACATAATTGTCGAGAGTTTAAAAGCAAAACCAATCTTAGGGTAAGTTGCACCATAGTAGAAGTTAATGTTAAATTTTTTGTTAAATTTGACAATTCGACGTCATTTTTGGTCGTCAAATTGTCAAATTTGACAAAAACTTTAACTTTAACTTCTACTATGGTGCAACTAACCCTTAGTTGCACTAAAAATTTATTAATTGTCATTGTGGCAAAATTAAATTACTACCTACCCCTAATTAGCTTCAATAAACAAAATTATTTGCAAACAGTTCAAAAGTGGACATATTTGTCACGACAATATTTATCTATTCTATACTTTTATTAAATCTGTAGGGAGGCCTAATCTGTAAATGAAATATAGGAATTTGAAAAATAAAAAAAAATAAAAAAATTGTCTGTCTGTCTTCCTGTCTGTCTACTGTATGTTCGTTAAGGAAACAAAAAACTACTAGACGGATTTTAACGAAATTTGGCACAATTATTCTTCATACTCTTGGACAGGTTATAGTATACTTTTCATTACGCTACGATCAATAGGAGCAGAGCAGTGAAGGGTAATATTGGGAAAACGGGAAAAGTTACTCCATTTTTTACACGTAAAAATTACTACATAGATAGGTTTAAATGAAACTACAGTAATATAGTTTATGCATCTGAATAAGACATAATAATTACAATTTATAAAGATATATCAATTTTTTTTAACTCAAATCCACGCCGACTAAGTCGCGGGCGGCCGCTATTAGTAGGGAATATGCACTTGGGATAGATGAGGGTCATATAATTTTTTTTAGTGCTATTTTGAATTCCCGTTATGTCTCTATCAATATGTCCTAATTTTATTTCTTTACATAACATAATCGGCCTATATACGTCCCACTGCTGGGCACAGGCCTCACCTCAACTATGAGGTGGAACAAGCCATACTCCAACACGCGGGCTCAGTGCGGGTTGGTGGAGGGGTGTAAGGTTAGTGAGCAACCTTATTGTCAGATGTTATCAAGCCGCCCTAAGGCCTCTGACTAGGCTTAACGACTGACATCTAGCGACGTCAAAAGGGGCCAACTGCTTAACGTGCCTTCCGAAGCACGGAGATGCCCGAAATACACATCACTAAATTTCGGTCGGATGGTCACCCATCCCTTTTCCGACCCGGCGTGTGTTGCTTTACAACAACGATCGTCGCCGATCACTGTCACACCTGCGCCACGGGCACCTCTCTCTTTTTTCAATCATCATTTGAATAGTTCGCCAAAAACCGTCGCCGGCTTTACCCGAAGGCACCTCATTGAACTTTATCACCTTCATACAGGGTAAATTTTAGCTTGATAACACGGCTGAAGCCATTACAACAATATCTATACTATCTCTCCTCTCTTTCACATACTAGTGAGCTGTAGCACTTCTCTCTCTAACACAACTCACGGCTCACAACTCAGTAAACGTTTCGTGGTTTCGTTCAACTCATTCCGTTCAGTCGCTCGAAAAGGAGTCTTATTTCAAAGGATATAAAGATATATTTGAAATGCAAGTGAGTGAGTGAGTGATAGGCTCCTTTGAGGAGATAATTTTTTTTTTTTTTTTTTTAATTAATGGCGTCACCCTTTTGCCTCTTTGGGCGAGGGTATTTCGCCAATGTCGAGTGATATGCCTTTGCATGTGTTCATTGAAATACTGGTATCATGTATTTCAATGCTTCTTGGAGTTTTTGAGGTTATTCACGCGTCTGCAACTTCTTAACATGCCATGTGGTCTTGGTGGTTTGTCTGACGACAAACCATGCGACTCAAATGGTCATGTTAAAACGATTTATTTCAATAACTGACGTAACTAACACCACTGCGGAACTTTACTGAATACACTGATACCTAATTTATTCACTAAAAACCACTAAATGTTAATTAAAAGTTAAAAAATAGATCGAACGTGCTTTCCGTTTGAGTACCCTCAAAAAACACCAGAGATAAATATCATTTTTGTCTTTCACTCAGGAGTTAGACAAGTCAAAGTCAAACACACTTCAAAACATACAGGAGCGGAGCCCATGCCGTTTCGTGATGAGTTTTAAAATTATCCTGTCATTTTAGTAAGATTCGGCGATAACGCCCCTGACAGCTCGTATGTCTCCGAAACTTGAAGGAATGAGTACCAGTGACTTAAATTCCTTTTGACTTTCGGAGATAGATATTATGTACCTACATAGTAATTTACAAATAATTTTGAATATTTTAGTATGGGCTATGTCGTACCTACTTGTCAACCATTTTGGATAAAAAACATATTTCGGCAACATGTCGTGAAACACAATGTCAATCGAGAGAGGAAGTGTTGTAATCGACACGACCAATGTTAGAGTATCAAAAAATATCTTCATCATCAGCCTGTTACAGTCCACTGCTGGACATAGGCCTCTCCCAAAGTGCTCCACAACTCCCAGTTATGAGGCCTCCGCATCCAGCCCGAGCCCTGCTCCGTTCTCAGTTCATCGGTCCGTCTCGCTGGACTACACTACGTTGCCGATCCGCGGTCTCCACTCCAGGACGCGCTTGCTCCAACGGCCATCGGTCCATCGTTATCACTTCAGCTCCGACCATAGCTCGCTTCATAGCACGGTGAGCCACCTTAAACCGGTTTTCGGTATGGTAATTGTTTCGCGACGACTGGATACTAGTAGTCTTTTGAAAAAATACTGTGATTTTTAAATGTTTGTAATTTATAAATAAGATAATTCGAAATGACTGTTATTTACAATATCTGTGATTTAAAGTAATGTTTAGTTACAATTATATGGATAGATGATGGTTTTATGTACAATATTTGGGATTGAAACAGCTTTAAACTGTAATACACGGATTGAGTTTTTAACGTTTAAACTAAATTATAAATAGGTAATTGGTAATGACGAACATCGGTCTAGGGGATTAGGCTAGTACTAATAAAAAATATTGTAATGTTGACTTGCAGACCTATAAAATTAACTAAATACATAAAATTTTAAGTCTCATGCAACACTAATAAAACTTAATCCTTGTTCGATAGAGTGGACTGTACTAATTACGAAATGGTACGAAACGAATGGCGCGAAATACGACAACGATAAAATATGCAAGGAAGACGAATCAAGTGTAAGGGCACTAACCTGGGTGTATGCGACAGTGTCTGAACCTTCGGTGGTCGGTGATGGGTTGGATCCCAGGAACTGTTGGGGTTCGAACTTACCTTCCAGGACTGGTTACCTTCCACAATACCTATACCGAGTTGTTGTTGCGGCAGCGCTCTTTCCAGCTGATCAGCCCTCTTCTTGCACATACACACGAATACAAACTAACGTAATGGTGTGATTTCAAATTAAAACGATAAATACGAAATATGTGCTTTGCACCGACAACAGTTCTACGAATTTTCAACGATAAATGCGCGCCGTTAAACATTTGTATGGCGTTTTATACCGAATTTGAATTTTCGCACCCGATAGTGCTGCCAGGCGTAAACATTGCGTTTCGTTCAGAAATCGACTCGACAATTTTTTAATGACAATCCTGAACATTCCGCCCACCAAAATACATAGTATTTTCGAAATTACCAAATTATTCAAATTAACGATAAACAGAATTAAACGCGAAGTTACTAAACTATATGTGATAAAAACGATACGATATGCGATAAAAACGATACGATATGCGATAAAACGATGCGATAAGTATGATGCGATACGATAAATACAATACGATACGATAAATACATTACGATAAGCGATAAATTACCGAAATACGATACGATAAATTAACGAAATACGATACGAGAGGCGATAAAACGAAACGATAAATACGATACGATATGTTATAAATGCGATACGATACAAAATACGATAAGCGATAAAATGATGCGAACAAAATAAACGATTTATGAAGTTCTATGCAATTCATAGACCTATTAGGCACAGCCGGATGTGCACAATGAGGAGGACGAAGCCATTGTACGCAGTTCTTCTTCGACGGTAGGTTCCGAGGAGCTGAGGCTACTAAGCTTTGCAAAGGGCTTTAGGCCCGAATGCAAGCAAAGCCAGTGGCAATCGCAAGTAATTAACGTAGTTAACCGTACATTTAGGGGAAGTAGAACCATGACTTTAGCATTATGCAGCTGATCTCTGTCACATAACCAACCGCCCACCCTGAGACAGCCACGTTCCCCGAAGGAACCCGGAAGCTTCCTAATGGGATTCGATTTCCAGCACGAGAACTTAGCTGACGATGAGTAGCGAACCTTCGATACAACGTCACGTTTTGCAACACGCTCTATGACTACAGCTTGATGAAAAGCATGCTGGACGTCCTCGCACGACAGGTTAGTGAGGGACGGTCCCAAGAACGTACAACACAGGCTACGGCGGAACCAACAACGAAGTGTCCAGACTCGTAGGCAGCGCTGCGATGACGAAAACCATTCTCGAAATGAACCACTAGCCGACCGAATGTTTGTAGGCACGAGGCTAGAATCTTTCAGGTCTACGATCGCTGCTCGACCGAGCGAACAATCCAACTGCGACCGGTACTCTTGACGGCCAGGAAACAAAGGAGGTCCCGCCCACCATGAGACAATCCGAGCCAGCTTGCTGGACATCGACACAAAATGATTAGAATCCACTGAGCCCTCAGGACTGACCTGGACAACAGCAACTCCAAATGCGACAAAGGTTTTACAATTGGAAACACAAGCACGAATAAAAGCCAGAATTACAGAGAAAACATGAGAATCTTCCGTGGCTTCTCTGAGCGATACTCTATACGATAAGAAAACTAGACGGAGAATCGAACGCCCACGAAAGGGTGCTGCCTTCGACTTTGAACAACGATGAATGACGACACGACTGTTATTTCTAACGATGCGACAATAAAATATGAATTTTAAGTTACGCCGCTTATGTGCGATGGCCACTAAGACTTCAGACAGCCTTTCAGGCTGTAACAAATAATTTATCAAGATTACAACTAGCGAGAATGATAAATAACAATCGAAAGTCCGAGCGATTTTCGATGAAATCAAACTGTTCGCGAAACAGGAACGGGTCGACGAAGTTTCGACTTTATTTTCCTCTCGATGGCACAGAGGAACAACGACATTTGACGACAAGTCTGACTGAAAAACCGATTTTGTCAATTTTCCCGGAAGCTCAGAACCACCAGGGGGCGACCGACACAAACGACGATCAGGCTGAGGGTGTGCTATGCAACTTTCCTGCGACACTTCAGCTTCCGAAAGTACGACGGGCCGGGAAGGTTCCTCCAACTCCGACGACAGCGACAGCTTAGCACGGCTCTCTACCGACAACCTCGATACAAACAAACAGTTCTTCGTCCCAACACTAGAGCTACTATGACCACTAGAGTGAGAAGGGTCAACATTAGCCGCGCAATCACCCATCACTATCCAGCCGAAACTAGTGCGGATAGCAACAGGCTGGCCTGGTTCACCCCTAATAAGGCCAGGTTGAAGCACCGATGCAAGAAAACTAACGTTTACTAACATGTCAATGGGTCCAGGTTCATGAAAACTTGGATCCGCAAGGTCTAAATGATGGATATGCTTCCATGAAGTAATGTTGATTTTGTCTGATGGCATATCAGAACAAATCTGAGGCAAAACAAGAGCCTCCAATGAGAACTCACACGATAAGTCTCCATTTGTAGGGACAATACTACAGCAAGCTGAACCGAGCGTATCAGCTGTGATTTGGCCGATGCCATTCACCGATTGCCTACTTCTCTTAATACTCAGCCCTAGTTTTTTGATACAGGCCAGTGTAACGAAATTACTAGCACTGGCACTGTCAATCAAGA
This sequence comes from Udea ferrugalis, assembly GCA_950022985.1. NCBI lineage: Eukaryota > Metazoa > Arthropoda > Insecta > Lepidoptera > Crambidae > Udea > Udea ferrugalis. The sequence goes on along the minus strand of OX465532.1, from coordinate 11,353,675 downwards.
CCCGAATAGGCACAAAGCGATTATATTTATTTTTAACTAAAACTATAGCTGTCGAAAACAAAACCTCAGAGTCATGACCAGGTACAGTCAAAGTCACCACTTTAGATGGAGTCTGCAAATGTTCTGAGTCACCATCATTCTTACTAAAATGCAGCAATGAGTGATGTCTATACTTACACCTCTCACACTGTACCGCAGACCGACAATTTTTCATGGTGTGCCCACCATGCAGACATCCAAGGCACAACCCTAACTCCTTAATGCGAGTGAACCTCTCGAATGGGGTCCACCGCAAGAACTCCTGACACTTGTCAATTGAGTGACCGGCTGCCAAACATACACCACATTTAATAATAGGTGGCACGATTAGCGACGACTTTGCTTTACTAACAGGTATGCTACAAGCAATCTTTGACCTGAAGCTTGAGTTTTCTAAAGCTTGACTCCTCTTTTCTATAAAATTGCCTAAATCGTTGAAATCAGGCACATCTACATTCAAGTCCAGCTGCAACTGGAATGCCTCTTTGGTTGCCATATCCAATTTTGACCAGAGCAAATAATAGAGCATAAAATTCCTATCTGGTAACTGGTATTTCTCCAACACATCTAAATTTTCTCTAAAAGTTTGACTTATTCGACTAAGTTCTGAACTGCTTTTTGATTTAATTGGTTCACAGTTCAACAACTTCTCATAAAACAAAGTAGCAATTACAATTTTCTTATCATATTTTTGCTTTAAAGCATTATACGCGACTACATAGTTTGCATCCGAAATTGGGTAATTTCTGATTAAATCGAATGCACTACCTTGCACACTTGACAACAAATAATGTAACTTCTCCACATCAGGAATGTCTTTCTTGTGGATAAGTGAATCATACAACTGTATGAATGACACCCAGTTCTCCACCTTCCCATCGAAGGGAGGTATACTAATTTTAGGTAACCTGACACAGGAACCTTGTGACGACACTACCGGCTTTTGCTCACTGACTGCCACTGTTTGCCGAAGGCGTAGTTTCAACAATTTAACTTTATGCTCGAACTGCGACGAGATTTTCACTTCACTACGCCGTTCGGCAAGCTCAACAGACGACAACAATTCTATCTGAGCCCTGTGAAAGTCAGCAGCAATGTCGTTCACATCCACTAAATCATAACCCTGTAAATCGCTCTCCTCCATCATCTCGATACGGGCATAGGCGTAATCCCGAGCAACACGATTTTTGTCGGCACTGGTCGACATCATACTGGTTTCCATATTCATTTACTTCAGATCAGAACAAATCAATCAAAAACGAAAACAAATTTACGAAAATTATCTCCGATCCGAAGTAAAGATTTTTTTTTTTTTTTTTTTAATTTATTAAGGCATTGGCGACTGGGCCATCAGCCAAAAAGCAAACTTAAAAATTACCACAATACAAAAAACTTGAGATTAAGTAGTAGTTATTCTATTCTACACATTACAAAAATTATACAAATCAAAAGTAACCATATTGCTAGTATGTACAAAAACTTAAAAATAACTGATAACTTAACATGGTGATCAATAAATTCAATCGCACATTGAAAATACAGAAAGGAAAACAAATAAAAATTAAATTCGCCCGAAGGTATTAATTATGAAACAATATACAATAAAATACAATTCAGTGATACACAGTAGTTTTTGTGTATTATTAGGCAAGTCCCCCTTTACAATATTTAGCGCTTGAGCTATTAATAGTAGACGTTGAATAGCAAATTGAGGACAAACAAAAATTAAATGATCGAGATCACAAAAATCAGAGTCACAATGTGGACAGGAAGGACTTTCTAGGAGATTAAGACGATGTAGATGTGATGGAATTCTGCTATGACCGATTCTTAAACGACTTATTGTAGCAGAAAAAGATCTACCTAAGAATTTTGGGCTTTTTTCAAACCACGCTTTAGTGGAAGGTTTAACAGCAATTTGTTCCAACCATTTACCTTTAATAGCCCTGGAGTTAGTAAGGCAAATATCCCAACGTTTATACATATTGTTTTTAATAAAAATGTACAAATCAGTGAAAGGGACTTTCAAATCACAAATATTCAGATTAGCAGAAGATTTAGCAAGAGAGTCTACTAACTCATTGCCTAGTATACCCGAATGTCCAGGTACCCAGGTAAATTCTACTTGAATATTGACCTTTTTCAAAATATTAACAAGGTTTTTAACTTCATAAATTAAATAATTAGCAGAGGCATTAAAAATACTGACGGATAAAGCTTGCAGCACGCTCATCGAATCACATAAAATCAAAATCTTTCGTGAAGTTGTTAAATTAATTTGTACATATTTTAGTGCATAGAAGATACCCAAAGTTTCGGCTGAGAAAATAGAAAAATGATCGTTGCATCCGTACACCCTCCCTATTTTGTTAGATGCGTCATAAAAGGCAAAACTTGTTCTACTATCAGTTTTAGAACCATCGGTATATATTTTTACAAAATCAGACTTATGGCTAAGGTATTCTAGAAACTCAAACTTATTTTTAAAATGAGTAATGTTGACTATTAAATCTTCAATAGTACAAGCGTAATCGAAGTTGAAACATGGTAGTAAACTAGACCAATAAACAACATCCTGGAATTCAAAATTTAAGTAGGCTATGGCGTGAGCCAACGAAGTAGTAACAATTAAAGGAGTCACATTAAAATTAGGGTATACATAATTTTCTAAATATTTTACTACAATGTCATTGTCTCGGCTGACTAGTTTAAGGCAATATTTATCTGTTATATAACTTCTTCTTACGCTTAGAGGGACGATTCCTGACTCAACTTCCAAAGAATTTATAGGAGAAGATATTAGAGCTCCAGTTATGATACGCATGGCTCTATTCTGGATCAAATCCAATTTACGTAGTAAGTTATTGGTTGCTTCACCATAAAAAATACAACCATAGTCAAAATGACTACGGACAGTTGTTATATACAACAATTTAAGTATTTTTGGATCAGCTCCCCATGATACGCCACACAGGGATCTCATAATATTTAACCCTTTTTTTTTTTTTTTTTTTTCGTGGGGAAATCCTCATGGATACCTCGCTGCCCGGGGGGACGACGAGGTTATGTCGGACTCCTACCGACTAAAACCCCACGGCACTCGACCGTGGCACTTTGGCGGCGAAGCTGGATCCTACCGTAAGTAATGCCGCACTGCTCCGCCGCCAGTGCTAGCCCCTAATGGGGCCCCCTCCAACCGACCCCCCAACGAAGGGGGGAGGCCACGAAAGCGCCTGGAGTACGCAGGCACTTTCGCCGTCTCAGTGGACGCCGTGCAATGCAAGCCAGAGCACCCCCGCACTCCGGCCCGCTGGCACCCACTGTTCGCAGACCCTACTGGGCCCGCAACCACGAGCCACCCAAAGGGCGGCTCCGCTGCCGTAACCGGCGGTACGGCCCCGCCGGGCCGCGATGCACAGGGGGGATCAGCCTCGGATTACTGGCCCCCACCAACCGGTTGTGCGCCGCGGCCCCAACCACGCGCCTCAAGGCGCCTGCAGGCCCCACTGGCCCCGCAGCCCCACGTCGCCCTTGCGGGCCGCAGCGGGTGGGTTCCCAGTCCACCACACTGCCACGCCTGGGTTCTCTTCGCTTCCCGGTGGTTCCCCTATCACCGGTACTAGGCCCCCTCGCCACGCCGAGGCGAGAACCCATGAGGGGGATAATATTTAACCCTAACTCGGCTTTTCTAGCTATGTTTTCTGTGTGAAGTTTCCAGGACAAATCTGACTCCAAATAAATTCCTAAATATTTGACATAGGAATTAATTGATATTACAGAACCATCGAACATAATTTTGGGTTGATACGGTATAGTATGTTTAGAAAATATTACAACAGAGCTCTTATTTATGTTAACTTCTAACTTGAGACAGTTATTTAGGATGTTATGTAAGATGTTAAGGCAACTATTGATTAATGATTCAGCTATTTGAAGATCATTACTAGTACTATAAATGACTAGGTCGTCAGCGAAAAGTAAATACTTGACACTATGAGGAAGTTCATGCATCAAAGTCACCAATGATAAAACAAAAATTAAAGGTGAAATAACGGACCCTTGAGGTGTGCCTTTAGAAGTAAATTTTGGCCCGTACAAATTGTTATTTATTTTAAGTAGTACTCTTCGGTTGTGAAGAAAGTTAAATATCCACTTCAATATAGTCCCAGGTAAACCTAATGAATGCAAACTTTGTACTAAAAATCTGTGATCGATGTTGTCAAAAGCGCCTTTAATATCTAAAAAGACTGCTAAGGTAAAACCTTGATTTTGAAACCCATTTTTGATGTCTCCAATGAGGCAGCCTAGATTTTCCATTGTACTTTGGCCTTTACGAAATCCATACTGGTTTTTAGGGATGAGAGAGTTATTTTCCACAAACCATTCTAACCTATTTTTGAGCATGGTTTCAAATATTTTTGAAAAACAGGAAGTCAATGAAATTGGTCTGTAGTGTGAATCGATATTTTAAATCGATATGCCTACTCGCACTATTCTTAGTCTATGACATTAGCTGTCACTTACTCTTTGACCGGCCTCTTAGATTTTACCGCGGATTCAGTTGTAACTTGTTTAGAGATTATAGTCCTATAGTTTTAATCGTGTTTAATTCGAGTTTCCCTCTAACAGAATCAGAAGTGAGATCTGAAATCTACTTCCCCACAACGTTAAAGACGCGAATAAAGTATTATTTCAAAATATTGCCTACTTTAGACGCCATTACAAGAAACACACTTTGGTTTTGAGTTGGAAGCTCGAATCACGATGTTGAGGTAGAATCAGTGACTTGTGCAACGAAAACAAGAACTAAGAACAACCACGGGCAACTACAAATAAGATGTTGAACAGCTTGGAGTGTTGATGTGCGTTATTAACCAAATGCACAGTTGGCGCAAATGTCCATCAAAAGTTAATACACGAACACCGGGTGAGATTGTTTCATATTGACTATTTATCAACTGATGATTGATTGATAATCGGGAAATAATGACTTATCATCAGTATCACTTACAGAAAAATCAAAATCATGAGTTGTTTGACTAAAAGTAATGTAAATGCAAATTGGTAATCATCTGAACACAATAAGTTTGCTACAATGACATTGTAGATTGTTCCAATTAGATTTAATGACATTTAAAGTTTGTTTCTTGGCAAAATGCAACTTCACAAGTGAAAGATCTAAGTTAATGTTGTATACTTTTAACCTGTTACCTAGTTCAAGGAAACCTACCAGATCAAATTGATACAAAATAAAACCTGTGCAATTGGAATATGCATCTACACATTAATAAATTGGACCTGTGACTAACAATGAATAAATCTTCAAGGCTGTATTCAATAGTTGACCATTGTCATAATTAACACAGGATAACAAGTGAAGCTCTATCAACTAAAAATAGTAAAAAAGAAGAGGTTAGTCACCTAAACACAGTTAAGTATACTTATTCATACTTCTAACATGTCAAAATGTAATGAAAATTGAAAAGTTGTTAGATTGTCCTGTTGTATCATGATGATCTGAAACGGTAAGTATATTTCACAATCTGGTTAAATAGTTGTACTGAGTAGACTGGACTGCAATAGTCTTATAAAGCCCATTAATTAAAGATGGCACATTGAGCTTATGATGACATAATAATTATTGTTGTTGTGTAACATTACCCGGGATGAAATGAAGCTATTCAGATTGGTTAATATTTGGTCAAGTAAAATGTTACCATTTAACTACGGCATAAGTGGTTATTGATTGTGTGATATTACTGATCACAGTATTTTACAATAATATCTACTTCAATGAATAAGATCCATAAAAATAATCTTAATATAAATAAATATTCTTCATGAGAAATAAAGTTCTTAAACCTGATAAGTATTCTGATGGTATTTATGGTACCTGAAGAGAGATCAACTCTCTGATGTAGGTACCCTAAGTACCACAACGACAGGATGTTTTTCAAATGTTTGCATTTACAAAATTTGAATGATGCTGAATTTTAACATAAAATAAAACTGAATGAAACCATTAAGAAATAAAATACAAAAGTTTATTTAGAAGGCTATTTTGCCTTCTGGTAAGGTAATTTGAAGACTGGTTTATTGTTACATTTTGTATTTTATTCTTAAGATTATTCATTGGTTCAAGACTGAGTGTTCTCAGATTTATCTTAGTTGAACATAATGCTGAGGTTCTTGAACAAGAAATAGAACTCATGTTTTCACAATACTTAGTGAAAGTACTTATTTTATAGCATTATCACAAGGTAATTTTGTAAACATTCAATGTTATGGAATCTGACTAACCTAATTGGATTGGCAAGAAAGTAACAATTGCTAGATTCTAATGTCAATGAGCAGCCTGTGAAACTTTATTGTTATGTTGCTGATGAGTATTGTTAACAAATGAAAAGCTATAAGTATTTCACCAATGTATGAGTCTCCTTGAAATTGTTCAAGAGTTGTTATTCAAATGTTTTTGAGATTGCAGGAAAAACATAGAACTTACAGGGTGTCACAATGAACAAAAACATGTCTGGAAATTAATAAGTATGGTAAAAACATGTTTATTGGCACTAAAGGAAATAACAAGTCCAGGCACAGCAATAAGGCATTCAAGATGTTGCTTATTCAAAAATAATGGAAAGTAAATGCCAATTGGTTAATTCGCATATGTGTAAAATGAGACCATGATAATATCTTATTACACAAGATGAGGTTTGGTAAGAAAACAAAAAACCTGGAAAATTGTAAGTATTACATTTTTAGATCTGTTCAGGAGAAAATGTTATGTATCAGTAATGGTTACATAATGGTTATTGGATTTTACAATCATGCATAATTGACTTCCATTAAATGAAGTATTATGTTGAAATACAAAACAAGACAGATGGGTCAAACTATATGTTTTGACTTGGAGTGCAAAAGTATTTGATGATTAATAATGGTCATATTATTTTACAACAACAGTTCTAAACTGCATTTTAAATAATGCGACTGGACGCGTACTAGCGCCAGTTGAGACTAGAGTGTCGCGGGTTCGGTTACCGCTCTAGGTTTGTAGTACTTTTGGGACCAGTGCAAAATATGTAATGTTATCTTATCACATATTACAATTGTATTTTGGGTGAACTATGATGATGGTGACTTGTGACAGTGGACAAATAACACTAAAGGGTAATAACAGTTCTAAAAGGATGAGCTATTCTTTAATCTGATACAGTGAGCCACACATCAAGTAAAATAATAACAAAGTTGGAAGATGACCTTTAGTGCATTGGCATGAGGTGGTACACCTGGTGGTGTTTGGGTTATGTTCATCCTGTCTTCATGTCAATCTTGGAGAGTAAATACTAATCCTTGTGCATGGCAATTGTTAATCTACATTTAAAGTAAGGAGAAGTAGTTATTCTCTGTGATTTGTGAAACAAATAATTAAATGTGTTGTCTTAATTATAGATTCAGAAAAAATGATGTTTCACAAAAAATGAAAATACAAAGTAACCCTACTACTATTTTAACTACTTGTGGACTTGGATGGAAAGATAAGTTTTTCATCAAACTGAAGAAATGGGGTCCAAGCATTGAATGAAAAACAAACAAACTGAGTTCTTGGGGGACACGGATTCCTTACAGTAATAAGTTTTACAACTCCAGGTTACTGGTGATGTTTCGAATGTGAAACGTTTATTTACAGCTGGTGAATAAATAAGAGCATAGACCTGGTCAGTGCCAGAACCGAAAGTCGTGACTTGTACTTGAAACTAATAAAATACGAGTAACACACAGTTGGATTTAAGCTGTAAATTGCATTGGATATTATTATAATTGCAATTGGAATAATTGGTGATAATTGGACTGGTATACATAAACCCAGTTGAGTATTGAGGCTGGTCTAAATATATTTTTTGGTAAGTGCTTAAACCCTTTTGCAGGATGACACAACTTTCAGGTCTTGCATTGCAGTTTTGCTAAAGCAAATGATGCATTTTGAATGGGGAGAATCAAACATTGTGCCTTGAGAGTAGCTTTATTATGGTAAAGTGAGAAATAAACAATATAGATTTGGTAATTTTGGGCTATTTAATGACAAATAGCAGTTAAGATGCAGTAAGTTAATTATAAATGATTGCACACCAAATGGTAATACTGGTTTGAGCTACACTGTTGGCATTTTAGAGGACAATGAATGAAAAAGAAGGTAAAGTTTAGTGTGACATGTGACACCAACAGGGTGTACGTAATGGTGGCAACAACACTAACCTGGAAACACATACACACACACACTTCACACATACACACACACACACTACACACACACACACAAACACTGGTTAATTGTAAATGAAATGGTTGGCGAACTGTCGGTTGGTTGTCTGAAAAAGCCAAAGCTTGTCCTACAGGGACCATACAGCTTGTCCTACGGGGACCACAAAGCTTGTCCTTCGGGGACCATACAGCTTGTTCTGCGGGTACCATACAGCTTGTCCTACGGGGACCACACAGCCTGTCCTTCGGGGACCATACGGCTTGTCCTTCGGGGACCATACGGCTTGTCCTTCGGGGACCATACAGCTTGTCCTACGGGGACCATACAGCTTGTCCTACGGGGACCATACAGCCTGTCCTTCGGTGACCATACGGCTTGTCCTTCGGGGACCATACGGCTTGTCCTTCGGGGACCATACAGCTTGTCCTTCGGGGACCATACAGCTTGTCCTACGGGGACCATACAGCTTGTCCTTCGGGGACCATACAGCTTGTCCTACGGGGACCATACAGCTTGTCCTACGGGGACCATACAGCTTGTCCTTCGGGGACCATACAGCTTGTCCTTCGGGGACCATTACAGTTTGTCCTACGGGGACCATACAGCTTGTCCTTCGGGGACCATACAGCTTGTCCTTCGGGGACCATTACAGTTTGTCCTTTGGGGACCATAAAGCTTGTCTTACGGAGACCTATGGCTTTCACTTCGTGCTTGTCTTACGGAGACCACACAGCACTAATAAAATAAAATACCTGAAGCTTGTCTTACGGAGACCTACAGCTTTCACTTCGTGCTTGTCTTACGGAGACCACACAGCACTAATAAAATAAAATACCTGAAGCTTGTCTTACGGAGACCTACAGCTTTCACTTCGTGCTTGTCTTACGGAGACCACACAGCACTAATAAAACAAAATACCTGAAGCTTGTCTTACGGAGACCTACAGCTTTAACTTCGTGCTTGTCTTACGGAGACCACACAGCACTAATAAAACAATATGCTGCGCTTGTCTTTTGAAGACCTTGCAGCGTCTACACTGCAGTGCTTGCCTTAAGCGGCTCTTACAGCACTTATGCGAAAAACTTGTTTCACGGCAAGTGATGAAGCTTGCTGAGCCGCTGAGCCTGAGCTTCATCGCAGCGGCGACCATCTCTAACTTCGGGAAAGCGTGGCGGTAGCCGGCCCAACAACGAACTAAAGAAATCTGAAGATGATACATTGCCGAGATGTGCCGATCAAGTGTCTCTCAAATTCGGGAGCAAAATGGGAGAGGCTTGAATCGGAAATGAATGAACATGGAGAAATCTGAATTCTTCACTTCAGTTGGTAATGTATAAGTTCGATACCATGAACATTAGAGGTCTGTATTCCAGTAAATTCAAAAAGTATTTAATTGCTTGCAGAAAGGCATTTGTTGGTACAGTATTCTACAAATTAACTCTCACGCGTATATTGGTAATGACTATTTTCGAGAACTTGATGTGGTTGCAAATCCCAATTGACTCATGTGTAAATTACTGAAATTGGAAATGCACTTTGTTTCAAAGATTGAATTACTCCAGTTGACTAAACTAAAATTCTGTTGCGAAAGAAAATTCTGAATAAGCTCATTATGCTATTAACTGTCCCTTGCCCGAATATGCTCATCTCAATTTGAGCATTTAAGTTCTTAAGTCTGAAATAACAATAACAAAGTGGGAATCAGGATTATAACTTGAAGAAGTTAACTTTAAAACATTTAGCTTTTTGTGCTCTGTGGATTAGGTTCTGTGTGCTGTTCTCTGGTTGCAGTGGCTATGTCATCTTGCATGCATGCAATGGGTCAGCGTCTGTCAAGATGGCTGCATGGAAGACCTACTGTGGCTGAGCATCGTTGGTTGCTGCCACAGAACGCGCCTGGTAGCCGAGCAACGGCTACAGTGGTGACTGACTTGGTTCTTCGGGACGAAGAACGTATCAGGATGGCCGATCTGTGAATCGATATTTTAAATCGATATGCCTACTCGCACTATTCTTAGTCTATGACATTAGCTGTCACTTACTCTTTGACCGGCCTCTTAGATTTTACCGCGGATTCAGTTGTAACTTGTTTAGAGATTATAGTCCTATAGTTTTAATCGTGTTTAATTCGAGTTTCCCTCTAACAGTAGGAATCAATATTGTTGGCGTCTTTATAAGGTTTTAAAATTGGGATTGTATGTTGAATTTTCCAAGAGGGGGGAACGCAGACAGATGTCCAAAGTAAATTAAAAATTGATAATAAAATAGTCTTAGCTATAGAAGGTAGCTTTCTTATGACCAGATAAGGAATAAAATCTGGACCTGGAGAACTATTGCGTTTGTTTTGAAGGGAAGCGTCTAATTCGCATAATGAAAACTGATTAGTCAACCAGAGCGCTGCTTGAGACCCGCTAGAGGAAAAATATCTTTCTAAATCTAGAAATAAATTATCATTTCCATCATTGGTATTCGCAATTTTGTTTAAAAATTCCATGGCTATTGCAGGATCATCAAAAAAATTATTATTTTTAGTTTGAGTAGTTTTTGAGAATTTGAATCTACGGATATGGTCCCAAATTATTTTAGAAGATGTCATACGGTTAAATGTAGAACAAAGATTGAACCAAGACATTCGCTTCTGTTCAGCGATTGTTTTTTTCTTTTTGGCGTCAAACTGCTTATAAATTAAGTAATTAACTAAAGTTGGGTATTTTTTATATGACAATAATGCTATTTTCGCTTTAGTTACTGCTTCTTCACATGAACTGTTCCACCAAATGGTAGCTTTTCTATTTTTACATAGGTCAGCTCTAAATTTTTTACGTGTAGAGACGGAAGTCAAAATTTTTGACAATATTTCCATATAAGCGTCATAATCTTTTAGAGGATCACCTGTTGATAAAAAGAGTGAATACTCATCTTTACATTTATCAGAAAAGTCTGTCCAATCTATTTTGTTCCAGTTCACTTTGGAGAGAGAGATATCAGATTGTGAACCAACTGAATCAGAGGCCGAGGAAGTTTCTATTTGATTAAAATGGCGAGATTCATTAAACAGCATTTCTATAATTACTGGATAATGATTGCTACTTAGCGGATCATCAGCAACTGAGAAGGCACAGCTTGAGCTTAACGAAGGCGATACAAAAACTAAATCCAAAATGTTACCTGTTTGCCCGTGAGGTGCCAGAGTGGTTAAATCGTGGTCATTCAAACATACTAGATTATGGGATTCTGCAAAGGAGTGGATGATATTGCCTCTTCTATCATTGTTTCTGGAGCCCCAAGAAGCATGATGACCATTGAAGTCTCCAACTATTAGAAAATTATTTGAGTCAATCTGATTGAAAACACTGGACACTTGATTAACATGAAATTTACCATTCGGCGGCGGCGGGCAGTAAACAGCTAAAATGTAAAGTTTAAAAGAATTAAAGTTGACATGAAATAAAATATTTTGGAAATTATAACTAGAATTGGTTTGAATTGTTTGAAAGTTGTAACAGTTTTTTACAGCAATTGCTACACCTCCATGAGGCCGATCAGAATCCTGCCTTATGATAGTGAAACCAGGAATTTTAAGAGATTTTGTGCAAGTGAGCCAAGTTTCATTTAAGACTATGACATCAAAATTTAAATTTGAGTTAGCAAGAAAATGTTTAAATTGGTCTAGTTTTGGTAAGATGCTACGGGAGTTCCAGTGAATGATATTTATTTGCCTATTAAAAACTTTTGAACCCATATTCAGATAGAAAAGTTTTTAATAAGTGACTCCTTTATTGATTTAGAACAAATGTTGTTACCTGTCTGATTCGAGCCCGATTGCACTTGTGACTTCAACAAATCAACTAATGTTTTAATTATTACATTCAATACAGTGTCAGAATTTAAAATGTCTGTAATTAAAGCCCTCCCTTGAGGGGACCTATTTGTAGGAGAAGGGACAGGATTCGGGGAATTTGAAGAAACTGGGGGATTTTGGAGAGTAATTTTGGGAGGTTGTCTGGCAACAATCGATGAATATGTTTTGCGGGCTATTTTGTTCCTTACTTCATCCGTTTTGGCTGATTTCACAGGACATTCTCGAGACACTGCTACGTGGGGGCCATTGCAATTAGTGCACTTGACATTGTCCTTGTTGTTGCATTCAGTGTAGAAGTGATTTTCACTGCAGATCGAGCACACTTGTTTACTTTTACACGTGCCCTTGCTATGACCAAATTTGTAGCAGCTGAAACACTGCAGAATAGGCCGAATATATTCCAAAACGTCAAACCATAAGTGGTCAAAGGTAACATGATCAGGTCGCACAGTTGACTGGAACGTGAGTAAAACCAGTTGAAGAGGGATGAGGGATCCATCAGCTGATTTCTTCATGAATCTTTTCACACCGATAATTTGGGATTTCGATTTTAATGAAGTCAAAAGCTCCTCTTCTGTTAATTCAGTTGGGACCCTAATAAGACCTTGGCATTCAATATTGTCATAAGGGATTCTTGCCGTCCATTGGTTTCTAGCTAGAAGATCATTATTAAGCAAAAAAGAATTGGCATCTTTCATGTTATTGAAAAAGATTTTTAAGAATGACGGTCCTGTTTGTTTAATGTGCGCAATGCCTGAAATGTTTCTGAGCATACTGTTGACTTGCAATAGATTGAACTTTGAACTTGAGTTTTCTCTGGTGACTAAAATAGGATATTGATTCTTGAATTCTTCTCTGTATATTTTGTTGATGTCCTTGAACAGACCACGTTTGGTTGAAATGAATTTAGTTGGTTGTTTGCTTACAGGTCCTTGATCGTCATCTTTAGTTTCCTGATATTTCCGTTTAATCGTCTCAGAATGGGAGAACTCCATGGGAGAGCCTCCGCCGTCGCTTGTTTTACCCATCTAGCCGGTGCTTGGTAAAAATAGGGCTTTTAAACTGTTTATGAAAATATTTTTCATAAAAGGCGCCTTTAAAATTTTCCCGCCCAAAGTTTTTTTTCCTCCGAAGTAAAGAAATAAATTTAAATGTCAAATTGACAACACGTCAAAACAATTCCTTCTTAATTTAATAACTACGGCTTGGGTAGAAGCTAATTAAGCCAAAACGGCAGTTATAACAAACGGTTTTTGGAACGTTCCGTAACGGTCATCGAGAAAATTATCAATATACCCGCGAAAATTAAAAACAATATAAATACGATTAAATTTTGACACCGCAATGTTTACAATCTACGAAACGAGATCCGTAGGTCGCCTTTCAACAATATCAGGCTCGAAGACCAAAATGTTCGATAGAGTGGACTGTACTAATTACGAAATGGTACGAAACGAATGGCGCGAAATACGACAACGATAAAATATGCAAGGAAGACGAATCAAGTGTAAGGGCACTAACCTGGGTGTATGCGACAGTGTCTGAACCTTCGGTGGTCGGTGATGGGTTGGATCCCAGGAACTGTTGGGGTTCGAACTTACCTTCCAGGACTGGTTACCTTCCACAATACCTATACCGAGTTGTTGTTGCGGCAGCGCTCTTTCCAGCTGATCAGCCCTCTTCTTGCACATACACACGAATACAAACTAACGTAATGGTGTGATTTCAAATTAAAACGATAAATACGAAATATGTGCTTTGCACCGACAACAGTTCTACGAATTTTCAACGATAAATGCGCGCCGTTAAACATTTGTATGGCGTTTTATACCGAATTTGAATTTTCGCACCCGATAGTGCTGCCAGGCGTAAACATTGCGTTTCGTTCAGAAATCGACTCGACAATTTTTTAATGACAATCCTGAACAATCCTACTGTAAAACTTGTCTTCGCAAGTGTACCTTACTTCAACATGCATAATGCAACTTATTAAAATCGTTGTCTTGAAGTATGAACCGATCGCTTTTTTATGACCTTTTGTATTTGGTCGGGTAACTACTGAAAAGTTCTTGCTGTGCTATTTTTATTCATTAACAGTTAACCTATATGGCGAGCCTTCAAGTTATTGTCATACGTTCTGACACGTTCTGACATACATTCTGTCACATGTTCCGTTATGATCTGTCACGTACAGTCGCGTTTATATCAATCTTCACAAAACCATTGCGAATTGGGTCTTATGTCAGCAGCATAAGAAGGGCTATGTAAAGATTGATTTTATCCCGTCTGCACATTCATTCTATTTTATGTCGCTCATATGTCACTCATCCGTCGTTCATCTGTCGCTCATATGTCGTTCATTGTCATGTGGACGCCGGCGTCCACGTTGCCGCCCCACGGGATCCAATAGGCATCCGCTGTTGCAATCACCTTGTATCTATCATTAGAAATTTAAGAGCTAGGGGCTATTTTCGATTTTCAGAAAAACATTTTTAAATCATACAATACGCACTTTTTTAGAATCATTTTGATTGTACCAACGGTACGAATTGGTACACACCTACCATCAAAATATCATAACTATATGTCCAGTAGTTTCGGAGATATGGAAATCGTCCTAACGTTACCCCAGCAAAATTTTGAATAATTCAAAAACTACAACTGGCACAAATCTTGCTGTGTGCCCAAGTGCTGGCACAAATTCAAGCTACCTTTCAAGGTTTTTGGATTTTGGCTGAGTCCAATAGGTAAAAAGCATTCTGCTGCAGTAACGTTTGGAAGCGTTACCCCAGCAGAATTTTGGTTTCTTCAATTACTCAGAAACCTTAGTAGGCACAAATTTTATTTTTGGGGCACATGTTTTTTTCGTACGGTTCTAATTTTTCTATATATTTTTATTTCGATGCGCGTCAACATTTTGCTGGAGTAACGCACACAGCATTGCTACTGCCAACATCGACCAATCAGAGAGCAGTGTGTTATTTTCCGTAATTTATAAAAGCGTAAAATTAAAAGCTCTTCTGTGATTAGTCGAACCGTTTAGAATCTTACGAATAGACATCCGCTAGTTGATAAATTTACCACAAGTCGTCGCAAATTGATAAATTCCCTGAAATATAGGCGTAAAAATTTATCTCCCGTTTAGAATCCTACGAAAGTTGAGTTTTTGTTATTTTCCGGTGACATATATAGCCACAATTTCGTGCGAGCTCAATAGAACTAAGGTTAGGAAGGAATTGGGAGCACTTATTACTACCATGTTTTGGCACTAGAGGCAGCACTAGCGCTTAGGCAGGCAAAGCTTTTGGCAAGTAGTAGTATTTAGTATTTGTCCTACCAACGACGCTCCGGCACTGAGTGATTGTTTTCTGTAAACCTCGACGCGTCGTGGCCTCGATCATCGGCGTCGTGTACTCGTATACCGCACACCCTTGGAGGTACTGTGTCAACCGCACATCACGTGGCATCGTAGGTACTGTGGTAATCTTTGTTTCATTTCATTTCCTGCGGCTTTACGGCCCGTAAACAATATCACGACACGACGCCGCATCGTGCTACGACGCTGCGACGTTAAACGGCACGACGACGTGTCCTGGGAATCTACTTACGAGCAAGCACATTCTCACGATGCTGCTTCGTAGCACTGACGATCTGACGCAACATTTGTATCGTCTAATTGTGTGTAGTCCTTTTTCCGTTAATAACAATGAGCAGGTGCTCGGGGCGTAGCAGGTGCCGTAGCGCAGTTGTGACAGTAATCGGCGACGATCGCTGTTGTAAAGCAACACGCTGGGTCGGAGATGGGATGGGTGACCACCCTGACCGAAATTTAGTGATGTGTATTTCAGGCATCTCCGTGCTTCGGAAGGCACGTTAAGCAGTTAATCCCGGTTGACGTCGCTAGATGTCAGTCGTTAAGCTTAGTCAGAGGCCTTAGGGCGGCTTCATAACATCTGACATTAAGGTTGCTCACTAACCTTACACCCCTCCAACAACGCACACTGAGCTCGCGTGTTGGAGTGTGGCTCGTTCCACCTCATAGTTGTTGAGGTGAGGCCTGTGCCCAGCAGTGGGACTTATTTATAGGTCTTTTGTGTTGTATTATTATGGGGTAAAAAATTAATATTCTTGACGATGCGAGTGTACCGTGTAATAGTCTATTTGAATATAGAAATATTGAATTTGAATTGAATATTAACTGTTAGGTAGAGATACATTTGTAGAGCAATATTGGCTGAAATCAATGGTTATTTTTTTATGGACTAGGTAGCTGTTCTTATTACGACTTTCACGGCTTTACCGAGTGATGGGGTGAGCGCGAGGTCTCAGAAACCCAAATATTTAAGTAACTTGCCTAACGGTGCCCCCAGGGGGCAGGGCGTTACTGAGAAATGGCAATCGGACTTGGGTAACAATTTATTTTGCCACGTTTTCTATAAACTCAAAAACGTGAAGTAAGCTTTAAAAAAAATGGGTGTTTGTGAAGTAGGTTTACGATCGAGATGTTTACGTGATAACGTCTTATTGACGAGAAAATCTCCATTAGTTTGTATGCCGCTAGAGTGAGAGAGACGGAAGATCGGTCCACTCACTCGAACGCTATGCCTGCCTCCGCTCGTGAGGATTCCGCGTGACAAGTTTCACGGAATTACTGGCAGAGCTCGAGATGAGACGGGAGATCGGTCCGTCTCTCTCTCGTTATACCTGCGATCGCGCTCGTGAGGTTTTGGTGTGACACAAGTTTCTGAACATGTCACCCGACTAAAACGATTTTAAAGTGTTGGTTAGAAGTCACAACAATGTCAATGACGTAGGAAAATAGGTACCAGATATGCGACTTATCTAGAACAATGTACGCTTCAGAGAACTTAACCGTGCGCACGCGTCTTTGCGACAACAAAATGTGAACAACAAAGACATTGACATTGTATGATGATTGTGATCCAACTGCTTTATCTTGAGCACAATGTTTTTAAGCGTCATTGGACCCCTCAACGAGTTAGTGAATTCGGGGGTAAGAGAGGTCTTACCCCCGAATTCACAAACTCGTATTAACCTTGAGCATACCTCAGAACTATAGCTGTCCCTTTCAGTTCTATTGTCATTTTACGGGACAGCGTGAACGCGTGCTTAGCGTTGATTGACGTTTGTGAATTCGGGGGTTAGGCTCTTTTCCAATGAGTTGCAGCATGCGAACAATACACACTATCAATTTTATTAGTATCTACCTAACATGTTTTGTTGAGTTGTACCTAGGTTTGTCCTATAGTATGTTTGCGTTAAGAATGCAGTAATTTTTTAATTAATTTTCGTTGGACACAACAAAACCCAGGTACAAAACCGTTGCGTTTCAAAGAATGCGTTCATTTATTGGGCACTGTGAACTTAACTTTCTAATTAGGAACTATTCGATTGGTTAGGAGGCGTGCTAGTACGAAGGACAAGAATGAAATCACTGTATTCTTAACGCGAACGGACTATAGTTACTACATACATTCTGAAATTCCCCTTTCAGTCCAGACCTGACTCATAAAAGTGACACATTTAGGCCAACCGAGATATCGGCCTCTACACTACCACTGTTAGTTAACGTTTTTTAACAAATAGGACGTACTCGTATTCAGTGTAGTTTGCAGCGTATGTTAGCAAAACTGTTCGTTAGTATGATGAGCAGCAGGTATTGGAAGTCGGTCCAAGCATATAGTATCGTAGGGAGCTTTGTAGTGGGCAACCAACGCTAACGCGTGGGTCCTTTATTTTTAGACTTATCAACAGTTAGTCATTAATAATAATTATTTTACTGAAGTCTTTGACCAGTGTGTGTTGCCAGTAATGACATATGGGAGTGAGACGTGGTCGATTACTATGGGTCTCATAAGAAGGCTCAAAGTCACCCAGCGAGCAATGGAGAGAGCGATGCTTGGTATTTCCCTGCTTGATCGAATCAGAAATGATGAGATCCGCAGGAGAACTAAGACAACCGACATCGCTCGAAGGATTGCATCGCTGAAGTGGCAGTGGGCGGGACACATAGCGCGGAGAACCGATGGCCGTTGGGGCGGAAAGGTTCTCGAATGGCGACCGCGTACCGGACGACGTTCCGTGGGCAGGCCCTCCACAAGGTGGACCGACGATCTGGTCAAGGTCGCGGGAAGTCGCTGGATGCGGACAGCGCAGGACCGATCGTTGTGGAGATCTTTGGGGGAGGCCTATGCCCAGCAGTGGGCGTCGTTCGGCTGATATGATGATGATGATGATGATTTTACTGAATATACTTTCTGTTAGACTTGCAGTTGGTAGAGTAAGGTCCTGTCATTGATTATTAATTTTATTTGAAGTATAAGTAAAAAAAAATGTATTTAGTGGCATTTGGTACCGTAAAAGGCAAATACATAGAAACAAAAAGTGTCAATGTGGTAGCTCTTTCGCCCTGTGGTCTGGTGCGTAAGAATGCAGCCAAGGTCCACCCCCGCCTGTCGCAAGGGGCGACTGAAGGGGGCCCTTGGGGTCGCTCGGAAAGCACACGACGGGGGCTGTGTGCTTCCATTGCACAAGTGACCCCAAGGAGGACGGCAGAGTAGGGTGGCCTCGCACTGCCGTACATGGCGGACAGTAGTAAGAGGAGAGGCACCACTTCCATCGAGGTGAGCCGGACTGCCGGCACAGCGCGTCAGGGTTCCACCGGTAGAGTGGCTCCTCAGGAGAGTTCTCGGTAAACCCTGCAGGTCACGCGCAGAAGACGGCGGCGCTACGGTGTTTTAGTGGGTACTCTCACCCCCCTCTGGGGTGGGTGAGACCCACACTCCTCCGCTGCCTTCCCCCCAAACAGCTGAAAGTACGTAATGTATTTCACCGGGTAAAAAAAAAAGGTACCTACCTCTACACATTCGTGTGTGGAGGTGGTGGAGGTGTGTTCAGTGGTTAATTGCCTACTTTACCGAGTTGCAGTGGTAGTTGTTTGTGTTTTTATTGGAGTTCCACTTTACCTATGTGAAAAGAGGGACCATATTTTTATATGCAAGGTTTTGCGAATTAATTTTTCTTCGGTAGAGAGCATACTATCTACCTCACAATGGTCGGTTCGTGACTCAGTACATTAAACTAAACTAGTAACCCAGATATTCTTACAGATTGTAATTTAACCTTTCTTAATACAATCGGGTTTACCCAACTTTCATCTGTATTGCTTTCAACGAAAAGTAAGTAAGTAGGTACCTACAGTAATTTTATTTCTCCTGGCTGCGATAACATGCCTGCTCGTGAACTCTCATAAAAATACCTATGTGGATTTCAATTTTAACAATATAGCATGTTTGTTAGGCAAAACAAATGCGTTCTTTCTTCAACTTTTAGGATCTTATGCTGTAGGTCGTTTGGAAGAGATCGCTTTTGAGCGATAAAGCCGCCCAAACTTTACATTTACGTTAATCTGTGTTTCTTTACTGTTGATGTCTGTTGTTTTGGTGTGCAATAAAGAATATATCTATCTATCTATGCTTACTTGAGTTTTTTAACTCAGTCACGTTGTTTTTATTATGTCATTGGATTCTTTGGTTTTTTCTGTGTAAATCTATCTTAACACGCTCATTGCGTATGATCGAGGAAATTCGCACTCGGCCCTCTTAACTATCAAAACACCATCGTAATACTAATTGCAAATAAACACACAAAATGTGGGGAAAATCAATCTAAAACCCCTACCCTTCCATGGGGGAACCTCATGTGTCTTCATGTCAAGAAACGAGGTAGGTGTAAAAATAATGTGAAGTACTTATTTCATGGAAAGTGAAGGGATTTTCATTTATTTTCCAAACATTTTAAATTACTGATATTTTTCATATTTAAAATAATTTCAAACTTTCATTGATTTCATCAGTCTTGAATGGGCTTCAAAGTTTATTTTATTTATTCTTTATTTCACTAAATAAATAACAAAATCAATTGGCGAAGTTAATGCCAAGAGGCATTATCTATTAGTCAATCGCAATAAATAACAGAATTTAGGAAGTTTGAGCTGTGCACTAAATATTATTGTGAATTGTTCAACCTACTAGGTGCTATTAGTACTATTAGTAATCGATCTTGGTTACGATTACTAATCAAATAAATACATACATTAATCAATTATACGTATATAATATACAAAATTTACATTATTATTATGTACAAAACGCAAAAATTTCATGGTAATATTACACACATCAAAAGTGTCTAGGGATATCTCAAGCATTTTCATACAAAGTATAGCTATTGGGGAGGCTGTAAAAATTAAAATATTGATACCAACGTAGAAATTTTTAGGACACAGAAACTGCTATATCTGCCCTTTCAGATTGTATAAAGAAATTCATTGTGGTAGCATTATTGTACAATCGTAAGGACGTTAAAAAAAAGACAGATTTTTCTTTTAAAAGGTTTCAAAATTTTAGCAAAATCAAAGATATTAGATAATGCTCAGCATTATCTTAGAATAACTCGAGGAAACAGGCATAAGATAAAGGTTAAGAATATTACAAAAAAAAACGTTTGATTTTGCTAAAATTTTGAAACCTTTTAAAAGAAAAATCTGTCTTTTTTTTAACGTCCTTACGATTGTACAATAATGCTACCACAATGAATTTCTTTATACAATCTGAAAGGGCAGATATAGCAGTTTCTGTGTCCTAAAAATTTCTACGTTGGTATCAATATTTTGATTTTTACAGCCTCCCCAATAGCTATACTTTGTATGAAAATGCTTGAGATATCCCTAGACACTTTTGATGTGTGTAGTTTAAATTTAAACCCTATTTACGGCCTCTTTTCATCCGATAGGTTTCCGAGTTCCATAATAACAAAAGTCGGTAAAGGTCACGATTAGTTTATTGCCTATAAAACGAATTTAGTAAATCTTGTAAAACCGCTTTCTCATAATAGCACGAAAAGTTTATTTCGATCGACAAAAACCGCATTCTAAAGATTTTTTAAAACATGTTTATTGTGTTTATGCGCTTGAATGGAAGGGTCGGCGTTCCCATGCACATAACTTTTGTATTTACTCTTTGTGGATCTCGCCATCTTAAGGGTGACAGATCACGTACTACCGCTACACCCATATTAAAACATGCCAAGTTGTTTTCAATCCAATCTGAATGTTTTAAAGCTTGATTTTGAATAAGAGCGTTCAGTACCATCAAACTGGCGACAGCCAATCTTCTTGGAAATGATCCGAAAAGATTATTTATTTTGTTTTAAAAAAGTAAGATTAATGTTAGAGGAGGTGTGAAGTGCACTGAAGCTTAAAGTCGGTTCTAATTCTAAGAAGTGTTAATTATTGTAATAAATAGCTTCAAATAGTTTGAATAAACATTTCCTTGCAACAGGTGTTGTACCTAGTGTCATTTTCAACGCTCTAACCACTCCCCTCAGATAGGTAGGTATTCCTTTTATTTATTTATTTATTCTTTATTGCACAACATCGAATGCTACAAAGGGCGGACTTAAAATGCCAATGAGGCATTCAATAAAGCTAAGCAGAAGAGTACCTACAGTAGGCGGTGCGACAAAAATATAACTTTCAAGTAATTGAACAGAAAGATAATAATTTAAGAAAATACCAGCAATCAAAAATATAAATATATTCCATATAAATAAAGGGTGAAGCTCAATAATTATTATAAAGTATAAATAAATAATAATTAATTTATGCTTATATGAATAATCAAATTAGTCGAAATATTGCACATTGCTAAAGAGACGCCATACCGTTTTCATACCGAATAGTGGCGGTAGGATCTCCCCTTCCAACTAGTTCAAATTCGCTCAGAAATGCGTGGGCTTCTGAATGTTCCGACCACCATGACGCCAACAGTCATTATGCCTCTGATTTCCCCTTTTAGAAGTCGTTACCGTATCTAGGTGTGTTTCAGGGTTGAAAATACGTGTCTGAACAATTAAATTATTTGAATTCTTTATCATAAGTTAATTAAATAAACCTAGAATTCTGCTTACCTTCACAAGTTTTTAATTTCATTGTAGGTATCTTAGAATGTGACTGATCCTCTCAACGATAAAAAGCAGGTAGCCCCCTAAAAGTACAAACGACCGCATGTCAATCTCAAGACGGCAGTTGGGGCATAATCTTTAGTGCATTAGTATGAAGGGCGATAGTAACTCTCTGAAGCTCTGTGGCTTACTGTACTAGACCGACACATGGAAATAATTTTTTTCAGTATTTGGCTGATTTATGGCTGTTTAGTTAGGGGCCAAAATAAGTAGTCAGTTACTATGTCAACATTCTTGTTTACATAATGTTCGCAAAAAATTCCAAGGGATGTTGATGATGGAATAGTTTTTGCCCTGCCTACCACACGCAGCTAAGTAAAAATAACATTCTTAGCTCTCGAAAACAAATTCATAATTTTTTTTCTCTCTCCAGTTTTGTCGACTTTGTGCGTCGCGAGTACACTCAACTGTACCTACTGCTGTCGACTTACCTACTAGCACAAAATAATTAGACCTTTTGTGCTACAATTCTCTCCATCGAGTCTCCGCTTTTGGAGATATACCTACCCAAGGAACTTCAGTATTCGTAGCTGCACAATCGACGATAACTTGTCAAACCAAACTTGTGTAATTGATCATAGATATTGGGCTATTTTAGTTTAAAACTTATATCTAAGTATAATATCTAGGTAGGTATCTAAATTATTGAAGGTGAGGTCAAACTTTTAATTCCCCATGTTGCCGTCACCGCAATGCGATTGAGTAATAATTAGGTATTTCCCTCGAAGTCTTAAATTACAGCAGCTCCAAACACCGGTTTAACGGTAGCTTGCGCAACATAACGGAGATATTTTTAACTTGCTGTTAATAAATATCGTCAATAAGCTGAGACGATCATCATAATAGGACAAATTTATGGGCAACCATAAACATCCCATTGTGCGACGTTAAATTTAACTAGGCACTTTAAATGTAAAGGAAGTTTATAAGAGTATAAACTTCCCAAACAAATAAAATGTTACCGTGCGATGTGATTTTTTAACCCCAGTATGAATAAGTAATATGATTAAGTTTGTCTGGATTCCATTAGGTGTTAAATTGAGTACCTATCTAATACCTAACCTAACCACAATCAGTATTGAGTTTTCTGCGGATATTCATAAGGAAAGCAGGGACCACCTATTTTGTAACTTTTAATAGATATTAGTGGTTTTTAGTGTATAAATAAGAAAGGTATGTTCTGATAGGTAGGTACTGATTACTTCTTAGTTACTGAAGTTCTCCCATCTTTGAACATACTGTACAAAATCGCCGGATCCTTCTGACGTGTGAAGGATAAAGAAAATCCTGGACTAGAAGCATTAAAATGCCCGAAAACAGTGTTTCATTTTAAAGGCAGGTAGGCTGAACTCACGATTTTTAAAAACCATCTGTCAGAAAAAACTGTTTTAAATTCTAAAAAATTATAGGCATATAGATATGTTTTGTATTCGTTGTGGGTTAGTTCTAGTCAAACTCGCAATAAGTTACATGATTTCATAAACTTCACTCGATAGGAAAACAATTAAAAGTTCATCATCTAGTATAGTCTTCTAGTGCAGTCTAAACTATTCAGTTTTTTCCATTTAATTTACTCGATTATAGCCACTATTAGACAATGCTCTAAGTAGTCACTAAATAATTATAGACAATTTCGCAGAGTTTGACTCGTCCTGCTACTGTTTTATAAGGAGATTTATTTCAAGGCATACCTGGCCTTAATCATCACGAGCAGTCAAACATATTATTCGACACTAGGAGGAATTCCTCTCGTTACAAAGCGGTCATCAAATAAACTAAAATATAAAACGTTGAAATGCTTCGCGGCCGATTTTTTCCAGATAGGAGTTTATAGTAAATTTAAGACACATTTTATTTTAGACTAGCGGCCGCTCACAACTTCGTCCGCGTGGACTTAGGTTAAAAAAATGTTAATTATCTGAATAAATTGTAGCCTATGTTCTATTCAGATGTGTAAGCTATATTATTGTAAAGTTTCATTTAAAATCATCCAGTACGTGAAAGACACGGCACATCTATCCACACATACAAACTTTCGTATTTATAATATTAGTAGGAAGTAGGATAGTCCAAAAGCCTACCGAAAAAAAACTAACCTTCATTAGTCACAAAAACCGAGTCTCGACGTAGTCTTTTCGTCCAAGTCTCGCCGATCGGCGCCAAGATTTCAAATCCCTTTAAACAAACACCCCTTTTGTTTTAGTTTCCGCTAAATGGCTTTTGGTTGACATTGACATGTCAAATAGTCAATGCGTCACCCAGACGACGCGCCGACGCGCCGGCCGGACCGGGAGAGCGGCGCTTGCGCAAATCTGTGACATAGGATGGGTAAAACACAAGTTTTATTAATTTATGGCTCTGTGAACAAAAAGCAACCCAGATAACAGTGAGCAACTTCATTCGTGGCAAGTGGCGACAGATGACGCACGCGTGCTTGCTTTTTCTTTACAGTCGAAATACTCGGCCAATGTTCGTCTCAAACACCGCTCAATCTAAAAACAAAATCTTCTTATTTTTTGTTATGAGGTAAGCAGTAACAAAATTATTTTACTTACTCTTGGTTGAGTCTTTGCGTGAATTAATTTTACAAGTGTTACCAGAAAAAAAATGGAGTTTCCATTTTTTTCCGTAATATGGCAGCTCTGTTATATCGAGAAGCAACGAAGTCACGCCATTCGATTCTCTCGAGCGAAAGAGGTAGAGACGGCTATTATGTCGATGTTGCGCATGCTAGACCCGCTTAATAGATAAGACGGAATCTTGTCTATCTGGGTCATGTCATGACATGTCTGTTTTCAAAACTATTTGTTAAGTACCTACTTAAATAGTGAAAGAAGATCCCTAGGGAAAACAATACATTTGGGATCTATCTAACAAGATAGATTTTCGTAATTCATGTGTACGACCCT
The DNA here is from genome assembly GCA_950022985.1 of Udea ferrugalis. NCBI lineage: Eukaryota > Metazoa > Arthropoda > Insecta > Lepidoptera > Crambidae > Udea > Udea ferrugalis. The sequence continues at coordinate 11,328,558 of OX465532.1, read as the reverse complement.
TACTTACTCTTTATGCAATCAGTGATGTTAGCTGTCAGATAGTCTTAGAGATTGACTCGCGCCTTGTGTTAATTTGTTTTGATTAAATTAAGATATTTGAACCGGGTTTCATTCGAGCTTCCCCTTTAATACTAACTAGCACAGTAGCATATTTTTTTATTAGACATTATACAATTTAATAGAAAATTATATTGACACTAACCGACTACCTACGGAACGCTTCGAATATCTATACTAGGGGCGGGGCGCTGAGTTTTTTATTCAAATACCGCGCGGTATTCACACAATACCCCAATTTTGCATCTATTGTGCGCAATTGCTTTCACGTGCTCAAGTATTTGTAAATGCTCATTTCAACTATTGAATATTCACAACATTCTAATTCAAACTTTCTCGGTGCTAATATAGGGTCTATATTTGATAAGGTTGCAGTTTATAGTTTTTGCATCATCTTTGTTTGTAATTTTCGAGCTTTTTGCAACATCTTTGAAATAATGTTTTGGATCATTGTTAACTAAATGTTGGCGCCACAGTTCGTGAATGTGAAGGTTACTATTTAAGTATTTACTATGGTTAATTAAGAATAAAAATTGTTTGATTCATTTTACATTTTAGAAAATCTTGTCGCTACGTCAAATAATAATGAGCATTGAAAATAATTTTCTAAGTACTTACCTACTTGATGGTAAAAAGATTAAAGAAAACGAATTTCTAATTGTAAGACTCTTAAGGTAAGTAATTAAGTATTTATAATACTTATTTATCGGTATTTAGGCTGAAAGAACTGGATAAGGCAAAATATGCAGCAATATTTCAATTTTTAAATTGAATCAATGGTTTAAAATTAATAAATATGATTTTGAAAAAAGTTCCCGATTAAGTTCTGAACAAATAGTAGTAAGTACGTTTTTCAGAGAATTAGGTTTAGAACAATCTAAAACCAAAAAAACTTGCACAAGTGAATCCACTGGTTTTCCCACCTTCATTGGGGAGCATAAGTAATATTACTCGATATGATATTTCATAAAAAGGTGAAGATGAAAAAGTGAATAAGAGAGAAGATAGTATAATTTTGAATTATATATTTTAGCAACATCATTCGCCCGCCACTCATTCGTACCTCAACGTATTATTAAAAACATAACATTATTCATAGCAATAGGCAAGCACTCAAGGTAAGATATAATAGAATCTGTAATTGTGACATTTCATATAAATGGAAACAATAATAGCTAATAATAGCTCTACAAAAGTTGAATTAACGCAAATAGGTCTTACTAAATATAGCAACATAAGCGAATTATTGTAAAGCAAGTAGCAATTTGTGTGGTTATTTTAACGGCACCTAATATCAAATTTCAACCAAATCTCTAATAACATAACGTAAAGTGGAACTGACAGTCATTTGTCCAACGGAACATCACTAGAAAAAATGGATTGTTCTGATGAAATTGCGAGGGCAGTATGACAGGCAAAGGAAATTGTATATTAGAACAAATTAGAACTACGTGAGAAATAAATAAATAATAAGTAAAATAAGTGGACAACACTTATACCATTACCTACCCTTACCTATTTACAATAAGGTTCTGATGCGAACATACACGCATAAATGGTTTCCGTCAGATTCGAACTCAGGGTCACACGGGCTTCAACCACTGGGTAACTACGCTCTCCACACGCTCCCATTTGAACTCCTTTTCTCGAACTAGAAACATATAGAACAGTTAGCTTTGCGATTCTTTTCAAGAGGAACAAGAATATCTCAGTCGGTGTAGAACTTGATTTGTTATGTTTATGTCAGGAAATATTTTGTCTTGAGTCTGCCTAGTACATTATTTTATTACAAAATCCACAGCCATTAGTGATATAAAAATGGAGCTTATAAATATGTAATATCTTACAGCCAATGCAGGATTGTATAGACAGAGGTTACATTTTCTACTTAAATTTATTGAAAGTGGGTTTTAACGGTTATTCAGACCTAGCTGCTGTAATTAATAACGTTGTTAACGTATAAATGTACCTACCGTTAATAATTATAAGTGTTCGTCGCTAAATACCTACATGAAACCTAACACCAATATCTACAATAATCTGAGTCAAAGTACACAAAACTATCAGTAGGTCTAGTAAGAGAGAACATGGAGAACATACATGACATACGTTAACAGCTGTACATATACCAAACGGGGTAGTCAGAAGCACACTGATTGTAGCCCTCACTGTGAACGGAGCACTCAGAAGCCCACACATCGCTGATAGATCCCAGCTTGGAAAGGAGCTTTCCGGATACTACAGAGGTATTCCTGCTTCCTAGGATCGTGAATATAAATGCGTGTCGGTGTGGGTGCATGCGTTTCGTGAAACGATCCCGTAGAAGACATTACAGTCCCACTGATATAAGAAATACGCTCAGACAGCTGCCAGTGTCATTAGAAATTGTACTATAATACGATACTTATGTTATCGTGAGTATACTGGAGTTGAGTTTGCTTCTACTAAGACTGGGTGCTGAGCAGCCAATTTGGTATTGTGTTGCTACCCTCGGTATTCCGGTAAAACCGTCTCCTCTCCGGGGATTTGGAACTTCTGCAAAAGGAATGGTATTACTGTTGCATTTTTGTACTATGCTCATACGGTATTAAGTTACCATTATAGCCTTGAGTCGAGGCGGGCGCTGCGATGTCGCGTGGCCGTGACAAATATATATCAAAGCGATTATTTATGTTTACATATGAATATCAACTTAAAAACATCAAGATTTACGACAAGAAGAAAAATTGAAAAATTGCTAAATAAAGTTTGGATACCAAGTTAAAAGAGACAATCATAATCATTACAGTGAACCCCAAGGAGCCAGTCAAAGCAAACCCCAGGCAGGTTAAAACGCCAAGAGCACAGATCTACAGGTCTATGGCTCAGAAAATATGCATAACTGAAAGACGAGTAAGTATGCGCAGATACAGTGCAAAGGGTTATAAAACATATTTGCGTTGATTATTTAACGAAAAGGTAGGTACTTAGTTAATATTGAACAAATATTAAGCTAAGATGCAGCCTGGACGCATTTGATAATATGAGGTCTCACGGCAGGCGACTCACGCGCATACCGCTCATACTCGAGTAAAACAATATGAACGGAGTAGGTGGTTGGTGTTGCGTTTTCCACACATCCCGACATGTTGTTTACTAAGAAAAGCTTTTTCCTGTTTCTTAGTTGTTTCTTCAAGGTTGTCTGAAGGAGATCGCTCTCCAGCGATAAGACCGCCTTAATTGTACATTGTTCTCTGTAATTTGCTTGACATGTAATGTTTTTGTAAAATAATGAACATCTATCTACCTTAGTCCTTTCACCTTGTGTTCTTTCCTTTCCTCGCCCATAGCGTGATAGTGATAGTAGACTAGATCAAATTATCAAAAATAAGGGTTTTGTGCAGATGGGCGTAAGAATGGATACTGATAGTTTTGCTGCAGTGAATATCTACTTGCAAGTAACTGAATGAGTGGCATGTGTATAAAACTATGGCAGGATTTGCAAGCCCGCTAATTAAAAACACAAGACCGCAGACTATCAGGGATTAGTCAATATTTGAGACGTAATAGGAACAAAACACGTAATGACAAAATATTGCTCTTCTTCACTGGTATAAAGTATAGCTGCTTGTGTTTTTAAATAATTACCTACTTGTTTTTAAATCCTTCCAAATAATGCAATCATTTCTTTTAAACTGAGACCTTTGCCCTGCAGTGGGATTTGAGTGCTATCTATTGCAAGTTTTTTTAATTTTTGTTTCGGTAGCTGAAAAAAATTATATTTTCGTTAACAAAGTATAACTTAGGTCACCACCTATGAGTCCATTGGTGGTGTGTCCATTTAAGCTGGAAAACCTGTGTATAACATATCTATAATTATTGTTGTACTTGTAAAATGGTGTTTCAGTTTATTTAAGTTTAATAGTTAAGTTTTGTTGTAAGTTGATTTGATGTAATACAATGGTCTAATTACAGAAGGTTCGTGATATTAATAGAAATGATTGTGTCGTTATCATTGGATAAGCGCATCGAAGCCTCTACGCCTGAGTACAGCGATGATTGGAAGCCTCGTTCTTTGTCTAAGCAAATTATCTCATTCACTATTCGTAAGCCTCTTCGCGAAGGTTAACGAAATATCACAGAGGCGGAAGCAAAATACCTACTACAAGTTGATTGTTTTAGACCATCGACCTCAAAGACTAAACATCCCACAGTAACTGCTGAGTTTCTTTGCAGGTCTTCTCTGTAGAAACAACCTACGCCGGTGGTAGAGTCACAATGTATGTATCGTATTATAATAATGTATTTTTTATGTGCTTTTAAACTAGATTTTCGATGATCCGAAAGTGTGACCATTACACTTCTTGAATAAAGAAATATTGAATTTTGAAGACTTTAGTCGCCTAATACATGATTTCTTGTGCAAAACTGTTTTTTCAACTACCTACCTGTTTAAAGCCATTCTAGGCGGGTCTAACTGCTGATGTAGTCTAGTTATAGTTGAGGATGAGGCTTTTAAAGGACTCTTGGACGGAAGCTTGCGAGTGATAAAAGATCCTGGTGTTTTAAGTGTCCATAAACTGCGGCAACCGCTTACCAGGCAGTCTACACGCTTGTTTGCCACCGTCGTATAAAAATACAATATTGATATTTAGCTTAGACTTGTCAAAACGAAACGACATCTAACCAAATCTTGGAGAAAAATCGATTATGATTACATTAAAAAAACACAAAAAATAATTATAAGTGGAGCTAAGATACACATTCTCCAGAAACAGGTAGCAATACACACATCTACAATACTATCCAAAGTGTTAGGGGGCTCGGTGTTTGTGAACACCGAATCTGGGTCTTCTTATCCCTGAGGGTCTCGGGGCGGAAGACTTCAGTTACAGAACCGGTCTCAGACCGAGAGAAAGTTAATTTACTTTTCACATAACAGTTTAGCTACAAGTTCCAATGACATTCGTTGGTTTAAATATTTCACTGCCTTTCAATGTCATTTGCCCGATGCGCACACGCAGGCCCGCCGCGTTCGGTTTCATAACAAATCCTCGCACACTGAAAAAATATTACTTTAGCAAAGTACCTTTTTGGCTCGGTTACAGTCTTATTGGTAAATTTAACTAAGACTTAACTAAAAAATTCTAAGTGAACTTGGCACAAAGTAAACCTCCGTATATTGTTAAATATTCTTGGCTAATAACAAATAAAATATTAATAATTTTCAAATAATTTAATAGGTAAATTTAAATACTATCAAACTTGATTCGAAACTATTAAGTGATTTTGTAAACACTTAATAACCATCCTGTTGTTTTTAAACAAGTATTTTAATCGGTTAATTTCTACCAACCTTCTTATTCAGTTATAGCGAAATTGAACTCATTTGATTCTAAACTAAGTGCTTATTGATTTTAATCGGGTACTTATTCAGTTGATTTTTACTAACCATCTGATTTATCAATACATGAGATGAACTTCTTTAATACGAGTCTAGTTACTTATTTCTTTTCAAATAAGTTAATTTAATCGGTTGGTTCTAGCAAACTACCTCATTTAATGGCAACCGGCTAGTGTCATTTAATTCTAACCGAGTTTCTACTTGGTCGAGAACCACCAAGATACTTATTTCAGAATAGCCGTTCCGCTTGGCTCCGATGAAAATACAACAAGCAATGATGATTCGTTCGTTTCGTCTCCAGTATTGCCAATAAGCAAATCCAAAATTATCCAATAATTATTATTAAAAAGTTTGATACAAGTGCATAGATATTATAATTGATAAGATAATATGTCTGAACTAACGAAACACTTTCGTTATTTGGCCTTCAGGTTTCTACGATCTCAACACGTCAGATTTTTCTAGAACACACTTTTTTTTTAGTAGGGGGAATGCCTTACGCATATCCGTCCGCCGGGGGTGGACTGGGTTATGTGGGACTCTCCATTTGGCGAGGACTCCTTGACAAGAAGCCCGCCAGAGGCCTACTCATTAAGCCTCCTACGGCCTCCCGCATCGCCTTATGGGGAGAGAGTGGGGCTCTAGCCGAAGCCTTCCACCATTCACTCTCTCAACCACGAGCCACACAAAAGGGCGGCTCCGCTGCATCCGGCAGTACGGCCCAGCTTGGTAGCGACGCACAGGGGGGGATCAGCTTCGGATCACTGGCCCCCACCAACCGATTGTGCGCCGCGGCCCCCACCACGCGCCACAGGGCGCTTGCAGGCCCCACTGGGCCCGCAATCCACCATCCGGGCCGCAGCTGGCGGGCGAAAAGTCCACCACACTGCCACGCCTGAGTTCTCTTCGCTTCTACCACCGGTACTAAGCCCCCACCGCCACGACAAGGCGAGAACTCATGGGGGGGTTTACACGATGACGTCGCAATCGTTACCCCACACATTCGGGAACAGGATGATTGAGTGGTAGTGCAGCTTTATTATACTAACTGTAGCCCGCGACTTCTCTCTCGTCTTTAGTTTATTCAATTTAGGGGATAAAAAGTATCCAAATCATAATATACTATATGTGTGCAAAGTTTCATCTAAATCCGTTTAGTAGTTTTTGCCTGAAAGAGTCACAAACATCCATAAATCTGTACATCCATTCTTACAAATTGTCGCACCTAAAATACCTATTAGGTAGGATTTTATTTGGCAACAGGGTATTGCCCGATCATTTTACTGTACATTTTACTGTTTCATTTTAAAAAAAAATTACGACGTTTTAAGAGAACTTAATGTGGAGATAACAATACTTATGTTATGGTACACTTGCAAATACTAGTGATCCAGAAAAAGAACAATATGACGAAGACACGACATACAAATTTAAGTCGTAGATAAGTATAAACATAGTTGTTTATTTTTAATAACAATATTTTAGACGTGCCGTACTCACTTAGTTAGTTATTCTTTACTTCCTCTATTCTTTATACATACATAAATAATTTTTAATTCTAAAAATAAACCCTCTTTTTAATAATATTACAAGAATAAATATGTGCGATAAAAATACGATAACTTTGTGTGTGATTTGGGCTAATTTTGGATTTGCATATTGGCAACACTGATGTTGGCCACCTCTTTGCCCGTAGCCCGCCTGCCGCCGCCGCCGGTCGCCATTGCTATTTGCTTTGTTTGCTCGGCCGGCGCGTTGTTGAGTGAGGTTGAGGCACGACACGTGGAAGGCCTATCTCATTCTATCTATCTATTCATACTGCGCTGCGCTCGCGCCCGAGTGGTTTCTTAGTGTTTACACAGACGATTTAAGCAGTGCCACTTGAGCATTTCTTTTCCATTATAAATAAAGGTGCAGTAAAACATCACAATGGATGAGGAGGTGGGTAATCTACTCACGGCTTGGAATCTCGAGTCTTACATCGAAGTGTTCAAAGGTCAGTACTTTCGTTGTGTTTTCTTCGCATGTTACGATTATTAAATAAAATAGTATGAATATATTTTAGTTGCTCATGCAGCGCGCCGGTGATTTCGCGCGACTTTTTTCGCACCGACTCGCAGCGACTTGTTTCAGTTTGTTTGAACGTGTTTATCTAATCGGCTTAAGCATGTGCTACACGGTTTCAGAGCAAGGTTACACATTCATTCTCCGATCATTCTGATCCATCAGTCTGGTCGAACAGACCAATGGTGATCGGGTTACACGCTGATTCTCCGAGCGTGTAAGCTTGCTCTTAAACGGTGGTGCTTCACTTATTGCACCGTGCCCTGACCTCGACTGACGACCAGTGGTAGGTAGGTAGTCTAGTAGCGCGACATCGCCGGCACGCTGATAAGCTGATTGCTGGGGCTTCATCTGCGTGACGCCTAACGTTTCAATAACGGCATGATGCTTTCGTTTGCGTTAAATGTGGCCAACATTCATTTGATGTCTTATTCTAGCGGCTTATTTAACATGATTTATTTGAAATCTTTGTCTAGTCTAGTTATAAAAAAATAATAATTTTGTAATAAACTGTAAAACTGGTCGATTCTAGCTATAAAGTTTGACATCAAGTAGAAAAGGGCGGTGGCCAAAATAGGAACTCATTTCCAGAACTGTTCTGTGTTCGTTCGGTGTAGATAACAACCCACTCTTCAACGCTCTTTTTATTTGACGAAATTTGTAGGTAGGTACCTAGGTTCCTCCTTGTCTGTTCTGTTGAAATGTAAGTATGTAATTTTATCATTTTCATTACAGAGAATGAGATAACATCTTTGTCTCTGCCCCTATTAGGAGAGGCAGAAATAAAGGATTTGTTTCCAAAAGTGGGGCCACGATCCATATTTTTAAGGAATTTGGAAATTTATAAAAAAACAATGCACCCTGTCTGTCATAATTCAGTTGTAAGTTGGTTTGGTACCTACCTATCTTACGTAAGAAAAAGCATTTTATTTGCCTACATTGAGAATACCTACTAATTTGCAGGCTTGTGAAGGTTTGGATATCTCGATATCAGATCTGCTGCGTTATCCACTCGAAAACGAAGCTGAAACAAGCACGCCTAATTCAAAATCTCCGCTTACAATAGTTGATACACATAAGGCTTCATCTTCAAACTTTACAATAACTGTTCCTGCTGAAAGCCAAATAGATGTATATGTATGTATCAGCGTTCTTTTCCCTTGCATATTTCAATACGCTAAATGTAAACTTTCGAGTGACTAAATATCTTAATGACTGTATGGCATATATGGCAGACATATATGGCAGATTTGGCTTTGGATAATGTTACTTTGACTGGCATTAAAGAAAGATGCGTTTTCCTAGACATTAAATACTTCAATATGTTACAGCAGGTTGGGGTTGACATAATGCATGATGTTCTCGAAGGTGTAGCAAAATATTTATTGAGTTTTATATTATTAGAGTACACTCAGAGGTTTAAATTGTTTTCCTTATCTGTTCTTAATGATAAAATATCTTTAATGGACTTTGGACCAGATTCTAAAAATAGACCATGTTCAATAGAAAAAGATCATCTGATTCGGGGAACATTGCGTTTATCTTCAGGGGAGATGTTAACTCTTTTACGATTTTTGGGAATAATGATTGGAAATTTTGTGCCGAGAGAAGACTTTATTTGGATCTTATATGTAAAACTGAGAAAAATTCTTGACATAATTCTTAGCGCAAAAATCACAGTCGGCACAGAAGATTTGTTACAAGTATTGGTAGGTGAATTTAATGAGCTATATATAAAAATAACAAAAGACTCTCTAAAACCAAAATTTCATAACATGATTCATTATAACTCTGCTCTTGTTAAATACGGACCTATTTCTTCATTGTGGTCAATGAGATTTGAAGGTAAACATAGACATTCAAAAATGGCTGCGAAAGCATCATGCAATCGTGTTAACCCGACTCTAACTTTGGCTATGAGACATCAACTTCAGCTGAATGAAATATTTCACCGTGGCAGTCTAAGTGATGTTCTAAAAGTAGGGCCTCGGAAGAAAGTTTTGCCATCAGAAACTAAGTTTGTTCAATCAAAATTGAATTTAGATTCTTCAAAATCATTAATAAGTGTAAACTGGGCTATGAGTTCCTCTTTACGTTATGACATAGGATGCATACTCGTACATAGTGTAAGTAATGATGAATATCTATACAATTTCTTAATCGTCAAACAAATTTACCTGTACGACGAAAAACAGTTAGTTTTTTCGGGTACGTTATTAGATACTGTCGAGTTTGATGAACATTATTATGCATACCATGTCAAAACTGCTGACAGATTTGTCTATTGCACTGTATTTTATGAATCGTTACTTTCACCGGTTCCGAATGCTAAGAGTTTTTTAATAGATGGTAAGCAGTACATAGTTTTGAGAAGTCCCTTGTAATGTATTTTATCATATTGTCTGAGTTGCAAAAATGTACAAGCTAGCTATGTAAGTTTGAGGAAATTATTCGGTTGTATACCTAGCACATTCAAGGATTTTTTTTATGATATAAACTTTGACAGTAATTAAAGGAGTTGTGGTGCCTGCCTGATTGATGCCCATCAATCGACAGTAGTGTGTGCTCGGAATGCAATTTATCTGTAACTCGATTGAAATGAAACATAAACATAAAAAATGTTCAAGCGGCACTGCATAAATCGTCTGTGACAGACGCGATGATGATGTGCCTGTGAAACTAAACAAAAATAGAAAAAATATAAATTCCTTTTAAAATAACTATAACTCCCCTAAATAAAAGACTGCTTATCAGCTGATCAATTTACTACGGGAGAACGATTTTGTTTTTGAAAATTTGCACATCTTTCTATATTAAAGTTATTTAGTTTCACGGATACAGCAACCTCCGGAGATTTTCACTACAGGGTGTCAGGTAAATGGTATATCAAGCCGACACTAGCCTAAGTTGACATATGTATATAAATATAGTGTAGTGAAAACAGATATTTGGTATAATCATTTCTAAAAAAAAAAATTTAAAATCTGCTTCTAAAAACATTATTTTGTATGTAAATTAAAAATAATAAACGACGATATTAAAATTCTGACTTTACCATACTATTTATAGGCATATGGTAAAAAAGGCTAGTGTCAGCTTAATATTCCCATTACCAAACACCCTGTATAAAGTATATCTACTTACATATTATAACAATAGATGATGCAGAAAATAATTTTGCTATTTTTGTTTTATTTTACAAACAAAGTAAATAAGTATTTTCATAAACTGAGCTCACGTTAACGACAATTTCACATAATAAAGTCGTTAACGTGATCTCTATGCGATAGTCTTCATTTACTTTGTAAAATAATCAAATAAAATTCGTAGCGTCATCGCTTGTCAAACGTAAGTAGCTATCAGGGTTGTTAATAATCAAGATAATGATTTTCTTTGATAATTTGATTAATAATAAGGATAATATAGTCTATGCTGGGTCATAATTACTTTAGTTACCTATGTTTTCAATTAAATATCTGGATTGTTGAGTAAAAAACAATAAAATAAATAAATATATTTATTTATTAATATTAAAAAGGAGCATAACATAATTAAAAATTCCGGCATTATTAAAAATGTGTATTACTATATTTTTTAGTTACATTCAAAAAGTTACATAAACAGGCCCCAATCCTGCTAATTTAAAAGTGGCATAATTGAATATCAATTATGAATATCATTGTATTTTTTTTGACACATTTGGTTGGTATTCTGCTACTAATTTAAGTCTTGGAAGTCAGTTATGTAGTAGCAGAATACCAAATGTGTCAAACAATTAGTATGAGATCCAATTACCAATCCAATCCAATTACCTTAGACCACATCATCACTTATGATCAGGTGAGATTGTGGTCAAATGCCCGCCTATTTATATATAAAAAAAAGAGTTGTTAATTAGGCCTCTTTAATTAGCAGACTTGGAGCCCTGATAATACATATAGCCTCTTACGCCCGAATTCACAAACGTCAATCAAGGTTGAGCACGCGCTCAAACTCATGCCATCCTGTTAATTATCTATGGAACTGAAAGTGACAGCAATACTTGTAAGAGCTGCTCAACTTTGATTTGCGTTTGTGAATTTGGCGGTTAGACACTCACAAAGCGAGCCTTACATTTAACATTAACAGCGTATTAGATCAAAAACATTGTTTTCAATTAGAAATTACATATTATTTTTTAATTTTATTTGTTTGGTTCACTTTTCTTTTGTTGTTTAGTGTTACCAAAACATTTTCGAAGAAAAAATACTGTCACCTTCCTGTCATAAGACAGTATCTATTGTGCGCCTAGTCATTTTATGAATGGGCTATTTATTTGTAACATCTAAAATAAAACAGAAAGTAATAAAAAAAATTAAGACTTGTTATAAAAATAAAATGACCTAGATTAGATTGATTTTGAAATTGTATATGTCCTAAGCCTATCGCAACCAAATAAATCAGTATTATTAAACATACTTATGTTTGTATTCTAATTTCCTAAGAACCACTTATCGCCGTTCTCATACAGCAGTGATACTCGGTAACTACTGCCGCTTTACAGCTGTCTCTCTTGTCAGCATCATAGTTATTTGGTATATGTAATTAATAAAACTTTTTTATGTATTTAAATGTATTTGTAGTTAGTTACAGCAATATTATTAAGAATTCGAAACATATTCAATCGGTACATAGGTACAATACAGGTTGTATTGTATCATAATAATGATAATTATTTAGGCACCTAAGGACTTTTAAAACTAATAGGTGCTTTGAAATAAAATTTGAAAGTACCTGCATATTTTTTATTCATAATACAGTTTATATGTCTTTATACCGATTGAATGGGTTTCGTCGAATACTCGATGAGATTGCTGTTACTACCTAATCTAATAAACTAGCTGAAATTACCGAATAACAGCACCAGCTACCGAGTGAACCGGTAGTAGTAACCCAATAAATTGGCTGTATTTACCGAGTAACATTGCAGCAGCTACCGAGTAAACCTGTTGTAGTAACCCAATAAATTGGCTGTATTTACCGAGTAACATTGCAGCAGCTACCAAGTAAACCGGTTGTAGTAACCCAATAAATTGGCTGTATTTACCGAGTAACATTGCAGCAGCTACCGAGTAAACCTGTTGTAGTAACCCAATAAATTGGCTGTATTTACCGAGTAACATTGCAGCAGCTACCAAGTAAACCGGCTGTAGTAACCCAATAAATTGGCTGTATTTACCGAGTAACATTGCAGCAGCTACCAAGTAAACCGGTTGTAGTAGCCCAATAAATTGGCTGTATTTACCGAGTAACATTTCAGCAGCTACCAAGTAAACCGGTTGTAGTAACCCAATAAATTGGCTGTATTTACCGAGTAACATTGCAGCAGCTACCGAGTAAACCGGTTGTAGTAGCCCAATAAATTGGCTGTATTTACCGAGTAACATTTCAGCAGCTACCAAGTAAACCGGTTGTAGTAACCCAATAAATTGGCTGTATTTACCGAGTAACATTGCAGCAGCTACCAAGTAAACCTGTTTGTAGTAACCCAATAAATTGGCTGTATTTACTGAGTAACATTGCAGCAGCTACCAAGTAAACCTGTTTGTAGTAACCCAATAAATTGGCTGTATTTACCGAGTAACATTGCAGCAGCTACCGAAGGAACCGGTTTAGTAACCCAATAAATTGGCTGAGAAAACCGAGTAACACTGATGTTATATGCCGAGTAAGCCGACTGTAGTTTAGTAAGTTGATTGACTGTGACAAATGAGCTCCGCTAGGTGATATTGACAAAGTAAAATTTGCTTAACGCAGCCAACTTTACTCTGTTGTTATTAGTGAAGGCTACTGTATCATTAATAAAGTATTTTTAAACAATCGAAACGGTTAATATTTAACAAGTAATGATAGCAAACTTGACGTATTTGTTTTTAGCTACAAACTTTGCAGGCGCTATAATGACAAACAAGCTGGGTTATTCTTAACAGTATTTTATTTATTTTTACCCTTTACGTTTTTTCAGTGCAAATGCATTCCTATCTCCATTTAAAACAACACACCCATGACCAAGCCTTGTAAGGTGTATCGCAGAACAAGGCGATAAATCAGTATTGGTTGAAGATAAATCTTCTTTAGAAGCCGTCCCACTTGCTAAATACCTCATTAAAACTATATTCCAAAGCTGGATGCAAAGGCCACATTTGAATAACATTGACATCATGAATATTGTTTTGATGTTTGCAAACTGCCATTTATATTAGATATTTTGTTGTCAATAAGACAAAAAAATATCATAATATCATAAAAAATTACATAACTTTACTTTTTCTGTCTCGTACTCGTAAGTTTTTAAAACTTCCTATAAAATAAGTTACTACGAGACCTTCTCGTAGTAACTTATCTTAGTCTTATGATACCTACCTAGATAGAAATCATTCAAACTAGTAAACGTATGCAGTTACCTAATGAATTGTTCTCTCATATTAACTAAGTAACAAGACAAACTTATCTTAATTATTAATACGGTTCTTGCCATCCTAACTATGGCAAGGACCGTATTGTGCGAGCGAGTACAGTTATCTATTGGATGGATGATGAATGGATTCAATCATAAACCTAATAGACGTGATCCAGGGGTAGTTAATCATTAAATGTAGTGCTCCAATGGCAGTCTTTTTTCAATAAACTTATTTATTTATTATAAACAACATACATAATTACGAACTAAATTATGTCCCTTACACTTGTTAAGTTTTACACACACACAAACACACACGCACACAAATACATACGCACACAAATACCTACGCACACGCAAACTTATTAAATAGATTTTAAGCTGTACAGTCAACAGTACATCAGGTTACCCCATTTCCGTTTTTTCTTTCGCTCTTGCCAAATGTCTTTGCAGTAGAGCAAGGATGACTGACTGGATTTGGGTAGAGAGATGTTCCGTCCACTGTACATACATTTAATGACTTACACACTAGTAATGGAGTGCGGTTTCTTCTTGCAGAAGTCTTTCCTCATTTAAAAGAAGAAGTCAACCTCAACATCGTTACCATGGCTTCATTATCCAATAAATATTTTTCATTTTCATTATTTTTCATTAAGTTTTCATAAGAAACTAGCAGCCGCCCGCGACTTCGTTCTCGTGGGCTTAGCTTTATGTGAAAAAAGATTTTCTCGCTTTAAAAAAGATTTTCCCACTTTTCTGTAGAAACTTTCCTGAATTTTCTTTGCTATAAACCTCACGGAGCCCGAGACCTTTCTAACGAATGCAAAACCGTGGTAATTGGTTACTGCGTTCTGGAGTTATAGCGTCAGGAAGGAAAACCCGATTGATTTTCACTTAAGTATATAGTAAGATAAACAAAGTGGCCGTATTTTTGGCCTTGCTCCATGCAATCCGACGTCCAAAACCCTGGTTTTCTGAACAAAGTTTTATGGGTTATTCCAACTGTTTATTCGGAATGACGCTGTTTCTAGATTTCATCATGAACTTCTCTCGAAAACTTGGGGTTCAAATTTGCGCCGAGTATACACACTAACAACGGGAATTACTAAAATTTTCGTTGTTTTTTACCTATTCTTATTTTCGTGAGTCGTGATAGACAGACCTCAAATTCTTAATCTTATGATAACATTGATTAAATCAACGCGACATTCGTTATAAATGAATGATCATTTCATTATGTCTACTAGTCTACCGATACGGGCGTCGAACCCACATCGTTACATCAGACAATTACTCATGTCTAATTTATGTACTTAATTTATTAAATTCTCTTGCCATGTATATTCTTAGTGACCATTTCGGTTCACGAATGCTTCATCTAAGCATTGTTGTAATTTTTTTGTTTATAACCATCGTTTCATTGGTAATGTGAAGCTTACAAGTATAAAGCCAATCTTGTTAATCCATATATTGCCGAGCACACTGTCGACATGCCAAATGACCACCTTAATATAAATTCTGCAGACATGTTGGTAAATGCTTCACCAAACCTACGGCTTTCACAGTAAAATGCTATCATAGTAAAGTTCTTAAGAACACTTGAGAAGGTCACTAGTCAAATAGATAAACTTTGACCTAATGCCAATGAAATAAAGTTCATCTTCCAACCGCTATGTTACGCCTGACGTGAAGCCCTCTAAACCAGCTAACATTGCAAGATATTATTGACTAATGCATGGAATGACTCTATTTGTGATTGACCAATCCGTATTGGCCAATAATAAGAATGCCATAGCTCTACTAGTAGGTATAACGGGCTATTTTATTGCCCACTTAGGTACAGAACCTTGAGATTACCGACAAAACTCATGACAGGTAAGTTTTGAATGGTGTGAAAACCATTATCTTGTCGTAACCGCCCTTGTGGAATTCGTAGTCACTCGCAGAATTCGACTGTTGCAGCGCGGCTGTCTGATTGCTCTCGAACGATTGATTTTTTCCATAGAAATTGTCAGTTTTTGATGACAAGTTGTACCTAAGTGCCCCCAAACACGGGCCACAGGCAAAAACTCCAGAGGCGCGACAGCCACCTGAGGCTTGTGGTGGTCAACTCTTGCGTTCAGTGGCTCCTACCCTTTTTAAACCATGCTTGTTGCAGTATCCTAAGTAATGAAGAAACACGCGAGTAGCTGCGATTGTAGCGTGGGGCAGCCACTGGTGTGTGCAGAGAGTCAAATATTATAATGTACCTATGAAATCGAAAGGAGTTTTGCGGACGGCGGCGCTTTGTTGCTGTGGCGTTTGGCGCCTCTGCCTGGTGTCTGGGACATCATCATCATCATCATGTCAGCCGAACGACGCCCACAGCTGGGCATAGGCCTCCCCCAAGGATCTCCACAACGATCTCCACAACGATCGGTCCTGTGCTGTCCGCATCCAGCGGCTTCCCGCGACCTTCACAAGATCGTCGGTCCACCTTGTGGAGGGCCTGCCCACGGAACGTCGTCCGGTACGCGATCGCCATTCCAGAACCTTTCCGCCCCAACGGCCATCGGTTCTCCGCCCTATATGTCCCGCCCACTGCCACTTCAACTGCGTCCGGGATGCTTCGCCGAAAATTTGTCTTTCCCAGCTGTACACGTCAATGGAAGTGGAATCCTTTATAATTAAGTAACGAGGGTTATTGTGAGATTGCTCTCGGATGTAAAAACAGTTGACAGCGAAGTGCAATTCGCTTAAAATTATTGTCCTCATAACTACATATTAATGGCCCATTTTGCATATAATAATTGCTGTGTCTACGTCTCAATTGTTTAGCTTTAATCTGGCGGGACTGACTTATAGACTATTGTTCGATGTATGAACTAACCGTGTGGGTGTGTGATGAATTATACGTGAATCTCATACATACAACAAGTATATGGTACTCGTAACCATTAGTAATCATGAATGAGCCTCTACAGAATTCAAAGATTTGCATTTATAAGCTTTACCTGTATTAATGACATGCCACGAAACATGAGGAATTGAGGACATCATCGACTTAGATCGTGTCTTTACGCAGATTATTTTAAACAGGTACAGTTAGAAAAAAAAGGGTTCGTACAGAGTGGTCATTAACTGAAGCTTTTAAGAATATAACCTTATTACTACCGAATGAAGCCGCTACAATCGACTTCTCAAACAGTAAATAGGTTTTTTTTATGGCTACTCTGCAAGCACACAATAAGTTTTTGATGACGATTTTACAAGCAAATTATTTTAAAAATTGTCCACAAAACCTTCAAGCAACTTTGCAAACTAGGTAGGACCTACTCACACGAATGGAACAAGCGCTCACGACAAGCTCAATAAAATATATGACAACCGAGGTAGTCAGAGGCACACTGATGGTTGGCGTCAACGGAACATTCAGAAGTCCACACTTCATAAGGCGGTGAGTCTACCACCGCTATTTAAGTAGGCTTTTTGGGTTTGAAACCTACATTGCTGTAGTTAGCAATCTAATGAAGTCTTCGTTAGCGGGTTACATGCATCTCTATTCTTGCATACTGGTTGCGCGGGCGCAGACGGCGCGGCGCCGCGGCACACCTGCGAGTGGGCCACTGGACCGGTTGCCCAACAGCCTTGGCAACGTGTCGACCAACACGGGCACTTATCGAGGTCACTTATGATGTTATTACATGGCAAGGGAAAATGAGTAACCTGTGGCTTAGTCGAAGGAAAAACGGAACTTAAGCAGGACAAATTATTAATATAGGTATTACATTACTAATTTCACTAGCTGCCCAATACTTACGAAAATCAGTCCACTTGTTCTGGACGTTCTGTATAAGAACCAAAACAAAAAAAAGAAAAAAAAGAAAGAAAGAGAAAGTCTGGTTTGTTGAGCAAAACGTGTAGTTCTGCATACTGTGGTTCTGCTCAACAAACCAGACTTTATTTAATACAGGGTGCCCAATTTTTAAAGTGGTAATAAAACATGTTTTTAAGCGTTACATAATACTTGACTTATGTAAAAAACATTAGTTCCGCGAAAATCAATCCTTTTAATAATTAATGACCAGTGATATTATTTGTCAGCGTAGCGGAAACTAGACTCCCGCACCATCACAAATAATGATTTGCTGATGAAACAGATATTTGTGCTGGGTCTGGGTGTTTATGGTTTTCATATTTAAAACAAGGAAAAATCTTACTTTTCCACCAGTGCAATAAATGTGATGGATGTAGTATCATATCAATTTATTTATCAACTCTCTATACTTTATAGTGAATAATCAATAGTTCAGGGTAATTATGATGTCTGAATCGTATTTTTTTCGTTCCTCAAAGGTACTGAACGGATAATTAAAAGGATTGCTCTCAATTGCGCACAAATGTTGAGTATTGAACGACACCATTTTAGATCTCAAAGATCAAGGTTTTGTGAAAGAAGGATTTCCTCAAACAACAAAAAATAGTACACATTTTACATTCAAGAACAGCGCGTTTTTTCGTACTTTTACTTCAGACTCACCTAACCAAAAAATACAGTTTTGTTATGTATTTTCGGGGATCTCTTAAGCAGTTAATCTTGGCTGACGTCGCTAGAAGTCAATAAAATTGTCAATTTCGTTCGGAGTCCTTGGGGCGACTTCTGATAGAAAGTACCTAAGCTTTCTTTCACAATCTGCTCAGCCACAAGTTGGGAGTGTCCTCTCCCAGTACCCTACCTCATAGCTAAGGTATGGCATGCGCAGTAGTGGGATGTGATAAAGGCTGTTTTTTGTTTGATGCTACAAATTGCACGTAAGTAAGTATTGTAACATACTTTTGGCAAACAAAATTAAATAAAATTATCCTTTCAGACCATAAACTGCTACAAAGCTGAGCACACAGGTGGCGGCGCCCATGTTGGTTCAATCTATTTGTTGGAATTATTAACTTGATAATATTAACTACCTATTGCTGATGAGCAATATTGTAATATTATTGAATCACAAATCAATTGAATCGAATGCGCTTACGCAAATCGCCGCGTCTCAATCGATCGTTACGAACACAAGTTCACGGTCGGAATTCGGAGACAGACAGAATAAGAAAACACTTTTATAAAAGCTAAATTGATTCGTATCTTTGTTTGATTGCGTTTGTATTAGTATATAATTGTACTGCTAGTTTTTGTTTTTTTTTTTGAACGTGTAGGTAAATGATATAAAACTTATTGCATAAAATAGAAAGTACAAAACATCAATCATCAACTCTATATACTTGTATAGTAATCATCAATTAGTATTTTCCCTCATTTTATATGTAATTAATAAAACATGTTAATTATCATAGTTCTTTCTTCTCAAACAACTACTGAAGCAAATAAATTGAATTTTAAGGAATATCATAGCTCCTCCTTCCATTTCTAGAGTATGAGTAAGCAACAATTGACATTAGTCAGTGGTGCGATGATCCAAAGGAACCGAGAGCATGATAATACGAATAGACAAGTTATATGAAGGTCTAAAAGATTACGGTTGGCCTTTGGCTAAATAACTCGAAAGACCAACCTCCCTAAAGTGGGTGAGCTGATGCCAAACACCATTCCACCTTGAGGCAAGCATTACTAATTAAGATAAGCCCAATAAAGTTCAAGGTGAAATACAGTCGAATGTGACAGAACTGGTTCAGTAAAAACACATCCATCATCCATATCATAAACGAGATTTGACATATCCTATCCAATTCCTCGAAAGATAACATTCTTAATGTAATGGAGATTGATGTATGTGATAAACTACAAAATGTAATATCACTTTCGTGCTTCGCGTGAGTTCGTGTGAGATTATTGGCAGCTGCAAGATCTTAACTTTAGGTAATTTACTTAAGTACTTTAGGCACAAGCACATGCCACTTAACGTATTAAATTCTCACAAACACGTAGTTATTCCAATATCTAGTCGCTAAGTGGATCCACGGCAAAAAAATAGTTTTAAGTAAAATTAATAAAAATTCGGAATTAGTAAAAATATGTATGCTAAACCTAATTAATTATTTTAAGTAAGCCAGAATACATGGTGAAAGAACTAAGTAGGCTTAGCATGGTATGTATGTATTACATACATACATACATACATACCATCACGCCTCTTTCCCAACGGGGTAGGCAGAGACCACTTCTTTCCACTTGCTACGATCCTGACTCACACCTTGCGCCTCCTCTACTTTCATGAGTCCTTTCATACATGCTCTTCGGTTACAGGTACTCCTGACCTGACCCTTTCTCAGAACATTTTGAACTTGTCCAAGAAACGTTCGTCTAGGCCCTCCCCTTCCAATATAGCTCCATTCGCCCTCGCCAAATATGTATTGTTATCATTAATTATTTTATTAGAGTTATTTTCGTCAGTAGGTAGCATCTAACTGTGTATGGAATTATGCATGGACACATATTATGAGGTGTGCCTGGGTTTTATTCTCGTGACCGATCGGTTACTATCTACACAGGTATAACCAATGTCAAAATATGTGAGGATAATGTTACTATAAGAAAGTTAATTGACAAACCACGATATTTGCACTCTTCATTGTAGCATCACGTTTTACGAAATTCTAAATAATAGGGTTGTTTAGTAAACACGTGCAGAAGATCTTTTAAAATATTTATGTTAATGAATCTGAAACTTTTTAGACAAAAAAACGGGTTTAAAAAGCCAAGTAAGTACCTACCCTCATCGAAAAATAAATCATTTAGTTAATTTAGGATAGAAAATCAAGATCCGAAAAACAAAAAAGACATTCGGTCTTGGCTTCAGGCGGGAATCGAACCCGCGTCTTTCGTAAACCGGGCGACTGCTATTGAGCTACCGAAACCATTGACAGTCTCCATTAGAAAAATATTGAAGCAGATAAGATTAGACCATTAATATCTCAACAGATGCTACCTCATTATAGTCTCTATATTATCTTCTACACAAGCGTCAGATATGTAACCTGTCATGTTCAGGTATTTATGAAGTATTGATTGTTCAGATATTTATGGCAACTTGGGTCATTTAAACTTATTGGCTGTGAAACTGCACAGAGGTATTTGGTCACCTTGTGTGCTTCAATATACAATGATGGCGACTGCAGAAAAATGTTGAGCTCCATTATTTTTTGTTACACATAATTTATCTATGGAGTTGATGTTATAGCGTTATTTTATAAATCCCACATCGAAATCTCTACAACCCACGGCCAGCTGCGTTGGTTAGTTGACAGATGCTTTTTATGGAATATTTGCCCTTAAGAAAGCTGAATAGAATATGCAATCCAATTGAATACGAAGCATAGTTCAGTAGTTACTTAATCAGAGCTGGGACATATACCGAACGAAAGATTCTGGTATGCGGTCGGTGCTGCATTCCGGAGCGATAGACATTTACGATAACGTTGTCGTTCGGTTTCGCTAAATTCAGCTCATTGCATTAGCAAAACGAGGTTGTAGCTTTGTTTAATAAAATTACCTATCTAGTCAGCACCTATAATCTGATAATTAAACGTTGATGACCATTTCAACGCCAGTAGAATGAACTTAAGAATAATCTGGTCTGGTACTTAAAGATAACATAATTACACCGAGATTTTATTTTTTCAAACCGAGAGATTCGATTTCTAGTTACGGAAAACTGCAGGACTTGTCTTACCACGCCCTATTGAATTGATTCACTCTTCAAGTAAATACTTAATACCACGACTTTCTTTCCTAACTAATCGGTGATATCACACAAAAGTACTATTAACTAATAGTACTATTAGTACTATTCACCTACTCGTACTATAATAGATCTAATCTATCACTTTTATCGATTAAAATAATGTAAAAAATTACTACCAGCCAGTTCTATCGATATAGGAATACACCCTTAGGTCTCTAAAGGTCAGCTCACACTTGCCGATAAATGAAGACATGACATATTGAGGGCTCGCGTGATAAGCACTGATAATGAAAACGTATGCGTTCATTGTTTTATTGATGCTTGCGCTGTGAACCCTGATTGGTTACCGACCTCTTTGTCAAGGAAAGATTATTTAGTTTTCTGGAGTACTTTAATGCTACTAGGTTTATAGAAAGCAGCCAATGATATTTTAATAAAAGAGACGTAGATGGGCTAAGAAAGTGGCCCCCAAATCAGAACTTTGGACACCTGAGCAAAGCATTGACAGTTTGAGACGACACTGCGCAACATGTATCTTTCTCGATAACGCTTTAGTAAATTATCATACTATATTGTACACGGTCAAAATAGGTACGACCCACTCCAGATGTCAATTTTCGACTTCGCATCTGTACTAAATATGACATCTACCTCATAAATATCATTGAAAGCAGCCCACTGTAGACAGCCTTGCAGAAAATGTGTTTTTATACTACCTGCTCGTCAATGGGACATTATGTGTCATGTAAATCTGTCCTAAAGTAGGTCATTATAGCCCTACGGTCTAGCCGGGACATAATGTTGTACTGAATTTCATTATTCCCTGGGGATTAAAGTGATTTGAATTTGGAATGCAACCGTGTAGTCAAAAATGTTTAGGTGCAATGAGATTTTATCCTGAGTTCGAATGTCGTACTGGCCACTAACAAAATAGATGCCAAAGAAAGAAAAAAGGCGCCAACGGCTCAAATAGCTCCTGAGTCCTGTGCTGATAAAATGAACGTACCAAAGATTGTAATTCATCTTTCCAATGTCTTCGCACAACTGTCTTATGTTTCTAACATCACTTTGAATTTTTGATAAATACTAATTTCTCATATTTAATTACCTACCTATTTTCACATGAAATAAATACTTAAGCACTTATTTTTTTCAGCCATTAATTTCGATTGCCTCGCAGAAAGTATAAAAAGTAGAGTATGCATCGCGGGCTTAAAAGTGTATTTGTCTTGGGCGGTCTTAATATGACGCCCGGGACATAATACACTTCTTTAAGCCCTTGTGGCATAATCTACTATTATAGGTGAACAGACAGACAGTCAGGAAAGAGCGCTATAATATCACATCAACCAATTTGAGATTGTGTGTAAATTAGTAGTGTAGCAAACGTTCTAATGAATTAGCACTAAAATAACATAACTTAGGAGACTTACCTTCATGTAAAAAGCAGAACTTCGATCAATAATCGAAGCAGGTGAAAATTAAGGTTTTTCCATGAACAGTAAATAGGCAATGGGTTTAATATTGTGAATTAAAATCTATACTCATAATAAATCTGTAGAGAGGCCAATTCTGTACATGAAATATATTTAAAAAATAACTATCAAGGGGTGATAAGGGATCGCTACTGATGCCAAAAATGCAATCAGTAAAATTTTTTTCGTACCACTTGCTCAAAAAAGTGACATTCTAGCCCGCAAAAAGAGAACATAACAATAGTCATTTTTAATCTGTTGAAAACAGGGAAAGAAAATTGTACTGAATTTCATTCATCCTCTAGGGAGAGAATGTGATTCAAATTTGGAATACTGACCGAGGTTTTCGAGCGCCCATTTGAATAAGAAGTTTTAATTATTTCTTTATGACCTGCCAGTATTATGTGACATAGTATAAAACAAAGTCGCTTTCTCTGTCCCTATGTCCATTTGAATGCTTAAATCTTTGAAACTACGCAACGGATTTTGATGCGGTTTTTTTCAATAGATAGAGTGATTCAAAAGGAAGGTTTTTATGTATAATAACATCCTCTTGCACCCGTGCGAAGTGGGGGCAACCGAAGATTGAGTTCTGTGACGTGTAATGGGAGAGGCCTATGTCCAGCAGTGGACTGCAACAGGCTGATGATGATGATGATGAAGCGAAAAGTTTAAAAATAAATATTTTTTCGCAAATGGTACGAAAAGTAGAGTATTTTCCTCGGTGATAAAGCTGTCTTAGTCTTGGGTGAACTTAAATCCCTCGCTACACTCAGGACTCGTATTAAATCACTCGCTTCGCTCGTGATTTAAGTTATTAACACCCTCGCTGCGCTCGGGAGTTAACCTCGAGTCCTTCGTTACGCTCGCGATTTCAATCGTCACCCGCGACAGAAGACACTGCTTTATCCCCTTGGTTAATAATCTACTATGTCTGTCTGTCTCTGTCTGTCTGTCTGTCTCTGTCTGTCTGTCTGTCCGCTGTATATTCGTTATAGAAACAAAAACTTTTAACGGATTTTAACGAAATTTGGCACAATTATTCTTTTTTTTCAAAATTTTAGCAAAATCAAACGTTTTTTTGTAATATTCTTAACCTTTATCTTATGCCTGTTTCCTCGAGTTATTCTAAGATAATGCTCAGCATTATCTAATATCTTTGATTTTGCTAAAATTTTGAAACCTTTTAAAAGAAAAATCTGTCTTTTTTTTAAAGTCCTTACGATTGTACAATAATGCTACCACAATGAATTTCTTTATACAATCTGAAAGGGCAGATATAGCAGTTTCTGTGTCCCAAAAATTTCTACGTTGGTATCAATATTTTAATTTTTACAACCTCCCCAATAGCTATACTTTGTATGAAAATGCTTGAGATATCCCTAGACACTTTTGATGTGTGTATTTCTGTCAACAACTTTCTGATATCAATTGTTTTATTTTGTTTCACGAAAAAACTACTGGATGGATTTTTATGAAGCTTAACAATTATGCAGCTTATGCAGCAATTTATAAAAAAATGTTTAATTTTTTTAACCTAAGTCCACGCGGACGAAGTCGCGGGCGGCCGCTAGTAATATAATAAAATGGATGGTGTTGGTCAAGGAAACAGGATAGTTAAAGATATGATGAAGTTGCGGTAAAACGAGTCAGTAGGTATGCCAAAGTATTAAGGTGTGTTAATAATTTTCGACGCTAACTGTACATTCGTTGTCATTGGTCGCGGTATCAACATAATTCTAATTGTAATGAAAGAAATTGCCGCAGGATGTTTACGTGAGATATCGGTGGGAATTATGCCGTTTAACGGGGACACGCTTCCGCACCTTATCATATCTGTAATAAGGTTTTAATTTCAATTTTGTATATTTGGAATGGTTCTGTTGTATATTTTACACTCAACTTCAACTCGGTAGAAACGAAAGGAACACGGGGTCATTTTATAGTTGTAAAAGTTTTTCTAGACCTGTTTGGAGGTTCCCCTGCCAAGCCTACTGTAGGAGGGTTGCGCTCACCCTACAGTAGGCTTGGCTCTCAACCCCTATTAAAAGTAAGGCCTTACTTGGAGTGGCAATCAGACATATTTTTAAGGAAAACAGCGAGCTGTCTGAACTGGTGTGTATAATCGGGAGAAGTCTGATGGTAAGGACATTCCACTCTTTAACCAGAGTATCAGTTAGGAAACGTAAGGGAGGTTTTGAGTTAAAAACGCCGCACATCACTAGTGGTGGAAGCATCACTAGTGTTCTGTGTAGCGCGCGTGCGCGCTGCCACTTACACACGGACTTTTGCACGGAGCGTTGCATTTGATTATATTTTATTTGAATTATTGGACAAACAATACATTCTGTTATAAGTCAACAAACGTGCTTGATTCATTAACCACCCTCAAAATCCTTAACAGCGTATTTATTGTTCAAAGCGCATTCTTAGTCAGTCGAAATAAAGTTGGTGGAGATAGCAATGCTATCTGGGACATTTTGTGGTGACTCAACATTGAGTGATGCATGCTTAAATGACATCCAAAATGCGAATCAACACATTGCGAGTATCTTATTAGCACAAGGGCATATTTGCTGTTCGGTTGCAACCTTCATACTTACTCGTATCGATGCTTAATGCAATTTGATTAGCTATTGCTTGTGTTAATATGCAATAGCTGGGTAACTGACTACCACCACCACCTATTTGACTAATAGAACATCATAACATTACGTACCCTCACGACCAAATCCCTAATGGGTAAGTCAGAAGCACCCTGATTGTTGCCATCATGGTGAATGGAAATTCAGAAGCCGACTTTTCGCCGAGGGAATTCGAACCCAACGTGGTAAGGGGCGAGCCTACCGCCGTTATCCGGGTTGCTTGGGTTTTATATCGGTGTTTTCCATCACCGGAGAACCGCAAATTGTACAATGAACACAAAGTAGGTGTGTTCCGCCTAGATTTGATCTCGGTACCATCGGGTTCCGAGCCAGAGTGTTTAACCACTGGGCCACGATGCTCTCTAAATCGACGTGGTTGACTAATAGAGAATTGACATATTATAACTTGCATCGTTAGTATTCGGAGTTGTCCGGAAGCGATCGCTTTAAGCGACAAGGCCGCCTTAATGGTAACTACATTTAAATTGATTCTCGTTATGTATTGAACAGTTCTCCATCTTATAATTAGAGAGATACATTAAGAAAATAGACGTAGATTAACTACTTAGGTAGGATATTTAATTTTGGTGTGGAGCTGCATAGCATGCATAGGTAACATTAAATTTATTGAATGGCATGCCAATACTAAATTGTTTTCAATGTAAGGATGCCTACAAAGTTATTGTAATGGATAAAAAGTATGAGTAGTCAGCAAAACAATTGGGTATTGTTTGCTGTTATCCTCCAACAAAACGGAAACGATTTGTGGTCAACTCAGTGCTTTATGAGGAAAAGTTAATAAATATGAGACAACATCACATTGGTGCTTATTTATTTCAAGAAGCAACCCACGCCGGGTCTAAGATCTTTCTCAGAGTCAGGTCTCAGAGTTTATTTTTGACATCTCCGTGCTTCGTAAGGCACTTTAAGCAATTGGGGCCAACCAACGCCGCCAGATGTCCTAGTCGGAGGCCTTAGGCCATCCTAAGGCCTCCGACTAGGACATCTGGCGGCGTCTGGCATCTGGTGGCTTGATAACAGCAGACTGCAATGTTATCACTGACCTTACGCTCTTCCAACAATTCGCATTGAATCTGCGTGTTGAAGTGATGCTCGCGCCTCGTGCTCAGTGGGCATATCCCTCCCATGGCTGGATGGAAGAGATGAACTTTATACACCTTCATACTATAAAGGCTGTTCTTTACGTATTCATCATTAGCTACGCGACTATTCCATACGATTTCATTACTTAATACCATCTCATCGTATCGTGAACGTCAACAGAATAGCAATTACCCCAGTGGTATTCAGTCAGAGGTGGTGAGGACCTCATTATAATATGGGCTCAATAAACAATCTCGAGATATGTATACGATGGCAAATAACGAACGTCCGGCGTCTGTCAACATGATAATAGAATTCATAGGGCGACGTTGTACTTAACGTAGTCTGAGGGCTAGTAGCTTAGATATTTTTTTCTGTGTTATCTGTTACACGTCACAACCGACAAACGCGACAACGCAGCGCGATGCGACGCGACTGAATGACTGCGTTGATTAAGTATTTATTTGATTTTACTACAAGTAGATACAACCCTGAAACGCGTTATCAAAGTTTTCGGAGCGATTGCGCATAGATAGAAAAACCCGACAACAACCGTCGGGCAGTAGCCCACCAGACATAACACCCGTCTGGTCGGAGGATCCTCCCTTTTCTGTGGGGGATGTGGAATTTAACACCCTGTTCCTCACATCTCCAAATTGGTGACCCCTAGCATGAACATCAGCGCAGCCTTCCAAGCTACGTCATCGCTAAGTCAAATCACTTCCTCAAGCTTTCGAGCAGTGAGTCAGTCATACAGCCAGCCATCATCCACGGCTACTACGTGTATCCTGACCGCCAGCATGCAGCGAACGCGCATTCCTGGTCAACACCCAGCACAGCACACTGCACTTCGGCCGGTCAGCAAGCAGAGACGCACTTCTCTCCTGGTCGACGCAGCAGCCAGCCAATACGCAGCACTGCACACTCCGACTCACTGGAGCATCACCCCGACTCACTGGGGCATCACCGCAGACAGTTCCGACTCGCCGTGAACTATGCGGTATTGGGTTCCGACTCACTGGGACCTCCCACTGGCCCGGCAAGAAGACTCATTCTGCTAGCGACCTCCGGTCTCGGAGGGGAGTGATGTAGCGACATCTATCTCGCCACATAGGAACTACAAGTACAATCCTGAAACGCGCTATCAAAGTTTTCGGAGCGATTGCGCATAGATAGAAAAAACGACAACAACCGTCGGGCAGTAACCCACCAGACATAACACCCGTCTGGTTGGAGGATCCTCCCTTTTCTATGGTGGATGAGGAACTTCACACCCTGTTTCTCACATCCCCAAAACTTTTACGAATTCCGGTGGAAAAGGGTCTTGAAAGACGGACGTATCACTAAGTATTTCGATAAGATTTCCGTTATTATTATTACAGATTGACTTCCAGAGTAGCCAGCTTACCTTCATTTCGTCATCGTTAAGCAAGAACCTCCAATGCTAACGACAATTGTCTGGTACCTTTGATGTATGTGGTTATTTAGGTAAATTATATTGAAGTTATGTATATCTATGCTTTGTGTAATATGTTATTTTTGACTTTCATCTCATGCTATTCAGAATTTTTGCACTGCCTAATTTATCTGTTTGACTATTAGAGAGTTCTGTTGGGCATCAAGCCCGCCATTTGCACTTTATGTGAAATAAATAATGAATAAATATCCAAGCGAAACTAACAAGAAACATTGACATTTTGCATTTGTTTGATCAAAGACATATTCACCCATGCGTACTCTATCCCTCATACTATGTCATACAATCAGTTAGGTACACTACATTCCTAAGCGTAGTCCAACACATGAATTAACCATAATATTACGCAACCAGGCCTTGGGTGACCGCAGCCTGGCCGGCGGGCGAGCCTCGCCTTAGGCAAGCTTACAAACATATCTAGGTCTAGCCTAATTGTCATTGTAATACCTCGTAAATCTACCCTATGAGCTACAAATTAATGTATCTAATAAAATGCGAGGTTAGGACGTTACGTAAGTCTACAAGTTAGGCAGTAGTTTGTCTTTTTAATATGTTTCTCACACAAGTACTTGTAGCTTAGTAAACTTTTACCTAGACAAAACCCAGAAGTATTCAGACTGGGATACTCGTAAATTCCAAAATGAGACATCAGACAGCAAACCAATTAGATAATGTAGAGTTAGTGTGGAAATAGTCACAGGTGAACTTTATAACTTTTTTGGTGAAAAACTCAATTTCTTCAATATTTTTTGAGAAAATTGAGTTTTTCCGTGTTTGTTGGAGTACGAGATTTTTCATCAAACATAGACTATTATAAACCTGCGACAAAGATTTCTACTTATTTGGAAACAATAAAGCTCATTTTCCAACTAATATAAGCATTGTACCTACTGTGTTGTAAGAAACAGGGACGAAAATATCCGTATTAACTTAGTCACAAAACCAAGTCAATGGCTAGGCAGAAGATTAGCTACTCGTATCTTGGACCATGCGGCTAGGACGCGACAATGGGAGATTTACATGGACCTGTGACAAAATTAGAGCTTTACAGGCATTTAAGCCGCGGAGCGCATGTTAGGCCCATGGGGCTGAAAGACCAAGACCATTGAAATAAGTGGCTACTTTTTTGTTTCATTATTCGCAAGCTACGTCAAATATCGTATAATGTGGCTACGGTATTTCTTCAGCGTCCAACCCGTAAAGTATAGTTAACAAGTTATTTCAATGACATGTCAAACTAAACAAAACAATACTCTCGTTAGTTGTTAACACAAGGTATCTGCATAATCTATCTACCTATTTAAGACAATTCGTAGGAACCCTTTCACTTGGAGTTACTCAACAGCATTGTAGACGCCTGAATCATAAAATCATAATGTTCAACGAGAGGTTTGTTTCAGTAAAAAACTAGGTATAATAATAAAATATTTTTTGTAATAGAAATTGCTTGCCTTACAAATTACCTTTAAAGTTTGCTCCGGATGAGAAATTTTAATCAAGAAAAAAGGAATTATATCACACGAAGCTAGTGGGCATCGAGTGTTCCGTACATACTTGTTTTTTGTGATATACCTAGGTAACTAACTACAAATTTAGTTGCCAGATGTTTCCCTTTCCTTGGGATACGTGGGATACGTACTTACGTCAAATAGAAGTAGGTAGTATAGATAGATAGATTTGATTAAATTCGCCAGCGTCAAAATTATGAACGGAGCATTAATGGCCATGTCTTTTTATTGATTTTAATTATGTTCTAGATAGACGGACGGGCCACTAAGGGATCTGAAGTGAGTTCCGTTTTGTCTAATCAAGTACGAAACCCAAAAAACAATTTGTTTGGCTAGTTTTTTTCAAGACGTCTTTAGGTACAATACTTGGATACAATTAAACAAAACACTTAAAAACGTGACAATAACGACAATTGAATCATTACTTACACTATTTACTCGTAACATTGTAAACGCCTCAATTAAATAATTAACGAACACTGCATGTTCTGTTAACAAATGATTTAAACACCGTTTTTGCTGTTGAGTAATTACTAAGGTCAGAGACTTAACAAACATGGAGCAAATACTAGTACCTACCTTAATAATCATTTGTTACAGTTTGGTTCAGGTACAGTGGACGGTACATCACTCTACCGAGTTCTTGTCAGTCTTCCTTGCTCTATTGCAAAGAAATTACATATTGGCAATAACAGGAGAAAAAACGGATATGGGGAGGCTGATGTGCTGCTTACTGTACCTACACAAGGATTTACGAATTCTTTGTTGGCAAGAGTTTGAAGGCATTAAAAGATATAGGTAATAAAAGTTTTAATAAAGTCCATGTTGGAATAATAGACAGATCTAAAATGCCAGAAATTGTTAACTCTAGGTACTGAGTCCTACCAATATTTATTTTCAGTGATTTAGTTTAAACCAATTTTGGACCAAATTAAAGGCGCCCTGCACAGTAAAGGCGGAACTACATACTTAGTATAGTAATCAGTGGTGTTGTTTTTGTACGCATGTGCAACCTCGTTAATTCATGTCACTTCTACAGCCTTCAAAATAATTACTGTTTTATAATCGTGTGTGTAATCTTTATCATGGATGATAACTCATGAAGTCATACTACCCTTAAACAGGGAGAGGGAAAATAGTTCCCACCAAATGAAAAATGAAATGAGGTTTAAAACCAATCCCCCTCATGGGTTCTCGCCTCGGCGTGGCCAGGGGCCTAGTACCGGTGGTAGGGGCACCACCGGGAAGCGAAGAGAACCCAGGCGTGGCAGCGTGGTGGACTGGACACCCACCCGCTGCGGCCCGTAAGGGCGGCGTGGAGGGCCAGTGGGGCCTGCAGGCGCCTTGAGGCGCGTGGTTGGGGCCGCGGCGCACAACCGGTTGGTGGGGGCCAGTAATCCGAGGCTGATCCCCCCTGTGCGTCGCGGCCCGGCGAGGCCGTACCGTCGGTTACGGCAGCGGAGCCGCCCTTTGGGTGGCTCGTGGTTGCGGGCCCAGTAGGGTCTGCGTACGGTGGCCAGCTGGCGCGTGGTACGGGGGTGCCGCCGCCAGCATTGCATGGGTCACCGCTGCCTGGTAGGAACGGCTTGACATCCTCGGGGCTGTCCCTTCTGGCCTCCCCACACGAAGGGGGGGTCGCTTCCGGCCCGCCATACAGGCGGCCTCCGTCCGGGGGATCGCGCACAAGGCCTCGTGCTATACAGCGTGTTCCCCCACTACGGACGATCCGAGGGAGTAGTCCTAGGGGTTTTAGTCGGTAGGGCCACTGGTATACCACCTTTCCAGTGGAGAGTCCGACATAACCCGTGCGTGCCCCGGTGGACGGGATGCGTAAGGCATTTCCCCTACTTAAAAAAAAAAAGGTTTAAAACCAATGAAATATTCCGAGTGCTTATGTCTGGTATAATATAAAAGGGTTAAGACACTTGTTGAACTTACACCCTTCGCGTCAGGCTTTAAAAACGTTATTGCTCCCTTTTAAAGACTAAGTTAACATATTCCGATCAACACTTGCGATATGTCCAACGTCTACAGACAGTTCTTGTCCGCGGGTTATCGCGGGTCAATGCGACGCTATAATTAGTCGTGTCAGCTGCGCGCGCGGTGCTCCGCGTCTGCGCAGTGCACATGTTGGCTGGGCGATTAAAAGGCATTTGTTTTGTTTTACACAAACCAATTGCAACTTTATATGAAGGGATATTAAACTTTGCGTTCTCATAATACGTCTATAGATAGTACCTAAATGCACATCTCATTGTATCATATTTGAAAGTATTCTGTAACAGCTCTATTTAAATTAGTTTTTTTAATCTGTATTTACGGTAAAAAAATATACAGTTACCGTTACCACGCCTTTTTTCGCATAAACTGAACCATTTTCTTTACTTCTGTGCCTCCCTTCGTTTATATTTCATCATCATCATCATGAATTGCCACACGACCTTGCAGGTGGGTGTCCCCGTTTGCATTCCATGTAGCTTATAAATTCAATTAAAAACACTAGATTATAGATAGAGACAGATATAGGTACTAAAAGCAAAGTCTTCAAAGGTGAATGAGTGTAAAGGCATGCACACAAGCACAGTAATGCACGTGTCAAAGATGGCTACATGTGGGCGCGTTATTCATTAGTTGCAGTGCAGTGTGTACCACCCATTAGAGCGTGCTAGTGACGTGATAGACACGGCATAAAGTGTCGTGGACGTACCTTAACCCTTCGAAGGCACTTCACGAATATCACCCATGTGGTCGACATGCCTGTTACTCGGACGAAGCGATTCCCTTACACCTTTATGATCAACCACATCAGCGGTGTTTTGTACAAAGGGTGATTCCGGGGCCTTGTTTGCACTGACGGGGTCAATTTTTTTTTTTTAATGTTTTAATTGTTTTCAATACTAACAGTAGTTTTTAAATAAGAATTGTTAGTAACCCATATGGATTTGAATGGTCCGAAATAAAAGATTTATTATTATTATTATAAGTGGAGTATAATGGTCTGGCCGCATCTGTGTTTTGCTGCTCGTTTATAACTCAAAGTTATCGAAGTTATAAAAGTGAACAAGCTACCTTCTTCCAGGCAAGCTCGCTCCGTCTTGGACCAAATCTCTTCCCTCGTAATAGATTGTTTTCAATATTAAATAAATTAGATGCTGTTAATACGCGTCATTGCGGCCCTCTCTTTCGACAGACGCATCCGCCTCCTGGCAGCAGTCTTTCCCAAACACTACGCTTGCCAAAGACATTAACATTAGTTTCGTAGATTGTAAAGTAAATACATATCACAATGATAATTAAATAATTAAATATCAATTTTCTGTAAGAAATAAAAAACTATTCACATACACTTTGTGTCACCTATTATTGTGTGCATAACGTTTATATTAAAAATTGTATTATTTGTGTTCGTGAATCAAATATTATTCGAACAATAATAAAAAGGGTCTTCTCACTTCGATTTTATCAATACCTACGCATAACATGACGACCGATTAATTGTAATGGTTCAGAAGTTGGGTGGTTCAATTTTTTAAAGCCAAAGCGCAGATTGTAACTCGACGCATTGGAGGGTTAAGCGAAGTCTGAGTGACCTAACCTAATAACATTTGCATAATAAAGTGCCACCCATGTAAGTAATACTAACATAGTTATGGCTACATTGCATACACATGTTTCACACGCGGTCAATATGCCAAGTAAAGGTCACCTAATTGCTCTCGATCTATTTATAAAACCACATTAACTGATTATACAACTAATATCTATGAATCAGTACATTAGCAGCTAAGTTGCGTGATCTGAGTTTTTGCTAAATAGTTTAAATACAGTTGACTATGAGCGCGGTCCGTTTTGAGTCAAGAATGATTATAGCGCGCTCACACGCGTCCCGAATTGATAAATTGTATGAGCGTGAGCGACGTGAGCGCGCTATTATAACTTTTGACTCAAAACGGACCGCACTATAGGTATAATGATATATTATTTTTTGGAGATGCAGAAGCGTAAACCCATAGTTTGTCTAGGAAATTAATTGCCCGTAAGAAACAATTGGCAGAATGAATGCCTAGGAGCATTCCTTACTAGTCAGCCAGTTGGAAAATGACATAAAAGTAATTAGTAAGGCTTTTAATTACAATTTTTAAAGTTAAATCGTTATTACGAGTAGATGCCCGTAAATTGACTAGAAAAGTTGCCAAATGGTGCAACAATAAAACTTTCAAAATGAAACCATCCCTTGCAGTCAACAATGATATGTATGGATATATTTATCTATGTACAGTCAACAGAAATGCATAGCCTGTCATGCCGTCGACGTACATTGATTTAAATAAGTATAATGGGGAAGTATAGAATTTAAACAGATGATGATAGGATGATGGCTAGATAACAAATGACGAAAATTGTGTTGCATACTGAACTAGCATTTCAGTATAAGTATCTGTCTTAGTGAGAAATATCAGAGTAATTAAGTATCAAACTATTTATTTTCATTTTTCTCAAACTGTCTTAATTATTCTCTCCACGAAATGATTACTTTATAATCAAATCTAAGAAGCAGATAAAGTGCCTAATATGAGTAATAACTTTTTAACAATAATTTATTAAGTGAATTTTAAAAGCATTAGCAAAGATCTTTGACAATGAGCTTACGTAAGACGAGCTAAGTATGCTTGGTTACGTAATATTGACATCTATGTCAATGCATTAAAGGCTATAATTGACGAGTCGGAGTTCTTTGTGTGATTTGATAGGAAAAGTGGGTTGAAGTGACGGTGTCAGCACACTTCAAACTATGGGCTCTCTTCCAACGGTTCTAAAACTGTTTGAAGCATATTAAAACTATCCAGAAGATTTAATATTTGTGTTTGGTGAAGGAAGACGTGTGAGTAGTATATGCCCTTATAGGTAGATACTTGTTTTCCACCATCAACTTGATCACCAAATTGCCAATCGCGGTGGTGAATAAGTTACCTAATACGAGTAGGGAACACACATATGAAATTTATTATTGATATGATTTTAGTTGTGTCTATAATTTTAGTTTAGTTTTAGGAATTTTCTTAGAAACATATCAACTAAACTTGGATTGAGACGAAAATTACCCACTTATGAGGAAAGGCTTCAAAAATTCAACATGATTTGCCTTGAGAGGCGCCGACTGGTATCGGATAAATCTACTCTCCACAAAATTGTCAACGGAATGCTGGGCATCTCCTTGCTGGAGCGAGTGCATTTCAAGATTCCTGGCCGTTCAGTGCGTATCCCTCAACTGTTCGCTGTACCCCACACTTCCAATAACGTAGCTGCAAACCATCCAGTCTACAGGATGTGTAAGCTTTACAACAGCGGTAAAATTAAGACTCACAAAGACATATTGAGCAGCAATACCGGCTTGAGTAATTATTTAATTCTATTTGGTAACATAAGCTGTGTAAATGGGTGCCAGATTTAAAACGATGTTATACAAATTGTCAACAAGATATTTCATAATCTGTTATCT
This sequence comes from Udea ferrugalis, assembly GCA_950022985.1. Classification (NCBI taxonomy): domain Eukaryota; kingdom Metazoa; phylum Arthropoda; class Insecta; order Lepidoptera; family Crambidae; genus Udea; species Udea ferrugalis. Next base: position 11,293,233 of record OX465532.1, on the reverse strand, counting down.
GTGACTTTACCTAATAACTAAAAATAAAAATATTAAAAAAGTTTTTTTTTGTTTAAAAGTTTGAGAGCAGCTGTCTCTGGAGTGGGCGACAGCAAAGGTCGCACATCATCACGTAACGCTTTCGCTGCTGATGTTGACTTATTGCATCGTCAACTCGTCAAACGTTACAAAATCCAGTGCAATGGCTTGCTATGACAAATGACAATGCCGTGGTAGGTACTGTCATTATTTAACTAATTATTCACAGCAATAAAGAATGTATCTATTTATCTATCTATTAATAAAGGGGGATTTGAAAATCAATGTTAAAAACGTCTGGAGATTCTTAAAAACCCAAGCTTCAGATAACTATTTTATCCATTTTTTTTTATTTAGTTGTTTTATTTCGATGTATAGTGTTCGCGTAAATATTAGAAAACATTAACTATTTTATTTCCTGTCTGTGTGTGTGTCTGGAAACACACAACTATACTGACCAACTACTGATCCAGTGTCAGTGAAATTTGGTTTACAGAGCGAGTAGACCTTCGAAAAAGACATAGGATAGTATTAAGTAATAGATAAGGGGTGAGCAATTCGCTACGAAATAATAAATAACTAACCTAATCCTACAGTTGAAGAGCAGTGTATAAGTAGTAAGTACAAAACAATTAATTAAGATGTAAATGCTTTTGCAGGGGACAGGGAACGATGGAAAGGTTTGGGGGAGACCTTTGCCCAGCAGTGGGATCTTGCAGGTTAAATAAAAAAAAAAAGATGTAAAATAATAAATCTTGACTTCCTGAAATAATCGGAATATAACTTCGTAATTCAATACACAGACTGACCGTGTTACTCCAGCTTAACAGTATAGACCTTGATTTACATTGAAGCCTGTTGAAAAGACATAATTATGTAGAGACATACTTAAACCAATTAAGCTGACACTTCATACGAGGTGTTATATAAATTACACAGTAATGTTACGCCAGACGATTTGAAGAATTTTTTAACAAAATCAAGTGCGTGTGTTACACAACAAATACACGTTATATCAAATACAACTGGTTTGAATTATTGGTTATTCATTAATCGGCTCATGAAACGTGTTTACGTAAAAATTACGACATGATAGGATACCAATTGCCCAGCGTAATCTTCTAGGAAAACTGTTTCATAAGTAAATGAATTGTTTTAGGCGAGAAACAAAATGTTTTTATAAGGTCTTCAATCAAAAAAAGTGTTTTCATAGCAATGAAGAGGATTGAGGTAAGTAGAGAAATATAAGTAAGTAGCTTATAGAATAGATAATTTTCATTGAATGAAAAAAAAACAGAGTACCTATTCATTTACAGGGACACAATTCAGGCGGTCTCATAAGACCTTTAGCAATAGCTAAAGAGCAATATCTTCCAGCCTAATTATACTTCCTGGTTTTGGTGAATGACGAAGTTTCAAATAAGTCTGAATAAATCCTTTAGTCCGTTCACGTTAAGAATGCAGTGATTTTTAAAATTTAATTCTGTCGCACACAAAACGACTCAGATCCACAACCTTTGCGATCGAAAGTTTGCGTTCACCTGGTCTTGGACTTGGCTTTGTAATTAGGAACGAAATAATTGGTAAGGGTGCGTGCTAGGTCGAAGGACAAAAATGAAATCAATGCATTCTGACGCGAACGGACTATAGGTATACTTAATCAATGTGTGTGTCCCACACATAATTGACCAACGTAAGTGGAAGTGACAGATCCATTTCGGAATGCTGTTAAGTATTCCTGCTGGGAATTTCTACGTACAAACTCAGCAGTTACTCTAGTTTCCTACGTGGATTCCTTTGTGAAATACCTACATCATCAACACATCGGTCGGCTTAGAGATGAACGACGTCTGTGGACTTACTGGCCTTACATAAATGATGCCGCTGATAGTGTGTGGAATGCTATGGCGACTGCCAGCAAGCAAGTTACCATTTTTTTTGTATTCAATAATAGCGTTTTCTTTTCAAATCTACGGGTACGTTTATTGGCTAAGTAGAGCTTTTTTTATAATTATTTTACTAGTAGTATGCAGACAATGGCAATTTTTCTAGTTACTTATTTTTATTAATAATTTTGTTTACATAGCATTTTGAGCTTGGGAGGATCTGAATTTGGCAACGAATGACGCAGTCTAGATCGCCAAGTTTTATTTGGGTTCTGTTTGATGTCATTGCCATAATCTTCATAAGAATATTTTTCCTGGGTATCGCACCCCCAACCTTCGGTGCTATTTGCAGGATCGCTACCCACTGTGCTAACAGGCCAGCCTAACTAAGCTTTTAATATATCGCACGGTAGTTCTTTGATTTCAAGTTCCCTATGTCATGCACGTATCAATCAACCATTAGTGGTAGGGTCGCCGGTTCCCACATCACTTCAGACAATATGACGCGTCGAATAATTACTCTGCGGGTGGTCCTGCTCTATACCTAAGTGGATAAGCCACTGATCTTCTCAGGGTTCCGTTGTTGAACAAGGAACCCATATAATTATCTATTGATGATACCAATTTTTCTAATGATTGCAATAAAGCAGTACTTATTGTACTTACGTGTATGACAAAAGAAATTCCCTACTTGAGACCGAATGCCCGCTCAAATATAAAATAATCGAACACCTCTTCTCGAAGAATCACGTAGTTGAAACGTACCCACGTAGTCACGTAGGTTATCATGAGCTGGAAAGTTCACCAGGTGGATGCACAAAAATCTTGAATGACCTAATGTCGACGAATCGCATGCGCGAACACGTTATCTCGAAGCATCTTACTGCGTAAACTCTGTATTTGTAAACAAATAACGTCAAATAGTTTACGCAGTCGATAGCGCCTGCACCGCTAGTGCCTGCTTAAGCGAAAACTTTGGTAGACCTTCTGAGGTTTAAGATATCTTAGTTTCTTTTCAATTGTTATTATTATTTTGATCCCGCTGCTGGGCAAAATCCTTCCACTTCTCCTTGCATCCCTATTGCCTGCGACATCCGGCCAATTAAATGTTTTTTTTTTTTTAATTGTACTTTATAATAAATTTTGTTACTCTAGAAGAGTGTTTATGCTTCAAGACTTAATTTGCTCTTACTCTTGAGCGATGATGATGTTCAACCATGATCACATTTTATAGTGGTGATTTTTCAACTCATACGTTACGGAACTGCTTGCAGGAACGTATTAAAAATGGTATTATAATTCGATGGAATAGAATAAGTAGTACTTTGTTTCTATTATTTGATTCGATACTTTAGTTAAGATCACGTTTTATATACAAAACACTAGTTACTTCCTTATTCGAGACTTAGTACAGAGCACAATCGATAACCTCCATTCTGAGTTGCCGGGGCTCACAAAAACGAAATAGAACTGTTTGGAAAAACACAATGGCTAGTTTTTATCGTCCTACAAAACATTTATCAAAGATAAGCTTTATAACAATTAAAAATATCTTCATTAAAGATCTGAAAACCAGGAAATGACATTCGGTCTTGGCTTCGGGCGGGAATCGAACACGCATCTTTCGTAAACCGGCAAATGCACTGACCATTGTGCTATCGAGACCATTAACAGACCAGCCGAATCTCTCTGATATAAACACCATGGCTCATAAGCCAGGGTGATTCCATCAATGTTAAATATCTGCCTTTAACATTAACGGAATCACCACCACCTTTCAACACTCGGAAGAAGTATTATTTCAAATATTTAACTTCGGCTTAAGATGAAAAAGCTATGACTAGAGAAAGACAAGAAGCCAAGACCGAATGTATTTTTTTTTAGATCCTTGGTAAAGATACTTCATGGAAAATGCTAAAAATAAAAATAACTTAAGAAATTAAAAATATTTAAAAAAGTTATAATAATTTATCCAACTCGGCTGGGCAGCATTCGGGAAATTACGTGATGTTTTCTCTTCAAACATACCACAGTGCCTGAAGACGAAGGTATATAATCAGTGTGTGTTACCGGTGATGACTTATGGATCGGAAACGTGGTCTCTCACTATGGGCCTCATAAGAAGGCTCAAGGTCACTCAACGTGCTATGGAAAGGGCAATGCTCGGCGTCTCGCTACGAGATCGAATCAGGAATGAGGAGATTCGTAGAAGGACTGGAGTCGCCGACGTGGCCCAGCGGGTAAGCAGGTTGAAGTGGCAGTGGGCGGGGCACATAGCGCGTAGAACAGATGGCCGCTGGGGCCGAAAGGTTCTGGACTGGAGACCATTCGAGGCCAAACGCAGAGTGGGGCGCCCACCCGCAAGGTGGACCGACGACTTGATAAAAGTCGCGGGATCCCGGTGGATGCAGGCCGCACGCAACCGGGCGCTCTGGAAATCAATGGGGGAGGCCTATGTTCAGCAGTGGACTTCTTGCGGCTGATAATGATGATGATGATGATAATAATTTAACTAAATTTTCTAGAAATTACAGTGTTCAGAGGCAATTTAGGAAATATAGTGTCTTGTTTCTGGTTTTTTGTAATTAGTTTTACACACCAAGTTGGTATTCACAACACGACTGGTAACTTATCAGTGATCTTAGCAAATGTATGGATACAATCTGCGTCTAATAGACAAAGGGCCAGGGTCTCGATTCTCACGCATCACATAATTTAATATCACAAGAACTTGAGTTTATAATACTCAATTGAAATAAATTTAAGTGTTTCACTGGTCACGTCAGATTTTTGAAATCTACAGACCTCGGAAAACCATTGTTGGTCTGTAACTTTATGTACTAGAATAGAGCTAAGCAAAGACCAATGACAGAAATTGTGTTATTCAAGTAAGTTACCATATCCCGTTGGACATGGGTGCGTATTGGTTCATATAACTTCATTTGATATATTTTCATTTCAATAACGTTCATGAAATATAGTAAACATTTGGTATAACCACTCTTTAAATAATTTTCTTCAACATAATGTTCATTTCATATAATATATCATATGAGATAACGTCATTTAAGATAACAATCAGTACGCCTAACAACATTTAATATAAACTTTACTTACTATAGAGCTCATTTGATGTCATTTTGTTTCATCTAAATAACATTTCATATAACATTCATATGAAATAAAATGTTTTTGTTGTATTCATAAACAATCATAAGATTTATAAAAAGAAGTTTATGTTATCTGATGATTATACCATTTATATTTATATCATATAAGTGGTAGTTGTTTTAAATAGTATATCATTCTTTATATCAAACGTCTATTATATCAAACAACTTTATATCAGTTGTCCGTTATACGTTTTCAAATTATTTAATTTGAAATTATATGATTCGTTTTTATACGAAATTAAACATTATGTCAAATGATGTTATCTCATTCGACGGTATATGTTCTGAGTGATATACGATTTATAGTTATAACATACATTACACACCCGTTGGACATACACTTCTTTTAAATGGTCTGTATCCTAGTTATTCAAATACGAATATCCATTTAACCATTGGAAACACAATTTAACCATTTTTCTTACCAATAATCCATTTGTCTTATTTTCATTTTTTAACATTACGCTATCGTGAAAATATTAATTTCTGCCTAAATAGGTGGGTATTAAAATACTAACGCCCGTATTCTTGAATACTGAAGCAACGCCGTAGCATTGGTTTAGCGATTGACGTCTTCTGTTACTTTAAGAAACAAAACTTTAGACTAGTTGAAGTGGTGCTTGTGCTTCGCTACTTCGTTTCGTGATGGTGGTGGGGCTGAGGTTTTATTAATAGGAGGGCCTGTCTCCTAGCCTATGCTTGCACAATGTGATCTGGCGCATTGTCGTTACGCTAAAAATGTTGCCATAACAGTTACCTGCGTCAGCGCCTGCGCGGTGACAACCGTCGAGATGCAAAGATAACATCTTTAGAGCCGACCCGGCTGCAGTGCGGTTAGGTAGGCACTTTTGCAACACAAATATTGCTACAATTGATAAATGAATACTCTTTTGAAATGAGACTAAGGAAAAGGGGAAATTTTTATTTGTGTTTTTTTCTCCGGCGTTGCATGTTTCTAACGTAGAATAAATAGATATAAATACCTACCTATCTTGGAGATGTTACATCGCCATTTGACAAAAACTTCAACTGTTTCGGCTTTTATGGATAATCACTAGAAACTAAATACATTTCCACAATTTCCCTCTTATCGATTAAGGTAAGACAAAACCCAATTAGTTAAACAATCAATAAATAATTATTATAATCAAATCAATTATTAACAACTTTAAATAAAAAACAATCAAACATATGCAAATGTATGCTATTCTTGCAAAATAATAGCTCTATAATTTAAATTGTAACCAAAGTGTAGGTAGGCCGAGCCGATCATAAATAAATATAAGACAATACAATAATATAAAATTCAAATAAGAAATTAGGACTACCTATATCTATATCTATACTTATAATAATATCTTCTATCTATACTTATAATAAATCTGTAGGGAGGCCAATTCTGTACATGAAATATGTTTAAAAAATAACTATCAAGGGGTGATTAGGGATCGCTTCTGATGCCAAAAATGCAATCAGTAAAATTTTTGTCTGTCTGTCTTTCTGTCTGTCTGCTGTATGTTCGTTATAGACACCAAAACAACAAGACGGATTTTAACGAAATTTGGCACAATTATTCGTCATACTCTTGGGCAGGTTAAACAAGACTTTTCATTACGCTATGATCAATAGGAGCAGATTTTTCATACGTAAAAACTACTAGATGGATTTAAATGAAACAACAGTAATATAGTTTACGCATCTGAATGATACATAGTAATTACAATTTATAAAGACACATCACATTTTTTTTAACTCAAGTCCACGCGGACGAATTCGCGGACGGCTACTAGTGTTGGAATAAAGTTCCCTTCTTCCGTTCCAAAAATACATGAGTAGAACCACAATGTAGTCTACATTTAAATTCGTGATTAAGAATCTTCGGTATTCAAGAAAGTCATTCGCCATCAAAGTCAGTGAAACGTTTTGGTTTTTCATTCATATGCGCCTATGCGGCATTAATAGACCAACAGTAAATATTCATTCATTCTTAACATGCAAAATCGCCTAAATGATTCAGCAAAACGAACAAAGAATGCCTTCTCAATGGACAATTGGGCAAAGTACATCACGTCTTTTCGGATAACACGCGTGACTTTCAAATTGCAATTTCCCACGTGGGGACCAAATCAATCATTAGTTAGTACGGTCACGGTAAATGCAACGTGCAAAAATACACCCTATTGCATCGAGTTAAAACGTAAAGTTTTAACCTTTTCTGCGCACTGTATGTGTGAAAGCTCTCTGGCGTTGAACCCCCGCTGTTACTTTTTACAAAAACTGACAAAAATGCATGAAGCGGCGAATTTTTAATAAGTACTCAAAAGTATTCCGCTTCAATAAAAATGTGTGAAATATTAAATGGTGAGAAGATTTAACAAATAAGCTGTTTATTTCATTGATATTCTGCATACCTGTGTGTTGTGATGATTAATGATAATTCATTTGCTCACTATATGAACGCGGGACTTTTAACGATATGCTTGATTTTATGAACATGCTCACGCTCATGTTTATTTATTTATTTATTTACACTTTAATGCACAAACAAGTACAAAAGGCGGACTTAATGCTAAAAGCATTCTCTACCAGTCAACCATTGGGCGAGACAGAAATGCTGTTGGCGGTGCAAAATTAGAAAGAAGTAGAAGACTATAGCCAATAGAAAGAGGAATAAATACTTATAAAATAAATATACTTAAACAATACATACACATATGAGGATATAATATATATATATATATAAATATACTTTATTTAAACAAAAATGCTAGGATAGATGACAGAATCAATTATTCATAGACAGGCGAAGAAATTCACGGACAGATTTCTTGAAAGTCGCTTTACTCGGAGCCATCTTGAACTTATCAGGAAGCTTATTCCACAACCTGATGGCATTCAGCGTGAAAGAGTGCTCGACGTGGCTTGTCCTATGAGCGGGAATCACCAGAGTGTGCAAGTTACAGGAGCGCTGATTCCGAGTACTTGTGTCACCCTTCAACTCAAACCTACACCTCAAATAGTCGGGAGCATTTGGGTCATTCAGGATGCTGAAAAGCGAGCACAGTGTTCTCAACTCCCTGCGCTTGCGTATGGTCAGCCATTTAAGTTGTGCTCGGTATGGCGAGATGTGGTCATACTTACGCACGCTGAAGATAAACCTCAGACAACTATTGAGGAGTCGATCTAGCTTATTGAGGTAGGCTTGGGATAGGTTCGAACAACAAACATCTGCGTAGTCTATAAGAGGGACCACAAGCGCCTGAACCAGAAGCACTTTGGTGTCGTAAGGAAGAAAGTTTTTGAGACGGTAGAGAGCCCGAAGAGAAGCTGTTGCATGAACATGAAGCATGTTGTCCCTAAAATGTCAATAGGACTGAAAGGGACAGCTATACTTCTGAGGGATGCTCAACGCTGATTTGCGTTTGTGAATTTGGGTGTTACTGTGTTTTTTTTTAAGGTCTAACGGCGTGGCCCCATGTCACCGGTGCCGGCGGCCGGCGACTGTACGGCACTGCCTATGACGTGCAACCATCGTTACATTAAAAGTTTTTGAAATGATATGGTCACGAAAGACGTTGATGCTCTTGTCACTGTAGAGAAGAAGAAGGAAGAAATAACAACAACAGCAAAAATAACAACAACGGCAACGGCGTACCGGGCGCCGGAACGGTGCCGGCACTCCGCCGGTTCGGCCAGTACTTCAAAACAATTAACAGTCTGACATTGAACTTTTTCTTAAATTCCAATTCGGGCCAAAACTAAAAAGAGGTTGCATACTTTCGCATTATGAAACGCATAACATGTCAACCACCATAATAATAATTGATATATAAAAATGGATTGCTGTTCGTTAGTCTCGCTAAAACTCGGTAACGGCAGGACCGAATTTTCTAATTTTGGTTTTGAAGTATTTGTGATGGTCCAGGGAAGGTTTAAAAGGTGAGTAAATGCTAGGAATAAAGTGAAAAACCAAAATTTTGCTTTTTCATAGCAACTATTCCTTCCTGTCACGTGACACTGAATGGTTGACAACAGAACGATGTCTGTCGGGACAGCTAGTAATTAATAAAAAAACGATGTGGCAACTAAATACAAGTAGGTATGAGGATTCAGCAGTAGGTATCGATTAATCCCGCGGAATTGATGAAGATTCGACAATCCGGTTCGAGATCCCGCATCCCGATTACCGAAGAGAACTCGCACTCAGACGATTTCTAAAAGCTTTTCTATTATTTTTCTTAGGCAATTACTTAGATCCACAATTTAGAGACTAAAAAACCCAAGCAACCCGAATAACGGCGGTAGGCTCACCCCCTACCACGTTGGATTCCAATTCATGGGAATGTTAATAGTATCGTTGGAGTGAAGTTAAATATAGTTATAAGAGTAGACTACACTACATACCTACCTACTAAGTACTTTTTTTTCTCTAAGAATTAGAAAATCAAAACCTCAAAAACTTTCTAGAGGACCACTATAATAGGAACTAGATAAATCTGTCTTTTTCTTCCAACCAATAAAAATGTTCACCAGGCACAACACAGGCGATGGTTCCACCATTGACAACCATAATGCCAGCTAGTAAATCACCGTATGTAATCAGACAAACGACAAATATAATGTCTAAAACAATAGATCAACCTATTTGATATAACGAAGCTAATGAGGCAATTTCATACTTTCCTCTTTGTCCGGGAGAAAGCGAGGAACTAAGTTAGGTAATTGGTATGACTAATGTGCCCGAACGCGTTAGCTCACGTAATTCACATATCACTGGACTTTACTCACCAAACTTGTCTAATTCGTAAAATATCTACCATCTAAAATCATACCCAATACCATATCATCTCTAAGATAATCCAATACCTTAACTCTCTATCATCAGAATCGGAATCAGAAATAGCTTTATCTAAACAGACCGGTTACAAGTGCTTTTAAATCGCCAAGAACTAAATCAAACAAACAAAAATACTTGCTTATAGACTTATATACTATAATATAATACTAACTTAAATACACAGATCTGGTGACGGACAATGCATAAAAACTATCCTAATGATTGAGTAATATTCTGCCATGCCACAATGTGCAAAGGATGGCACAGGGCACCTAGTCACAGTGCGATTCTTCTTTTAGCATAGCCTTTTTTACTTAGCAATAATTCTACGCAACATTGACTAAAACGATACATTTTCATCATTCCAGGTCAAAAACATAAAACAAATTATGATTATAACATGTGAAATTTCGGCAATACGAAACAAAGCACCTGTGAAATTACTCCGAATGATTAAATTATTTTCTTTCGTCAAAGACTGGGCGTTTGTTTGCGAAAGCCAGGTCGTCTGCGTAACACAACAATGCGATTACCGTCGTGCAATGTGTTGCGACATGCCAGCATGTGCATTCTTCCATCTTATGAACTTAGCGAATAAACTAACCGCCAAGGACTTAACCCTAATCACTACGTAAGGCACATGAATGTATCTAATTACAAACGGGGTAGTAAGAGGCACACTGATTGTTGCCGTCATGGTGAACGGAACATTCAGACCATGATCACGTTTCACCATGGGATGAAACGTGGGCTTCTGAATGTTCCGTTCACCGTTCATATTTAACTTCACTCCAACGATACTAGGTATTAATATTATAACTGTTAGTAACTCACAAATATATGATTGGTATAAGTGCAAATGTTCAACTTCGAGAATGATAAAAAAACTGGTCTAGTTTTGCAATATATGAAATTTGTTTTAGGTTTTGAAGCCAGCCATTGCATTTCTTGCACTTTGTGAAGCGTTTTTTTATTAAAACATAGCCACAGCACTTCTACATTTCCTAACGTCTTAAAACTTTCGAAAAAGTTTAAGCTAATTTTGAATTCGCGTAACTTTATTATTGTCTAAAGATGTCTTAAGATTGCGTATCTTCAGCAAGATCTTAACAAATCTATTGTGAGCAAATGGCAGTATTGTCCTCTTACTTGAAACGTTAAGATGGTTAACGTTGATAAAATTGTCTGTGCCCCTATGATTATTTTATATTATTTCAAAGGATTTCTACATTTCAACTGTCATTTACATAACAAACTGTGGTAATGAATGCGACCGACATCATCTAACTTACATGAGTTCAGTTAAAGATGGTAATTTAATCATTTGTCAGCCTACCTAACAGTATTATTTGAGTATTACAAGTTAACTCTAGGACTCTAAGACAAGCGCGACAACATCATAATATGATGGCAAAGTGGTTTACAAATTTTAGAACAATTAGAAAATTTCAGGTTTTACCATTGATCAGATTTTGCGAATTCGAAAACTGGTACTCACAATTACTCACAATGACGTATGACGGTATGATCTTGAGTATGGTGACTTGGTACTGCACTTAAACGAGCCGCTGTCATAAAACAGGTCCGTTGGACCTGATTATGTTGTACCATGCGCGTTACGCGCAGGTACCGTATCTTCCTCTTTTTCTTTGTAATCAAAAGGTTTACCGTATTCTTGAGTTTTTCCTTATGAGATGTTTGTAACAGAAATTCCATTGGAGTACTGATAAACCACTGCGGTAGGTCATGGCACCATCTGTATGAGTGTTGAGATTTCACGGTGATTGTCCAGGATTGACAGCCCACCAGGACAATGCATCGCAATGGGACCATTAGGCCGCTGTCATACGGATAGCTAGTCAAGACTTCTACAGGAAAATATTATAGCTTGAGGAAGAAAGAAATTCACAGCTAAAACTATTAGTCACCTATGGTTAAAAATCACTTAGGCCTGGGACACGGTAAAGTAATATAACAGTAACATGACTACATACAAGCGGGCGGAACGCCAGTTATACCTACGCGCCCCGGCGCTAGGCTGATCTTAGGCTGATTCAGTCGCGAATGCGCCGCGCGCCGTGCAGTATCGGACGGACAGTTTTGTGTGTTTTGTGCAATTTGGAAACATAATATTATTGTAAACGTACTATGGCAGAGCAGGGTAAAAGAGTTTATTGTGCTGTGTTTGGTTGTTTAAATTCATCAAGAACGCACCCAGAGATATCATTCTTTAAATTACCTGGAAACTCCGAAAGGTAAGTTTAAAATGTTTCGTTACGTACCTACATAATAGCACGTAATTTGTTTTATTTTTTTTAAAGACAGGTTTTTCGTTTTTCCCTCCAAGTAATACCTACACCTGGATTATTGAATAAATGATTAGACAGGCTGAAGAATAGTGACAGACAAGTGAAATAGATGGTTCCGCGGAAGATTAAATAGGCAGGTTAGATAAGTAAGTAGATAGGTAATTCGTGATTCTTCACGCTTGCATTAAAATTTGCGGGTTTATAGTTTAATTCAACACCGGGTGAATGAATGTCCTTAAGTCGGAGTTTCATTGTGCGCACGATACGTATCAATTGGTAGTGAGATTATGTACCTACCTACATAATATCTACTCTTCGAGTACTTAAAGGATAGTTTTAGCTCACGCAATAGTGGTCTTATATAGCTAGTCCGCCGCAAAATTTGGTTGATTGCAGGTAGGTATTAAGATAAAATAGTCAATATTTAATGTGTCAAAGTTATAACTTCGCTTTTTAAATACAAAATTTTAAACCAACTTAGCGTGCTTTATGGAATATATCCTGTTTCCATTCACATACGAATTTCATTTCTTTAAATAAAAATACAATATTTACCATCACAAAAAAGCAATTTCAAAACAGGAAAGAAACAAGTATCCGGATGTTTTCAAATACTACAGGCGGCAGCCCTATCGCGTGGCGACGGACCGCGCGGCTGTAGGCACATAACCCAAGGACGGGGCCGAGTCATATTACTGTTATATTACTTTACCGTGCCTGGGATAAATATACCAGTGTTACATTAACACACACAAACAGTTTTTTGAGTATCAGAACTGCTTGGTAGGCACTTAGTTCTTGTACTCAAAAACTGTTAATTATTGACCTCTAACAACATTATTCAAAGTATTATCTTACGGATGGAAGAAGTGATTTCGTGTTAGTGCAGACCATAAACCATAATTCTCTTATTCAAACTATGACTATTAATTACTCTGAGGAGCACATGGTGAATTCATAATGTTCATGCTGATGAATTATTTTGTATTAAGTACATAGAGTGATTTCTTGTATTGGATTTTATAATGCATGTTTAGGTATTTTATTTTATATTGAATTTGTATGTAAGCATGTATTTGATGTTAATTGCAGTCAGTTTGAGTTACTGTTGTTATTTTTTGTGCACTTGCCTACCCTTATCGTCAGCTTTCCTCTAGTTGTGGGTTGATTGGAAGAGATCGCCTTTTAGCGATAAAGCCACTCAAGTTATACATTAACGTTAACCTATATTTCTTTACTGTGTATATCTGTAGTTTTGGTGTGCAGTAAAGAATATATCTATCTATACATCAATATTCTGACGAAATGTGTGTCCTAAAACTTGAAGGACCCTTATTTAACATTTCAATAAATTTCCCACTGTACTGTAGTACTGTTTGTCCTGTTGATGCGCCGAATAAATAAAGAAAGTAAAAGATAACTCTTTCAGAAAAACTTTATTACGTAAAAAAAGCGACAGGACCTCCATGTGACAGTACCCTTACAGGACCAGTGTTCTATTATCCCCGTCGTCTGTCGGGTTGCCGTCGGGTTACCACACACAATGGCCCAGATCAGACGGATTACCCCACATTAATGCGGAGTGTCTGACTGATGTCCTCTGACACATCTCACAGGATAGAAAGGCTCATCTAAATTGGTGATAAAAAGAAACGACAGAATGAGATGGACGTATAGTCAGTCATACGCTACCTCACAAGATAAGTCTTTTTTTAAGCAACTCAAATGACACCTATTAGTTTTAATTCAATCTCGTGAGGTGCACTGGGCCCACATTTTTTTTTTTTTTTTTTTTTCATATTTGTTTACAAACATGCAATCAGTCCTGAGACTATAAGCAGTTTTTTTAGTTGAATGTAACAGTGGCGTGTAGGCATGCCTTGACCACTATCAGGCTGCCTTCATGGTTGTACTATATTTATACTGTGATGTCCCATAGGTGCAGTCTTTTCAGACGTCTTCTTTGCAGTGGTTGAATCAGACTCTGGGCCAGTTCGTTTTGATGACTACTTATTCGAGTTTTATATGACTTTATACTTTTGGCTATTTGCTGTTTTACTGTAAGTATGTTCAAGTAATCATGAATTTCCTCCATTCTTGTGAACCACGGGGCATTGACAATGGCTTTCAGCACACTGTTTTGGAATCTTTGCAGAATTTCTATGTTTGATGTTTTCGCTGAGCCCCACAGTTGTATACCGTAAGTCCATATTGGTTTAAGTATGGTTTTATATAACAGTAACTTGTTCTCGACAGTGAGTCGCGAGTTCCTACCCATAAGCCACTCTAGGGATCTATATCTGTAGTTCAGTTCATCACGCTTTTTCTGAATGTGTGTTTTCCAGGTTTGTTTTCTATCAAGGTAAAATCCAAGGTATTTTACGCTTGTGTTATGTGGTAGGACCTCTTGACCTAATTTAACAGGAGGACAATCTTCTCTTCTCAGGGTGAATGTGATATGATGTGATTTAGTTCCACTAGCTTTAATTCTCCAAGAGTGCATCCAGGAATGTACATCATTTAAATGTTCTTGCAGTTTTTTTGATGCTACTTCAGGATCTGTGTCATTTGACAGTATGGCTGTGTCATCTGCAAAAGTGGCTGTTACGACATTCTCCGACTCTGGTACATCGGCTGTGTAGATCAGATACAACGACGGTCCCAGTACGGATCCCTGTGGGACTCCTGCTTTTATATCATAAAAATCGGAGGTAGAGTTGTTGATTTTGACATAAAAGATACGACTTTCTAGGTAGGATTTCAATAACAGGTACAGATTATGCGGCAAAAGCTTTTTTAGTTTATAGAGTAACCCATTGTGCCATACTTTGTCAAAAGCTTGTTGCACATCCAAAAACACTGCCGAGCAGTACTTTTTATTTTCTAATGTGTTCCTTATGTACTCACACACTCTGTGAACTTGTTCGATGGTCGAGTGATTCTTTCGAAATCCAAATTGGTGCTCAGGAATAGTTGCATTATCAGTCAGAGTTTCATTGAGGCGCAGTGAGATAATCTTCTCGAGAACTTTTGATAGCACAGGTAGGAGGCTAATTGGTCTATATGAAGATGCTAAATGCGGTGGCTTCCCTGGTTTGGGGATCATTATTATCTGCGAGACTTTCCATATACTTGGAAAGTGCGCAACTCGTAACACAGCATTAAACAATGAAGTGATAAAAACAATACATTTCCGTGGCATGTTACGCAACACCTCAGCCGTGATCAGGTCGAACCCTGGGGCTTTCTTGAGTTCCAGATTCATAATTATACGACGAACTTCGGCAGGGGTACAGCATCTAAGGGGGGAACTTAGCTGTAAGTCAGTTTCAAGGAACGTCATAACCTCGCGATCAATACTTTCGTTTCCAATGTCAGTGTTGGGCGTGAATACGTTGCTCAAGAATAAGGCGTACGCTTCTGCTCTTTCTTGGACCGTTTTTGCCCACGTTCCATTTTCATTTTTAAGTGGATGTCGAGAAGGAAGTGGCTTTTCACGAGATTTCACCGTTTTCCATAGTGAATATTCGTTCTTGGCTGGAGCTGTTGGGGTTAGACTTTGCAGATGTTGTTGCAGTGTCTCATTTTCTAAATTTACCAAGAGCTGTTTAAGATCAGCAGCTGCTTTGTTGAAATCTCTTTTATCTGCTGGGTGGCGACTGCTGTGCCACACTCTTCTGAGGCGCCGCTTCTCTAGGACTTTTTCTTTTACAATGTTCGCCACGTTTTGGTCTTTCAGAGTATTTGATTCCTGAAGTGGCGGTGTGGAAGACCAGGCAGCTCTTTGTATTGCTTTAGTTAAATATTCAGCAGCGTTATCGATATCTTCCTCGGTTTTAAGGCTAATTTTTAGTTCCAAGTTTTCGTTTAGGTATCGTTGAAATGCTCCCCAATCTGTGTGTCTATTATACAAATATGGAGGGACAGCTCTCTTTATTATTGTAGAACTTACGGTTGCAATTACTGGGGTGTGGTCTGATGACGAGTCAAAGCAACTTTCTACATCCAAAAAATGTGTTGGTACTCCCTTGTAGATGAAGAAGTCTAATAAGTCTGGTAATTTAGCTGGGTCAGCAGGCCAATAAGTTGGTTGTCCAGTTGAAAGAATATTGAGACGCCGTCTTCTTAAGCACTTGTGGAGGTTTCGGCCTCTGGTTGTGATAAGACGCGAGCCCCACATTGTGTGTTTCGAGTTCCAATCACCTCCTGCTATGAACCGGTTGCCTAGTGACTCAAAATAGGCGTTAAAATCCTCTTCAACTGTTTCAGGGTTTCGATTTTGTTTTGGAGGGCAGTACACAGATGATAGTGTAATCGGACTTTGCTTGTCGTAAATCAGTATCGACGTGGCTTGTATTTTGTCAGTCTGAAATTCTGGTAGTAATTGATGGTTTATACTTTGTCTGATTATTATTGCTGTGCCAGCATGTGCTGAACCGCTCGGATGGTAAGTTGCATAAGTGTTAAAGCCATTTATGTGGAATGATAGTTTGTCTGTAAGATGAGCTTCAGAGATCAGTAGCACATCAAGATTTTGTAATTTCATCAAAACTTCTGTTTCATGCTTTTTGCCGAGGAGGCCATTGATGTTCCATGTTGCAATCCTCAGAGCCATTTATACTACCAGTTTATTGACAAGTATTGTCAAGAGACTCATGAGTGTCCCCATTTGGTCAATAAGACGATCTAGCTTTTCAGCTTGCTTGGCTAAGATTGATTCTAGGTTTGTTCCTGCTGTGACTTGCGCATATGTTTTTTCTGTTTGGGTGAGTGTTGGCTTCTCATGAGTATGAGACGGTTCGTCCTTTTTGTCAGACATCTCTGTTTCTTTATATTGGTTATTCACTTTGTTTATTGGGATTCTTGTGGCTGATTTTCTCTTTTGTATTTCTTGAAAGACCTTACAACCTTTGTAGTTTGCAGCGTGATCACCCAAGCACAAGGCACATTTGGCTGGCTCTTGCCTATCTTTTTTGGGGCAGTCTACAGTGTTGTGGTTTTCTGCACACTTGACACATCGATATGGACGTAGACAGTAGTTTCTGGTGTGCCCATACTGCTGACAGCGTTTGCATTGTGGTATAGTTTTCTTACGTTTAGGATCTTCAATTAATACAGATGTGTGATATATGTATTTTAGTTCCTTCACTGCATCATTTGCAGGCCCAGGGACAAGGTTCACAAACCAGGTTGATAGTGGTGTTTTAGTGGGTCCATGTCTAGCAGTTATGATCTCATCTCTCACAACATTTCCCGTAGATTCAATAGCCTCCTTAATTGCTTCAACAGGTGTCGAAGGGTGTAGGTTTTTTATTACAATTCTATATGGTCTTTCGCTTTTGGGGGTGAAAGAATGTCCAATTAAGTTTCTTTCACGAACCAGAGCCATAAGTTTTTTGTAGGTATCAATATCTTTGGTTGTCACACGAAGTTGGTTTTTTGTTACTACTTTGAATGAGTATTGTGACTTTTCAAGAACTGTATCTATCAATTCCTTAAGCTTGGTGACATCTTTGATTCCATACAGGACAATTGGTGGTATTTTATTTGGTTTTTCAGCTTGCGTGGTATTAACTTTCTCATTCTCATCAACACTGAGTTGTGAAAAACGGTTTTGGGTTGTAATTGGTTGCTCCGGGGAAGGTGTTGGGCTTAGTCTCATCCTTTTATACCGATTTTGGCGTTGTCTCAGTATTGGTTTTGTTTGCCAATCATTTTCACTCTCATCTGGTTCATCTGGTTGGTTGTTTGGGTCCAGGTTGATTATTTCGGAAGATGTTGTTGCCCGGAAGATATTTCCCAACATTGTTGTATCGCCAGTAGCATTTTTCTTAACGGAGGCCTGGCTAAGCACCTCCGGTATTTTTAGTTGTTTATCACAAATTTTTTTATTTTATTTTCACTTTTAACCCTAATCTGTGTCACTGGACATTATAGTTCTTGGTTTCTGAACGCAACAATAAGTTTAAAAAGAAAAATAAAAAATATTAATTTTCGAGGGTATTTTGGAATTTGGAAAAATTGAACTGTCACTATTAGTTTTTAAAACACTGTTTTTTTAGTCTTATTTTCGTGAATTGCACGCAAATAACAATGTCACTGGTAATACGATTTACGATTTGCACTTTGGTAATGTTTTGAAAGCACTTTATCACTATTTAAACACGAAACTGAATAAATCTTTAAGAGCAGGTTTGCTCCCATTGACTTTTGACAGCAGACATGGTGCACTGGGCCCACATTTTAACCCTTTAAAATGTGGGCCCAGTGCACCTCACGAGCCGTATAGTAAATACTTAAATAGACTTCTCAGGTAATATTTTAATTAAAACTATCACACACATATAAGTAGGCTGCTTGCATAGAAGTCACTTCACTTATCACTTGCTAATATTTGAGTATATTGCCGACTTTTATGTGATTTGCCAGCTAATTTAGCTTCTTTTCTTAGACCCCTTCAAGTGAATGGAATTTGATGACTTTGTAAGAGAACTTCTAAATAAACTAAGTCCCAGAATCTGCGTTTACCCTGTTGCCAACGCCAATGAGGCAGCAGCTGGCAACTTTAGTGTTACAAGAAAAATGGTTGCGCTCATCACTCGGGCAATGGTGTTGGTTCGCGGAAGTTCTAGTATTAAACGCTTGTTGATTGGAGTCGCTATTCAAGCAAGTGATTTACTTCATGACTCTGCAGATCAGTGGTTTTAAGCTGATAACCAATTTGCGATGCTTGTCAAAGATGATTACTAGGTATAGTCTACTGCAGAATAAGTTGAACATCATACTATATTTCTGGTGGCGCTGACGCCCAAAACCCGAATCTCAAGTAAATAGGTATTTTGAGGTGTACGCAAACCTCACTTCTAGCTTGAAAACCATTACCCTAACAAAGTTCTCGAATAAAATAATGGTACCTACACCATTATGATTCTAGATGTTTGTATGGTACCAAATAATATTTTTTTAAATCTATTCTGACACGCTTAACAATGTGTTAGGCCTAGCTTCTAGATTTTACACACGCAACAAGTATTTGTTCGTGGGTATATTGTACTCGGGATAGATCAATGTTTGAAACAGTATGTAGAGAAGACAGTCACAAATTTTAAGAACGGTACGCAATATCTGTGGCTAGCTGTACATGATTCCTAGGTAGAGAATTAAGTGAATTGCTTGATGATTTGAAACTTACATTTTTAATTAGCTAGGAAAAAAATAGATGACGACTTTTTCACTCTTGCTGCCATTCGGATTTAAAAATGTGTGATTGTCTCGGCACTGTTACTGTTTCCCTGCTGTAGGTCTAAAACTGATATAGCCCTTTTAAATTATTCAATAAAAACCTACTATACAGAAGATTAGTCTAAGATACACCCATAGCCATGACATTTGACACACATCGTCGTAATACACGATTCAAGTCCATCTTCAAGATACCAATTTAAAACACATTACTGATGTGCTGGTACCCAGCGCTGGCCTTATGATACGTAATGGTTAATCAGTTTTAAATCATACCGAATCTGTTACAAAGCCATCCTAACGTCTTTGTGTGTGGTCAGTTACCTTTACCTACTTACCATATTTCAATAAGGAAGTTTGACTCGCATGTGGAGGGTTCCGAACATGTTTTTTTTCTGACAGCAAGAAAAATTGAGTTGCAGTTTTCGTCCTTTACAACAATATAATATGATGGTCATCAGTTGTCCAACTGTAAATAAAAGGTTGAATTAGCCCACCCCAGGTGGATTGACGACCAAAATGTCCCAGATGTAAGTACGATTAATGTTTTACCGATTGCAGTCGGTAAGTAGAAGCCTATTTTTAGCGCTGGATGGCCAGACATCCATAATAAAGATGTTAATAAGTAGGTAGTTGTTTTTGTTGAATTTAAGATACTTATTGTGGCAATGTCTGTTTAATTCACACGTTTTTCAAGTAACAAATAGGGTATTCCCAGTCTCTTGAAACGCCGCAATTATAAATATTGTCCAGTTTTTGTTCGTAAGCGTTCCAAATAATATAAAACCATGTTTATGCTTCCACCTCGTCATTTCGGAAAATGACGACGTTGACTTGTTAGGAAGGGACCCTGCTGGGTTGGTGTAACATTCACGAACTTTCGTTAATCTTTAATAAAGTCCATAAAACGAATGTGATGTTTTGAGAATTCTTACAACGGAATATGTTGCTTAAAATAAACAAAAAACTAGTTACATCAACTTTAAATTTAATTTAGTAATCTTCGGTAGGGTGCCAGAGACAGTAGACCTTCTCGCTGCTACAAGTGAGTAGCAAGTAGGTTCTGTCAATGACATAAGCCAGTGCACATTATCTACTATGTCATACTTTCTTGTTAAAGAGGTCAAATAAACAAACTATTACTTAAGGGTCGATCAAATCAGCCTCAAGATCCAGATCTTGGGCCTACTATTCAAGTACAAATGAAACACATAATAAAACTTTAAAATACCAGGATCCGGTATTTTTATTGATAAATATGTGAAACAACAACACATAACTGAAATGTTACAATATTTAGGTAACAATCTTATAATTCTTCGTTTTTATTACTTGTTCGTCATTCTCAAAAAAAAGTGCAGCAAATTATCAGCCCAACGTTTAATCTCCCGAGGATTTCATTTGTAAATAACTAGTAACGGCAAAGGAGCAACGGTATTGAATTAATAGAAAAAACATATTTCATCTGTTGTCCAAAGGCTCCTCCCCTGACTCCTTACAAAGACATAGATAACAGTACAAAGTAAACAAGAAAGCAAAGGTGGTGTCATTAAAACGACACGTCCGTAAAAAACGGAGTCTGAGGGGCGAATGCAGGAAAGGAGTCCCCTATACCCTATTATTCCTGTACGTCGTGGGAATCCGGGTCCCAATAGTAGATTTGCATCTACCGATGCCTAGTACACGTTTGGCAATTGAAAAAATACCAGTAACTCAAGTTTCAAAAGGAGAGTAACCGTAAAAAATATATTTAAGTATTACGGAATAAACAACAGTAAACGTATTCTATTAAGTGTTTATTTATATAATGATTTCTAATATTTACGCGAACACTATACATCGAAATAAAACAACTTTACGGATTCTACTCGCGGTGTTATATTTTCTTTCATTTTCTAACCCGGCTGTAAAGGAGTCGAAACGTCGGGTTAGAAAATGAAAGAAAATATAACACCGCGAGTAGAATCCGTAAAGTTGTTTTATTTCGATGTTTATTTATATTTTCTTGAGTGATTTAATTATCTGGTTACAGTGGGTCTCGGATCTCGACTAGAACACCGATTTATGTAGATGGTCTTTAGCAATTGTTTAAGGTAATTATGATCCACATTTTTATGAGATTATTAGGTTCTTAGTTTTAAAATTACTTACGACGACATCTTTCACAAGTTACTCATAAAGATGGACCAGCGGGGCTAGCATGCACGCCGCGAGTAAACCCGAGAGAGCAAATAGCCAATCACAGGTCGCCCTGCAGCCATTTCTCCATTTTCTCTACTGTTGCTAACATGGCCGCTTAATGTCAGATTTGAAATATTGTATGGAAAATACGGATTTCTCGACAAGCCCTAACATGGCACCACTGTTTTATCACGGATTTATCGATTTTTGACATTTCTGTTGGCTTAATTACTCGTCGATCGGAAGGGTGGACGAGAAGTGACGAGACGAGTGAAATTGTATGCGAAACTATTAAAATACAACGCGTGCAGCTTTGTCAAAAAAAGAAAAGGATTAAAATACACGTCAATGCTAAAACGAAACGACATAACCTTTTAGAATTCGGAGTAAAAGGACATTATATTTTTGAAATTTGCTTACCATCATTAGAGTGAATTAAAACGGGGCCGCAATACAACCAAACTCCCATTCGGTGTCACATCACATCACAATAATTAAAGTTATCATTACAAATATTCGTTCAACAACAATAAAATGACAAGACCGGACTACTTTTATATGGAAAGTAATCTTCACAGATGGCGCCGCTAAGCCGAAATTAAAAGTTCTCCAATTAAAGAAACTTTGATAGGCGTTGTCTAAACACCCTATTACGGTTGCTTTTATACCATTCATAATTAAAAAGTAATTTTCACATATCAATTTCTTCAATAAACACAAGTTTTATTAATGAATGGCTATGTGAACAAAAAGCAACTGAGATAACAGTGTGCAACTTGATTGTGGCAAGTGGCGACAGATGGCGCACGCGTGCTTGCTTTTTACTTTAAGAGTCGAAATACTCGGCCAATTTTCGTCTCAAACACACAATCAATCTAAAAACAAAATCTTTCTATTTTTTGTTATGAGATAAGCAGTAACAAAATATTTTACTTACTCTTGATTGAGTCTTTGTGTGAATTAAATTTACAAGGGTTACCAGTAAAAAAATGGAGTTTCTATTTTTTTTTTCTGTAATATGGCAGCACTGTCGAGAAGCAACGAAGTCAAGTCACGCCCTTCGATTCTCTCGAGCGAAACAGGGGGAGATGGCTATTTTGTCGATGTTGCGCATGCTAGGCCCGCAGGTAGAAATAAAAACGTTTATTTGCCTTATAGTAATACAATGTTAAAAAGGCTTAACGCTAAGCAACTTCTTAAAATAATGAAGTTATGATAAGACGAATATTCTGTCCTACGAGAGAGCAGTATGAAACAAAGAGCAAAGAACTTCTATTATTTCTACTTCTACTTCTAACAACTTACTGTCTAACATTGTGTACTGTGCCAATGGTAATTGTAAGTTCAATGAATGAAAGTAATAGTGCAGTGGTCGCAGTTAGAAGTCGGTAATGAGTCGGAAATATTGGCATTGTTGTATTGTTAGGAGTTATTTTATGGTGTTGGAGAGTAAGAACTGGTTTTTAAATGGTATTATGAATATGTATTGAATCAGCTGGGCGCTGTGAATGGATTTGAAAGGAGTCTGGTTAGTTGGGAGCTCTCGAAATTATACGTTTGGATTTGACTGACGTTTGATAGGATTGTGTGTGATTAAGTTGTAACGGATGGTTTTAATCTGATAAGTTAATTTAAGCTTAGCTTCCGATGTGTGTAAAGCCTAAAACATTTTTCGACGCGGACAAGATAGAAGTTGAAATGAAAACTTCATAAATATCAATCAAAATCTTTTATGAAATGTGAAGGTACCTACGGCAAACATCTTCACACATTGAAGATCCGTTTTGTGCAGTAGTTAGATGTGATGGTTGACACAAGAATAAAGTTAACTAACTACAACACTTCAGTAGCAAAGAAATTTCAACATCCATTGACACCTCGCTATGCAGGCTCAAAAATTACATGAGGTAGGTATTTAATCATTGAATACAATGTAAAAAACATGGTATCATAATATCATGCCCAAATACCTATATGGCTGACAAAACAACTACAAATTCCATTTTATATTTCTTGTAGTTTAGTAATGAGTAAGTAAAACAATCATAAATAATAATAACTAAATAATAACATTTATACAAAATGATTCAATTTCACACTCCTTATCACCATAAAAAGTAAGCGCGCATGAGTTCTTGCACGTGTAAGTTAGTAATTTTGGAGTGAAAAGGTAAAACTGACGTAATACCTACTCACATCCCGCTTTATTAAATCACTAAATACCATAAGCGGTGCGCCCGCGCACGGCCGTGACCGCACGAGGTGAAAGTGTCAGCTGGCTCATTCACGCAGAAGGAAATGGGCGTAGGATCTGAAATAGGGCTCGGTTAGCAATACCGGAATAGTAGGAAGGTAACTACTGTATAAGAAAGTGTTCGAATCAAGGGGCTGATTCTGAATCACATTGTCGAATGATTCCGTAAACTTTCAAATGCAACCATCATATTCTTGTAGAGACGAAAAAGAATAAAGGCTTGTAGGTAAGTAGACTTTACCTACATTATGGCTTTGGCAAATAATGGGTTCATATTTCGCGAATTCGAAAACTGGCACATGACATTGACGTATGAATGACGTGCACGCAAACAAGTAGATAGCTGTCATATTGGCTTGGAAAATGGTCCTTTGGACCTGTTTTGTGTGGCCACGCGGATGTCGTATTTTCCTATTTTGTTTATATCAATGACGCAGACACTAATATTTTCTACAAATGAAAGAAAAGAAACAATACACTGTAGCACAAGTGAAGGAACGAGATCCAAAACCAGTTCATTTGTAGTTACTTACAGAAATCCTTAGGTTCGTTGCAGGCGGCTTGCATCTAGCGAAATCCTGCGACGTTTATCAAGACATCCGTCTACCTTGCGGGTGGGCGTCCCACGCTGCGCTTGCCGTCAAATTAACAGTAAGGATATTAAATTATACAAACAACATAATATGCTGACATAATGTCCAGTAGTTGGGACAAACAGCTGGAAAGCCACAGCGCCTGTTTGCCTGTAAGCGAAATAAAGTTTGTATTGTTTTCTATCGACCGTTAAACCATCTGTGGTAACAATTGTGCCCAGGCGCACACAATCGTTAAATAACCACTGACGTATTTACTAAATTTATGAATGAACAGCTTTTAGCAGAGAGGCAACATCTGCAATTCTGAAAGGAAATAAAACTGCAAGCAAGAGTTAAATACAGCCTTCTGCCACACGCGTCGTAGAGTCGCCTATCCTGATAGCTTCCAACAGTCTGGGGGAAGTTTAGCTACATAGTTTCTAATAATACCCCCATATTCATAAATCTTAAACAGCGCTTCAATAACACGGTAAATGTACCACTTTGTCTCTTTCATTCTTGTTGAGAAAACACGTCAATTGCTTGAACTATGCTCTAGCGTTGTGTTCGTTTTTATGAATAAAGAGGATAGAAAGAACCCCCCGTAAATATTGCACATCGGCAATTATCGTAATTCCGAATACTGATTGTCAGAATTTGAATTTAGAAAACATGTACTCTCTGATGGTTTTGTCAAACAAACATCATGGTAGAGTACACAGATAACGCAACACAAAGCCAAAATTAAGTGATTGCCTCTTTCCAAAGGCCGATGGCCGCAAATATTACATTGCAGCCGGGCACTGTATGTGGCTTTGGTACTATATTGGCATACTCATATAGACACAAGCTTTTTTCTATAATGCTTCAGTTGTTTAGCTGAATGGCTTGACAAGCCTTGACATTTCAGCTGTAAAATGAAATGGCAGGTCCTGTACTACCCTCATAAAGCAGAATTTAGCCGTCAGAGAGCGTCGTAGTCCACTGGTTTAAGATTCTGAATTAGAATCCGGTGGCCCCGTGTTCAAATCTGGCTGGAACATCTACCTACTCTGACTTAAATGTACAATTTGCGGCTAACTAGCCGGTGAGGGAAAATGCCGATAAAAACCAAGCAGCCTGGTTAGCGGCAGTTGGCTCTCGCTCGGCAAAATGTGGGGTTCTGTATGTTCCGTTGACCATGACGGCTAAAATCAATGACCCTCTTGGCAGGTTATATTACGGTAGCTTTAATAATATGTATGTTTTATTTACGTACGATTGCCATCTTCCAGTGACGGCCTAAGCCGATTCCCTGCCTAGTGGTTACCCTTAGGCACGTTACTACCGCTCACCCCATTATCCGGTGATGCTGTCAATACTTATTTATTTATTCAAGGTACAGCAACAGAACACACATTGAAACATACAATTAGAAGAATCTAACAAAGGTTAATTTTAAACATGCGTTCCAGTTAAAGCTGAACACAGCATTCGCTTCACTGCATACTTGGGCTAACTGCTAGTAAATAAACTGTATATATATCTATTATCTTCAATTTGTCGCAACATTAGTCATAAATCGAATATCTTGTAACACGAGCCGCTCCAATTAAGACCTAGCGAAGCACAAACTAATGAATAATAAATTACAAACACTCGCACAATTACAACGCAATGAAATAAAAATAACAATACCAAACGCGGTTTTGACAATGTCGTTTCATAACAGTGTTACAGTTAAACGAGCCATGTGAATCGTAATTTTATGAAAATTGCTACATGTCCATCCATTGTTTTGATAAAACGTGAGCCACGTTCATAAGTTGCAGATAGTTATTTGTTGTTATTATAGTTAAGATGATGTAAGTTTGAGTAATTTATTCTTTTACCAGGAGTTCAAATCGTAACTGTTGGCGACAGATGCTGGCATAGTAGTTTTAAACATATCTCTTTTGGAATACTTTATGTTTTTGATAATCCTTTGTTTTTATATGTCTTTTTGACAGTCTATTTTTATGTGATCTGAAAGTAAACACGATTTAAGTGACACAGTGTTTTAATAAGTAATTATAGTGCTGCTGAAAGTATAGGCAGGCAGTGACAGGATCACCTAGGCCCATCCTCAACAGTAACAATTTTAGCCCGCCAATCATAAGTTGGACAAGCAATGGTAAAAGTTATCAAAATTTGTTCGACATTAGGTATACGTAGGTATGTTGTTCTATTGCAGAAAAAACACGCTAATTCCATGTGTCACCACAAACCGGGGTAGGCCACAGGATAGCGATATCAAACATTAGATATTCTGTAGAACCCATTGAGTGAGAGTGAATCGAACCAAGCCTCATGAGATTCTGAAATTATTTCCGTACAAATGAGGGTTCCCTCCCGGATATCAATATCAATTCGAAGGGATATCAATATCAATTCGTAATCATAATGAAACAATTGACTACACAGCCAACAAAGCCCTTACAGACGTCATACATTGGCTTAAAATGAATAACTTGAACATAAACCTCCCAAAAACAAAAGTTATTGAATTTAGGTCCTACAACACCAATGAATTAGAACTACAGATTGAACACAATAACACCACCATTGAAAAAGTCAACACAATTAAATTCCTAGGCATGGTAATTGACGAACACTTGAACTGGAAAGCTCACATCGACTTCATCTGCACTAAACTAGAACGCTACGTTTACGCACTTAAACGTCTGCGGCAAACGATTTCTACAGAGGCTGCCTTAACAGCCTATCATGGATACGTATCCTCTGCTCTTAGTTACGGTCTTATAATGTGGGGCAACTCAGTTGAATTCGATAGAGCGTTTAGATTGCAAAAAAAATGCATAAGGGCCATCTGCGACGCAGGTTATTTAGATAGCTGCAAGCCTTTGTTTAAAAAATGCAACATCCTTCCGTTGACCAGCCTGTATATTAGAAATATCTGCTGCCTTGTGAAAACGCATCCTCATTATTTTCATAAACATACCGACATATCTAGCAGACGACCCAGGACACAGTACTTACATTTATTGCCTTACATTTATTGCATAAACCTCCAAGCCAGTGTTACATTTATAAAGAAAACGCATATAACATGTGCCTGCTCTTATATAATAAACTACCACTACCGTTAAAAAATCTAGAAGGCAATAGTTTTAAAAATAGTTTGACAAAATGGCTTTTAGATAAATGTTTCTATAATTTAAAAGAATATCTATTTCATGACCTAGATTATGTAGCTTAATTTAATTTTAGAATAGAAATACCTATTAAATATAAGTCGAATAATTTAATTGTAAATTTTGTATATAATATCTATTAAGGCACTTCGTGATTGTATATTGTTAGGTAACATGTTATTAAGTCTTAATTTAAGAAAGTGTTTTATTAGTTAAGTTTTTTTTGAGTTTGCGTAAATATTTTTTGTTATATAAGTTAGTTCCCTTTGTTGTTTTTGTTTGTATGTTTAGTTATGTTGAAGTTTTTAAAATGTCCTATTTTACTTAGAATTTAATACTTTTTTAACTATTTTGTACCTAAGTACTTACCTTAAAATTAATATTTGCACGCCTGCCAGCAGGCCGAATACGAAGTCCAGTTATATTTTACCATCTTTTCACTCTACTGTATTCTTTGCGAATAAATGATTTGTTTGTTTGTTTGTTTGTTTGTTTGTTTGTTTGTTTGTGAAGCGGCCTCCTCCGAGGGAGATTGAGAATGATGTTTGCAAGAATCTGTCAATCTTAATTTAGGCGTGAGAGTTAAAAGTTTAAATCAACTTATTCCAATGCAATTAAGCCCAGAAACAAACTAAAAGAAAATAAAAAGCCGCCAGTTTTATTCAGAGAAACAAACAAAGACAATCAGATAAAAAAAACAATTTATTCATTTATCAGTAGAAGAACCTGTTATAACCGCTGTTTACTTTGCGCTATCTGTTGTTAACGCTTGTTAATTAAATCGCGCCATTCATGAGGCACAGATGCGTCTGCGCATCCCATTTTACTTTCTCTTTCAACGGTTAGCGGCCCTTGGAATTCGTAGACAGGGTTTTATAATTTTCTACATTGCCACAATGAAATGGTCAAATACCTCCTTTAAAAAATTGTACCTTTAGTACGCCGTATATCGTCGTAAGTATTTATTAGATCGGACGTTCACATTATTAACATTAAAAAATACAAAGTTTATCGTTCTTCGAATCAATAGAAAATGATTCACACGACCTTCACAATTCTCTATCGCATCATAAAAGGGTTGTTTCCTATTATCTTCACACAATAACATAGGTAAGTGTTATAATATTTTAATACCACCCATATGAATATCATGAAACCGGATTTCCTTGCGAGCATGCATATTGAAACCGCAAAAAAAACACTCTTGATTGAATTTTGGACAATTTAAAATATTCCCGCTATGTTTGTGCTTTTAATCTTTTCTTACTTATTGTTAACATTGTTATTTTAGTTTTATTGAACTCAAACGGTTAAAATAAAAAACGTTCATTAGGTGCTCGTTGTCTTACAGTATATTTTAATTTCATAAAATAAGCAGTGCTGCCCATTGCCCACTATGTTCTAAACGGGGTTAGTCAGGGACACACTGAGGTTATCAACATGGTTCATGAAACATTCAGAAGCTGACGTCTCGCCCACATTTTGCTTGCGGGTTTCGTTATTTATAGCAAGCAATCGACCAATTTTTTTTTAACACGTTGACTGGCATTAGGTCCGCGCCGCAAATGAACGCTTTGTGTTCGCGACGAGGGGCAGTCGCGGGCATCGGCGGGCAGACGCCAAGATAATAGTATTATTTACCGTGCAGACGCGGTATTTATTACTTCGCGGACAAAAAGACCGCTCCGCCCCGTCCTCTGCACAGCGCCTTAGTCTGCAGGTTCGCTACTAGGGTCGGCCGGAGAGAAAATCTGTCAAATTTGAAAGCGATCGTGACAGCTATGGTCACACAGTGGTTGGGCCGTGCAATCCGTGCATAAATGCAATGCATAAATCCGGACGACCGTCTTGGTGTAATTGTTTAGAAGTCGGCTACTACACCAAAGGTCGCGGGTTCGATCCCCGCACAGTACAAACATTTGTGTGCATGAACATGTCTGTTTGTATTGGTCTGGGTGTTTCCTATGTATAATAAGTATGTATTTACAAAAGAAAAAGTATTTGAGTACGTTTATCCGTTGTCTAGTATCCCATAAAAACGGAGTATAATTAACTCACTTGGGGCTAGATGGCGCTGTGTGGATAATGTCCAGGGATATCTATTTATTTATTATTATTATAAATCGCGGCATGATAATCATTTGATGCGTTCACCAAAGATATTTTTATTTCGCCACCAATTTCGCCAATATATTTCAGGATATAGGGCAAACAAAAGAAACTAACCAAAAATTTTATTTTATTAAACATACTAACAAGCGGTTTTGCCAATTATTTTTTTACACTATTATTTGCAATCTATTCTCGTGACCACGTTATTTGCACAATGTTATATATCTGGTACTTGACGATTTCATCGAGATTCAGTTGTAACTTGGTTTATCCGTTCGATCATCATCAACACAAAATATTTCTTACATCCAATGCATATGATATAGCAATACACGGAGCCATTTCTAGTAACATGCAGAAGAACCCACTAATTAATTGGTCTTACTTGTAATGAAAAGCTGCAAGAAGCATTAAACGGAGCTATCTTGTTACTAACTAAAACGAGGAATTTAACAGTTGTCAACAGTTGAGACACTTTTAGTGGATAATTTATTTTAGATAATAACACTTGAGTATAATACCTTTAGTCTCCTGTAGAGGCCATCGTATTTCAGGCTTTTTACGCTGAATTTAATACAGAATCCACCGTGATCTTCATCTTACTGGAATTGATCTACGAGTAGAGCATAGTATGAAAGGAAGTCACCCTCCCGTTTTTCTGTCTGTTTTTACATAAGCTTTCACTATCTAAATGATAGTTGATGCTAATTATATTTTCTAGAACGTTTGTCTGTATAGTTCATTCAAATTACTACAGGGAAAAGCTGTGTGCAAATAGCCAGTTAGAGATAAAAATGCTTGCACTGCCATTTTTCCATGGCTGACGTAAATATGATAATTCATATTTATATCAAAGTTCTATCTGATCCATTTTTTTTAATTTAAAACGGGTTTGCGTTTGACCTCAGTCTTGCCAGCCACGCTTACCCAAAAAATGCCTATTCACTCTTGCCTTGAAGACACCAAGGTTGTATGTATCCGGAAACACAGACGCAGGGAGGGCGTTCCACTCCTGCGGACCAGAAAGGAAGCACCAAACCGCTTAGTTCGGACCGCTGGAAAGTCGACCACATGGAGATGAAAGCCCTCGCGGCGTCTTGTGGTCCGGTAGTAGAAAGTAGAGGGTGGTATCAGGTCATGAAGTTCTTGCGCACACTCTCCGAAATACACCTTATAAAAAACCGATTGACAGGCAACTCTACGCCGATGCTTCAAACTCGAGTTTGGTTCCAACGAGCGTCTCGTCACCTATCAGTCTCCTGGCTCTTCGGTCTACTGAGTTCAGTGCATCCAGCTGATACTTGGCAGAGCCATCCCAGTGGTGGCAAAAGTGCTCCATACACAAACGAATTTGTGCTTGGTACAATTGTAAAAGCTGTTCCGGTGTGAAGTGTGTTTCCATTTCGAATAACTTGTCATTATGTTCTATTGCAATAACTATTTCTGTTTCGTATAAGCAAACGCAAACTTTAATTTTTTTTGCTCGAAATCTCCATCCTAATTACTATGGAACGAGTGAAGTTTCTTTGACAGCCGTCTGCGCAGTCCCGCAAGTCAGTCTTCCACATGACGCCGGGTGAGTGCACGTCACTGCGTAAAGAATAGGAAAATGAAATGGCAACTAGTACGAAATTGTCAAACCCAAGAGAGCTTTTAATCAAGTGTACTTATAAATATAAACCTGCCATATAACTCTCATGGTGAATCATGATAAAATCATACGTTTGATAAATTATGCATAATGCATATGAACAAACAGTACGGAGAAAAAAAAATAAAGTTGTACTATTTTCAACAAAAGACCCTATGTGCGCCTATTTCGTGTAAATTATCCGCGTAATTATAAATGTCATTTTCGTCAAAAGCGACGTGCGCTCACCTTGGGGACATGGGGGGGAGTGAGCTGCGACGGTGCGCGGACAGCTATCAAAGAAACTTCACTCACTCCATAGTAATTTGTATGGAGATTTCAAGCGAAAAATTCGGAATGTTTGGGAATTTTTTGCACAAAACTGAAATAAAGCAATGAAAAACAACTGATTGGCAATGCTTCTTTGATATCTGATCTTTACACGTTATTTAAAACACGTAAGTTGTTAGTTTATATCAGTCTTTCCCAAAGTGGGCGATAACGCCCCCTTGTGGGCGCTGCAGGTCTCAAGGGGGGCGGTAAGAGACCCAGAAAGAAAATAGGGGCGTTGTGTAGAGGCGGTAGGTGAAAAAATGGGGGCGCTAAAAAAATATTTATTCTCAAAGTGGGCAGTAGACAAAATAAGTTTGGGAACCACTGGTTTATATGATGCCTAAACTTTTGAAATACGGGAGTGCGTTTTGCACGTTTTTAGCGATATTATTATTTTTTTTCACATTAATCTAGTAAGTTGATCCGTATACTGGAAGTTTGAGCTGATTGTGCAACTCTTTGACTACTATGACGATTTTTTTCGTGCCTCATACTTCATATTTTCTATATAAAACTTTAGTTTTCCCGAGAGCCGTTTTCCTGGTATCGAGCCTTAACGTTGAAGGTGGATCAGGTGGATGCCTTGAACATTGATAAAATCACCCTGGCTCATAGGATAAATAAATATACCAGAAAGATTGGGCCGGTCTGTTAATGGTCTCGCTAGCACAGTGGTTAGTGCAGTCGGGCTCGATTCCTGCCTGATACCAAGACGACCAAATGTCTTTTTCTGGTTTTCAGATCTTTAGTAAAGATACTGCATGGAAAATGCTAATAACAATAATAATTTTACGTTAGCTAAAATACAGATAAAGACCGTAAAATCAGCTATCCACTTGCCATGTCTAAGCATGCGTAGGCCTATGCGCCCGCGGCACGACGTTGCGGTCGCAGTCGTGCCGCTGCGTTGTCGGGGTGTTGTCTCTGTCGCGCAGCTTCACTTTCCCATCTAATTGTTGTCTACGTGGTATTGTTCTCGTTATTATTGAGATTTTGCGTAATGTCACGACTGGGGCTGTCGTGACGGGGACCTCGTTTATGGTCCTAGCGAATTTAGCTTTGTTTTGATGACGAAATGTTAGAAGGAATAGTATGTAATTAACTTTACGGTTAGTTTCTCGTTTTAATGGCATCATTTTTTGTGTTCTGCTTAGTTTTTAGTCAGATGATATTGTTCTATGTTATATACCTATTATTCACCTTTGTCTTTAACCTCATGACTGAATTAGTCTTCTAAAAAACTGGTCAATTTATTGTATTCTTATGTGCAGCTTGTACGGTCAACGGTACATCACGCTACCCATTTCCGGTCAGTCCTCCTTGCTCTATTGCAAATATAACATTTGGCAAGAGCAAGAAAAAGCGGAAATAGGTAGCCTGATGTGGTGTTGACTGTACACCAGTTAACACACGGACTAGAAGCTAAAAAAGACGTGAAAACTGTTTGCGTGATGGATTGTCTCGTGTCTGCAAATGTGTTAAAGAAGAATGTGTAAATGATCAGAAGATAATTCGATATGATTAGTTACACTGAAATTCTTTAGTCTAATGCCCCGACCACGGTAAAGGACGTCGGGGCATTCAACTCTACAGTTCAAACTGTGAAATCAAAACAAAGGAAGAAAGGTAGGATATTTTTCTGACCGTGTCAACAGGGGATAAGATTTTTTCGATTTATGAAAAATTCTGAAACTTGAAAACAGATGGTTGAAAAAACGTTATCCGACTCTAAAAGGAGTTGCAATACAATATTGAAGAGAAACTGTCAAAGTTTTTTTAAAGCAAAAAGTCTATCCGGTAAGATTCTGCGTCATTCTAAGCCATCAGAGAACCGAGGCCATGCTACTCCTTGTCGAGTGAAATGTCATAATCACACTCAACTTTATAATTTCACTTCGGGATTGCGTTGATTCGAAATAAGGTCACTCTTAAAATTACTCTACAAAACTCACAATATCAATACACAGCACAAGCAGATGCACCAAAGTTCGAGTAGTTAGGTTAGTGGAAGAGGATAGATGTTTCAAATCAAATGGAGATGTGATTCTATTGGTTGTTGAAAACACAGCTCGACGCCGCACATCTCCGCTCAGCTCTGGTGGAGTCTGGGCCTAAGTCCGCACCTGTCACGCTGCAACAAGTATAAGATTATAACAATACAACAAACTTCTTTGCCCAGATTGTGATAATTGCCTAGTACGTGCCCGCTGTAGATCGTTTATCACTTTTTGTGAACTATTCTCCATTGTGACAGAGCTTACGCAATCTCTACTAATAATAGTAGAGGTATTGTTAATGAGAGAACATCCATTCTTATTCTCGAGACAAAAATATAGAATCTTAATTAATCGAAAGTTAACAAGACGCACATTCTTTTTTTCAGGTGCGAAGCTACTTAGCACTAGCTAAGTAGTAATGAACTGGTGTAAACAATAATAATTCTAAGAGCTGATTTCCACCTTTCACGTGTTTGATTTTAATCGGCTCTCTCAGTAGCAGAGCATTTTATAACATGGAGATAAAAATTTTCGAACAACGATGTCCATACAAAATAAACTTTCCTAAGCCGGTGGTTGGCACCCTTAGGCACATTACTAAATTAAGTATTAGGGGTTGAGAGAGAGGTTGCACTTAGCCCATGGTCCACAAGTGGTAACTGAGGGTAATTGCTGTCACTCAATTAATTTTATTAATCACATCCGTCTATAAATTAAAAGGAAGACGGTCATTTGATCACAATCTCACCTGAAACCTTTTTTATTCAATTTTTCAAATTAAAGCAGTCAATTGAAAATATACTAAACCTAAAAAATAGGATAAAGGGTATGCAAACATTAAGCCCATTTACCAGCTTCTAAGCTAGAAATCCTGGCACTGTGCACGCAGGGGAAAATAAGTAACATGATGTAAAAATGGTGCCTTTTCAGTTTCAGCGTATAAACTTAGTGGAAGTTGAGTGACTGCATCAATTCGCGTTTAGACATTAAACATGCATACTTAGCTATTGATAAAGAAGATAGGTAAAAGGTGACTGACATTTCTGTAAGTACTCGTTAAAGATTTCTTATCGAATCTCGAAAGGGATCTCGTAATCAACTCTGATAGTAGGTATAATCTGTAGAGACGTACACTTCCGTTGTCCATTTTCAGATACTCAAGCAGAATATAATCATTGACATTGTTACGCACTTATAAAGTTACCGAAAGGTTTGGTTAAGCTTCAAATCTCTAGGGGACAAATTTTCTTCGACACGTTGCTAGAGAATATATTGTCAGACTCACTTAACAAGTCCACCAAACTTCGCACATCTTTTTCCTTGTCGCCGTCTGGGCTTCACTCGTGGGGCAAAAGTAATAGAGTAGAGGTAGGTTTTGTGACAAAGTAATGCTGAGGTGCTATGACTCACAGGACATCGCCCAACGCTGCCAAACTTAGCCCAACGTCATTATTTATGTTGAACATTTTTGGCCACTAATTAGGATTTGACATAAAATAAAAAAATGAAAAAATAAGTATCAAATGGTCCTTAAAACGATGCAACTTTCACATGAAGTGTACTCATTAAAGAAGACAAACTTAAAGGTAGGAACACATGAGAACGCGTAGGCGTCCCGTAAGCACTTGATCAGTATGCACGCCGAGCACTGACTTAGCTGCACTTTGCTTGCCACTATTGATTTGATGTTACAATACATGTAATTATCAAACGATTGTTCCAAACCATAAGTCACTTAACAAAATTGGCTCGATGACAAGAGTCACCAAGAACAATTGAACAAGTGTTTGCTGGCGTAAAAAGTGCCGAGCGCCTAAAAACAATGAGTTCGCATGTTAAAAGCCGTTCGTAGTCCTCAGCTGTAGGTACACAAGGCTCTCCCAAGGTGCGCCCCAAATCGCGATTCTGATTTTCATCCAGTCTGATCTTGGCACTGTCTTCAGGTCATCAGTCCATCTAGTTAGATGGACCGATGACACCAGCTGGTAGGCCACCTACACTGCCTTTGCCGAAAGTATCCACTCATGGACCCCTCGGCTCCTACGGCCATTGGTCCTTCTTCGGACTGGAGTAACCACAATTCTCCACCGTTATAAATTATTGCCCCGTCTACTCTTCACTTAGCAATCAAAGTTAAATTATTGTTGAAGAAACAAACGATTATCGGTTTGTGTTATTGATGACACTTTCTCCCAAGACAGAGTGTCGCATTTATTACCTAGCCTCAAGATTACCGTTGTTTATTCAATGATGAATACTAACAAACGCGTACCAACGCCATTAAAATTGTATAATTCAAATACTTGCGTAACAAGAAAAAGACAGTTCACAGGGGCTCCTGTCAGTTCCCGTCACTGCCTACTGACGGGAATATTAAATTGGTTACTGAAATTTATAACACAATAAGACCTTAGAAGTAGGTATTAGGATTCTTCTGAATAATAATACCTTGAATAATATAAATTATCCATACATTTTTAGATGGAATACAAATTTTAATAGTCTTGTAAGTAATGTAAGTAATTCGTAGGACTAATGTGAAATGTTTAAATATTTTTTTATAAGTTTCCAGTTGGCGCCAATTAGGCCAAATGACATTTTTTAATTATTTATATACAAAATGAGAGAAAATACTAATTCAAAGAGACGCGAATTGATGATTGAAGTAAGCGTGAAGCACCGAGATGTGAAGTGATGTTAGCCGGAACGCCACCCCTTATGTCACTGTCTTACAATCTATTTCAAAGAAGAACGGGGAGAGCGTTAAGGACCTCAAAATAAATTACATACCGCGTACTACCCATCTAGACCCAAACTACATAAAACTTGCAATTGACTTACCACATAGGGTTTAAATTAGCTCGACTTATGACAGCTTCTGAATGCGCGCTCAACAAGACGGTAACATTCAGCGGGTTACTCAGAACCCCGTTTGGGATATCATAGACGTGAGCGCATGGTATCCTACCAATATTATAAAGGCGAAAGTTTGTATGTGTGAATGGGCCGTGTTGGTCTTTCACGTAAAAACTATGAATGGATTTTAATAAAGCTTTACAATAATGTAGCTTAAACATCTGAATCGCACATAGGCTACAATTTATAAACAAATATTACTTTTAGTTTTTCAACTAAAGATAAACCCCCTTATTCATAAAAACTAATGCAACGCTATCGTATTGTTTAAGCTATTGACGTGTTCTGTCACTTACTCGCAAATGGCGGCAGCAACAAGAATGACAGTGACAAAGCGATACAAAAGTTATCGTGTTCTATAAGAGCTGTTTAAGTTTTTATGAATAAGGGGGGAAGTCGCGGGAGCTGCTATAGTCATGTTATAAAGGGTTAGAACTTCCGCATCCTAAAATAAGCCAGCGTAACGGAGGCGTTGGTCTGGTTAACTATTATGACGTAACACTAATAAGAAGTTGACAGATTAATGGCCGAAAGCTTTTACGTCAACTTACAAACATTAACTTTCTTGTTATTGGCTACTTCCTCAGTTTGAGTGGCCGCTTGACTTTCTTAGGTTGATGTAGGGCTTGAAGCAAGTAGTTTACTTTAAAATATAATAATTATTCGGTCTGTAGACATACTAGATATTTTGGCTACATGATTAGAATTGCGCTGGGTATAAAACAATGCTTAAACACTTCCTCAGGTGGTTCTTTCCTCTTTTGTTCCCATTCCTTCCCTTATTCATAAAACAAAACGATCTTTGCAGAATTGATTGGCGACTGAGGAAAATGTCGCCAGTATCAAAGAGATAAAACGTTACAGTTTTTAAAATAAGGCAGTTTAAGTTTTTAGGAATAAGTGGATTCAAGTCTTTAAAAAAGAGCGAAGTCCATCTATTTATTATACAATCATAAAAACAGTCGATGTCCTTACAAAATGCCTACGCACTAACAGTGCCATTGAGTCAGAAAGTGCATGAGTCCAAATAAAGACCGCTTCGCAGAACAAATTGAAGGCAGTGAGTCAGGAGGCCGTCGCAGGCGCAGATAAATTAGTAGTGGACAAGCATAGATGGGAGCAGACGGCGCCTCGGAGTTACTCATCAAAGTTCTGACTTAGATGAGCTTGTGTATGCTCAAACGGTGCGTCTGAAGGACACATATTTATGGGCTGGTTACAAATGTTCCTTCTCGTTCTAAATCACTTTTGTTGAGTGAATGTTTGAAAGCTTTTATGCAACTTCATAGGATAGATAAGAAGTACGTTATTGATAAACTAAACAAAGTAATTTACAAGTAAGTTTTTAAGTAATACAGGATATATATTTTTTCAAAATGAAAATCGTAAAATACCCGACCTTTTAAACGTACTTTTAAATACCTTAAGCAGTTTTTTAAAAAAAAACATGGATTACCAAATTTGTGCTTTCAAAACATGACGGGAGTAGTACCCAACCAAAACGATACAATCCAAAATTACCAAGGGTTAAGATTAATTATTAAATCCTGTTAAGTTAACCAAAAGCGCTTCAAAATAAAATCAAACCCTCGCCTGGTCGCTCATTAATCAAGAGTTATTTTAACGTTATGACTAAATGCTATTTGTGGTCTCGATATTAAGCAGCATGGGGTTTTCGTTAATACATTGTTTTATTATTACTAATACTTGGGCGGCTTAACTGCCAAATACGTTAAACCAGTTCGCTTTGTTTACTAACAATAAACTTTAGATAAAACTCTGGCAGTTTAATGTGTGTACACAATCATAGTGAGCTCACGCCCAGTTACACTCATGATACTGATAGGTCCTTACCTAGGACACTCACTAAAACTCTTAATGAAAATGTTAAAAATAAATCGATGTTTCAAGCGTCTTAATGAATTTCACTATTAAAGCGAATCTAGACACTGACTTACATTTTCATAGGCATCATCCTTTACATCCTAAGGAAGCTAAAAGTCCCAAAATTATACTTGCATCCATCTCTGGACCACTTCTAGTGAATCCTTTCCTATGGGTGGTTTTCTTTCAAATGTTTCTCGTGGTTAGGTATTGCGCTTGATATTTCAATATTAAGGAGTTAGACGCAACAGTCATGAAGTGTTCTCAAATTGTTAAAAATAACTTAACGTTAATAGCGACCTTTGCTTGCCTCTTGGCATGGTATTTGCTTTACATCCAAAACGTTTTTTTTTAAATTCCCCAAACGGATGTGCGTCTCTATAACACCAATTAGATGGGCAATCTAACTCCCAGTCACTCATTTCCTTGCAGTTTTTGCCTCATTAGCCTATTCAACGGATGGGTGACCGCCGCCAAAAAAGCAGACGGGTAAGGAACTTTAATTCTTATGAATGAGGGAGGTCGAGCGGAACGGTCCCTTGGACACAATAGGCGAAAATGGCGCCGGTGACAATGGCCAAATGACGCAGATAATTTATAAAGCTACAGTTAGGCGTAAACATCTCCCTACTGACGGGACAAAATGTGTAAGTGTCACCCAAGATGAGTAAAAAAGGAGGACTCCGCCAATGATACTAAAGAGTGAAGCAGGGAGCATACCTGTGATGTGTGTGTGATCTTAGGGCTCGTCCTGGACGCCAGCGGGCGGGGCGGGCGGCGCGGGCGACGGTACCCGCCTCTTGATCAAAGTTCATACATTTGTGGAAAGCTGTTCTCGACAACAGCGCTGCTTGCATACAGGACGAGGCCTAAGAGATACCAGAAAACCATGAAATAAATGACTTTAGACATTTTACACCCAGATCGCCTGGCACCATACAAAAAAAAGCTCGTGGGCTGTGTGTACTATTGGTATCGAATACTAAAAATCATCCGCCTTGGCTGGAATAGGTATATTTTGCTGTAAGTTCGTGGGTGGAGTAGTATAAACGATATGGCAGGGCTTATGTGTACGCTTCAGTTTTATATAAACCTTTAGGAGGAAGTCTTAATAAGGACCTAATCCTTAATTTTTTACTCTTCTGTGGTGTCACCACAGTCAAATCAAAAGATGCGTTCCCACCATTAGAGTTTTACAGTTACAAGCAATTGGGTCTTTTTGTTATTTGTAACAGTAAGTTTCATATGTATACACTTTACTACTTGTCGGTATACTACAAGCGAGAGCTACAAAAGAAACTTCAAGAGCAGAAGAATTCGCGAGCCAGGACAACTACTGAATGGATTTGAATGAAACTTTACAATAATGTAGCTTATACACTGACAAAATATAACACCAATATGGGTATAACACCAATATAATATGGGTTTAGGCATTAAGTCCGCCAATTGTACTTGTTTTCATTGTGCAATAAAGAATAAATAAATAAATAAATAAATAAAATATAGACATCTATTTAGCCTAATTTTGTCAAGAGCGTCGTGGCTCAGTGGTTAAACACTCTGACTCGGAACCCAATGGTCTCGAGACCAAATCTGGCCGGAACTCGCCAGGGTTGGAAAACACCGATATAAAAACCCTAGCAGACCGGATAACGGCGGTAAGCTCGCTCGGCGATATGTTGGCTTCTGAATGTTCCGTTCACCATGATGGCAACAATCAGTGCGCCTCTGACTAACCCATTAGGCATATGGTCGTGAGGGTGTGTTATGTTATGTCAAATTTGTATGACATCATTCGCTATTACTGCCTAGTTGTAAGTATATGAAAATAAATCATCGTTTGTATTTGTCGCAGTAGTTAAACCAGTTTGTTGAACAAAAACTGCGTGAGTACATAATTAATCAGAGTTGAGTCACATCACACAACTAATTAGAGAGATCAGCCAAGATAACGACTTCGAAGAAAAAACCACTCAGTACTAAAACATACGGTTTTCGCTTTTGCCACTCCAATAGCTGCGCGAAGTTTATTGCGTACCTATTTAACACAGTTTTACAGTTACATAATGCATAGTCAAAGTCAAAATATCTTTATTTAAATAGACCTGTTACAAGCGCTTTTAAATCGTCAAAATAAATAAATACACTTGATAATAGACTTAAATACCTACTATCCAAACATAATGTGACCAAACCAAAAGTAAGTATTGTCTGTTTGATAACATCAACACTTACAAACTGTCAAATTAACACTAACCAGCAAAAGCAAATAACAAAGAAAAGAAGAACTAAACAAAATTAACTAAAATATACTTACTTACTAAGATAAACTGAGTAAGTACACAATATAAACATCAGCTGTGACTGCATAATAAATAATTGAGGACTGCATGGTGGCCTGGGGAGAGCATGACACCAATAAAACGGCAAGTTGCATCAGGCAGGCGTAATGGCCGTGGGAAGAACTAATTTACTGCATATTTCAGCATTTAGTGAAAGTTTCAGACTCGCGATATGTTTTGATATTTATTGTGGTGCCGGCTGTTACATAATACAACATACTGGTAATGTTTGGGGGAGGCCTATGTTCAGTGGACGTCGCTTAGCTGATGATGATGACATGCTGATTAATCCTACTAATGCTACTAATATTATAAATGCGAAAGTTTTCATGTGTGTATGTGCCGTGTTGCTCTTTCACGTGAAAACTACTGTATTATAATGAAACTTCACAATAATATTGCTAATGCATCTGAATAACACATAGGCTACAATGTATAAAAAAAAGGTTTTTTTTTAAACCTCACGCGGACGCTTTACTGAAATTGTACTATAAATTGTACAATTTCAGTACATGTAGTGTTGAATAATATAAATACGTAATGCGAAATACCACGAAACAGGATAGGTACGACTTGGATGTCTTTGCAAAGGACTGACCTGAAAGGACCCAAGATGGGCAGACATGGAAGAGGGGATGGGAGGCCTTTGCCCAGCAGTGGGATCACAATGGCTAATTTGGTTCAGATTAGATGGCACGACATGTGTTTATTGCTTGCATGTAATTGGAACAGTACTATTTCATTCATTTTGTAATATTTCATTCATCACTTTTATGTGATGAGTAGAATAACTTATACGATAGGCATGAAAGCGTGATGCCTAATGATCCACACAGGTAGGTAATCATTAACTCTAACAATGTGTGGAAAAATGCCTTAACAAGAGGCATTCCTTAAAGCTGTTCTTCAGCAATAATGTTGATGTAATCACAAACGAATTTGAACCTAATCACACTCATTTGCAGCGACTTGATGAGGTCGTCGTACCGTTCGCAGGGCAGTGTCCTGAGCGAATTGTTGGAACTGCCCAATTATGCTGACTCATGTCCCCAAAACTACCTAATGGTCAAGCTGTACCAAGCCAAGTACCTGTAACAAGCACTACATAACATTGAAGTTTAAGTGCTGTCTGTACGACAGTATACCGACAACGATTTTGATGATTTCTGACTTGTCATTGTTTATCAGTTCTTAAGAGG
The DNA here is from genome assembly GCA_950022985.1 of Udea ferrugalis. Taxonomy (NCBI): domain Eukaryota; kingdom Metazoa; phylum Arthropoda; class Insecta; order Lepidoptera; family Crambidae; genus Udea; species Udea ferrugalis. The sequence continues at coordinate 11,251,169 of OX465532.1, read as the reverse complement.
AAGGTGTTGTCGTATCAGAATGATTACTAGCCACCCCAGTGCCATCTGTTGCAGAAATAACTGAATTTCTATTTCTAATGGGTCAATAAAGTGGTTAGATCTCTTAAATTACTCGTAGACAATTTTTTAATGTTTTACATTTAGGCAAACTGTTCATTGCTTAGTGTATCTTACCTGGTTTGATTTTGGATCTTGCTTAGACATTATGGGAGGTTTTACTCAACGGCTTAAGTCTTCACATTACCCTTATACAAGTATAATAGAAGTATACAATTTCAGATTTCAAAGTAAGGTCATTCAAAAAAGGCACCATACTATATTTCCACGTCGGAACGTTGAAATATAGTATGGTGACCTCTGTACCCTGTGTACCTTCTGTGACAGAATGCAGATACACATACATTCAAAGCCAAAAAGGTTTTTAAAAATGATTGGTGCAAATAAAGATTGTTTAACTTACTCAAATGTTTGCGTTCTTCTGTTGACTGTACCCACACCTCCAACACGGATTTGTGATCCGAATCAATCAAGTACCTAAGGTGTGTTCGTGTTCTGCTACCTCGCAAGTACCGCTACCCAAGTCATCTGTAAACTGTCAAGAGTTATCATCGTTCTGCGAAGTTTTTTTGCTAATTTTATAACGGACCCACCTACATAGGCTACACACAATCCCACTTTGGCAATCAGTAGCCGAACATAGAATATTGTTTTAGTACAGTTATGTGTTACAAAGCCACAAAAAGTTAAATAAACGAGGGACCCAGTTAGAACAAAGTACTCTACAACCAACCTTACTAATGAAAATTAGAGTAAAAGAGAAAGGTAGGTATTATTATTGATTTTGTTCGTTAGGTTCCTATTATAGTTATTAAGAATTGCCGACACATTATTACTACCTACTCACCTGCCAATCACTCTCACAATCTAAGAATTGTAAATTATAACAGCATTAATGTAACTATTTTAGGTATGTTACGGAACTTAAGAGACACATACCACAGAATAACTACAATAATCTGGTCATACTCGTTTATATGAGACAACGAGGTAAAACTGTAGATCATATCTAGTAATAAACCTACCTTTCTTCAGTACTCGTGCGGTAAGTATTTCACATCGGTAAGCACCGCATTTGCGAATACAAACGAACTAATTTCCATGTCCATCAATTATTCGCTTTGTCATTTATCAGAATTTGAATTCAGAACTGAGTACTTTATTGTTGTTTTGTCAAACAAACGCCATGATAGTGAGCGACACAAGACAGATAACGCTATACGAAGCCGAAATTAGCCGATTGTCACTTTCCAAAGGCAATATTTACCGAAGATGTATTACAGTGCAAAAATATTGCTTTGTCAAGCAAAAGTCTGAAGGCTATATCTGGCAGAGTTTGTGTCATCGTTAATTATTATCCAATCATCCCAAAGTACTTCACTGCTTAACGATTGTGCTAGGTTTGCCTACTACTTATGGATTTCGCTAGCGAAATTAAGCGGGATGCGGGCAAGATGCACCAGGCAACAGAATTTTATCACGCACTATGATGAGGCAGATATATAGTGACGCGAAAAAACACTCGTCATAATGTTATCGCGGTACGCATGTTAGGCTCGTAGGTCAAGTCCAGTTGCAATCATTCCAGGACAATAAAAAAACATGTTCTACTTTTAATGGTTATGATGGACATTTGATCCAATCAAACATCTAACATTTGGACAATCCAAAAAACGCGTTTGAAAGTCTAGGAACATTTGGTCCTGGCTCTACTTGTGCAACATAGAATCGAATCGCAATACTAGGGCTGGTATTCACTCCACCAATGAAACAAGAGTAGCGTTGAAAAAAGCGGGAAATTTTCCCGTTTTTTTCAAATTGTCTCGTTTTTATACAAGTTTTTTTCGAAAGTTTCAAGATGAATAATAATTAAATATTTCATGATTTTTATTAATAAAACGGAAAAATATGAAAGAAACGGAAAAATATAAAAAAAGCGGAAAAATATAATAAGAAAAGTATTGATGTTGTACCGTGGAATGTTTTTATTATAGTATGGATTGGAGGGTAGTGTGTTTTTTTCTTGGTTTGTCATGCGCTTATTTCGGCCCACAGATAGTTCATATCACGCACGCCCTATCACTGCAAGCACACAGTTAGTTTTTGCATTTAATTAATTCATTAATTACGTGTCAATAAATTCTCGGATACAAATCGACTTCTACCAGAAAGAGTGGATAAACTTGTATACGTTCGATCAAATTTACATTTAATGCAATCTAAATCATTTGAATTTGAGCCGTGTATTTCTGATTCTTCAGAAAGCGACAGTGAGTTTGTATCTGATTAGTGAGCAAGATAGAATTACCTACATTATGTACCATTGTTTAAAAATTGGTTCTAAAGTTGATTTTTTCCAATGTTTTCTTTTTGAATTTTTCGAAACATAGACGAAAATTTCAATAAAATTGTTTTTTTCCCTAATGTTTTTTTCTTATATATTTCAATGTAACAAACCAACAAAACGGTAAAAAACGAACAAACGTTTATTTCCCCGAAAAAAACAATTTGTTTCTTTCGGAATTTTCAACGCTAAACAAGAGAAAAAATTACGGTTACAAAAATGGGTCACCTAATTGTTAACAATCGTCAAGTCCACTAGCACTAATTGTTATCGGGATTGGGAACCCAATGAATGACGTCACTGATTCGATTATCATCTATGGCTTCAAACAGCTTGTGACCCCTTTACCCCATTCTTAATTTGGTTCTGACCTGTTTAATCTCTTTTGGGGTTTCAGACCAGTGTTATTGGCAGGCAGCTGTGTTTACGATGAGATTTGACGCCTATTCAGTATTGAAGTTTTACAAGTTACCAATGCTTTTGATGGGGTGCCGAAATAGGGTAAAACCACAAGGAGATACAATGTTGCCTCCATACATTTAAGCAAGTTCAAATGGGAAGAATGAATTAGACACTTTTATCAGTGATGGAAAATCAGCTTTGCTTACTATGAAGAAAAATCAGCGCTTGCAAATTAGGCGACTTCGGGACGGTTGTTGATAAAGAAAACAAAATCTCTTAACGACACACCCGCACAGCAGCCGTCCAGTGGTTAATGAGTCATTTGAAAATACTTGTGCTGTGACCGCCACTTTAACAGCCATTACTGCTGTTTGAACTCGAACACTGTATCAGCGCGTTAAAAACAAAGCGACCATTACCTATTAAGGTTCGGATTGTGATAACACAAAAAATATCTAAAGAGGCTGGAATAATTTTCAATAAACATGTTAAGCCGGCTAGTTCAATAATCTACAGAGAGTCTAAACAGTTTGAAACTCTGAACACGGCAGTGTACCTATGTTTGTTATTTTGGTTACAATGCCTGAATGCCACGTTGTATTGATAACCGAAAGTTGTCCCGGCTCATTGTTTGACACAAAGTGACTATAGTAAAGGGCAACCCTACCTCAATTATTCCTAGACACAGACACCATACACTGTACGAACAGCTGTCCTTTTGTTCAAATTATTACCGGTTGCGTGAAGGACGCATTGAATCTTTGGATTTCACGTGCGGAAACTAGGTACTAAGCGGAATAGTAATTATTTAGAATATTCAATTCATTTGGGGTTAGGAGTTACAACGAAATTACAAAGACCAGTGTGAACGCGGTGTACTGCCTAAGTTTATCTTCCATCAGCCTTTTGCCAATCCTAGAGCTTGTCGAGCTGATAAAACCTACCAAAAGTATAAACAAGGTTTGAAATTTTCATGAAAAAAGGAGATTGGGACCATGTCTTTTGTTGTTAAATAATCATTTAAAATAAAACAACTGTACGAATTCTACTTGCGGTTTCGTACTTTCTTTTTTGACGAGCCTTTTATTCCAAAACCCCGAAACACGGTGAACCCTAAAACGATTTACCTGCGTTCCAGTAATGATCACGTAGCGTCTCAATTAGCTGTCAAGCAAGTCATTAGCGATTAAGGAATGTACAAAAAGTTGAGTTTTGTTTAACGTTCAATTACATTTCAGTCGATTTTTTTTAGCACGATTGGCTGCCTGAATTATCCTACGGCCGTTTACCGCAGTTAAAGTAGTTTATGTGGATGCTTAAAATACCATTCCGACGACTGTAGGACAAATCTTTTGCACTTTTTTTTGAATATGTTTTTGCGCCACCTGGTTGTTCTTAGTCGAACAAAACCTTAAGTTCCCTTCTAAAGGTGAGTTCATGGTTCTTTGTCTTTATTAAAATATCTGACATTTAAGTGGTTAAATGCCATCGGATATTAGGCTCTTACTTACTGATGTGATGATAGTGATGTTATAAAGTGTCGATAGGGTGACCTACATCCTAATAATATTTTTTTCCAAAAGATAGTGTTTGTTGTAACCTTTATAAATAATTTCAGGTGTTAGCATTTATTATTTATCGTTCCATTTTTGTTTTTTCGGAACACTGTTACATGGCCTTTTATATTTTCCTGCTAAGAAGGAGAAGGAGAATGACTCATTGGCAATAAGTTCGCCTTTGAACCAATTCATTGATGTGGAATGAAAAAAAAAGTTGTATTTCATAAATTTTTCTCATATCATTTTAGTGGAAGGCCAATGGACAAATTATTTTGCTTTGATTTGCTATGGAGGGCTATGTGCTGGTTATAAATGACTGCCTGCCACTTTTGCTAGGAATATCCATTAAGTTGTTCATTTGAATTATTATAGTATACCTACGAGTAGATATTGTAAATAATGGTTTGTGTCATTCAGTTATTTGCACTGTGTTAATTAAATCCACGAGTGTGGACCACTTCCTCCTTCAATAAGATTTACATACTCACTTCCTACATACCTCCATGTTGTACTGTCATTGTTGTAGATTTAAACGACATCTTTATTCATTCTTAGTGAATTAATTAAAGCTTAGGTCATGAAAGGAGCAAAACAGCCATGAAGACTACAAAATGCTTTTGATGCACAATAGTATAGAATAGAAACCATTTATTGTCACAGATAATCACAACAAAAATTGGTACCTACCTACAAAACACTTACAGAAAGTTTTGGTTAAATGCCACGAGAGCATCTTGCAATATGCATAATTTTAAGAGAGGAGTAACAAATGAATTTAAGGTTCAACGCAGCTCGAGGTATCACTGATGTGATGATGGTTTGCTTATCTATGAAAAAGGAGATAGCTTTTTTATTTTTGTTAAAAGTGAAACGTTAGGTTTATAAAGAAAAAATAATGGCATATTTTGTCAGCATATCGATAATTTACGTATACCCAAGTTGTTTTCGGCAGCCCTAGCCGCGCAGCGCAGTTTGGCACGTTCTCCGATAAATCAATTCTATCACGACATGATTGACCTTGCACCTGCGTCCGAATCGATATCATTTTCGACTGGCCAGCTGTCTCTTGTTTTACGTCACATTGGGCCTTTTAAAGCCTTCCAAACCCTAAAGTAAAAAGTAGAACAAAAATGTTCAAAAGATTGAATTTGGATCTTGACTTTTAAGAATAGAGAGCAACTACCCACCTACCTATCCATATCTCGCTCATTTCGTTTGCTGGCTGGGATCTTGTTGCATGAAGGATAGATAGCCCTATCCTTGCTCACTGGAGGTCTTTGCATGTCCAATCCAATAATATTTTTAAGTTTTATTAACACATTAGTCTCTAAGCACTTAAGTTTTGTCGGTAGTAACTATATGTATGGAATCTTGTATTCTGAAATAAACAATTAATTCATTCATTCATTTTGATAGAAATTTCGCTTCAGTGGAAGAAAACCACTTTTTGCGCCTGTGCTCTAGCTTTCTGAAACGGTACTTACGTATTTTTGCCTTATATTTGTGTGTGTATCATTATTCGATATCTTCGGACGATTGAGCAGTTACAAGAAATACAGAAAATACCATATATATGTCGTACCAACCTGTCAAGTATCGTCAGTAGAATCGCGAAAGATTATGACAATTTGTAGTACCTAAGCCCATACGTACTGCACGAGATAACGCATGACATTAATGTTGTCACTGTTCATCTAAACCCACCCGATGTGTTTTTGCAGATACCTCTAACTCACTTATTTTGAATCCTGACCATACAAAAACCGGACGGGTACTTAATTCAAACAAGCGAATCGCTGTCCAGTTTAAATTGACACTGGTAATAGCGAACATCCGAAAAGTATCAGAATCACGTTCAAGGTTACATCGGCTGGTCGGGCGGCTAGATAATGACCGTTTTTGTTTGGTCGTACCTACACCATTACCACTTACCGACTGGCATTGAGTGTGGAATACAGAGTGCTTATGGACTTGTAGGTTAGTCCATATGCTCTCTGTGTTGTGCACAATATACGAAGCCAAACGCACGCGATTAGCGTTAAAAACTATGCATATATAGAAAAAAGGGGGTTTTGACTCCACACATTTTTTTATCTTACGCCATTATATCAATACGGAAATAGCACGGCACGGGTACGAATTTTGCTGTATCTACACTAGTAGTCCGATCTCCGCGCTATGTGTCCTGCCCACTGCCTATTCGATGCAATCCTTCGAGTGATGTCGGTTGTCTTAGTTCTCCTGTGGATCTTAACATTTCATATTCGATCAAGCAGGGAAACCGATGGCCGTTAGGGTGAAAAGGTTATTAAATCGCGACCGCGTGCCGGACTATGTTCCATGGGCAGGCAGTGGATGCGGACAGCGAAGGACCAATCGTTGGGGAGATCCTTGGGGGAGGCCTATGCCCAGCATTGGGCGTCGTTCCGCTGACATGATGATGACTCTGGTAGTTGCATATTTACAAATATTCGTTATAGGTATTATTACTTATTCAACTATACGAGTATCTAGCACATGGGAGAGTGCAAGAGAGTTTTGTCTTGAAAAAGAAGATGAACCTATGAACGCTATATGTATATTTACAATATTTGTCTATGCACGTTTGTAATGAATTGGGACTTCCATCATTGAACATGAAGTTTATGTGTGATGGTAGGTACATAGCGCTCAGTTACCATTGATGCTGCAAGTATAGCGTGGAGCCGTGGATGAATCACCGTGCTGTACTTAGTATAAGATGGTCCTTCTGTAATTCTAGTACCAACCGTTGACGAAGCACAGCTGTGGCCACAGAAATGCGGTTTGGTTTCATCTGGACTTTGATACTGGGTCAGTTATAATTTGTATTTTTTAGTAGACAACAACTCCAGCTTTAGGAGTCTAGACCTTATGCCAGAAAGCTACGGGTTAAGTGTATTGTGTGTGTCTAAATTTACCTTTTTAGAAGTTCATATCGCTTTATAGGTACTAATGCAATAAAGATCATTTTTTTACAGCGTGATTATGCTTGCAGTTGCACAAAACGGTTCGGTGATTTGTTGCTGAGTCGGGCTATCCAGATGTGGGACGCTCTTCCAGCGCATGTGTTTCCTTCTTCCTACAAGAACAGTTGAATATAAATTGTTAGAATTGTTGTCTATGGCGCCGTATGCGCTAGGTTTGATTCCCACCACCCGTGTTGACTAAGGTTTGTGTGCGTTCTGAGTATTTCTGAGTCTGGCTGTTTCATTTATTGAAGTATTTTTAAATACATGTAAATATTTTAGCATGATTATCAATCTCCAACACCCAAAGTACCTACAACCTTTGCTTAGTTTAGGGTGAGAAACAACTGCACGTAAATACCTCACATCTTGACGCTGGCTCTGCAAGTGTCATTAGGCTGTGGTAACAGTTTAGCACCAGGCGGTCTTCAAGCCTACGAAATCTCAAAACAAATGTGTTTGCTCTATTTTGTGTATAAATTATCTCAAAGCTAAAAGCTTTGGAAAAACTTGTTTTTGAAAAGCAGATTGTATTACTACAACATAGGTAGCCTTACCACCGGCGTTGTTTAATCTATAAGATTACAAGCTAATTAAAATTCTACTCTAAACGATTAAAAGAGACAATCGTTAACAATGTTGTAAAATAAATTGTTCAACGGCTCCCAAACTTTGATGTTGTTCATAGACTCCCAAACTGTGATGTATTTTATCGGCGCACCCCACGATGTCCGATCCTTTGATACCTATCCCGAATCCCGCTACCTGTATCATCCCCCGGCGTCTTTTGTGGCGTTTTTTCTCTCCTACCTTACTATCACCTTGGACGGGTCTTTTTAGGGGTCCGTTTCGATATTACAATTGTAATCTATTGGTTCTTTTTGACTGGATTCTCTCGAGTCGAGGAATAATAACTTTCCAAAAATACAAATGACGGGTCAACTTGGCTCAAACCGAGGCACTTCTCTGGTTTTAAGCATTGCTACCTATATTAGCTGCAAATGGTTTAATTGCTTGGTAATGAGCGAGTGTCAGTGGTATTTAACTATAATTAATTATTTGTCACAATATGTGTTATTGAGAGGCATCGTAATCGTACTTGGCTAACGACTTTACAAAAAATCATGAAAGATCCATGGAAGTCCACTCTTGAATACCTACTGGTAAACAGACTATTTTGAAAATAGTAACTATGGAGTTTCTTGCCGGTTTCTTCTCGATAGAATCAACGATGTTTTTTTAGTCATTTTTACAGTATTTCAATCTTCGAGTTATCATAAGTATTTACATTATCAAGATACCATAAAAGAAATGCTTCTGAGTTTTTTTTACCTACAGAACCCTTTCACAATTCCAGCACACCCATGCCAGTTTTTTCTTCTGATTGAATTACGGGTTGTAAGGTTGCAGCCAGGATTCGACATGGCCGCATTCCGGCTGCTAATTCGGTGCTATTAAATACAACACGCATGGCTTGCTGCCAGAAAGAGATAGGTGAAATGTTATAGAACAGCTATGTGACGGTTCATATTTCATCCTTTTACAAAGGGACGGTTTGAAGGCTCGTCTTTGAATTCACGTGGCCAGTTTTTTGGGCAGTCAAAGTAGGTACCTACATGTGGGTAATTTTCCATCACATCGTCTGAGACCCGTCACTTGTTCGGATACTTCTACAGTAGGCGCCTCGTCAAACGTAACTTAACAGTTGGAAAATTCACTATATGACATTGCAGCAGTGGCGTAAGGTAATATTAGCTGTCAATCTGTATAGTTCTTCTGTACGAAATACTATCTGGCCTTAGCCAGAAAATCCTCTTAAGGTGAGGTCTAACGGTTCTTTCAAGGAAGGCTGCCAGAGGCAAGTTCCGTCGATAAAGCAAAAAAAAACTTAGTTTAGGTCGTAAGCTGAGAGACTAATTGTTTCTATTTTTGTTTGGTTCCTGTTGTTGTAATTATTTCATGTGCCTTGTTTCCTGAAAAATATAAAAAATAACGACGATCCACTTATGAAATAATCGTTCCTGAGCACATAGTAACAGCTGTTACATGGGAAAGAAAATAAGTAAGACACGAAGTTTTCCAGTGAGTACTCGCCTTAACATTGTCTCCACCTGCCTCCTAGTGAGAACTCACCCTGCGTGTCTTTATTTAACGTAAACAGGTAACTCATTCAGTAATTATAGGCCTGTATAAGCTCCATGATTATTATCAACATTATAATAACAAATAGGTAATAAATTATGCAAAACTTCTCATATCCCACATTGCGGAAAGCTACCACTGTTGTATACTTGTAATACTTGTGGAGTGACGTTATCTAGATAATGGTTCAATTTAATAATCAACGGCAGCAGACAATTATTCGCTTACTAGTTCAGCGGCTTAAGTGGACCGGTCGTTACTAGAATATCGACAATTAACATTTGAGACTAGCGGAGTTGTAAAATTACGCGTGTATAGGATAATACAAAGGAATTGATAGCTGTGGTGTAGATCGTGTCCAACTCTAGCAGCGATTTACTTAACTAGGCACCTACTAATTAAAAGAAATACCGAATCATTCGATAACGCGGTTCTGAATCGCCCTCTTGGTCAACTTAGAACACGACACGGACAATTTTAATATGGCCACGGAAAAAGACGGAAATATGTCACTACACTTGATCGAACCCACGATTATCCAGTGGCCATCCTTTTCCATAGGACCTCTACCCATGGCGCCAAAGGGCAAATCTATATGATTTGCAATAGGTACCAACTTACTTACTTAAAAATCTACAGATTAGTTTTGGGTTCTGTCCATACACAAATGCGAATCAAAGTTGAGCATCCCCCAGAAGTATAGCCGCATGAGGTTGACGGCGTGCTTAGCGTTGATCGACGTTTGTGAATTCGGTGGTTAGAGTTGAAGTAGCAGCACCTCGTATAAATTTGTAGTCTGATTTTCCCTGCGTTTTTTCCAAATGCTTTAACACAAGGGTTTTCTTTTACTTTGAGGCTAGGGCGCTAGGAGGTTAAAAAACTAGATGTTTACCTGTGACTTTTTACTTATTTTTTATTTATTCTGTGACAGATAAGGATGTCACAGATTAAATAAAAAAATACTGTTTTTTGTGAGCCCTTTTGTTCCCACAATGCCATAAGGGCTAGTACACAATTAGACTATATGACTATATTGTGGGAATCTAATAGGAGCTAAGTGACATCGCTTGCTCGTAGTAGATTTCGACGACGCGACGTTGTACCGTGAAACGATGCAGTGTCGTAGCTCGATGCGACGTCGTAGTGTCTTGTTAGTTTAGTGCACATTTTCACGACGCGTAGGTGCTCTAGTTATAGTTGAGCCACTGCAATACAAGCAGCACAGTCTAAATTGCTTCAAATCATGAAAGTGGAATGCGTTGAGATTCAGCGCGATCGAACTCCCAAAGACCCTAACCCACAAGTGGTTAACCCATAACAACTGTCTTATTGTTTGTTAGCATGTTAAAGCTGCATTTTAAGTATTTGAAGGCGATAAAAATGATAAGCTCGGTCTACACGTAATCAGTGAACACAATTAGTAGTAACGATGTGAGTAGACGACATACAGACAGACTCACTATCAGAATGACAGAAGGAAGACATTCATTTGAGAGTTTCTCAATGATTCATTACCTTTGTATGTTTGTTTGTTGCGTTTGCATAGTTAACTAACTACTTGTGTATTGTCGCTGAACTCACTCAACAATCGGTTATCCGAAGTCATTTCTCTAGAATTATCTGTTTTTGATAAGTGGCAATAGATTAGGGGAATATCAGCATAGTATTTGCATTATTTTAGGATCGCTATTTATAAAAACTACTAAAATCTGAAATGCCTATGAAAGGAAGGGGTAGATTCGCCACAATAGTGATTTCACGAAGACGTTCAAACAACAATCAACTACCTACCAACTGTTCAAAAATCCTTTCTCTAGGTTTGGAACCTACGCGAGTTTAACAGTTCTCTTCAATATAAAGATTATTGATGTTATTTGTCTTGAGGCATGAGACAAAGCTAGCTGGCCATTGTTGGGTGTTCCTTCAATTTCTAATCTAATTACACTACATACCTACATGTTATTGAGTTTTTTAATTCTTCTATGCCGCCAATCAGTCCGGCTACGGTATTTAACGCATCTCAGGCATCTTCATGAAGTGGTAAATGAGATTAATTAGCCTACAACGCCATAGTCTGCTTACTAAGTAGGTGAAGCAAAAAATTGATTTACCGCAGAAAATTATCTAACTCATTGAATCACTAGAATGAGAACGCATTCACGTGGTGAAACAAACGAATAGAATGCGCAAACGACTGAGCTCGTAGTGTTTTGTAAGAGCATTACAAATCGCGCAGGGACACGGTACCGAGGCCGACCTTTACGCCGAGCCCACCGACACTCACCAGCTGTCGTTGTCAAAATGTTATTACTTGGCCCCCTACACCGTGTCAGGGCTAGAAACAAAGCTTTGCCACAGCTATTAATAGCAGCTTCGATCAAATTACGCAATAAACTTGCAGTTTCACTACGCTGCGTTCACCAACCCAAACTAGATTAAATTCTAAAGCAATTTTGAAAGCGATCGAATAAAACCACAGGACGTAATAGATAATACATTTCATTTATTTTATATTAGGTAATTCTATAACAATACTTTTAACAGTCTTAAAACGAACGACTTAGTGAGATAGACGACGGTCAACGTCGGGGTATCTACAGTATGTACAATTATAAGGTCAAGCGCAAGTGAGAGAGTGGAAGGCTGAATGGAAAGCGCGTGGGACTGGGTTAGGCGGCGCGCTATGCCTCTGCAGGCCTGAGCAGCCGCCGACACCGCGCGCGACCGCCTCGAAGAATTGGCGCAGGTCGCTGACAGACCTCGTCGGCGGCGCCTGCAAGTCGTGCAACGACGCCGCCCGTCTTGGGGTCGTCGCCGGAGCTATAGGTTGTGTCAGCTGTTCCGTACTTCGTGCAAGCCCACCGCCACTCCTCGACAACGACTCGAAAATCGCCCTGCGTTCTCTCACTGGGACGTACTTCGCCACAGCCGCATGCGCATTCGGCGAGCAAGACCTCGCCCTGTTCTCGAGCGATGCGGTTTTCCGTCTCGCCGCCTCCATCGCGTGTCTACCACGCTCCGCGGCCCCTGCCCTCCCCTCCCAGCGTTTTAGGTAACGATGGCGACCTTGCTCCGATTCTCCAGAACGCGCCGCGCGCGGCAGCGTGTGATGTTGCGCGTTCAACTTGCTGCAATTGTCGCATTTGATGACCTCTGCTTTCCGCACAGGCGCGTCGACCACGTCTGTGGACTTCAAAGCGTCTAGGGAGAGGGTCAGGTCGAGGCTGCGATCGGACGATGAGTCGTAGTCGTCGTCTTCCACGACGATGCCCTCATCCGTCGCGGCGGGCGAGTGGTCCCTGAGCGGCAGCAGCGTCTCCGTGGAGGTGAGTAGCCGCCGACGAGCCCTGGGGGGTGCTCTCGGAGGGCATGAGGGGGTCTCATGCTGGGAGGGATCTTTCTTTGGTTCCTTGGCTGTGTCTGCGGCGGACAGGACGTCCAGGAAGCGGACTTGCGGTAGTGGCGTTTGGCCGAGTATTTCGACGCAGAGCGCGCGCACCCATTTCGCGTACTCCGCCGCATTGCATGTCTGTAACAAAAAGAAAAGGATGTTATTATGATGCCGTTGTAAGTACTCTGTAAAAAAGGAACGGGACTAGGGTTTTGTTCGGTCTAGCAAAGACTTTTTTTGGGGTGGTGATTCTGAAAGTATCTATCAAAGAGGAAACTACCCGTAGCTCTGGTTTCATTTATTATCTCAAGATCAAGTTGAAGAGACAGAACGTGATTTCTTTACGCGTCAACACCTTCGCGATCTAGCCCTTCTTATGGTAAACAGCCCCATCAAAAGGTCGTCTGGTACAATAGGCGATGATTTACGTGCGTTTCATTTTATAGAGGTCTATAAAAATGGGCGAATCGTGAGAATGTCGCGTCTCGAAGGGGACTCGTAAGACGTTACTTAAGCTTCCTTTAAGAACCAAGATGGTGTAATAAATGGGATTTAAGTAACATGTAACAAGAACGGATGTTATAATTCCGTAATAAAACGAACGAAATATTACCTGAATAAGAAATGTTTTTTATTTGTCAATCCAATTAAAGAATATTATAATTTATTACCAATAAACTAGACATTTTATTAATGTTTGATATTAACTATAAGCCATGTGCCGGACGATGTTTCGTAAATATTTATTTCTAAAGAGTTATATGTAGTTAACTTCACGAGTCCATAGTTATAATATATTGACATTAAGGTGTAACAGGTTTTGTAATGTTTTTCTTTCTCAAGATACTTAAAAACATTTTCGACTTATTTATACATGATACCGATGATGTTTAGTCACTTGGGTATATCTAAGTTCGTTATGTTGAAATTGTGTAAATTGTTATATTAGGGTCGTTTGTCACATTTGAATCTAAAAAAATCTGTGATATTTATTTACTAAACTACGAGTAAAATGTAATTTTGCTTAGTCACCATCTATTTCCGCTGTTGATCGTACACGTTTAATATAAAGAATGCTTAACATTCGACTGAGATTAGAAAACAGATAAGCAATCAACTGCATTGAATGCAAGCGAGTCATGTCTCAAAATATTTTTACACAAATCGTTAAGCGACCGCAAGCAGCCGTTAGACTGGCAGCGGATAATACTGGTAATTATTTATGAAAGCATTGTCGTTCAGACAATGACCGATGGTGTACGTGACCGACCACTGATCAGCCGTCTTATTAAATAGTTGGCTTTAGTGCTATGCTATCACATTGATTTAGGGTTCATCTGTTTATATGCGTTTAGGCGCGATTGGTCCAATTCGCGATTGGTCCAATCGTAAAAAATTTGAAAATTCGCGATTAGTCCAATTCGCGATTCGTCCAATTCGCGATTCGTCCAATTCGCTATTGGTCCAATTCGCAATTGGTCCAACGTTGCCTTTTAGAACATAATGTTGAGTTCTCAAAAAGTTGAATTCTCAAAATATTGAATCTGATACTGTTGAAAAACAAATGAATGCCGTAAAAACAAATGAACATCGGAAAAACAAATGAATGCCATAAAAACAAATGAACATCGGAAAAACAAATGAACGACGGAAAAAGAAGTGAATGCCGTAAAAAACAAATGAACATCGGAAAAACAAATGAACGTCGGAAAAAGAAGTGAATGCCGTAAAAAACAAATGAACATCGGAAAAACAAATGAACATCGGAAAACCAATGAACGTCGAATAAAAAAAAAAGGGTCGCGTTTTCACGCGCGTAAAAACGCGACCCTTTAACTGAGACTTCGTAAGAATATGACATGAATATTTAAGAGGCCTCTCATACAAAAATCTTGGTTTTTTTTCCGACGTTCATTTGTTTTTATGGCATTCACTTCTTTTTCCGTCGTTCATTTGTTTTTCCGATGTTCATTTGTTTTTTACGGCATTCACTTCTTTTTCCGTCGTTCATTTGTTTTTCCGATGTTCATTTGTTTTTAGGGCATTCATTTGTTTTTCCGAAGTTCATTTGTTTTTACGGCATTCACTTGTTTTCAACAGTATCAGATTCAATATTTTGAGAATTCATCATTTTGAGATTCAACTTTTTGAGAACTCAACATTATGTTCTAAAAGGCAACGTTGGACCAATTGCGAATTGGACCAATAGCGAATTGGACGAATCGCGAATTGGACGAATCGCGAATTGGACCAATCGCGAATTGGACTAATCGCGAATTTTCTAATTTTTGACGATTGGACCAATCGCGAATTGGACCAATCGCGCCTAAACGGTTTATATGCTAAGCATTACTTACGTAATAGGAAACTAATTGAGTACTTAGGTAATATAATAAATCCTTGAATAAATATATGGAACATCTTTACACCAAGGTACCCAGAGCCTCAATTAGTTTGGTATACCCAGAGAGTATACCAAACTAATTGAGTTTGTATCGGCATTACTAAGCTCCTAGCTTTTCGCTGTTGGTAAATAACAATAATGTTTTTAAAATCATTGTATTTTTTAATTACGTCGACCGATTTATTGTTCCTGGGTAAAAATAGTCAATTGCTCAAATTCAGTTCAAAAACATAGTGATATCAAAGTAGCTTTTCGTTTTAAGCGGATACTTCGGAAATTAAGGGAATATGATATTTTGATTTAACTTAAAGGGATAACCTCTATGCTTCACTCTTAAATACTTTAAAAACTTCAAGGTTTTTTAAAACCAAACTGACACAAACACTTTGAAAGCTTCTAAGGATATAAAATAAAAGGTAGCTTATCTCCGAAAGGAGGGCCCAACCAGTCCATTAGGCGATGAAATTTTAATATCGGTGAGCACCTGGTTCAGTTTTGTGTACGTAAAGTATGAATAGAGTAGGCAATTACCTACATACGTAATAATGGAAACTTGTTGTGGGGGTTGGGACGTTAATGATGATGACGTTAAGTCTCCTTATAAAAGGACTTTTATCGACCACCTTACTCCGAAATAGGAAATTATTATGTGTGCATCAGTTAGGTTTTAGTTTAGCTATGCTTTTGAGTTAAGCTATGCTTAAGTTAAGCAATCTGCGTTTAGTCAAAACTGTATTTGTTATAATGTACATATTACCAATAAAAGTTTTTTTTGGTAAGATAACTGATCTTGCTCCGCCATATTCTGTTTATGAGCTATAATTTAATAATATCTTAAATTATCGTTACTACCGATTGGTACAGCATACTGCATCAGAAAGGTCTTCTTAAAGGTCAGTTTCCATCGACAAGATACAAATTAACACTGTGAAATAGTTTGCAGTAACCTTCTATGTAAGTAGCTAAGTATTTCTAAACAATACCACAAACATCTTTAGAGCGCTTCTGTTAACACATTACGAATTCACTTGTATTGAGGTGAAATGTCATGTCATAACTTCTGAATCTTGCAGCAGACACCATTGTTCGAGATGCGAAATGAGTTTACAGAATTGCATTGCTGATCCATTTTTTAGTAATTCTGCGATTAAATAACAGTAATTACTAATCATTACGACTTTAATCGGATACAAACAATGATTACTGATGATTAGCTCAAACTACCGGCTTTTGAAAGCGGAAATTTAGGTTAGAGTGGTAAGAAGTCAAAAATTATAGACATGCACAGTTCCGCCACCAATTACTCTGATGTACTGCGTAATTGGCGCAAATCGGCGCAAGAGTGTGTACACAGGGACGCATATCACGTTTCAAACTACAACTACAACTAGGGAAGTTCTATACAGAGCGCGGGCGGTACAGTCACTACAGCTGACAAAGTGGCTAAATACTTCTGATCAGTTTTACATTTCAATAAGTTCTATATTCGGATACCATAAATATCTCAACATTTATGACTTCATAAATATCTGAACAGATGCTTATAATAATACAATGATTGTGGGGATAGAAGTTATGACTAGTAGTGACTGGCATCTGTTTTGAAATTAATGAAGTAACTCGGGTGTATGGAACTTAATGATATGTCAAACTGATCAAAAGCATATGGCCACTTTGTCTGCTAAAACATATCTGATAGCGACTGTACAAAGTCCACAATGTATAGCCTGAATTGCGGCCGTGTGTACGTCAAATGTTGGCTGAACTGCACACAGTCATTTGCTGAAGTTTCCTGCAAAAACAAAAGAACATGCAATAGGGAATGGCGTGCAAAAAAGCATTTGTTCGCTATTCGAATGCTTCCCGGAAATCGCGAAGCACTTTTTAGCGCGGAAACGAAAGTTAGCCCGAGGCTACAAGGTACTTTTTACGCTGACTGGTTTATTTTATTGACGGGTCGTAAATCGTAACCTATGACGCCACAGATGGCGTACGGGTCTCACGCCGAGGGCATCGGTCTCGACGTCCGAGCTTGGACATTTCTCTATCTACTAATTGCGAAATTAATTTTTCATTACTCATACTCTGAAAGTAGGTCATTACTGACCTGAGAAGCGGGCTGAAAGTAATACTTTTCATCCCTAGGGAGAATCACTTTCAACTGACAGCTGCCAAATTATTAAAAAAAAACTTAGTTATTTTTCACATATCTATTGAACCATGTTCCAACTTCCTATACAGCCACGATGTAAAGTTGAAATAACTTAAAGTTAAGTATTGATTAGAGAATGTATATTTTATAAATAACTTTATTATAATTCAGTTTCAACAATTTCTTCAAAATAACTTAGCTTAGAGCAAAATATTTACCATTTTTCCAATGATGAAAATAAAAAATAATGGCTGAATAGTGGGCCCGCCACAGAAAAAAAAACAAACAAAATAGGCGGGATAGCGCCAATTCGATCTTCATATAAATTTTTCTATCTTTTTCTTTGGCTAATTCATGTTTTATTTTTACTTTCCTTGTATTCGTAATGAAAAGCACAGTGTTTACCTCGGGTGAAAGACTTATTTGGTCCCTCGAACTATTGGCGCCCTCACTTCGTTCCGGGCGCCAAACCCCGTCTCGGGACTAAATAAGTTACTTTCACCCCTAGGATAACAATGTACTATTAAATTATGTAATGTATGTTTAGTGTTTTACACTGCTCAAAAGTGTGTAGGGATATCTCAAGCATTTTCATACAAAGTATAGCTATTTGGGAGGCTGTAAAAATTAAAATATTGATACCAACGTAGAAATTTTTAGAACACAGAAACTGCTATATCTTCCCTTTCAGATTGTATAAAAAAATTCATTGTAGTAGCATTATTGTACAATCGTAAGGACGTTAAAAAAAGACAGATTTTTCTTTTAAAAGGTGTCAAAATTTTAGCAAAACCAAACGTTTTTTTTTTAATATTCTTAACCTTTATCTTATGCCTCCTGTCCTTGCGTTATTCTAAGATAATGCTCAACTTGTGAACAAACTTAACTTTATGAAATATTTGAAAAATGATATCCCTATGATATCCCTAGACAGTTTTGATGTGTGTATTTTTCTTCTCTTGTCACACTTCCGCACCTCTAGTGCATTATTATGATGGCGGAAAATAAATATGGTTCAATTAGTTTTTATTTACAAGTTTTTAATGAAGAGAGTATGTATAAAATGCTGTCATTGTTTTTCTTATCGCTTTTGCACGGTTTGTCACTTATTTTCCTGTAGGAATTCCTCCATCGAAGGTTGTCTGTAACAGATAGCTTTGCGATGATAAGGCTGCCTCGATTGTACGTAAAATGTTACATCCTGTTAATTATTAGAATAGTTCAGAATGTATTTTTTTACAAAATTGTACGTCAACTTTTGGGTTTTATCACTGTCTTCTTCGTAAATACATATTTTTTCCATTCCGGATTCAATAAATAACTTTAAAAAAAAGAATTCTTAACTTTTTACATCTACTTTATTTTCTCTACCTCTTAAATACATCGTTGCGTAGGAAACACCCAGACTAATAAAAACAGTAATTTGAACATAAATGTTTTTACTGCGCAGGGATCGACCAGGGATTTTTGGTTCTATTTTGTCCCTTAATATTAAATACATAATGTGTCGGTGTAATCTATTACGCGTAATAGGTACATAAGAATGGCACTTAAGTGATAAGTAACTTCAGTGAAATCGTAGGTCAGAGGCGTTTAATAATTTTAAACAAAATCAAAACAGTGTCCTTACCGAATGACCTCATTTGAAATAAATTTAGGCTAATCGTTGTTTGGGTTAAAAGTAAGACGTTTAAAAGGACTACTTAGTCGAGATAATTTAACGGGCGTTTGGACGGCGAGACACAATATTAATGTATTTTTGTTATTTTGTTTTGTAGGTGTTGTTTTATGTACAACAATAATGCGTTTTGAGAGTTAACTGTGTGGTTTATTCGAGTTGAGATGACTTTACGGAACGGCCCAACCGCGTGGATTGCTCAGCGCAGATTGGAAAAAGAAATTCGTTTCAACACAGTCTATCGAAAAAACATTGCATTAATACAATTAATTAATTAATATTATTTTAGGCATTAATCCACACAGCGGTATTTACTCTCAAACTTAGCAAAGCTTGTAACTATGGGAACCAGACAACGGATAAACTTCAGGTTAATGCTGACGAATGTTTGTACTGTGCGTGTATCAAACCCGCGGTCTCCAGCACCAGAGATCGCAGGTTTGATAGTTTGAGTTTGGTTTGAGGAGTTCCTCAACCATCACAACAAATAGGTCGTCATCTCAATAAAATTACATTGAAATAAATCTTCAACCAATTTTTATCAACTTCACATTCAAACCCTTCTGCGTTTTACTTTGTACGCAGTGTGAGTCGCGCTGAATCCTTGGGATGTAATTAACTATAGATAGGGTTTAACCCTTTATACGACATGTTGAAATTATTCATTGACCTTATATCACAAGAATAAGGTGGAAAATATAGCGTTGAATGTCAGTCTTATGAAGGGTTTAAAAAAGTTGTATTCCCTCTGCAAATGTCGACCTCTGAACCAGCTAAGCTGACCAAGCGTTACAGAAAATTCCACCACAAACCAATTCGTCATATTATTAGTATCGGTGTTACAATGACATATGACCATGACCATGGGCTGCGCCACGCCAGATATTAGATAAATGAATGTTGGGTAGATAAGCGTTATTTAAGATGAAATAATGTGCAGAAGTTACATTGAAACGAACTGTCAAATTAATTCAATGGATTTTGATATTTACTACAAAAGAATAAAGTTCAAACTAGATTGAGTTTTTTATTGTTTGTGGTAATGTGATCTGCTGGTTTCTGTACATTTATCGACTGGCTCGTTAATTTGGCTTCAAACAACAAACTCGATTTTTTAGTTCAATGTTTCAAGAAGTCTTGTAATGACTTACGAAGTCTTTTGATGTTTCACGTAACTCATAGACCTATTAGGCAAGATTACTAGGTAACAACTGATCAGATGTGCCACAAGGCTTATTAGGTTCCGCGTTTTAAGTGTCTGAGTCTTGAGATACGGAGGACCTCTCTGATAATGAGGATATTGAAAGGCCTAGGCGGTGAGACCCAAGGTTTGCTCATTGTTCAACGGGTTCTGCCCGTTATTCACGGTGATACTTTAAAAGGCTTCTTACAAGTCCTTTCTCACTAATAGCCTGTGGGTTAGCTCTATACCCTGAAGATCGTCAACGCCATGCGTGTGCAGAACAACAACGCATTGAGGGTGCTGTTGCAAAAGCTATGACTGATGGTTTCCATGCTATGATTCGCAAGAGACTAGCTCGATGCTAAGCCGTATTCTGGGTGTCCAACAGCATTTTACGCGTAGTAGCTGGGTGATCGGGCTGTCCGTACATGAAGCAGTGAGTTCGGGTACACATTTTTTTTCCTATTACGTGCTAACGTTTTAAATTGCTGCATGGAGTTTTCTTCTGTCACCAAAAACATCAGTTTGTATGATGCAGCAAGATTCTATGTTATCTTTCGTGGTCCTCTTTCAGTGAAAGCGTTTGTATGAAAACGAAAGCAAATAGATACCAGTTTCTCTAGTCCAGCTGGTCCCGTTACGGCCGGCCCCCGGGGTCACGGGCGCTCGGCTGCTCAATGAACTCAACACTGCTCTTTGTTCGCGGTTTTGGTCGGGTTGACGATATAATAGAGGTGTACAAATATATTATCTCTGGGATATCTTAACGCATGGCCCGTACTTGTACAGACAGCATCACAATGGTATTTGCAGTTTGACAAAAGCAATTTTAATACTGCAAGGATAGAGTCGTATGTCATTTGAAGCATCACCAAACTCTATACAAGTGAAACACTATTTGAATCCTGTAGTGTCAAGGTTGTTTATTTTCATTATAATTTCAGACATAAAATTTGAACACACTGTACCTTAAACTATAATTACAACTTTCAACTTTTACAAAAACAAGTTTAATAATTCTTAAGAACTATTGATTGAAATGGATGAATTATTCTATAAATACCTCAGCTTGATCAACGCCCATTGTTTTTAAAATAAAACTACTCTTTTTTCTGATACGGGTCATGAGGTGGCCCGCAGACATAAGGGTCTGCGGATGTCCCGACTCTAACAGGATATCGGTTGTTCACAGGTTGGGAAACCATTGCCCTAATCGTAGCATATCTTTTCAGCCAACAAGAGCTTATGTTGTTGTTAAGCGCACACAGAGTTATAGAGAGAGAGGTATATAGTTTGGTGACTCAACACCGTTATAATGCCTGATAAATACTTAAGTAGATACCTATTTCGAAAGAGACATTTATATCCCGGCACAGAACAAAAAGAAATGTAAGCAGAGTTACATAGACAAGGTAAGGCACGATTACTTTATATAGCCTTGGAAACACTCAGTTATAGGTAGGTAGGTATTTCGTGAAATGCCAAGCTAGCTCCAGTCGCTTGGTGTGGTTGTTAGGGTTCAGGCGTTCAATTGAACAAATCATCATTATCAGAACGTAAAGACCGCTATACACATTGGGCCAAACGTGTTTGGCGGCATGTCAGTGGTAGGCGCGAATGTGTGAACAGCAACATAGAAATGGGTCCAAGTAGTTGGCCTATGTGTACGGGCTTAAGACGTAGGTATCCAGAATAGTCCAAACTTTGTAACATACTTCAGAAACGCTTAGGCAAACGATACACGTCAGTCAATCTCTATATATAAAAATGGATTGCTGTTCGTTAGTCTCGCTAAAACTCGGGAATGGCTGGACCGATTTGGCTAATTTTGGTTTTGAAATATTTGTAATGGCCCAGGGAAGGTTTAAAAGGGGAGTAAACATGGGAAAATGCTGGGAATATAGTTAAAATCACAATTTTAGTTCCTCTTAGTAACTGTTACTAGCTGTCACGTGACACTATGTTTGACAACAGAACGAAGTCTGTTGGGACAGCAAGTACCGTGATAAATATCATGACATTTACTGATGTAGGTATCTTGGCCCAGATCAGAGCACACCCTGGACTATCAATACGGATCGGGTCAGTAACTCGCTGCGTACTGATAAAATATTGACAAGCGACACTACACGCAAAATAAATATCACGATCCAGGATCTGGGAACGGATCAAGGATTTCAGAAAAATTAATGATAAATATCTTGATCCGTCAGTATATATTGATGGATCACAATATGGATCTTGCATGTAGCGTTTGCCTTACGAACACACCTTCTTTACGATCGCGATAGTCACTTTATCTGTCAAACGCGAGCACTTCAATTCCATTCCGCTGATAATTCTATGAATATTTACATTCTGTTACTTTTCTCGGGTCGTGTGCGAGACTTATCGTTCGATTGCATGTAACACAGCGATTTCACAGCGAGTGGCATATGAAGAGAAACGTCGCTACACTCGCCAGGCATTCGGTACGAGTAGGGCGGGTTCATACAAGTGGGCCATAAGTGGCTTAGGCCAGTATAGCGATGGATTGTGATGTACCGAGTGTCGACGACATCTGTCTTTGCGACTTAGCAAGGATAAGTAAAAAATATATTTAAGTACGCCAGTGAAATATCTTCGACTGAATGTAAGAATACAAAATACGCAGGTTATAAGATATATGCGAATGTTATCAAGGAAGGAACAGCTTCTTGATCCTGGCCTATGCCAGTATTTTGTTCTCGTCTAATGTCGCTATCTGTATCTGTGACTTGGAAATGATAAACCAGCAAACAAAAAGACAAGTAATGACCTTTGCCGTTTTAAGAAGCTACTTACCAATCATTGATACACACAAATAGACCACAAGTAATGTAAGCCCAGTGTAGACTGGTCATATTTTCTTGTAAAAGCTAAAAAGATAACAGAGAAACTTATTTCCACTTTGTAGCTTCAAGTAAAACAAGTGTCAAGCGAAAATATTATTTAGCTTACAAATATTCTGGACGTAAAATACTTAAAATAGTAATGTGAAACCAGCTTTAGATGTGATATTTATTCATTACGCCTTGTGGCATAAGAATATGTATGGCACCTCTGTGCTTCATAGACTTTGAAACCGACTTCAGACTTTAACAGACTTAGTACCTGGTCTACACTACAACAAACTATGTACTACAAAAGTTGAAAATTATAGCAGAATTGTTAGTAAAAGCAAACAATATAAATAAATCAATTTATTAATTAAATGGTTTCCACGAATTTTGATAGTACAAAACTTGACAATTTAGTAGTTAGTAACATCCAAAAATATCATTTTTATCAACTTTTCTGAATAATTTTGATGGGAAAATGTATTCTAGTTCATTGTTCGAGATATATCTTATCTGTTGTGGTAAAACAGTAAAACCGATATAGGCTTCGAGGAAAACAAGTAGGTAGATAGATATGTATTCAATATAGAATACAGAGTACCTACAATATTATTTAAAATGCATGAATAATAATTATTATTGAAATATACATATTTAGTAATATGTCAACGTACGTAGGTCACTCACCTAAAGGCAAGCATAACCTACATTACCATCCATATTGTTATTATATAAACCAGATAAACGTAATTAAATAATTTAATTTACTAACAGATAGGAATCAGTTAATAATAAAGTTAATAAGTTAACCTGAGCCCTACTTTAAAATTCCATTTTTAAAAATTCTTAACATTACTTACTTACATTACATTTTTATATCATAAAAGATCTGCAATGTAACATCACAATTATCCAGAATAGGGAATATGCACTGTTCTTTTTAATATTTTTTTAGGATAGTTTGTATCGTTTTATGACTGATCAATAATATTCATCACCAAAAATGCGAAATGTAGTATATTTATAAATTGTTAAAAACTTCAAACTTTTTCAAGCGTTTCAAACGCCGCCATTATGGCGCGCTCGGTTGTCATGAACTCTGACGTCACACAAGCCTATGACAACACAAATGTAACCTACAAACTATTGAATTCTTCTTCTTGTCGCGCTTTTGACAATGACATACGCGTGCACTCGGACGTCACACTCTCATGTGACTGTTTCAACCGCTTTGAATTTCCCACATTTTTTTTGCACTTTTCAATAATTATTTTTACATTGACAAAGAAATAAAATTAGGAAATATTGATAGAGACAAAATGAGAATTCAAAATAGTACTCAAAAAAATAATATGACTCTCATCTGTTCCAAGTGCATATTCCCTATTGTTTCTTTCTTCCAGTCAGAGCCAAACCCTGGCGAAAGCATAATACGTTGCTAAGTCCAAATACCTATAATATTGCGTATTGGCGATATTATAATAAAGAAAATAACTGATAAGTTCCTATCATTTTTATCAAGGGGATTGGGATAGGGACAACTTTCGACGGTATCGTTCACTGAGTGCTGTCCTGTCACTCAAGATAGGATATTCGCAGATAACTACGATGTAGAGTACATAAAACCCATTTCTAACGAAACATGATATCCAAACGTCCAGGGGCTTATTACAAGTTCTTATACATCCAGATTGTTATCTGTAATTAGTCAATTTTCTAGGCGGGTTATTACCTGTTTAGGGCTGATTAGTACAGTCTGTGTAGATTTAGATCCACATATTGAACTTATTACCAAACGTTTATTCATTAAGCATAAAAAGGTCTTCTTTCTGTTTTTAAGTAATTACTCATTATACGTAAATTAAGTCCAATTCAATACCAAACATGACTGCAAATCAATAAACTGTATCTTGTAGCGCAATCATCACTACATACCTAGTATAAAACGAAGTCGCTTTCTCTGTCCCTATATCCTTATGTATTGTAATGCCCGTTTTTCAGCAGAGCAACAGCTCTCTTGATTCGACTCAGACTCAGGACTCATGACTCTGGCGGTGCCAATCGCCAACGTCCTCAGCCGTCTGTATCTATTGAGGAAACGCAATGCTTGCGCGATTCATTGACGGATAACGCCATTTTTTTTTTTTTTTTTTTTTTAAGTAGGGGAAATGCCTTACGCATACCCGTCCACCGGGGGACGGACGGGTTATGTCGGACTCACCACTGGAAAGGTGGTATACCAGTGGCCCTACCGACTAAAACCCCTACTACTCCCTCTAATCGTCCTTTAGTGGGGAACACGGTGAATAGCGCCTGCCTGTTACGCGTTCCCCCGGACGGAGCCCGCCTGCACGGCGGGCCGGAAGCGACCCCCCCTTCGTGAGGGGAGGCCAGAAGGGACAGCCGAGGATGTCAAGCCGTCCCTACCAGGCAGCGGTGAAACCCGTGCAATGCTGGCGGCGGCACCCCCGTACCACGCGCTAGCTGGCCACCGTACGCAGGCCCTACTGGGCCCCAGCATACTTTAGAGGTATGTCCGGCTTGGGCTCAGGAGCGCAGCGTCCTAGCTGCTGAACTAAGAAGTGTTGTCACGCTGCCACGAGTGTTGGAAGCCATGGCGACAAGTAGACGGTGCTGGGCAGCAGTTGTCGCTTTTAGCGAAACTGTCATGCTGGACAAGGAATCCGCCGAGCGTTCAAGGGAGCTCGCAGACCCTAGCCGGCGGAGAAGACGACGCAGAGGCGCTGGCTTAATGCCTTAGTGCGTCCTCTTAGCCCTGTGGTTTGGGGCGTTAGAATTCGGCCAAGGTTCCCTCCCGCCTGTCGTAAGAGGCGACTAAAGGGGGCCCCGGGGTCGCCAGGAGTGCACATGGTGGAGACTGTGTGCTTCCATTGCACGAGCGATCCTGTGGAGGGCGGCGGTGCGGGGGGGCCTCGCACTGCCGTGAACACCCGTGGGTGTATGAGGGGAGGCATAACTCCCCTCGTGAGGAGCTGGGTTCCCAGCACAGCGCGCCAGGGGTCCACTGATAGAGTCCCTCACGGGGGTCCTCGGGGATTCCTGGTACCGCGCAGAAGATGGCCTCCGCGGAGTTTAGTGGGTATGCCCACGCCCACTGGGGTGGGTGAGCCCCACACTCCCCCGCTCCCGTACTCAGGGAGCGGGATAGTGCGTAAAAGCATTCTCCGCGTAAAAAAAAAAAAAAAAAAAAAAAAAAAAGGCCCTACTGGGCCCGCAACCACGAGCCACCCAAAGGGTGGCTCCGCTGCCGTAACCTTCGGTACGGCCCCGCCGGGCCGCGACACACAGGGGGGATCAGCCTCGGGTTACTGGCCCCCACCAACCGGTTGTGTGCCGCGGCCCCAGCCACGCGCCCCAAGGCGCCTGCAGGCCCAACTGGCCCCGCATCCCCGCGTCGCCCTTACGGGCCGCAGCGACCCTACTGGGCCCGCAACCACAAGCCACCCAAAGGGCGGCTTCGCTGCCGTAACCGACGGTACGGCCTCGCCGGGCCGCGACGCACAGGGGGGATCAGCCTCGGATCACTGGCCCCCACCAACCAGTTGTGCGCCGCGGCCCCAACCACGCGCCTCAAGGCGCCTGCAGGCCCCACTGGCCCCGCAGCCCCACGCCGCCCTTACGGGCCGCAGCGGGTGGGTGTCCAGTCCACCACGCTGCCACGCCTGGGTTCTCTTCGCTTCCCGGTGGTGCCCCTACCACCGGTACTAGGCCCCCTCGCCACGCCGAGGCGAGAACCCATGAGGGGGACGGATAACGCCATCTAGCTGTTGCCTTCATGCATTAAACATAATTTATTAAATTATTAATAATTACAGAATTTGGATAATTAGATTAATTCGGCGCGAGTGTGTCGCACCATTATCTGTAGGCTGTGCGTTCCCAAGCCGCGTCAGTCGGTAAAGAAAAAAAAAGAAATAACTGGGGAGGTAGTGTCATGGCCGGCGGGTTTAAATCTTTTGCTGGTCATGCCTAGCAGTTTGTATTTTTGCTGTGTAATTTCCCTTTGCAGTGTTAGAACCTCAGCAGGGTGTTTTAACCGAATAATTAGTGTGGTTGGTGCGGATATTTGTGCATTTAATGGGGATGCACAGTTACCCATTTATTTTTTACCTAAGGTGTAGGTAGGCTGTGCCACCGTCTAGGTAAGGAAATATTTAAGGGATATTTCCTGATTTCATGTTACGGGCTAGGAACAAGCGCATCTTCGCCGTTCCTCCTTGTTTTGTTGTGAACTTGCCCCAAAAAGGTGCAAAGATGTCTAACTTACCCCCGACGGGCCTAGAACAAACTGTCCTCCCTAACCCTTACTTTCTCTGGCTCAATTCCTCTCTAATTGAGTCCAGCTAAATATTTTATACTACAGTATGCCTAAATCTTTAAAACTATGCAACGGATTTTGATGCGGTTTTTCTTCATAGATAGTGATTAAAGTGGAAGGTTTACCTGTATAAAACAACGTCTCATTGCACCCGCACGAAGCCGGAGCGGGTCGCTAGTCAAATAACTGTATGCCTTAACTCCCCTCTATGCCTTTTAGCGGGTACGCATTTCACGCAACGACGCATTCGAAGTTACGTCTTGATAAATGGAACACGATGACATTTGGCAAGCTGTCTTCCCCCTTTGAACCAAGTAAGTAAGTATGATGCGTGCGTTAGGGCCACGCGAAGATTCGACGGGACGCCGTGACGATGGGACAACTTGAGGCTCCCACGAAGCCTGGGGAAATGGGTGAAATGGCCCACAATAGGCGGACCAATCAGCCGGTGCCACTGTCAGTGTCACCGATCTAAAAATAATAAGTATGACGCGTAATTGACTATGGAGTAATGTCTCACCTGAAAAGTGGCAACGGCAGTGTCGTCGCGCAGCCTGGACAGCATGAAGGCGTTAGGCAAGGAGGTGGCGGTCCGTAGATGCAGGCCTCGCAACGGCAGTCGAGCGGCCGGCCGCCGAGGCAGGGTACCCTCGCGCCAGGCCAGCAGGCAGCCGCTTCTGACGGCCGCGCGGACCCAGGCCCAGGAGACCGCGTCGTCATTGTAATACTGTCTGAGGACGCCTGTGGACAAGGAAAAGATGACATTTCATAAGTTTTCAGGAATGAAGATGTCCTTCACGGATGATGATCAGGCAAAAGACAAAATACAAACATGCTATATATGGATAAAACTAACCGCCTGAGCATTTGTTACATTATGGCATTAATGCTGTGGAACACTCCCTTGGTATTATGCAGTCACGCTGCCTCAGCAATACACGTCGCGACTGATTCTAATGGGGCTTTACCATGTTAAAATACTTTTGTACGGATTTTATAATCTCCTGCACCCTGCAGGTCACCAACAACACTAGCCAAAATTGGTTACGCAATGGGTAAAAAAAATGGGTGATGTGAGGCTCAAAGACCCTGCGCTTCTGTTCAAGCGAAATAATTTATAGACAGCTATCTCTTTTACTCATGCTACTGACTCTATCTGCTTCACTGCGCATTAATGAATTTATAGTATCATCTATAGATTGCGGGGACAGTTTCGGAAAGCCGATTACATGAACGTAACATTATAATAATTGACATTGATCAATGGTCTTACCTATTTGGTATCTCCAAATGGGATAATGTATCATTTCTATTTAATCCCATGTGATAGTTCATGACAAAAGGACTTATTTTTTGATGTATAATGTACGATGCATCACTCAACAACCACAGATATTTTGGTTTGGATATTTCCTTGGAAAAAACATGTGATAACTATACGTTACAAAATATGTTAGTAATAATCTTACAAATGTCAATTAAACGGGAAAATCTGTCGCAGAATGAGGAAAATATTGCATTATTTGTCGTAATACTTCATCATTACGTTTATTGCAATATGAGTACGTATTGTTGATTGACGCAAAATGTTAAGTGGAGCTCAAACTAAGCTCTGCGTGGTTGTGTAGAAACGCCATTTTATTTATTTATTATTGCACAACAGCATACTTGCAATCTTAATTATGTTTTGTAAACTATATCGCTAGATGCTTTAACACAGCCAAGTATGTGAAGAATGACCTGAGATATTATATTCCATCACTTCCACTGTCAATTTAAATCCCGGCTTTGAACGGATGAGTAGTTATTTAGTTACAATAAAAGCTTCGTTTTTGTTATATTTTTGTTTCGTAGTTTGCTGACTACGCTTTGTACAGTCAACGGCACATCAGGCTACACATTAAGTACCGCTTTTTGTCTTGCTCTCGCCAAATGTCATTTCTTTGCAATAGACAAAAGAGGACTAAAATAGCGTGATATGCCGTCCACCGTACATGTTTTTTATTGGTGCATATGAGAAAATAATATAACCTGTAATTAACAAATGTTGTGTAACTGCTGTGATATGCCTATTGTTGGTAACCAAATGTGAAAAAGTGAATGAAATAATAAAACCTAATAAAAAAACTTAAGACCTTAATCAAAATTCTCTTGTAATATTTAATCTATATCCTTACCCGTAAGTAAAACAAATTGCATACAAACATTATCTAGGTCGTAAAGACTGAGTCAACCAAATATCAGATCTAATTATTATTTCTGTTGTTGGTTACAAATAATAATTAACCGAGTCCATTTATTAGTCGGCATAATTAAAGAACGCCCACTAAGAATGTTATTAATAAAAATGAGCTTATTAATAACTATTTTAGTGCGGTTATCGAAACTTCCGCTCGAAACTGATTATAAGTTATTTGTGGTAAGAATATACCTAAAGTTTAAACAACAGTGACCGGAGGTCAGCAGGTCAGAATTCAGAAGGATGGGAAATAATTACAGTTATTGCCCTGTTTGGTAATTGGTTCCATCGGGCGTCATAAACCTCTGGTGCCAAAAGATATTGGGTTCGATACCCAGCGAGTATAATCATATTTAATTATTCGTGGAGCGAACATTTGTGTAAATTTAGTGTATGGGTATTTTATCTAAAATAAGGTATAAGGCCCCCAAGGTCAATAAAATAATTAAAAGATAAATAAGATGATGAATCATAGAATAAACTTGCATTGTAGAATCGAAAATATCTAAATCGGCCGTTGCTGACACTTTTTGATTACTATATCGAATGCGAAACATTCTGAGTCCAGTCCTTGTAAAGCGTTAAAATACTGTGACATTCTAGTATTACGAATCAGGTTAAATGCATCTCATTCAATAATCAAAAACGCATCAGGGGATTTGGTGAAAATTGCTACTTAGCCGGCGATATAAGGAAACAAAGAACATTCCTGCGCATGTGCTTCTCTGATGCATCATCAGAGTAAGTATTAAAATTAGAGTTTATAGACAGAAGCACTCTGATAGGCCGATGCGTACCGGCTCCTTTAGATCACATAAGGCCAGAGTGGGAGAGTTTGCTCGATTAAACGCCTAGAGCGCGTAAACACTGATAGAACATGGAAGAAAAATCGGTTCAAAGACCGGTTCCATCTTAGGCGCTACCACATACAAAATCGTGAGCGAATATAACTCGTACTATCTATATCTATAGCGCATATTATTTATATGAGATTTAAAGTAAAGTAGAAGTAAAAAATAATTTATTCAGTGGCACAGTACATTCAGTAAAATTATACATACAGAAATAAGAAAGTGTCACTGAAATGGCATTAGCTCAGCATACGATTTCGTTAGTCACTAGCCTGTTTCCTAGTCTCATAAAAGTATAGGTATTCCTTTTATATTGGTATAGATAGCAGTGACACAGATCCAGACATCACCACTCCAGCAGCGTTAGTTAATTAGTAAAGATACATAATATAAAACAAGCAAATCCTTGTCAGAGTCACATGTGGCGAACACTTGCAATTTGAGCGCAGCGGGGTACCGCTCCCACATTGGAGTTACAACCAAAATAAACTAACATTTGGAACGCGAGATAAAACTGTTACTGTAGTACTTATATCTGTGATAACTTGTAAGGCTAATTTGTCACTCGTTATCTTTTAAATACATAGTTTGTTACCATTTATACATTCATTGCAAAAAAAACAGTTTTATTTTTTGTTATTATTGGAGTGAAAAACTTATAGCACAGTTTTATGGTGACTTTAGTAACAACTTTTATAATCTTAGACGATCAATGTGGAAATAATTAAATCACAATTTACACCTACAACCTTCGGTCGTTTAGGCTAACCGGGGGCCTTAGGGCGGGTCGATAACATCTGACAGCAAAATCTTCTCAGAAGCCTTAGACCCCTCTAACAATTAGCACTGAGACCACGATACGTGTTGGTGTATGCTTGTAAGTACCACCTTATAGGTAGTAGATGTGAGTGTGGCGTGCAAACTACATTACAAACCCCCGAATTCACAAACGTCATTCAACGTTAAACATGCGCTCACGCTCATGTTGTCCTGTAAAACGTCAATAGAACTGAAAGGGACGGCTATACTTCTGTGGGATGCTCAACGTTGATTTGCGTGTGAATTCGCGGAAACGGCTGTTAATATTGAGTATAGGATCGCCATTTATTTTACATAAAGGTATTCTTTAAATAGCGTTCAAAGCGAGGAAATGAGATCATAAACTTATCATCTTTCATAATAAATAACAACAAGCGACCCATGCAATCAACTTTTTGCCTAGAAACCTTATCATTTTCAATGCAACAAAGTCGGAAGTATGTTGCACACAATGCAGAAATTATTGCAATGGAGTTAATGGTATGATTATCAAGCTTATTATTGTCAAGCTCATCCGGTTAGTGACAGTTACTACAGTACAGAGACCGGGCGATCCGCTATGCTATTTCGATTAGCGCCAAATCTCATCTCGGTCGTGGTGAGTGATGTTTAAATTCAATCTCATTGCGACTGTGATCGTTTGCGCGAAAGGAACTAGCCCCCGAATTCACAAACGACAATCAACGCTAAGCACGCGCTTACGATCACGGACAGCGTGGACACGGACCTTTCAGTTCTATTGTCATTTTACGGGACAGCATGAGGGTAAGCGCGTGCTTAGCGTTGATCGACTTTTGTGAATTCGGGGGTAAGCCAAATAACATTTTAGAAATATTTACGTACCTACATAAAATGAGGGAAAACACTAATTCAAAGCGAAGCGTATTCATGATTGAAGTAATTACTTCAATCGCTCGGTGCTTTGTAAGCACCGAGATGTGAGATGACATTAGCCGGAATGCCCCAGTTCATTACGATCCTCGTAATCCTCTCCATTCTTTCTTTCTTTCTTAATCCTCTCTTCTCACTTAAAGCTCAGCAGCTCTTATCCTTTTAGCAGTAACTTTTTGTCCCATTGGCACCATTGTGGGACGACATAAATGTTCAAGGTCATCTTAACTTTGAACAACGTTAAATAATTCAAGAGCTGTTAACAGATTTATTGTAACAATAAAAGTTTCAAAAATACGTTGACCAATTTGAATTTAAATTAACTTTAACCTTGTCATGCGTACGTGACAGTTATATCAAGTTGGATGGTCATTTATTCTTATTCGAACAAGTTGTCCAGTGCGTCTCCTGCTTAGAGGTGACGTCCGTTTTTTAGGGTTCGGTAGCTCAGAAGATAAAAGATTTAGAAGGAACTTTGTTATGATCAATCTGTTCGTTCAAGAAACGCGTGGACGTATCAAACTGAAAATAGAAGCAAATAGGTATGGTACTCTTATCTGAAATTATTTGGAGCAGTGAAAAAATCAACCTTCACAAGTCGAACCATCCGTTTTTGCCGCATATTTAATTTAGCTCACAAGGGAATCACAAATATCAAGTTCGTACGGAACCATCTGAGCGCACTCTGAGTCGCAGTTGACCAGACTTTTCTTTCTTTGTCCTACACGACGTTTGTTATCCTGAATTTAGAAACGTTATTCAAGCATCCCTCGTTTTCAGTCCTACTGGCATTACCTATATAAAGTTTTTTCAGCTCTTACGTTTGGGATTTGAGGATCAAACCTTAAACAACAAACGAACAATCATCACCAGCAGAACCACTTGTCCCCTGAAACATTAAGATTCGACGGAAGAAACAAATCACACTGGCCAAACCGAATGAATGATGTCCGCTGACATTACTCGACATTGGCTAAAACCTTGGCTAAATCAATAGGTTGTTTAACCCCTGTATTATTTTTATTATAATATCAGTCCTGTATTCAGTTTTCACAAACAACACTGAGTTCTTGACTTTGGGTTCGGTTGAGTTGGCTTGGAATCCGGTAGTCCCGAGATCAAATCTGTCCGGTGCACACCTAGGTACCTACCTACTTTGTGTTCATTGCACCGGTAAACACCGACATAAAACCCAAGCAACCTGGATCGTCGATAGGCTCGCCCCTTACCACGTTGGGTTCAAATTACCTTGGCGAAAAGTGGGTTTCTGAATGTTCCGTTCACCATGACGGCAACAATCAGTGTGCCTCTGAATAACCCGTTAGGGATATGGTCGTGAGGGTTACGTATGTTATATCAAGCTGTATGCTTTACGATGACGAGATGACAGGTGTCATCTGCGTCATCGTGAAGCTACGTCCGTGTGTTTGAAGCGAAAGGAAATAAAAACTGAGCTATAGTCCGATCGCGTTAAGAATGCAGAGATTTTTAAATTTAATTCTGCCGCACCAAAAAAACTCAGATACACAACCTTTGCGTTCGAAAGTATGCGTTCAGCTGGTCATAGTGGACTTGGCTTTGTAACTAGAAACGATTTGATTGCTAAGGGGGCGTGCTAGGTCGAAGGACATGTATGAAATCACTGCATTCTTAACGTGAACGGACTATAGGTACCTACCTACCAACTTTGATTGAGTAATGGTCTACAAATCCACAGGCTCAAGTCCTTTTACACACGGTGTGGCAACTAGTTTAGTGGGTAGGAACCTGCGTAGTAGGTAGCTATTAAGTATTGACATTTGGCGCCGACTTCAATTAAAATATTACAATAACAGGTGATGCAAAAAGTATCGACCGATCGTACAACTGGTCGTCAGAGGTCCGTGCGTCCTATCAACCGCACACCTTGTCTGTTATTATTCTATCCTACTAACCTACCTACCTATTGGATTTATCTAATTAAGTAGGTAATTTGGTAGTGGTGGAAGAGACTTGAAGCCCTCATAATAAAACTAGCAAATACCTACCAAGTCTGGACGCCTCTCTGATGTATTTTATTTGGCACATCAACAATGGGTATAAACTCATCATATAGAATTTTCATGAAAAAGATCCATGTGCAGCTGTGGACTAGGTAGGTACCTACAACAAGCTGATGATGATGATGGCAGCATGACAGTTTAACAAAATTTTAGAATTTTTACCACAGAAGTTAAGTTGTGGTTGAATTAAAATGTAACCTAATTTCAAAACCAGTTGTCGTCGTCGGCCTTTGTTTTGATTTACATAACGACCCTAATCAACATAATATCTAACAACGGTTTGTTATAAATTTACCTTACTGGTTACTTATCGGAATTCTGCATGACAACCTCTAATAACATTTCACTAAATAACAAGCCCGAGGCTAGGTTCTGTTATTGCACCAGCTGGCTGGCTTACTGGATAACACGGCTAACAACGAAATACCTACCTACGTAGGTAGGTACCTACTACGGTTGGATTAGATTTAATGCCCAGAGTTGATAGGCGTCCAGATTTTGGCGAGTTGTGAGTTTTTCAGAGGTAGGTAAGTAGGCTAGATAGATATCAACAGACTTCGTTCTGTTGTCAATAATCAGTGTCACGTGACCGGTAGAAACAGTTGCTAAGGAAAACTTATTTGTTGTTTTTCACTATATTCCTAGCATTTTCTCATGCTTACTCACCTTTCAAACCTTCTCTTGACCTTCAAAAATATTTCAGAATCTAAATTAGCCAAATCGGTCAAGTGGTTCTCGAGTTTTAGTGAGACTAACGAACACAAGATGTGGCAACGACGTAGGTACCTACATAAGTAGGTAGAAGCATCTAAAAATGTTCTTAGTTTTTGATTGACTAATTTCCCTCTACCTGGGCCTGTGCCCAGCAGTGGGTGGGTATATAGGCCGTTCATTATTATTATTATTTTAATTTCCTACTAGGAAGGTAGGTAGGTAGGTATTTCCTCTGGGTGTTGCAATATGCGAAGCCGCAGACGCGGCGGCAGTGGCAGCACCCACGTCTATCTAGTTGGCATTACCTATACCTAACTTCAAATTAGGTACCTACCCATCTCAATGTCAATCAATGAAGAATTTTATGAAATTTGTAACTGAAGAATACCTACCAGCAAGACATCAAATATGCGCTGACCAAATATCTATTATTGTAATAAATAAATAAACAACTACGGGATCTATCTGGAGTCAGGATGCAGAATGTATAAATACTGATTACCTACCTACTAGAGACCTACCAGATATTATGAGAAGCTCCCTAGCTAGCAGGACCTTCATCATTTTACAAGCAAAATCTATACCTATTTCATAATTACATTGAAAATAAAAGTGAATCAGAGCAAATCAAGACATTCAACCAACCTGATATCCTCAAATTGGGATCTGCAGGCGTCGGCACTGGTCCCGGTGTCAACTCAGGGTGCAATTTCCTCAACCCGGCCACCACTCGTGGCGCCGGCGACTGCTCCCCCACGAGCATTTCACAACATTGTTGTACAAACTAAATCACGACACCACAAACAAAACATCACAAAAGTGATTTACTATTTTCTCTGTTCACTAAATATCACAGGTCCAAAATTCCAGTTTGAAATTCACGACTCAAAGTGTAACTGTCAAAATATTTCGTTTTAAAAAAACGTCGAAAAAGTTCGTTAGTCGCGCGCGTCTTTTGACGTTTCGTTTCACTACAGTCGCAGCAACGACTGGCCCGATGACTGGCCGGCGCGGTTATGAATGAATGAATCTGATTTGCTTACCCCACTACGACTGCTACTACGAGCAAACAAAAACAGACAATGGCCGGTGTTTGCATACACGCTCACACACCGAGTAAGTAACGCCATCAAGCGGCGAGTAGAACAATCATTTTTTTATAATTAGCATGACAGCTGTTTACAGCGACATCTGTTGTCAAGTAGTTACTGCAAAAAAAGCACGAACTGAAGCTGAGTTCTGAGCACGCTAGTTAACTAGCATGCTAAATATACTAAGCACGCTAGTAAACAATCGGTTTAGGGCCGGCACCCACTATCGGCATCGGCACGCTTCAGGATTTTAAGGTGGCAAATAGCAATATACTTTAACATTATGGCAATAAAGTACAAATTTCCGTGATGTGTTCTCGTAAAAACAAAATGCATTTGTTCTGTTTCTGTTTCGGCATTTACTACTTTATTGCCATTATGTTAGAGTATATTACTATTTGCCACCTAAGGGCCGGCGCCGACTATCGGCATCGGCACGCTTCAGGCTTTTAAGGTGGCAAATAGTAATATACTCTAACACAATGGCAATAAAGTAGAAAATGCCGAAACAGAAACAGAACAAATGCATTTTGTTTTTACGAGAACACATCACGGAAATTTCTACTTTATTGCTATTATGTTAGAGTATATTACTATTTGCCACCTTAAAAGCCTGAAGCGTGCCGATGCCGATAGTTGGCGCCGGCCCTTAAAAGCCTGAAGCGTGCCGATGCCGATAGTGGGCGCCGGCCCTTAAAAGCACGCTCAAGCATGCTATGATATTAAGCACTTCGGTAAACTGGCAAGCAAGTGTCATCTGCCACAACGTTCCTAAACTAAAATGTTCGAACTATATAATTGTTAAGTAGATGGCACTGTGAAAGTAGTTCAAGTTGTACTAGATGTCGCTAGCTGTAGCATTTCTCAATCCAACCGTACTACGGTAGGTATTGATGATTTTCACGAAGTTATTTTTAGTCTTTTACAGACTAGGAAGTTTTATATACCTATTATTGTTCAACAATCTATCATAAATCTCTCCTTTGAAGCAAAAGAAGCTTCTCAAACATATAGGTATTTGTATTTAGTTTACCTACTTTACATAAGCTGCAACTCTCATGGCAAATCACCCGGGCTTTGTGGTCGTCGATCATTAGGTAGGTAATGCAAGTGTGATGATTCCAGTACTACCTATAACATTTATCAACCTTCAATATGTAGTATGTGAAGGGATAACTTTCAATGAAGTGGCAAGTCGATCCCCGCAGAATTTAGGCAAGTTCGGTATGGGTGGTGTTAAGGTGACCAGCCTTGAAGGCAATGCCCGGCGACATGTGGAATGTATTGGAATAGGCATTTTGACTTGGCGATTTTGACAATTCCGACCGCCTTTTGCTATGCTTCAGGTAATTTCACTCAGGTACGCTTTGGGCTTTTTAACTACCTACCTACGTCTCCAGAGTAGGTAAGAGTAGAGTAGAGGTACCTAAGTAGGTGATGTGATGTTAGTTGGAATCGCTAGTCTGGTGTTTAGGAAGCAACATGTTTTCATTTCATGGAATTAACTACTCCATTTATTAGGAAAGGTAAGGAAAAAAATATTTCTTAGCAAAAATATTTTATTAAATTATAATATTTTGTCAATTTAATCAAATCTAACCTAAAATATTTTTTTGATAGTGTTCAATTACCGTCAGACAAATTATTGGAAGACTACAGAATTATCATCGAGATTGAACATTTCCATTAAGACATCGAGATCAAACAAATGGCACATAAATAGAATTTGAAATTACAATATTAACTAAGTCAAATTTAAGATCTAAAACGCAAACTTAATTTTAAGGCACGGGTGTAAAACAATGCGTTACATAAACATACGTATAAGTTAAAACAAATTAAAGCTTTGTCATGGAAGAAACTATTAATATCACAATGTGCGAGGAGATGCGTGTGCGCAGGTCACCACGGGCGCCACTTGGTGTCCTCGTCGGCCGGTGGTCCGTCGCCGAGACGATCTTTTTTCTCCGCGTAAAAAGCCTCGAGCTGTCGCTTCGCCTCCTCACGCTTTTTGTACTCCTGGTACTCAATCAATTTCCTTTTCTTTTTAGGTGGTAGGTTGCTGTAATCCATCGGCGATTCGCAGTGTTCCGGAACAATAGCCTCAACTTTGCTCTCGGGAGGTGTCGTGTCCAATTGATTCGAGGTCGGACACGCTGGCTTTTTTGGCGAAGGCTCCAGCGGCTTAGAAGGCGACCTGAACTTCCTCAAGTCCAACGTATCGTTGCTCGGGACATTCGCAGGCGAGTACTGATATACGAGATCGCTTCTACATACTTCGTCTTTGTATAAATATTTTGAATCAGCCGGTGACACCGCGCTTGTGTTTACATCCGCGCTGATTGGCTCGTTGCCTCGCTTGTCCATTATGTGCTGTCTTATCTTCTGAAGAATAACATCTTTGGCTTCTGCCGGTACCCTGTTGAAATATGCGCCATTTCTATGACCACTGGATCCGTTCATATGTTCTGCAATGTGAAGCGGCGGGGACAACTTGTCAACAGTTGTGAGTAAACCGCTGATCGGTGGAGTCGGCTTATGTATTACCCTTGGGTTAGGTGCAGAGTATGCCCATTGCTTAGATGCGCTGTCTCCGGAGTAGACTGAATCCTCAGCGTCAGATGAAGATCGCTCATGGTCGCTATAGTAATGTTGTCTGTCAGATACTACAGAAGACGGTGATGTAGGTGGGGAAAAGGGCGGCCTTTCTGGCACTTGAATGGTAAGAGGTTGAACAGTAATCAGTCTTGATAAATGACTTACTAAGCTTTGACTGACTTTGGGTTCTAAGTCAGGTACCGACATGATAAACCGGCACGCCTCCGCGGCGCATTGTCCGAAACCAGCTTGAAATTTCTTCGCTTCCAAAACCGGATCCTTGGGGCTGTGCAGCTTTGTAAGATGATTAACGGTTAACTCAAGGATATCTGCCTTTTCCAACTTGCTTAAGTTGTCGTCATCGATCTGTGGACAAAAGAAGAAAAAACAATTGAGCAGGTGCAAGCAAAGTTTCCCACGGTACTGGTGCGCGGACGTCACATTCATAACTATAGAATAGAGAGAGATATAGACTGTTTATTAATGGAACTTGTACTTTTATAATCCAGTTTTGCGTCGGGCAGAATAGGCACCCGTGCAATAAACAGAAGGACGACCGGTCTGCGATAAAAATAAATACCGTGTGAATGAATGATGGATGCCGTTTTGATGAACACTGCGTAAAGAGGTTTATTTTTTCCTCTTCAATTAAGTCTATCGTGTAAGAACTGATGGGATGCACTAATGACTATTAT
The DNA here is from genome assembly GCA_950022985.1 of Udea ferrugalis. Classification (NCBI taxonomy): domain Eukaryota; kingdom Metazoa; phylum Arthropoda; class Insecta; order Lepidoptera; family Crambidae; genus Udea; species Udea ferrugalis. The sequence goes on along the minus strand of OX465532.1, from coordinate 11,211,733 downwards.
TTTGTTTTTATTTAGTAGTAAAAAGGTTTATTACTCACCTCTAAGGCTCCGACCATCAGGTCTTTGAGTTCATCTAAGCATCGGTTGATGCGCGCGCGTCGTTTTCGTTCTAAAAGTGGTTTTGTGATCTTCTTGTACTTTGCCGTTTTCGACAGAGGGGCTGGATCGGCTGACATTTTGATTTACTCCTGATAAAACAAATGAAAATATTTGTCAAAAACCTTCACTATTGACTTTGTTTTGTTTTTTTTCGTTTTCTTTAATTGATTAATGTTGGTAGAATCTGTAAATAATTTGTGTCATTGAAAGTAGCAAGTTTAACCACAACACATTCATAGATTTAACCTAATTTATGTTTATTTACAAACATTCGTAATTGAATCAATAATAAATAATTTAAATACACAACATGAAATTGAACACTTAAGTATATTCCCTAAAAACGTTTATCAAGAATGCCTAAGAGATTGAGTTACTACTAAAACACCAATAAAAATTAAAAACTGCACAATCAACTTACCTTAAATTTTAACTCAACACTCGAACTTTAACTGAACTTGCAACACTAATCGCTACGCAGCACGCGCGTACGGCACCGCGGTCGAGCACACACTGCCTGAAAAAAGCCTTCGCCTTCGCCCCGCGCATGCGCCCCCGCCCCCGCCCCGCGCCCCCGCCTCGCGCCCCTCGCGCCCTAGCCCTGCCATTCATGTGCGCGGGAGCACGTGTGGCCCAGCGATCGAGTTTCGAGCATGCGTAACGCGTTCTTGGGAATGTGTTTTTTCTATGACTTATTACCACGGCTTTTGATGGAATTTGTAATATTTTGTTATCGGCGTGTTGGTTTTTTGGGAGTCATGCGTGAGGGCGAGTTGGTATGGGATATTTCTTACATACTCTTTAGCATTGTGATACCTACCTACATTTTTTTCTAAGTTCTTGGTTGGTTGGTCCTTTTTATAGACTTATGAAATGTAGTAGGTAATAAACAAAAGAAAAGAAAACAACTGGGGCTTAGATTGATCGATCATTGATTAAAGTATTATTATTAGGTAATACCTACTTATTATATACTGTTTGTATACTGTTTATTTGATGTGCAATTAATAGTTTCGTATCTTATATCTTTAAAATGTAAAAACTCTACTTTAAGTAAATGTGTCACAGTTCATTAAACCTTAAAATAGAAAACCGCACGTGGTTCTTAATTTTTTTAATGTTAACAACAGTTATGTTTGCTTATTTTAGGCAAAACCTTTTTTGTCAGAACCTTTATCCATCAGCTCGTAAATGCTTCAAAGGAGCCGCTAATTGCAAGCATCAGTTATTTAATTACTCTGACTTTCCGCATAGATACTTTTTTTGTTGTTGTTTTGTTATGTTAGCCAGGTATAGATACATTTATTAAGCATCCTTCATCCCTGTCGATCTTATTAAAGTGGAAGTGAAATGAAGGCTTTCGTTGCTGGCATTATGAGTTACCCAATTTACCTATTAACCCAATGCCTTTTTGGAATAGCCTAAGCCTAGGTAGGTCTGTGGTATTTTAGGGACTCTCAAAGTCAGCCTATAGTCTGATGATTCTCGTGACAGTAACTTCTATTATTTTCCATAATGTTTGTAGGTACCTACTCTGATTAGATTGTGTGTTTTTCAGACCTAAAAAGAACTCATGCTTATGATAGTAGGTAGCTACCTACCTGATATTGAGCAAGTGAATATTAATATTGTACTCAACTCGTTCAAGTATAATGGATTTACAAAAATGTTAATCTCTGTACAAGCAACAGGATCGTTCTTCACGTCCTTGATTTCATTCTTAAAAAATGACCGTCGGTATTTTCAAAAGGGAGAGCTTAAAAACCGTTCAGCAAAATAATGAGAAACGTGTATCTCAGTTATCTCTCGACCGCTAGCCGACCTCGACTTTGGCGGTGAAGCTGAAAGATTAACGCTGACATAGACAAAAGACTGGTACAAAAACCCCGCCATAATAAACGGCACGGACGAAAATGGGACACTTTTAAGATGGCCGCCATTTTTGGGGGCAGGTAGCGCGCGCGCCGATATGGGTTTTCTTTTGTCGTAATGGTTCGCTTTTAGACTGTTGAATAATAAAGTTGCCGTTTAGGAACGAAATTACAGTAAAATAACGTTGTATTAAAAATACCATAAGTCACATAAACATAGGTACGTTCTAGGCTGTGTCCCAGACGGGGTGGTCAGAGGAACACTGATTGTTGCAGTCACGGTGAAGGGAACAAATTCAGAACTGGCCTAACATATTGGGTTCAAATTCGCTGCCGGGCGAGTCGCTCTTTAGGTCAAGCCTAACACCGTTATCTGGGTTGCTTAGGGTTTTGATCGGTTTTTTTACCACCATTTAGGATTTGAACACTGAATCTCGTGGACTCCGACTTAGATTTATTAGTGATTACCCCGTGGGCCACGGCGTTTTATTCTCCTCTGATGTAGGTATCATAACCTAAAAGACAAACAATGGTCAAAATATAGTACGCATCAAAAGGATGTGTGCGTACGAGAGGTCAAATATTGGGTTTCCAAGACTCATATTCAACATATCGACACGTTCTTAAGTTGTTACAAGCGTATGACTCAGTCATTATTTTATTTACAGCTAGGCAGCCAACTGTTCTCAATCTCACCTGAAAGTAAATGATGATGTGGTCAATGATGGTACATGTCTGCATCCTGCATCTTATGTGAGCCATTTAATCATCCCTGACTACATGTTCCAGATGTGCTGCATCATGCTGAATCATGATGACCAATCAAACCGTAAGGAGACATCCGCTGTAATTCCCAAAGACTAACAAATAAGATTTACCGAAAATTCCCCTTCAAAGATAACTCAACATTGTAAAAAAATACATTTAATCTCTACAATCTCTCTATCGGGGTGCCCTTGGCGCAGTTGTGACAGTGATCGGCGAAGATCACTTTTGTAAAGCAACTCACACTGGGTCGGAAATGGAATGGGTGACCACCCGGATCGAAACTTAGTGGTGTATTTTTTGGGCATCTTCATGCTTCGGAAGGCACGTCAAGCAGTTGGTCCCGGTTGACGTCGTTAGATGTCAGTCGTTAAGCCTAGTCAGAGGCCTTAGGGCGGCTTAATAACATCTGTAATTAAGGTTGCTCACTCACCTTACACCCCTCCAACAATCCGCACTGAGTTGGAGTATGGCTCGTTCCACCTCATAGTTGAGGTGAGGCCTGTGCCTAGCAGTGGGACGTAAATAGGCCGTTTATGTTAATCTCTACAAAATACATACATCTAAGAAAACATGTCGCCGAAACCCGTCATCATAATGTATGGGTAATTAAGTACAGGCAAAGAAACATTACCTAAGCACAAGAGTACTTTCATAAAGATACAAGTTTGTAAACCTCAATGATATGCATTATACAGGTGTTCACATGTAATCTAATAGGTATATTTCTAGGTAATTGCTTTATATGGACGTCAGACTCGTAGGAAACTGTTACATCATAATATTATTATGTATAGAAACAACAATGTAGGATGTAAAAACGAAGTTAAGTAAAGTAAGTTAAGAAGTTATGTTCTAAGTAAGTAAGAAATCACTCCACAATCTAAAACTTAGATTATTTTGATCATGATATTGCTACAAGCAACGGGTTATGTTTATCAAATGCCCAGTCCCAGTCGGTATATGAAAAAACATATGACCTGATCTGGTTATAGAATCCAGGACACCAGACTTTACGATCAACGCGTTAAAAGCGTTATAATCATGAAATTAAACTCTGGGGTTACCACAAAGTTAAAATCAGTAGATACTCAAGTTATCTTAACTTTTTGTGTGGTCAACTAATATTTAGGCAGGTTGACAAAGTGGTTGAACAAGCGGAAGTAAGTCCTGAATTTCTGCAAACACAACAGAGAAAATAGTGCAATAAACAAAGCAACTAAAATCATTGGAACTTAGGATAACTCAAATGATGATCAAGCATCATTCGATTTACATAATCGAACCGGATCAGTAATTATCACAAATCCAGGCTAAGCATCCAAAACCCAAAATATCCCCTTGACTAATCCAATCTAAACCGCTTTCCTGGTGAACCCTCTCGTTTGCCAAAATCAGTCAAACAATCCCACACGGCAAAGTGGAATAAAAACCCAAAGAAAACTGCCTGTAATCATCATATCCAACACATTTTCTAACGAAACGCAATCAAATCAAACGTCATAAATACGTCACCTAGGTAAAACATGAAACGTCATGACAATTACCTATCAATGACGATAACACGAGTTCTAGATCAACAACAATGATGAGTCATGCCGTGAGACTGGTCGGACGAGAATTACTTACGCAACTGATCAACGTTAGGTGTAATCTATACACAGTCTCTCTATTTTTATCATAGAGTAGGCATCAGGACCATGTGACCTTGCAAGGCGGTCAAATGTAAATCTATACTAATAAGTATTACAAACATTAAAGAAGAAAGATAGAAAGATTTTGGTGTGATTTGTGTTTGTAACGAAAAACTCAAAAACGTAATTTTTTGTTTATCTAATAAATCTAGTGTGAATTGGCAATGTGTAAGTTATATCTCTGATCGACCCTCAGATCACAGTTATCGTCATCGACGCCTTCAAAACAATCATTCGTCAACTCATCATCATCGATACCGTCATTGGCTTGATTTTACTTGTAAAAGCGTCACACAAGATTAAAATGTTGATTCGTCACGACAATATCCAAGTTATTGTCCACTTCTCGCGAGAATTGTACTTAAGCTAGGTATTATAAGGAAATTATGGACTGGACTATGGATTAGACACATAATCTCTTATGTAGATAGTAATTTTACAATTCAGGTATTATCACTATAAAGCGATTTCTGCCCATACACCTTTGGTAGAGAAGTTTCTACAGAACAATGAGTTAAGCTGCTACGCATTTATGATGTGATATACATTATCGCTCATCAACTTTTCCCGGCTAACCAGTTTTCAAAATATACTCACTAGGGACTGCCCCTTAAACTAAATGTCACCTGTGAAGAACCTCAGAAATCAATCTATCATCATCAGGTGTTAAATCTCTAGGAACGTAAACAAGGCAAAGCGTCATCAACAACGTCATTGAGATAAACATCATCACGACTTTTGCAGGTCAATGTGTAAAACGCAATATCTGAGATTTTAGGTAACATAGAGACCATGAAGTATTTTATTGGGTTATTAGCTAAAAACCTAGTTGATCCTGAATTAAATGATAGCCGATAAGATACAGATACAACATACAACTACCTCATGGTTTGGTTGGTTCATGAAGTTTCCTTTTAATTTTGAACCTTATTTGTATCCATGATAATACAATGACGAGTAAAAATAAGCAGCCACTTAAAAATGATGACAATTTAAAATCTGTAAAAGACTGTGCTTAAATACCCAGTAATCCAATTTTTAACACATTTTACTTCAACAGACTAATCCAGACTTACATAACGACCTTTACGCAAGTCACTTAGTTCACCAAGTACCTAGCCAAGATATTATTTTTTTCGTCTATGAAGGAATGTCGAATCTAACAGCTTGTTTATATATTTCGTAATAAAATCACATCACATATTTATAAATTGTTACGTTATGTGGTTTTAGTGACTAACCTTTTAGTCGGAGATACACCTTCTAGACTTTAATAACACGACGCGATAATTATGTGTGACGCACATATGAGTCACAGTTGACCGCGCGATGCTGCGCATGTTGAGTGTCGAGAATGCCCAACGCGGTTCTCGGTAGGGGTCACCTTTTTCGCGGTATTAAGTTAAATACCACTACATTGGTTTTGTTGTGAATACTACGTCACTGTGAATAAACATTCAAATGGTATCGGGGTCTAAAAGTAATATCGGTCCGGTTTAGTCATGATTGTTTACGGAAAACCACATGAGGCGTTTTGGAGAGTTTTATCTCCGCCATATCCGTATTTTGCTAACTGTAGTACGCTGAGTGGACTTAAGGATGTGATTGTGACTAGCCAGATAGTATTCTCAAGTTAACGAGTCATTTTTCCATTAAGTACATCAAGTGCCTACACATCTATACATCTATAAATCTGTAGAGAGGCCAATTCTGTACACGAAATAAATTTAAAAAAAAACTATCAAGGGGTGATTAGGGATCGCTACTGATGCCAAAAATGCAATCAGTAAAATTTTTGTCTGCCTGTCTTTCTTTCTGTCTGTCTGTCTGTCTACTGTATGTTCGTTATAGAAACAAAAACTACTAGACGGATTTTAACGAAATTTGGCACAATTATTCTTCATACTCTTAGGCAGGTTTAATAGGAGCAGAGCAGTGAAGGGTAACATTGGGAAAACGGGAAGTTACTCCATTTTGTACACGTAAAAACTACTAGATGGATTTAAATGAAACTCTACAGTAATATAGTTTATGCATCTGCAATTATGCGGCTACAATTTATAAACATATATCACATTTTTTTAACTCAAGTCCACGCGGACGAAGTCGAGAAGAGAAGAGTCTACACATAATTTTCTCGTAGAGTAGAAGACTCGGTAGAAAGAAAGTCAATTTATTAATTTCAACTCTTCTAGTAGGTATAACTTCATGACACGCCATAAGTGCTTGTAAAGATTTTTTTTACATGTACTGCGCGATTCCCGCACTGTATCTACCTAACATTTGTGTGCATGTACATTGTCTGTTTGTACTGGTCTGGGGGTTTCAAATGTGATATTAAGTCTGAATTTACAAGATAAATGGATTAAGTATGTGATTACCCGTCGTCTAGTATCTCATGGAACACATCACGGATCACGGAAGGCACGTTAAACAGTTGGTCCCGGTTGACGTCGCCAGATGTCAGTCATTAAGCTTAGTCAGAGGCCCTAGGGCGGCTTGATAACATCTGACATAAGGTTGCTCACTAACCTTACACCCCTCCAACAATCCGCACTGAGCCCGCGTGGTTGGAGTATGGCTCATTCCACCTCATAGTTGAGGTGAGGCCTGTGCCCAGCAGTGGGACGTATATAGGCCGTTTATGTAGTATCTCATGGCACAAGCAGTTATTTGCTGTGTAGATGGCACTGTGTGGATTTATGTCCAGTGACATTTATTTTCATGAAGTGTCAATTATTTCTAATATTTAGATAGTTGGCAGATCATGTTCCATCATACTTTTTAACTCATATACGTAAGTTTCCTATTCAAAGTTTAGCTATTAACTTACCAATTGGATTTTTGAACTGGAATCGACAAACTAATTGGATAATTCAAGATTTTATTGAATTAATTTGACATCCTTCCGGAGCCGGTGGTAGAGTCACATTGTGGGCTTGTATTTTATGTATTGTTTAAATATAGTCTTAATAAGTGTATGTTTACTAAGTGGTTAAAATTAAGATTCTTGACGATTTAAAAGTACTGTGCAATGGTCTACTTGAATTAAAAAAATATTGAATTTGATTTTACATCAGATACCAACTAAGTAAGTAATATTGAATTTAAAAAGTGACACTAATAAATATAAATAAATTGATATCAAAATATGATAACAATTCATATCAAAATGTTACTTTCGGCAGAACTTACGATTACGGCATAATATGCGTATTTTATGATTCCTGCCATTAAGTGAACGTTAGTTCAATAATCTTGACTGTAGAGTTAAGACATGATTTTATTCGCGTTGACATAATCTACGATGAAACCTCAGCAATATGAAATCCAATAAGACTAAATGTCCTCTGCAGCCGTTCTCTAAGCTATTATAAGATTATTGAATTAATTAATGGAAAATTTACATTGCAATCGCCCTCGTGTTCGATCCGGTAGTAGAAACCAGTGGAGCTATTTTTCCACTGCAGTTAATGTATGATACATTTAAATCAAATTGCGTTAACGATGCATGTATGATAAAGGGCTTCTTGAGAGATTTTTTATATCAATACAATTCTTCCCGGGTGCATTCACTGTTAAAAAAACGTGTTTACTGTGGCAAACAGTGTCAATCCCTGGGAATGGAATGGATTTAGAAAAAATACATATCAGGAAAAAAGTCAGGACCAACTAGTCATCTTTCAACAATAAATCCACGTAAGGTGTCATATCTAAATATGTTTTTTTAGACTCTGCAAGAAAAGTAACAAGGAATAAGACTTATCATTCACCTAACTCAGCCCTTTTTTTGTCATAACACTCATATTAACTGGCAAACTTTTCGTCCCGATAATAGACACCGGCACGTGCCAGGTCGCTTGTCTTCCCAAACATTATATCTGATGGCCTTCTCCAAGAAACAGCCTAGTCCGATGTCCGTGCCCCCCTCTGGGGCGCCCTTAGTCGCTTAGCCCTTACTACAAATATTAGGGAGGGAATCCTCTGCGCTCACCCTGCAGTCCGGTAGAGCTGTCAATGCCATCAGTGGGTAAAACTGGAAAACTGACAACTTCTTCATTATTTCTATGAAAACTCCAACAACGTTAATGTGACAAAGCACAAATGTTCTTATTCGGAAATAGGCGTCAAGCTCAGTACTGGTAGTTTATGCAGCTTACTTTCTGAGGCTTTAGATCGCGAGATCTGAGAAAAATTACCAAAAACAACTTTTGCTTAGTTACTAGGCGAGCTACTGGTTTGAACTCTGCTTCGGTGGACATTTAAAAATTAAAAACAAATACATCGAACGCTATGACATCATCCTTCCGAATTAGAACAAACCGCTGTCGCATCGCGTATTTCGAATCTACACCTTATCACGTAAAAATATACTCTACTTAGAAGTTATGTGTGGGAAATATCACTATTCATTAGTGTTGATGTCTTTCGTTGCCTGTTATAATTTGGCGTTTCTTGAGTTTTTTGGTAAGCTTTCTTTAACTTTATAAAAGTTCAACAGCAATTAGTCTTTCACTGTAGTTTTAGAATTGCTCAATCAGTAAATATCTGTTTGGTCACTCTTAGCTTAGGTGGTAGCCTACATGGTTCTGATTCTAACCACATCATCACTCAAGATCAAGGCGTTCACTCCGGTGCAACATTTACAAAGGGTTATTTAATTTGAAGAGGTTAGATAGCTAATCAGAACGTTAGATTTTCCAGCTTTTCTGTATTTTTTACAGAAGAATGTGATGCTTGAAATCCTCAAAACAAAGTACGTCCTTACGTTTCTTTAAAGTCTAACGAGACATCCTGGTGTAATCACAAACCAATGACCGCCCCCTCCGACTTAAGAAAAATTGCACTGAAGTTTTTCATTTCCTTATACGAAAACACACGTGACCTCAGCGCAATCTCAGCGGTCACGAAGGCGTTAAAATGATCTACAGATTGCAAATACGCGGCCACACATGCTACTCCAGGCGCAGGCGCGTGTGAACACGCGACCAGACTTTTCCCACGCGTGCCATAGATAACGCAGACGCCCACGCGTGGCTTTCGGCGTCCTTACGTTAATGATAATGAAGTAATTATGTACTCAGTGATTTATACCAGCGCTAGTGGTATTTATAATAATTCAAGAGCTCTGAACTTAAACCCCTAGTCAAAGACAGAAGTACCATAGAGGGTGTTGGCCCAGTGGGCAAGCATTTGGGCTTGGAAACGGAGTGTTACCAAGTGCAAGTCTGGCCCGGAACCCAAACTCTGCGTTCACTGTACAATTTTCGGCTAACTCTACAGAGAAAGAAAAGCACCGCTATAAAACCCCCAGTAAACCGTATAAGGGCGCTAGCCTCACCCCTCTTCGGCTTTGCATGTCTCGTTCACCATGTAATACCGTTCGTATTACCAGAAAAAACCATCGCTCAAGTTAACAGTAAGGAGGGATTCGAAATCTTTCCCATTTCAACTCCAACCACTAAGCCACACCCCAAACATCTTGTATTGTTCGCAAAAACAAGAAGATCACTACTTACAAGAGTCGAAAGTTTTTTATATTTTCATAATTCATTTATTCACTGCATACATGTGGTAAGTTAGAGGTCTTACAAATAATTTCAATATAACTAGGTTTTTATTTTCTTTAATTGACTCGTTGGTAGGACAAAAATTGACTTTCATTGCTTCACCAAGCAATGGGGAGTGCGGAAAGCTCTCACTCAACCCCTAATCTCTATAGATATATGAAACAATCCTTCCTATCCTAGTTAGTGATCGACTGATCCAAGCTGTTTAATCGTTTGGGGTTTTTCGTTCTTCTAGCTAAAACTGCCACTAACAATTACTTGTAAGAGTTTCTTAACTCTGAGTGGCATCATACAAAGATACCGTTAACAAACAAAATATCAATTTCGAACCGCATAACAAAAGCGAATGTTTTTGTTCACCTTTGGCCGTAAAACGATAATCCAAACAGTATACCAACAATAAGCAATAAACCAACCATTGCTAATACAAGTGTTTTTAACGCACAGCGATAAAATAACTTTTAAGGAGGCCTATAAAATAATAAAAGTTACAAAGAACATCCTTACATAAGAAAAAAAGGTTACAGTAACTTGAGACTAAGTAATGTAGTCCAAATAATAAAAGTTATGGAACTTGTAATTTTCTGTAAGTTTAACAATTCCAAATATTTATTCTGGTTTGTTTGGATTGAACTTCAATTATTTGCTATGTCTGTGCTGGTAACTGCGCTAAGCTAGTCTCAAATTCAGGCTCGGTTGGGAATTCATAAAGAATATACATCAAAAAAATACCTACTCATGAAAAAACATTACAATAAACTAAGTAACAAAAACTACCATGATCCTGAAAGCTCATGAAACAAAAAAAAAAAACAAATGAGTATTCAAAGTCAAACACGATTGAAAAAAGCGCTTTCTTTACAAACTCCAGCTACTGCTTTTAATTGCTCAGCATACTGGGTAACGGTGAATCTAGGTTGCGTTAGCATCTCGAAGCGAAAAAACAAAGTGTCTGGCGATAGTGGAAGACTAATAAAACGAGCGGCGATGGTTTACAAAACTAGTCTGCGGCGCCCGCGCGACTAATTGACGGTCATTCTACCCTGCGGAGGGACAGCAAAACAATCATATATTTGGTCTATGGAAAACAAGTCTAGCTTTTAACTTACAAAATATATAAATATCTTAAATATGTTAAATGTTAAGGAGTAGATAACCCACACCTACTACCTACAGGTAGGAAACAGGGGTTATCTACTCCTCGGAGCACCAACGACTTGGTGCAGGATGCAGGATGCAAACTATTGGATGCAGGCGGCAAAAAGCCTCTCGCTGTGGCGTTCTATGGAGGAGGCCTATGTCCAGCCAGCAGTGGACTCTTAGAGGTTAGTTAGCTCTCAGGTGTTATGAACTCTCAGAATGACTCTGTCTCAGCCTTATAGACATCATAATACAGTTATTGAATCAATCTCTGATTTCGTTTGGTGGGTCTCCTGTTAATGCATTTTTGGTTACTATTTATTATTTTTACTTCGTTCCAAATTCAGAATGCATTCCTAATCCATCGCTGATCTTATCTGTTCTTGAAAGATTGTGCGAGAAACGTAAACAACACGTTGGAATCTTATCGTCACGACTCTGGGAACTTTCATTCAGAGATTCTGATAACTGTGTGGGAACAAAACACACGACACGTGTCTATGTGACTAATGAGGTGACAAAATGCGATCGTCTTCTGTCATAAATACCACACACAAACTGCAGATAAGGCAAGTTGCAACCTGAAAGTAATGACGCATTCAACTATGTATCAGTATTTCAATCGATTGTGTAAGTTGAAGATGATTAAAGCAATGAATAATAAATAAAATGCTCTATGTTTTTTATTAATCGAATAATCTTCACATGTGAACTTAGCAAAACTGACAAGGTAACCATTTATATTTCTTACTATTTATTAAAAAAAGTTTTTTGTAAAATAACAAAGCTCATGTATCTAATAAAAACATAGGTATAGCTATTTAAATCAAACTACAGAACATATTCTTCATTGTATTCTTAACACTTCCAACGTAACAAATTGCAAACTTACAAAGATTTAGCTGTCAAATATCTCAATTACAAACCGGATATCCAATAACCCTTTCATTTGTCATCGCTCTTTTTATTTTCATCGCATTAATTTGTCATCTCTGCTGTCGGTACATCGATCGTTGTAATTCAGATCTGTCAAAATTCGCTTCGGCCGGAAGCTCGGCGTGGGAACAGAAGACGATCAGTTTTCTCAATAAAATCACCAACAACAGCTACGCCTATAAAGATGCTTCTTTTTGTCTATATGCCTTTATTTATCTGCTGGATTCGCGGAGCGTTGAATAGAAATGAGGTTTTTCTGATGTGGATTTGGCACGACAAGCTCTGACGACATACTTCAACAGAACATATGTGCTAGACTGTTATTTGAACCATACCTATGTGACAGGTCGTCATTACGTTCTCAGACAGAGAATAGCTTGCACCTTGGATCAAGGATTAGGAGGCATAAATAATACTTAAATTTTATCAAAACCTAACTAACATTGCTATACAATTTACATCTATAATAATCTAAAAGTATAAGCGTATCAGAAACTGCAACTTCGTTGAAAAATATTCAGGCTACTTAGTACTTAACGTACTTAGTATTTCAGTCTGAAAAAACTGAGTTATTTCAAATCTAAGTACAGACACAGACTAGGCGATCTGAAAACCAGAAAAAAACATTTGGTCGTCTTGCCATCAGGCAGGAATCTTTCGCAAGCCGGGCGACTGCACTTACCACTGTGCTACCGAGACCATTAACAAATCTTTATGGTATATTTAAGATGCGGGTTTGATTCCTGCCTGATGCCAAGACGGCCAAATGTCTTTTTCTGGTTTTCAGATCTTTAGTAAAGATACTACATGGAAAATGCTAAAAACAATAATAACTACAGACTAGTCGGTTTTGTTCTGTAAAAAAATACTGACCATCCAGACAACTACGTGTAGGCACTAGCAGTATTGACGTGCAAGATTTTACAATCCTAATTTAAGTACTAGGTAATAACTGATTTTACGATAAAACAAGAAGACTCGAAGCAATCAGTTACAAGGCCATCCCGGTATCAATCATATTCGATCCAAAGACCCGTCGGAGTCATTTGAAGGGGGTAATTAAAACCGGTGATTATAAAACTACCCACTAATTTAATTTTAAACGCGCTCACGACCGTCAGGCGTATTGGGTTCACAAATTATAGTTATCCGAAGAGCTTCTTTGGTAGAAATATAATTATATCCTTTAGAGATCTCATCGCTGTGGTAAAGGTTTAATAAGTTATTTAATGATACGACAGAATAGTTCAATTAGAGTAACCACAGCAGACCCTGGGTTTTAAAATAAACTTGAATAGTGGTATACACTTGTCTATTTTTAAAAAATGATGCCATTAAAAAGGAAATGCTTTTAAGACTTTTTATTTATTTGTTCACTGTTTTGTTTTCTCAAAATATTGTTTTAAAGTTACCTACCTAAACTCTACATTTCAAATGCTTACCATAAACGAAACAATATCACCTGAATTTCACTTGTAATGGCGCCGTAGTCGACTTAAATACAGTTACAGCTTTGAGTTTGGAACGCGAAAATATACTTGCGTTCTATAATGCTAAAATAAAAATTGATAAACTTACTATATCTTTAAATAACGAGTTTCAGAATCAGGGACCTACATGATAGATAGGCAATGCGCTAATAATATCACACGGGTCTATAGACTGCGGTTACCGCTTACCATAATTGCGGCGGCTAGTAAGCGTATTTCCCACTGATTTTGCTAAAATAAAAACTTTTCATAAAAATTCAAAAGCGACTCACCCCCGAATTCACAAACGTCAATCAACGCTAACGTAAAATGTCAATAGAATAGAAATGAAACAGCTATACTTCTGTGGGATGCTTAACCTTGATTAGCGTTTGTGAATTCGGAGGTCAGTCTGTTGAATTTTAATGAAAAGTTTTAAAGCAAATGAGCTTAATCAACTGCGATTGTCATTTGTTTTATTGTTTGCTCTACTATTATCGCCTTAAGCGTCGCATTAGCTACCTAGTCATAACCGTTTGGTCAAGTTTCGTCTAATTAAGAAAATCTCTTTGTCGGGCGCCCAAGATTAAGGAACACAATGATTGACAATAAATCACTATGAAATCAAGTTTCGCTGGAACCGGAGCATCGCGGCCATAGACTAACAGAAGGCAACTTTGTCCAAATGCCCAGAAATAGAAAAATAAAATACTTACTCAGTAGAAATAACACTCCGACTCTGGTAGCAGAGTAACATTGTATTTTAAGTCTTCTATTTAGTAAGTATCTTGTATATTTTTGCATAGTGACAATTAAAACTTATAAACTTAATTTGCAAAAGAAAGAACGTAACGTGTCTTCTAAAAAAACCTAGTTTACTTAACTTCGGATTATTTTTCGACACATCCTGTAAACGTTGAAATAGTGTCGCTAAAAATTGTGCAAGAGGCATAAGACACTGTTTTACTAACAAGATGGTTGCTGAATTTGTAATTTTCTGATACATTTTGTGATATTGGATACCATGCACCTTCTGTGAAATCCTATTCTGCCCCAGAGCCGTCTATTATAGTTAAGAATTGGTGCTCCAACCCGTTCGCGGTCGGGAGTCGGCCGGCGGCTGGGCCCGGTTGCGTCGGCGGCGGCTCGGCGAGCCGGTGGTGTAATACGGTAGGCAGGGGGGAGAGGGAGGGGCATGCAAATGGCAGAGCTATACTTGGCCACGAAGCGAGCCGGCCGAGACCGTGGGAAAACTATCGCCTGTGGCGAGTCGGGCGCAGAGACGGACTCGGAGCTTGAAGACGCAAAGCTTTAAAAGCTTTGCTACTGGATTGGCGTGTGAGTTCATTGGTTTGTGATTTTGTCTGCTGTGACGGGGGAGTTTTTAAGGATTCATGATCAACATTTACTGGTCCAATACCGAGTCCTATTCTCAGCTAGACGTATTCACCTCCTACCAGTAGCAGAAGCAACCGTTGGAAAATCGTCACTCCACCTAGCTGGAGGGCATCCTAGGTGGTTTACAAGCTCAAGAATGCATTACCCTAATGGTTTTCAGTTCCACGGGAAAGGGAACGCTGCAGTCCTTCTCAATGGAATCCTCCTCCTCTTCCTCCTCGTCGCTTGTGCAATGGAGGCACACAGCCATCGCCGTGTGCACTCCTAGCGACCCCGGAGCCTCCCTTTAGTCGCCTCTTACGACAGGTGGGGGTGACCTTGGCTGTATTCTAACGCCCCTGACCACAGGGCGAGATATTTCGGCAATGCACCAACCAGCACCAAACATTTTTTGGTGAATCATTCATAATTCAAAGCGTTACAGTTACAGGGCTTCTTTAAAAGTGAATAAGCATTTTCTTCAGAACACAAAAATCATCACATAAGATCAGTTGAGATTCTTTGCCAATGTAATTTCCACCTACTTAGGCATAAGAAAAATTGAATACGCCCTAACTCCGCACCCCCCGCTCGTGCAGCGCGCAGGCGCGTGACGACGGCCGCGGCGCGCGCCGCAATCACGACGCCGCGCGACGCTTGACGCAACTCGACTCGTAACCACCGCTTTTGCTCTTTTCTTTACCTGGTGGTCGGTGGTAACTGGTAAGTAATACCGTGGAAAATTGCCGAACCGTGCTCCTTGGGCGATCGGGACGTTAGTCAATCGTTTGAACACGTGCTTATGAGCTTGATCTCACTACTAAGTCTGGGCCGCAGTAGCGATGACATTTTATCTCGGAGTTGCTATAAAAATTCGGAAACAGTCACTAAGTACCTGCCTAGCTGAGAATATGATTTTTCCAACCTCAATCAATGAAAAAACAATGTAGGTCACACAAACAATGAGCTCCAAACTCTTGAATTTTGAATTCGGACGATATGGGTCTTTTGACACTTATGCTTCGCATATTAATTCAAAATGTGATGCTACTATTTTCACCATTTCGCTTTTTTTAAAGAACACATTTCTCTTGTCAATTTGATGCATAATGAAAAATATTGCAATAACTAAGTACCTACCGTAAAACGAGGTGAATCACAATAGCGGATTAAAATCATTTTTTTAAACATGTTTATTAATAAAATATGGCCTTATTTTCAAATCTATTTATCAAATGAACTCTAATTTTTCAAAGTTGGTGGTTTTTCTTCTCACCACATTCTATATTAAAATTCATCTATACAAATATTATAAAGAGGAAAGGTTTGATTTTTTGTTTGTTTGTTTGTATGAATTGAATAGGCTCCGAAACTACTTGGCAGATTTGAAAAATTCTTTCACTGTTGGAAAGCTACATCATTCCTGAGTGACATAGGCTATATTTCATTTTCAAAAAAAATAGGCATCCTTACTAAAATTACGAAAAAGCGGGAAAATATTTTTTCACATACAGCTAAGTCCACGCGGACGAAGTCGCGGGCGGCTGCTAGTCTTCCATAAAAGTGTTGTGATACACCCGGCAGTTGTGATTCACCCCGTTTTACTGGTACTATTTTTCTTTGAAATAAGATAAGATAATATATCATTGCACAAAATAGTTTATTAGTGTATGTATGAGTAAAATTAATATTATAGAAATTCGCCACCTTTGTTTCCTAAGTACTTTCTATAAATGAACAATTCCCACACATAAACTTAACCATCCATCATCAAATATTCATTCCCTATTTTTTACACGAACCCCTTACTTCAGAGCACTTTAAATTGAACATTTTCGCGTTGCTATAGTTACACAAAAAACAAGTTTGAAACGTGACGAGCTACCTTTGGACGCAGTCTAATTGATTGAACAAAAACTATTGCAATCTGCCGCCGACTGCCGCCGATGACTTCCAGGGTTCCGCAAGTAGAAAAGATAAGGTAAGATGATTATGACAGGCAAGAGTTCAATAGATTTACATTGTTAAACGGTAGCAAATAGCTCTGGGAAATATGCTTTTAACCTGTGTGTTTTTTTATTTTTTATTTAGTTACTGTGTGATATTGAACCAAATGAAATTTGTTACATTCTATCCTAGCTTGTGTTATGGGATAGATTATAGAATACGGGCATAAGAAAGGACATCGAGATAATATATTAAAAAAAAAAAATTTAGAGAATCCCTTTAGCATTTACGTCATATTGCGGTCTATATTCAGAGTTGTTCTATTTCATTCTGTTTTAGTAATAGGATTATCCTGAAGTTTAAACCCTTTTACTTGGCTTGAGTTCTGAAATTGCGTTGTAGGTAGAGCTTGCGCGAAAGGAGCTGTTGCATCGGCGCGTTAGGCAACTTCAGTCGATTTCAGTTGAAAAGAGCAAATTTTAGGAAACACTAGCTAGTCCAGAATTATTTCAGTTGTCTACAACTGAAATAAGCAATGTGCAATCGTGAAAGCTTTCGGTTTACTTTATTTTTCTTTCTTCAAATTATCACAGAGTACATTCAAATCGTCAAATCTAATTTACCAAACACAATGCATCATTAGCAATACCATAACATTAAATGTATACATTTTGTATACAGTGCTAAAATAAAAATGACTCTACCACACTGGCACCGCATCGGAGAATTGTTGCTGTATCTACTGAGAATAATGAAGGTTTTCTTACTACAGAAACTCAGCAATTACACTTTTCAACATGTTTCTCTCTTTTTACATTGGATTAGTACTTGAAAACGGGAATTTTTAGAAGTTAAAATATATATTTCTTTTCTTTGTGAAGTATTATCCTACACAAGGGATTCATGGTGTCATACCAGATCTATGTCATTTCTATTTATACAACACACGATGCATTCCTGCATATAAGCAATATTGATGTAACGGTAATTTTAGATTACTAAGAATGGGGTATAATAATCGATGCTTTGGCTCATCTTGAATTAACTGACATTGAGTGTATAATTTCAAAACGAGATTGATAGTAACTGCCAATTACGTTGGCAATCGAACGTTAATTATAAATGGCAATAATTTTACACTTGCAATGGATGAAACATTAAGTAAGGCACTTAATTATAATGAGTGCTAAATCGTCCAAAGGGGTTTGCTTCTCTTACATTCCAGACAATCCATTATTCTTGAAGAAAAATTAACGCCAGAATTAGTAAAGTGTGCTCAAGGCAGTCTTCGCAGAAAAACCTTTCTATAAGTCTAGAAATATTATCTTCACTAATTCCACAATAAAGATAAGTCCATCAAAATATCAGTTGTTTCACTAGCGGAACTAAATATATTAAACCACATACAACATGTTTCCGTTTCTTCTTGGGAATTTTAAGTGGGGTGTGAAAAAACATTTAAATAGGCTTTCGAGCTATGATTGACCAGTTTAATAGTAAGTAGTAACTATCAATGTACTTGTGAACCTCATAAGATACTAAAAAAACCTGTGTACTTTCCCCTTTTGCCAAGTACAACCTCAAGTTTAACCCTTCCGCCTTGAGTCTTTCAGGAGTTTCAGGCCAGATTGCGAAGATATTCATTCAGACGCGTTATTGTAGCGCTCTGCCATTTAAATCTGAATCGAATACCTATCCCATGAACCCACATTACTTTTACCTTTTGCAGCAAACAAGAAACGTGTGTCGAACACGTATTCGTCACGTCTTTCAGCTTATGCAATTGCAATCGGCAACCAATTGAGTGACGATCTGTTTGTAGAGTCTGGTGTATGACACTAGAGTCAATGAGGAAACACTTACAATTGATTTGGATTGCTGTAGAGGTTTGTGTCTACTGGTGTACCTGGAAAGCTGTATAAGACTTACAATGCTATATTTTGCTGCAGTTTTAGAGTTATAGTGGCATGATTCTAGCTTAGATATGAAATCCTAAGATTATTTATATTTTTGAATTGCTACTGTTGAACCAAATTATTTAGCACGCGTTGTTACCATTTAATGCTTTCAGAGTTTTAAGGCACCACTCACCAACAAGACCTCACTATACTTTTTTAATTTCCACCACTTATTTTTTGTATCCATAATCTAATTTTACTTTCGAGTCCCACTACTGATTCGCCTTACAAAGTTTGAAATTAAGCCTAAATCATCACAGAGCCTCTCACGTTGACATCTTGCAACGACCTACCTTTCATTTACTCAGTCACAAAGCAAAAACACATCTTTTCTATTTTTTACACATGAATACTACCAGCTGATTTAAACACACCATAATACCATGTAGACAGCATGCCTATCACTAGTCAAATACAGCCATTGCTTTCGTCGTGAGCATCAACACGTAACTGAAATAAAATAAAATATAAAACACCTAATTGACCGCCGATATTGTTGTTCAGAGTCGTGAGACCACCTGAGAACACTTCCGCACCAATTGTTATGACAATACACCAGGAAAGTGATAAAATATTGACCATTGAAGACGAAGGCCCAGAAAGGGGTCTTACGTAAAACTGGAAGCGAGACGGCAGATAAAAAGATATCGGATACTTTTACTTTTGAACGAGTTACCGTTCGGGTGAGTCTGTAGGCACAGCCAAAATGACGATTTTGGCTAAGACACAATAATATTGTAAGTGCTGACATTTTGCGACCCATTCATTGCAGTGTTTACAGGCACTTAGGGCTTCATGGGCCGCGGGTTTAATTCCTGCACCTGTACAAATGTTGATGACAGATATTTTTACTGGGTCTGGGAGTTTGTGGTACCTTCTTTCTTGGTTCTTCTTCGTTTATGGTTTTCATAACACAGTGGAACTAAGGTTCCCCTGTGTCACATTCATTGCTATCATACCCAGTTATGTGATGCTGTCTCATTTTTAATTATTAAAAATCAAATCTACTAGATTTTGGGTTAAGAACTCTCAAACACGAAATCTAGAAAATCTTGGTCGGCCTCGTAGGTCGCATAAAGTGAGTTGGAGTGATTCGACATACTTTCTGATCTTTCGAGATGCCAAGAACAGTAGCAAGTTCAAACATTCAACTCTGGGTAATTTTATATGTATAAACATACGAGTATCATGAATACAGACGTTCGTGATGTGGTTTTAGATTGCTTTTCCATTAAGACTGAGCTATGGCTTTCAATGAGACATATATTAAGCAAATAAGTTTTATTTTTAATGAACTGGTCCCAAACAACAGCGATGCAATAAAAATGTACTGTAAATGTCCCTGAATTTACAAATATTGTCAGAATAATCAATGCCTAGAATAGTGAATTATGACCAATTAGAACATACTCGTAGGTACTTTGAAAATTTTCATAGGTACTTGTTTTGTTTCGATAAGTGATTTATGATCAATGAAACAAAATTCCTTGAAATTTACCGATAGCACAAATCAATCAACAGTCAGTTTCAATGATTATTTAAAAACTATTTTAAATTATTTTTTAATAAATCACCTTTTTTATTATGTTATCAAATAAAACAAAAACGGATATTTGGCGAAAACCTATCTATATTATTTTCTTACGATCTTTTTGCAAGTACGTAAAACTGCACTACCTAATTCCGATCTGTGGTTAATAACAAGTAAATTAATCCAAATTATAGTTAATCTACAAATTGGTGTGGTCAGTATTAGTCACGATTATTGTAATCTAAAAAACTGTTAACTTCACCGAATACTTATTAATTATGAAACTAGTCCCAAGCAATTAAAGATGCGATTAAGTATTTACGGCGACACAAGTGAGGCCACGCCTAAGGATTTCCAGCGGAGTCACGCTTGCCACGAACACGAATGCATCGACTACTGCGAGAGTGGTCGAAGACAAGAGAATAAGTTGGCCAGTCGAGAAAATTACAAAAGAGAACTTGATAAGAACAAAAAAAAGAAGGAAGGAAGATACAAAGCCCGCGTACCGAGCGTGTTCCGACAAAACCAAGTCCAATGGACCTGTTTTAAGTTTTTTTAAATTGACTTACTGTTAGTCCATGGTGTGATAGCTTAACTGGGCTCCTAAGGGGCCGAGCCTCGGCTTAAGACGTTACTGGGAGATGGAAATCGGACGTAACCTATTTTTTGACAGTAACTCGTTCACGTGAACGTTATTCATACGTCAATGTGAGTATTGTCATATCCCATTTTTCGAATTCGAGAAGAAATGTAACGTATTTTCCTCTTTTTGCTACGATCAAAGAAAGTGTCAGTGAACTAATGTCGTTAAGAAAAATTCTCTTCGATGAGAAAACGTCAAAACCTCAAAATTTGAAGTTGCTTATTAAAGTTATGAACAGTCAAAAATTTCGTAAAAATACTATGGCACTTTTGGGCCAGACCTCTGCGAAAACCACCAACCAGTTCATCTGGCGTAGGTTTTCATAAATAACAAAAACAATCTTGATATTTAGTCATATTTTGCATTCCCTTGCGACGCTACCGATTCCGCTTCCGCTTGTGAATGGCAGGGCTGCAAAATTACCAACAATGGCTCATTATGCGACGTTCGTGTCGCAAAATATCAATCAAAGAAATCTCATCGGGTGCAATAAAACTGCACTAACTATTTCTAGTTATTTGTGACAACGCCTTTATTTTTTGTTTTGCATTGAGAGGCGCCCTTTTTGCGTAGTAATTTGTGCTAATTTGTGGTCTAGTTTTTCACAAGGTGATCAGTTTAATTATCAATGGACATTCTAATGATGGTTTATGATTTGTAATTCTAAATTTGAATATAACAAAACATGAAGCCTTTGTTTTTTTAACTATTTATTTAGACACCAGCACTTTTCTGCAATAAGTAGAACTTGATGGAAAGAGACGCTGCGGTTGACGATAATACATGCTTTTCTACCAGATACCCAAAGTGATTTGAATGTGCCTATAAAATTTAAAAAGTTACCAAAACTTCTTTCAATTTTAACCTCATGACCGGTGGTCGAACAAGACAAGAATTTAGCAAATCGCTAATCGCTCTAAAAGCCTTAAGTGATCGGGAAACATAAATTTAAAAACAACCTCCTCCTTTTGTGCAGTCCGTTAAAAACACGAGCATCTAACCGCGCCCAGACACGCTCACACCACGTCCAATCGCACCTCGACTCGACCGGCCGTAGCCGAATCGGTCGGGCGGGCATTTGCACCGGTTCCCACGGCCGCTCACGCAAAGCCGACGGAATTGGGCCGGACTGTGATGGGTGAGCACCAACCACGCTGGACAGCCTCACGCTTGGAATTCATCAGTGTAATCTATGCTTTATATTGTCGCTTCACTACGAAAGTTGCAGGAGTTAGTGCTTCGTAGTGTACCTGAAGGTTGCTTGCAAGAGTCCCTAGTGTTAAGACCACCGAAATTTTTGATTGGTATCTGTAATTCAATGCTACTGTCATGTTGTCTCGTACAATCAAGAATAAGTATATTTTATTTAACTATACATTTGTAAGGACACCGAGATAAAAGAGTTTAAAAACAGAAAAAGTACTCTTTTTCTGTTTCTTGAAAAATATTTCTGTTTCTTGAAAAAAAAATCAGTGCTTTCAATGAAAATGAAATTTCACACCTCTTCCTTCACCTATGAAGGAAGAGGTGTGAATTTTCATTGGGTATTATACAAAAGCGCAGAAATGTTTCACAATAGAACCATATTTGCAACACATCTATCGCTTTTTGCTGATTGCTCTATATTGAAATACAGACGGGACTGGAGAATGATAAATCAATTTGCTACAGGTAACGAGTAAAACAATATTTTACGGATACAGCGAATAATCATTTACGTGACCAAATCATCAACTACACGCCATGATTCTTCAACATTGGTCACTACACAACTTAAAAAAAATGTTTTTAACTCTATTTTAAAAAGTACAGTTTGACACATGTCAATTTGTAAATTATATAAGTTAGAAAACGACCCTTTAGTGCATTTGTATAGCCACATATAATACGAATGTGCTTCTCTGCTATTTAACATCAATGGAATTTTATGTGAAGATAGAAATACCAGAAAAATGAATGGGCGAAGGCGAGATTCGAACCTGAGTCTTTGTATGGCGGCTGCTGTAACCGCTAAATCTGGTAGCTTAGTGGTTAGAGCAGCCACGAGGCTTGCGGAAGACGTTATTGTAAATCCCGCCTGAAAACTTTACATAGTATAAATGGCAAAGTGAACAAAGGTTTTACTGTAAGATGAGACGTTCACCATATCAGAACTTTATGGGTGTATGTGTTGAATAATGTCAACGATCAAATCGATTACAAATAAAAAAGGGCTTTAAAGATCAAACAAACATATCAACACCTTTCGTCTCTATATCTCCGATCGCTTTCCCTCAGCCCAACAGTGGATCATTACATCATATTGTCCGGGCGATATTTTCTCACGGCTGCGCACACGCAACGGCCGCGCCCAATTAGACCGCAGCGAAGCGACCGAACTAATTCTAGGTGCGCACGCTCCTGTAATCGGTTCGGCGATTGAGCCCCAACCCGTGATGGTCCAGAAGCATGAAACTACTTGGTAGGTCATTGATGTGGGGTTATTTTATAAGGTGGTCAATGAACCCGTGATTATCAAAACCGGGTAAATTTTCAGGGAAGATTCAGAAATAGCCTTACAAAACCATTCATAAAACTTAAACAACCTCTTGTAGTCTCCTGCAGGTCGTTCTGGAAACACAGTTCATTCCTTTCAAACCTTATTCAGGCCGAATGTTTAATGCGTTTTTAGCTTGATTTTGAATCTGCTTTGATAAACAAAACAGTTTGTGTTTGTAGATAACATTCTATATACAGAGTTGTGACTTATTTGAAATACATACTGATGTTTGAAATAAAAAAAAAGTATTTGACTATCTTTAATGGAAGACAAAAAAATATATTGAAATTTCTTCGATTACTCGTACTTTTCGAGTTTAATACCTTACAGGCTGGGTAACTAAACAATTTTTCTCATAATGTAGTTGCTCAAAATATTTATAAATACCTAGAAGAGTTCAGAATATTATGATTATGGTCCATTAAAATACCTTCAGTTAACTGTTAAACCAACGGTTTCGAAAACAATTTCTAGATTCAGCTTCCCCAAAGAAGATAATTTCCTTAAAATTGTTTAAAATACCCAATAATGTTCTGTTGGTAGCAAATTGATGTACAGTTAGCAAGATATCAAACGCAACGTAGTGCCTCTTTCGAAAATGGCTTTTATTGCATTAACATGAGGTTGTACTTCCTGAACTGTTCAGTATCGCACAGGAGCTATGATTGTTTGTAACTAAATGGCAAATTAAAGGCTACCTAACTAGGAGGTTTTTTGTGCAAATGGACTAGAAGTCTCACTAACAAGTAAACCGTTTTAAGTGTTACTTGGTGGCGTGCTTGTTAGTTTAGAAAACGTTTTTGGAAGCTTTTTGTTGTACCTATTTAACGTCATGATGACGGTCAACGCTACGAAATATTTTTCCATCATTTTAAGCACCTAGTTAGGGTAATTTCAGTTTATTTAGTTAGTTTCAAAGTTACTTTAGTTTATTAAAATACAATAAAATGATATAAGAGACAGCTTACACCAAGATTATTGGACTTCGAACTAAGCTTGTACTATGAGTGCCATTGACTGATAACCATTATCAAAAATTTCCAAATAGATAAAACAACACCCACAATGTTTATCTTGGGCGGGGATTGAAGCCGCAATATTTAGTGCTAAAGGCAGGACTCTACCCATTGCACCTATTGCCCAGTCAATTATGATGGCAATCTATGCAAAATCCTAAAATATTAACTCGAGATAGCCACGGTGGCTTTGATTAAGCGGATGTCGCACGACCACCGTGAGAACTGTCAATAAAATTATGCTGCGGACACATTCACTTGAATATTTCATGAAATAACACTCTAATTATTATCTATTGTGTAGTGAGTGCAGTAAAGTCCTCTCAAAACATTCCAACCATCGCTACCTAGACAATAAGGTCGGTTTTGGAATTCCATGCGGAAGGCATGCTCCCATGACGCTCGATTGTAAGGAAATGAGACCTCCTACATGGTTATTGCATGAGTTACGGTTTCCAGCAATTTATTAAAAACAAAATTGTACTGTGTTAAAATGATAATTAATTGATCTGGGAAAAAGTAGCTATGTGAATTTTTTTAAGATAGTTCAATGCCTTAAAAGAAGGGTAAGAAAAGATTAAACAAAGATTTAGTACAAACATATTTTTTTATTCAATATTTTAAAATCACTTTGTAGTGAAATTGTCCTTGTATTTTAAACCTAGCCTAATAATTCCTATAACATCAAAGATAACTATTTCACGTATGTATATCACAGAATTAACTTAGGTACTACATTAAACTACGGTACTTAACTTTTTAAATTAAATGCTTTAACAACCGACGCGGAAGACGTTGAAGTTAGGATTATCAAATAACAGATTACTTTAAAACAAAAAAACTTATTTTATTTTTAAATTAGAAAAAACAAACTTCAACAGGCAAAGCGAGTAATACTCATGCAACGAGTCAATACACATCGGTTCTAGGAACGTAATGGAAACAAAACAACGTTTGTGGTTATCACACATCGCCAGTCCTTGGCGGAGATCAGGGAGCCACGAGGAGCGGTGGTCGTGGTCACCAGGGCCGCCACATCGACTGGGCGGGGTCGGTACTTTCGGAGGCGGGGCTGTGAGGCGGCGAGGGCGGTGCGTACGCACGCTTCGCGAGCGCCGCTTCTGCGTCCATCGGCTCCGCCAGCCTTTTGACTCCTCGGTCTGGCAGCGTCGTCCTCTGCATCGGCATATGTTGCGGTTGATGAGGCCCCAGCTGCTGCTGCTGGGGCGCTGGAGCTATCGCCTGTAGAGGAGTCGGCCTCGCTACACCGTTAGGTGCAATCGGCTGTGGCTGCACTACTTGCGGACTCTCCAATCTTCTTATGCAATTGGTCAAATGCTGCAGCAACCTCGCACCAGCTTGAGGGTCTACTGGCCCCTGCCGTTGCATAGCATTAGCTGCCAGAGTGGCGTTCGCGATAAACTGTGACACTTCCGTTGCACACTGGGTGAATCCGGCGCGGAATCGTTCCGCATAAGACACTTCAGGTTTCAGCACTAATTGTCCTCTCCGCTTGAGGCTGTGGAGGTGCCTGACGGTGAGTTCTAATATGTCTGCTTTCTCCAACTTGGACACGTTTTCGCCTTCCGCTTGGAGGGCGGTCACCATAAGATCCTTGAGTTCGTCGAGGCATCGGTTGATGCGTGCTCTCCTCTTTCGTTCGAGCATGGGTTTCATGACTTTTCTGTATTGGTAGGTGCGTGAGACGGGTTCTTCGTCGGGCTGCGCGTGCGACGGCGGGTGGAAGACGCCGTGCGGCGACATGGTGCGCGCGGGTAAGATCATTGGTAGTGCGCGCGCGGCGGTCTGAGAGCGAATGTGCGCGCGCCGCCCGCCGTGCCGCTTTTATGCGCCCTATACCGATTGTGGGCAAAACGCCCGACCTGTGATAAATAGGGGTGTCGCGCTTGAGACGTGCGATTATTATTTCTGATCATCTTGTCTATGCTTTGTAAGACATTTTATTTATTTTTAGTAATATTATTTAAATTATTATTGTATTAAAGAGAGTTAGTAAGTACAAAAAAAAACAGTAAACTGTTTATATTTTATTATTGTTTTTAGCATTTTCCATGCAGTATCTTTCTAAAGAAAACCAGAAAAAGACATTTGGTCATGTTGGCATCAGGCAGGACTTGAACCCGCATCTTTCGCAAGCCGGGCGACTGCACTACCAATTATGCTACCGAGACCATTAACAGACCGGCCGAATCTTTCTGGTATATTTTGCCCTATGAGCCAGGGTGATTTCATCAATGTTATAGGCATCCACCTCTAACACTCAAATATAAAATATTTCTTCCGAGTGTTAGAGGTGGATGCCTATAACATTGATGAAATCACCCTGGCTCATAGGGCAAAATATACCAGAAAGATTCGGCCGGTCTGTTAATGGTCTCGGTAGCATAATTGGTAGTGCAGTCGCCCGGCTTGCGAAAGATGCGGGTTCAAGTCCTGCCTGATGCCAACATGACCAAATGTCTTTTTCTGGTTTTCTTTAGAAAGTAAACTGTTTTTTTTGTTTATTGCAAAATTATTACTTCCCTTAAATTTAATTTCAAACAAAGTTATTTTAAATGTATTAATGTAGTGTGCAATAAAGTGTTTATTTATCCATCTAATTTTGTATAACACGTTGAAGTTTGAAAAACTAATATTGCTTTTTTATTTCAATCACCAACATGGTTACACTTTAAAAAAATAATATTATTTTTCATTAAAGATGATTCAATACCTAAGTTTAGTTTCAATTAATCTGAAAAAAAACAATCATGTACCTAAAAATAATTAGTTTATAAATAATTTGGGTTCATGTGAAGATTGGTGTCATTATAAGTGTATATCAAGAAAAAATACGTTCAATACAAAATGTCATCCGACATCAAGACATCATCATCAGCAGTCAATTTTGTGAAACCAAAACTCTCATAATCGTTAATGTTTAGTGTTTTAATCTTAGAAAACAGTGTTTGGAAGTTCCTTCACTACATTGAGAATAAGCAACTTCCAAGAATATATTCACATTGCGTAAATATTTCAAAACTTGGCAAACATTACAACGTATAACTGAAAGGCAGAAATCACAGCTGTTTCAGACAGCTGATGGCACTGGGCAGCACGCGTTCCCACGCGCACCCTCCCTGCGCATACGCACGTTAAGACGCGCACAGACCACGCGAGCAAGGTAGTGCGTCTCGCTCTTGTACAAACAAAGCGATAAGGAGGGAAATAATCAAACGTGCGTGTGACAAGACGCTCCCCCAATGACGCGATGACAATGACGTCACCCTCGTTTCTTAACGGTGCCTCGTGGCGGGCTATTAAGTCTCTGCTATAATTCAACTTGGTAAAAATAATTATAGTTTTTATTATTACAAAAAGCCGCTTCATAAATTATGTAGAAATATTTTTGGTATAGGTATTACATTACAAACACATAATTGTCTTCCTTAAAACTTAATCTTTAGGTAGAGCATAGTTCTGAGCATTCAGTCACGTCTTGCTGTAATGTGTAGAATTGCATAGCAGCAGTGGAAAAATAACGTCGTCATAATAATTAAATAAGAAAACATGTATGGCAATTAAAACTCTAGAAATAAAGTTCGTTCAAAGAAACTAAGTGTAAGCTTTTTTATAAAAACTTAAAGTTTAAACTTATTCTTATGTTAAGAAAATGTTTTTTCCTTGAATTCCTACGAAGCGACAGCCCTAGTACCGTCGCGGGCGCAGGTCCGCGCGACACGAGGCGTGTTATCGCCTCCGTCGGCACACAGACAGACTGACGAATAGAAAATGCTGTTACTGTGATTTTTGCAAGTATGTGTCCTAGATGGAGCGTGTTCAGTGGAGTATTGCAGGGAGGCTTTATGATTTGAGATGGCTTGCTATGGCCATTATGCTATATGGTCAAGCAATGGACCAGAAGAAGATGGCTTGCTTGAGAAGTCCAAGTCGTAGTACCGTAGAAAGAAATTTGAATAAATCTTATTCTTTTCTCGCCGTTTAGAAAACTTATAAAATTGAAAGAGCATTCAAAATTCATCAACTCATGCCACAATCATTCAACATCAGAGTTTTTTTCCAAATCATATTGAGAAGAACAAAATTAAAACCTATTTACTTACTCATAAGCTTACTTGCATAGAAAATACTTAAAAGTAGAATCTTTGTCAATTGATTTAATTTTTTCAGCAAAATTCACATACTAAGTTATTTTATCTTCCATTCTCAGAATAAAACTGCGACGGACTTTCAATGATGGAAGCAATAATGTAAGCCACGTGTTAAAATTATTGGATTACATTTTGAAAAAAGTGCATGTTTCCCCACCAAAATTGATTGATCTTATACTTCGACAGAGATCGTATATGCTGAAATGACGCGCCCCTCCACTGCATCTAGGCATGTTTATCTGTAAATGATGTACCATATTACTTGTATGTGACGTACAATATACGCTAAGATGGTTAGGTTACAGGTTTACTCTCTCTGTAGTGCAATGTAAATTATTCCGTTGCACCCTACTCAAAAATTCTCAGTTGTCTAAACTCAGTAATATTAAAAATCTCCTACTCTGGTGTTTCAGGCTGCCACGGTGACCGCTTCAGTAACCGTTCATCACTAGGCGGCCCGCACGCTTGTTTGCGTAGTTAATGAATGTTTATTGTTATTCATTAAACAAATTACAAGCTGAAAATGAGCGACTAAATATCCCCTATATTACAAAAAAACATCTGTTTTCTTGTCGAAGTGTTTTAAAGATCACCGCAACTAACATTATCGAATTCTTACATTAAGCATTTTTTACGACAAACGAGTAAAGATTGCACTGTGGTTTGAAATTATATGTCTTACCAAACCAAAGATTACTTATTTTTTTTTTTTTTTATCCAAAAAGACAATTTACAATACTAATAATACTGTCTGTATTTAGGACAGTAAAAGTACAGCCGAGCTTATCTCTAAAAAGGGAGTTCTTTCAGCAGACAAAGGTGACAGGTGGTCTACATTATCTAATTTTCGACTGATTTGATCACATCTTCACAAATTTAGAACATAGGTTTATTTTATTTTTAGCATTAGTGATATTGCAATATCATCTTACTAAAGACAGGCAAACCAGAAAACCAGACATTCGGTCTACTTGTTCGAATGAATGTTGTCGTTGTTGTTCAGTTTGCGCAAGACGCGGGTTCCATTCCCGCCTGATGCCAAGTAGGTACACCGAATGTTACACAAGAACATAAGTAACTCACCCCAAATATTCAAGTTGGGTTGTTTCTATAGGTTAAATAACTGTGAATTTTATTATAAGTTCATCAATCAATTTAAATAAATATTAGATGAGGTTGACCTGACGAAGATTGCAAGAATTTATACGAAGAGTCCAATCGACCTCTTTTAATACCTATGTTAGAGACCTATGTTTACCAGTAGGCGTTAGTCTATTATATCTTAATGCTATGTTCAAAATTTAATAGGTACCTACCTTCTTACCTGTCCATCTATATACGTAAGTTTTAAAAGGGATTACTTTCACGCACTTTTTTATTATGCCACTAGATAGCAATAATTAATATGTTAATTGAATTGCGAAATCAAAATGTCAGTCAGTATCATACGCGTCGAACTACTTACTCAACAATACAAAAGCCATGCCAATACGTATTAGCGCGTCTCATAACCTAATCCTGCTCAGAACAAAAACATCCATCCTAATTAGTCAGTCAAAACAATAACATTGACTATCACCTTGCGAAGGTGTGAGTTGTTCCCAGCACCGCTAGCCGAGCCGACACCGCGCCATTGTGCGGTCGAAACCGCCGTGACGTTACTTACTCCAATTCTGTCTCGCTCGGTTAGACAGAAGAACATCACAAGTACCAATAGAACGCTTAAAGAACTCTTTTGCTAACGCGGGAAGTTCCTAAATCCGCGCTCGACTCTGCACTTACGCCGTTCTTTCCCCACGAGATACGCTGCGGTCTAAAGAAGAACGTCGTAAGTGGTGACCGTCTTACTCGGTGATAGGACGTTGTTATCCGCGACGCTGGCTCGTGGGAAAGCCCGTGCCGCGCGCGTTCCCACACACTCGTCGGCACAAGCCAACCGATAAATTATCATAATTCCATTGTGAGTGAGACGGTACTAAGAAATTTTATACTTCATCAATCGTCGCGTTGAATACATTAGCTCGTGGGCACTGCTTTGTTGGCGATGACGCAGGAGCACTCGACCCACCCGGGTCGCCTTTTTTTCTATCACGTAGTCATTTTACGATCTAAGCAGTAAATTCCACGAGGGCGACGTAACGATGATGCACTTGATGCTAAGTTTTTATTTACAAAATAAATTGACACGAACTCCGCCCACTAGTCTTAAATATAACGGTACTTCGAGCTGAGCTGTCGGCTAGGTAATAAAATAAGTTCAATCTGAGCATAAGTAGATACCCACATCTATTTTTAAAACGCTGTTTCTTTTAATATACTCTCAGCAATTATATTGTACATAGGTATATAGGTATTTCATTACATTTTCCGGTGACATATATACATGTTGTAGTGTCAGGCTGGTCACATTTTCTGTTTTTTTTCTATAAGAGGGATAATTTTGTATAATTATTTTTTTGGAATAACTTTTCAACTTTAGGAACGTTTTAGCGGACACGTTCAATTTGATGTAAATAATCCATCAAAAGATTTTCAGTTCAAGTAATCAAATGAAGAGGGGGATACAGGTGAGAACTTTGAGGCAAATCTACTACTCTACGGAGGATTTCCGAATTATTATTAAGATTATATTGTACGCTCTCCTACATTAAGTTACGTTAATTTATATCCTTTTAGTTTAATAAGTGATTTTACTGTACCTTAATCCTGTGGGAGACAAAAAATTGATCTGAAACCAGAAATGTATAGAATCAAGAGTACAGGTTCGCTGTTGTTCGTCTGGCTGACTATACAAAGTTCCCCTTAATCTTACAAGGCCTGCAAAAAGTATTGTAGGTACGTTATTGTTGTTATTTTTCAAAGCTATCGGCGTTGTAAATATTGTAATGTGAGCGCAGCTCATTGCAGCATTGTTATGCTATAGCTGCGATTAGGGCTACAGGGCTTCAAAACAAAAATCTGGTTGAAACGGTAAAATTTAGATATTCCTTTCTCGTAACAAAGTTCGGTCTTTTACTCAACTGAAATCATAATTTTAAAAAATCCTAGTTGTTTTTTTTTTTCTTCGTAACGTTTTCGACTAACAGCCTCAGGTATTTTTATTGATTTTAATTTATTTCAATTTGCGACGTGATGTGCTGACGCTCATTCTGCGCAAGTTATCCTACCCAGTTTTGGCTCGCTCTACATCTTGCCGAGTGGTGCTTGTTGAATTAAATTCAATCATAAATTCAGGAATTAGAATACTTACTGTTTGATAGAATTACTATGTTACTTCTCCTTTAGAAGTTAAAAACATTAACGAGTCTGAAGTGAAGTGTTAGGGCCGGCTAGGCACTGATTTTTATCAATAGCGGGTTAGGCTTTAGCAATAACCTAACTTTGACCGTGCCAATGTTATCTGCGAATAAATACCCGATGATAATTTAAACAACTTTTTTCCGATAATTCAGTTAATATTTATTCAGTTTAGGGAGTATTGAACTTGTGATACGTTGGCGGTCGGTTGGTGTTGACTCTACCCACAATATCTCTAGTTAATCTATAAAAAATCAACATGGTACCTTGTTAATATTTACATTAAGCACTTGATAGGGAAAAAATACGATAATCGTTGAGTTGAGTTATGAAATAAACAGGTGTGATTAGACATTAAAGTCGCGTTACTGATCCATTACTTATTTGTCACATATGTAAAGTCATACTCGTCTTATCCGCACAAAGCTTTTATCTCGCTAGTAAATGTAATGCCAACACTATGAAAATTTATCTTCTCGCTTGACCAGTGTTGGTACAGTTAGTATCAAAATAATGTGTGTTAATAGAATAGTCAAAAAGGGACAGAGTTTCTCAAAAGCAATTGTAAAAAAACCATTATCAGATCGTTTGCATGGTCATTAAATCTGAAACAAGGTAACACAATATACAGTCAGCGTCGAAAATATCGAAGCACTTTAGGACTTTTTAATAAAAACCGAAAAAAACATCTTCATTATTTTTATGACAACGACAACAAAGTTAACGTAATATGGTTCAAAAGTCTGGTTTTACCTGTATTCATTCAAAATTCGTTCTTTTATTTGGTTTTAATTTATGTACTGCAAGCGTCTTTTTTAAACCTGTGATTCTGGAAATTTCGCACTGAGTGACTAATAAGTTATGTGAGATTAATAATTGGTTTTTTATATTATGGCCACCAGCCACTCCTTTTTTTTCATTGATCTCCATCAAGAGCCAAGCCAGCGAACCAGCCGTCCACGTCACTTTGGTCTACCCCGAGGTCGTTTTTCATTGTTGGGCTACCAATCAGTGGTTTTCTTAGCCCAAAGCTCGGTAGACTTACCTCAGCTGAGCAGCTTTTGGTATGACATCTTTGATTTGAGTGCTGGAGCTCTGTACAATTGATAAAAAGGGCTCTACTTAGTAGTTAGATCTTTTACACGTTCGGTCTCTTGATTTCAGCTATTAGAAAATTTCACGATGGTTGAACGTGAGTAAACTTCTCCTGAGTAAACAACAAAACGCGGGGACGCTACACGGTCTACACGCCAATGCCACTAAACACAGCAACTGGCATAATAGGTTGTGATCCTTTGTATATTTTTCTACTAGGCGTCTGTTCAGTCTTATAAGGATTAAAATTGAGCGGGTTTTTTAAGCGGGTTTTTCAAGCAGGGCGTGAAAAGGCATTTATGCAGGCCTTCAGAATGAGATTGACCCGCAAAGTAGTTTTTCATTACTGTGCTTGTCAACCCCATATCTGGACCTCATGGGTGCTTCCCATCAGGTGGAATAAGGTCATCTTGAAGAACGCTATATGAAACAATAATAATAATAGGTTATTTGATCATGTTTGACAATTTTGAATCGGTCTTTTTCTATCAAATAACCTGTAATATCACTGCAGCGTATTGAAAGTCCGACTGCAGATAAAGGTTAACGAAAACATTTAGAAAATAAATACTTGCTTCAGATTTCATAGTCACTTTCCAATTATGACAAGTAACACGTGGTGTCGGGGTTGACTGAGTCGGATTCGCCCTGAAGTTGAAATTACTGAAAATCGACGTTAACGAGACGTTGAACGTTATCATACAGTAGTTGTGGCCTAGTAGTATTCGGTAAAATGTGGTTTAGGTAAAGTGATAATATGCCGAATAAGTCATCTGGTAAATGAAAAAAGTTGAGAAAAGTATTCTGAAATTCGGTTTAACGTAGTTCGGTAAAACGACACTAATGTCAAAAGATACTTCGACGGGTTAAAAATATGTCAAACAATACATCTGGCAAATGAAATGTTGGTCAATAGTTTTCAGTCAAATGAAACTCGGACTAGTAAATTTCGCACAAGTGACGGGTTCCCTAAATAGACATGCTTATTTATTCTCATAACTATGAATATAGAGATATTTTTGCTGTCCCTAATCGACTCTTGATCTGATTACATTTTCTAATTATGAAAATGTATCCGAAATAATAATAATATATATGTATAAGCCCAAAAGGCGGAAAACCCCAATAACTACTCAAGCCACCATAAAATCATAGCAAACGCAAAAACTTCACCTAAAAACGACCTCGAGAGATAGGCACGGTTGGGCGCGCGTCGTGTTTGCGCACCCGCCCACCGCCCCTGCGCCGGCGCAGCGTCACAGTATAAACCATACAGTAAAACATCTAAATACAAACGTGCCACTCTACGTTTGAATGTGTGCGTGAGCGTCGCGCGCCGTGTCGCGATATCACGCACACGCGATTTCACGCACACGCTAGTATAAAATAGGGAGGCATAGGGAGGCGGCAGTACCGACGGGCTGTGCCGCGTGTCTGTGTGCACGCTAGGCTAATAACTCGGCGGGCGGCCTTAGACAGCCTACTGTATGGTTTATACTGTGGCAGCGTCGCGCAAACACGGCGTGTTTACAAACCGACCTCTGAGCACCGCGATTGTTCCGGTTACATGTTCTGTAAGTATTGCTATGAATTGCGCAGTTATGATCGAGTTATTGGATGGTACAGTATTTTTCAGTAGTCACTCAGCCAAATCTAACCAGCATTCCTACCTATTCTGGATAATAGGTTCCAGGTTTAGTTTCCTACTACCAATTCCTTCCTATGCATTCCTAGTTACTAGATTCCAGATTTTGTTTCCCACCTATTCCTGCTTGTGCATTCCTGCCTATGCTGGTTGCTAGATTTAAGATTTTGTTCAGTTTTTATGTTACATATTACGTATTTATTTGTTAGGAGTTAATTCAATCCGGCAAATTTTGTTTTGAAGAGAGCTATATTTTGCAAGTCTCTGAAGGATATCATAGAAAAAAGAGTCACAGTTTAAAATAAAGCTTAAATCTGAATATTTTATTGGACGCTCTTAACGATATTTCGTAAAAAACAAAATGATCCATTATGCGACGATCCTTATGTAAGAGCATATTTATTTAAAAGCCCTCATCCCCGTCGTTGAACGAAAATTTGCCCCAAAACTTAATTCGCACAAATGTAACTACGACTAACATTTTGATATCATGTTTTGTACAAACAAATACTGTTTCTCTTTTATTAAAAGGTTAGCGAGTTGAAATGGAAGTAGACAGATAACCTCACTTTATTTTTCAAATAATTTTCAAGTTTCCAAAAAGAAATTAATTGTTTCAAGATCATGATCTGTTTCACGTCAGCTATGCTATTCCGGTGGTCGTCGAGACTCACTTCGCTCGTGCGAGGTAACTTTGAAATTCAATTCCTTCGCGACTGTGGTCGTTTGAGAGAAAAGAACTAAGCCAAATAACATTTTTTAATTATTTACATACAAAATGAGAGAAAATACTAATTCAAAGTAAAGCGTATTGATGATTGAGGTAAGCGTGAAGCGCCGTGATGTGAAGTGATGTTCGATGTGCACCGCCGGAATAGCACGGCAGGTCCTTCAACCCGCGTTCAGTTCCCAAAATCGTTTGTTAGCGTGTTCACCTCTGGCCTGCGAAGCGTAAATAACGAGTAACGGGCACCGTTCCCATGTAACACTACACTAATTAACCGCTCAATCTGCCTGAAGACTCGACTCAATCTCGTGAAATGACTCAGTAAAGCTACTACAAGTTCTCGCTAGGATGTCGATTGCGCTAGAGCCATCCCACAACTGTAGGCCTAGCACAAACCGCTAACGTTTTGGTAAACGAAAAGTAAACGATAGATACCTTTTTTTCTTAGAGATATAGGCGGTTCGTGCTAGGCCTACTGATACAGCTACAGAAATGTACAGAATCGGTCCCATCAACCTTTACGGGGGCTCCTTATACTACTGATTTAAGACCGATCTTAGAAACGATTCTGTAAAGGTTGATGTGAATGCTTTTGAACATTACGAAATATAATGAGGCAAGCTTAAAGATGTTTATATAGAAAGAGGTACAGGGATTACCTTCCTGAAATACTTACTTCTAAATAGAGGTATTTGTGACAACTAGAAAGGACTAACTTTTAATTTCTGTAAACAGAAAAAGCATTCATTGCTCTGTTCCGTGAATTAATGACTTCTCAGAAATTTCCCTACATAGTTGATAGTTTCTAAGAAAAATAACAGTCTGTTGGAGCCTATTTATGTAGTATGTGACATGTGAAAAGTTTTATCAAAGATTTTTTTCATTATTTTCACTTCAATAGTACGAATTTTCATTGTGCATTCTATGGACTTTGTCAAGTTTTATTAAGACAAATGGTTTATTTTGGCTAATATTTTATTCTAAAAAGTTGTAACAATGAAGAGAATTCTAGGTATCAATTATTTGTTAAACAGCCCTTAAAAAAAGTTTTGTTACTTATGTTTAAAATTACCATACCTTCTTTTGCCAAATCTTTTTTGGGGATAGCAAAAAAAATACGTAAAATAGTTTGCAGTGTTATGATTAAGGCACTTATTTTGCCAGTGCATTAGTATTCCACTTCAGTCGCAACACAAATGTAAGAGTAAAGATTAAGTTTTGTAAAGATTTACATCTAAATCGTATAGAAAACCCATAAAAAACTTTCGAGAACTTCAAGTACCGTTTCCTCAGCACACTGTTTTTCTTTCGATCGCTTAACGCGGACGTGCGAAATCAGACACCTCGAAAAAATATCGCACCGTCCGTTATAGGATAGTGTCAACTTCGCTACTGCTGACGTATCACAGTGTCAAGACCAAGGCAGCTCGGGAGTTCAAGTCCTCAAAGGGAACTGCCTTTTTCAGTTAAAAAATTGAGGATTTGAACTTAACGTAGCTATTTAGTCGCTATTGAATTCTTTTATGTGATAATTATAATTTTGATTTAAAGTGTTGAAGAAGTAAATTCAGTAGACCTGCCAGTGACGGATCGATTTTCAAGAAATTCAAAGGCATAATTTAAATGAAACTTTTACAAAATCCGAAATTGCGTGTGACATTATGAAGTCAGACAAAACTTGTACAGTCTGCCCTTTTATTTTATCAAGATTAAATCTGTGTAAACTCCGGCGCACGTCATCTGCAACGTCTGCAACGCTTTTTGAGTCACGATGGGGGCTCATTGTGTTCAATGTCGGCGAAATAAGAAGTTCGTATATTAGGGCAAAAACGAACAAGACGAATACATTGACCTATGACCAAGTATTCAAGCAGCACGTGTAGACTTCGTTGATCGTGTTACTTTTGTTTATATAACGCAACACGCGCCATCAGGCTGCTGAGTTTCAGTTTGCAATTTAGGTTCAAGTATTATGCAGTATTCTTGTCATCTGTGTTATTTTTATTGCGGTTTAAAAATTGTTATTTCACAGAATGATCTGACGAATCATAATACATATACATACCTACGTACTCGATATTTGGGCTCAATGACATCAAAGATACTTATTGCTTAGCAATATTTTGAAAAATATGAACAAAACTGGTGTGTCAGAGGAAACAGAGATCTTGTTGGCGGTGGATAAACATTTACATATTAGTTTATATTCATAATGATTTTAAAAAACATAAATGAAGGATGCTTATGTTTTTTCTCCCGTTTGGTAAAATTTGGTGAGTTAATGTATGTCTTTTTAGAACAATAAAAAAGAATGCTCAAAGTATCAAAACGAACTACAGCCATTTAAATATTTCTAACCATCTAGAAAATAACGCTACTGCGAACACTTGCTGAACGGGAGTGAGCCCGCTGGTTACCTATTTAAAATAAGACCTATGGGTGGACAGTCACTTTGGTCGTATATTAATACGAATTATGTGTATTCCACATAATAGCCTAGCCTCTAGCATTCGAATGAGGTACGGTACAAAATACGAAACAAAAGTCAATTATAATTAAGCCCGTGAGCGCTGAACGTAGCTCGTAAAGAATTAAATAAAAACCTCAAGAACATTCGTTAGTGAATAAAGTTGTCATTATTGTTTCAGAGTTTTTGTAAGTATAAAGTTTTGAAAAAAATGAAGCGGTCACTGTGATTACGATGGCGAGCGTGGTTGTGCACACATTGGGGGGCTCTGTTGACTGATCCCTGAGTTGGGTACCGTCAGTAAGTCATTATTAGTCAGACTGAAATCACGCTATTCTTGCAACCACCACAAATTAACATTGGGAGGATTGTTGACTGATCCCTGAGTTGGATACCGTTTTTTTAAAAGTCATTATTAGTCAGACTGAAATCACGCTATTCTTGCAACCACCACAAATTAAGGTAAGGTCTGTAGTCAGGGGCGATGTTAGTGAAATTATGCAGTAAAAGATTTCCTTTACCTTTGAAAAACTTAACGTTCCTTTCAAAGTTTATATACACGTTGAAGACACACTTTACAAGAAGAAAGCACTTCTACAATCAAAACAAATTTTGCTATCTCAAATAATATGCAACAACAAATCTGTATTGTAATAATGTAAAACCAATATTGCTTAACCCAAACAAAAAAGGCAAATTCACATTTTCCAAAGTCAAGCGAATGCATAAAGATCTTTAATAACAAAAAGCGAATCGTTAACGATCCCTGCCGACATGCCACTATTTACGTATTAAAATAGTGTTGCGTATTATTCGTAGGGTGAACTGCTAATGCAGGCTTATTGGACAAATTGCCCGCGGGAGGGCAGCACTAACATTTAAATCAGACCTAATGGAAGCCATTTCCATAAGTAATGTCGAGAGCGTAGAGTTGAAAAGGATTAGAGTTGTCCTGGTGAGAAATGCCGTGGTTTTTGGAATTAAACCACCAAGAATTATTGAACCCCTATGATTACGGCTTTAATTTTTATCGACACTTTGACTGGTGTTTGTGAAACTGTTCAACGTCCGATGTCTAAAGTTGACAGACTGAATGACATTTATAGTAAGTACAAGCTATGCACAAGTAATGATAAGTTTGTAATGTAAAACTTTATTTTGAATAAGTATTCATTGGGCACAAATCAAATCATCTTGAACATGATTTTATTATTATTATCTCCTCTTATCGGATTAGCTCATACCTATTTTTACCTGACTCTGAAATATCTATAAGTCATATGTGGTGTGAGAATATTCTTTTTCACATTTCTTAGTAAAATTCATAACAATTGTAATGGAAAATGTGTTTTGCCTATTCTTGGCATGTTAAACTCTTCGGAACATTTCAGCGGGTCTTCACACCGGCGACTTTATATTCCTACGATTGAGTTATCATCGTAATGCGATTTAAATTGGCCTAGGCCAGCACCTGTGTGGGAATGCCATATTGGCCACAGGCCGCAAGAAACGCCCTAATCATCTGCATGTGACTTATTGTGACCATCGGTCGACACGCGTGGCTGAAGATAACACAGCTAGTACAACCAATTCTTGAGGGAAATCAGGATAATCTGTTTACTCACTCTAGAAACTCGAACGACGTAGTTAATGATCGTCAATTTTAAACCTTAAATTTTAGGATTTATGCTACTATTTTGTGAAGTCTGTCAATATTGATTCTAATCTACAAAAAATATCAGACGTTAGGCAGATATTCTTTATTGTAGAAAAACATTATACTTAGTAGTGTTGGATTAAAATACAATACGGGCCACCCAAAAAAAGTTTGGCGGTCTCATTTAATTAAACAATAAAAACAGGACATCTTTTCTATCTACTACATCTCTTTCTAATTATAATGAGCTTTCTATTGTTTCTTCAAATAGCTTCAAATTTAAGGAGGTCATGTGAAAACGAACTAAACTAACTTCAAGAAAGACAGTCCGCTTTTTCCATAGTTCATACTTTAAAATGGTTAAATCTAAAGGTATGTCTTTTAAAATCAGCATATTTGGACACTCTACTCAGTGCCCTTGTACGCAGATTGAGTTTTTATGCTGGTCTAAGTGATGTATTCGTTTCTGCAATTTTTGTGCGAAATAATGTAATTTTAAAATAATGGGCGTCGGTAAAATGCAAACAGTGAAACGCAATAAAGTCATTGTTAAGCAGTTTGTGCAACGGAAAGTAAGTGTTATATTGTACTGCATTAAAAACTTAATTTGAAATAGCCTATTAGTTAAAAAGCGTCAAGCAAAAGGTGGGCCGGAATTGTTATATACCCTTTCCCATGTTTTTAATTTGATACCCATTTGAGACTAGCTTTTTCCGAAAAATATGTATACTTAGTTGAAATCAAAGGTAGATTTTATGCCAGATTTATTATTTATCAAAATCCGTATTCAGAAGTACCTAAGCACTTTATTGTTGCTTTCTCATCAAACGTCATGGTAAATTGTGCGACACAGATAACGCAATACGAATCCGAAATTAGCCGATTGTCTCTTTCGAAAGACCGATGTGCGATATTTTCCTTCGGCACTGCACAAAGTTGCACGTGTAAATTTCTAGTCGCACAAATATGAATCTCTAGCTCATTAAAAGATGCTGCGTTGTGTTATTTACTTTATAGTTTCCATAAAGATACGTATTTAATGGGGAATTTTAATGGAACCGAAACGGAAGTATCGCCGCTACTCGCCGCTAACTGCCGATTTCCGCTGCTCGTAAGCGCACGCGCATCCTATTTGTACTGCCTTCTATTTTAGTTATATACAATGTAACTGTTGCGGAAGTAATTAAAGAAATGAACACTTTGTACATACCTTAACAAATGTAATTGATTATGGATTTTGCAAAACAGCAAAGGACGGTTTGTTTGCGGTGTCGTAAATAAATAAGTCTGTGCCGCCAGATAAATAAAATTTCTTAAGAAAATTAATAAAAAACCCTTTAAATAATAAGAAGTAACAATAAGTTAGAAGTACTTCTTAAATTTGAAGTAGGTATAATAGTTTTCTAAATATTCAAACATCGTTGCGTCGGGGTAACCCTAAAGCTACCTTTAGGTGCCACGTATCCGTATCTGATAAGCAGCTCACTTTTCTTATTGCTGTGTAGGTATTTTACTGTTTTCCGATGTTTTTGTTTCAAGTTTTTCAAAAACTTAATAACACTCTATTTTAAAAATAAATTGTCCAAAAAATTATATATTCACATAATCACACAGAAACCTTTTGGATTGGATCAGCATTAATAGCATTAAAGCATTTTGCTTGAAAAATATGTAATATTGTTTAATCGACGGCACGGTGTGGTTAAGAAACATTTCCAGCAATTTTTCAACATCCTGGTACGAGTATAGTGACGTGTTCTCGACTGTACTGCGCCTTAAAGTAGCAATCAAAGTTCCCCACTAGAAGAATTTATCACATCTTAAACGACAGATTACCCGATTTAACGACCAACTAACCAGCTGTTTTACGATTCATTTATTTCAATGCGATCCCTTGGACGCGCAGATTGCAGGATGGTGACTAAACTGAATTCAATTGTTGCAATTGAAAGTGAATTACAATTGTAATTGATTTGTTTTTTGGAAATTTATTCGAGGAAGAAGTTTGACGCAAAAGGAACGTCAGAGACGGACTATTTATTTGATGCAGCTTACTCAATTCGAACAAAAATGTTGAAAGTTTCAATTACTGGTGAAAACCTACAATAAACTTTAACAAACAAATAATTAAGTTTAAAGATCCACAGCACTTTTAAATTGATTAAACAAATACACATTATGTTATCCGTAGTCGTTTTTCGTAGCATAACATTAGTACAGCGAAAAAATTAAAACACTTAAACCAAAACTATCGAATCTTCACCAAGACTTAACAACAAACACACTATACATTATTTCAGAAATCTGGCACATATTTCGTAAGAGCAAAGTAATTTTAAAATCGAATGAAAGCACGAAAAGTTACTTCCTGTATAGAGTCGGCTACTCTGAACTATCTCAAAATGCCCTGCAGAGATCCATAATTACTGGACTACCGTTTCGGATGCTCTTCATGATTTATCTCATCACTCCCTGGGTGGTCCATTGACCATTTCACAACCTTCTAGAGAGACTAATTAATTACAATTGTAATAATATTGCTGGTCAAAACACCTGTCGTTTGATTCATGATATTTATAAGATCGATTCATCAATGAGAGCAAAAAGGTTGGGTTAAATTACTAAAAGGTTTTATTTACGTCGATATACGGCTTAAGGCTGCGGCGGTTTTCACTATTTCACAAACAAATAAGTAAATAACGGATCCTGATCCCACTAGTGTGTGTCTGTGTGTGTGTAAAGTGTAGGTATCTATCGAAACCCAGCCGGAATTATCAAACAAACGCGGCACTCGTCATCCTTTTTTCGATAGATTTTGAAACATCGCATCTCGCAGGCTTAATTTGAAAGAGTTTGGGGCCTTACATAAAGATTTTCTTTTACAAAGAGACAGAAAAAGTTTGAAAAAATTGACGTGCTAAGTACCTAATGAAGGACATGAAGA
Source organism: Udea ferrugalis (assembly GCA_950022985.1). Taxonomy (NCBI): domain Eukaryota; kingdom Metazoa; phylum Arthropoda; class Insecta; order Lepidoptera; family Crambidae; genus Udea; species Udea ferrugalis. Next base: position 11,169,174 of record OX465532.1, on the reverse strand, counting down.
GATTTCGAGGAATGCCAGTATTAATAAGAGATTAGACAAAAAATCACTGCTTTCAAATTATTCAATGTTTGGTTCAACATTGATGAGCACAATAACATACCTAATAAGTGTTTCAACAGTTAATTTTTGATTGATTTAAGAATTCTGTGCCTCCTGTGAAAAGTGGTATAAGTCGACTTATATCGAATTTGACATTATTGTTGCACCTTCATCAGAAAAAAATACTCTTTTTTTCTGTGTTATCAACATTTTTATACGTCTATTAGTTTCCGAGATGGTATGATACATCTATGACAAAATGACGCGTTTTGATAAATATTTTTGTGTAAATAAATACATATTGACATGTATCGTTCAAAGTATTGAAGTTATGAAATAAAAAAATGTGTATAAAGGTGTATCTCAATAAGTATTATTATTTACATTTATTTATAACCATGTAACAAGGTGTCACTTGATACATATTTAGTTATATCAATTGTCACGAAGTAAAATTTGCACCCTTCATCGGTACAACTAAAGTTGTATTATACGTCACAAAAATATGAAAATACAATTTATGTGTAAGATGATACAAACAAAGTTATATCAAACACAACCGAGAAATATGAACCTTTTTTATATCAAAATATGTGCGAACTGATACATCTTCTGAACGCGGGGGTTGCGCGGGGCGCCGGGGACGCACTGCGCCGTCCGCGCGGGGCGCCGCAGGGTCAGTGCCGCATAAGCTACGAGACGTGGTGTCCGCGCGCGCCGTCAAAGCAAATTCAGCATGGCGCAGAACCTACGAATTAGATGTATCATCTTACACAAAAATTGTTTTCTTTTGTGCATTTTTAATAAAATACACTAATATCAATTAACACAAAATGACTATTCCAGTTGCATCAAATTACACAAAATCTATTGTGTTTTTGAGTAATGTAAACTTGCTTTTAATATCTTTCTATCCTATGTTTTTGGACGGTCTATGATGTTAAATATCATTGTTGCAGCGTCCTTTTTGCCGTGCTAAATGCATGTTAGACATATTGAATATAGATTTAAATAAAAATAATGAAGAAGATGATGATACCGTGGAGAAAAATATTTTTTCTCCTTCCTGTATAAAAAGTGATGATAGGAATAGTACATCGAACAACAAGGGAATATTATTAGAGCAGAGCCTTTCTAAACATAACTTGCTACGAATCGTCTCGCCCGCATGTTTGACGACTTCCAACCTAAAAAACTATTGAGTCCAAAAAGACTATAGAGTCTTTTTGGAACCCGGCTTATTCGGGAGGTAAGGTAATGGTACTATTACCATAGACCACATTCATACGCTGCGGCAAGTTATACAGAAGTTCGAAGAGTACAACTTGCCACTTTGCCTAGCGTTCGTGGACAGTGAGGCCTTAGATTAGATTGAGACCTGGGCAGTGCTTCAGTCTCTCCAGAGGTGCCAAATAGACTACGCCACGACAAAACGTCACCATGTCGGTTCGATTACAGAACAAGGAGATGCTATTTCTCAGAAGTTGTTCACAGCTGCGTTGGAGGATATTTTCAACCTTCAGGACTGGAAAGGACGTGGCATCAACATCAATGGCGAGCACCTAACACACCTGCGATTCGCCGATGATAGCTTATGGCTGAGACCTTGGAAGACCTGAACATAAAGCTCGAAGATCTCGGTAATGCTTCTCAAACAGTGGGTCTTAGGATGAACATGTACAAGACCAAAATCATATTTAATGCCCATGTTGCACCCGCTCTAGTTAACGTTGGGCACATTACACTCGAAGTTGTTTACTACTATGTTTACCTGGGACAGTCCAACTTCGAGAAAGAGATATCTCGTCGAATCCAACTCGGAATCGGCTTTCGGGAAGCTTCGGTATATATTCGCGTCCGAAAAAGCTCAATGTCTCAAGACACCAGTGTGTGTTGCCAGTAATGACATATGGGAGTGAGACGTGGTCGTTTACTATGGGTCTCACAATAAGGCTCAAGGTCACCCAGCGAGCAATGGAGAGAGCTATACTTGGTATTTCCCTGCTTGATCGAATAAGAAACGATGAGATCCGCAGGAGAAATAAGGCAACCAACATCGCTCGAAGGATTGCATCGTTGAAGTGGCAGTGGACGAGACACATAGCGAGGAGAACCGATGGCCGTTGGAGCAAAAAAGTTCGGGAATGGCGATCGCGTACCGGACGACGTGGGCAGGCCCTCCACGGGGTGGACTGACGATCTGGTCAAGGTCGCGGGAAGCCGGTGGATGCGGACAGCGCAGGATCGATCCTTGTGGAGATCTTTGAGGGAGGCCTGTGTCCAGCAGTGGACGTCGTTTGGCTGACACGACGAGGCAAAGTTATATTTGTTGATTTATATCATAAATATTGTTGATGCCTTTTTAAGTGTTCATCATAAAAACTTAAATAAACTAGGTTTTAGTTTAAATTGGAATAATTGATCTCTCAGGTATGTGTAACTTGTTACTTGTGATACTCTTGAATAATGATTATTTTTCATTCTAGTACTTTTTTTCATTCCCTTTGCTTTAAACATTTACTTGTATCATATAACACTAATTTGAGTAGAGATACAAGTCAACATATATCAAAAAACACCGAATAACACGACCGCTTTTTTCGTGTAAAATGATATGTATACCAAAAAACACAACTTTCGACAGTTTTGTGTTTTTAGTGCTTTTGCAGATTAAATAATTTGACTTATTTGTTTTCTCTCAGGGCAAATAGTTGATTCAGTTTTGTAAAAAAACTACCTGACAAAGCAACAATATCAGCTTTCACCAAAGCTTAACACAATGTTTAAAGTGATACAACTCATTTAGGATCATTATACACTATCATTCATTTGGTGCGTTTTGATACAGCAAGCACTTTTTTTTAAATATCTCTTCGTGTAGGTATCGCTTTTAAGCAGGAACTTAACAAGTTGTGAACTAATACGACCCCAATAAAATAGTATCATTGCTATTAAAAAATAATTATTCGAACTCGGTTTATGAATTTTTAAACACAAAACCTTCATTACTGTAAAGTTGTCTTTTTTGACATGTACCACTTTTCACAGGACGCACAGAATTGTTTATCTGTTTTGGCAAGTGCTGTTTACCTGTATTGTCGAACTTTGTGGTGATACTTAGTATATTTGTATAAAGTTTTGTGGCGAAACTTACTGAAAGCATCATTTTGTTTACGTGTACAGAGTCGCCAAAAGGCATAATCTTGATAAGCAAGGAATAATATTATTGCTTGGGCCCAAGGATTAAAATTATTTTATCAGCATCTTAAAGTAGTTTTTTCTTGAGCGTCTGTCGTCATTTTCAATGAAAAATATGTCTAATTCGACTATTGATACTCATTACGATTCAATTCAAGCATTCTATATTAGCAGACTTGGGGCCCAGTTGGCTAATGTTAGCCTGTACTGTTAAAATAAAATCAAACAATAATATTTAAATAAAAATAGATCGCGTTTGTTACTTCTTATGCTTAGTATTTGATAGTTGTTCCAATTTTTGTGTATCTACTCGTAACTTCAAAGAAAAAGTCATGCTACACGTTTTCTCCTCTTACGAACGAACAGTACGAACAGTAGTTCTACTTACAGTAGGCTTTAATGTCTATGGACAAACGATTTTAAAATTATAAATTGTTACGCAACGCATTAATATTTATTCATAATATAGACTTAACATAGAACGATTAATCACACAATGTAATTTCTAATCACTGTCTGTGTGCGGCAACTTCTAAACAAATTAAGACTTTTGTAACTATCTCATTAATATGCACGCTCCACTGAACATACGGATAAATGATTGCATTTCATAAATTAAGTGCATATCGTAGGTGTGTTCCACGTACTTACGTTTCAGATAACCTGACATGCGACATCCGCTGCCTGTGGGAAAACTGAACAGGTGGTGTTACTTATCTCTTACAACTACAACAACAAACACTTAAAGTCAACAAACATCTTTGCAATATCTAACTTTAAAAACCTTTGACATAAAGTCTAAAATCGAGTTGCAGTCTTCAATAGTTAAGGCCGTTTTTCGATTGAGAGCAAGGGTTGTAAAGTCAAATGAAAGGCTAAACACAAGAAAATATCAATACGACCGTAAAACGGTATTGGTAGCAATTTTAATTTGTACAAGCGCGTTAATAAATCTAACAAGTGGAACGCAGAACAAAAGGACGTAAAGTTAATTATGATTTAAATTTGTTTTTGACATGTTATGTTTTTCTCTGAAGTTACGATTAATTTCTACGGAGAGAAATGTTTTAATTTATGTGCGAGATCTTTTGTAGGAAATTTCCTACTATAAATAAACGGATGGAAATTGTAGAAACTTACAATATTATTATTTAAATGGTGTGGAATCTGTCTGAGTATAACATTAAAGCAAAATTTGGTTTCCTTTTGAGTTGAAGCTAGTAATAACAGCTTTTTTCATCCTAGGTTGAATATTTACGTAACATAAACATCAAGGGCTTCTCTAACGTAACTTAAGATTTTTTAAGGTTAACTTGCACAAAAACCGTACTAAGGAAAGCTCTACACCATTTTTGGCACAAAAACACCGTGTGAAGGAAGCCCTGCAAGGCAGATAATATCCTAACCAGTAACCACTTCCCCACCGGCCTTGAAATCTGCCCAAAGTGTGGACATGAAGGGTGAACCCTCGCGTGGTCTAAAGCCCTATAGTGCTTACTCACGCAGAAGAAGCATCTGCACGAAATGAGATTTTTCATACTTTGTCAATGGATACACTTACCATTCATCTTTTTTCCTTATTTTTCAGTTGATTTAGTGATCCGACGCTACAATGAACAATTGTTTCATGAATGGTGCCTTCATGACAGGTTACAAAACTGTTATTTTTAAAAAAACTTTTTAGTTTTGCCTCTGATTAATTAAACTTAAAAAAGACAAATTTGACAATTTAGAATTTTAGACAAATTGCGTGCAATTACTACTCTTGCACTTACTGACAAGTTAGAAACTACGTGTCGTAGCAGGCTTTGCACAATCTGACTGATGATAGCTCCTACGTTACATAACTTTGAGAAAGGTTTACAATAAAATGCAAAAAAAGTATATTTTAAATGAAGGTGATTACACAAAAACCTACTAAGATAAGATGCGGTAGCAATCGACCAGCGGAACGGAAAGATAGAGTAAACCAAACTAAAGTAACAGGTACAGTAAGTTTTCATTTCTTTATTCTTAAACTTTCATTTTGTAAACATATTTTCAATCTACCCGAAAACAACTCTACACTTGGATGCGTATTTTCTACCTCCCTCTTTACATAACTGAACACAAAACAACACTTAGCAGTCCATGTACTCAAGCGCATATGATTTTGTACAGTCAGCGACACATAGCAATTGAAAAATCACCTTTAACACATTGGTGTAAGGTGCTACGAACTGTCAAAGTGTTTTTCTTGTCGTATTCTGTACGCGTCTCAATCAACGACATTTCCTACACGACTTCCTTTTGTTTATCTTTTGAATTCCAACATGGAAGCTAATGAACCAAACTTCGCTTAGGTAATGAACACACTAATATTTGAGACCTAAAACAGGATGTTTATATCGATAGTAAAGCATACTCGGATGTTTAAATATTAGACGCAGGATGAGTTGGTGCTGAAAAGTTAATTATTCTTAATTCATTATTTCCTATCTCTCAGTCATTATTTCTATTTGTTTTTTGGTAAGGTTATGCCTTGCTACAATTAGCTGATATACAGGAACTGAGCATAAAAATGTTTTCTGCATCGATATGTATACATCTTGCTGTTGGTGTACTAAAATAAATGAATGGATGAAATGGAATTATTGAAATCTGTTTGCCAAAATTAGGTAATTTCTCAATACCTTTTTATGAGAAACCACCGTTTAACAAAAACTGCCGAAATTGAATTAGTTCAGCCAAACATTAACTAAGAAAAGTTAATGTATTGTTGAAATCTTGAAAACAACACCCATGGATTATTGTCCCTTAATTTGTTTTATTTTTCTGTTATGCTGTCCCACTGCAGGGCTAAGGCCTCCACCCCCCTCCACTTACCACTAATATCCCTTAATTGATTTAAATCTTACAGTGCCACAATGCGCGATTGATACCTACCTATAATGCCTACGTGTACAAAAGCTGCGAATAAGTTTACCAACAAACAGCCAGTAGATTGTTTTATAAGAAAAGCAGAGTGTTAAAAATTTTTGGAAGTCATAGCACTTCAATTATTATTTGGACTTCTGAGATGTTCGAACTAAAATAGCTTAGTAGAGCGTTTACAATTTTGTTTTTAATTAATTAGTTAAATTTTATGCTTAATGGTAGATTTTAGTTTTGGATACTTCTGCCAAATATTGGCGCGGTTAAGGAAAGGTTTAAAAAGCCACATGGTAAAACTTCGTGTTTCTTAGTATTGAGTCACCCGCAATTCTACTTATCATACATATTGTTTACTACCGACTATGTAAAACTAAGGCTAAGTACCATAATTTAGTAGATATACGAACGCGGTCGATGTAGGTATTTAATTTGGCAGCCACGTGTGTAGGCAAGGGGAGACCGTGGGAACGCAGATCCCTCGCGAGATCTTACTATACACGAGTAGGGATATTGTTTCTTGAGCACATGCCAGCCAGACGTTGGCTTGGCGTGGATAAGACAAAAAAATATCTCTAATGGTAAAGGCATTTAAAAAGATGCTCTGCTTGAAAAAGTAGAGTTCCACAAAGTTTTCAGGCTTTAGTTAGATTAAATGGTGAATTGATTTAATTTCACCATTTTAGATAGATTACTGAATTTTAGTGGATGTTTGAGTTTGAAGTATTGTAAGGCGATAATAATTGGTTGAAAGTAAACATTTCATAAAAAAGACTTCAACGAGTGACATAATAATGAAAACATTTCCTGGTAGAATAAATTAATTATTTTTAGGAGAAGATGTTAAGTTAGAAGATTCAGGATAGGCCTTATCTTAGACAAACAACAATGACGCGAATAAAATAAAACGAGCAAGTTTTAAAACACATTTCTTACCAGTAAATTGCTGGCACAAAATACCAAAAATCAAGTGTATGCTTTAACAACTCGTATCACCTTACGCCAAGGCACAAAATGTGCGGACAATGGCATGGCAGGCTTCCCATTGCCGGTCATTATTCCTTACGCTATTGAATTGACTTAATGTCATTTCGCAAGTCCAAGATCAAGAGTGGAAATGGTAGCCCGATGAGCCGTTGCCCACTGGCAAGAAAATGTGTGTCCAGATAAAGAGTGGAAATGGTAGCCTGATGAGCCGTTGCCTACTGGCAAGAAAATGTGCTACCTTAAATAAATGTCCATGTGAATAAATATACCTAGACATTAATCCACACAGGAACCTAAACGAGGGATCAACATACTTGAATATTGTTTTTGTGAATTCATTCTTCTTCCATAATAGACGGGCGTATCTACACTAATTCATCGTTCCTGCGGCTGATTGAATGCGCGTCCTGCACAAAAGGAAGATTCGCCATCTGCCGCCGCTGATTCACAGCGCTACGATAAACGGGTCGTTTCAGGAACACGGCCATTAACAGGCCTCTACAGAACTAGGCCGTAGGGATTGGCTATCAAACTGTTGTTTCTGAAACGCTTTACTAGGCTGGAGTATTGTAATTAATGAGAAAATGTATATGAACCAGCCTCATGTAGAATTCAAAGGTGTCCAATACATATCTTTGCAACAATTCTGGCATGACAAGTAGGATAAAACTGTTTCTTTGTTCCATAATGCCATTTTCCAGGTTGGTTGGGTTTTACAACGGTATTTTACAACACTGGAAAGCTACCTCCAAGTTGTATTGACGTTGTTGTCTGTGTGTCTTGATGTTATTCATTATTATCCATTATCATTTGCCACCGTAAGACTTCACTGGAATCCTGTGATTTTTATATGTATAGTCATTCGTCCACCTTGTGGGTGGGCGTAGTCTCCACTCCGGAATTTTACTGCTCCCGCGTTATACATTACTATTTTAAAAAATATTAATTGGCTGATCATTCATGAACAGTAAATCCTTTAAAAAAACGCGTTGTCCTACTGAGTATATAACAGTTATTAAGTAGGTACTATCAAGCGTACCTGCTATATGAAATGTTAAATTACTTTGCTTCTACTTTGAAATTCACAAATTGACACTAACAAAACCTTTTTCACTTGCAATATCGAATTCTTGCAAATTGTTCTACATTCGGACTGTATGATAGATAATTTACTTCTTTATATTAATTCCACAACGCAAAATTATAGAGTGATGAATTCCCTCATACAAACTGGATTAAACAGTATTTATTAAATCCAGGCTCTAGGAAGAGTTAAGTCAAGTTCTTCAAAAATAATTGAGAATTTTACCCAAAGAACCTGAAAACAACAAAATGTAGAGTAATTCAATAAAAGACGGTAGAGTAGCATTATCCCGTTACCATGAAATACACCTAAGGCCTAACCCAGAGTGATTGACAACTGTATACCTAATCCAAAAACGAGCTTTCAAACCATAATAACTGTCCAGCGTCCAACCACGTGTCCTTAATAAAGAACTATTATTACCGTCGAGTCGAGTAGGCAGCAGCGTGCGCGCACATAATTGTATTAATCATTCAGCGCGACCGGCAGACGTCGATTTTCTTCAACAAAGTGCTCTTGTTTGTTTTTTTCGTAAGGAAGTCGGCCGAAGGTGAACCGTGGGAACGCCGGGCGGGTGCACTTCCCAAAACATCGACGCACGGCAGCCGACATGCGCCGCTAAGAAAGAGACATAACATACAAACAACAGTGTACAAGACGGAGACGGGGCATCTGACGTGTGCGCGCCAAGCGACAGCTCACAATCGCGTGATCATCTACAAGAAATAATAAAACGGCAATAAAAGAAACACGAGACAACGGTAACCGTAGCGCGCGCGAGTGAAAGAGACGGGAGACGGTGGCCGCAGTATAGCGCGCGCGCCTGCCGCTCGGGTCGCCGTGCGTTCGAATTTCAAAGATCAATGATCGATGCGATAAGAACGAGACTCGCGACGCACTTTTATAAGGAGTGAGAGAGATGCAGATGGCGACTTAAGCGAATAGGATAGAGACAGCGCTACAGTTTGGCTCGTGGCATATATTAGCGGGTGTTTGTTAGTCTGCAGCGATAGATGGCGGTGTTTTGTTTACTTTTGAAAATTTGTTTGGAGTGGAGTAATTTGGAACATTTTTATATTTCATCAAAATATATTTAATCGAAAGTAATGAAATGTACGGATTTATGCGGAATGTTTTCTTCCATGCCCCATTTATTGTGCTGTATTTCTTTCTACAGTTTTTTTAAAATAGATTTTGTATACACTAAATAATAAATCGTAATGATTTATCCCATAAATGTTATGTTTATATTTTTCTAGTAAGTATTCAAACTCTATATCAATCTTTAAAAGTTTTGGACTCTACATTTTATCACCAGCGCCAACTGGCGACAGCATCGAGATACTATTTGTTCATTGACCGCTCTATAGATGGCGTTACTTGTTGCATCTCTGCTCAAATAAACATTGATTTTGTTATTAAATTATGAATGACTGTTATGGCTCCGCACAGGTTACAGCATTTGTTTTGATATGTAACATCTCGAAGAAGATAATGTTATTGTTCCTTGACGGTAAATGGTTAGCCATTGGCACTAGTAAATCTTATTAAAATTTTACACAGAAGATGTTATTAACAGCGGACAATAACAATAATGAAATACAATGCTCTACAATAATAAAATAATATCTAAAAAGCAATCAAGGTGGTCATCTACATTTATGAATTTATATTTAATGATATTGTAATTTGAACTATTAATTACTGTATCACTTCTTAATTGTAAAACTATTTTTTTCCAGTCTGAGTAGGTAGGTATGGGTAGTTTGGAACAAAGACTATCTTGTTGGATTTTTCGTTTATGAATTAATTTGAAGCCATGTTTATTATTCATTATGGATTACTTTATTGTATGTTATTTTTAAAAACATAATTAATAATTATTCATCATAAAGTACCCCATTTTTCTTTCTATAAGTTTGCAAGTCTTTAAATGTAGATGGATTGTGTGAACAGCAATTTTATTACATCCAGCACCATATTTTAGGAATAAAACTTCTATTCCGTTGTAAGTAATTAATAACTCCTCAAATTAAAATAATATTAAACCAGCTACGAGTATTTGTTTATCAAACCGAATCAATCAGTATGAAAACCAATTTACCACTACAGTTATCGGGCTATAGATGTTGTCATTCACAATTAGTACTAACGATAGACTATTTGATATGGCGACTGTACACGAGGCTTATACCAATATAATTAGACCCATAATTGAAACAAATTTTTCTGGTACGAGTGTCTTGTTACTGTGGTCATTAGTAAACTGTATACAGGAAAGTAACTTCAAAGAATGGCGAGCGACGCGCCGTGCGCAGGCGACTATCTATCGGTACGATCTCGTTATAAGATATTATAATGTGACCATTTTTAAAGCTTTAAAGAGGATAAGATAGAAGTAAAGAGTTAATAGCTAGAAGTAAAGAGCTTTGTTATCTAGTATGTGTGAGTGTTTACAGCAACTTAAGACTATTCTTGCGTAGTCTGCGACTTCATAGTAACGAGAGCGCACTTTTGAAGCCAATGTTGTATAGCCGTAGTTAACTACACTAAGTTTTGCCATTAGTCCTGTAATCCACTAATTTGGATTTAATTTTTAACTCTTTTTAGTGTCTCTTTATTTCTAACTTTTTTTTTCTACTATTAAACATAGGTATGTAATTATTTCAGTCTGAGGATTGTGTAGAAGAGATCACCCTGAAGCGTAAAAATTGTCTAAATTATTCACTATTACTATTACCATTGTACTTAACGATTTTTGTGTGACAATTTATATTAATATTATCCATCTTTATTTGTTAGAAAAGACTAATAAACAAATACACTCTAAAATTTAGTTATTTTAATAGGTCTGTAGATTTATCTCACAGCTCTAAGTTTAAGATTTGTTCGTTTGTTGTGTGTTTCCTTCACTGTCACGAAAATGTTAGGGCTTGTTAACTTCAAGCAGCGTTGTATTATTTATGTGCAAGTTAATAATTAGGACTAGCTACTACCACCATACCTCCCTACAAATCACCCATATCTCCATTAAAAATGTTGAAATTATGTATACATTTTCTATAAATGGAGAAAACTCCTGGTCATAATAGTGGTATTAGTCTACCCACGAGTACTTACATGTCTGTTATGAAAATGTGTGTTTCGTTGAGCGGTACCTTCGATTAATTAAAACTATGTGTGGGTGGAAACTGGAACCTATGTGTTTATTTTCACTGTGGTGTTCAATGCAACATGATTTTCAGTATTCTTGATGATTAAGCGAACTGACTTACTACTTAGCCGTACCTATATTTGGTCGCCTAGCTCTTCCAGCTGCTACATTCTATTTTATGGATCTATTTTATGATTGGTAGTTAAGGCTAGCGATGAATCTTTATTGGTTTTAATCAAACCGCTAGTCAAACCTAAGATTAACCAAATTTTACTGTCAGCTAGCTAAATTGAGTCAACTCGCATACAAACGTGTACTCCAAAGCATAATAAAGTCATTTACTGTAACGAGTATTATATAACATACCCACTGTACTGATTTTGAACTTTGTTTCTTTATTTAAGCTAATTTAAGTTTTAGGCGTATAGCTATATCAATCTTAAAATTTATTGATTTAAATTGGTCAATCTTGATAAATTCATAAATATACTGATCAATGATTGTGAACGCTTGTGGACTCTGTTAAGATCATTGAGTTGGCTGTATGGCGTCGAAAGAGTTTTGATAAAAGTAACTAATTGCATTAGTTTCTGATATGTAGGTATACAAAAATCAGTAGAAGGCGAGTAATCAAAGACATTTCACCAAACAAAATCGTCAAACAAGAGAGGCGTTAACTGTCGCCTAACGGTTCAAAATTAGAACGCATCTGATTGGAATCTATTCAAATTCAAAAATAGAAGGAAGGCGTGCACGCTCACGGCCGGTGGGACGAAACGCGCGCCACTATTGGTTGGTCGAACGCCAATCACGGCTGGAGGCTGACCTATCGCCGTGACGCTTTTCCACAACGAAATGCGGGAAAACTCTTCCACTTATAAAAATCAGAAAAATGCACTTACTAGGTATTGAAACAAAGAAAACATATCGATATACGATTTCCAGAATGTCTTATTAGCACTGCCTAAATACACTTTATAAATTATACTTAAAAATGCCAAAAGTATTAGATTACATATTTGATTTACAAAAGTCATAATCAGAAATAATAAGCTAAAATGAGAGAAAGGATTAATTACAGAACTTTAGTGAATGATGCTTTTGTTTTTACTTAAATAGAGGTATAGTTTTTAACTTAAAACTTTCAGCTGAAGGGCTTACCAAATGATTCTTCAGATGCCTGATTTGTACAAAGTTCCTAAGTGAGTAAGTATCTATCTAATGTGGATTATGTTGTTTCTGAATCCAGCTATTCGTTATCAACCAACTGTGTTATGAATTCTCTTTGTATCCGCTAAGATAAAAAATTACCATATCTCCAAAAAGATAACATTCTTCAGAATCAGAATCAGAAATATCTTTATTTAAATAGATCTGTTACAAGTGCTTTCAAATCGTCAAAAACTTAACCAAAAAAAACAAAAATACACTTAATAATAGACTTAAATACTATAATAGAAATAATAAATAAATACACAGGTTCATTTAGGTTTTTCCGTTTGACCTATATTACCTACCTATGCCTCCTTCATTGTACTCTATTGTGTACCAAAAGCACATTCAAATAACAACAATACTCAAACTTGGTGCTTCTACAGTATCCTTTTGAATGTGTATCAATGTAACATGTGCTTTTGAAATTAATCAAATTGTTAAGAGAGTGAACACAGGTATAACTAAAAAAATACCCCGGGCCAAAGTCAACCCCATTACTACGATTTTAATTTTGCTCAGTAATTATAACCAAGACCGCATAATATAGTACTATTCAAAAGGCCAACTGACCTACAAGTAACATTTAAATAAATCAATCAATTTAATAGCGTACAGATAAAAAAGCCTCCGTGCTGTCAAAAAGCGCGCCACAAAATGAAAAACGAGGTGCGTAGCGTTCGAAAATTGCAAAATTGGAAGGAAAGTGCTTGTTTAAAATGCAAAAACGTATTTAAAAAAACCGCGCAAAGACGAGTTACACCGTGGGAGCTTCGGGCAGGTGGAGATCATTGCGGGAAGTAATGAGGCACTGTGCACACGATATGTTTTTTGCTCCGATATTGATTTTTAATTAAAGCACCTTCTTGTAATTTTTTTCCATGCCACCTCTTCCGTGAAGGGCTATTATAATAATTGTTATCGGGGTTGCATTATGCGTGTGATAAAATCGCAAATGTGAAGGAAGAAGTTAGCGGTTTCATTGCACCGGAATTTCGGCGAAAAGAAACATTTTAACGAACATAAATCTTAATCTTATAAGGTTAAGTACAACTGGAAGTCGTCTTCGCATTAATTTTAATCAATATTTGGTTATTAAAACGATGACTCTAAAATTATCTCCTGAAAAATCGTTCAATTTCTTCCGAGTTATTTTTTTAAAACTATTCTTACGTTAAACGTGATTTGCATTAGCAGCCGTATACAAACAAAACTACACATTTAAGTGACTGAAAAGCTGGAAAATCTTATGAAATCTTTTCACAAGACGCTTACCATGAAAAGCACTTTTGTAACATAAAAGCATTGAAGAAGTAAATACATAATATTGTGAATAGAGGACTGAAAAAGCTCTTACATTTATGCACGAACACAATTAACAGTTTCTTAATTTTTATTCGCATTTTACATTTGTATTTCGGCTGCCATCATATCACCCCTATAATCCTCATATTTTAAAAAGAAATCATCTGACCATGTATCTTTAAAACCATAATTAAGTATCTATTCAATATTTACAATAATAATAGTGTGCACTTCGCCTATGCGTGGCCAGTTTCATAGCGCCAATGATTTGTCACAATACCGAGCCAGCGGTACTCGTAACGGCACATCGATTCCTTTGCTTTATTTGTTCTGGCCTAGTAATTTATCGTACTATAAACACGGCAAGACCGCTCCTTTGCCAATTATTGTCTTTTTATTTCACATTTACTATTTTGCAGCGCGACGCGTAAGCTCCTTGTCTTTTATTTTTGCCAACGGTAAACTTTAACGAGCATAATAATGTTGCGTTTTGTTGAAATTTTTATAACACATTTGCATTCTCACTGCTGAGTATATTTGTGTTGTAGCTGTAAAGGCATCTTTCTTTTTATTTTGCTTCAAAACATTAATATGCGAATACGTAAGCATAATTTTTTAAATTTTCATTATGATGTCCGCAACTACTAAAGTATTTTTAATAGTGATGTAGTGCCGCGTTTTATTTGAGTATTTAGTTAAAATGATGACAGTTATTAAAAATTCTGACTCATTATAATAAATAAACGAATAACATTTAAGTCATTCCTCGCACACGTGACTTTACAATAACGCTGTAATATACTATTGTTCGATCGATTATTATCGAACACATTCCCAATAAACCGCCCTAGGGCATAGTAATTTCTTCCAGCCTTTTAACATTAGGGTCGCGTCACCCAGATTTGACGCGTGACGCGTGAGGCGCACGCATACATTGTCGTGCTTATCTATCGTTTTGTATGCAAGGAGCGACGCGCGCGCAGCCGACCGCGCCCGACTCGCCTCGAAGGCGCCCGAAGCTCTCCGTGGGAAAACGAGGCAGGTGTTACCACTTCTTACTGAGTAAACACTCAACGTATACAAAATTATAACCACTCCGAAGCGTCTGTGCAAATGGAAAACATATTTTGTGTGCTTAATGATACTGGTTACTTTTTTGGTGCGGACGGTTATCGGTCGAGAAGGTTTTTTGCAACGTTTTGAGCGACAAACTGTGGAGCGTTTATTTTTGTTACTGAGTCACCCATAAGCCCTTAATTGAAGTGCTGTAGACATTAATTTGTTAAGCGACCTTTTGCTGAGTCTTATCAGTTTAATGAGCGGCAATAATGTTGGGTAGGCATCGGTCTAGGTAATATTTTGTGTCAGAGTTTTTGCTCTTTTATATGTGACAGTTTTAAAAGACATGACACGTTGTAAATTGGTGCACATTTTTTACTTGATTTTTCTATATTAATATGGGTATTTTGATAGAATTTTTTCAAGGTTTTTTCTGGAAAATGTGTGGTCAAGATTATAGGCAATTTCTTAGGCAGAAATAAAAACCCGAGCTTAATTAAGGCTCAGTATTTTTTGTGGCCATAAAATGTATCCAAGAATTGAAATCACGTGCCAAGTACTAGTCTAGAATTATCTTGGAGAAGCAAAACAAACTATTACTGCTCCTCGCCCAGGTGTCCCGGTAATAGTAACGTATTACCGCGTAATGGTGCGCGCGCGGCTTTTCTAGACTAGGAAATAATTGTCAAGCGCTTCTATGATGCCAACGACAAACACAGGTGCGATGGTATTTTTTATATTAGAAAACAACTCCTTTCACGTGGTGAAGTTCTAGGTGGAACAGACTGACTTACTTAAACTATCTCGATTCTGAAAATCCAGCAAATGATAGTAACGTTTTCATTTTAGGTTTATTAGAATGTATTATCATTTATTTACCCATCAGAGTTGTTATTATACGATAACTATTGACGTCAGCGAAGCGATTTTTACATTAATATGCCTATTTTTTCACTATAGTTCGTAGTGGTTGATAATACTTTAGAAATAGTTTCCCAAGCTGGTCGAATGCCATCTAGCGACAGCAACTGAGACCAACAGTTCTACCTGTTCTTAAGCTTGGAGCATCAAGTTGACGCTACAATTATTGAACCCGAATAAAATGCCTCCTGCTACGAGAAATCTACACCGAATTTATTTTGTAATGTGTATCGATGAATTTTAGAAAGTTGGCGGAACAAGACATGAGATGGCGCGAGATAATGGGGTTTCATGAAGATATGGCTTTCATGAATCGAACACATAGCATGAATTTATGGTTAAAAGCATTTCTCCTACAAAGGGGTTAAAATGAACTTTAATATCTGAAATTTTTGGTACTACTTACTCCGTGAACAAAACTCTTGCGAGTTCATTATTTTATTAGATTTCTAGGCTGTTGGACAAATCGAGTGCAATACCTAAGTATACCTCGGTAACGACTAAACTGATCATCGGTATGTTATAACATATTGAATAAATTTATATCTAACTTCGAAAATGTGATGTCTAATTCAGTACAAAAAAAGTAACTACAATAAAAGTAGTCATTAAAAGTGGAATTAACCGTGTCAATTGTTACAACCGAACGAATAATATCATTTGCAATTCTGGTATGAAAACTATGAGTAATCATAAGAACAAGAACATTTTTTCAAGGAACCCTTAGTTACAGAAAAATATAGATTTTAAAATTATACCTATTAAACCTACTTAACTCTACTACTAAATATGTACCTATCCGAGAATGAGCAAGCCTAAATTACAGCCTCCAGTGGTAAATACTTAGGAAAAATATTACTTTACCATACATAGTTATCAGTGGTATTTTTAAATATATTTTAACGATGTAAATATCAATAAAAATACAAAATTATGTATCCATTTGCCTTAATGAAATGGACAGGGCAAGAATGATGAATATTTTTGAAATAAAGCTGATTTATTGAATATCGAATTGTTTTTGTTCGTCGGATAACACCACAGCTATTGCAATGATTAAAATTATATAAAGTTTACGACAATCATTCATGAAACATTTATTGAAATGGAATTATAATGTCACAGGAAATGTATTTTCATTACAAAATATTACTATTTCAGTGATAAAAAAAACTTCTGCTGAACTCCAACATCCATGCCATTTATAGACTTCTCGAGCTCTGCTGAATCCTGCGATATTTATCATCATCAATCTATTTTCTAAATGGTTCACTGACAAATATCCATTTCATAACTTTTCTGCCTCAAGGTTCAGTTTTCCGATATGTAACCGGCAACTGCCAATTCTCTCAATAAATTAAGATATTCCATTCCACCAAATTGTAGGTAATTAAAACCCAGCACCCAAGTTCTAGGCACCACCCATTTTCGCGCTGCTTAGGGAAACGGGTCAATTTTACGTACCGAATCTTTAATAACAACATATTTAGTAAAACATTTAATTAACAAATCGTTTAAGATAATTACGAAATAAAAAACACATCTTTTACAACCGAGTACAATCTATAAGGTTTCTGTGAATTTCCCCCTCTATTATTTAAAACATGTCACCTCAAAATCCAGTAGCTGACATTAAATATGACATGCGAGACGATGATTGCTACCTTGGAGCCACACTGTAATAAGCCTGTAAACACACTAGGGCTTTTTACCACAAGCTTAAAACTTTCCATGCCGAAGTCTTTATTTTCGCATGTTTATGGAAAATTATACCTACTGAAACATTGTAAACATAATTGGGGCAAAACGCACGTTTATTGTAAAGTTATTATCCGGAAGTGGTGTTGTTGTCAGTAACCATTGTGCGAGTAATACAATTATGTTCAGTAACTGTTCTTTACATTATGCTCACTTAAAATGTCAGTGAAGATGTACTTGAAAACAATGTATGTGGGTATTTATTGGTTTACGATGTTATTGTAATGAATGTTAAATCATTCCTTGGGCTTCTAAGAAACAAAAAAGATACAACGACATTTAATGAAACGCTTGGTTGAGATATTCAAGTTTTAGGTTTTTACTGCAATTTAGATTCTCAATTAATTCTTAATCAGTGTACAATCAGTTTCAGCTTTTATTCTTCTACGTTTTTGAGGAACTGGAAGTCTTAGGTCCTATATTTACAATACTGATGTTTTGTTTATCAAAAGCCTCCATTTAAACTGGAAACTACGAGTATTTTCTCAACGTTTATCTGAATTTGGCAGTTCATATAACTGATTTGGTTAGGCGACATACTTAGTTAGTTAAATGTCTTTCTTGTCTGAATCTACATTCTCAAAACTTCAATTCTTCTACACTCATGGCCACCCAGCTCAACTTCGGTTACGGCCTGAGGATAATTGTGTTTAACCGAGAACAAGTCTGCGTAATTACCACTCCGGAGAAATGTCATTCCGCCCCCGGCGTGCCACCTATCGGTCGGAGATTTTTTTTTACCCGCATGCGTCCCCTGTGGCGAAGATTTTTAATAATTACAAGTTCTTGAATGTAGAACATAATATAACATAGTAAATTGCCTAGGCTATTGAGTTTTTCTTCTGGACAGTTTTTTCATTCATTTTGAAGAGACTGCGTCTTAGGGTTGTGTTTATGTAAGCAAACCTGTTGCTACGAAAACTTTTTTGTTAGCTTTTGGAAAAGAAGATATTTTTTTTGCGAAATCGCTACCTTTCAATTTACCGCAAATGTTTTGCCTCACTTAAGATCAGTGCTTACCGGGTGGGTTTTAGATGTACTGTACCACAGTTGGGCAAAAGCTTCTTTGATAATAGGTATATTAAATGCTGATTAGTGATGATTTTATGCCTATTCATTCCGGAAAATTCGAGACAAACTACCCGATTTGAAACCAAGACTGGAGCACGATTTGCAAGTCAAGTCATTGTTTATTACTTAAGTTAAGATAACTGGGATGATTAAGTTTAATTTCTATCAGAATTTGACTGGCGCATTGGCGCAATGAGTAGAGGACATGCTGAAAGCGCTGAATATCGATGATTCGATAATAAAACAAATGCATGTGTTTTTTGTTGGGGTATGTGATCTATTTATGTTCGCATCAAGTCATATTTAGGTATGTCCATCAGTCTGATATATAGAATATCAAAACAAATCCAAACCCTGTTTTGAGTTCGGTGATCTTGCATAAAATATGTCCCCAAAATACAATAGTTTTTATTGTACTATGTCATATTACCCACCTGTTGTTTCATAGGTGATCAAAAGCAAGTTCCAACTATTCTTCAATTGTTCGTTAAAATGTTAATTAAGTCCGTTAAGTCCGTAATCGTTAACCGTCGGTCACAACGGTCATAGAGCACGAGGCGGAACATTACCCATCACCGGAACAAGTGGAACAGGTGGACGAGGACGTTCCGGGACACAAAGGTCACGCATTGTTATCGAGCGAAATAGTTTGTAACCTTTTAGGGTGGGGTGATGCGCAAACAAAAAATCTATGTAATGGTTATTTAGGTAATTACTGTAGCATTTAGAGGTTTATTGACATTTCATACTTTGTCAAGCTGAATATAATTTGTCTGTCGCTTCAAGATAATAATCTGACAAGTGTTTTGATCTTATAGTGAAGTGTCATATCAGGAGCACTTTTTGTCAAAAGCTATTTTGAAAAAGGATTTGTGATATCTATGCTGAAGAATTACATAAAGTTTTTCTTATAACGTACTTTTACAAACAATCCTCATCAAGCATTGTCTGCCGATTAAAATTGATTAAAAATATTCTGACGAGTGATCTGAGCTAAAGCGAAGTGTCATCTTGTGAAGTGCTTTTTTGTAGAAGCTAAGTATTATTGAAAAAGTAACAACAATAATCAGTGTTAAAATATTGCATAGGATGTTTCTTTCGACGCCAGTACTTCTTTCGCGAAGCAATCTCATCAAGCATACCTGTAGTTAAAATGAAATTTATCGATCGGCGATTTCGTCATACCATCATTTACTGTCCAGATTGCACCTCACATCCTCTCATCCCAAACGACCCTTTCAAACCTTAATCGATGGAGAAATCGGGGCCCATCATCGGCTATCATTAAGACGAAATTAATTGAGCCCACCGGTGTTCCGCGACGAAAAAAGCGCACACGTGGTCACTACCGTACCGTACGAAGCGAATTATGCGTAGTAGCAGGTGGTGGTGTGTGGGAACTCGGGGTTGTGGCGGGTTCCCACGGCTCATTCACCGTCCTCGCACCTGCGCCCTTAACGGGGATGGAGCATACGACCGCCACGCGAAGGAAAGCGACGATTAGGGGGCGCGTGTGTGCGCGCGCGTCGCAGGGCTGCTACGGCTTTCTTATACAGAAACTTGACACTATTCATTCTTTTTCTAGAGTTACTTTGCTTACTAAACTCTTTCAGCTATTGAGGCTATTTGCTGTATCATATCAACCTCTAAAACAATAATGTTCACATCGTAGGAGTGAACTCCAACCAGAGTAATGTAAATAAAAGTAGTCAATCATTTTTATATACTTTTGCTCTATGTACCGTTTGAACATATTTTCCAATCTGGTAAAAACACTCACAAATCTATGAAACATTATCTCAATCTAACTTTAATTTTCCTGCATTCGCCGACCCTACCACGCGCGTGCGTATGTATGCTTGCGTGTGTGCGATGCGCGCGGGCAGCTCTGGTTACAGGATTTACTCAAGTAAGTGTCCGTGGAGGGCTGTTTATGTGTCTTACTACGAGCTCTATACGTGTGTGCGTATCTGCGCGTGTGTGCGTTGATTTACAAACGTTAGCTTTATGATAACGAGTATCGTGTTACTATTTCTTATGCTCCTGATTCCACCTTATGTATAATAAGCACCCGCACTCTATTTGTTTTTAAATCAGCTCCTTAGGATTTATTGCGCCGATGAAATCTAGGAATAGACAAATAATGGTAACAAATTCACCATCTGCTGGATGTTATTGATCTTTATTCAGCCCGTATACCTAGGTTTGGAAATGTACTGACTAGACTCTTGAATGTGAGATTTTCTTCACTTTATGTAGTAAAACTTTTGAAATATCTTTGATGTTCATCCCATGTTTGAAAATCCGTGCTGTCGTTATCGTTGCCTTGAGCAACAGTCTTGTAATTGTTGAAGGTAAGATGAGTAGTTGCACCATCATCTGGACAATCATTACTATCGAATTCAATAAGTAAGTATTTTTAACTTGATTTTACAACATAAAATAAAAGAGACTGATGGCAAAGGTTTTCCCTAGAGAATGTTTGTGTTCGCTGAAATCGTGTGACCTTAAAAATGATTTCCTCGTGGCAACGAAAGCTTTTTTATTTTATCTTTCGACTTCTTCCCTTCGGCCAAGGTTCTTAAAAATCGAAAAAATGATTTGGGTCGAA
Organism: Udea ferrugalis; assembly: GCA_950022985.1. NCBI lineage: Eukaryota > Metazoa > Arthropoda > Insecta > Lepidoptera > Crambidae > Udea > Udea ferrugalis. Next base: position 11,147,865 of record OX465532.1, on the reverse strand, counting down.
GAATTTAGGTACTCTTTTATTAAATTGATTATTTAAACGTATAGCACGACTTATCGTTGCTACACAATATTCAATCAAATGTTTATTAAACATAAGTCACGCACACGTCGTCTCTATTTTACGACTTTCAATGAATTCCTCACACAAACATATTAAAGTCGAATAGCTTATCGATATTATATGAATAAATAATACATTTATTAGTACTTTATGAAAGGTATGCATACAAATAAAGACATTGTCCGACGTCCGTCAATAGCGACGCGTGTTCCTGTGAATAAAGTATGCTCAAGGGTAACAGTGCATTGTGTACAGTCAAACTCACATTATACTACGCTAGAATATTAGGTACAGTCAACATCGTTACCATGTGACATTTCAGAGCCTTAGGCAATTAAGTTTCAGAGTTATCAAATATGCTCATTCATTTAGTATTTAGCTTTTCAATATTCAATTTAACAATAACCCTAAATGGACTAAATAGAACAACCTTTGAAATGCAATAACAATGAAGCAGAAGCTTGAAAAAAACTTGAGAAGGGCATAACGCGAGGGAAATAGTAGCAAATCGGATAGTAGTTTGCACTAAATTTATTAAATTTAGTGCCCTTTAGTAAAATAATCAAATCATCCACGCGCTGCACGAAGCACGCACGCGCAAGCCACGCGCGGCGCGGGCGCATACCGCCGGCATGCGGGCTCGATACATTTACTTGCAATTTAGTTGCTTTAATCATATTATAATCGCCAACAGATAGTGGGAGAACAAACATAACAAATTCTACTGGCAAAGCGGAAAGCTAAGTAGATTAAGACCACAGGGTTTCGATGAATACAGATTGCCATCAACGTAGAAAGATTTGTGAAATGAGTGAGACGTTTGAACACACCTCTATAATATGCCTTGCGACGACGCAGCGTAACGTCAACCGCTGCTTCGTTTAATACACATTGTTAATGACAATGCCACATAATGCGTTGCGTCGTTCACTGCAATGTTTTGCGAATCTAGAAACGACGCACAAATACATCCTCACCCTGAGCTACAGTACCAGCCTACAACCTCAATTTTGCTTGGGCGTAATGTCTCTGATATTTATATTTATCTATAGTTATTTGCTTTTATATTATGACTGAGTGTGCGCGTGCAGTACGGCGACAGTCGCACGCGCAACACGCGCCGGAGTGGGCGCCGCATTCCGACATGTTAATATGCGGCCCGCATTCGGAATCACTGCTGGAATAGATAGATTTATTGACAATTTAGTAAATACGATTTATTTATTACCTTTAGATGTGGTATTGTCTAACACGTTTTTGGTTTTGGTTTTGCGACCTGCTTTGGAGCATATATACTCAGGTTACTTTGGAATTGTGAAAGTAATGTTACTTGTAAGTTAGTTATTTTTGTTTTGAGGTAAATTGATTTTAGGTAATTATTTGCTAGAGTCGCCAACAATTTGGTACGTACAACAAACGTGTTAATAGCACATCATGTTACACTATAAACTTTAGTTTTGCTATTGTCCATAGATATGGAGAGATCCCAGCCGATGTCAATCCCTTGAAATTCCAGCAAACTGCTTGGAACTAGCCTATTTGTTCAGTAAGCCGTCTGGTTTATAATGATTAGTGTTGCGGCCCGCATGGCACCGCGCCAAGCGCCCGCGTAGCGTCCCACGCGTGTGATCGCGTGTCGGACGTGTGTTGTGTGTATGCCCCTAAATAGACAATTGTTTAATAAACCTGTCACATCCAATTTTCAAATAGTTAATGTATGCAAATCTATTGACTTTCTGAATACCATACACAAATCTCTAATGATTCAAACTTTCGTAAAAACTGTAGAGACTGCTATAACTTTAAGACGTTTGATCAAACAAAACCGCAATATATAATACGTTGGGCAACTTTGACAATATCTAAATGATAAATCAGCAAACACTTGTATTTATAACACACAAAGAAACAATGGATCGTAACGAAAACCCTTTTCAACACTCCAGGGGACAATAGTCCCATACAAACTACAGCATCGCCTATTGCCCATACAAACCGTCATAAATGACAACGGGCGAGGTCCGTTGGGCGTGTGTTATGCACGCTTCTTACAACACACACAAACACAGGCTCGATGTTTTATACTGCTCGTAGTTTACACTATTCATAGATTAATATAAGAGAGTAGTGCTGTTCGAAAATGGATAGTATATCGATAATAGAGCTTTCGTAGCAACTAACGTACGTACTACTACGTAATTCTTGACTCTATTTTTGTGATCAATATGGCTGCACAAATTGTATTTCATTGTTATTTTAAATTGCAGAAACATTCACTATAGTTGTTTTTGTTGTGCAGTTTAAAATTATATTTATCAGTATTTGATCTTGTTACACATTTGACTCGAAATTTTCCTGGCTCCCGGATTTTTGATAGGTGACTCTGACAGAAATTTACTTTCTGACAGTCATTAAGCTTAGTCGGGAGCATTATTACTCACCTTACCCTCCCAACAATCAGCACAGAGCCCGCGTGTTGGAGTATGGCCCACTGCAACTAATAGTTGAGGTGACGCCTGTGCCTAGCAGAAGGACGTTTAAAAAGCAGTTGTTTGTTTCCAAAATTTCGATCATGACAAGCAGTTTCACAACACTATCTCGATACTAACATTCAAGAGTTTCATTTGTAACCCTATACTGCAGGGATGGACAAAAAAGGTTTCTTTTTTCGACGGGCATGCACGTGGTCGGGTTGTGGTCCACAGTTTTTTTCCTTTTACTAAAGTATTATGTTGTGAAAATTCTTCGACGTGTCGTGAACGTGATGCCACTTGATTGGGCGCTGTGATGGGTTGATTTAAATCAAGTCTTACGGGTTTCAGAGGTCTTGATATTCGCCCATAAATATTTGAATATGTTATTATATCGTGGATATTGGTAACAACTTAAGACAGAAGGTACCTTAAGCAGGGACTTAGTAAATTAATAACCGACTTGGCGTAATATTTCGATGACACTTTAAGAATAAATGTTACTTTGCGCTTTTAGCTCATAATCATCTTCGCAGTTCACATTCATTTGACTTAAACTATTTACTAGGAATTCTTAAAGGATCTTCTTCTAGGAAAGAAAGTACTTTGTAACAGGTCTATTCGAATAAAGGTATTTTCGTTTGTTTGTTTGTTGTTTGTTCTCACAAAAATCTAGTTATAAACTTTAATCTTATTTCGGTTCGGTGATTCGTTCCTGTGTCGTACTATCCAGACGTGGAACGCTCTTCCAGCGCATGTGTTTCCTTCTTCCTACAATCCCGGGTTTTTTAAGCGGGGCGTGAAAAGGCATTTATGCAGGCCTTCAAAATGAGATTGACCAGCAAAGTAGTTCTCAATTACTGTGCTTGTCAACCCCATATCTGGACCTCACGACTGCTTCCCATCAGGTGGAGTGAGGTCATCTTGAAGACCACTATAAAAAAAAAAAAAAAAAATTTCTTCGAGCATTACTACTTACTAACAAGGATCTTACTAGACTGCAAAAACAGCTCAACAGGATTTAGAAAGATATTCTAATAGAGTGGTTCATAATACGTTACAAAAGATGGCGCTAGTTGTGATTAAATTGAGCTACCTACTACTTTATCGTGCTTATAGAAGTTTATACTTACGATAGTCATGATATAACAAATAAAACTGTATTTTCCTGAATTAAGGAACAGAGTTAATAATAATAAAAACATCTTAATATTTTACTAAAGATAAGACTGGGAGTTTTAAAAAGCACTTAATTAAAGGATTGGTTCTTTCGGTGACAATTTAATTATTCTTGTCCCGTTGTCGTTCAAGCCTGTGGCGGGTTAATAATTGTGGTTTTAAATAATTCATCACAATTTTAAAATAATGTTGGGTATTGCAGCAACAATACTTTAATATGGTATTCTATGAAGCTGACTACTAAAAGAATGAGCATACTATTTAAGTATCATCTCTGAAGGTTATACCCAGGTTTATAATTTTCTGTAATTTTAACCTTTTCAACTAAACATACGTTCACTAATATATTTGAAACGTGGTATGTACCTACTCAGAGACAACGAACATTCTTAAGTTTGTATAAAACTAATCGCACTTTTTCCTGAGTTACTATGTGCCAATGTAAGTAACTAAAAAATTGACAATTCCATTTTGAAAGCAATTTATAATAAGAAACCAACAATATGAAGAATAAAAGTCATCAACAAGTATAAAATACCGACGGCCGTCAGCAGCAACAATTATCTCCGCTATATACCTCATCCAACAACTGACCGAAGGAAATGATTTATCAAATCGTGATTTGCGCAGGAGCTCGATAATATCGCAGGAAGCCTAGAGTGGGGCGGAACCTATCTATCTAGCGCCAGGTGCGCGTGAGTCATTCTAGGTACTATTTGTGTTTCCGCGCGTCGCCCTAGGAGCTAGAAAAGGACTACAGATACATTTTAATAGGCAATGTTGAAAACTTGAGCCTATAGATCTAGGTATTAATTTATGTGTTGAAATATAAACTAACTAACTACTAGAAGAAACTGGAAATAATAACTGAAAGTTATAACGACCGTATTATTCAGTCAATTTTTGTCATAGTGGATCTTCTTGCAACATCTTCTGTTACAAGATTTTTTTCATGGTGTAGCTACGTTTAGTTGTTTCCACTAAACAGGTACAACCTAAAGTAAGTAAAAATCATAGTTTCTAAATGCTATTAATACCATTATTGATAACAGAATCCTTATTAAAAAAACAATACCCATACTCCTATAGAAAATATTTTTGACTAATAGTTGCAAATCTTATCGGTACTACTAACTATAATTTCTTTTGACGGCCTATGATACTTCTGTTGTACTAATCTATTGCTAAGGCTTCAAAGCTAAATCTAATTGAATAACTACATAATATATATCTTAGGCAAGTAGTGGAAATCTTACTCTATGATGTTACCAAGTAATTATTTCAAGGAAACGTCATAGTTAGATACGGTGGAACCTATCTATCTAAGGCAGGTGCGTCGTGATTCGTACTTAGATATATTCTGCTTTCCTGGAGTAATGCAGTCACCATCAGAAATATTAAAGCAGAAAAGTTGACCAAATTCTTCTGGGTAGCGATTCACAGCCGAGTTATCGTACGATACGGTAACTCTCATAAAATTTTAGGAAATGGCTTGCTCAGCAAAAGCTCTTGAATTTTGTATATGTTTAAGCCAATAGCATCTAGTATTTATTAAGAGAATAATACAGACACCTCGCATATTAAAGAATGGAATTAAAATTTATTTAAAATTAGCAAGTCGTACGATAACTCGGTTCTGAATTGCCCGCCTGATTGGTTTCAAAGTCAATAAGTTCAATAAACCCAAGTAACCATTAATAGCTAAACAATCACTTCATTAATATCTGAACAGATGCTAGCTCATTATAGTTTCTATCTTCTATGCGGACATGACAGGTAGGTCACCCGTCATATTCGGGTATTAAAGAAGTAATTAATGTTCAGTTATTTAAGGCAACTTGGGTATTTCAAGCTTATTAGTTGTGAAACTGCTCATATGTATTTGGTCACCTTATGTGCTTCAATATATCTAATGGGGACTGTACAAGCTAGAAACGACCGTATAATAGAGGCAATAAATAATACATCGGATGCTGGCGGAACTTCGTTTTGATATCTATTATTTTAAGTGTCTAATGAATTTATTTTAATATAGAGTCAAGTAATAAAACTGTCTTTAGCTAGGGATAGTTAGAGTAATTACTAGTTGTGTTTAATCTATTGTCGGTAATCAAGTTTATTTACTGCTCGAGTGATCGTTAATAACATCCAGAAGTAGGTACCTACTGAACAGGTAGGTACAGTAAGCAACGCAAGCCACTGAATGCTGTCACAATAACTTATTTGTCACTATTGTAAATTTCGAAGTTCCCCTTGAAAATGATGAATATGTCACCCTTGGTAATTTTTAACAAAAAAATAATCTGACTAAAATATCGAGGGCATAAGCTACGCTGATAGGTGTTTAATTTCAAACGGATTTCAGTTAACACCCTGCAAACTGATGATTCGTTTCCTCGTAAGTTCTTACGTTACTTTTACACAACTATAAACTAACTAAACTACGAAATGTTGTGGTGACTCTGAACCTCATTTAGGCAATAGTATATTATTATTTATTTAATTTTGAGACAGATTTTGAACCACATTGGAAAACGTTGCCAAGTTTAGAAATCAACACCCTGTGGATAAGTACAAATCTATTTATACCGAAGCACAGATTAAATTACAATTGAAGACCCCACATAAAAGTAATCCATCATAACAAAACAACAACAAAGCTTAATCACAGTCCGTCGTTAGCCATCAATACGGGCGCAATCATAGTACGGGCGGCGTGTCAAAGCCTCCGTTCGTAGAAGTACTACGTAAAAACCCGTCCGTAGCGCGCGCTACCGATCGCGTGCTGTGCGCGCGCGCGTCCCGCTCCCGCGCACGCGCGGTCCCGAGGACCCCTATTTAAGCCGCACCCCCTTCCTGCTTCAATCATTCCTTCCCGAGCTCCCGTGCGTGCGTGTCGTGTGCTCCACGCATTGTAAATACGTAGTTACGTAGTCGTAGTTCGATAAGTTTCGTAGTTGTTAAATATGTGTTTGGCTAAGAACGAAGGTTCGCCGCAGAAGGAGGCCGTGTCGCCTCGATCGCCTTGGGCTAAGCTTCTAAATCGACAGGTAAGGATCTATTCCTATTACGTTTGATTTAAAAATGTAACTTTTCTCAGATTTTCTTAAATAATTTTATTGTAAATTTAGGTTTTAGTTCACATTTGTCGTTTGTTGTTAATAGTAAATAATTTAGACTAAATTTTGGAGAGTTTTAGCAATGTTATTAATTGTTTTCTCCTTCTTTTCAGAGCTCAAAGCCGCGATTCCCTAGAAAGGTGACATCCTCCACGCGTGTGAATCTTAACAAGTGCTGGTCGAAGTTAGGAGAGCTCATCTCCAACTCCTCGCCGCGTACTGACCTACCATCGCAAAAGACTGCTTACTCAGATGAACCCGTCGTCGTACCGTTCTCTGACTTCTTCTACCCCTTGGACCCGGTCAAACCGGAGCCAGTGGAAGACAACGATAACGCTGAGAACCAGAACATCCTGAACTCCAACCGCTTCGAGTTGATCACCGAGGAAGAGGTCAGCGACAACATGGCCAACGAGGTCCGCGAAATTTGCTACACCGCCAGCAAAAGCTGCTTCGTATGTAACATTTGGTATTAATCTCTCCGTTCCGTTCTTCTCCAGTTCTAAAGCGCAGTGAAAACAAAATCTTGTCTTCCAACAGTAGATTAAGTGTGTGCTCCAATGTGAGCCGAAATCAAACGTCTTCCATTAGAGTTAGTGCAGTGGTGCGTGTGCTGTACGCCGCGCGCGATGTTTTGTGATTTAGTTGATATCCAATTGTGATCTTTAGTTATAACAATATCGCTCGCAGGCGTACCGCGCACGCGCCCATTTAGTTGAGTGTAACAGTATTGTAACATCAAGTTTTGGTAGACAGCTTTAAAGCCTGCACTGTTATCATCGCACCACTCCCAGCTATCTCCTTAACTTTCTTCAGCAGAATCGATGACTATTTCCGTTATGTTTAGATCCAACGTCTTCCAGTAGTTTTTAAGATAGAGTTTTTATTTAGACTGTGATATATCAGAGTACATGATTACAGCTTTAATTAGGTATAAGTTACAGAGCATTTAATACAGAGAACTTTATAAAGAGACTATTTACCTCCTGCATGCGCTAATCTGTAGTAAAATGCTTTCTGATTTGTTTTGGATTGCAATTTTATAGCGCGTTCAGGAGAGTAAATGATTATATGTGAAAGAATTATATGAATTAGAATTAACATATCAGTAACAAAAGCTTTAATAGTTATTAAGTATAGTAGGTACCTACTTTTTAGAATAGAGTACTCCTTATGTTTTGATATTTTGTAATGTTAAATTCTTAGCAGAAGTGGGCCGAACGTGCCAATCCTTTAGATTAAGTAAAATTGTTTTTTAGAATAACTTTTTCTTAGTTCTAAATTAATTTGTTTAGTTTGTAAGCAATTTATTTTTTATCACAAGTTCTTCCATTTGTGTCAGTTTAAGTTGTAGTTTCCTTTTTTTCTTTTATTAGATTTAAGATCTAGATCTTTTTTAGATTTTACTTAGTTTGTATCTTTAGACTGATACTTTTAAGGAATTTTAAGACTTTCGTTTGATCTCCCAGTCTTAATAATAAATGCTTGTATTATAAATATTTATCTCTTTTATTCACGCATCACATTTTCCCCGACCCCAACAAAAACACTCACATTCAATGATAATGATATACAATGGAAAGACCTGTTAGCGTTGTAAGCAGGTTTCACTGTTCTGGTTCAGTACAGAAATGAATAAAACAAGCATAAGTATGGGAAACGAATAACATTTACTTATTTCGTAGTAATAATGGACATAATTAAACCATTATTTGCACGAATGTATATTTACCTGAAGCTTGTTAAATACTTGAATTGCGAACTGGTAGAGCCATTTTCAAGATTAGACATATAGCTATATAGGATATGTTAACACCTACAGTGCCAACTACACAACAACAATTAACACATCATCACTACATATTTCAAAACAGAATCGCATTCTCTGTCTCTATATCCCTATGTACGAGTATGCTTAAATCTTCAAAACTACTTACGCAACAGATTCTGATTCGGTTTTTTTAATAGATTGATTGAGTGAGAGTGATTGTCCGAAGCGACGTTGAAGAACCGTGTTGCTGTAAAATCTAAGATTGACTCAAGTAGGTTGTGTGGTCGATGGACTCAAGTCTACAAATCGTTTTGGCGGGAAACGTTGTTATGTAACTCTGTACACACGTATACAGCAGAGGTCAACTGTGCATACTTTGACAGTTCGTGTCATGTAACTGGCGTCTGTATTGGCATTCAATAAATATCATTTTAAACTGCTATGTTACGATTGAGGTGTCACTCACAGCATCAACATGATGGGACAGAGTAAGTAAAAACGGTAAAAAATATTTATTTAGTGGCACTTGGGACAGTAAATTCAGTACAATTATACAGAGTGGTCAAATTTAGTTAAAAGCAACCTACCATATCACTACCGGAATAAAAAAAGTGTTTCACTTGTTATAGAGTTTGGTTTGGTTTGGGTTTGCTTTATTTGCTTCAAATGATATACCTCCTCTCTATGTTTGTGACTGTCACTGCAGTATTAAAATTGCTTTTGTCAAACTGCCAATACCTTTTTGATCACTCTAATATTCATATATTCTTAGGCAACGTTAGCATTGAGTACACCGCCAATATTGCATATCTAACCAATAAAAACATTCAACAAAATTTAGATATTAATGAAACTACATGATATTTTTATGCTTTGAAATTCCAAGGAGCTGAACTGCTGTCCAAAGTATTGTTGATTCAATTACTATTTAAGTTGTAGTTGTAAGGTGGTAGAGTTACATTGTAAAACAAAAAATATATATTTCAAAAAAACATTCCATATGTTACTCGTATTAGTAAGTTAGTTAGTTAGTTAGTAACAACTTTGGTCTTATGTGTTTCTTACCTATGAATACTTTATAATGTGACTTATTTTGCTGAACTTGTCATAAACTCTTATAAAACATGAAATAAATGCCTTTGGTTGAGTTTGAGTCCACAATAGTACTTTTAGTTATTGAATAATTAATTATAGGGAAGGAATAGTGTTTTCACATATTCTTTAGTTCACACTATATTTATTCATTAAGCAATAAGTTCTCTAGCAGAAATAAAGCTTTCAATCAGGTAAATTATAATTAAAAATCTTCTTTAATGTTTGTCTGAACGGATATAAATACATGACACCAGGAAGCAATTTTTTTTATTACTAGTAAAATAAAAAAATTGAAGTTTGAAAGTGACCCGTGTATTTTTTCCATGATTTCGGTGTTCCAATATAATAAAACTTAAATTAAATTAAAATTAAATTAAAAATGCGTTTATTGCTTTCATACAGAGTTAACAATAAAATTTAAAATTTACAACAGCAAGGTCAGAGAAAGCAAAAGGAGATTTATTTATTTATTTATTTATTCTTCATTGCACAACATTGAATGGTACAAAAGGCGGACTTAATGCCAAAGAGGCATTCTCAGAGGAGGAGATGGCTCAGCTTGTGCTGGCATGGAATTTCTTCCAGTCAGCGCTGATTTCAGCCACTCCTATTCTCTTCGGATCTTAGACGAGAATAACAGTAACAAGGGCTAAAAAATTAACATTCTAGGTACATCTTGCTAATAACAATAAGCAAAACGGCAAAAAAAAAAAGTACAATAGTAGTTACTCCTACTTGTCTAGTTTCAATCTGCCTAGCGAATGTCACTTTTATCATTTCATATTTCACATCTCGATCGCTTAGGACAGCACCCTCGCTTCTACCGTCTACTCGCTGAACCGCCAATTAGTATTCTCCCTCAGTACGTAAAGTCAAAAGTCGTATGCGAATTAGTTCCAGCCACTCAAACGATTACAGTCGCGAAGTAATTGAGTTTCACAGAAGGCCAAAACCAAAGTGAATTGATGCGTGAGGTGCATAGAAAATGACAACCCCGAATTATTTTTGAGAAAAATTATTGACCAACTGTGCTTCTCTCCATTTAATGCTAAGAAGACGATTTGCCCTAAACCTGGAGAACAGCTCAAGGTAAAGACTAGCAGGAACTTATGGTGGAGGCCTATGTTATTAGACAGTTTGACTTACTACGAAATCAAGACCAATAAATATAAACATATGTATAAATACAGTCATGTACAAGATACAGAAAATAGGGAACATGGGCCATTTGTATGACAAATGGAAGTAATACAAAAACATTTGAAGAAACGTGACATTTTACAGGCTCTAGGGATGTCCATTTAGTAGGTATAATGCATCGATGCCGGGGTTAACGTTTAAGAATGATAAATCGGTGCAATTTCAAAACGCGATTCGTTCCGATCTAGCTATACCGACAAAAGTCTACGACACCTTCGCCCACGTCACTCTTTGACATCAAAGGTACTTTATTCCTTCGAATTGCCGATTTGTCAGCCCGCGATTATGAACCTTAAAGCTGTCTAATAAGGTACAATTTCAATGAATTGGAAAATAGGTGTGCCAGACTGCAGTAATAGGGCACCGTGAAATCGCTATGCTGTGTCGAATCGCAGAAAAATTTCGGTTTTTCGGTTATTTCTTAAGGATTTGTACGGGCTTTCTGCGCCGATTAGTCGCGCTGAACGGGTGTCAGCATTACAAACACATGCCCTTTGATTTAACGTGGTAGTCTTTTGAAAGATCCGCAACGGCTTTTTCGATTTCGCGACGAATGTCACGGCTAAACGCGTTACATTTATGTTGACTTACCTTCCGTCACAGCTGCTAACTATGACTTTTATTGTTATAGCAAGTTATGGCGAAGATCTGTGACAAAAGGCACTACTGTCCCGATGATCGTTGATTAATCGTTTCAGTGTATGTTATGGCTTTAAAAACCTATTTATTTATTTATTTTATTTTATTTATTTATTTACCAAGTATACATTACACATTTTTAAAATTTAACCTCTCGCCAAACTGCAGAAGCAGTTTGTTGGCAAGTTTGCACTCATTTCTTATTCATCAATGTATACCTAAAACTAAACATCTATTAATCCTAGACAATCTATTAGAATCTAGCAAATCAAATCAAAATTTATAGAAATAATCTATTTCTATAAATTTCAGGTACGGTCAACGGCATGACAGGCAAGAACTGTACAAGGCATGTTACAGTAAGGTCTAGCCCAGGTACAATTTTTTAACCTTAATTCGTTTACGAGCAGCGTGCAATTATTAATTAGATCACATAAATTTAGACGAATTCAGCTTCTACAAAATTACCATACATTTTGAGATTTAAGTTGTTTCTATATCATCAGACAGTAAATTTCATCCCTGACCTCACTTACTCATTCGTCACTATCACCAGCCATGAGAAGATATTCACTGCTGAACACACCAAGTCCTAGTGAGTGAAAGCCCTGCATCCAGCAAAATTATACAACTTTAATCTGTCCATCTTATTTTGGTGTCACTCGCTGCATTTTTCATCAAATGGTATCATTTAGAACTCTTTCCTATAAAGCTGCCCTATTAATTTTTGAATATTATTGTAAGCACTCCAAATAATAAATTAAGCGTTACTATAACATCTTCGCATTCGTCCGCTATGTATTCTGTATGGACGGTTTCCTTCAACAGTGTAAAGGCTTTTTTTAATATCACAAACCTCCCAGTCATCGTCGCCAGCCTACAGTCGTTGAATAAGTCCACGCGTGGTATCATAAATGGCTGTACAATGGTGTTTGAAGGTGCCGCCACACCGCCTTTGAAGATTAGCGGGCGGCCTACGCGCGGCCGGGTATGGTCAGCAGCGGCATTTCTCAACCGCCTCAAATACTCAACACTGTGTATGGTTCTAAACGGATAATCATGTCGCTATGCAGTTTGGACCACAGTTCTAATGCTATGAAGGTAATTGGTTGGAGATAAAAACTTGTGCGACGAATTAGCAGTGGTCTTGGTAGATTTAACGCGCAAATCCTTCGCTAAAGTATCTTAATAGCTTTTCTTGAAGTTCATATAAGGCGGAGGATTTAGCTAACTGAGATTGCATGCAGCTTTAAAATACCTATATGAAACAAATAGAAGCAATCTCGAAATATATAATAGTATGAAAATGTAATAAAACAAGAAAAATGCCTGTTGCAGATGGTACCTACGGTTTTACCTTAATACACCCAAATCCTAATCCATATTACCGGCAGCTTCCATCAAAATAAAACCGCCTCATCAAAACTCAGGGACCTGTGAAAATCAACCGAAACCCGCCACTTGCGCTGTTAAAATTCACGACTTAACTAGAGTCTTTTGTGTGGAACAGAGCAGCCGTAAAACAAATAATTCTCGCGTGAAATTCGGATAATGTTGTTGGTACAACTCTTAGACAAACTTGCACCATTTTTCCTGTAACAAGACCCTTAGCTGTGCGAAATAACACTCTGATGCTGTGTAATAAAGGCGTCAAGTAGTGTCTCCTCTAAAACTGTACTCTGTCTTTATGTTTGTGGAGCCGCGTTCACGCTTCGATATCTGTCGCCAAAGAAATAATAGCAGCAAAAGCGGCGAGATTAACAGTTCTCTAGGCTTTTATGAGGTAATAAAGAGCTTGCAAATAGTTTCACGGGTCCCGAGTTCGTGAGGAGACGAGAAGTTTGATTCATGTTTGCCAAATCCGGCTTAAATTTTGACAATGTGGTGTGTGTTATTAAAACCAGCCGGTTCAATATTATACTTAGAGATTGAGTGGTAACAAAACAAATATTTTGTGGGTTATTTGCACTTAACATTTGGACTACGAAACTTAACAGGCTACGATGCTACGAATGGACTGAAACCTATATCAGCAATATCACATTTAATTAGTTTGAACCTACAAAATTCTAAAATTAATTTATCAAACATAATATTCAGATTAAGATAATAACAATTGAATAATACCATTTTACTTGTTTGCTTTGTATGCACCGCCCAGTTGCGGCACACAGCAATTTTAAGCGACGCACTATTCCTTCAGCAACTGTTACAATATCGTATGTTGAAACAGCATAACATTTAAAATAAAAGTTCAAAACCGAAGAAAATATATTTTGTTCCTCTGACACAATTTTGGCGAGAGGTATAGTTGATCTTTAACGAACAGGTGCTTTGGTTTTTAAAATACATTATGAGGATCAATATTGCGATACTAAACTATTTCCTGGTTGACTTCCGGCTATAAGTTTTTAATCAAGTTGTTGTATCCTCCACTATCCACTTGACGTCATAATCAAAATACATACTTTAAGTTAACCATAAGGCTGCGAAAGTGACAACCTTTTTTGCGTGCTTAACACTTATTAGCTTTATTAGGGTGAGGCCTGACATTAAAAAAAAAACTTTTAATATCACGTTTTATATTTTTGGTTTCAGGAGTCTTAGTGTGTACTTAATATCCCCACAAAGTCACTACAACAACATGGATTAGGTCCTACTTTTTTGCGGCTTTGAAGAAAAAATAATTCTTATAAGACACTTACGAGTGTCTCCTTAAAATTATAATAGCGATCGTCATAGTTCGATAGAAGGTAATTCGTCGTAGCAAACTTACGAAGTTCCTATAAATCGAAATGGTGAACATTAGCGATTAAGTAATTAGATATTGCGTACTTTCTAAGTTATGTAAATAGTTTATAAAAACATTCTTCAGAGGTTCAGCTCAACGGGTACTTCAGTCACCAAAAAAGCTACAAAACTACTTATGAGATACTTAAAAGTACCAAAACGTGTCAATTTTTATACCCTCTCAAATTCTTCCCTTCACAGTTTAAGTGACCACTTCACATTGTTCTAGCACCTTGCAAGTGACATGGAAGTTGCATTAACGTGTATGGGAACGTTTTTGGCGTTTAATGGCAAATTGTATGGGTGCAAGGACTCTGAGAGGCAGGAAGCCATTATGCAAAAGTGAGAGCTTTAATTAGGTGCGGTTTTGTAACACTTAGGAGCTTCCGATTGGCTGTAGGGTGACTGTGGTTTGAAGGGCTTTACACTTTTGAGTAAATAATCGGCTATGGAAGCACTTCAAAGATAATAAGTTTTTAAATATAACATTGCATTATCAAAATTCTAGATATTCTAGTTCGTCAAACTTTATCAATTTCTTTAACCAATTATTTCTAATGACCTACTAAGGATGTCAATTACGTTACATATTCTAAAATAAGCATCTAAATAAATTTCTTGCCAAAAAGCATATCTTGAGCTCTCATAACTCGTAAAATACTCACTGTGTGTCATAAACATTACTGTGTTTATGTAGTTATTCCAAGGTAGAGACTTTTCGTTAATTAGTTTTCTATCGTTAATTAACTTTCAGATTTCTGTTATTTGAACACCTTACGAGCTTTTAAGAATTACTTGATAAACAAAACTAATTATATTTTTCCCTTAATTGTGGCCACATGGCGCCTACGCACTTGTCGCAAACAGCGAAAGCTAAAGGAAGCGACACACGTGTCCATTTTAACGCACTGCAAATCAAAACCACGTGCCGTCAAATATTTGCCACCAAAAACTACTAATAACGACTCACTACATTTTTTACTACTCAAAAAAGTTTTTGTAGTTTTTTTTATTGTTTTAAAATAAAGTTACAAGTGGAAAAAAACTGCATGCACGTGTAGCGGCAATTTCTTGCGGTTTTAAATTACTGCGCTCCAGTTTTTTACCGGAAACCGAGGATTTTCGGATTTCTGGGTGACGAGTGAATTTTCGACAGTTAGTTACTGGTGGCGAAGTTTTCTGCTTTTTGCGACTTCCTTTAATTTTTTGCGCGTGTACAATTTCGAAAACGGTCGCATAACTGAATCGTTACCATAACACTTGCTCACGCAAAAAATCTATTGCAAAATCTTGCCACTAAATAATTTTTGAATCAGTTATATACTTGGTGAGCTAGCCGACTACATTCCCGCCTGATGCCAAGACCGAATGTATTTTTCTGGTTTTCCTATCTTTAATTCCTAATGTAGTTCAAAAAGTCCAAACTTCATAACCAATGTAGTTTTATCTATTTTATTTCATTTCTAGGCAAATTTTAAGTAGGTACCTAGTATAGTTTATCGTAGTATATCTAGTTTAACTAACTGAAATGATGGATTTGATGCAGCTCGTGGTTAAATTTCATACCTTTGCGATGCAATTTCATAAAATTTTGTCTTATTTATGGTGTTAAAAAAACCTTTTAAAATCTAAATACCTCCACAACAAAGTAGCAGCAGATGCGTTATCGTTTTATTTTTCAGAAAACTCGCGGCTACTCTATCGCATTGAAATGCGTCTATTCAATTGTAAAAATAAAATAGCCAAAGGTCGTTTTAAAAAGCGTCGGTATACCCATACACCCAAAAAGCCCTTATCTTGTCTAAAAAAATTGCATTCATTCGGTAACATAAAACCCACTGGCCGAAAAAACGCCACTAAAAAGTTTAATTGTATCGCAAAATTCAAAGTCCTGGCCCTCGGGCACAGGAAATGATCGGGCGGCAATGTCCAATGGAGGAGCAAGGCTGTCTGTCTCTTTTGATGGATCGCCGTAACACAATAATTCGATAGAAACTCAGCCTTTAAGTGCCCCTTAAAAATGAAGTGATATTCTTCACTTTTATGCTTGAAATGGGTAAGCTTTGTCAAGAACATTTCGTTCAGTGAACTTTAGTTCGACTTTTAATAAGTGTGATATTCGCGTGTGTAATTTGCAGTGCCTTAGATGCTTTCAAAGCATCGTATTGGTTGTATTTGCTTAGTTACATTTGGAAAGATACTTTTAAAGCTTGGTTTAAGGTCAAAAGTTCACTCACTGTCATTTTAGAATCATTTTATAGCTGAAATAACAATATACTATAATCTAAACATGTTTTAGGTGGCCACTGGCTAGTCATGAAATCTTTTAAAGGAAAGTAGCTACACATATAAGCTGTCCTTCATAAATCGGGACAGCCGGGCGGTAACATTGCCTAGTGGTAGCTGACAGTGACGATCCGCAGATGTGTACCTAACCTTAGGTAGAGAGTTAAATAATGTAATCGATATCAATTAACATTCAGTATTTTGAATGGTCGTATTCTAATAACTGGCGGCCACCGACATCGTCCGCGTAGACTTGAGTTAAAAAGAATGTGATATATCTTGATAAATTGTAATTGTAATGTCTTATTCAGATGCATAAAGGGATTACTGTAGAGTTTCATTTAAATCCATCTAGTAGTTTTTACGTGTAAAAAATGAAGTAACTTTTCCCGTTTTCCCAATATTACGCTGCACTGCTCGGCTCCTATTGATCTTAGCGTAATGAAAAGTATACTTTAACCTGCCCAAGAGTATCAAAACTAATTGTGCCAAGTTTCGTTAAAATCCGTTGAGTAGTTTTTGTTCCTTTAACGAACATAAAGAAGCAGACAGACCGACAAAAATTTTACTGATTGCATTTTTGGTATTAGTAGCGATCCCTAATCAATCCTATATAATTATTTTTTTAAATAAATTTCATGTACAGAATTGGCCTCTCTACAGATTTTTTATAAGTATAGATTTTTGTGCTAATAATTGCTAACTAAATCTAGAAAGGTCAAGAGTACTAATTTATCATTTTAATTAGCTACTGAGAATACATTAAAATAGACTTTTTCTTCTTAAGAATGAAGGAAAGGGGAGAACCACTAACTACTCTTATATGTGTAGCCGTAAAGTTGTTAAGCCAATTTTCCAGATAGCGGGTTGACGTTCTAAAACCTAATAAATAAGCAGATACTTCCCTAAGTAAATGCATTGGACAAACCTACATAAGAGGACGAAACCTGAAGCCCGTATTCTAAGATCTTTAAAAACTTTTCAAGGTTTCAACAAAAAGAAAAGATTTAAAAAGTGGGCGTAACTTTTACTGACATTTCGGCTCCACGTAATAATGCGCTCGCGCCGGCCTATTATCTAGTTTAAGAAAAAATACCGAAAAAAACGATAAAGCTCGAGTAGTGTTTTTCTACATGGTTCCGTGTAGTATTTTGTATAAATTGAATATCTTTAACGGTTTAAACAAGTTTTGCCCTGGTAGTCAACAAGTACTTAGGTTATAGCCAATCGCTTCACAAGATATTATGACAAGGCTTTGATGCCAACCATTTTATCAATCAAATTATTTACTAGCACAAAAACTAGCTGATAAAATGACGATCTACTGTGTTACATTTTTGACACACGCATTCCATTGTTTATTTTCTCAACATATTTTATCAAAATGATAAAATACAACATAAAGCCGTGTTTTCATGAATATATATATCAAGTTATATTAAACGACGAAATTAAGGAACCCTAACAAAAAATGGCCGCCCAACACAATCAAAGTTTGAAAAGGAAGCGTGGCCTTTGCGTATCTGGGCAATAAATTCCTATTGATCGAATTTCGGACCCATGCTGGGCATACGGGCTCATTATAGTCTTGGTAATTTTACCTTTTTTTAGCCAATATTTTTCTTTAGACGCAAAGATTCTTTTTTTTAGTTTCAGTACTGTTTGGCCTAATATTTTTCTAAGATTGGTAGTAAAAAAGATCACTTTATTTATCATCATCAACCGCCACTACGTCCAGTTCTGAGCTTCATTTCAGCATCCAGTCCGATTTAACCACGGTATTTCACTTTTTACAAGTTTTTTGTTTTCATATTCACCTTACAATGCGAAACATAAAGGTTTCTTTTCATTACAAAAATTCGGATAGATACTTCGTTGCACAGTTCATAGTACAAGATAGTTGATCGCACTTCAAGGCCCTTGCAGCGGTTTTTTATGAATGAACGAGTAAGCGACGTACGCGCATCACCCAACGGTCATTCGTGAATGCGCTCGTAAGGTTTCCAGGAAAGCCTTTTTGTGAGCTCATTAACAAAAACTCTACTTTCTTAAATTTGTTAGTATTGGCTACTATTTTTACCATTTCCATTCTAGCTCCTGAAAGCAACAAATAACCAATTCATAGGATAGAACTCTAAACATTTTACCGGTGATTCAAAAAGTTAGCATTGAAAGAAGACGTTTAGATACTGAAACGCATTAAAATTATGCAAACCTGAAATAACTTCTAATATGAAGTACGAGTATGGTACCTTAGAACCTTACCTTAGAACCTTACCTTAGGTACGTTTATATCACCTACTTATCACCATAACATAAATCAAATGGGGTAATCAGAGGCGTTTGCCGTCTTGATGAACGGAACATTCGGAAGCCCACATTTCGCTGAGTTATTCGTATATAATACTAAAAAGGCGCAAAGTACTTCCTAGAAGATTCCATTTTTCATGGTACATCCCCAAGTGTACTCATTCATTCCTTTCACAGTTTATGAATGAGGTGCGTGTGCGCGTTCGATTAGCCAACGGTCGTTGGTGAATGCGGACGGCCTCTAAGGCTTCCCCGGACTATGCAAAACCACTCCATAACCGTTTCATGCTTTTTGCGTGAAATTACCACTTCCTTAGGCCCTTTTAAGTACAGTAGGCAATATATTTTACCACATTTTTCATTTTTAAAGAACTTTCTTCATTGACTTCAGCTACAACGCTCTTCTCTGCTTTAGTCTATTGTATGTTTGCTTTCCGTTTCAAACTGACTAAAAGTTGTCATTATTCCAATCATAACCACTATCCTGTATTCATGCTGTATTGTCATGTTGTATGTATTAATTTTAATGTTCCTATTAATGGACAGTACAGACTCGATTTTGCTAGGTCTTAGGTTGTCTAGGTTTTCATCTTTCTAACGAAACCTCTTTTTTGGTTAAATGTCTATAAGAATTGTATACTAATTAATTACAAACGGATTTTGCTACAAACCATGCAAACACCCACAGTTGAATTATCAAAGCATTGTTTACCAAACTGTAAAAGGTTCTACTTAAGTGCTGTAGAGCCTTATTCTTTCGAACTTGAATTTCTGAGTTCGACTGTACCGAACATTATCTCAAGCGTATAATCAGAGTTTCCTTGTCAACTGCCACTTTATGTGATACTCATTGTCGAGTGCTACTCCTCAAAAGTCACAGTTACTGAATGGACTAGTTCATTCATTTTGTCCGTGATTTGTTCCGGGCTGTACCACTATCTCAAACTATTGTAACATTGCGTTGCGATTTAAGAGCCTTGTTATTTCTTTTTAAGTGTAAATGAAATGGTCTATTACTATAATTTACAATTGACGTCGGCAAGTCCAAAAGATTTTTGCCTGAAAATTTCATTGGCCTTTATCAATGGAAATAAATAAAACCCGACCAAAACTTGGCGAACTCAACTACAACTTAAGTTTCAACATTTAGATCCACCCTTGTTCCGGTCATAGGGCAAAATGAGCAATCGAGGAGGTTATTTATATAGTCTTGGGGTTACGTTATTCCATTCCATTCCAACCTCCACCTTAGGTTTTATCTGCACAGGCCAGTCTCAGATCAGAATTGATTAGGTGACGTCCAAGTTGGCTTAGGAGTGTTTAGTTTTCCTCAGGTGGATTGTAGTCAGATGGGGGAGGACACTTGCAAGATGAGACTCTGTTCACCAACCCTTGTTACCAACCCTGGGGTTGGCAGGTTCTCTAACAAGGGTTGGTTCGTTAGCCTAAACACCAGTCAGATACCTACCAAATAATATGACAAGTTCAAATCGAAAAGTAAACTTCTTCTCGGGAGAATCAACACCTCCGAACCGGTGGTAATGTCATTAATGTTGATTTTTGAATTTTTATGCAATGGCTGGCCATAAGTGCTTTCTATTAAGTTTACATTAAAGAAGATTTTATTTTACTTTACCTAAAGATTAGCGCCGCCTAGCCCCAAAATAAGCTTATACCTACTATGGGTTACTAGAAAAGAGACAGTGGATGAACATACCTAAATATTTTCTTTCTTTAAAAATGTATAATATTCACAGGAAACACCCAAACCAATCCAAATATTGATGATCACGCGTACAAAGTTTGTACTTTGCGGGGATCGAACCCGCAACCACTGGTGTCCAACTTCTTAGCTTCATCAGCAAATCGGTCGTAAGCAACTTATATGTGGAGAGGGATTTAAAATGTGACTTTCAACTGTGCCAAAAAAAAATGTAGCTGACGACTGATACGAATAATATTTTTCTACTCATTCAATACCTTGTATGTATAACTATCTACATTATAATTGAAAGAGCAATATCTCACACGACACGCTTAATCGTAGCACAGAAACTGCACCTCAAGAATTCTATTATGTCCAAATAGATCTAACCAATACAAAGCGGTTCTCTAATCAAAGGACGAATGAGAAGACGCAAGCTAAAGCCTCATACTGAGCCATTATTGAGCTCCTTATAACCGTCACACCTAACTTCAATACTTTGACATTATTGTGAAATTTCTCACTTCTGACTTAGGGCTGGCAACAATCCTTTAAGCAACTAGAGACAAACTGTACTAACAATTTCTAAATTAGTATCTTAATGTTTAAATGAGGTAAAATGAAGTATAACAAAATCATTTATTAATGAACTGTAATTGAGGGATAACCACTTAAATTAATTTATTTACCACTCATTTTACTAGGAGACTAACTATTCATGCTATCACAGCAGTTTCTACAGACATTTCATTGGACAGCATGAGTTTGATCCTCGACTCTGATTGACGTTTGTGCTACTCTATAGCAAAGCCCTGTCTTTTGACCAAGCAATTTGAAACTATTATCAAGTAGTAAAAAGGTATTGGAAACAAATACAAAAAACTTATTCAACTAACGATGTAATTGAGTCAACTGGATCAATCAGTGAAAATCGTTCATCAATTTATTTTTCAAAACGAATAGGTATATTAGTTTCAACATGCATCCTAAGGTTTTGCTTTTCCTAACTAATTTTAACAAAAGTTTTGGAGTTGAATGCTTAAAATGTAGTACCTAACGTCCATTGTTTTAAATCTTTGTTAACATTTGTTGTATAGTGAAAAAAAAAATATTATAATTATTTGTTTGTAATTTACAAGGAGTTTATTTTTCATGATGTGGCAGCCCTACTGCCTGACTACCCGCAGCGCTGTCGGGTTAGCCTCAGCATTGTGGGCACACGTGCGCGCTCAATGGCGCTCAACGGCCTCGGTACCCCGAACTGACAGACTATCTGTGGACGTCTGATTGAATTATAGGGCTCGCATGCGGGGACACTTTATTATCCTATTTAGTAATTACCGCTTTAAATGGCGAATTGGTCCTATGTACTGAGTAGTGTAATGATTTGAATGGGAACACATACATGGTGCAGATCCAGAATTTACTGTGTTAGGTTTGAGCTAAGGAATGCTATATTTCAATACAGATTAATGTTGATGTAGATCCAAAGATAATACATATTAACATAACTATTAATAAAATGTTGGGGCGTAAGGGGGCTCGACCAAGATCTTGAGAGCCCCAAGCCAACCTCACCTACCCGCGGTGCGTCCTGTTGGATAACGGACGGGGCTCTGGCGACCGACCGATGGCGGGATAACCATCTTGGTATAGCGTCCCCAAATGCCAGGCCGCGACGGGCAGCAGCGTCGCGGTGCGAAGGGGGCGTTTTCTGCGCTCGCCAACCCGCCTGCCAAGCGTGGCGAGTACCGGCACATCCCCCCTTATGATAGTCGCAAGAAAGCCCAGGCCCCTAGTCTCCGGCAGCCCCGCTATTCCTGGCCCTGGTAGCAGCCATGGTCACGGCGGGGCGGGGGGTGCTAAGAATCCCCGGAGTGGATCGTGCTACCACCCCCACCGACAACTGGCCCTGGTGACACACAATGTCCGCACATTGAGGACCGAAGAGAGGATTTTAGAGCTGGAAGAAGAGATCAGTGGGTTACGCTGGGACATCATGGGTCTATCTGAAGTCCGTAGAGAGGGCGAGGACTCGATAACCCTGAAGTCTGGTAACCTGCTGTACTACCGGGAAGGCGACCAAAAGTCCCAAGGTGGTGTTGGGTTTCTCGTCCACAAGTCCCTCGTCAACAACATTGAGACCATCGGGAGTGTGTCTAGCAGGGTGGTATTCCTTATACTCAGAATATCCAAAAGATATTCGCTGAAGGTCATACAGGTTTACGCGCCGACCTCGACACACCCAGATGATGAGGTAGAGGCTATGTATGAAGACATCAGTGCAGCCATGCATGCCTCGAAGACCCATTTCAGTGTTGTTATGGGGGATTTCAACGCAAAGCTGGGCAGGAGAGGCGATTGTGAGCTGAAGGTGGGGCAATTTGGATATGGGCGGCGGAACCCCCGGGGCCAGAGGCTGGCCGAATTTCTGGAGAAAGAGGGACTCTTTGCGATGAACTCCTTTTTCCAGAAGCCGCCTCACCGGAAATGGACCTGGTTGAGTCCCGATGGTTCCACGAGAAATGAGATTGACTTCATCATGACGACAAAGAGGCGCATATTCAATGATGTCTCAGTGATCAACAGGGTGAAAACCGGTAGCGATCACCGAATGGTAAGAGGCACATTGAATCTGAACGTCAAACTAGAAAGAACGCGTCTGATGAAGTCTACGCTCCGACCTACTCGCGCCCATATCGAAAACCCCGAAAGCTTTCAACTCGAGTTGGCCAATCGCTTCTCATGTCTGGATGATTGCGTTTCAGTGGACGAGATAAATAACGGATTTGTAGAAGCTGTCCATGCGGTCGGATCTAGGTTTTTCAAGCCTGGCCGACGGAATAAACCGCAGAAAACTTCGACCCACACCCTCGACCTCATGGCAGAACGTCGGTCTCTGACACTGCAGTCCTCTGATGACGCTGTTCACTATCGCCTGCTTAATAGACGCATTTGGAAGTCCTTGCGACGCGACATTCGTGTCTTTAACACAAACCGTGTTAAAGAGACAATCGAGCGGAATAAAGGTTCCAAAGTGTTCGCAAGAGACAAGTCTATTGGGCAGAGTCGGTTGACAAAGCTGAAGACGGAGGATGGCGGTGTGGCGTCGACGGAGGAAGCGGTGTTGAGGGAGGTTGAAAGCTTCTACGGGCAGCTTTATACCTCTGTCGCCAAATCCGTTAATAGCACGGCCAAAGATCCCAGAGCTAAGCTAACCCGGCACTACACTGAGGACATCCCGGACATCAGCCTGTACGAGATTAGGATGGCTCTCAAACAGCTCAAGAACAACAAGGCACCGGGCGACGATGGAATTACTGCTGAGCTTCTGAAGGCAGGTGGAAAGCCGGCTCTTAAAGTCCTTCAGCGGCTATTTAATTCCGTGTTGTTCGAGGGCACAACGCCTGAGGCATGGAGCAGAGGTGAGGTGGTGCTGTTCTTCAAAAAAGGAGACAACACCTTGTTGAAGAACTATAGACCCATCTCGCTTCTGAGCCATGTCTACAAGCTGTTTTCGAGGGTCATCACGAACCGTCTCGCGCGCAGGTTCGATGACTTCCAGCCTCCCGAACAAGCCGGATTCCGAAAAGGCTTTAGTACCATAGACCACATTCATACGCTGCGGCAGATTGTACAGAAGAGCGAGGAGTACAATCTGCCACTCTGCTTAGCGTTCGTGGACTATGAAAAAGCCTTCGATTCGATCGAGACTTGGGCGGTGCTGCAGTCTCTCCAGCGATGCCACATTGACTATCGGTACATCGAAGTGCTGAAGTGCTTATATGCGAACGCCACCATGTCAGTCCGAGTACAGGAGCAGAGCACGAGGGCGATTCCTTTGCAAAGGGGCGTAAGACAGGGAGACGTCATTTCTCCGAAACTGTTTACGGCCGCATTGGAAGACGCCTTCAAGCTCCTGGAATGGCAAGGACTCGGCATCAACATAAATGGGGAGTATATGACTCACCTTCGGTTTGCCGACGACATAGTGGTCATGGCAGAATCGCTGGAAGAGCTCGGCAGCATGCTCAAGGACCTCAATCGAGTCTCTCAACAAGTGGGCCTAAAAATGAACATGGACAAGACGAAGGTCATGTCTAACGCCCGTGTTACGCCCACTCCAGTATCTGTTGGAGGCTCGATTCTCGAAGTTGTCGACGAGTATGTGTACTTAGGACAAGTGGTCCAAGTAGGTAGGTCCAACTTCGAGAAAGAGGTAAATCGTCGAATCCAACTCGGCTGGGCAGCGTTCGGGAAACTGTGTAACGTCTTCTCTTCCGACATACCTCAGTGCCTCAAGACAAAGGTCTACAACCAGTGTGTGTTGCCAGTGATGACATATGGATCTGAGACATGGTCACTCACTATGGGCCTCATAAGAAGGCTCAAGGTCACCCAACGGGCTATGGAGAGGGCTATGCTTGGTGTTTCCCTACGAGATCGAATCAGAAATGAGGAGATCCGTAGGAGAACGAAGGTCGCCGACGTAGCCCAGCGTGTTAGCAGGTTGAAGTGGCAGTGGGCGGGGCACATAGCTCGAAGGACTGATGGCCGTTGGGGCCGGAAAGTCCTCGAGTGGAGACCATTCGAGGCCAAGCGCAGCGTGGGACGCCCGCCCGCAAGGTGGACGGATGACCTCATAAAGGTCACAGGGTCTCGGTGGATGCAGGCCGCCTCCAACCGGCAGCTCTGGAAATCTATGGGGGAGGCCTATGTTCAGCAGTGGACAACATGTGGCTGCTGATGATGATTAATAAAATAGCTAGCAGACGTCGAATTGAAGTTATAGATTAAAATAAAAAATCAGCCCAACCTCCAGCCATTTGGCATGTTAAGAATCCCTAATTATTTCTGTGGTGGCCACATATCAAGCATTAACGCATTTTAATTGTAACGTAACGTATCATTATTGTCTGATGATGACCTAATGACCTATAAGTATGTTCGCGTTATGAACATGAACCACAGGCAGCACTCAAACACCTTAATTAAAGTTAATTTTTGAATAGTCAAAACATTTGCAATATGAAACTTGACATCATGCAAGAGACTTTATAATTACGAGTAAATAAATAACTTTTTAATAGTCACTGACAACCCCGAGTGCGTCAGTTAAAAAGCTAAAAAAGGTTATGATGATGGTAACGGTAATAGCTAGAGTATGTTTTTGCTGACCAAAGTTATTTAAAAGGGATCCTCGTCCTTGAGAGCTTAGCATATATTTATTTTGCCTGCGTTTGGTTCCGCCCTTGTTGTCTTTGCAAACAAGTGCGGGTTTGTTTGTTTATTGGGCAGAAAATGTTGGGTTCAAGTTATTTTGGGATTTGGGCCGCGCTGTTTGCGTTTCTGCCTTCAGCGTTGAACCAATAAATCTTGTTTGTTTGCAACGTTTCGTTACGCGGGTTATTTAGACTTTACTTTTATACGATTAGGAGAGTGAATTAGATAATAAGATAAAAGCAAACGCTTCTCTTCGTCGCCGAACGCAGATTAGGTTATTTTTTCATTGTCCCACTGCTTTTTTTTATATGCAGTTGAAACTGGCTGCTTAGGATGTCTTATGTACGTCACACTTACCTACGAGTTTATCGAGATCATCTCGCTTTTCTTCTCTACTTTTGTGGGGATGTTCGGTACATTATCTGATTAAACCACCAGCAGCTACAGCTTTTCAGGAAAGTACCCAACTTCAATCGCAAAATACCTGAAGAAAAAGAATGGGGAATGAATAAATGTTACAAAGAAACCTAACATCACTTGTGGTGCTGATTTATGGTGAAACGGCCATTTTATTTACAATTTAAGAAGTGTCTATAAGTAAACTGAAATCGTAATACAGGACAATAGAATAGAAATAGTACAACGTGCTCGTAGCGAATCTTTAACAATTAATGTAAGGCAGCCCATTCACGAAATACTCTTTGCGTTATGAATGAAGTACACTTAATACTTACCAGTTAAAAGTATGTAAAAAAGTCGTTCAAAGAATAATGAAAATAAATGAAATTTTCGAAATATAAAGCATTTCCAGATTGTTAATAGGTGGACCTGATTTCGATTACTTTAGATCGTGTGGATGAATGACAAAAAAATCTAATTTCTTGTGTCCATCAAATTGGGTTTAATTTCTCTGCTTTCTGTTCGAAAAGATTCAAGCCTTTGCTGTGCCATAACTAACGTCCCATTAACCCCTATCCCACAACCAAAAATTGAGTATTTTTTGACTAAAAATGAAAAAATAGACTAGCCTAGGAATTTTTATTATGAAGGTAGTAGAATTTGAAGGTGTGTTTCTATCTCGTCTCAGACGAATTCATGATCAACAGCTTTTAGTTAGTGCAATTCCATCACGAATTTGGCTGACGTCATCTAGCAAACAATTTAAGACATTTAGTAGAAAAATCGAATAAATAACGTTTCACACAAAACGTGACTTTAAATAATCCATACACTGTAACAACATCGTTAACAACAAAACCCACTTCGCAAATCAGCCCGTGCTGCGTCAACTGTTTCTGTCAAACGTCAATAAATCCTCATTGAATGGAACTGATTCGTGATTGCGATTGAAAGGACTCATTCTGATTGAATAGGACTTATTTGAAGGTTTTGGTGGAGAGCTCTGCGGTGGTCGGCAGCCTCCCGCGGCGTGCTTCGTGGACGTGCAAACATGAGCGCCAAGTTCCGGCTTAAAGGGCAGTTTCAATCGAACGATTGTTAGCGCTACAGTTGCCACGGAAAATCGACAAAACTTACTTGATAAGATTAGGCTTCGACACATTAACAGCATAAACATGAAAAGACTATGACTGGTTGGAGTTAAAATCATTTATTTAAAGATCATGAAGCTGGAATAAAAAAATAAGAATGCACTAGATTTTTCTACTAAGGATTTCTACCATAATTAAGCACAATTGCAAAGCACCACGATTGAAGGAAAGTTATTCCAATTTTATCATGTTTCTAAATCGTAACTAAGTACTTAAGTCTTATGAAGCAAATAGACCTTAGTACTTTGGTTAGGTATCGAATCGCATTGATTTGATATATCAAATCAATGCGATTCGATATCTATAGATAGGGTTCAATATTTTTTAACTATGTTAAACCTTTGCGAGTAATATTTTAGTGATCGGATAATAAGCATAAAAGAGCAGTCGAAAAATCGCTGCAAACAAGCGGACCAACGAAACCGCACCTTACTTTTATCTTCGCGTGTAGCTCTAAAAGGCGAGTTGTCCCAACGGAGGAATTGTTTCTTTTATTCGTAAGCCAAATATTGGGCCAGAGCATTCAGGGCGTTTGCAAACAGCCCTACTGGGTGGCGTCCGTGCCTTTCTTAGAATATTCGTGACAGCACTTCAAATATAGTGATTACTCCTAATTGTCCTAACGCACCTGGTCTTCGATTTGTATTTAGTTCTTGACGCGGACAACTGTGTCGATCTTTCATTGTTTACAATTGATGGGCCTAAAAAAACTGGAAGAACACATCCGCGAACATACTAGCTGAGTGTTTCATTATTTAACGCAGATGTTTGTGCTTAAGTAGCAGGAGGTCCCAAGATGTAGGCAACGCTAAAGACGACTCAACCTAACATCAAACAAAATAAATTAGTGAAACTGTTACCCAATAGCGGGTGCAATCAATTGAGAGAAAATTACTTTACAACAAAGGCCTGTGTTTTTAACATTCCTAAAAAACCACTTTAATGATGTGACGATGTAACATTTGACAATGTCAGCTCGTACCAAAATAAAACTGCGATGTTTACTAAGATAAAGATTTTAATTAAACCATGTATCTGTAAGACGCTAGAACCCATAGAGTTAGTTTGGTTATGTAAAGCTAGCAATAAACGTCGTCAGCCAGGGTTCACTGCTTAGTGTTAGTTTCGAGCCACGGAGATGCCTGAAAAGTACATTACTTAAATTTCACCTGGACTCAATGGTAGAGATGGGCTGGACCGTTCCGATTTGACCAAAACCTGAGAATTAAAACAC
Organism: Udea ferrugalis; assembly: GCA_950022985.1. NCBI lineage: Eukaryota > Metazoa > Arthropoda > Insecta > Lepidoptera > Crambidae > Udea > Udea ferrugalis. The sequence continues at coordinate 11,119,233 of OX465532.1, read as the reverse complement.
CAATGAGATTTTGCTAGCAAGTCCGATTGTACCACTACTTAAGTTATTCATCACACTGACTGTCAATTTAGTGACTGTCGACAGTCACGAGAGGGCTAGAGAAGTAGGTACGTCAAATCGTGAGGTGAGTCTCTTTGAGGCTGCATTAAATATGATGGGAAGTGATTTCGTCAGATCTCAAAAGAAGCTATTTAAAGAGACCTTTAATTACAAATGTGTTCATTGTCAATTCTGTCATTTTCTGTCAAGCTATTAGCCATTGTAGCGAACCTGTAAGCTATTATTAGATTTCTAATCGTATAACTTTCGTGATAAACATTTGAGATTGTCAACCGCAAAGAAGACCCAATAAATTCGAAATTAGTTTATCACCGTGAGCATTATACTACATTATCGCAAGAAGGATTAATTTTCGCTTTAAGCCCTATACTTAATCCTACATTATACCATCACCAGCTGTTAGACTACAACGAAACCAAACTACTTATAATAATAATGAATTAACTCTACACGTGTCCAAATGACAACAAAATTTTATCGAATTTCTTACGCCCAAATGAACCCAATAAAGAGACGTTTAAAATACCATTGTTACCTTTTAAAGGTGTTCTAAAGACGCTATAGTCGAGTCATTATAACTAATACACATCTTTAATATAATATGTTCATGCTAAATGTAGTTAATGGAAAGGATTCGGCGAAGCGAGAGATGCCGTTGAGTTTTTTTGTGACAAATATTTATGGATTTTATTAGGTCCTTTGTCATATTAGGCGCTTGATGTTCTCGCTAAACGATTTTAGTAGTACAGGGTGCTTTCAAAATAGGCACTCAATATATTTAATTTTTGGATGTCTTTGTCTTTATGCATTAATTTTTGATTAGAATTACCCACTATGCAAAAATGACATCATTAGCCTCTAGAATTGCATTGCTGTATGAAAATTTCTGTTTGTATTGGGTTGATGTGTATGTATGTAAGTATGTTTATCCGTCGTCTAGTCCCCATAGTATTAGCTTAACTCTGTTTACTTCAGCGCTGCGTGGAGCAATGTCCAAAGTTATTTATTTAATTCGCCGGTCGGTAAACATGACCATGCATCTTACAGTATGTAGGTAATAATGTGATTGTTATGTAGTGACGTTTCAGTATGATTATTTTGTAACAAATCAAAGTGCGATTATTAGTATTAAGTGTAAGTAAATATTCTTTATTGCACACAAAATAACAATAATGGTAAGAACAAGTAAATGTAGGTATAATTAAAGTAACAAAATGTAATCATCCTGTATCCAACATGCGATCCTTGTCGCAAGTCAACTACAAATCAATGGCTGACAAAGGACCGTATAATAGTCCTTTTAGTGGACTCGAAATCGAGACAAATTCACTTCAAAAGTCACTCGCTCGCCGACCGATAAAATATCTCCCATATTGTTCTGTCCACGACGAATCACGCATTAAAGATGTCGTTTTGAATTGCATCCAAATCAATTGGAGATGCAACCCTGCCATAAAAATCAATGATACTATTTAAAAGGGTAGAAAAAAGTAAGAAAAAGCTTGAAGCATTTTAAAAAGTGACTCAGAGATTTTTTTACTAAAAACCCATGAAGTTTTAATGGTGTATCACATTTTAACATATACCTATGTACCTAATCTGAAATAATTGAAAAAAGTTACATACTATAATATTCCCTTTGCCGATTCAGTTAACTGTTGAGAAATAATAATGACTGTTTAGTAATTACTTATAGAATTCTATTATTTGTAGATCTGACACGTGATCTTTGATTTGGCCAAGTTGTGGCTTACACAGCTTCACCAGACAATCGGGTGGGAGGAAGGCTCTCAACCCCTCAGAGAGACGTGATCGCTTATTATAGTCCTCATAAGAAACTCATATCCCATAAATCTACCAACGTTATTGGTTGACCATCTATTTCTATAGATAACTAATTATGTGCCACCGTTGTTCATCCTTTCTAACATTTCCTTGAACCATTTACATGGCACCCTTGAAGAGTTTAAGTAACTTCTTGATTGCTTGCTTTACTTAACTAACGCGTAGTGCATTGTTATTATCATCAATTCAATCAATTCAATTGCTCATCAATTTATACGCTCAGGCGTTTGTCATGTTAGGTTTAGAAAGATATTAACTATACTTGTACTATATCCCAAAAGAGGTAGTCGGAGACACACTGATTGTTGCCTCATTCTGAACAGAATATTCAGAAGCCCACATTTCAACAGGTGAATTTTTGGCTTGCTTGGGTTTTCATCGCTCTTTCCCATCAATGGAGAGTTAGCGGGAATTGTACAATGGTCACGAAGAAGGTGTTCCTCAGGCTTGAACCCAGGACTATACGGCAAGCCAGATTGTAAAACCACAGGACCACGAAGCTATCCAATTTTTCCTAGACTTTACTTTGAAGATAGTATGTTAATGATCACAAAAGATGCATGTAATCCAAGAAAACACATTATATCACAGCCAGTTATATCAATGCCATGAGCATCTGCTTCCAAGCTGGGAAAACATTATTTGACATCATTTCATGTCAAAACCCTACACGTTCCGCCTAATATCTTTCGAGGCATGGAGTTATTCAATGTAATTATTGTCAAATGCCATGCCATATTCATTTACGCTACAGCGAGTTTCTGCGCAAAATATAAAAATTATCTACGCCCAATAGTTCCTTCTGAATAGATCGGAGGCTAAGAATGAGATCGCCTTTTGGGAGCAAAATTCGACTACAAAAGATAGGGATAAAGAATCATATTTATTTCCTAATAAATGACAATTATCGTAAATTGATTTTGGAGATGACAAAGCGCGCAGCTAACCAAACATTGGCCAGGAAAGACCGTTGTCATTGTGAAGATTATAGGAAAAAATCTTTCAAGTTTCTGTAGGATGATCGTTCAGAAAAGGTTTGTATTTATTGTGCTATGGGCAACAAATATTATGTATGAATTATTATACTATAACCAGAGTCAAGGCAGCTATGTAGCATTAGATAAATAAATAAGCTTGATAATGTTTGTTAAGATAATATTGAGATATCTCAAGATGTTTTGAATGACGTAACTTTTGGGTCTGAAGAGCTTTTTGGGGATTAAAAATAAGTATATACGATATTGGACATCTTGAAGTTTTATTTGGAATAAAATGCCAACTTAATTGCTATTTGATGATATCGCTTGAGATACGTTATTAGTTAATACTTACTTCTGGGTCAGCTAAGGTAGGTAACATTATCAAAGCAATTTACTACTAAGCGGTGAAGAGTTGTAGCAAAATATCCGGGCTTGAATTGGCAATCACTTCTCTATTTATATTTTCATATACTTAGAAAGAGTGAATTGAAACATACTTGTCTAGAGAGAAAAACAACAAATAACAATACACAGCCACATAACAACTCAATGGTATTCGATCTATCTTCGCCTTCGAAAAACCAAAGACAATGACCATTATTCGGTTCAAAAAGCGAAATCATAATACCCAATTTGTCTGGCGAATAGCGGTCCACGTGTTTCCTCTATTGTTCGGCCTCATACGGGTCCCGAGGCCCTAAGGGAAGATAACATCTCGCCCTTCTTAAACCGAAGATCGTCGCGATAGCGCCGCCGAATCTTCATTGTTTCGTACAAAGAATTACGTTCGCGTTCAAAGAAAATTGGAGAGCGAAAAAAGTGTGGCACTCGTGAGTGCGAATGCACTCCAGGGTTGGCATGTGAAGTGGGGGATCCTAAAAAGTGAATTAAGTGAGGCAGTTATCATAACGATAGTCAAGATTGTCTTATCTCTATCAAATTCTAATTTTATTGCTGTGTATTGCCAAATTTTTCAGGCAGGTTCAGAAATCGGCTAAATGTCATTTAAATGGACTGTGAATTCGTGTCCTTTTACTCTTTATGGTATGGAAACCGTACAAACTTTCAGGAGCGTCTCTTATAAAACTGCAATTAGAATTAGATGAAATAAACGTTTTTTCTTTCTTTCTTTCAATTATACAACACACATGAAATCCTATGGGCTGGTGAACATTTCATGTATTTCTCCAAGTTAAATGACCGAGTACCTATATGTAAGTTTAAACGTTGCCAACCCTAAGAACGTTGGATTTGTGTCAATCAAGTGTTTTTGTTTAACGGTATTTGTTGTGCACGGTCAGACTGTCTGCGTGTCCATGAGTCCCGCTGTTTCGCACAATGCGTCTGGCTAGAGCTTAGCGCCGTCTGGCATTTTGAGCCAGTCATCCAATGAAACTGTTATTGAATGGAAAAAAAGCCACCTTAGATTTCAGCCACGGCTTCTCAGCCTGACTTAGAATATCGTAATCATAACTTTTAAATTTGGAAATAATACTGCCCTTTTTGAGCAAAACTGTAGCTCTGTGTATACTTGTGTATAATTGTCGTTCAAAATGCTGGCATTACAAACATAGGAAATGACCGCCTTTTATTAAGGTCAAGCTATTTTTCTTATTTATTTGGTCTAGCTGGATTCTCGATCTTCCTTTATTTTTCTAGAAACAATAGGTACGCGTGTTTGATTGCTTGCAAGTCCAGCATGATAAGGGTTCAAAAAACGTCAAGGTTCATTCTTGACGGTTAACAATTAACGATCTCACAAACGAGCTGTATCATCATAGAAATCACAAGGACATCCTTACCGCGTCCCGCCCTGGGCCTAAGCGCCCGCCCCGCCTTTTACGCCTGCGTCCCTGGGCGGGACACATAATTTTTTGGTCAAGATTGCTTTCTTTGTACTTCTATGATTCTTACCGATACCAAAAAAACATGAGGCATTTATCTTTTAATGATCTAGCGTTAAATTATTTATTTTCTTTATTTGAGTTTGAGATATCATTAATAATGATGATCATGAACAGAAAAAGAAGTAAATAACCAACAGGTAGCTAATAGATGGTAGTAGACTAAGTACTACTAATATATACTTTCTCAGAATACTCCAATTCAACGAGAATGGAGTACAAATGTTTTGTTTGCCTCGGAATCGAACTCATGACTCGATATCAATTGGTACGATTACTACAAATCAACCCAGTTTATTATTTGGTTACTTTTTCAGCTGTACAAACGCATAAAATAATCATGTTTTGTTAATGTTATTAACCGGCCAGTAGCGGTGAAAGCTATTTCGATCGCCAGTCCTTCGTCTCATAAGTGTCAAATACCCATGCCACAAGCTAAGCCTAATTTGGGATCAGATAATTATGGCATGATATATCCCCGATAATTACCTATTAGCTAAACCTATCCAATGATAAAATTTACAAAAAATAAATACTCCAGACATAATTGTGTGATTAAATATTTCAAGTTCTCAGAAACTGTTAATACCGTCCCGCCCTCAGCTCGACTGCCCCGCCCTACACGCCCGGTGTGAGCCGGCGCGTCGAGGGCGGAACCGCATTATAGGCTGGACATGTAAATTGTTTGGTCAGAATTGGCTTTCTTTGTTAATGTCAATTGTTATTCTTTAAAAAAACTTTTATTATTTGCGAGTTGATGTTTTTTTTGGCGTGTATTTGCTTCATTTTCTTCAACGTTAGTGCGCCTAAAGGCTTGAGATGTTTAAATAAAAGATGTCCGAGGCTTGAGAAGCACATCTTTAGTTTACTAGTCAAGTTTATCTGACTAATTTGCTGGCACAAGGGTCAATTTGGGCTTAAATTACAAAATAAGGTCATCTGATTAAAGGCTCCAAACACAACTGTATGGGGATCAATGTTTGGCAAACATTTGTGTGACGAACAAATTTTGTTTTGTTTTTAGATGCTTTTGTTTTTAACAATATTCTCATGTCTAACTACGTATTAGTTTAATGCCCTCTAAGGTAGCAAACCTAAGTAGTATAATCGAGGTAAGCTATTTAAGAATATTACTGGGTCATCAAAATATGTAACTAGGTGTCAGGTAGTTTGGAATGGGGATAGGCATAGCTTAGAGTATACGTCAAACAAAGTACAACAAAATATGAAATCTTAAACAGAAATCTTTGAAACTAGCTTTAGCAGCTCCGTCACCTGTTTTTGATGAGAGTTTTTAAGAAGAAGTCGGTCGTCTTTCACTTGCAAAGTAAAGTTGGGTCTTGGGCGGGACCGATCAACGGCCCATTGACTTCCAAAATCAGCTGCAGATGATGTTTGCAATTCCTGATCATTAATATTGAGGGCGTGTCTAAACAGCTGAGGGTTTTTAATTTTGAAATTAATTAATGTTCTTTAAATCTCGTACCTAAATCAATAACGAAATTGGTTCATGTTTTATATGAATAAGAAACCTTTAAAAATTTTAATCACCTTCGAACATGGTAAAAAATAATCCTTACTATTTTAAAATTGCAAATTATGAAAATAAGGTTTCTCTAGAAAATATTTTTTCTCATGTTACCTACAACATTAGTAGCAATGATTTCTTTAAATGTTTGTGTTGCACTAACCTTTCAAATAGTGCATTATAAATACTTTCTGATTCAACTATGAGGAAGATCAGGATCCTAAACCAATTATAGTGATTTACCAATCGTCAATTATGCGTTTTAAAACTCTTGTATCTTATTATGATATTAAATCTAGTCAAGCACCCTCAAAACTGATCGTCTAAATATTATCGAAACAGAATTAAATGCATTATTTTCATACAATATCATCGGAACAGAAGAAAAACAGCACACAATATTTACCGTAACTCATATTATGAATGTGTAAAACCATTTAAAATAGCAAAATATCAATAGATGAATGTTGCATTGTGTTGGTGAACCAACTTGGTCGTGATGTTTCACGCACATTTATTTTAAAGCCCATTTTAACAAACTACACTCGAAAAGTAAGCTTAAAACTTTGTCTTGATGGCTTAAATTTCCATGACAAACTTTTAAAGCTCGCATTACTGAAAAATTAACTCAAAGCTCTGAGTTTCAAAGTTCAAAATAGTTTGCGATATTTTGTTTTGAAGACTTTTCTCGACTAACTTGTTAGAAGGCTTTCATAGGGCAGCTAAAGGTCTCAGCATTGTCGATAATCATTGAAGCAAACACTTGTTATTTTAAGAGATCATCCACCCTTAAAGCTTTGCATTGAACGGTAACAATGAGGTGCATAATGTATTATTTATAGGACACACTCGGTAGGCGAGTTTTGGCCTCCAAGAGTATTGTTGTATGAAACGATAGTGCCAAATCGTGCCTTCGGTGTATCATCAATCAGTATTTCTTAACAATTGAACTTCTATAAGGAATAATGTGTTGGGTGTGGACATTGTCATTTGGTAAGTTGAAACATTTCTGCAGTTGGCAACCTTTTATGTGCTTACTTGAATGTCAACTGCAGCTAAGTAAACTGTTTTCAGCATTCATAAATGCAACAGCAAGTACCTACTTAGCAGATAATGCACGAGTATTGCGTTTGTCGCCAAAACGTGTAAAAAAACCAATTGATATTTTGAATATATATGCAACATCATTTAAATCGAAACCTAAAAAAAAGACTACGAAAAGGTAAAACGACATAAAAATCCCGTCTCCTAACTAATAGAAAAATATTTTTCAATACGTCCCCAGGGTTAAGAACCATCGCCAATAATATCAAAATATTAATACAAAATGAGTTTTTTCCTCCCGACCGCCTTATTATACTCTATTTGTTATTTATTAATGTCCTTGTCACGTATGCCACAAAAAACACGAGTCCTCAAAAAAATGGCTGACAAAGACCACGCTAATCTTTTCTGGGCCACAATATAGCATGTCAAACGAAAAAGGGTCCAATTCTTATACTTAGTTACCATTAAATAAATTTAGGGCACGGAAAAAAACTTATTTAAAGAAAAAGTCGCCCGTAGGCCAACCACTTTTAAATATTTGTGCGCATATGGCTTCCGGCTATTTTGAGTGGGTTATGCTAAAAAATGGTAAAGAAACCTTTTTTTATAGATAACAATGCATATTCAATCAATGTGACTTATGATAAATGGCAAGATTAAAATGCAACCTTCAGATTAATTTTCAAAATGGAAGGGAAGTCGTTTGTTACGTTAGGTACTCCATAACAGAATTCAAATGTCCACCCCATTTTTTACATCGCTACACGTGGATTACAAAACAACTTAAAACTCGGATTAAATAGGACTACCTATTAAATAGCATTACGTATTAAATAGCGTATTTACAACTTCACATTGATTGGTTAAAAGTATGGTTTTACCGTATTGTTACTAAAGGATAAAAAAGCAAAAAAAACTACGAAGAACTCTCAGACCGAACCCAAATCTATTGTTAAAACGGGAAAAGACGTAGCAACATTTAGCGCTGCAATCTGTTATCATGTCTACAAAGGTAATACGTCACACTGTATGTTTGTCGATAATATATTTCAGAGATTGTTATTGTTCTTGTGAATCTCATCATATTTGTTTACCTCAATCTCCTATTGCAGTTAACAAAATAAGAAACAACCAGTTTTGTCAGCCAACAGACAGGTACGTACTAATGTGTTCACAAGTCAGCGAACATCGTATACGTGACATATCTACAACTTTAGCTATTAGGAACTCACAGCAACTTTATTGGGCCCTTATTTACACAAACATTATGTACTTTTCTATGTATTCCCTTTCAAACACGTGCGGTGATTCGAGCGTTAGTGCAAAATCTAACATGACCTCTGTAGCAGGTAGCGTTGGCACTGCGATGTGAAATATGATCGGAACACACTAATGGCTGTTAATAATTGCAGACTGAAAGCCAGGAGGAAATGTTGCATATATCTGCGAGAAACTACCTGGCACACTACCTGCAAAGCTTTAGTTATATGAAAAGTTCCTTGAAACTTAGAAATAAAGTAATTAACAATGAAGCTAATTTGTGCCCTTTTATATTTACTAAGATTGAAAAATTATAAATGAAAGGATAACAGGAATTCCTTCGGAAGAAATGAATCGACATGAATTTAACACAATATGGCAGGTATAATAGGTGTTTAATGGGATTAATTAATTATATATTTTTTTTAATTAGGATATTTCAGAAAAAAATGCTAGAATTTTGAAAGGAAAATACCACCACTTGTAATGAAAAAAGCAACATAATGCGATTTAGCCAACACCTATTCATTTAAATCGGATTTTAACAGAGGTGTGATGACGATGATGATGTGTTTGGGACTCCGTATCTACACAGTTGGACTACAATATGATGTTAACTTGTGCACCCATAGTTTAGTTGTTATTGCATAGTATTTATTTGAACTTATATTCCAGTATGTAGTAAACATTACAATTGTGTCGTTTTTCAACTAAAGGCTGCTTGTCGACTAGCCACTGAAACGACTTGTGATTTGGATGTCCCCACAAAGTTGAACAGACCTAAACTTTGAAAGAAATGGTAGGTAACTCTTTTACAACTAATCTCTTAATTCAACCTCCACATTTCAACGAACTCTCTCCCCTGTTCAAGGCTCCTTCATTGACAAACCAGCCGTCGCTATTGACACACCAACCATGAAACAGAAACTGGTCTATTCAGGATCACGTATATCCTCAAAGCGAAGGACTATTCAAGAACCGTGAAAATGGTTACCTAACTTAACAACACATTGTGCCATTTCTCGATACTCCGTGATTCCGCAAAACCGACAAAGGGTTCCCTAAAAGGAACCCGAGGCTGTAAAAACAATCCACATAAAGGGCTCCTGAGGAAGAACTTAATCCTTTTCAAAGGTACCGCTTGCTATTTTGAAAACAGTAGAGAATCCCTTTCGATACCAATTTGCCGCTCGGATTACCCCGTTCGGTTTCGACAATCGAACTATTTTTTATTCTTCTTTTGACACTAAAAAGGAGTGTTTAGTACATTTTTGGCAGTTCTTTATAAGCTTATGAAATGGTAAATACGTGCTGACTATGAAAGGATATCGTTTTTTCGCAAATCTTTCAATATCAATGTAACTGTGCTTATTATTATTTTTATTTTTCATTCAGTATTACTAAAATTCGCTAAGCAAACAAAGTATAGGTACCTTGGAAAATTAGTCTGAAAGCAAATACGCCTCTTGTTAGTTGAATCTGATTTTGGGCAAATGTAAGGTTTTTTGATATTATTAATCGTGTTTTGAATGTTAATCTTAAGTTTGGTATTTCAATCCTCACAGGCAATGTTTTCCTTTACGTAACGTTGAGAGTGATATTCAGTTTCTGGAATACAATTTGAACCCATAGCGAGTGTCAAGTAAAAAATATAATACACATCAATATCAGGTCTTGCAAAGGACCGGGCTAAAAAGAACAATATGACGTACACCTATTAAATCTCCGGTATAAGCTTCTAACTAGGACAAAGGTCTCTTATAACTGTGCCGGCATCCGATACCTTATCGGCATAGATTCGTAATGCACAATCGGACCACGCCTACAAGTGAACTATTCTACTCCAACAATCACTTCAATCGAACGAAGGAATTTCGCATCTGGTGTTTGACAATGCGCTTCCTGTAGGATTACCAGATACAGATCCTACAGTTACCGAGCGAAACTGTGCAATTTTGAACTTTATGTTTTACACGTGAAGGGTATTAGTGTGTTGCTTTTATAGGTGTTTCGCCTCAGGACACGGCTCCTTTATACAATTTATTTATCAGCAACATCGGATCCGAATTCGCGATTGATTGATGATCTGCAATTCCTTTTGATTGGGATTGCAATTTTGTATGTGCATTTATCATTCGGTATTGTCGTTTGTGTTGAGCTGCGTGACATGCATTACTTTACTTTTCTATTTATTCTTGAAGTAAGTAATTCTTGGAAGTAAGTACTTCTTGGAGTTCTGTATGTAAGGCGAGTGATCAACCTTAGTAGTTATCAATTGTTATCAAGCCTGAAGGCCTCCGACTTGGCTCCACGACAGGCGCCCAGTGCGTTGGTAAGGGGCCAAATTCTTAAAGCCCTCTGTAACGCCGGAGACACATCATCAAATCTAAGGCGGGGTGTTCATCTAATTACCTGACCGACGAGCCGCTGTCGTCACTTAGTCACGGGCTCCTCGTTTATACACCTCAACATTACACGTTCAGTGATTTTGACGATAAAGACCGATTTGGTGTAATGGTTAATAAACTGGTTCCTAGACCAGAGGTAACGCAGTGTTTTTTTTATATTTTTGAAAAGTATTTCCATAATAATTGAAGGATGTGACAGGTTGCGAAGAAAAATAATACAGGGTTTCTAATATGCAGAGACCACCCCGATTAGTTCCGCCTAGAAAAATACCGAACACAAAATGTCACTTCCTCAAAACTTCACGGCCTAATTATGAAAAATAAGACATAGTTCACAATCCATGCTCTTACTTAACACGTGCTGAACTATTTCTTCTAACGAATTCCACAAAATATTAATTTCGAACGAAATGGAGTAGCAAAAAACACTAATTGCTTTTTGTGAGGCCTTTGCTTTTTGCGTGTCTGTCTGTGCGTCGAGCAAATGTGCGCTTTGTCAGCCAAAAGTGTCAAATTACGTGGCACGAGATGGCAGATAAACATTAGGGCTGATGCTTTGCGTAACTCACTTGATATAATAACTTCTTTCATTTTCATATTCTTCAATACATCGAGCTCCTAGGCAGTAGACGCCTGATGTTTCATTTTTGCTTCAAACTAAGTTTGTCAACAACCCAAGGAAGGGTGAAGTGGGGGTCATTTTGATGTTATTATGTTTACGCATCACAGAAGTGGTTAAAGCTGATTAGGTATATGGATTTGGTGTCAGCGGGAATTGACATGAATTTCTCTCCCTCGTTGATGACAGACACTTGTCGGACGTCAGAAGTCTATTTGGCTATGGCTTCGATGCTTTAATACGCTCACAACTATATCCTACCTAAATGGTGTAGTTAGAGACACACTGCCTCTTGGTGTCATGGTGAACGGAATATTGCAGAGCTATTCTCGTATTAAACCTACTCGTAACTTGGTATGGACTGTGTCCCGGAGCCAGAGTGTACCCCTAGGCTTATGAGCGTCGTAACGCTCATACTCTTCAAGACAGTCTAATATTATATATTGCGTATTTATAAATACGTACTTATTAAAACTCTTGCGCTTTAGTTGTATTAAATTAAAAATGAAATCAAATGACTGATTTCGTCCTTAATAACATTTAAAACCAAACGTAGAAAAGAAACAAAACACCTGACTAAAGCTACATAGCACTATGACGTACTTCATTATTTTGAACATAAATTAATAAATTAAAGATATTATTAAATGAAGATTTATGCGCCATCCCTAATCAAAGGATCGGGTGCGTTTTTGCGCGCATCCATTTTTAGCTTTTCTTAAAGATTTCGCTGTTAGATAATCAGCTTCTTAAAATGTTGAAATATCTTATGCAACTTTAAGATCGGCTGAAAAGTTATCCTTATTTTGATGACAGTTAGAATGAAAATGGCTTGTCATTATTTGAGTTATAGGGTTGTCGAAAATTGGACATAATGCAATAGTCAGCTAAACGGAAAGAAGCGGTAGATAAAATGCCGACAAGTTGGAGAAATATTTCCAAAATATTTGTAAGTAAAGCCGCGCGACCGCCCCGGGGCTGCGCGCGCACAATCCACTGCGTCAATTGATGAACTTGAAACTCTGCGAAGCAAAAAGTTTGCGATTACACTTGATCTGTGCTGAAATAACATCACGAGAGGAACGAATTTGAAAAAAAATGCTGATCTTCGATAAATTGGTAAAGGTTCCTATTTCCTTGCGGAACTTTTTTTATGAAACTACTAACAAAATTGTAGCTCGTCTGTCGTATTCTAACTGAACTTCGGACAGAGAAAAGTATAAAGTGGTAGCTCCCACTCTCACGGCCAACACCCCTTCCCCACATCAACCCTTCCATAGAGGGTCGAGTTAGACTAGCCGTCTACCAAAGAGTTTGACCGTAGGATCGAAGAAATTATCCCAGCAATGGAACATTGAGGAAGTTTTTTTATTTTTGACAAGTTCAACTACAGCAAATTTAACATCTGAACTTTCTCTTTAACATTTGTGAAACTCTTACTCTAGCACAGTTAAAATGGCAGACTAATTTAAAGTTGTTGATTGCTCATGGGACTAAAACTAGACGGGTCCACCTATTTACCATCCTTGACTAGGCTTTTGCGGCGAATAACTTCTCCTCAAAAAATCATTGAGTATATTTTTTAAGACTTTTCAAAATGCGAGAGCAATATCTTTCAGTTGCAATCCTTTCATTTCGAAAAACATAATTTCTTGTACATATTTTTTAATATTAAAGCTTTTGTCGAGCATAATTTGAATTCATCCAAGCGTCACATGACAACATAAACTTATATCCAGATACACCATCAAACTTGCAAAAAGATGTGTAGAAAAACATAATATTAAAACATCAGGCTTAGAAAGCCTCGAAGATTATTACATCGCAAAGCTCTACAAAGATATTTTTTCCGTCAATTTTTGCGAAGTTTTCTATTAATTGAAATGAGTTGAGGCGTGAATTTCCAATTCGTGGGTCAAATAGAGGCTGATGTGGGATTGTTAAGGCTTACACACAATTCCCTTTCTTGGTAGTTTGTCGTCATTGTAACACTACACCGCGTGGAGATTTTCTATGAGATAAGGAAGGATTTAAGGTTCGCCCCGTTTGGGATCGTGTACAGATTTACACCGCTCTTTATTGGGTATTATTCCTTTAGGAAATGTATAAATGTTTACATTAGGCGTTAGGCCGCGGCGACAGATGTTGCGAAGCCTTCTATGGCGGATAGGAAAATTGCGCTCGTGAAATGGACTAAGTATTTTATGTAGATTTCGCTACAAAATGGACGTCTTGAGAGAGCTTGTTTAAGCAATGAATTATGATTCAACAATATTCTACTACATGTATTTACATGTATGTATGTTTTCTTCTTTGTTAATTTCTCTGTTGTGTTTGTGTGCAATAAAGTGTTTCCTATCTTTCTTATCTTATGTATAATTAGAAGCCAAATACACTTTATTTTAGGCGTGATGTATTTCACTAGTTATTTACCTGTATTTTGTTCTAATTACATATTGTTAAGCAATCGGAAACAAATATTAATTTTACAAATTAAGATAATATAATCTTCCAGAAACGCATGAAATAAAATATAGATAACAATCTCATTTACGTCAGGGCAATTATACTAATCAATCATTTTGAATCAGATTCTGCCACCTAGTTAGGACAATCTTATCATTTAGTTATCACATTGCAGTGGTTTAAAAAAATATTATTTCAAGAAGTCTACGAACGTTTTGCATTTACGAACATTTAACAGAATGAATCATAGGATAACAAAATTACTAAGTAGAGACATTTTTTCAAATATTGAGAAGTTTGCACAAGAAAATAAGAGGGAACCTTATAAAACCTACATTTGCACAATGGCGTAATCTGGTCACGGTACACTTGACACCAATAAGGGCCACATTGATCAGGGATTACCTGATGTTTATCAATATTTCCATACAAATATTTAGCAAATCCCTAGAACATGGTGTGTGCACATCTTGCGTGACAATGACATAATATTTTGTATAAAGATAGTTGATACGGAATCTTCCTATTGTGTTGAATCTTAAAGCAAATAATTTTGCATGACATTCGATTTTGATGGCATTGTTACCATTTGGTTGGGTCAATATTTTAATACTAGCTTGTACGAACAAACAACAAAATTGTTTTAAGTGTTACGTGACACCTAACGAACTTTAAAAGGATAAAGTAATTATTTACTAACCACAGGGTTCTGCTAGGTAGAGATTTATTCGTCATCGAATTCAAGGTAGGGAAATGATCTAAAATTTTAAACATTATGCAGACATAACAGATTGAACAGATTCAAACTAGTAACTAGTCATTTTCCCAAGACCAATTTGCGCACTGTAATTTTGGTTTTTAAGTAATATACAGATATGGAATACAGTATAGGCCTGCTAGTATGTACCTTTCACTGCATGATTATTAAAACAGTTTTAAGTTGCCCATTAGCGTAGTCCACAGAAAGTTGTTACACTGCCGCTGTCTGCTTTGAAAATTTAATTCAGTTCCTATTTAAGTTATCATGCTATATAGGATTAATGAATGTATATTCCGTATTACCATATTAGTTTGACATGTCATGAAAAACGAAACGATGTTAGTTGCAAAAAAACATGAAACTACTTAGTGTTAAAAAGCCATGTCGGTCCCTGATGTTCAACTTTTAGACTGGCGAAAACTATACGATTATTAGAAGTTGTTAATGAACCGTAACACAGTTACCGAAGCATTAAGCCCGCCCCATCAACGTCACATTAAATCCGAATCACTACCTCTCCAGCGCACCGAGCGTCATTACCTCATTTATTCCGTGGTGTCCATTACGCCTACTTTTTGTCGTCTTACCAGTTTTAACGCTATCAAACCGACTCTTAACTGCTCCATACAGCTCAATGAAGCAGAAATTACCTTAGAGATATTAGATAACGATTCCGATGCGATAACTTGTAAAACCGAGCCCGAATCAGATAAAGCGCCAGAAATGTCTTCAGAGCTCGCTTATAGCCTTACCCGGTTGTAACTAACACCAGGATCAGATCGAGATAAAGGACGAAATTTGACAAAGATTTAAGATAAAAGAGAAAAAACGTGTGGTTTACTAACGTTACGGAAGAAATATGAGGATACAAGTGTAAATGATTGCTATGGTCAGTTTTTTGAATGTAGATCACGCTATTTTTTTTATTACGCACGTTATTTTTTTTCGATTAGATAAAAGGTTGAGTAGTTATTTCACGATTTATAAGAAACATAACTGTTACAATTTTAAATTATATTTTTAAGGTCTAAGCCACATTTGTCATCATGAAACTTACACGTACGGATATGCAAAACAATTCAAAAGTAGATATATAGTCCAAAAGATGACTGTTACGTTTGAAAAAAAGTATTAAATTATTTGATTAATTGACGACCGTCTTGGTGTAATTGTTGAGAAGTCGGCTACTACACCAAAGGTCCCGAGTTCGATCCCCGCACAGTACAAACATTTGTGTGCATGAACATGTCTGTTTGTATTGATCTGGGTGTTTCCTATGTATATTAAGTATGTAGTTACAAAACAAAAAGTATTTAAGTAAGTTTATCCGTTGTCTAGTATCCCATAAAAACGAACTTTAATTAGCTCACTTGGGGTTAGATGGCGCTGTGCGGAATAATGTCCAAGGATATTGATTTATTTATGTATTTATTAATTTTTAAGAGATAAAAGTTTAATAGCAATATAAGCTAAGCTAAGCGTCAACCAGTGCGCCGTTTTACCAACATGTTTTTATTGATAGTCGCACAAATCGAGCAATTCTACGCGCTAATGAGGCCTCGTTTTCATATTAAGTTCGAGAACTTTTTCAAAATCCCCATCTCTATTTCTTAACGTTTCTTTAACTAGCGCATGTTTACATGACTAGAATACATCATTTCCAAATTAAATAACATGAGCAACACTTGGAATTACATCAATCAACATGAACCAACTAAAATCTATAATTAACTCTAAACTTACAATTCCCTTGTTGGAATAAAAACGCCCTAATTTTATGTACCCCGGGGAGTATACATTGGTTCCCAACATGACTAAAAGTAACTTAAAAATTATCAAAAAAAACGCATGACAAAGTTGTGTGTTCAGTCACTACGATCCCGACTAAGTAGGTACAAATAATAACAACGTTAATTTTTCAAAAAGCACAGAAATAAAATGAAAAAACATCACATGTACAAGTTACTCTGGTTCAAAGTAAGTTATGTTATAGATACCAGAAACAATGGAGGTACCGATAATAACCAAAATATAACAAAACAAAAATACTGATGATACCTATTTGTAGCGTTAAACAGATGATTACCTTATTTACTACTTATTTTAAAGACACTGGTAATAGTAGTATTCTTTTTCTTCTTATCGTGTCGATGGCTATATTCTTTTTGACCAAAACTCCGCCACCCTAACGGCATAAAACGGGAAGGATGATAGTGGTATTGCTCAAAAATATAATATTCTTGAGGTAGCAAAAGTTTGAAAACCATCGTCAAGCAATGAAACAAAGTCTCACCCGCGTGTATCTGTCATCGGCGTGATCCCGGAGCCCGCGGTGATATATCTCCGGCAACAGGATGTCGGGTATGCCGACGTGACTAAATTCTTATTAATTTTCGTTAACGCGATTGCCTTAATGATAGACGGCTTGTGCTAAACGAGCTCGTTCTTCGATGAGATTAATTTTGAAGGGAGGCAGGGACTAATGGTTTAATAAAATTGTGTTAATATTTTTGTGTTTGAGACAGCGTCGTGGCCCAGTGGTTAAAACTTTGGCTTGGAACACGATGGCCCCTAGATCAGATCTGACCGAAACACACATACTTTGTGTTCATGTGCAATTTGGGACTAACTCTCCGGTGATAGAAAACACCGATATAAAACCCAAGTAACCCGGATAACGGCGGTAGGCTCGCCCCTTACCAGGTTGGGTTCAAATTCCCTCATCGAAATGTGGGCTTCTGAATGCTCCGTTCACCATAACGGCAACAATCAGTGTGCCTCTGACTAACCCATTAGGGATATGGTCGTGAGTGGTATGTTATGTATGTTAAATCTTCATGTAGCTGCTTTTCACAACAGCAGCGAAAACATACTTAAAATTATCTAATTAATATTGTGCTACCGTCTGCAACACATTGAACAAGCACTTACCAGAGGTATGTACACAGAGCTATTCCTTCGCCAAATCTGGACATACCCTTAGCGTCCCCGAACATGAGCCACAAAATGCCGCCACCGGCATAACCTTAACATTTGTAGCATATATAAAATGTACGAAAACTACAGGAGTTATGTTAAAACAAGACGCTTTTTTCAAAGGTTTTTTCTCATAACTGAACCTAAACCACGTGATTTCCATATCGTTTTGTAAACAAAAGATATTTATTAACGGCATCGTTATTAATCATTTGTAAACAACAACAAAGGCCTACACGTGCCGATGCGGCCCGATAACATTGTCCGGCGTGCCTAACAGCGAGGAGCCCTAGGAATGGATATTAAGTTTCGTCGGGGCACACTTCACTGGGATGCCTTAAAATTTAAACTATTTAATTGATTAGGATACTTTGCAAGATGAATAATATAAACTTTAACCACTCGATGGTGTTGTATTTTTTTAATTTAAGTTTATTAATATCGAATCCGTATTCATGACCTAAACTTGCAACAAATATTATAAATTACTTCGTCAACTATTTTATCAGCGCCATGCAGGTAGATGTCATCGATAGTCTATAAGGCCAAATAGATTGTGAACTAACAATCCAGTGATGACAACGATTATAATTAAATTTTTAGCACCAAAATCACTCCTGAATGTAATCACTGTTTACAAAATAACTTTGAACATATTTTTATTCACCAGCGCATGTGGCTGGTAACTATTCCTTACTTATAACATTATTTTTAGGCTGGAGCCTCCTAGTGTGAACTTCCTTAAGATATTGTTATTATGAAGTCAGCATTCCGTCTATGATGCGTGCCGTGATACGAATTTGAAAATCATTCCTTTAACTTCAGAATCGTATCGTATTGTATTAATTGAAACTGAAACTTACTTACTCATAGTAATAGGTATTTTGAAATTGTGTAGATACGAGTCCCTATTAACTTTTCACTGAAAAATATTAGATAGATACATATTCTTTGTTTTACGAAGAACATGACAGGAGTATTTAATTACACAGAACAACTTAGGCGTTCTTGTCGCCAAAGAGGGATCCCTTCCAAACATCCATCAACCTAAACTTATCTTAAATTTTATGAATAATTTCGTAAACCTTGAACATTATTTCCGATCAAACTGTTTTGAAGTTAGTCAACTATGTAATCTTTACCCCATCGCTAACTTACTGTAACTGTAACAAGCGCTGAGTCAACCCAAATATCGAACTATCACGCGATATCTAAAAGCAGTATTATCTTAGTTAGTTGAAAAAGTCCTGGTAAAAAATGGTTGTAAGGATCTCGGGACCCACTATTATCTCTGAACACCAAAGTCATTTTAGCTATAATAAGATAACATTAAGGAAGGACAGGAAGAGCGGTACTCAAACCTCTAACAACATTCTAAATGGAATGATTAATATTAAATCAAACCTAACCTTTTCTAGTTAATTTTCATTTTATTTATTTCTGACCTAAGAAATCAACAAGTGACATTGACTTCACAACTTTCCTTGTGGAGACTGTGTAACCACACAGTCTCCACAGTTTCCACAGGTTGTATTATTTAGCAAATAACCATCATATCTTAACAAATACTTACACAGATAGAAGAATGGGTTAATCAGTTGGTTATGGTAATGATGGAAACTTTCGGCGATTGTTTCAATTTTTATTTCTAATATTATTAGGTACTTGGCCTAAATACATTAACCATAATGCAACACAGCCCTAAAAGTAATCTACATTGATAAAAAATAGTACTTCGATACGAATCAAAGTTTGAGAACAATCCCCCCCTCAGAGCGTGTCAGCGGACCTGCTCTCAGCGAACAGGTATAGTTTTTTCCTTTTCCTTTTTGCGCGCGCGCACGTGTGCACGCCGCCCCTTAATTACCGACGCATACCATAAACAGATCTTTACGCTCCCTTAAATAAATCTTCGGGAACAGCATTTTTTTGTTTTCTTAGACCCGTAATTTCGGAGCACGGCTTTCGGTTCACCAAGCCACGGCCCGGTTGAGATGATCGATGACGAGGCTTTGTTTTTACAGGTTCATCGGTAAATCTTTGTTGTTATAAAGTTTAAGCGCTTATGGATTGTTTACGCAAGGATCGCTGTTGAGGGGTAACGTTGAATAGATGATCTGCTTTAGTTTTTAGTCGTCACAGAATGTAAATTAATTTGGAGTTTGGATCGGTATTTAGTTAAGAGTTTATTTTAACAGATAGAATGAAAAAATGGTTAGGTTACAAACTGTACACTGTGGATGCTAACGGAGGTCTAACTTCAACTACCTTACAACTTACTAACTTCAACAATAAAATTGAGTCCTTTACAATAGATAGAGTTTCGTATACTTACTTATCACCATGCTTGTCAAATTCAAATAAAGGATTATGATGATAAAAATTCGTGCAATGATGAAAACCCAAAAAAAAAATCCGATTAGAGACCCAGAATGTTAGGCCACTGAGACTATTTCTAGCCGGTTTGTATTTTTTTTTTTGGAATTTAGCATTGGTATTTCATACAACATTATCATTAAGAAAACTTACTCCTTCATTCATTGCTATGCTGAATCGTGTTCTGTAATACAATTAATACATTGCAGTCGCGGGAAATAGTATGTATGAGGCGCCAGCTTTTTACTACCACTTGGGCATTTTCAATAAATTTAGAAGTAATTGCTATCATTAGTGAACATAGCGCTTAATGGCTTTTCGACAAGAAACTGCAATAACATACTATTACTTCCATTTAAACAAAAAGGTCGGCTAAGCACTGAAAGAATAAGAATGCAATACAGTGTTATTGTGGCGACATTTTTTACTATAATTCGCTATGGCAATCAGTATCCCTCCAATGATAACTTTTTTACATTTATTTTCATCACGTACAGACCTAGTATTTCTTTAAGTTGCAATTACTGCCAAATCTTCAGAAGAAGTTTCAGACTGTTACTGAAAAACCTTTTAAAGAACATTTTACTTAATTATGTTAAGTGTTTCAGTCAGCGTTTTGAACACAATCTGTACAAAATAAAAAACATGCCTGTACGTTTTGTAATCCTGAATCTCACTTGAAATATTGAAAGGTTTTTTAAAAAGTCTCTCTACCTACTTAGTTAGTAATTATGTTGTGACTACTGCTCCGTAATCCATCCTAAGTATAAACAGACAGCAAATGAAAGGTGTAACCAAAAATGAAAGTGTAACATAGGCAATTCTTAATGATACGAATTTAAAGTCTACAATCACAGTTCCAAAGTGTTTTTGAAGTTGTGGATTACTGTACCTACCTGCGACACTGACATATTATTTACTAAGCAATCTAAGTTGAACACAGACCGTAATATATCTTTTTTATGTAATAGGAATAAATAGTTTCGGTAGACAGTTTTATTACTTATAATGCGCACAAAATTACGATATAAGTGATTTAAATCATATTACTTTTTTACGCACTCAAAACCCCATTAACTACGAAATCGTTCATCCCAAAATTAACACATCAGTTAAGGGTTGTTAGTGATTTGGGGAAAATTAACCCTTTTGTAGTGATGGAACGATAATTTCACCCTTACACCCGCTAACCGACAATCAATCGGGAGAAATAGGTTAACGATTACCTGAATAACTACGGTTAATGGTGGAAAAAAGGTTCATATTCCCTTTTAGATTTTTTTTGCCTTTCAAAAATATAAATATAACACCAGATGATGCTGCGTCAGGTTTGGAGTAATTTACCATTATTCATCAAAGTTAAGTAAATGAAAATCACATGAACGTTTTAATAAGGAATCGTTGACCCTCAGTCAAGTCATCTTCGAAATAAATTCAAAAATATTTATTTTTAAGTATCACCAACAACCAGTACATCCAACATCAATCAATTAATTACATTCTTTTATTTTTATCAAGCTTTCAATAGCTGACGGTTTTTTTTAACACAGTGAAACATCTCAAGCAATGACTAGTAGAGACCTTCATCTAGCAGACTGAATCAATCCGTGGTCTCCGCGTTATGTCTTTTAGTGTATGTGACACAGAACATGGCATTTAAATTTTTAATAATACCGAAAATAGCATATCAAGCAAGTCAGCTGCTACGTTTTTCTTGTCACTGGTTTTAAATAACTAGGACGTTTTCAATAATTTCAATTTTTACCACGACACTTTAGAATGTTCGAAGCTGACACGTTACCAATTTTCATGTTACTTTCATACGGAGGTGGTATTAAGTGAGCCTTACGCAATTTACGCCGCGGTCTCTCTTGTGATTTAATACACGAATGAGTTAAAATCCTCGAATATAACACCTTTTTGCGCTAATGCAACTCCGGAACACCTAATTATCGATGATTGGCATCGTTCTCGTTGATTTCCCCTAATGACGGCAAATTACGGAGGATGAAGGACCGCGGCCCGTGCGGTCTCGATAATTATGTCGAAGACCATTTTACAGGGAATTTTACTTATGGACGTTCATTAGCTTTACTATTTATTAAGTTTGTGGACCTTTGGGCTGTAAAAGGGGCTGCAGGCATGTTTTGATGTTTATATTATTTATTTACCTGGGTTTTAAGTAGGTAAAGTTGAGTGAACAGCAAAGTTTAGATAACATTTTTGAGCCTGGTCTACATGTTTATGCGAATAAACATTTGTAAGTCCTAGGTATTTAATGGTTTTCAGTCGTTTGATATCGCCGAAGTATTCAGCGCCAATCCATCAAGAAGTTATATACTACCATTGATTGCCATCAACACTAAAAATAACATATCAACCTTCTGCCGAAGGTAAAATACAGTGGCAACGACATTCGTAAGAGCTGCTTAATTTTGAGTTTAGTTTTAGGGTTTTGGGGTCTACAAATTATGAATGACTTCAATTTCAATGTACTGTTTTTTGGAGATAAGTCGGTAGGAAAAGCAAAAAACTATGTTACCATCAACGTATTTTATTTATCACAGCAAAGGCATTCAAAAATAACAATGGAAGTGGTACCTGTTTTTCTTCTTCTTTTGATTGCATCCTTATGAATAAATTATATTAAAGCGAACTATGTAACTTATCTAAAAGTAGAAATAAACATTTTCAACCTGATAGATTTTCCCATTTATTCATATTCAAATATAACTTTATCCAATTTGTACAAAAATATAAGAGTATCATCACCATTCCAGAATCAACATTCTGCGTCATCACTAAATTAACCCTTCGAGCTACGATACGTATTAACCCTCACGAAACTGGGACATTTTAGCGTTTTATCACGACCCTAAATAATAGTGATAAAGTGGCAAATAAAAAAGATTCACAGAGATATATCCAGCGTAAAACAATCAGGGCTGTCAAAACTGATGCTTTCTTGGAACTTTTATGTAGGTATTTGACCCATTAAAAACTCATAAGAAGAGTGTCAACTATGAAAAAATATGATTGATGATAAAAGTTATGAGGCAATATTTATAGTTATACTTCTATTTACCAACTTTCGTCCCAAAAATATGAAATTTTTTTCGTAACTCAAACCGTTTTTCATATAGTCGAAGTTTTTTCATGCATCAAAATGTGTTCCTGAGCACATGATATATTAAAAAACACGGACAGCACAAAACGATTGAAATTTTTACAATGAAATTTTTATTTTTTATTTGGCGATTTTTGATTCTAACTAATTCCAATCCCAAACAACATAAACATGTATAAGCAATAAATATAGGTATCAATAGGCTAATTTTGGGCATGTCATGACATTTTATGTTGATTTGCTTAATTTCCAAAATTAGCCTCAGTAAAAATTAAAGTTATTTAACATAGGCAACATTTTCGGTTCCGCAGCAGCCCTACCTAGGGATGTTCTTTATCGCTTTTGATAATAAAATATCGCTTAGCCCCGCTATAAAAACCGCATCTTATCTCGCATCGAGGGCGGCCAGCCCTACCCTAACAGTCGCGGTTATACGTGTTGGTATTTAAATAGCCATTTTGGAGATAAGGCTTGTCCTTGTCTGCCTTGACTTTGAATATTGGTCAAAGTAGACCATTTAGGTTTCATGCAAGTTGATATACCTACTTAATGTGTAAGGCCGCGATGAATATGTGTAACATGATGGCTTGACAACGTCCAGTAATAGAAACACGACACATCACTAAAAAAAACAAACGTTCTTCGTTCTAGATCTTTCCTGCCCTAAAAATCATCACACTATATTCAGCAAGCAAAAGTGTGACTCTTTTGATTCAATTGAAATAAAAATGGCCATTTAATTTCGGATTTTGACTGTAATTTCAGATAAAATGAAAACTCGATTGCATCTGTCCGTGGACACAATAACTGCTTAAAATTAAACTTGAAGCTTTTCAGACGTTTAAATCCATTAATTTCACATCCATTAATTTTCTCTAACCCATCATTAAATAAAATGAAGAAACGAGTGAAATAAGTAACAAGTGAGCACAGGCTGGTTAATGACCAGACCAGGATTGGTCTTAGAAGGCAATTAATAGCTACTGCAATGCCACAGTATAAACCATACAGTAGGCTATCTAAGGCCGCCTGCCGAGTTATTAGCCTAGCGTGCACACAAACACCGGCACAGCCCGTCCGTACTGCCGCCTCCCTATGCCTCCCTATTTTATGCTAGCGTGTGCGTGAAATTGCGTGTGCGTGATATCGCGACACGGCGCGCGACGCGCACGCACACATTCAAACCGAGAGTGGCACGTTTGTATGTAGATAGCTTACTGTAAGATTATACTGTGGCAATGCCGTCCAGCTCCAGACCAGGCCCCCATTAGCGCCGAGAGGCAGCAATATATAAATTGTTCAGTGCATTGAACGGGTAATTCGAGCAATTTGTGGGAGTTCTCAAGCGTCTGGGGCAAGTCGTGCGCTGACAGCGGTTTGAAGTTTTCTTCAATACTTTAGAGCCGTGATGGTAATGTGTAGTTAGGTTCTTGTGACATTTTGGCTTCGGGCGGTTGGGTTGTGGAATGTGCTGCCATGTTAAGGTTTTACAAAGTAAGTAAAAAGTGTCATGGTATTCAAATATTATCATTGGTGGCTACGGTAACCGCTTACTACAGACGCTGTATCATAATAATTATATAAAACAAGTCCACTAACGCCAAGATACGAAAAATATCGTACGTAGTTTAAGTACTTTCTAACCCTAGATTTCTTTTTTCTATGTACCTACGAGGCCCCATAGATATGACACTTTCTAAATTCTTGTTAAAACGATATTATTCTCTCTTAGTTAAATACTTTACTACTACTTAGGTCACGCCATCTCAGTATATGAGTTACAATTATCCGATTCTAAGTGTGGTAAAAAATAAAAGAAAGAAGAATAATTGATTCAGGCCACTCAATACACACAATACAATGCAAAGATAATAAAAACATATGTATAATAATTAAGAATGATACCGTCTTAAACCTAATCGCGAAGATATCTTTGCCAATCGCTTTTCAATTGCGCGGGCGCAGGCGGCTAATAGATGTCGCGCGCCGCACATTAGCCGCGCCGCTAGCGTGCGCCAACCGATGCGCTGTGTCATACAGCTCACACACTCATTCATTATGAGAACGATCTATTGTGCTGTGTTTGAGACAAATAAACACTGACACACGACCACTTAGGCACTCTAGAGTGGCACGGATGATGGTTCATCTTAACAATATTATATTATTAGCAACCGTTTGTGTTATTTTAAGACTTAGAATGCAACGTACCTACTGTGGTCATTTTCTCGAAGTACTTATTCTAATCATAGGGATCGATTGATGCTGCACGTGAGAAAATAACATCTCTTGTTATCTGAAGTCTTTGTTTTTGACCAAACATGATATTTTCCTAATCGCAGTTAATTTTGCCACTTGGGCACTTAAAGCTAAACGGTTCAAATTAAAACATAAACACACACATTTTCCTTGTTTGCCAGGTGTTCGTTTAATAGTTAATCTACTCTTGTTCAGGCATTGAAAACTGCTTACTTTTTATTTAAAATATACGTTTTATACATTAAAATCAAATACATTTCTACTAGTGATTCTAAAAATAAGATCCAAAGAAACATCGCATGAGTAAAAGGGATAAAAAAGCTAAACTCTAAATTCTAACATCAGCTGTCCTAGTTGTTAGGGAATGGGAAAAAAGTAAAATCTTATTAGAATTCTGTTTCAAGCAGAGCGCGTCGGATCTTTAATTAAAAATTCTAAGTAATAGCTTTACTTCTCCGGAATCCTTTAATATAAGGTCTCTTTATACGGGCCGACTTGAAGGAATCACAAAAGCAGCAGCAAGTTTTTAAATGTTGAAGGTGCTCTTATGAGAATATCTATTTAAACTTTTGGTAGCAAATTACCATTCGTTTTACCTCTTAAATTAATTCTGCTTACAAATTGACTCACTGAACTGTTACGTTGTCCCACTAAACGGGGACTGATTTTCTTCTCAGTACACAGCGTCAAAAGTATAGGTACACTTTTGAACCATCATAATGCCGCATTAACATTGTTGAAGTATGCCATAGAAATAAATATGCTGTTTGTCGACAACACTTGGCTTATTTGGTTTTCCTTGCATTGTCACTAAACACCACCGTCTCGTCTCTTGTAAATGGGTTCCAACATCCTTCTCAAGCCCAAAATATGATCCTCTCAAAAGCCAGAGTTATTCAAAATAAAGCAAGAGTTTAAAAAATAAAGTAAGAGTTTAACGAGAGGCTCCACAAATGAGAGGGTGATTATCGCCTCCTCCCTTAGCCGCTAATGGCCGACAACTCATTAGGATGGAGGCACTCTGGTAGTTTCGGAGGTTTTATCGACAAAAAACGTTTAATAGAACTATCTCAGCACACAGGCACCAACATGGTATTTGGCTGTATCCTGTTCATTGCTTTGGTCAAGATGTTGAGTATGGATTACATGGAATAAAATGAATAAAATTTAGGTAGGTGCTAAGCTCTCTACATTGAAAAAAGAATATCAAAAATGGACGCTTCGTAGTTTATCATTCAAAGATAGCTCTTTACATGTTTTTTCTTCAGCTAATTAAATTAGTTTTTTTCTGTTGACTGTTGCGTTAAAGATTGTTTGGACAAAACTACTTTGTAGAAGTTCATTTCATTAGTGTTTAATATATAATCTTATCAGGAAGTGCCTTCATGGTAGATTTTTTAAAAAAGATATTCAAGAATGAGTAAAGAAAATCATTTATTTCACTAAACAGTTGAAGGTTTTTAAAAACAATTTAGGCGGCATAAACATCACATTCTCAATTGAGGAAAAATATGTAAAATTTAACGTAACTTAAGTAATAAGGCTCTAAATATCACATGGCAATAAATTTTAATGTACACTATGAACAGACAGTGTGTAGCATTCAAATTCAATATGCGAAATTCACATTCATAAATTCAATCTTTAATCCATCAAATCACATCAACTTTTCTGATCATTGGAAATGATCAAATAGAAACAATTTCAGGTTTTTCAAACCTACAATTTCTAAGTACAGCTAAACCAATTATTCAAAACACACTTTATCGATAGTTTAATTGAAACCTCGGAGGAGTTGTGTTTTCTTCTACAAGTACATCGTATATATTTTTATGGGATAGGAAACGTGGAAATAAAACTTATTTCCAGTCGGAGATCTAAGCAATTTTAGTTTCATTTTTAATATCATGACAAGTAAGATATGGTTGGTTAACTTTTTCAGGAAAATGATAAATATGACCTTGCAGTTTCAGTTTCCCATAGCCTAGTCAGTGACTTACAGTGCTTTTTGATCTGTTATGCCAGGGTAATGTGAAAAAGGTTCTAGACTGTGGGACACCCACCCGCCAAGACGGACGGACGACCTGATAAAAGTCGCGAGATCCCAGTGGATGCAGGCCGCACGCCGGGCGTTCTGGAAATCAATGGGGGAGGCCTATGTTCAGAAGAGGACTACTTGCGGCCGCTAATGATGATGATGTATGATCAACAGAATTTCCACCTAATATGATTTAAATAACTACTAGCGACCCGCCCTCGCTTCGCACGGGTGCAATAGGATGTTATTATACATATAAACCTTTCTCTTGAATCACTCTATCTATTAAAAAAAACCGCATCAAAATCTGTTGCGTAGTTTCAAAGATTTAAGCATTCAAAGGGACATAGGGACAGAGAAAGCGACTTTGTTTTATACTATGTAGTAAAGAAAAGTGTTGTGCCGTGTAGTGCCGGCACGTAAATAGAATAGCACTACCCCCTCTCTTCCCGTGGGTGTCGTAAGAGCCGACTGAGGGAAAACTGCCATAAGGAGATGGGCAGCAGCGTCTCCGCATAACAATAGGCCTCACTGCGATCGCCAACCCGCCTGCCAAGCGTGGCGATTATGGCAAACCCCCCCTTATGATGGCACAACCTAAAAAATGGCCCCCAGTCCCCGGCGGCCCCGCTATTCCTGGCTACGGCAGCGGCTATGGTAACGGCGGGGCAGGGGGTGCGAGGAATCCCCGGGTGAGATCCGGCTGCCAACACCGACGACTCGACCTGGCAACATTTAACGCGCGCACACTGAGGCTTGACGCGAAGCTCGTGGAATTGGAAGAGGCAATTGGTAAGTTACATTGGGATATCATTGGGTTATCTGAAGTCCGAAGAGAGGGGGAGGACTCGATAACCCTGCAATCCGGTAACTTACTATACCACCGGGAGGGCGACCAACAGTCCCTAGGTGGTGTCGGGTTCATCGTCCACAAGTCCCTTGTCAACAACGTGATCACTATCGGAAGTGTTTCGAGCAGGGTAGCGTACCTGATACTCAGAATATCGAAACGATATTCGCTGAATGTCATTCAGGTCTACGCTCCGACCTCGAAACATGACGATGTCGAAGTGGAGGCTATGTATGAGGAGATCTCTAAAGCCATGCATAGCCATAAAACCCACTACACAGTTGTGATGGGGGATTTCAATGCGAAGTTGGGGCAACGTTGCGGTGATGAGCTGAGAGTGGGGCAATTTGGGTTTGGGCAACGGAACAATAGGGGCCAGATGCTGGCAGACTTCATGGAGAAGGAGAAACTCTTTATGATGAACTCCTTCTTCAAGAAGCCCGTAAGCCGCAAATGGACCTGGATCAGTCCGGACGGTAGGGTCAAAAACGAGATCGATTTTATCATGTCGACGAAGAAGCACATATTCAATGATGTCACTGTGATCAACGCTGTTAAGACAGGAAGCGATCACCGCATGGTCAGAGGCACATTGAATATCGACATAAAGCTTGAGAGAGCGCGACTGATAAAATCCACGCTCCGACCAATACCGGCTCAGATTCAAAACCCCGAGTGCTTTCAGCTCGAGCTTCAAAACCGCTTCGAAGCCCTTGAGAACAGCATCGATGTGGACGATCAATACAACATGGTGGTGGATACTGGCCGTACGGTAGGGTCCAAGTACTTTAAAACCCGCCGTCCAAAGTCAAAGAAACTCTCCAGCCAGACTCTCCTACTCATGGATCAGAGAAACGCAATGCGGCTACAGAACTCAGCGGATGCCCATCGTTATCGGCAGCTCAATAGACAGATATCTAAGTCTTTGACGAGCGACCTTCGCCAATTTAATACCCAGTGTATTAAAGAGGCCATTGAGCGGAACAAAGGCTCCAAAGTGTTCGCCAGAGATCTGTCTATTGGGCAAAGCCAACTGACGAGGCTGAAAACTGAGGCAGGTAGCATCATTACGTCAACACCTGAAATCCTGAGGGAGATTGAGAGTTTCTATGGACAGCTGTATTCCACTCAAACACCTGTTGAAAGCAAGGCTAAAGACCCTAGAGCCAAGCTTACCCGACACTATACCGAAGATATCCCGGACGTCAGCCTGTACGAGATTAGGATGGCTCTCAAGCAGCTGAAAAACAACAAGGCGGCGGGTGATGACGGAATCACAACAGAGCTTCTGAGAGCGGGCGGTCGGCCGATACTCAAGGTCCTCCAGACGCTCTTCAGTTCTGTCATCCTCGAGGGCAGAACGCCAAAGGCATGGGGCAGGAGCGATGTGATGCTGTTTTTCAAGAAGGGTGACAAAACTCTCTTGAAGAACTACAGACCCATATCGCTTCTGAGCCATATCTATAAGTTGTTTTCGAGAGTCATTACGAATCGTCTCGCTCGCAGGTTCGACGACTTCCAACCTCCCGAACAAGCCGGGTTCCGAAAAGGCTATAGTACCATAGACCACATTCATACGCTGCGGCAAGTTATACAGAAGACCGAAGAGTATAACTTGCCACTTTGCCTAGCGTTCGTGGACTATGAGAAGGCCTTTGATTCGATTGAGACCTGGGCAGTGTTGCAGTCTCTCCAAAGGTGCCAAATAGACTACAGATACATCGAGGTGCTAAGGTACCTATACCAGAACGCCACCATGTCGGTCCGATTACAGAACCAGAACTCTAATCCGATCCAACTACAGCGAGGCGTGAGACAAGGAGACGTTATTTCTCCGAAATTGTTCACAGCTGCGTTGGAGGATATTTTCAAGCTTCTGGACTGGAAAGGACGCGGCATCAACATTAATGGCGAGTACCTAACACACCTACGATTCGCCGATGATGTAGTTCTTATGGCTGAGACCTTGAAAGACCTGAACATAATGCTCGAAGATCTCGGTAATGCTTCTCAAAGAGTGGGTCTTAGGATGAACATGGACAAGACAAAAATCATGTTCAATGCCCATGTTGCACCCGCTCCAGTTAACGTTGGGAACATTACACTCGAAGTTGTTGACCACTATGTTTACCTGGGACAGGCAGTCCAGTTAGGTAAGTCCAACTTCGAGAAAGAGATCTCTCGTCGAATCCAGCTCGGATGGGCAGCGTTCGGGAAGCTCCGGCATATATTCGCGTCCGAAATACCTCAGTGTCTCAAGACGAAAGTCTTTGACCAGTGTGTGTTGCCAGTAATGACATATGGGAGTGAGACGTGGTCGTTTACTATGGGTCTCATAAGAAGGCTCAAAGTCACCCAGCGAGCAATGGAGAGAGCGATGCTTGGTATTTCCCTGCTTGATCGAATCAGAAATGATGAGATCCGCAGGAGAACTAAGACAACCGACATCGCTCGAAGGATTGCATCGCTGAAGTGGCAGTGGGCGGGACACATAGCGCGGAGAACCGATGGCCGTTGGGGCGGAAAGGTTCTCGAATGGCGACCACGTACCGGACGACGTTCCGTGGGCAGGCCCTCCACAAGGTGGACCGACGATCTGGTCAAGGTCGCGGGAAGCCGCTGGATGCGGACAGCGCAGGACCGATCGTTGTGGAGATCTTTGGGGGAGGCCTATGCCCAGCAGTGGGCGTCGTTCGGCTGATATGATGATGAAAGAAAAGTGGGCCATGGATCAATTTGGTAGTATTAACTATTTTGATACAATATAAAACTTAACATAAAAACAAAATAGTTTTCTAATCGTAGCTTACTAAAATATGATTTATTATTTAATCACATCTCACTTAACAAATGCAAAATCACCTGATCCTTTTTTTATTTCGATCCAAAATGAGTTTACCTGCGATTCGGTTAATTGTTCAGCAACCCCCGAAATTATCCGCCTCTACGTTCTCTCCCCCTCAACTAATCCAAACTTCGTAGTTCGAAAAGAATAGCTGTTGAATATTGAATTCTATCGTATTATAATATAGGAGTGATTTCATTTTAGATCAAAGTTTAGAAGTGAACAGTGTACGTTTGTAAAAGGTATACAGTTTTGGTGATGCAACAAGTGTACAAGGCAACAAAAGGGTCGATTAGGGCTGATTTATACATGGCCTTTTATTTTCCACCCTCAACTTTTATTTGGAGATGTCGTAACTGAAATTCCCACACTCAGATTTGTGGGGGATGTAGAGATTATTATGGTTGCCTAACCATTGCACAATTGATAGATAACGAATAAAAATTTGCTTTAAATCTACTACTGTCTACTGCTTTCTATTATTTTCTAGGTTGACATAGATCCAGCCAGCTACTGCTTAGGTCATAGATATGATTTCTACCTACGACAAACACTCATCGAAACACTGGCCAAAAGTGTCAACTACATTCCTGCTATTTTGAAATCCCTCTTAATGGCGAAGTAATCATAATTACTACCGAAGCTTATAAACTCGTCTTAAATAAACATTTTCATTGTTTATTAACCAAAATTATCAATACTAATGATAATGTTACAAAAAACTGTAAACACACAAGTAACATAAAAAAATGCATTTATCAAAAAACAAAATGTAAGGTACACAATTATCTACAAAAATAATACTTTGTAACAATAAGGCACATTTTCTTCACTATCGTTTTCAATGTCATGTTAATCACGCACCTGATATTCAATGGCAAGTGACGAAAAAAAAATCAAATCATGACCCCTCGTCCCCTCGGGATAACAAGTGCGTCAAACAAAGCGTAAAGCGTAACGGGGGTGGGGTAGGTAGCACCCCAAAGCTTACGCTTCCCACGCAACGAACACTTGTCACGCCAGGGGCATAGAGCACCTCTTTTTAGATGACGCAAACTCCTTGGTATCTATTCTTTGACCATCCATTGTTGCTGGTTTTTGCATCTTCAACTCGTGGGAAACGCTCCTCGATGTGGATGACAAACGATCCTGAAAAAAGCCAATTTATTGAGGTTTAGTGGTGGAAGTGAGAGGCTGTGACTGTGACAGATTGGGCCAATGAGATTTAAAGGTTTGGCACAGGTACTAAGTAATTATCATTTCAAGATGTTCAAGTACGATTTGGGCTGGCTAATCATCATTGCATATTATCATCTCAGATTAAGACCGACTTTCTATATTCTTAAGTCAAACCCAGTATGTTCTAAAATACAAATTACACTAAGTCTTCATCTCTTTCAAAATCTAAAATATCTTATCGCCATTTATCTGTATAAAATGTGTGAAATCCTAATCCTAAAACCTAATTTACCCTCAACAAGCAATTACACAAACTATCAATTATCATAACTTACTACTGATACTTCCCTAAAGCTAACCCCAGCAATCCTTTAATCGCAGTCATTACCCTAAAATGAAAATTCAACCCCTAACGATACTTCCTAATAATCCCAAAATGGCTCTAATAGACATTTAATTATAGTGTTGGTCGAGTTCCACTGACCCCTTTTACACTTGTTTACATCTTCATCCCTCACCCCCGAGCGCGGTGAGCCATCAAAATGGAATGTTTAATTGCAATACCCCACGATTTATTATAACAAAGCAGAACGGCAAGATCTACGCTTGCCATCTGTCGCCGTTCCGAATCTCGCGATGTCGAAAAAAACTCAATGTGCGAGCAGCCCTGGGAACCTAGGAACCGAGAGCATTCCCACGACCAACCCCTCAATTTTCAATAACCAAATTAGCCTTTGCGTTACCCTATTTCGGATATGAGGGAGTCGTGAATCTATTCATATCAATAAAAAATATTTCACCTCTCGCTCGGTCTATAGCGTTTTTCGTATGTTCATCCCCTTCGAATGCACGTGTTCAATGGTCGTATATTTAATGCGGTCGCATGTGTGCGAGAGCCTTCGGATCGCGACACCTGCCGGCGCGCGCGCACCCCATTGGCTGAGGAACCACTATCACCGCTACACTGATTTCTTTTAAACTTAATTTTTTGTAATACTCTCTTCGGACATGATGAAAAAATCCTACATGTTTCGACCGGTACGAGACGGATATTTCGTGCGTAGGTGGCATTTTATGTTTGATAATTCTTTTTGTAAACAAAATGCTAATGAACTTGAATGTGAATAATTCAAATACCAGATTTGAAGATAGGGTTGAATAACTTTTTTATTGTTACTAACATGTCTTGTTAACAATGCTGTTTCTATATTCCCAAGAACATGCAATTTTGAAAATCTGTTGCAAGTTGCTATAAATTGCTACACTAAATGCAAACAGTATGGCTAGTATAAATGGTCAATCGCACGCGACCAACGCGTGCGGCTCTACAGCCCGAATGATCATAGATACAAAGAGTCAATTAATCTAACAATATTTGAAAACCGTCCATAGTATTATAGACAAAAAACCCCTAATCAAACAGACGCCCTAATGACGTATCCAGTGTTGTGAGGTCACGCGCCATGCGCGAGCGCCGCACGGGTCACGCGGGGTCGCTCGCACCCCAGCGTTGACTCAGTGACCCCCGGGACGGGGTAACAAGTCGCATTGTCCCGCACTTTTGGGGTAATCACCGCCATGGGCTGTGTTTACCCACTAGCGTGTGGACGGCACGCGCTCACTGTTCCCATGAAATACTAATCTAATGAATATAATTAAACACTTGTTAGAATAACTTTCACTGTTCCCATGAAATACTAATCTGATGAACATAATTAGGCACTTGTTAGAAGTTTAGACTAAGATCTATCGTGGAAAGTGGACCTGTTAGTTGGCTTTCTGTGTGCAGATATTTTAAACAGCTCAGTGCCCGCATTCAATCTTGAGTTTCTCATGTTTATCTATCGATTCGTTAGCTGGCGCCAATTGATAACACGATAACAATTAGCAGTAAATAGTTTTAACAGTGGTAAAGAGATGGTGATTAGGGAAATTTATTGGAACTTTCAGGTAAAGCCAACCATAGCTGATACTACTGCACTAACTAGCTATGCAGCTTAGCATACATTATTAAGTGAACTTCGTAATGAAACAAACTCGCATGCTACGAATGAACGGTATCAAAATTGTTCCATATAAACTCTGATTGACAGTACAATACATTTTTAAAATGGACGTATCATTTTTCAAACTTCAACTCAGTTCGCAATAAAATTGTTAATTACTATTTATTGAAATTTAAGTCAGAAAACCCACCCCCATTAAGGTTAAATCTGCAACTTGAGTTGAAAAATTTCTAATCTGAACTGTTTTCCTAACTCTTTACAATGTTGACAAAACATCCAAGTTATTGTCATACGCTAAAAGCTTTGGGGTATCGAATAATCCACTCGATACACCCACACTCACGCAGGGGCTTTTTACGCATGCAGCTTTTGAGCCGGGGGCGGCGCGCAGGGTATAAATAAGCCGGCCGGCCGAGCAGCCCCACATTCCCGCCTGTGATCTCACTAGCAACACACGCTCTCATCTCCCAAAACATGTCTTACTACGCTAATAACGAGTACATCATCGCCACAAACAACTCGATGAACGAGAACAAATACAACAGCGAAAAGATGAAGAACAGCGGCTTCAAGGCGCTACTTAAGCCACTAATGAAGATGATTAAGAAGACGACGAAACGCGTTCCCGCCAAAACTTGTGACACCTGCCACGAGGAGGATCAGAACTCGGCCAACGAGTTATTGGAACGCAAGATCCGTGCCGAGGTGGAGGCGTGCCCGCGCGGCGCGGCTTTCCTCGTTTACAACGAAGACCAGTCCTGCGACGTCGTGCCAGTGAACCCTGACGACTTCTACGTACCTGTGCACTTCGCCAGGACCGACGCCGGCACTTTCTTCTGGACCACCGTCTCCAAACAAGAAGTTGACTTCGCAGCCGCACACTGCTACACGGAGTGCCAGACCGCGGAACAGCAGTACCCCACTCTCCAAGACCGCTGGGTTCAAGCCTGAACAACTCCATACAATCAATGGTCTTCCAACGATCTGTGTCTTCCGTGAAACCAGTGCTTCTTGGTTTCTGCAACCGTCTGTGATGTTATCTTTAATTCTCATGTGCCATTTAGGATAGGTTAGGGTTAGGTATCGCAAATGCGATAACTCCTCGAAAGCTTTAATTGTATTTTCGAAACTTGTGATATTTTGAAAATTGTTTTGTATAAAGTAAAACTTATGTGATAGGTCTTAGTGAGCTTTATTGTGATCCTATTAAGAGCTTTAATTGTTTTAGGGATGAAAAACTATTTATTAATGTAAGCCATTTTACAAGAGAGAAAATGAAAATAAATGAATGAAATGAACTTTTTACCTTTTACTTGAAACAACCCATACACACACACTTAGTTAAATTACCAAATAACCTTACACTCAAACTGAATAGCAATTTGAATGATTGAATGCCAATAAGAAGTTTTAAAATCAGGCTCTATAAAGCTGGCTGGTTAGTGCAGGGTTTAAAAAGTGGTGTTACTGGTCTTGCGCGCGCGCCGACCGGTCGCGGCGTCCACTCCCGCGCACGTGTAAGGCCCGAGGCAGATCTCGCTACTGGGTTTTAAACGCCACTTTTTACTCAGAATCCTTGCGGTGATTAAAGTTTATTTGTACGACCGCATCGGACAAGCATTGTTATCAGATTGGCAACCTAATTTAGGATTGAAAGCTTTAATTAGGGTTATTTAAGACAAATTATAGCCCAATCCAGTTCAAAGCAGACATGCAGGATTCGTATACAAGTAGGTACTGAGTGTAGCAAAAGTAGATGCAGGTTATCATTTTACTTAAAATTGTTACTGCCCCTAATGACCACTAGTAGGCAAAATCCCATCTTCACTTTTAATGATTTTACAGCGTTACATGCGACGTAGCAATGAGGTTGATAGAAGTACCAAACATTTCATTTGACATCTACGTGCTACGAATACAATGTTTTATTTAGTGAAAACAAAACAAACATTGGTAGGTACTATGGTACAGTAGCGTAGTACCGTAGCGACGCTACGTGGCCAACCACGTTTATAATCAGCATGCAAAATTTATCGTTTAACAAAATCTTTTGCATAGAAAAATAAGTAGGTAGTCAAGTTTTGGAATCAGTTTTATTAAAAAGCCAAATTCATTCATTTAGACAATTAATACGGTAAATAGGAATCCTTCTAGACTGAAAAGTTGCAAAAAAAACAAAGCATGCAAAATGTAATAACACGAATATTTCGTTTGAAATGCATAATAAAGATAATGACAATGAAAATAAAACCAATAAAATGTTTAGTCTGTTGACTTCATCAGCGGAATAAAATACCCGCGAAAGAGTCGCACAAAAACCTTATTATTGCTAATGTAAAACACCAGACAGCAAAAAAGGAAAAAAGTCATCCCACGTAAATCTATCTACAGAAACTTTCCAATTACGCTTTGCAATCATTTTTTCCAAATATAGAGAAACCTCAAGATGCGAAGATAAAAACGCGCGAAGCTACTTGCTTGAAAAGCCACCCCGGACAAGTTCCAACCTGTCGCTACAAACTCTACCACCGACATGTCTCTACATGCTTCCAAGTTTTAAATTGTGCAACTCTAGATCTATTGTAAATCGAAGGCTCTATTGTGATTACAGTCAAATGATAACAATAAAAATTGGCTATTCAAAAATGCACGTGCGAAGCTTTCTCTCTGTCTCTACGTGCGCTAACTGAATTGTACTACAAACAATACCGCTATAGTTACAATTTAGCGTCGACCATTATCTGTAGTAAGGCATGCAATTTCAACAATCAATGGAATTTCAAATAACAAAACGAAAATCGTCTTCATTGTAATCGAGGAAAGAAACCAATTCCTAGAAACCAGTAGTAACATTTAATGCCTTATAATATGATCACAAACATAAAAAACATGATTCAAATAAACTATGCTTAATAAAAACAAAATGGTAATAAAAATCAAATTCCACACTGTATTAAATATCAACCAAGCAGCACTCACAAAACACTTGGTATAGAATGCACCACACAATAAAACTAATTTGTACTACGTGCTCTACATTTTCTAAGGCTGTACATTATATCCAATTGTTAGTCATTGTGAATAAAAACAAACATTTGCATTATTAGAAAACAATACATGTCCTTGCACTATAGACAATCAGGTTTATAGTCCACACTGCACATACACAATGCAATTAAAACTATTTCTACTAGTACTGTTATAAAAACCATAACCAACCACATTTCTATGTCAAACAAGAAATAAATTATATCGCGCTCTCCTTTTTACCAATCCCTTTTTGTGCATAAACAAAAATAATAAAACTTACTAATGACATGCAATCAACAAACAAAACTAACGCATTTCTAGAAGATAACATAATTGTAAAAAGCAATCGTTAGAGTCACTGTTCTACTGTGCTCTTTTATTTCTCATAGAATTCATAAAAATCTTAATTAGAGCAATTGAGGTAGTCCAATCACTAACAAACTACACGCAATCTCACGCAATCTAAACTGCTCTACATCTACCCACCAAAGCATATTTTAACTAAAAACACTAAGTGAAAAGATTAGGTCTCCACAAACAATAAAACCCGCGAACAAAACGCAAACACCAAACAAAACGTGCAACAATATCGCAACGGTTATAGATTCGCGTCGCGCCGAACTAGAACGAGATATGCAAATCGTCTCGCCATTGATTAAAAATTATCTCCCCAGTCCCGCTAGCCGCAATTACCCATAATACGTAGGTACAGATAGCAAACTTGTCCGGCATTAATTCCATACGCGCTCGATCCGACCCGTGAGAAATTTCGGCAGATGTACAATTCTTGACGCGGTGCGACGGTGAGCGCTCAAGTTTTTTTTTCTCCTTCTCGAGTTTAATAATACGCCGTTGGCTGCGTATCGGCGACGTCCCGCGTCCGCGTCGTGACTCATCGGCGCATTGTTGCCTGCACGTGTTCGATCGGACGTTCGGGTTAGAAAGGATTTTTTCCAACCCTTATTACAAATTCCGCAACTCTTGCCAAATTTAAACTATTTTTTTTCTGAAATCTTCGACAATGATCCATTACAATGGATTTTAAATCATTGTCCGAACACGTGCAAGGGTTTCGGCCATTAAATTGAACTAAACCGAACGCGTAATAATTATGATCTATAGCTAATTGAAGATTACGGCGGGCGGGCGTTTAATTAGTTTTCAATTAAGGTTTAATTGAGGGTGCCGATGGGAGCCGATAAAAGCAATTGGGCCGGCTTATGTTTCACGCGTTTATCTCGTGGCCCGCGCTTTATAGCACAATTACGCGGATTAATAGTGCTGGCCACTGTCACAGATTTACAGAAGGACTATAATGTCATATTGAGAGAAAGTTATCTCGTATACGTTAGTACCCAGCCCCAGCACTGCGTACTTGTGATACTGTAACAGAACGCTACACATCAAATGGGAAATAGAACGGCTCGGCCTAGTGCACTCAGTCAGTAAAAATAGTCAAGGAACACATGGTACAAAAGGTCTGTATTTACAACAAGTTAAGCTGTCACTAGATGGCATTAATAAAAAGAGGCTATATCAGAGGTTTAAAGCTGCTTAAGTACTTCTTAAGTCCGTTTGACCAGTTAACACACAAAAAAAAGAAAAATGGGATGTAATTGACCTAATTTGCTTTTGTAAGTGCGGTTTTTATGTTTTAGTCGTGTTTCATCGGAAATTCATTTATTCAAAAAACAACCTATTTATGACAGACATATAGGCAGTATCGATTCTCTAATATGAACCTTTCACATTGACGGACTTTCTGTACTCTGTTATTTTGAGCTACTTTGGCAAAGATATGAAAAAAAGTTAATTTATTGCTTTAATCTTCGCTTATCTTAAATCGCTCTAATAAGAATATTCTCCATCATCAATTAATGTTCTGAACTAAAAGACTTGATCATATTATAACCAAGAGATAATGATTTATAACAACATAAATATTATAAAGTACTTACTACATTTTTATACATCCTTTGATAATATCTAGAAACAAAACCATGAAGAACATTTCTGCATACAATCACAAAAATAAACCAAAGTTTCTGTAGAAGACCATGTTTAATCCAATTTGTCGACCCAAGTTTTAATAAGTATTTTTAATATTTTTTTCAAAAATATTTGTGACTTGACCGAGTTCAGTTTTGTTTTGATAACTTTTTAGAAACTTTTTTTTTGGTTTTACACTTAATATTTTGAATAGCCTTTTCGACCTTCATATACAAAACTCGTAGTAATTCGGTTTACCCATACATAAACAACACGATCGTCCTTGCGCTCCTGAAACGTGCTGATGATCGGCACGGGCATAGACCAGCTAGAACAATAGCGGCGGCAGCACCTGTGCAAGCGCGCCCGGGTGGCGAACGCGGTGAGATCATCGTGTTTGATCAGTTGACGATCATCGAGTCAACACGTACTTGCGTCAGGAGGTGAGCTGGCCCGAGCAGTTCTTAAGGCCAAGATTGCCAGGTTTCAGCAAAAAAGCAAGGACGTAATCTTCACAACTACGCAAGGACATACTCGTCATAACAAGGAGTATGTGTGTGTGCTGGATATTCAAGACAGTTACCAAATTCGTGTTCCAGGATTTGACTCCGTCATTTGACAAAACGTCACACACCATTTTAAACTCCGATTTTTAACTGGGTTTAAGGGCTGGTTTTTCAAAAGTTTGATAAAATTTATCAGACCAATAATCTACAAGTCGCCAGATTTGGAAATGTTGGATGTCGAATTCTATAATCGTGTCCTCAATTGCAATATGTCATACATTTTAAAATGTGCTGAGTTGTAATTTATTGGTCTGATAATTTCTATCTGACTATTTAAAAAATACCTATTAATTACATTACGCAACAGACAGGGTAACTTTCTGTCATATTGCCTGTCACTTAACTAAATCTGGTTAAAAGTCCAGCTAAAGCCTCTACATCTCATAAGGACGAAGATTTGACAAACACCGATTGTAAAGACGAAATAAATAAGTGCATATCACCATCACACACACAGCGTGCTCTATTTTTTTTGCGATCACAAAATATTCCTTCATCTTACATTGAAACTATTTTATTTATTGATAATAGTAACATCACAATCCAAAAATGTTAAAAAAGGTAATGTATCATTCTCCTTAATGAAACAGACTTAATCATGAGTCATGTAGAGTGTGGTTGTTGACGATGGCTTTCATTCACCAACTGATTAAATTTCGTCTTGATATCAAGTCAACAATACTGAATTATTTTGTGATGACTGTTTTCAAACAGGCCTGGCTGACTACCTCGTTTATACTTCGTTATTAGCACATAGTTTCAATTATATTTTTTAGTAATGAGTGCTGAAATGATTAACTAACTACAAAATGATTAGTATTTTATTAGTCCCTCTGTCACTTTTGAGTATATTTTCACATCGCGGGAATTAGAATCTACTTATTATTATTTATGAAACACAATATAACACTTTTTTATTTTATCATTTTTGTCGTACACTGTATTCCGGTCACTTCACATCGCAATTTAGCATTACAACTACGAGTTTTTAAGATGGTGTATGCCGAACATAGCCGTTATACTCGTAAGACAAATAATTTATTCCGTTATAAATAAATAAGACACTTTCACTATTTGACTGAACGATAATTTTGGTAACATAAGCACAGATACCGTTACTTCCTGGTTCGCATCACGCAAATAACTGAACTCTCAAAATGATATCCCTAAATTTTATACAACTTTTACCCCCGGTACTTGTATCTTTCCCACGATGCACAATACTTGCTCTTTGACCTATTTAGACTATTGTCTGCGGAACTATTGTCTTGCAGAACACTTCCGTGTCCCCTCCTTATCTGTTTAGCAAGGGATTCATTTTAGTTCTGTACTCGCGGGATAGATGGCGGTGTTGTGAAGCAAAACGGATCAATGTTATGGTAGAGATGATTTTGTACTACTAAACATCGTAGGTATACTTAAGAATTTCAATGAAGTTTGAAAAAAACTTTTCAGACTGATTTTTCAGGTCCTATAATTATTACGAAGATGACGCTTGACCTATTAAAATGAACATGTTTTTACAATTAAAAAGCAATAAACCATTGGTCAGATTATAGGTCAGATCAGATTAAATACTTACAACAAATGTCAAAACAGTTTGTAAATTTCAGCAAATATAATCAAACTGCCATTGAAATTTGACATAACAGTGAGAAGGCCGCCGAGTCAAGTAGTTGCGCACGCGCCGGCACGCTTCCGCCACAGAACAATACCGTAATTGTTTTACCGGACCTTTACTTTGTTTGTTTTAGCACTTCAGTAAGAACTACTTGTTACAAAGTGTGGAAAAACTACACTTTACTAAAGTGGGATCGACATGATTTACGACATTAACTAGTGTCTCCAAAGGAGATAATAGTGTAACAGAGAGCTGTTATTCTTATCAACCCTAGCTTTTTCATTTACTATGAAAGGCTCTTAAAATAGCTTCATTACTTTCAAAGATTTATGTAAGTATATGAGAATTCATTAACCTACATCGGTTGCTACGAACTCGTAGACGGAGCGCTACGAAGCATACATTTTAATAAAATCCCAACGCTAATATTATTAGTTTCATTATATATTAGAATAATCGAGTGTTACAATCAAACAAAAATTGACTAAGAGGGATGAATCAATATCATTTCAGATACCTGAAGCGAAGATAAAGACTCACATTTTAACGACACTGGCCGAAAATACTTGAGTCAATTAAAAAAAACCTAAATCTTATCTCCGAACATTTTGAAAATGGAACAGTTTTCGTTAATTTAGTAATTGGCAATCGTGACACGGCCGCAGACGCGCCCGGTGTTCGCGGCCGTGGGAACGGCGACAGTTGCGCGCGCCACCTGCCCCCCGCTAAAAAACTACCGACATTCAAATTCAGAACGATTTGCTTGACCTTGCGCGTGATATGTTTTTCTTCTTTTTTCTCCGCTCCAGAATGTTCTTAGGTGTGATCGACGTTGTAATTAGATATTTTTGTTTGGATTTAGTAAAATTTAGGGTAATTCACCCATATATCCCACTCATGAATTTCATTGATCACTTAATGATTACAAATTAAATAATTATTTTAAATCAGTTTTCGATTTGGTATAATTAGTGAACTCAAGCAACTGCAGATACCTACTGAATCAGTAATGCATCAACTTAAGTTTACTTAACAATCTAATCATTATCATATTAATCATGCTGTTCATAATCTTGGTGTTAAAAAAGGGGTTCTCTATCTTAGATTACAACGAAGAGTGGTCCATTTGCTTCATTTAACAAACAACGTTAACTGAAAAGCTAAAAAACCGGCGTAGCCATTGCACCGGTATCTTATCGCTGCTTACAGAGAGCATCATCCCATAGATCCGCTAAGACCAAGGTTTTTTGTGCACGCGTCAACGGTTGGTCGCGCACCCCGCTCGCGCCATATGTCGCGTGGAACCGTGGGAGCGCGCGGGATCGACGCAAACGCAATGTGCGCTCGAACACTCAACTGTCGACACTTGTCTATACCCACACCGTTCCAAATTCAAATTTAAACCCTCAACGATAAAACTCCATTTTCGAAAACACCCTTCATTCTACACTCTAACAAAAAACACGCAAATATCGATGCTACAACTATGAAGAGAAGGTAGAATTTATGTTTAGACCCCGACGATCTGTAGTAAGAACTTTTTTAATACAGTTGCTCAAAAAGTGGTACTTTTCGTAGCTGTTTAGCGTGCGGAAAGTTGGTTTTTCCGCACTAGTGCTTTTTACTTTTCCAATTTTTTTTTGATAATGTTAATAAAATCCATACATCCTACCAAAGAGGTTGTCTGTTCAATCACTTTATTTTGTATTTTGATACGTTATTTGGCATTAAAACTGGGAATATAATATTATTAAAAATATTTCAATTGCATAATTGACAAAATAAAGAGTTATTTAGTAACTATTAACAATTAAATTTTTGAAACAGTTTTCTTAAAGTTGGCTGTTTGTGTATTAACAATGGCCGGATATTTGTAAGTATGAATGAGTTTCACTTAAAAATACTTGAAATAAAATAATAGGTATTTATTGCATTTCCATGTTTAAATGCAATTAAATTACTTCTTATATT
Source organism: Udea ferrugalis (assembly GCA_950022985.1). Lineage (NCBI taxonomy): Eukaryota > Metazoa > Arthropoda > Insecta > Lepidoptera > Crambidae > Udea > Udea ferrugalis. The sequence continues at coordinate 11,075,523 of OX465532.1, read as the reverse complement.
TCTACTAGGCTGAATACAACCGATGCCGTGTTAAAAAAATACTGTCAATCCTAAGTTTTTCATTCCCGCTTTCTTTATTTACGATTAGTCACGACTGTCACGATATACTTTGGTTATTGATCGTTTTTAATGTTGTTTATTTTACATTTTTCGTACACAAGTATTTAACATATTTTTTTAATACAGTTGCTCAAAAAGTGGTACTTTTCGTAGCTGTTTAGCGTGCGGAAAGTTGGTTTTTCCGCACTAGTGCTTTTTACTTTTCCATTTTTTTTTTGATAATGTTAATAAACTCCATACATCCTACCAAAGAGGTTGTCTGTTCAATCACTTTATTTTGTATTTTGATACGTTATTTGGCATGAATGAATGAGAAGAATGAGTTTCACTTAAAAATACTTGAAATAAAATAATAGGTATTTATTGCATTTCCATGTTTAAATGCAATTAAATTACTTCTTATATTTTTACTAGGCTGAATACAACCGATGCCGTGTTAAAAAAATACTGTCAATCCTAAGTTTTTCATTCCCGCTTTCTTTATTTACGATTAGTCACGACTGTCACGATATACTTTGGTTATTGATCGTTTTTAATGTTGTTTATTTAAAATTTTTCGTACACAAGTATTTAACATATTTTTTCAAAATAGTTTATTTTTACTAGGCTGAATGCAAACAACCGGTGCCTTGAAAAAAAAAAGTTTTTTCATTCCCGCCCTTTTTACTCTTGAGCTTGACTTAATTGTGTTAATGATTCGCATTGGTTTGATATAATTTTTTTCGCAAATGTATTAAAAAACGTTGTTCGATACACGAGCGGAAGTGTCATTTTCACTCGTCCCGAGTCTTGACCCTCGCCTGCCGGCTCGGGCCAAAATGCCTCGAGACTCGTGCAAAATGACATACTTTCCGCACTTGTATCGAAAACTACTATTTCAAAATAGTTTATTTTTACTAGGCTGAATGCAAACAACCGGTGCCTTGAAAAAAAAAAGTTTTTTCTTTCCCGCCCTTTTTACTCTTGATTTAATTGTGGTAATAATTCGCATAGGTTTGATATTATTTTTTTCGCAAATGTATTAAAAAACGTTGTTCGATACACGAGCGGAAATGTCATTTTCACTCGTCCCGAGTCTTGACCCTCGCCTACCGGCTCGGGCCAAGATGCCTCGAGACTCGTGCAAAATGACATACTTTCCGCACTTGTATCGAAAACTACTATTTATGCACATGCCCTCTATTGATTGACTGTATATTATGATTACTCAAAGGCCAAGAACGCGTGAAAACGTGTAAGTAATGAAGTGTTTATTTTTTAATAATTAGAAAATTTCAAATCTTTCCCACCGGGAAAGTGTGGGAAAACTTATCGTAGAAAAATATTTACTTCAACCTGTGATGTTTCAGGAAACTGTTTTGTTTATCATAATATCTGTAGTAGTATATCAGTTTATCTGAAAACAATGTAAAAATCTTACATCCTGATAATTTTACAGTTAGAACATCAGATAAATATAAAAATAATTGCGCAAAAAAAACTATCAGTCGTCACACAAATATCGCCTCTCAAATGGCGGCAAAAAAACTATTACAAGATCGAGGGGAAGACGCCCGCAACTGGCGCGAGTGATCGTGGGAACGCAACGAGTTTTCAAATATAGAACGCCTTAGAAAAGGTGCAATTCGTTTTTTTTCTTCGATAAGTTTTTATAACTAATGGCGTGCGTACTGGCGAGCAGAAATTGGAACCGACGGAATTTTGTTTAAAGATATTCGAAATGTATTCTGCAAAAAGTTTGAATGCATCTTGAACGGTAAATAGGTTGTTTGGTTGAGTGTTCTTGTGAGATGAGATGAGATGCAATTTTTTTTTTAGAAAACAAGAAATACAGTTTTATATCTTTCCATTTTAAAACTTAGAAAAATAAATGCTAGTTGATACTAATTTTAAGAAATGACCTATGTGCTGTGAATATTTGCGGAGATTTTCCGTACTTTTATTGACATTATGTAATGAACTGACTTTATAGTTCGTACGTAAACTTAATGTGTGAAGATCAATAGAATATTGCGATATGTGTGCCAATTTCTGCGTTTCAGCTTGTTAAGATAGGATAATCGGATTCATCTTAAAAAACCGACATCTGAAATGAAATGAAACGTAAAAAAAGAATATGACGTCAATCAATTCACTTTTCACGATTCCACACTTAACCCTAGATTCGGTACATCTGCCGCTACAAAAGAGACCCCCGCATTATGCGGGCACGTATTTTTTCTTGACCTCGTTCGGCCTTTGTGCCCAAGGGGCGAACCGTGGGAACGATCTCGCTTCCTTGGCCATATGCGACAGAAAAAAGTGCAATTATTTATTCCCCCTCGAAGAAAAGGGGAGTTGTGAGAACGTGACCTAACAATGCGCTTCCTGACTTACGATACACAATCTCACTGGCGCCAAAACGTTTTCGCCCCTAATGTTAGAGGCGAAGATACTACATTCCGATAACCTCCGCGTTGCGTTCGATGTTCAACAAATAATCTCAAAGTAACTTTGGCAATCAAAGGTCACTCTAAAAGCAGCTTTCTCGTGTCTAGAATTGCGTTTGTTTTCGCTTGATAGTTGTTTGAGTAATATATGGATAGTTTCTTCAGTATAGATTAATGTACGGCTTGTGTATACTGAATGGCATTACGCGTGACCTTTAGATCGGCGATTGTATGAAAATGATAATCGATCTGGCTGGATCCGTTAGTCGATTCTTTTGTGGATTTTCTCGTCGAACGCATTGTTGCAACACAGTCGTTTTTCTGAACAGTATCATTACTCGCGTCTGTATTTTATTGTTTACATGTAAATTATAGACTTAGTTAGTTTATGGGCTTCGTCCGTGGTAACTACTGCGTAAGTCAATAGCATCGTTACAGTGGGAAAAATTATGCTCAGAATATTTTAGGTTCCTATGTTTTATGAATATTAGAACTGTACATTGTAAAGATAACAACTAAGAAAACGAAAATGTGCTTGATAGATAGAAGATATAAATTGGTTAGTTCTCAATGTTGCACCATTTTTCACCTACAAACCTACTATTCATAAAAACTGCAACTGCTTAGTAGTTTCAAGATGATGATGATGAAAGTTATAAAAGCAAACTTCACTATAGCGAGATCAAAAACGATCCTCAAGACGATAACTAGTCAGTAGGTGAACGGTAACCAACCGCTCTGCCAATACGCCACCGAGTACGGCGCGAGCGGTCGCACGCGCCCGATGTCATTACGCAACTTATACCAAAGAGACTTTTATCAAACTGCTATAAGTATTTATTTACCGTCGGGTCCATTAGTGAGTTAACTGCTACTACTCTTTTTGTTGATTTTGTCTTTCTTATGATGCTGATAAAGATGTTTTATGATGGATAGCCCGCTTATGAGGTCTACCCGTGGCCTATGGACACTTGCTATTCCAGAAGGATATCCCATAACTTACTCGTCCTCTGTCTTGGTCAATAATGCTGAAGAACAATGATTAGTTACTAGTATTGGGTCGTGCCTGAAAGGCTGACCTCCATAATTGGAATGAATCGTGTTTTTCTACTAGTTCATAGTTGTAAGTAAAATTCTTCTCCTCTTTCTTAAGCCGGTTAAGAAAGCCAAAAGCAACATGATCTATCAATTTATTTCATATTGCTACATGTTACCATGTGTAATAACACTTTTTATACTAAATACTCGTATAGACACACGAAACTACATATTGATGAAGTGTGATAATTAATGCCTTAAAATCCTATAAAATCTCATACAAGGTTAAACAAGTTAGGTGAGTATGACCTCTGCGCCGTCTTGGGCGCACGTCCGCGGCACGAGCGGCGCGCGCGCAGGCTCGAGGCTGCCTTCGCGGCGACTTTCTTGTTTTATTAACGTTCATATAACTGTAAGTAATGCCGTTTCCCACTTCTGGGAATAGGCTTCTATCATTGGCCATGAAGGATTTTTGGAGGTATGTAAAGTAAAATAAGACTTTTATAGCCTGACCACGAGGGCTACGTGACTCATCGGTATAAGGGTCCAAGGTTCTATTTGCTAAAAGGACAAGGAATGTTTCTTTTCTTATCCAAGAATGTGTAATCAATTGCACTGATGAATCCTTCGTCAGGTCGTAGTATAGTAGGTGAGTGGGCTACTTTATTTTGCAAGCGTTCGGGTAGTTCTTAAATTTTAGGTCACAACGTAAACCTACCGACAAGTGGTGTTGCACTTTTCGCATGCACCATTACGTCACGTTACACAACCGGACAGTCAAAGAGGTGCCATTTCCGCCACTTTCATCCAGCCATCGCCATCGGATAGCGTTTTGCAATTGGAACATTGGAACGTGCTATGCAGTCACTTCAATCCGTTGGCACGAGTGTGCAGTAGGGTTGCTGATACTGATTTCAAAAACACTCCCGAAAAAAATAATAATGGAAATACTTAACTAGATCGTAATGCAATTCGTAAAGTAGATGACCGACATAAACTAACGAGAAAATGCGAAAACTGTACGTTTTGAACGCCAGATTGAAAACTTGAACACTCTGGAAATGTACAACAGTAAAGCAGATTGACTAGAGAAAGTAGCATTGATGCTCTGTTTACCCTACGCCCGATTCTGATTCTGATATTCAAGTTGAAATTATTTGGTAGATTGGGAAAATTTACCGGGAGTCTTATTACTTATACTTTCATCAATATTGTTATTATACATCACTAGAGGTGAAATCTTGCTAGAAAATCTACCAGGTGAACTTAATTTTTGCGCAATTTTTGGAGTATTGATTATCAATTATAATTATGGAGTAGTTTGAATAATTATTGCTACAGTCAAATTTTGATTAGGTGCTTAGGCCTTGGAGTCCTTATTGGGAGTTATTTTTAAAACCATCGTATCTAACAGAACTAATTCTGCAATGTATATGACTTTGTGCGCTGTTGTCCCAGTTCACTATTAAAGAGGTCAACATAATTAAATGTAGAGTCTCAGTGACATCCCTATCAAGAGTGTACACAGTCGAATCACGCGCAGGCGCGGGGCTCGAGGCGCGGGGCGGGCGTCTGCTCCGGACCGTGGGAACGGTCTGCCTTTAACGCGTCGCACGTGCTCGACTACTGACGCTAAGAGCAACAGGGACAGACATACCACAACATACAACACAGACAAGGACAGACACAATCAAATGAAAGCAAAAAAGTAATACGACAATAAAATAACGTGGACCAACAATAATTTGTGAGCGTTCGAATTTCTTTCGGAGCGTGAAAGGGACAGAGCCTTATTCGAAAGTAAGAATAAAACAGTAATGGAGATGTTGATTTATCACTAAGGCTGTGCCCGCTACTGTGTTTAAGAGTCGTTTGTTATATTGAAATTGCAAAGGCCATCAAACAATGGTTTGAATTGCGGTAGGCGCGGCAAATCTAGAAATTTTCCCAGGATTAATCTATTTAAGTATGGCAGGCTTACAGTAAGATGGCTACAGTCTTATCTTTCACTTTTAGGGCTTACGCCTATTGGGTCAGCGTGACTTCAGACTAATCTTTCATTTACAAGGACAACGTTGATATTTATCTTGATGTGTCCCTGTACAATATAGTCATTGATTACAACTGGCTTTTATATTTACATAGAAGCATGTTCAAGAAAATATAAATAAATCTTCCTAAACCGCTTTACCATTCGGCAGTGCACTTTAGCTAAACCGGCTTAAAAAATGAATACATACTTCTACATTCGTATGTGCAAAGTAAACAAAAAAGGCTTGTTAAATTTTCTTGTTTACTTTGTCTCTGGTGCATCTAACAAAGTGATTCATGCTAGTGACTTGACACTTTAAGTTAGTGAGCTCACGACTTAAGTGCTCCGTATTATCTTCGTAATGTGGTTTAAAGTCCGGAGACCTGCGCAATGTCATGAGTAAGGTCTGATCGGCTGGGCAGTGCGTGCGATTATTTAGTTCCGGTCCCTAATCACTTTGAGTCATGGAATATTTAACCGCAATTTTAATGCATATATGCGCTTAAATAGCTTTAATTGGAAGTGTAATGACAAATGAGTCATCTGACTAATTGAGTTTACTGTGTGTTTTTTTTAATTTATACTGTAACGCAAATACTTTAATAGCACTAACTCCCGAAACCAAAAATGGCTTAAAGTCAAGAGATTGGCAGAAACTGAGAAGGGCTTAAATTACCTACTGTTGAACTGGTCTCCTACTTGCTTGTACGCTAACTCTCAGACACTGAAACAACACAAACTTTTACCTTAGGCCCAGTACCTTTGAATTGGCACCTAAATTGGTCATTCATATGTAGCTAAAATTTCTAGTAGGTTCTCTAGTAGGTACCATAGGTAGTAGTAGAGTAGGTGTATCTAGTAGGTAGGTTCCTACGAGTATGCAGAAACCATATCGTACTTGCTCAGCCAGGGCAACAATGTATTGCCAATCTGTCGTGGGTGGTTCTAGAACATGGAGCGAAAATGTGCAAGCCGTCACTTTGTGCCTAGTTGCATGACTGAACATGACGTAAACAAGGAAGGTCGCAAAAAATACCACCTCAGGCGACCTTTGCCACGACATGTGCCTCGCCACATGGCAATCTCAGCAAGCTCGGGTTACAGGCCACATTTGGCCACCAGAGCCGGCCAAATGCTGCAAAAACCGCTATTGACGGCTAGCCGGCCAGGCGTGAACCCACTCGCCTGGAAATCCTGACCTTGTCTTGATTTATGTGATGCAGACTAAGCTTTCTTCGTAAATGTCGGCGTTTATTATGTTTTGTTGTTCCTCGAAATGACCTTTCGATACCAAAGTCTTGTTTTCCACGAAGTGACCACATTTCTTACTGGATCCTAGTTTTTATACTTAACGTGTTGGGGCGTCAAGTTATAACTCTACGCCCTTTTTAATTGCATATCTACATTTTAAACTAATGGAAATACATATTTTTCTATCGTAGTTTCATCTTCACGGAAGGAACACAAGCAAAGGCTCATCCATCTATCATATTTTTTTAAATGAATCATAATAAACTCAATCTTTTCTGAGTGATACACAACGCCCCGTGATTTAACACACATCTTTCAAAATAAATCACTAAAAACTATACAATAAACTAAAAAAAACATTAACTTATCTAACAAGTCTCGGAACACGCATAACCAAAATATGTTGCAGCAATTAGGAAATTAGAACAAAACAGGAGGAAACTAATTTCAAGTTTAGTTTTAACTAATCGTTTTATATTTTACCTTTTAATATTTTGTCGTCATTAAATCAATATTGTTACACGGTACAGCTTCAAGCAGAACAATCTGTTACACGCCAAGCCACCCTCGACGCTACAAAGTCTATAGTGACGTAACATAAGCGACTTTTTGTCAAAATCACTGAAACATCATCCCATCCGGCCATCGGATTTAATAGACTGACCTACGTCGGCGGCAAACCCCATGCCAAACTCCACACTGACCATTTCAAAGAGTTACACTGACCAAAACTGAGTTTTAACGCTGTTGGAGAAGGTTCAAACTGTATTGTTGAAGTGTATATTATTGGAAGCACGGGATGAGCAATTTTTATTGTTAATTCAACTATACAAGCATTCATTGGGCTGAACGAAAGCAAATTGCGCACATCCGGGGTGCCTATTCACGTGCGGCTATTCACTGGTCTGTTATCTATTTATTGACATTCAGCATAACAGGAAAATTGCCTCGTCTTCTCAATGGCTTGAGGAAGTGCAGGCTCCTTGATCTTGAGAATGAGACATGACAATCAACTGTAACCTGATATTTTATCTGTTGCCTCATCTTCAACTTGGAACGCCAAACTGTTGTAAAAAACTTTATTTTCAATCATTTTCAGGTGAACATAAATAACATATAATAACTCAATGACGAATATATTTTACGTATTTTTCGTAGCAATTTGAAATAGGCTTTAACCATGCTCTAACATTAAAAATGTTTGCAAGTGCTTTTAAGTACTTCACAACTTTGAAGTTCGAGTGCTTTCTTATGAAAGATATTGTGTTAACAAAATAACAATATCTTCTATTAAAGATAGGAAAACCAGAAAAATGCATTTGGTCTTGGCATCAGGCGGGACTCGAACCCGCGTCTTTCGCAAGCCGGGCGACTGCACTACCAATTATGCTACCGAGACCATTAACAGACCGGACGAATTTCTCTGGTATATTATACCTGACAGCCAGGTTGGTTTCACCAATGTTTAGGCATATACATTAAACACTCGAAAGAAATATTATTGCAAATATTTGACTTTCGATTAAGATGAAACTACGATTTTGATAGGTTATTTTGTTTTTAGCATTAGGGATAATGCATTATCATCTTACTAAAGATAGGAAAACCAGAAAAATGCATTCGGTCTTGGCATCAGGCGGGACTCGAACCCGCGAAAGAAATTCGTCCGGTCTGTTAATGGTCTCGGTAGCATAATTGGTAGTGCAGTCGCCCGGCTTGCGAAAGACGCGGGTTCGAGTCCCGCCTGATGCCAAGACCGAATGCATTTTTCTGGTTTTCCTATCTTTAGTAAGATGATAATGCATTATCCCTAATGCTAAAAACAAAATAACCTATCAAAATCGTAGTTTCATCTTAATCGAAAGTCAAATATTTGCAATAATATTTCTTTCGAGTGTTTAAGGTATATGCCTAAACATTGGTGAAACCAACCTGGCTGTCAGGTATAATATACCAGAGAAATTCGTCCGGTCTGTTAATGGTCTCGGTAGCATAATTGGTAGTGCAGTCGCCCGGCTTGCGAAAGACGCGGGTTCGAGTCCCGCCTGATGCCAAGACCGAATGCATTTTTCTGGTTTTCCTATCTTTAGTAAGATGATAATGCATTATCCCTAATGCTAAAAACAAAATAAAATATCTTCTATGATAGAAGACGTAACACAAAATGGAAATACTTCGAATGCTTCTTAATCCCTAATGCAAAACTGGACTAACTCGTGATGTCAAATTTCTTTTTGGCATTCAAAGAAAACGCATAATGACTTGTCTTTTGCAAATTGAGTTATTAAGCCAAGTATCAACAGGTAATACAATTTTCCACAATCATAACCTGTGCCCAAAAGAAATAATTAAAAACGATTTTTTACATAATAAACGGCTCGCGTGCTATTTTGCAGTATTCAGGACGGAACCTTTTGCTTTCTTAAAGCCTTGAAACATCTTTCCTTAAATGGAATCGAAGCACTAGTTATTTAATTTATACCGGTTGACAAATTGCAAAACTACAGTTGGGCCTTCTACCGGTCACTTGAAATAGAATGGAAGCAATCTATAGCCATCAAATCAAAACCAAAATAATCGTTAATTTTTATCACTGCTATTTCATTGATAAGGAAATAATATAATTGCCGCTACAGTGATCTATAAAAATGAATTGGTTAGCGTCGGTAAATTGTGACAATGTTTCAGAGCGCGCAGATATAAATTATTGAAAGCCATTTACATGTCAAATGTTACTTAACGCGGACGATTTATATCGCGTCGGTCCATTCCATCCTCAATAACGTCTGTCCGTCTCATAACTTACAATGTTTTCAATTAACTCAAAACATTGACGAGTGACAAGCAGCAGCATACGCTGTCATTAATTTCCTCTCTGTAGTTGCGCTTTTTTTTCAGTGCTACGAAGCTACGTGCTACGCTATCTATCCCATACACCGTCCCGCTCGCACGCGCTATAGCTGCGCTCGTCCCGCGCGTGCAATGCACGCGAGCGCGCGTCCCTCTCGCACCCGCACACTTCCTGCGCGCGCGTCACCCGAGCCGACTGTGGGAAAAGACGGCAGGTGTTATGCGGGATCGTGAACAACCACGCATTACCATTCACATTATTCAACAATAAATAATAATAATAAGAAGCCGTGGAGCGAGTGGCAAGCACGCGCAACCTCCGCGCCTCACATACTAATGACGTGCGCATGTGTGCGTGCGCATCTTAGATGCGTGTGCATGTGAGTGGTGGTCGAGCTATTTTATTAACGCTTCGTGTGGGCGGGCGCGCGTCATGGATTTAACTTTAAATTAACTTTAGTTAATTGTTTTTGGATACCTTTTATGCTTCGATGGCCGATTGATTTTTGTTTGTCCACGTTCGTTTTTTCGACTAATGCTTTTATGTTAATGTCGGTGTCTGATTGCAGTATACCTTTCTTCTGTATCTGTTAATTACTTGGCCGTACTGTATAAAGTTTCAGAGTACGTTGCTTATATGAGATGCGTAGTCACGGCGTGGAACCGGCACATACATGATTAAACACTTTTAGAATTGACTGTATTTTTAAATGCGTATGTACGTATTAGTCAGTATTTTCCTTATATGCAGGCGTTCATTCAGTCACGTCAGCGCAATTATGGCGATGAGTAGCGTGCGTATGCGCAGAACACCTACTAGTGCAGTTTACGGCCGCTCATTCATGGCTACAACTGTTTGCGTTCATCCCGCCAAACTGCCTGCTTAATTAAATGTGTCCTTATTTTTATTACGCACGTTCTATTTTTGTTGCGCTAATAAACTGCGGCTTGGTAATTAGGTTTTTTCGATCATCTATTTTATATACAAACAAACAACAGTCTTGTTTAAACCGCTACTTTAAGCAAAACACTTGTGTTTACATTAGTTGACTTGAATTAAAATTACTTGCAGCGCGTTAACAGTACTTTGCTACTGGTACTTTGCTGCAAAATATTTAAAGTTGATTTGTACCTTATGAAGATTGTTAAAAAATAAAAATAATACCTACAATAATGCTGTGATATAACGCACACTACCTGCATACAAATCCAACACACCGGACATCTGCTATGGTCATGTCCGAAACTAACAATGAAAATAAAATTAATCACATAGAACCAATTTTGACCAATTAAAATGCACCAATTTAGTGAAATTGGCCTCGATACCTTATAAAAGACCCAATTAATATGAGCTAAGCAAAGGACGTTGGCCTGTCATAAAATTAAGTTTGCATATAATTAACAATAATTCGATTTTTACAGACGATGCATATGCAACACATTTATGGTACCCTGCAGCCTTGAGGAATTCGTAAAAGCCAAAAACAGATTGTTTACCAGGTCAAGTTTTTTAAATATGTCCTACACTGTACAAAGACTGTATGTACATGAATAAACAAAATTCTTGTTGGCATTTCCATTCATAAAATATCCGTCCTGAAACAATTTTTAATCCAATATTTAACCTGATAGGCTCTTAATCTTTGGTTTCTTATTTATATTAATAACCTAACATAAAATACCTAAAGCCACCTTACCTGTAACCGTTCTAGAGCTATTTATAAGTAAGAGGTACTTGCCAGTTTGTAAATTAAAATTCGCCTGATTGATGCCACTGTGTGAAGGTCTCTCATTCAACATGATGTATGAAGTTAATGGTTTCGATTTATCACGCATTCACTGATTCGATAATTGAATGTAATGTTATTAATATAACGCAACTGTTCATGTCATAACTGGAAACGTGACCAGGCTGCTTCAGACTGCTTGTATTTTAAACGCGGTGCCAAACCTGCAAGGTAGATTAAAAATATGAAAAAAAAATTGAGTATCCAATATGGCGGCCTGAATTGAGCTATGATCAAAAATGCAATTCGGAAACACTCATTACAAATTTAAAATGGAAATTAGTGGGCTTTTAATGTGGGTACTAAGCCAATTCCAATCCAAAGTGTATTTGTATCTGAAATCCTTTTATTCAATAAATTTCAGTGGTTTATAAAGTGTTCAGATTCATAACTTGATCGCTAAGTTTGCATAAATAGAGAATAAGATAATGATTTACGATAAATTGTTTTAAATCCTATTTTTGACATTTAATCATATATATATCATCATGAATTTATAATAACCGGTCAGTAATCTTAGTAGAGCAATCATAATAACATCGTTAATTACACATCATTAAAAATATGAGCTAACCATTAATATTTCATCTCAAAGGAAATTAAATCAGATTTTAAACAGTAGTTCCGAGTTTACTCTTGATACCGAATAAATAGCTTATTACAAATTAAATAGTGGACTTTTAGATTGTAATTTAGGCAATGGATTGAACAAATCTGTTTTTTGTATCGAAAGAAATCAGCAAAAACTGTAATTTAGATGGATCTCAATTATGACAGTGATGTTACAAAAGCCAGGTATATTTCACATTTTCTTTTAGTTCCTTTTACAGTATTCCGCGCTGTGAGATGTCACTTGACGCCTACATTGACATTAAGTCCATACATGATCTGTCAAAATTACATGTCCCCGTTGAGTTCTGCGAGCGGCTTTAAGAAACGCATTACGGTGCATAACTTGTTTAGTACTTTTTTTGTCTTTGTATACTCGTGGTTGATTTTTTTGTGGGCGTTTTGGTATTTATTCATGATTGTTGATGCTAACATGCCTTCAAACAAAATATTTTAGAACGATATGAAAATGTTTAAGTTTTTAGTAAAATGAACATACCTACTTTACTACTTGTCTCTATCTGTACACATGTATGTTTGTTAAAAGTGTCTCGCACTGCGTAAAAGAGCAATTACTATAAATTATGTCAAATTAACTGGTCACTAGATAGAGCGGTGGAGACAAGTTGATAACTATGAGATACGATCTGTCTCTCTCAAGACGTGCGTTTTGTAATAAGTACATCAATAGGCAGTTTAAGCTAACTACATACAGCACAGAAAAATAGAAGCTATGATTTAAATCTCTGCCTAGAACATCTCAATTACTCTGTGGCTTATTGTCTTCGGTATATTATTCGATCGTATTATTTCGTAACTTAAAATACGGTCAGATCAATTTCGCCTGTCGCCTCTGACACAAAATTCAACGGTTAAATATGATTGTTTAAGCTTCTTACTGACTACATCATTATACGGTTCGGTAGTCGTTGCATAAAAGCTTACACTAGGAGAATCGGTAGGCTACCGGTTTTTGCGTAAGGCCGGTTAATACGGAGGATGCTAAGTATGTAGTCCATCACAGTGATGGTTTGTTTTTCAGGCACGCTAAATGAATCGCTCTTTAACATTATAACCGTTCATGTAAATAGTTAAGTTACTTGCTAATAAGTATAATAACAACTATGTTCTACTAAAAAAAAGTGTTCATGAGATTTTACATGTCAGAATGAACAATCACCTTATAACAATAAACTAAGCCATTTTTTTAATTTAAGGAAAACATTTTCATTTTTAAATTTGTTGTGTAAACTCTTGTACATAAAATGATTGATGCGTGATAATTACTAAAATGACTAGCCCCGCTATTTATATTTAAATGCCGCTAACTAAACTGCGGATTATTATTTATTTAACATTTTCCACCAGTCCTGATGACCAGTTGACAAAGGTGGTATACCGGTGGCTAATACCGGTACTTTCGCCCCTAGTCCGCCGCACGGCAGCCACAGTGGGCGTGCGCTACTCCTCAGCCAAAGCCTTGATGTTCTGACTACTTAATTAGACTTAATTTAGGCAATGGATGAAACAAATCTTTTTTTTCTTATGAAAGGAATCAGCAAAAACGGTACTTTAAGTGGAGCTCAACTATTATTACAGCACTGTAACAAGAGCCAGGTAATGTCACTTTTTTCATTGAATATTTTACATTTTTTTTCTGTTAGTATTAAAGTGCGGATTATCATTTAACTAACATTTTCCACCGGTCCTGATTACAGGTTGACAAAGGTGGTATACCGGTCACTAATACCGATACTTTCGCCCCTAGTCCGTCGCACGGCAGCCACAGTGGGCGTGCACTACTCCTCAGCCAAAGCCTCGATGTTCTGACTGCTTAATTAGACTTAATTGCGCCGAGCCTCAGTGTCCACAGGCTTCAATTTGTGCTCCTTTTTGGGACGCTTTAAACGACCGTTGGAACTGCGGGCTTCTAGGCTTGACGCCATTGTTTCAGAGAGTATTTTACTAGTCAGTAGGTTCAACTTCAAGAATAATTATGTTCCTTAGAAGTAATTTTGCAAACATTTAATTATTTATCTATAGGCACACGAAGCCGCGAAAAATATAAAATTCTTAGTTCTTATCTTCCATATTATGTTGCCATACAGTTGAATTAATTGTTTTCTGATTTAACGTTATATTCCATCTCTCTAAAATTCAAAAAAGAGTTCAATGTCTGCGAGCATCAAATTTTTGCAAAAAATGCATTTTAAGAGACCTGCGGATCTCTACCTCCTGACTGAGGAGAGTTTCAAACTGATACCACCCCTAATCTCGTGGAAATAAACATAAACATGTCCGTGGAAAGTTTAATTAATTACTGCCTTTGGTGTCTAGCAATTAGTGGACGTAATCTTGCGATGTAGAGTCCGTAAACTGAGCAGTTTTAATTGCTTCTCTTAATTACTCTTCTAACTGATTAAGTATTTTTCTGATGCAAGGAGAGCTGGATTAGTTTATCAAGTGTGAGTATCTTAAATGCTTATTTAATCTAGTTGCTTTTCTTGAATTGAAATCTTATTGCTTTTATTTTTAGTAAGACACAAAAAAACTCTCTTTTATCGATATCTTGTTAGGGTACCTCCTCAATATCAATTTCAAATCGCATAATTACGGAATTACTCACTAATAATACGCCAAACTATATTTACAACAAGACAACAGAGACAGTTTTGGAAAATACCGCTAGATCTGCGTTACTACAGTCGTTGCGTACAGCGAATTTAATAATTTGGTGTTTCTGAAAATATTGTTTGGAAGTGTACGAATTATTTTCGTAGAAAGATAACCAAATTACTGCAATAAACAAATCAATTTTGATAACCTACCAAAAGAATCATTGATCATAAAGCACCAAACTGCAACTCAAAGGTCTTCAAGTCCCTTCGCTTTGACATTTTGCAAATGTCTCCTGTGTCCCTGTCTCCGATCTACAAATTAAAATATTTTTTTCATCCGAGCATGTTTTAAACACAAATCAAAGTAAAGTGATTTGATTCCAACGATAAGCCTGCTCAAAATACCTACCTACTCAACTTGGATGCTGGCGAGCGACGTCGTCGGATCGTGTACCAGAGATTAGTATCTCAATTCGGAGCCGGTTATCGGCGTCTTATTTACGGTTCGGATATTAATTCACCGTAATTATCGGACACGGCCGCTACTTGGCCCGCGGCATAGACAAACACCTAATCTCGTAATCTTTCTAATGACTACCGGGCGTCTCTGGAGCCGCTGGAGAAGCTGACTGCCGAGTATTAGATGTTTGAGTTGTTGCTTGCAAGCTGTACTTACAGGCAATGACAGTGTAACGTGGAAGCCTTATCTCGTTATAATAATAGCAGTATTTGAAACAAATCGCAATCTCGTATGAGATTCCGTTGCCTAAGAGAAAATAAACTTTACAGAAGCTATTTGAGATATCTATTTGCTAGCTAAAACACACGTCTTTTTTATATTTCATGAAAATCAAATGAATACGAGATGGTTAATTTCAATTTTATTAGATTTTAGACCATCTATCTTTAAAGCAGTATAATAGTCACGAAACCTATCCGGAAAGGCC
Organism: Udea ferrugalis; assembly: GCA_950022985.1. Taxonomy (NCBI): domain Eukaryota; kingdom Metazoa; phylum Arthropoda; class Insecta; order Lepidoptera; family Crambidae; genus Udea; species Udea ferrugalis. The sequence continues at coordinate 11,059,899 of OX465532.1, read as the reverse complement.
ACGATATTAAAATGATTTACGCCATAAACGCGTAAAGTGAAGGCAACATGAAACAAGATCAATAAAATGTTAATGGACGTCAAAAATGACACATTTTATTATATCTCGAACAATCTGCCGGGAATATTTCAGATATGGCGCCGTACCCACTCATTATTCCGAGATAGTATCGGTAAAAACACAAAATTAATCACTATAATTCGAAAACAGCTACCGGACCGACAAAGTGTCATACAAATGATAGGGCTTGAGGTTATAAATAAAAAGGTAGGCAGAAGATCCTATAAATTGAGAATGGAATTTTGAGTGACACCTAGCTATTAATTACTTTAATGCCGGATTAAAATGGTTGCTGAGACCTGGTCATGGCTGGAAAATACAGTTCTAATAGGTAGCACAATCAAGTGTCTACAGATGAACTACAGTATCATTTGTTTTCGGCAGTGATTGGCTTGAAGTGTCATCTCCGAAGAGGAAGAAGATGATGTGATGATTTATCTTATGTATGACAGGGATATATAGCGAACTTTGGGGAACAACTTGTTCCGGATATGGGACATAACAGATCATAAAATCTGTTTAAATAAAAGCATAACAGTCTGACTTATACAAATATCAATGCACAATCGGAAAAAATGATCCTAAAAACTTGAAATTTGGTACAGGGGTTCTTTTTTAAATGTAAATACTAAGACATGATTTTAAAAATTAAACTGGGGGGAAGTCCACGGCTTGTCAAATATACGAATCGAGAGCCCGTCACAGTTCTAGTTCAAAGTAGATCAAAATGTTGTTATTATACTATAGTACGATTAATAATTGTAGTCAGCAAAATGACAACTTCAACAGTGACTGATACAAAAAAGGGTGACCCGCTACAATAGTGACGTTCGGCAATCACTAGACTTAGACATTTAGTCATGCTTTATTTTATTTAGTATCAAAGCCTTTTTTAAATTGTAAATATTTAATAGGTACACAACGAATTAAATAATACGATTTAAGAAATATGGACCCTACCTCCATATTAAAACTTCTCACTTAAAAATTATTACCATAGCTGGGAACAAAATGTTCAAAGAGGTTCAGGAGAATTAACACTTGAAAGTCAGGAAAATACAAGTAATTATATACGTTTTTATTCGTTACGGTTGCTATTGATTCCGACTCCGATTCTGAATCGGTATATTCAGAATCGGAATCGGAATCAGTTACATTTATAACGAAGGAATCCACATATTGGTCTATAATGTGGTCGAGTTGATACATTTTGTCTTCGACTTTTATGGCATGGTGTATGCACTGTCTCCAATTATCAGGCGTCACCTCTTTCGGGCCTTCTTCAAATAATTTTCTTACCTCTTTTATTTAAATAAAATTATTGTTCCTGGCAACGTACCCCTTTGCTTGAGCCCAAACTAACTCTATTGGGTTGAGCTCACAGTGATAAGGTGGCAGACGCAGGATTGTGACAGCGTATTCAGCGGCCAACTCTTCCACAGCATGGCGTTCGTAATTTGTATTTGTAATTTTACTATTTCGATTAATTGAGCTTTAATCATTGTAGGTTGATATTTAATTTGTTTTTCATCTAACCACTGAACAATATCAGCCTTCCGCCAGTTTGAAGTGGGGATACGCTCGACTTTTAATTTTGGCAAAATGCTTTAAGCCATTTCTCAAAACACTCTGAATTCATCTCTTCATGATAGTCCATACTATTTTTCTTCGATTCAAAAATAAGTAAACCGGAATCTACAAAACCTTCACCACTGCCTATATGTGAAATTATAAGGCGTCGTCCTTTGCCGGTTGGGCCCTTTAGGCCTGTAGTCAAACCTTGAGAATGACATATGGAAGTGAGACGTGGTCATTCACTACGACTATTTTGCCAGGCTGTAATGTCGACTAACTTTTAATTGTAAAAACTCGATTTACCACATCACTATTTATTTGGGACTGAAAACCTGCCACACTGAAAATGTCATTTCACTGACTACAATTAAAAATCCTAGTATAGGTGTGACCTGATAATGGTATGCCTATCAACTGGCACGTGGGTTCAACCGTGGGCAAAATCCCGCCTGCTGCGCCATGGGTCGTGGTGGGTTCCTTTCTTAACTACGACAGATACATCATGAATTCGTGTTCGTTGTGTATCTCACTGTGAGTTTACATTTGTATGTATTTATTATGATAAATCCAACTAACCCTTATGATAGCACTTATGATGATGAGCACCCTAAAAGAAAGCAAAACTGGTGAATGGTATGCCATTCCCCGCCATTCACCAGTTTTGCTTTCTTTTAGGGTCAGGTATTTTGATAAATTGGTGTCAAATAGCCTGATCATATTCTTAAATGTATCTCTCAATAGCATTTATTAGCACTTTTATACTTTAAAACAACATAGGCATTTGAGACCAATACATGAATACCTAAACATAATAACTACATTGCACGATAACACAAGTGCTAATAAAACGAATTCACGAGAAATCCATACTATCTCAAAAACATGTTAACATGAAGAAAAATAAACGGCGTTTTGTTAATATTACGCTAAAAGGCTACATATAAAGCACATTAACACCATCATCGGCGCGTCTATTCGTGATAATTACCGCGGCGACCATAAAACTGTGGTGACATCCAAATGGCTGTACGGCTGTAAACCTCCGGAGCCGAAATAAAACTAAAATCAGCCATAAAATTTAGGACCAACTTCAATAAAATATGAGTTTCGGAATCGTAAAATCATCGTCTATTCAACTGCGGAGCGGCTCTCAAAAGGCCTCCAGTCAGTTTATATCTAGCATGCCCTTGACTTAATGAGAAGTGGACCCTAAAGCCGCCAGGCCGTTTGTCGGCATCTCTTAGCACGTGGATAGTTTTGCACTTCACCAAAAAGGGGTTTACAACGTTCTCGGAACTCTCGTACCTTAAACAGTTACACAAAGTAATAAAGGAACCCATTTTAGAAACCCCGGATACATTGGCAATTTCACGGCCTTTGTAAGCACTTTGTGTAGTGGGCCGACCATCTTTGTGTCCGAAACTCGCGATAATGGAAATCCCGTAATTCGCTTTAGGCAGAAACTTTCAAAATACTAAAATTATTCGCTCCTGCGCGTAACAATGTTGTCGTTATTATAAATTTTAAGTAAATTCAGTAGGCCAATACAATATGGTGGGATACAACAAACGATAATCATGTTTTACCTTGTGTATGAAGTTATGCTATTATAAGCAATTCTTGTTAACCCAATTTTGCAAACAATACTATGAATGTAAATCTATATTGGTGAGGCTTAATAAGATTTCACAAACATTTCTAATAGCAGCATCTGCATAACGTGTTTCCTTAAAGCGGATAAGGTAGGTTGAAATTATGGTAAAGTGCATCAATAGTCGCTGGTATGTTTTCGCGAGCATCCGTTCGTGTAAATACCACCAGAGTTGCAAATGCATTTCTATTTCGGGACACGTCATTAGCTTTCAAGTGGGACACTTGAGTACTTACAAAAGCCAGACATCTCGCGTCGTTTGTCCCGACACCTAAGACAAGGGTCGAAAAAATTGGCGCCGACCGCACCGCAAGGAACCGCCGACTGCGCTGTGGCTCGGGCGTGTAATCTGCTTTGTCTACTGCACTTGTCTCTGTACCTGTCGTTCATTGTTTATCTTTCTTGGAAAAATTAGGTACGAACACGTGTTAGCAACGTATTGTCTTGTGAAGAGTCCGATACTTGAAGATGCCGCAGCAAAAGCGCTGCCTGTAAATGAGACGCTGTTTATTATCTATAACTGTTACTTTATAGCACTGACTAGCATTGTGCAAGAGGTGGTAATTTTTTGAAGATACCGTTATATTAAGAGGAATTGTATCACAGAATGACTGATCTACCTGATTTTTCGTCATAACATAATTTAACTACGTAACCTGTAGACCCTTTCAAAAATCGGTATTTTTATGCTCTGATGCTGTATATTTATTGATAATAAAATCGGTTTGAAAATATCACCCATCAAGTAAAGATAAAACTATCGATTTTGGCTACTAAAACTAGTACTTACCATATCGCCACAGTGTTAAAAAAAATCTGTAGGTAATTCAAGAATTCAAGACATCTTTCCCTAACCCCCAGCTAATCCGTTAGACACCAGCACATGCCAAATAAATCCGCATAATCTTACTCGTTGAAAGAAGTGCTGAAAAAAATGGCGTGCACATGTAAGTCATTAGTTAAAAGTGGCGTTCAGGTCCCAAATATTTGGCAAGGGTAGCAAGCTGGCGCCGCGGTGGCGACAAACAGGCCGGCTTCTTTGGTAGCCGCCGACAGCTTTCAAGGAGCCACGGCAGCTAAAATAATATTTGTCGAAATGCTGAATGAACATAAATGACCGTAGGATTAGGTATCGAAGCCGTTGTAATGCCAAAATCGGGTTAGGTTAACACATGAAGTCAACAAACACATCCTGCACCTGAATTTATTAAAATAACACAAAGACAGGTAGAACTAGCGAGCTAGCTTTTAATCTTCATCTAATCCATTTTTTTTTTTATTCAAAATTGACTTCGTATAATTCACATTCAATATAATTTATTTTTTTTAATTAATTTGTGTGCCAATGCCACAGCACGCTTATATTAGGTATTTGTAACTAGTATAATTTTTACCTGTGTATCACAAATAAACGATTTATTTGATTCAATTTGAGTTTTCATTCCATTTCATTAAATTACTATTCATGAAGCAAATATGGTAAATATTTTATAATTACATCCACTAGTATAACAATAGACAGTGACGTAGGTTCTATTTTTAAAAAAACTACTTCAAGGACAATGTTGTTGTAATAGACACAACACTAATTAACTATCGTCTCCTTACGTCATTCGTAAATCACTAACGATCGAGAGTGATCCGATGACGAGGTTCCAATAAAAAGTTCATGATAAAAGGGGCTGTTTTTGTTCCGAATGACGTCATAATAACAAAATCACCGGCGTCTACGTCATTTTTTACACCTCGAATTTCTCGAACGCGTCATTCGATTAACATTCGTGGGCCTTCCTTGGTAACTGGTTTGTGTTGATATCTGAAGCACCGTCATGCCTTAGATCCGGCACGTCAGATGATAATCAGCCATCATGCTTGCTGGAAGCAGACCGTCTGAGCTCTAGAATGACCATTTCTTTATGCAAATTGTTTTTACCGCGAACACGTATTCTTGCGGCTGACTGTTTTAAAATATGGATAAGGAATGAGGAAAATAGGTAAAGTTTCTGAATATGAGATCTAGCATCTCATATTCAGAAATTTTACCTATTTTCCTATACCTACTTTACCTATTTCCTATATTTTCCTATACTTCACCTATTTCCTATATTTTCCTATATTCCTTTTCCTGTATTTCCTAGTACGCAGGCATATTTAACAATTTTAGTTAAGTTACAATGACATGTTTTGAATAAGGAGTCTAAACTTAGGTGATTATTTTTAGACGTTACTCCACTTTCCTCATTTTATTAATTTTCAAGCATAAGCTTACTTCAAGGTTTTATGCCAGACAAAAGGACTTATAACTTTAGGCTTTATAAATCAGGAGTAGCCAAAAAAAGGTATTGGAAAAGAGACACTTGGTACGTGCATTTCTTTCACGCGAATAGAATATAAAACGACATGCAAGCCTTAGGAGCCAAGAAAGCCTTTTAAAAACCTACAGAAATGTGATAAACACTTAACTTGTTTGTGACGGAAATAGTTGGCATACGCTTGTTAAAACAATCCGACAAGGAAGGATGTGGCGGAATGACGATAGTGTATTTTAATGATACAGTGCGGTTAGAGCGCTAACGTCAACAAATGATCTTTGATCTGTTAAGCCGCATGCCATTTTAAGCTTTATAACTGGTGGCACAAGGAAGGAAGTTGAAAGATACAGAAGCCTGCGTCGGCGCATGCCGCAGCACGCGCGTTCGGGGTCATGTCATCACCGTGCCTCAAGCGCACAGGGCGCGTGGCAACGCTTTGTGACTTACGACGCACTTTAGTATGGAAACCACGTAAGTACAAGAAGATTTAAATACATCTCTGACACAAATGCAAACATTTTATACAGAAATCACAAACTACAGCCAGAGCCACAGGTGGGATAAGCCAAACTCGCAGAAAACCAAAAATTGCGAATGTTAACTTATTTATTAAGAATCTGTATCAATGAAACATAATGAGGATGAGCATATTTTCGCTCCGTAGTAGACAAATTGAAAACCCGTCTAACTAGTTCAATAGAACAGAGGCGTTCAGACTTTAGATTAATCTTTACATAGAGCCTCTTTGCAATGGTTTTGTAAGACTTATGTGAACGCATTTGTACCTATCAGTTCGATGTCTTTAATTAATTGACAGAGTTGACTTTTCTCCAAACGTAATGCCCTCGAAATGCGGCATAAAATGTAGCGAACGCAAGCGTGTTACTGCATTCTGTCTCATTAACATGGTGTTTACCGCAAACGCGCAGACTGATACGTCAACAATGTAGACGGCGGCGCTGTCACGTACCGACTTGGGCCAATTCACGTATCGCCTGCTGGAAATATACGTGACTTTTCGCTGGTAACTCCAGGAAAACTACCATGTTGCAGAGAGTCGTGGATAAGCACGTGGTGACATAATTTAAATAATAATACCAACACGTGGCTTAACACGCACTCGCGCTAGATTTAGAAACCACAATAAGTGGTATTATGTAACAAAATAAGTACAAAATAATTGTTGTTCTTGTTAAGAAAATATCCACTGCGGCTTACTCCACAATGAGAGCTTTTTGGGCTTAAAATAAACAATATACCATTTCTTTCCAAAAAAAACCTAAGAAATAGAAAAAGATCTAAGAAACCAAATCGAGCGAAACCATGTTGGATCTGAAGAGTGGGTACGATATCAAATCAAATCATACGGGAGAAATTAACAGACTCTACAGATTTTTTAGCGATTAAAGTGTATTTGATATCTGATATTTTGAAGGCTAATAATCCCCAAGATTACAAGCCAATGCGATCAAGTCTCACAGATACAGTAGCATGGTCAAAATTACGACTACTGCTTCTTAGCTACTGTTTTCGAAATCTGTCGAGCAATACCGTGGGTAGCCGCAACTTAACGATATAAATAAATAAAACGACACTTGATAGTGTGCTTATCTGATTTCTTCCAGCATATAACTCGTAAAAACTCCATCAGATTCACGTGATGTGATTGATACGATCGTTTATGGGCAATTGACAACGCATGGGCGAAAGCTTGAAACGGAAATAGACGCTTGTCTCAATTATTTTATGATATCACTGCTTCCATCGAATGATAGGGGTCGTCCGTAGTAAAGCACCTACCGTACTTAGGTTAAGTCTATGGATTCGAATATTTCAAATAAAACTACTAATCAACTGAATATCTACAATTGGTAAAACAGACCGTGGTTTCTGATATAAGTATTTTCTTTTTTATACTCAATTGTGTAGGTATGCAGACTAACTCTCCAGTTTGCTAAATAGGTTTTTAAACTTTCTTGTTGCATTTTTCACTATATAAGTGCCAGTCCGCCCGTGACCACGGCACTTGCAACTGTCGCCGAAACGGCGGGCGAATACAGATAAAATAATAGTTTTTACCTTAGTTTAAATGTTGCAGAAAACCCAGTTTTTAGTCTTTATATAACTCTCCAGTTTCACAAGGGATCTTAATAATATCCACTGGTCAGTGGCCATCGTGTCACATAATTGGTCTAACATTATTTAACAATAACTATTCAAATCACTTGCACTCAGTGATATTTGCGTAAAATAGATAGTCTCCTCTCAAATCAAAAAAGGCAGACAGTTATAAAAAGAGATAATAATGAACTGCCATTAGATAATTTAATATCGTGCACACGAAGTAACTTACTGTGTGTTGATGATCGGTCAACGTGATTGATAGAAGTAGAACAGGCTCTGCGCACACGCACGTGCTGGTTACGCGACTTCTTAGATTATCAATATCTAAAGTAACGTATAATATAGTTCGTCCTGAGCGAAGATTTACGTACAGCCAATATTAGGTAGTTAGTCTAGAGGATTCATTATTCAGAGGTCACAGGTGAACGTATTTTCGAAAAACACGTTTAACGGGGAGAAATGGGAGGTGTGATTCTTTATTCTTGGTAAACGTTGAATAAAAGGGTCACCAAATGGAGGACTGATTTGTAGCCCAAGGCAAAATAATATTTTTTCACGGCCTTCTTTCAAATCGGACCACTGACGAAAGTTACCAAAATATGGTAACGCCTGGGCTAGTCTTTCATAGGGCTTACTTAAACTACCACCAAACCAAAGACATGCAAAGCCTAAACTTTAAGTTACAATAACCTTCCTAATTCAACCCAATTACTAATTATTTCACCGGTAATATATTAAGTATAGGTAATAGTAATTGAGTGGACTAAACAAGATACGTAAGTACGCGTGACCCGCGGATAACGTGATTGATAGAACGAGCGCGGTGGCCGGAGCGCGCGCACGCTGCCGCGCACGTGGCCTTGCGCATCGACTTGCGCACGCGTTGCTAACTCGCTAACTATCCTGCCGTCATACCTAATGCTTGCACTAGATGTTTACATGTAATAAGTAGGTATTTTATGTAATGGATATAAAATAATTCAAAATATTCAATACTAATAATTATAAGCCTTAGTTAAAAAGAGTTCAAGAGTCACTGAAGGCTTGGAGTTTATTGGTATATAAGTTAGAAAAGAAATTTAAGTTTGTAAGTAAGTATTATTAACTCCCACAGAGCGAATATTCAAAATTAATCAGCTCTACTAACTTTATATTTTTGGGAATGGCACAATTTGGAAAGGGCAATGTATAAATTATGATTTGACATACACATACATATGCCATCACTCCAAAAACTGGCAAGTATTGGCCCATGACTGGCACAATTGGGACCTTTGCCCAGCAATGGGACACAATGTGTCAAATTTAAAAAAAAACGCAAATGAAATTTATAAAACCAGACATGTCGAGCTATATCATTAGCGTACATGTAGATTTTATGTAGCAGTATTTTAATGTTCAAATTCACGTTTATTTTATTATACTTTAGTCACGAGTTCATGACTCATATTCAGTTAATTGTTAATCGTTAAATGGGTTAGCGAAAACCATTACTCATGTTACTAACTACTGATAGAGCTCCATAGCTGGCAGAGTAGTGCCTACCTAAGTACTTTGTTAACAAATACACTTATTCGGACTATTTGATAAGCAAATGAATGAAATAAACCGCAATATTAGACTATTGCACTAAAATCCAAATAAATAAAATCAACAAAGTAATCTACAGAGCTACTTTTTATTCTATTATACTTTTACTAAAAAATCATTTGAGTAACGTGGAAGCACTTGGTATTCTACTGAATACATACATATCACTTGTTTGAGTAATGGGATTAAATATGTTTAACATATTGGTGTAGCAATACCAAAAAAAATGCATTTGTTTACAAAAAACAACAATGGCAACTCTTTGTGATAATTCTTCAAATAAAGTACTACGCATTTATTTGAGAAGATAGAGATAAAACTGACGAAACTTCATGCTTTTTTAACAAATCAACTTACATGTAAGTTTGTTAATAAAATAGCTGTGAACAAAACTTTAAAGAGCAAAAGTAATTGGTATGTTTCTATCAAAACCATTATGCAGTTGGTCTGTTTGTCTCAAAACAAACATCAAATAGATGTAGAACTGGAATTCTTGATACTACTAGCTCTGTTGATTTAATTTAAGTTGTAAAAATATTCATTTCTCGCTGATTAGTAATTACGCACAAGGAAACGTTTGCCGTCATCTCAGACAAAAATAGCGACAGTATCTCTTTGTATAGTTATCAGATAATTGTGTTTAAATAAGTATCAATGAGTAATTGTGCGCGTGCTAGTGCTCCGAGCATAAGTACATAACAAACAAGTCTAATTATAAATAGGAAAATTCCTATTATTATCACAAGTGCAGACGATTCTGAATCGGACATGACCTGAATGCTTTATCGGTATACAGCAAATAGAGTTTAAATCGTTTATTCCATTATAATAGAGGAAAATTTAGCAAACCTTTTCGATGGTGATTAAATATTCAAAGAAACAAACAACATTAGTTAAAAGGCGTGTTGTAACATAACGACTTTTAGCGGTAGGCTGCCGTGCAATTTTGCATAAGTTTATTTCATTACAAATTAAACGAACTAATACAAATAAAGGAACACAACACATACCCTCACGACTATTTCCCAAACGGGGTAGTCAGAGGCACACTGATTGTAGCCGTTTTGGTGAACGGAAAATTCAGAAGGCCACATTTCGTCTAGGGAATTTGAACCCAACGTGGTAGGGAGTTAAAAGAAACCCTATCAAAAAAAGCCTGTGGAGAATATGATCTTATCGTCAAAAGATATAGCGATAACTTCTGTAGATATGTCTTGTGCAAATCAAATCCGGTTGATGAAGGCGCTTACATTTCAAGTTTTTCGAGTTGTAATTTTAATTCCAAGCGACTGTCTCCTAATTTTATCACAGGTAATAATAATTACTGAGAAGTGATCAACCGGAATCGTTATCAATGTTTTCATAACCAGAGTATTGGCTAAACTTTCCGATGATCATTAATATGCAATTATTAAAGTACGGTTGCACCATTTGCTGGAATGGCTGATTAACTATTTAACATCAGTTAAATATGTAATAGTAAAGCCATGTATTGTCAAAGTGCTAATGGATTGAAATGAAAAATACTCAATAAACTTTCGCGAGTGAAGGCATGGGTTTCTATTTTTTAGTTCCTTAAGATAATTCACCTTAATTTAAATATAACAATAATAACACTGTCAAAGCCGTAGTATTTCGGCAGTAGCGCCTCACTGTACGGCGCGACTGTGTGCTCGCATTATGACTGTTATAGCCAATTTTGGCTTAAAAAGTCCTTAGGCACAATGGGCAAGTGAGCACGCCACCACAGTAACTGTTGTTAATGTAACAACAATAGTTGTAAAACCTAAGCGCCGATTTTTTCACTAGCAACAAAGGCCTCCAAAGAAGAAGTCAAAATCTTGATTTGGCCTCAAAACACTAAGTGCATTTGCAGCTTCTATTGTTATGTTACTAAAATTTTCCTATGAACTGTCCCCCTACTAACATTAGACTGAATATTATATGTTTAAGAGTCGTTAACTTCGAGTTAACAGGCTGTGTGACCCGGCGCTAACGCGTGCCGCGTGCTAATGGTCGCCCAAGTGTGATTAGTCACTAATTGTCATTTTTCCATTCCGCCACACATTAGGACAGCGGAATTTTTATAGTACTAGTTATAAAAGATTCCACGCTCTGTAACCACACTTTGATTGCCCCCGTAATCATGCTCTGTGAACGATAGAAAACCTAGCTATCACCTTTTGTTGCACACTTTGTCGGTACCTATTCGAGTTCGTAAGTACTACCTAGTACCTAGGCAAGCGGTAAAGTTAAGAAATAACATCTGACTGCCAGTTCTTGGCACTGGCAAAAAAGTGTGCCACTTCCTGAAGATATTATTTAAGAAACACCAAGTGTGACATGCTTTGAAACCGCTGCGGCATAACAATGAGATACCATTTTGAGATAGGTATGACTATGATGTTCCTTATATTTTGTTAGCAGACATGCAGAGGCGTTCCTGAATTAATGGTTTTGCTATAAGGTTTCGCTTTCAAAAACTGTAACAGGAGTTAGCACAGAAATACCTACGTATTTCCTTGCTAAGAAGTGCATTCATTCATTTTAATCAACGGAAGTCTTATCTACCTACGTAAAACTGAAAAAAAACGATAATAGTATTCAAATGTATGTAATAGACATCAGCACCTCGTTCATATTTACGTCATGTTCAGTAAGGTACCTACACTTGAAAGTCATATTTTATTCAAAATGTGCAAAAGGAATGAGCAAATTTACATAAATTACAGAATCAAAGTATTCACTCTACATGGACTTTGAAATGTTTTGAAGAGTTCTTGCGCAGTAAATAAAAAAAAGTTGTGGCACACGTTTATTCAGAAATTTCTAGATTGCGATCATCTTACAACACGTGAAATAATCGAAAAAAAAAACAAAATAATATTCAACGCTGGCTGGCGGCGCAGTAGTAACATCTTATGGCAAACCGCTCTCGTTTTTTTATTCAAATTTGTGTGTATTATTCAATTTATTGGACTTAAAACTTATTAATTGTTGTGCAGTAGTGAACAGAGAACACAGTGACATATAGTGCTAACAGTATAATATCAACGTAATACATTTAATTTCAAAAATGAGTGCAAATCAATAGTTTAACGGCAAAAAATAATTGTGTACGAAGAAAACGCGTAAGTGACGCCGATCACACGGCGCTTAGGATCTTTTGTTCGCGACAGTGCTAACCGAGTGCCGAACTGGTGGACTGCATACAAGTTAGCGATAGCAGCGCTGAGTTTTAGTGGCCGTCTTTCCTTTGGTGATTCAACACAGCGTATAAAGCGCTTTATTATAAAATAGAAACTGTTTTAAATTGCCTACGCTGCGTGTTGTTACTTTGTGGATGACTTTAGTTTACCTACTAGTGTGACAATGGCTAGCAATACAAAAGCAACTATAGAATTACGGTGCGGGGGATGTCAAAACATGATTAGTGACCGTCGATTTTTAAAATGTTGTCAATGCACCAAGAGTTTTGACCTAGAATGCGCTAATGTTTCTGAACAGCGATTTTACAATACGCTCACAAATGAACATAAAGCTTCGTGGAAATGCCCTTTATGTAGAAACATGGCACCTATGGTAAACAACCCTGATACCCCTGTGCACCTCTCAAAGGATGTCCGCAGTAATGAAAATGACTTGGGTGAAAATTATGACGAATTTGTTACTAGGCGTGACCCGCGCTCTTCAAAAAGACCGATGACCCCAGAGGAAACTACTGGCTCAGCAGACTTGGGCCAAATGATGGCAGACATCAAGCATATCCTGGAAGAGCTACAGGCAGTTCGCTCGGAAATGCACGATTACAGGATTACAGTAAGTCGCCTAACAAATGATATTGCTAATGGTAAAAAGCGCATTGATGATTTATCTGCTCGCATGGAGGTTCTGGAGCAGCGTCAAGAGAATAATAATATTGATAGCAAGGCTTCGGAAACTTTGTCATCTCTGCAAAAAGAAGTTATAGAACTCAGATCGGAGCTAAATGACAGGGATCAAGAGCTTTTGTCAAACGATGTGGAAATAGCAGGAATACCGGAGGAGAAAAATGAGAACTCTGTACACATCGTATTAACGGTGGCAAAAAAGCTAGGTGTGATCATGGAAGAATGTGACATAGTGCATGCTACTCGTGTGGGACCAATCCAAGCTCCGGAACAAAAAGCTTCCTCTGCTCGACCCCGTCCACTCGTCGTACGCTTGTCGCGGCGTGCTCAACGGGGACAGCTGCTGACAGCTGCAAGGGTGCGACGAGCTCCCACTACTGATGGTTTGGGACTGTCCAGCGCAAAAAAGACCTTCTATGTGAATGAAAGGCTCACGAAACAGAATCGACAGCTGTTCTTCAAGGCGCGCGAGGCTTCTGGGCGGGCAAACTGGAAATATGTTTGGACGCGGGACGGGAAAATATTTACTCGTCGGGAACAGGGAGCGCCTCGCCATCTCATCAAATCAGAACTCGACATCGATAGGGTTTTTTGTCAAAGTTCTGTTAGATCTAAGAAGTAGTTGTTTTTTATTATTGTTTTTGTTACTTCTCATATATTTTATTTCTGATAGGTATGAACGATCTCTACATAATACACACAACACAACTCACATTCACACTCAATTCAACTCAATACACACACAAACAAATAACTATTATGTTAAATACAGTGAAGTATGTTCAAATGGAAGAAGAAATGGCTAACGTAAAAAAAAGATGTTTAAGATTAGGCCTACTTAATGCTAGATCGCTCAATACCGGACAAGATGAACTGCAGGTAACATTCTCAAACTATAAACCAGACATTTTGGCTATTAACGAAACGTGGCTAAGCAACGGTCAAGAGGCTCTGGCACCAAACATCCCGAATTACAAATTCCTACACAGGGCACGAAAATCTAGAAGAGGTGGTGGAGTGGGTTTTTATGTGAGACAAGGTATTAGCGCACGTATTCGTCAGCATTTACCGTCCAATCTAGAACAACTTTGGTTGGAAATACAGCTCCCAGGAGCAAAGATGGCTTTAGGTACGGCATATAGGCCCGAAGCAGTTTCGGTACAGGAAACCTTGGACTCCCTCAGCGATTCTGTGAATTCATTGGCATACTGTGACTATACATGCATTTTAGGAGATTTTAATATTGACCTTCTAAATGTAAATTCTACGAAAACTAGGGAGTTATTGTCTTTCTGCCAGCAAAATGGTCTTGAACAATTAGTTACTGAGGCAACCAGAGTAACAAACGACTCTGAGACACTCATAGACGTAGTGATAACTAACCAGCCCTCAAAGTGTAAAGAGGTAACAATAGTTCACAACAGAAGCCTGAGTGACCATGGCATGGTACTTGTTGATTTAAATATAAAAAAACCAAAACCCATCAAGCAAATTAAAATCTCTCGTAACCTAGGAAATATTAATCTCACGTTATTCGAGGAAGATTTAAAATCGGTTTCATGGCACTCAATTCTGGCTGTTGATGATGTTGATGATATGTCAGAGCTCCTAAATATGTTTATAATACAGATTTTTGAGAGACATGCACCAATGAAAAGGAAAATAGTGAAGGCATCGCCAAAGCCCTGGATCACGAGCATGATTAGGTTTATGATTGATTTACGAAACCAGGCATTATTGAAAGCTCAAAAAGATAAAACTGATAGCTCTAAAGCATACTATTGCAGTCTTAAAAATTTTGTGACGGCTAGTATAGACAGAGAAAAAAAAGCGTACTTCAATAGTTTTCTTAATAACAATCTTGATAGACCCAAAGAACTCTGGACAAATATTAAAAAGACAACGGTGTATGACAACTGCTGCCCTAAAGTTATTCCTGAACACCTAAACGATCCTGATGAAATAAATGACTACTTTCTGAAATTACCAGATTTTGATCAGCCTATTGTCCCTGCGCAGGCAAACCTTCCAGCAACACCAGAGTCATATTGCAATGAGGTTAGAAAATTCCAACTTCATACGACTACGACAGACGAAGTAAGGAGAATAATCGATAAAATCAGGACCAAAGCATCTGGTCATGACACTATTAATATCGACATGATTCAGCTTACATTAGAATATACTTTACCTATAATTGTAGCTATAATTAACAAATCAATAGAAAAAAATATATTTCCTAATTGTTGGAAGACAGCCCTAATTAAGCCAATACCAAAGAAAAATTCAGTAGAACAGCTCAAGGATCTGCGACCAGTATCAATTCTGCCTACGCTCTCAAAAGTGATTGAAAAAATTGTGCTTAAACAAATAGAAGATTATCTTAAAGAACTAAGTGTCATTCCCAAATTCCAATCGGGGTTCAGGAGAGGACATAGCACTGAAACCGCTTTGATGCGCGTTACGGATGACCTTTTGGACGCCTCGGACAATGGGTTAAGCAGTATTATGGTGCTCTTGGATTTTTCTCGAGCCTTTGATTATCTTCCGCATGATTTGTTGTTAGCCAAACTAGCAAGCTACGGTTTCTCTAGCGATACATGTAAGTGGTTCGAGTCATTTCTGGCAAATAGGAAACAAATGGTGGTCACAGAGGGACCTGATGGTACAAAAAAATATTCTAAGACTGGTAAAATTACAAGAGGAGTTCCACAGGGTTCCATTCTAAGTCCTATTCTTTTTACAATTTTCACGGCTGATCTTCCATCACACATAAATACATGTAAATTCCATTTATACGCTGATGATACTCAGATATACCACTCATTTAAAAGTAAAGATTTGGATGATGCAGTAAGAAAAATCAACCATGATCTTCACCAGATACACATTTGGGCAAAAAGTAATTTTTTGGTCTTAAATCCAGCAAAATCAAAGATGTTAGTGATTGGAACCCCGTTGCAAATAAAGCGAATTGTTGATGGTAACGTGGAAATAACGATTAATGGAACTAGAATCGAACAGGTGTCACGCGCTAGAAATCTGGGTCTGATAATGGATAGTGAACAAAAATATGATATTCATATCCAAGAAAAAATTAGGAATGCATTCTTCAAGTTAAAAACGCTTTATAAAATAAAACCATTTATTAAAGAAGAACTTCGAATAAAACTGGTTGACCTGCTGGTTTTATCTCCATTTAATTATTGCGATTCTGTTTATGGTCCCAGATTGAGCACTAGTTCCGAAAATGCTATTCAAAGAGTACAAAACGCATGTCTAAGATTCTGTTATCAGATACCCAGAAGAGCACATGTGACCCCTTATCTGAATAGTAAGGGCATTCTTAATATGAGCGCTAGACGCGAACTCCACTTTGCTTGTCTAACGCAAAAAATAATTTGGACTAAAAACCCAGATTATTTGTTTGAGAAACTGGCTTGGAAAAGAGATCTTAAGAGAGCAAACCTTCGTTCTGTTTCTCTTAATTTACTACAAATCCCCACTCACAATTCTACACGTTATAGGGGAGGATTTAAATTTAATGCTTCCAAAATATGGAATGACTTACCCCCCCCTCTTAGGTCTAAAATGTCTGAATATAGCTTCAAAGGTAAATATAAAGCGGCGTTAATTAACAGGCAAAAGTCATTAGAAAACTGGAAGCATACATACAAAAAAAATATAGGCCTCAAAGCGTTCTTCTTTCATCTGTAACTATCACACAATACACACCCACACACACACACACACACACACACACACACGCGCGCGAAACTACAAAGTCTACTTACACACAAACAGTAGTTATTGTTCATATTATATTTTTATTTACTTGGAACATATTAGGAATGTAATTTGTTTTTCTTTTTTATTAGTTTTATTTCAATGTTAGTTTAATTATGCAAGATGTCAGCCAGCGTTTGTACATTTAAGCTCTCGCAAAACAACCTGTAGAGCAGGACAGGGCTGAAAACCAGCGCTACCCGGAAACCATACTTCCGCGGCAGCATATGCTGAGTCCCTTTTCCTTTTGTCCCATTTTGTATTTGATTTAGTTTTTAATGTTTTATTAGATAAGGTAATAAGAACTGTATTGGGCAATAAATATATTTTTCTTTCTTTCTTCTTTCTTTTCTTTCATAAAAACTGCTTTATTTCCTATTTTATAAAGTCAAGGTAACCCGTTGGTTTTATTTTATGAAATAATACTTTAACAAACCTCTAAACAATATAGTAAATCAAAAAGATAATCACTATTCTGACACTAGTACATGTGTAACAAAAAAGGTCTACCCAAACACCAGAGCGAATTGAACCCACATTCACAAGGTATGTATTTACCCAACAAATTGCCTAAGGACCCAGGCTGTCCCCATATACATACATCGGAAGACATAATAATCCTAACACCGGATCTGTGTAAAGTCCAACATATTCACAACAAGGAAGTACGTCCATAAACTGATGCCTTGGTGCGCAGGATTCACCGAAGCCCCTCGCGGCTTTGATAGGAAAAAAACAATAACAAAAACATATGAATTACGTGTGTTGTGAATCAAAGCGTTTATTTATCAGACAGCTATGAGCAGGACAAACTGGTTGGTCTTTAATTGTCTTGTACCTGCGAAGTCGTTTGCGTTTTTGCACCTTCATTTACTTTTTATGACTGTTCATTTACTTAGTGATTATGTTTTAAAGATGGGAACTAGTTTAAAATATCAGTTAAAAACAAATACTTTTCTAGGTGCTGCCTCTGATGGCAGGTAATATCCTTTACTTTGAAAGATTTTTGTTACAATGAGCATGATAATCGTTGTACCTACTGTCTCAAGTGGGTGTTATAAATTTAACTTAAGACTCAACTCTCAAGATAGAACTTTCAAATCATCTTCTCGTCAAGATTAGTGACGATAAGTATATCTGACTAGAATCACGTAAATGATAACGAACTACAACTTGAATGCATTCTACAGACAATAACTTTTTAGCGGTTTGTACTGGCCGTCATTAACCTTCCTTAATTCAACAAAATACAATGTCCCATAACAATAAATTGAGATAACTCTGGTGTTTAAGTGGGTGTTTTGGAGAAAGCACCGCGGTAATCGGGTGTCCGGTGCGTAGGCGCACGCCCACGCAGTGACGCCAACGCTGTTGGCTCCTTTATTTTTATTTACATATAAAAACAAAAAACAAAGTCCTTCGTTTACTGTTTATTCGAAACAGTGCTTTAGAATGTAAGTACGTTTGTATCATAAAAATGTTCGGTCGCACGGTATATGATCAAGACCTAAAATGTGTTTCAGTATTCTTAAATTAGTAAGTTAAGGGAAACCCTAAGGTTAGATAAGGTAAAAGCATATATTTTAAGATAATTAGACTATTTAATATTTGTTTTTTCTAGTAATTGTAATCACGGCTAACTAACAAGGTGCAAGATAATATGAATCTTTAATAATGTATACAAAAATACATAACAGATACAACCCTCACGCACACCCACCCCGTATAAATTAGATTGTCGTGCCCTGTCATTTTCCAGTGCCATAAAACATTCGCTATTCTATACCTAAAACACTGTTGTTACAATACGTTGAAAAGCTAACGAAATTACAACGATAAGTCGATTGTCCCTTCGGCATGACGCCTTCCGGCGCCGGCGCCTGCGACGCCGCGCGCAGTAGCGGACTACCATGCGTGAGTAATCGGCGCATGCGCAGCGATTTGGTAAACGAGGTGTCCTCAAAACTGACAATTGTCATTTTTCGGAAAATGACGTCATCCTCAAGTCTCCGTCATCGCATATAAAGAAACATGCACGATATCTTACTTATGCCAAAAAATCTATTGTTAAGCTGACTTATCACTTATTATGACTTAAGTTATATAGTTTATGTTTCTATATAACTTACTTGTCCAGTCTTCATTAAAATATAACAGCAAAGCATAAGAAGTCTCAGATATCTCAATCTATTATGCTGTAATATAACAAGCAACAACAATGATAACCAAATACAACATGTATTTTCATCAAGGTGAAAAGTATTAAAAAACTGCGATGATATCCTAAAATGGCTTTTAATTCAATGAATCAAAAATAATACCAAGCTACCGTATAATCACTCCCTCTTCATTGCGACTGCCATCAGCGTGTCATTAGGCAAGCGATCTTCTTATTTGGGGCGTAATGCAGACGGTCAGCAATTTCGTCTGTCAATAATTATTACTCGGTGATTGATGTGTGCAAGCGCACGGTAGCCGTCGTAATTGAGGCGGCCATTGTGTTCAGTGTGATTGATCGACTCTTCAATACGGAGCCTATTGTACACAGCCGCTACATTGCGATAGTGGCGCATAAACCGCGCTACTAATTAAATGCTTAATTTACTACGCGCGAATGAAGAAATAAATCTCAAACAGGCTGTAAGAAAAAATAGGTGCGAATGACGCGCTACGCTGCTACGCATTACGCACTAGCTACGAAACGCTACGAATAGTAAAAACATTGCTACGACTCGATCCCGTTACAAGGCCTTCTTATCTCATAATGTTTTTTCGGAGGCGATACTTTTCTTTCAATATTTCGGAAGAATTACCAAACATCGTACACTTTCATTGTAAAATCATTCTATTTTATTTTCTTTCGACGATGTCAATGTTTATCCAGAATAACATTTTTTTAAATTTATGCTCTCTTTTTTTTCTTAATTCCTACTTAGTACAATTAATTTTCCTGTATCACCAACATTATAGCCTGATGACAGTTCTTCTGAAGATGCTAACAAACAACACAAATTGATACTGCAATGTACACTCATCCTCAGTAATTCTACCTAAGCTGCCAGTGTTCCGCAACCACACAAACCGCGCAACGTCAGGTTTTCTAACCAGCTCTAAAAGTAAATCCTGAGCTAGGCGTCCGGTAGCAGCGATGAGTCGGCGCTATGGCATGGTGGCGGCAACTCGGCGTGGCCCGGCATTGCCGTCAGCGTGCGCGGGCGATTGTTTACGGCGCGCACGCGCGGCGGGCGCGTGGCTCCCCGCGCCCCGCGGCAGCTGCGGCCGCGCGCACAGGTGGCGCGTGTGGGAACTCGACGTCTCCGTGCGTTCCCACGATCGCGCTCCCTATATAAGCCCCCTCCGGCCGCTCGTACCGCATTCCGCGTTCAACGCTCAGCGCTAACGCACGCATTCACTCACACAAACTCACCATGTCTTACGAAATCGCTTACTCGCACGCAGACGACGGCCCGCAGCCGGTCTCGCGCACTTACCAATACCGCAAAGTGATGAAGCCGATGCTCGAGCGCAAAAGGCGCGCTCGCATCAACCGCTGCCTCGACGAGCTCAAGGAGCTGATGGTCAGCGCTCTTCAATCGGAGGGCGAGAACGTCGCCAAGTTGGAGAAAGCTGATATTTTGGAACTGACAGTTCGTCATCTCCACAAGCTGCGCCGCCAGCGCCGCCTGTCACTCACCCCGACAGTGGACGCCGACCGCTTCCGTGCTGGATTTACTCACGCCGCTAATGAAGTGTCTCGCTGCCTTGCATCAATTCCTGGAGTGGATGTGAGGCTGGGAACCCAGTTGATGACTCACCTCGGACACAAGCTGAATGACATGCAGCGCGCCGCGGCGGGAGGCGACACTCCTCCGGCCAGCCCGCCCAGCCCTGCGCTCTCCACCTCCTCCTCATCATCGGGCTACGTGAGCCCGTCTCCGCCAGCTTCGCCAGTGCACATGCACACACCTTTGGACTGCACCACCAGCGCTACCTTCACCAAAACCCCGGCAGTGTGGCGACCGTGGTAAACAGCCCGGGCCCGGGTCAGCCGGACCCGGCTCCGCGGTCACATCTGTTCCAGCACCGTCGGAGTCGCCGCTCCTCAAGTGTCCGCCCTGATCCAAGTTTAGTGTTGCTCATGTGGAAGTTGAAAACAACTTTAGATCTCACGATTGAATAGTGTAGGAAGCATAGTTCGTAAGTTTAACTTGAAAGCTTTAATGAAAGTAGCCTATAAGACTATTTGTGATATTAAAGAGTAAATAATTATTATTGTATAAGAAATGTTGTATCAGACCTTACTGAGGTCGCATTGTTATATTTTTATCGTTGAAAAGATTTCACAAAATTGTGAACAAGAGAGTAAGTTAATAAAAAAATATTATTAGAATTATATTTCTGCATTTCAATTACACCTCCTGCATACACACAACCCTTATCACATCATAACAAGAGTTTAGAATTACTGTTTGATAGTTTCAAATTTTAAATTAAATAATCGCTTTGTTTTTATGAAGCGAAATTCAGTGGCACGTGAAGAGCTGAGGTCATTAGATAAAAGAGTTATCAAGTTCTTGAAAGAAACATAAAAATAAGTGTCAAATGTCAACAAAGCGATGCGAAGGAGGTTAAGGGCAAGCACCTATGACACGGTGCGCCCGCGCACGGAACTTTCCTGTTTACGCTCTACTATACAACGTGCACTCTAGTACTGCCACTACTGAGTACCTACTCGGACATAGCGCACGTCGGTTACGCAGTATGAATGGTACACTGTTGCCTTCGAGACACGTAGTTCGTTAACGCTACAAGCCGTTAAATAAATTATGACTTGCCATATCAATATGCAAATTAAAGAATTTGCGAAAAGTTTAGCTTGAAGTCAAGAATAGTTGTTATGTTTTTTTCATGGTGAGTTGAAAAATTAACAAGTTTTTTTAATATTAACAAACACTAACAGTGAGGGAGTTTAATCGAAAATTCTAACAAAAAGGTTCAATACGTGACCTCTGTGCTCTTAATGAGGTAGGGATGATCAAGGAACACTAATGATAAATATTAGAAAAATAAAAACCAGTTTAATTGAAATTCAAATATCCTAATTGTATTCCACAAGGCGAATTAATACCGCTTATTGTGACGGGCAACTATGAAACACTACATACACTGCACGTGACCAGACACACACTTGGTTCATTTTTTTTGTAAAATTTGATAATTAAATAAAATACTATGTTAGTGTGTATTATACTTACACGATGATATGCTTTGATAGTAGGTACTACGTAAAAACAACCTGAAATTCAGGCTTAAAAATGGTTGAAATAAAACTACTTGACGCACTCTACTCCAGGTTTAATTTATACATATTTTATCTGATTTACTAACCAGGAAAAACAAATTTTCTGGTTTGTTTCATGTTTGAAAACAATATTTCCAAGTTATAATTGTAGCTAAAAAAATATGTTCGTGAGTAGTACTGACGAATGGGAGTCGCTCCATAAGATTATAAGGTTAATGTTGTAAGACGCGCACCTACTTAATGAGTATTCATGTCCATAATACTGTTGGAGTCTCAAAACGGTAAGACAATACGGTTCCACCATGAAGTTAAGTGAACAACACTATTCTTGTCATATATTTTTTTTCAATAGAAATTCATATGATCGTACCGATAGAGAGCAACGTCTCTATCGGTAGACGACCATATTTTAACAAAAACTGGAAGTCAAAATGAGCACTTGACCGCAAAACGAGGCACGAGAAATGTAACGAGTAATCCTTCAGATAGGATGTGTGCTAAGTCTACAATTACAACACCAATCATGGCATATTAAGTAGATTAAAGGCTGCAATATTTATCAAAAAAACGTTTAAATGATAATACAAGGAAACATTTAAATGATAATACCAGGAAAATACTATCATTCTGTTTCCCTAAAAAGTTAAGCATGGATAAAAAATTCAAGATATAAGATTCGAGAGAGGTGTTATTATCGAATTACTTAACTTGATAATACCTAATTAGTAATATTAAGATGATAGGTAGAACAAACTGAATTATACTTAATAAGTATGAGTTATATGTAGTATTTGGTAAACAGTAAACTTTGTTTTTTGAATCAGTCCAAATTGTATTCATAACATAACTTCAGTCATAGTTAAGTCTCCGTGCAAAATTTACAGCTAGCGCCATCTAGGAAACCTGATAGTAAACCATGAAGC
The DNA here is from genome assembly GCA_950022985.1 of Udea ferrugalis. Lineage (NCBI taxonomy): Eukaryota > Metazoa > Arthropoda > Insecta > Lepidoptera > Crambidae > Udea > Udea ferrugalis. Next base: position 11,036,686 of record OX465532.1, on the reverse strand, counting down.
TTCGATCTCGAATAACACCATCTCGCGAGAATGGCAAGAACTGTGTAGTTTTGCTTCAAGCTCTTCGTGCGCTAAGCTTTCTGGCCGTGTAGCTTAAGCAAAAGCTCTGGTAAAAAAAAATTAAAGCACTCCTAAAAGCATACTTTGTCGCTTTCAAGCATCCCCGCGTAGAGTTGTCTAGAACCTACTACGACAAGCATTCAACTTTCGGTTTCTTAGAGCACTTACAAGGCATAAACTTAATTAAAGTAACGTAAATACTTGGGTAAGTGTTTTTAAGTAAGTGTAATAAGTGGTTTTGACAATTTTCGAAATAATATCAGACAGTAAAAACAATATAACAGTAAAATAGGTATACATGTACAGTAAATAAACGAACGACTAGAGATACCTACTATAATATTTGTAAAGTTTAAAATCACGTTGAGCTCTACACTGTACTGAAAGAATGGGCAGCTAAACTATTTTATTTATTTCAACACATTTTGTTAATTTTAAAACATTGGTAATAAGTAAACAAGGTGTCCACAAGTCAGTTTTATTTGTAATCATTGTGATCAGGAACAAAAATGTCTAACATTATTTTCTGTATAATGGGCCCGGGCGAATACACCCTTGGAACCCTAACTATAGTGACACTACAGTGTGTGTACAAGTTTATCCATATCTCCACATTCGACTTTATCAAGTTTCTGGTCGGTAATTATGTTAATGAGTCAGGATTACTTACAATTGCATCATACAAGGTTATTAAGCTTATACCACAAAGTTTTTAGGGTATTTTGGAATCAAATGTCTTTTATTTAGATATTTAGATCTTTTGCATTTGGCTATAAACTATGGCAGAAGCCCGCAAAGGCTTTTGGATAATAATAGGTATCACTTGTAAGACAATGATAGAAATTGTAAGTCTGACATGCGATATCGAATCCAGGATCGAAAGAAATTTGAAGAATCTGCTTAACTGCAATCAAATGTTTCTTTAAGCCATAAAATTAGCACTGACCTACATCTTGTCGTCTTCAATTTATGTCTTCCAATACTATGGCCACCAAAACTATTTGTTTCCCCAAATGGAGAAACTGGAACTGAAGATCTGTGAACATAGCACATTGTAAAATTATGTTTCAAGCTTCAAACAATGTTGTTTCAAACAATGTTTATGATATTGATGCCTTTCGAAAATTTTAGTATTTTGTAATTGATGAAAAATAAATGAGACCTCTTGTTATAAACTTTTCGCATTTGAGGCACATGGTGACATAGTAATGTGTGTCTCCATCGTCATTTCTAACTATTGCATCAACAGTAACTGAACGTTTGTTTTATTACCACTGATAACGTCTAAAAATAGAAAACTTGATGTCATGTGACAGAAAAATACACGTCTTGCACATCTCACATCAATGGAAAGTTTATTCCGAGCAAGATAACTGCCACGCGGGTCAATAAGACATAATTAATCATCCCGCAACCTATATTTCAACTCTAGACTTAAGTTATAATAAACCTAGTAAGTTTGTTATCTATAAAGAATTATTATATTTCTGTTTTTTAGAATTCAGAACTCTTCTTAGTCAATTCACACTCAATTGGTAGAGCAGCAAGGCTTCCAAAAGATGCAAGTTTAATTGAGGTAGGTAGGTATCTACCCATACTCAAAATGGGCACTCAACATTTTTTTTACATCAAACCCATACGTGTGGGTTATCTATAGATAAAAAAAAAGAAATAGTCTTTGAAAATGACATACCTATTAAATGATAACTGAATACCCAGTTTACGCGACAGACACTTCCAAAGTGGTAAAATGTGTTCCCCTTCCCTGTAACTTCTAAATTAAGTTATTGATAAAATAGAAAAACAAGAACATTACCGAGATCTGGTCAGTACATAGATTTTACATAAGTACTTACGAGATCTGGTACTGACCAGGCTCATGTCAGTACATAGATTTTACATAAGTACTTGAAATGATGGAGAATGCTAACTCAGGGAACGAATAGACTAGACGATTGAAGTGAGCGTGCTGCATCGTGAAGTGATGTTATTGAGATTCGATCGACAGGTCGTCAGCTAAAGGTTAAGATTTTATACAAATGTAGAGACAGATAAACTTACAAAGAATGTTTATTTTTAGAACCTCAGAAGCTACCAGACAATTTTTACTGATAAGGCTTGGTGAGTGATTGTGGATTTGGCATAATGCGGTAAATAGGTATTTAACAAAAGTGATAACTGATTAGGCATGGCAAGCGTCAATAAAGTTCTAAGCCTTTCATTTTGTGATTGATATTTGTGATAATATTTCACCACAGTTGGTCTGTCTGTGTGTCCTACACATGACATTGTGACCGTTGAGCTCATGTATACTGAGATCCTAGAAAATATGTTGATTTAAAAGTTTTAAGGTCTCTCTAGTTAAGTAAAGTTAACAAGAGTATGCGAAGAGATTGGACGACCTGAAATGAATAATACAATTTAATGAAATTGATTTAATAAAATAAATGATTTCAGTTCTAGGCTAGCTTTAGCTGTAAGCAATATGTGTGTAACTATTGAGTCTGTTTAACTTTTGTTTAGTTTACCGATCTTATTCAAATTCATGGTAATTTATTCAAAATAGTACATTGCTATTCCTACTTAATTAACGCTTTGCGTTCCTGGGGATTCAGTTGACAGTCGATGATTGCGGAATTGATTTCTCAGATCAAGTACCAGCTGGATGCACTGGACCCTTTAGACCGAAGAGCCAGGAGACTGATAGGTGACGATACGCGTGTTGGAACGAAACCTCAAAGTTTGGAGCATCGGCTTAGAGTTGCCTGTCTATCGGTTTTCTATAAGTTGTATTTCGGAGAGTGACATTTAACTTCATGACATGAGACCACTCTATACTTTCTACCACCGGACCACTAGATGCCGTGGGGGCTTTCACCCTCATGTGGCCGACTTTCGGGGGCCCTGACTAAGCGGTTTGGTGGTTCCTTTCTGGTCCGCACTGCTAAGGAGTGGAACGCTCTTCCTGCGTCTGAGTTTCTCACGAACTTGGTGTCTTCAAGGCAAGAGAGCATTTTTTGGGTAAGCGTGTTCAACCTTCCACCTCATCCTCCCCCTCCACCACCCAAAGAAAAAAATGTTATAGTTTCATAGAAACCAGCAATGTGGCTGACGATCAGCTACTGCAGTCAGGGGTGTGCTGTTTGCAGTCTACGGTATCGGATTTTTACCTCAAAATGTCGGCCGGTTGTGAGCCCCCCTGAATAATCTGTGTAGGAGGCATGTGATGTGGCTATAAATGATAATGATGATAGTAATCATATTTAATTTCCCCTAACGTCATCATTGCTTCCTTATCGCTGTCACGCCCTAGAAAAGTGCAGTATCGTCAAACAATATCACCTTATAAGTAGCGATAACGACAGACCGGCACGTATCGTCGGACGTATGACTATCGGTCTGATCAGGGTGGAGTAGGTACTTAGTGGCGTGTGAGTGGCGTGAATGAACCTAACACCTACCGCGTGAGGAAGTGAGACCTATCTACATTATTATCGTGCCTGATATAAATCGGTCACTAGGCAGCTAGATGACCTCACCTGTAGTTTTGGGTGGACGCAAATTAGACATATTGTTATCTTTATACCCCACACACACAATACGTGCACGATTGAAAAGATAATTTATAACATAATAAAATAATTAGGTTGGTACACATCTAGAAATGAAGTGGGTTTGTGAAGGTAACTATAATTACCTATATTTACTAATTTGGGTTCTAATGAAACTATATCATGTGACAGGCTATTACGTCCGCCATCTCCCAGTTTCGCTCTAAGCCAAGCTAGGCTAGGGTGGAAAAAAATACTATGATGAGGATTACAGAAAAAATGCATCTTCACGAATGTGAAAATAAACCATGTCAAATTTTGCTATTTTGTGTTGAATACCTATGTAGTGTTTGCACCTCAACCCCTATATATTCGCATTGTCCATATGAAAGAGGACACAATAAAGCGCAACATCGAGCCAGAAACACCTGTTTTAATTAGTCATCTCCCGGTCCCATTGCACCTAATGTCGTTAACTAATAATGATCAACTTTCTTGTTTTTGAATAAAAATAATGGAGCCAAAATCTTTAAATCGTGTTTTAGTTCTAGACGTTTTTAGATAAAGATGTGAAACACAGCACTCAGCGTTTAGAGAAAAAAAATTGAAGCACCAATGTGTCAACCGTATTACTATTCCACTTATGACAAGTACTTTAGTTGTATATTTCCGCTCATCAAGATAAAACTCTACATTCGAACCATATCCTAGTAGACATGTGATAGACGTCTTGCGTATTGTAAAAAATATATCTTCTCGTAAAAACCACTAAACACCCTGTGTCTCATACCTTTTTTTTTCAGATAAAGATGTATTCACCAAGGATACATTTTTCATTAATATTTAACATATCGCCAAACTGCAAAAGCAGTTTGTTGGCAAGTTTGCACTCATTTCTTATTTGTTAATGTGTACCTAAATCTAAACAAGCTTAAAATAACTATTACAAAAAGACACATTACATTAAATTGAGCCGATACAATTACAAAATACACAGATAAGTTTTGAGCAGTGTTAGCTTCAGTTTCTTTTTTAGTACAAATGGACCCACATTTTTATTTTGTCTTAAGAAATCTATTTTATTTAAGGGTCTATACTAAGGTCGGCCGGAGAGAAAATCTGTCAAATTTGAAAGCGATCGTGACAGCTATGGTCACACAGTGGTTGGGCCGTGCAATCCGTGCATAAATGCAATGCATAAATCCGGACGACCGTCTTGGTGTAATTGTTTAGAAGTCGGCTACTACACCAAAGGTCGCGGGTTCGATCCCCGCACAGTACAAACATTTGTGTGCATGAACATGTCTGTTTGTATTGGTCTGGGTGTTTCCTATGTATAATAAGTATGTATTTACAAAAGAAAAAGTATTTAAGTATGTTTATCCGTTGTCTAGTATCCCATAAAAACGGAGTATAATTAGCTCACTTGGTTCTAGATGGCGCTGTGTGGAATAATGTCACGGGATATTTATTTATTTATTATTATTATAAATTGCGGCATGATAATCATTTGATGCGTTCACCAAAGATATTTTTATTTCGCCACCCAAAATATTTCAGGATATAGGGCAAACAAAATAAACTAACCAAAAATTTTATTTTATTAAACATACTAACAAGCGGTTTTGCCAATTATTTTTTTACACTATTATTTGCAATCTATTCTCGTGACCACGTTATTTGCACAATGTTATATCTGGTACTTGACGATTCCATCGAGATTTAGTTGTAACTTAGTTTATCCGTTCGATCATCATCAACACAAAATATGTCTTACATCCAATGCATATGATATAGCAATACACGGAGCCATTTCTAGTAACATGCAGAAGAACCCACTAATAAATTGGTCTTACTTGTAATGAAAAGCTGCAAGAAGCATTAAAGGGAGCTATCTTGTTACTAACTAAAACGAGGAATTTAACAGTTGTCAACAGTTGAGACACTTTTAGTGGATAATTTATTTTAGATAATAACACTTTAGTCTCCTGTAGAGGCCATCGTATTTCAGGCTTTTTACGCTGAATTTAATACAGAATCCACCGTGATCTTCATCTTACTGGAATTGATCTACGAGTAGAGCATAGTATGAAAGGAAGTCACCCTCCGCGTTTTTCTGTCTGTTTTTACATAAGCTTTCACTATCTAAATGATAGTTAATGCTAATTATATTTTCTAGAACGTTTGTCTGTATAGTTCATTCAAATTACTACAGGGAAAAGCTGTGTGCAAATAACCAGTTAGAGATAAAAATGCTTGCACTGCCATTTTTCCATGGCTGACGTAAATACGATAATTCATATTTATATCAAAGTTCTATCTGATCCATTTTTTTAAATTTAAAATGGGTTTGCGTTTGACCTCAGTCTCGCCAGCCACGCTTACCCAAAAAATGCTTATTCACTCTTGCCTTGAAGACACCAAGGTTGTATGTATCCGGAAACACAGACGCAGGGAGGGCGTTCCATTCCTTAACGGTGCGGACCAGAAAGGAAGCACCAAACCGCTTAGTTCGGACCGCTGGAATGTCGACCACATGGAGGTGAAAGCCCTCACGGCGACTTGTGGTCCGGTAGTAGAAAGTAGAGGGTGGTATCAGGTCATGAAGTTCTTGCGCACACTCTCCGAAATACACCTTATAAAAACCGATAGACAGGCAACTCCACGCCGATGCTCCAAACTCGAGTTTGGTTCCAACGAGCGTCTCGTCACCTATCAGTCTCCTGGCTCTTCGGTCTACTGAGTCCAGTGCATCCAGCTGATACTTGGCAGAGCCATCCCAGTGGTGGCAGAAGTACTCCATACACAACCGAATTTGTGCTTGGTACAATTGTAAAAGCTGTTCCGGTGTGAAGTGTGTTTCCATTTCGAATAACTTGTCATTATGTTCTATTGCAATAACTATTTCTGTTTCGTATAAGCAAACGCAAACTTTCATTTTTCTTTGCTCGAGATCTCCATGCTAATTACTATGGAACGAGTGAAGTTTCTTTGACAGCCGTCTGCGCAGTCCCGCAACTCAGTCTTCCACATGACGCCGGGTGAGTGCACGTCACTGCGTGAAGAATACAAACAAGCATAAAAATACGGCGTGTGTAAGTACACGAACTCGATGCATAGTTTTCTGTTCGCATTTTTTCTTTATGTTTCGTCAAATTTCTTTGTCGAACAATTTCAGTTATGATAGAGGCCTCCAAAATTAATTTAGTAAAAAAAATTGTTCAAAAAAGAACCTTTAATCTATTCAGACACCTTAATCAAGCTTTCATGATCAGATAACATAGTAGCTTAGACCACACAAATAACATAGTTTTAATCAATTCGATTTGAAAGCAATCAAAGCTATTTGCGTTCTTACTTCGTCCCCTTGTTTTGCTTGAATATTTTAGGCAGATCCCGTATTGGCATTAACCGATGATGCTGCAGATTGACACCATGCTAAAAGTAAATACATAGATTGTTTTTCAAATACCAATAGGTAAAAACTTTCAGTATAAGTTACAAATAGTAAAAATTTACAAGAAAAAATAGGAAAATGAAATGGCAACTAGTACCAAATTGTCAAACCCAAGAGAGCTTTTAATCAAGTGTACTTATAAATATAAACCTGCCATATTACTCTCATGGTGAATCATGATAAAATCATACGTTTGATAAATTATGCATAATGCATATGAACAAACAGTACGGAGGAAAAAAAACAAAGTTGTACTATTTTCAACAAAAGACCCTATGTCGTGTAAATTATCCGCGTAATTATAAATGTCATTTTCGTCAAAAGCGACGTGCGTTCACCTTGGGGACATGGGGGGGAGTGAGCTGCGACGGTGCGCGGACAGCTATCAAAGAAACTTCACTCACTCCATATACTAGGATTTTTTATTGTAGTCAGTGAAATGACATTTTCAGTGTGGCAGGTTTTCAGTCCCAAATAAATAGTGATGTGGTAAATCGAGTTTTTACAATTAAAAGTTAGTCGACATTAAAGCCTGGCAAAAAAGTCGTAGTGAATTCATACGCTGCGGCAAGTTATACAGAAGACCGAAGAGTATAACTTGCCACTTTGCCTAGCGTTCGTGGACTATGAGAAGGCCTTTGATTCGATTGAGACCTGGGCAGTGCTGCAGTCTCTCCAAAGGTGCCAAATAGACTACAGGTACATCGAGGTTCTTAGGTACCTATACCAAAACGCCACCATGTCGGTCCGATTACAGAACCAGAACTCTAATCCGATCCAACTACAGCGAGGCGTGAGACAAGGAGACATTATTTCTCCGAAATTGTTCACAGCTGCGTTGGAGGATATTTTCAAGCTTCTGGACTGGAAAGGATGCGGCATCAACATCAATGGCGAGTACCTAACACACCTACGATTCGCCGATGATGTAGTTCTTATGGCTGAGACCTTGGAGGACCTGAACATAATGCTCGAAGATCTCTGTAATGCTTCCCAAAGAGTGGGTCTTAGGTTGAACATGGACAAGACGAAAATCAATGCCCATGTTGCACCCGCTCCAGTTAACGTTGGGAACATTACACTCGAAGTGGTTGACCACTATGTTTACCTGGGACAGGCAGTCCAGCTAGGTAAGTTCAACTTCGAGAAAGAGATCTCTCGTCGAATCCAGCTCGGATGGGCAGCGTTCGGGAAGCTCCGGTATATATTCGCGTCCGAAATACCACAGTGTCTCAAGACAAAAGTCTTTGACCAGTGTGTGTTGCCAGTAATGACATATGGGAGTGAGACGTGGTCGTTTACTATGGGTCTCATAAGAAGGCTCAAAGTCACCCAGCGAGCAATTGAGAGAGCGATGCTTGGTGTTTCCCTGCTTGATCGAATCAGAAATGATGAGATCCACAGGAGAACTAAGACAACCGACATCGCTCGAAGGATTGCATCGCTGAAGTGGCAGTGGGCGGGACACATAGCGCGGAGAGCCGATGGCCGTTGGGGCGGAAAGGTTCTCGAATGGCGACCGCGTACCGGACGACGTTCCGTGGGCAGGCCCTCCACAAGGTGGACCGACGATCTTGTCAAGGTCGCGGGAAGCCGCTGGATGCGGACAGCGCAGGACCGATCATTGTGGAGATCCTTGGGGGAGGCCTATGCCCAGCAGTGGGCGTCGCTCGGCTGATATGATGATGATGATGATAGGCAGTGATGAAGGTTTTGTAGATTCCGGTTTAATTATTTTTGAATCGAAGAAAAATAGTATAGACTATCATGAAGAGATAAATTCAGAGTGTTTTGAGAAATGGCTTAAAAGCATTTTGCCAAAATTAAAGCCAAATGCCGTTCTGGTATTAGATAACGCACCGTACCATTCAAGAAAAGTCGAGCGTATAACGTATTCCCACTTCAAACTGGCGGAAGGCTGATATTGTTCAGTTAGATGATAAACAAATTAAATATCAACCTACAATGATAAAGGCTCAATTAATCGAAATAGTAAAATTACAAAAATCAAATTACGAACGCTATGCTGTGGAAGAGTTCGCCGCTGAATACGGTGTCACAATCCTGCGTCTGCCACTTTTTCACTGTGAGCTCAACCCAATAGAGTTAGTTTGGGCTCAAGCAAAGGGGTACGTTGCCAGGAACAATAAAACTTTTAAAATAAAAGAGGTAAAAAAATATTTGAAGAAGGCCTGAAAGAGGTGACGCCTGATAATTGGAGACAGTGCCATAAAAGTCGAAGACAAAATGTGTCAACTCGACCACATTATAGACCAATATGTGAATTCCTTCGTTATAAATGTAACTGATTCCGATTCTGAATATACCGATTCAGAATCGGATTCGGAATCAGTAGCAACCGTAACGAATAAAAACGTATTTAATTACTTGTATTTTCCTGACTTTCAAGTGTTAATTCCCCTGAACCTCTTTGAACATTTTTGTCCCAGCCATGGTTATAATTTTACCTAATAAAATAAAGCATGACTAAATGTCTAAGTCTAGTGATTGCCGAACGTCACTATTGTAGCGGGTCACCCTTTTTTGTATCAGTCACTGTTGAAGTTGTCATTTTGCTGACTACAATTATTAATCGTACTATAGTAATTTGTATGGAGATTTTAAGCGAAAAATTCGGAATGTTTGGGAATTTTTTGCACAAAACTGAAATAACGCAATGAAAAACAACTGATTGGCAATGCTTCTTTGATATCTGATCTTTACACGTTATTTAGAACACGTAAGTTGTTAGTTTATATGATGCCTAAACTTTTGAAATACGGGAGTGCGTTTTGCACGTTTTTAGCGATATTCTGATTTTTATTCACATTAATCTAGTAAGTTGATCCATATACTGGAAGTTTGAGCTGATTGTGCAACTCTTTGACTACTATGGCGATTTTTTTCGTGCCTCACACTTCATATTTTCTATAGAAAACTTTAGTTTTCCCGAGAGCCGTTTTCCTGGTATCGCGCCATATTTGGCACTAAGTACTTGTTAGTTCTTTTTCCGTTTGCTCCAGTTGAGCTGTCAAAGCCATCAGCGCTTGAACAGCAGTAGTCATTCAATGAAAGAACAAAAAACCTGCAATGATATACAAAATGATATAGTATCTAAATTAATAAACGCAAAAAAATAAACAGAACAGGTACCTATTTAAAAAAACTAACCGCCACCATTCCTACTTTTGAGTTTTTGACTCGATTATTCCTATCATGCAAGCATTAGCCGCATTAGCGAAACAAGTTCAATTATATTTTTAACATTTTTTTATCAACTATTATCTTTCACCCACTTCAAACGATAAATATTACTAAGTTAGGTACTAACAGCGATTTGAAACGATACACGCGGTCGATAAGGGACTACTTAGCTATTGTAAGATAGATACATGCACACCTGTAGTGTTCATAGAACTCGAGTGACCGACACGTGTTGTCAACATGAATAGCTAATCTGATTCAATTTTCTATCACATTGTATTGTCTTCATTGTAGTTCGAAAGAACCGCTGAAAGAGCTCGACAAAGTTACAGCAAACTTTCTCGATTTCCTTAACAAACGTCTAAAAATAAAGTACAAGACGATAGATGTGTCAGACCATTCTTCAATGGGAGCTCCATTCTGGAAATAGGAAAACCAGAAAAAGGTATGGTCTTGGCTTCAGGCGGGGATCAAACCCGCGTCTTCCATTCCATGCATTATGCATTATTCCATTCTAGAAATTGGAAATCCTTAACATACCTGTACCCAAAGTTGTAAATGCATAGGTACCTATAGCGCGAAGAACTGATGGCCATTGTAGCAGAAAGGTTCTCAAGCGGCACCATTGGCAACTGCGACTACTGGCTGGCTCCAGACCGTATGAGCCACCAAGGTCGATGAAGGCAGGTCTAATAATTTCTGGAATAGTAAACCTTTTTCAGGAAAGTGGACGTATCATAGCATAGCAGTGAAACAACTAATATGAATGTCAAAGAATTTTACGCCATACGGCTTCGAGATAAGAATGTATTGCTGAAAACTATATTTTAAATAGGAACTAAAACACGTGTTCATTTTGTAAATATATTGATAACTAACATAAATTATAGTCGGCTGTTGCTGTGTAAAACGTAGACACGAGAGTTCACATATCCAAAATAATCATTATCTTCTTACAGCAAAATTGAAATAAAATAACGGTGTTCATGACAAACTCGTGACTATCATTATCTTGTTTGTACTATGGAAAACAACCGACACACGCCTACCGGGCACGTGTTTTTTTTTCAAATGACTTAAAAAATAGACAAGGTAGCTTTGCCGGACTGAAGGGCAAGTCAAAGGCAACCTGAAAAGTTGGAGAAATGCCGAGGATCTCATCTAAAAATACCCATTGTTTCTACCGAACTTCACCTGAATCAATTCAGTGATTTAGCTCTGAACATAATGTACCCATCCAATTTCATCCAACCTTTAAGATAGGCAAAAACGTTAACTGAGTTTGAAATATGTGAGTGATGGCGTTGATTTAATTGTTGAAAAAACTTGCCCAACATCTCTACGCCAAGATTATTTAACGCAATCCAAACTGAGCTTGTACTCTGGGTGTCAGAGACCGATAAGTTAATGATACGATGTAAATTTAAATAATATATCATCTAAATGGTTAAGAATCGATATTATACTAGCAAAAAAATCTTAAGTAGTAAGTTTTTCCAAAACGTCTTAAGTTGTTTTTTTTCCAAAGAGCGCTCGACGAGATTTTAGCAAAAACGCTTTCGCAATAATTTAACCGTGAAAGGCTACAGATACTATGGCCATAGATAGTGAATTTGGCATTTACAATATTAGTAATAATTGTTCATAAATTGTTGTCCATCCTCATTAAAGCTAATTGATGTTAATCGATTTCGGAACCGCTTCCCAGGACAACTTAGTCGAGAGCCCGGTTGTGACCCCTCACGATTCAATTGCCCTTGACAATGTTGCTTTGATAAAATATTACTGTTTTTTTTTCCAAACATTTCGTTGACGTGTGTTTTTTGCTGCTGTCTGCTTTTTATGTATTTAGGTACTGCGTGCATTTGTATTGCAATAGTAGGTATTTCAATTAGAAACTATTGTGCAATGAAGATGTTTTTACGTGAAATATAGAATCACGCATGTAGAGTCAAATCCTGGTTACTTTTGTAATTGATACATAATCTTGTTATAATGGTTTTACATCTTTTTTGTAGTAAATTGACATATTATAGGTTCGAACTTGGGAACGTTAATATGAAATAAATGAATAGCTTCCAAAAAGATAGTTAAATTTTAACAAAAAATGTGTCTATAGGTATGTCGTCACGCGCATATTTGGCAACATTGTCAATTCGCGCGCACACCTGGCAACATTACGTTTTTTTACACTTAAGTCCATAGAGTAGAGTAATAGACTGCTTTAGTCTCTGGATGACACGGCACTCTTTTCTGATTGGTCGATTTTGGTGGTAAAGTGCAGTGAACACAGTGTGGTGGCGCTAGTATCGATTTAGCAGTTTTGGCGCGCTTTCACGAGGACAGAGTCGAACAATGGATTCCGATACGCTCACTACTTTTGCTTTGTTTATTATCGAACCTGTCATGTTCACCGTACTCTCCTACCTAAGTGTGTGATTCCAAATTAGTTAGAGTGGATTCCTATTTGAGTTTCTCTGAGTTGCTTACCGGCAAGGAAGCCCCCATACAAGATGCCGGTGACGAGTTGCCTACTGCTCGGCCTACCTCGCGCCGACATCAGAAGTGGGATTTGCTCAAGCCCCATCATCGTCGTATTCAAGCACCGTCGTGGAGAACACGGCCACATTGCTTCCCATTGCATCAAAGAGTAAACAACAGTGCGTAATTGCGTTGCGAGCGGGCGTTGACCCCTGCGCGCGCCAGCGGTTAATAACTAGAGTTACGGTAAATTTTTGCGAAATATGGTATGATGGTGTCTGAGGTGAGCTCACTCAATCAGGTGAGTCGTACCCTTTTTATTTTGATGTGTTGAATGTTGTCTTGTAAAGCAAAATATAACTAGCCGGTTTTCGGAAGTGCGTATAAACGCGCGTACAAATCGTATACACCATTGTTGACAGGCATTGTTTACATTTGATATTTCTTATTTTTAGCGCACAAGAGTACCTACCTACCTATGCACCTATGCCGTATGATATTGTGAAAAGTGCGGATATTTTAAACTTAGAACTGACTTTAATTTATTGGACGCATAGTCGCGGTAATGAAAAAAAAATATCATGGCAGTTTTCAATGACCAAAGTTGTAGATTGTTAAATAAAGACATTCCGTTTGCATTACGAGATAACCAATGATATTTTGTTGATGGAGTTTTAGTTTGCTTAATAATAGTTTGTCACACGAGGAGGGTGACAAAATAGGTGAATTGAAAAATTACATGAAGGTCTGACATGTTTAGTCCATAATTGTGCCTAACTAACGCCTTACCTCCTTATTCATAAACACTTGAACAGCTCTTTAACAACACGATAACTTTTGTATCGCTTTGTCACTTTCATTCTTGTTGCTGCCGCCATTTGCGAGTAAATGACACAATACGCTAATTGCTTAGTTATTAGTCTTCAAGAGCGAGCGAGATATAGGTACCTAGTGCGTATTCATGACCAAATTGCACGTTTGCTTGCATGGTGTGAATTATTTCCCGTGTTGAGATTGTGCTTGTGGATTTAATCAGATACCGAAACCGAGATTGATATTACGGAAGCAAGACAACAAGCGGCTCGCATTATTAAAAGTAGTGCCTACTTTAAAAAAAAATAATATGAGGTTTTGCTATGTTTTTTGACTGTAATAAATAAGGCAAAATTTGATAAGTGGGTTGTTGATGATTTGGTTCGACTAATCGAAGTTATAAATGTGCTAACTATCGCCTTAGAAGGATGCCTCAAAGTAACGTACCTGATAGTGCCTAATTAGAGATTTCGTTACTTACACACACACTCATGCATGGTGAATTATTTTGAGTTGCGTGTGCGTGCTACATGCTCCAGCGTAGTTGTAACTGCGGTCGACTCATGACCATTCTGGGCGTGATGTGGAACTGGAGCTGTGGCCGTGCAGCGTGAGTGGTCCATGGGGACCTGTTGGTATGTCCATGGGGACATTGTGGTCGGTCCATGGGGACCTGGTGGTATGTCCATGGGGACATTGAAATGAAATGAAAAAAAAAGATTGTGGTTGGTCCATGGGGACCTGGTGGTTTGTCCATGGGGACATTGTGGTTGGTCCATGGAGACCTGGTAGTTTTTTGGTTGGTCCATGGGACCTAGTGGTTGATGGTCCATGGGGACCTAGTGAGAAAATGATTGACAATGTATTGAGCTGTGTTTAAGAATTTAAGAGTGTTTGTGTGTAGATGTTGTTTTGTTTACTATACACGTAGTATGTTTACATTGAGGTTTTCTTTTGATCAATTAATCTTGACATGTGTTTTAACCCTTTAGTCAGGGCTAGCCGAGCGCGCAAATAATCCAAGCTGTGTGTGCGTTTTGTCACAGTATAACCAGTATGGCAACTTCATACATACGCAGCGAGGGCAGCTTGTTTGTGAGCGCGTCTGAACTGGCTTACGGACGGTTTTATTGATTCTAACGATACTCAAGTCGCGGCACTCGTAGCCGAGCCGTATGTAAGTCCGTGCGCACCTAAGTGTTTCGTTTCTCGCGTACCGTTACCGCTTGCGTAGCGACAGCCCTACATGTTCAGGCAATTTTTGATAACTCGGGGGCCGAGTTGCCCTATTTGTTTTATTGCACTTTGTGTCTGTTACAGGTATACACGAGGACGTGTAACTAGTCAGGCTGGCCGTGTCGTCACGCGCATATTTGGCAACATTGTCAATTCGCGCGCACACCTGGCAACATTACGTTTTTTTACACTTAAGTCCATAGAGTAGAGTAATAGACTGCTTTAGTCTCTGGATGACACGGCACTCTTTTCTGATTGGTCGATTTTGGTGGTAAAGTGCAGTGAACACAGTGTGGTGGCGCTAGTATCGATTTAGCAGTTTTGGCGCGCTTTCACGAGGACAGAGTCGAACAATGGATTCCGATACGCTCACTACTTTTGCTTTGTTTATTATCGAACCTGTCATGTTCACCGTACTCTCCTACCTAAGTGTGTGATTCCAAATTAGTTAGAGTGGATTCCTATTTGAGTTTCTCTGAGTTGCTTACCGGCAAGGAAGCCCCCATACAAGATGCCGGTGACGAGTTGCCTACTGCTCGGCCTACCTCGCGCCGACAGGTATATACAACAGCTTTCCTTACCTTCCTACCTTATAAAAGCTTATAAAAGATAATCCCTACTATTGTTAAAGAAAAGCAAGAATTTCCAAAACAAACCCTGGTAAATACTCGAAAGGTTGAATGTTTTCATTGGAAAATGATTTGCTGGCAACAGTCATTACTAGTGGGTACACCTACTGGACCACAAAAGTCAACACATCTGTCGATAATTGAGTGTCGCTTATTTTAGAGATAAGCGGGATCAATAGGTGACATGGTAACATATTTTTTAATTCAAATGCGTTTAGCTCACGATACTTTCTTATCAATATTACGTCAATATTCATTGTGGCGCGTAGATGTTAAAATGACGTATTAGTTAGGTCAAATATTAACAATACAATCACAGTTATCTTGAACGTTTATCAGCTGCCTACCTACTTTACCTAAATACAGAAAGTAAATAGACAATACAGTAATCATTCGTTGTTTACTGGTAAAACGATACTCATCAAAACCATGTCAAGACTGAGGCTCATCAATTTATCAGTGGCTACTCGGTAGCTTTATAATAAATATAGAGATTTAAAGGATACATTTAAACTGAATATTATACACCCGGTTTGTCACCATTTTAGCCTATATCTTTAAGATTTTTAGAACACCCGTAGCAAAATCTGCAAGTCTGTGAATAATGAAACAAACTTTAGACATCCACTGTTTAAACGTTTTACAGCTAGCAGTGAAAATAAAAAGAAATAATGGTATCAAGGCGACTCTACTTCTCTATAAAAGGCTAAATAATAGAAAATAAAGGTATTTAGCGACAGTACTATACAATTTGTGCAACTTTGGAGATTTTAATACTTATTTCACCAACATAGCAACTATAAGTTGCCCACTAAATAGTAGTTAAAACCATTTTGGCAGACTTTGGTAGGTACATACCTACCGGGTCTGTTTGAGTGCGTTAGACTCACCCCCTGTAGGGTGAGAAGTCCCACTCTCCTCCACCGCTTCCCCAAGCGGTGGGATAGTCCATAGAGGATTCTTATCACCGTTAAAAAAAACAGGTACCTACATACCTACCGGGTTCGTCCCGCGCTCTTTAAGCGTAGGCAAATCAGGCAGTTCTTTTACTGCTTTACTAATAAAAATATGGCAACATAATTTACTACTTTGTAAAACTCATTAATAGCTATCTCAAATGCTATTAACACTTATTGTTCAATGTTAACGTACTTCACGCAAAAGTCCTGAAACAAATTCTTGAGTTGCATCAGACGGACTGGCCCGACCTTTTCCGTGACGATAAAAGATCAATGTTAAGTATTCAACGGATGTTTCTTAGACAAACAAAATAGGAAGGGGAATTCGTAGATATTCTAAATGCGAAAGTTTATATGTGTGGATGTGCCGTGTTGCTCTATCAACTTAATATCTACTCTATAACTATCTTACAATAATGTACTTATACACCTGAACCGCACATAGGCTACAATGTATAAAAAATAACATTTTTTTTGTTCATTCTTAAGTCGACGCGCACGTAGTCGCGGGCAGCCGCTGGTATGTTACTAAAATCTTTGATGTCGTGTCGGCACACTCACACAAAGAAAACCGACTACCGTTTCGAGTCTAAATCCATTGTGACAGCCGACTTTAAATACTTGCGCAACAATAACGTGTCTCAAGATAAGAAGCAAACGATTCAAATTTTTAAATTAGGAATGTATGATTTATGTATTTGGTTTTAATTTTGAACGCTGTATGTTTAATCAAATAATAATGTTACCGAATTGAACTGCTTACTACGTTAACTAATTTGTTCATACTTACTGAACTTATAATCTAATAGCAAACTATAGATAGTAGGTACTAAGTAGGTGGCTAGGTGCAAACATTAAGTAACAATCAACAGCCAATCTATTTATTTGTCCACCGACGGGAATGAATCCTTAGACGTTGGCTCTTTACCGGATCGGTAAACGAAAAGGAGCTGCTTTGTTTTAACCAATTTGTTTAATTCTTTTTTTTTAGTCTGTTTTTATAAATTTAAAAATTGCAGTACCGTGCATGGACTACAAAGTAATTCCCCATCCGCATACATTAACTGTAATAAATAATGAAGCTGATAGTGCATTAATTAGTTCTTATTAAGTTGTTAGTCGCTTACGGCGTTGTTGCGCGCGCGCCACTTGTTTGCGGTGGAATCTTCCCGCGCGATAGTGTAGTATAGTGATAGCGGTGCGCGGGGTTATCGCCACTCGCACGAGACCACGGTGATCTCTGGTATTTTACTCAGCAAGGATGCGCAGGCGCCGGGAGGACACGTGCTCGTTGAGTAAGCGTTTAATTTAAAGATAAATATGCTGAATTTCAGTTGGAATGTGAATAACATCAGATTTCAGACATTTGCTCGAACACAGGTGGTAGCCGCAGCTTGTCAAGTAGCCTGAAGGTACTTCCTAAGGAAATGGTACACAGTTGTGCGACATTAAGTGCGGAACTTGAAAATTAAATGTATCTACGACTCTCGTCATTTTAACATTAAAATCGCTTTTGTCAAACCGCCAATATCTTTTTGACCACTTTGTTAGCACATGTTATTTTGATGCTGACTGTACAATGCAATGCTAAGCGTGGCCCGCCTAATTGAAAAACGTATAGTAATCACAATACAGCTAACCGTTAAGCCGCCGCATTACTAAACGGCGGCGATGTTTTTTATAAAACGGCTAGCCGTAATGTAATATTATACAATCCGCCTGCGAAACACCGAAATGCAACGGCGACAGGCTCGGTCCCCACCACGTTAGGATCAAATTCCCTTGGCGAAATGTGTGCTTCTGAATGTTCCGTTCACCATCGGCTACAATCAGTGTGCCTCTGACTACCCCATTGGGGGAATGGTCATGAAGGTGTGTAGGTATTTTAATCTATTACAGTTTCTGTTAAACTAGACAGACTGTTCTGTCATAGCAAAAAGCCTCGGCATACTACGAGAAGCTCATGCTCATGGGCCATAATATACTAGTAATTCACTATCATCTTTTTACAAAAATACTTTCTGTTTTCCAGCAGAGCGGCGGCATCGTCTGGTGGTCTTTTGATCGACTCAGACTCTGACTCACGACTAAGGTGTGGAACATGGTAAGGTGTAGGCCGTGCAACAGTCTTCAAAAAGGACTATTTAAGGGAAATTTCCTGATATTGTGTTCGGAAGCAATTACGGGCTAGGGACAGGCGCATCTTCGCCTTCTCCCCTGTTTTGTTGCTAACCTGCACCAGAAAAGTGTAAGGAACGGTAACTTTTCACACCCCCGACTGTCCTAGAACAAACTGTCCTCCCTAATCCTTACTTTTCCTGTCTCAATAGGCTAGACGACTGTAATTTTTTTTTGTTTACTATCGAAAGACGTTACATTTATGAACGCAATCCTAAAAGAATTACTGCTATAGTATCAATACTACCCGAGATATCACAATTTGAATTGCACATTTTTGGACTTGCCCAAAAACGCTCCATTCAAACGTGTCCTAAGTTATGACGTCACACCAACGTAGTTATAAGGAGCGCGTAAGAAGTTTGTACGACAGCTATATTAAATATTGCGTTTATGAAAATGGTATCTTAACAAAATTGCTTCCTAATAGTCTCTGTTTGAAAATGGTATTATTTTTTTACAAAATATGTATACTTTTGAAATGGACTTGCCCACCCAACTTTGAAGGCCTATTGTGGCTTCATACTGAATCAAATCTTGATTGTGGTTTCACAAATCCATTTGATTTTAATGATTTTATTTGGTAAACATAAAATAACACGCAAAATGCATCATAGTCGTCTACCCTATTTCACTCTGATCGAGTCCAGCTAAATATTATATGCGTACGTCGTGTTCACTGGCGCGAACCACGTTATTGTTCGATTTAGTAAATTTCTTTCAATTTTCAATTTCAATCGCATCTACTAGTGTATTAATTTGTTTATCAATATGGTATCTAGACCAAGGAATAGTGCTCGATATGAGCACTATTTCCCTATGTAGTGAAACGAGATCCATGTAGTAGTATCGGCACGTAAGTCTAGCGCTGACAGAGGCTTGGAGGGGATAGTTGCGCATGGGTATGCATGCGCAGCCTTGCCTGATAAATTATGTTCTATCCTATCCTTTTCTTAGCAGCTACTCTTTAATATGGGGTATAATTTTCGATAATGCGTTGGTGAGTATCTGCCAGCTTTCAGGTACAGGTGGGATACCATAAGTGCGTTGCGTTCCGCCGCATTGATGTTGGCAATGTTATACAAATCAGTATAACATTGCGTGTGACGACGACCACGTGGCCATGTCTTTAAAATATATGTAAAAAGATGCATCAACATCACACGCTGACTTCATAAATAAAACAACAAAGTACCACCGAACTATATGTATTATTGCATCATATGATTTTTACCGCGAGACAGTGATGGGCTTATTGCGCCACGCCGGCGGCCGCGCCTGCTGCAAAGGCCCGTCACTCGCACGGTACATGCCGCGAACGCACCTACCACGCGCGCGCTTTGCCTCCTCGGGGACATGCTCGCTCAGCACGAGTCCATCGATCTATTTGCTGATGGTCTAGGGTGCTTGATGGCCACCGCATACCAATACCTTGACCAGCATTTTTGACTTTATTTTATTTGACTTAATTTTATTTGACTTAATTTTATTTGACATGCATGATATTTTAATTCTAAATTAGTTAAATTTATATTTTATTGTAATTTTCCATGTATTTTACAATCTGTAATTTTATTGTATGTTAATTGGATTTTTGTTATGTTTATCCTGCCAGCGTGTTGGAATTTATCTGTAAGCCGGCATGGGATTTTTTTGCATAAATAAATAAATAAATAAATAAATCACTAAAGGACCTTATACCGGGCCTTGTTGACCATGTGGTGCGACGAGGTCTGCAGTTTGAGCAGTTCCTCCTTGATGAGGCGAGTTATTTCAGACTTGGCCTTGGCGACGGCGAGTTCCTGCGAGCTCCCAGGTAAGCCATAATTTTAGTAGGAGACTTGATAAATAAAACAACAAAGTACCACCGAACTATATGTATTATTGCATCACTAAAGGACCTTATACCGGGCCTTGTTGACCATGTGGTGCGACGAGGTCTGCAGTTTGAGCAGCTCTTCCTTGATGAGGCGAGTTATTTCAGACTTGGCCTTGGCGACGGCTAGCTCTTGCGAGCTCTCGATGGCGAGGTAGAGCTTGCGCTCGCCCTCGGGCGGCGGCTTGCCCGGCGGGACGTACGTGCCGCGCACCGTGATGCCGGCTTCGCTGTACTCGCTGATGAGGGCTAAGGCCTCCTGGAAATGAGGAAAAAATTGTCATAAACAAGTAAACCACACTTTACATGCTTGGAAATTAATATTTAACCAACATATACCCTCAAAGTCATTGATATTGTCTGTCATTAGAAAATCAGTTAGTCATTAAAAAATCTGGATATCAACAATTCTATCGCCTTTTAACGGTTTAAGACACTGATCATGAAAGTATGAAAGTACCAATTGAGTACTCGGCATTAAAAAGGAGGAATGGTAAAAATACTATCAATGGTTAGGTTTATACTGCATGACGTAGGCAATGAAGGTGCGTAAGATCAAATTCCCACCCATCTTTTTATCTCACATTTTTAAATAGCATGGCTTCAACATGATTTAACACATAGTTGTGTTATTCGAATATATGTATTTGAACATGCGCTGCAAGCCATATAAAATTTGAGTGTCTTCAAAAACAGCCGCACAATGTATAAACATACAAAGTCACGCAAAATTAATTCAATGAACTTTACTATTTAGATATTGTACGTGCCTGATAAGATTCATAAATAATACTGAAAAGATAAAAACGCAAACAAACGTGATAACTTAGGAAGAAAGAAGGAAGCACAAAATCCTTTGCAAATATTACTACATATTTCTGAACAGAGATAATAATAGTCACCTGTGATTCAAATTAATGGCAGTAGTAGCAATGTCTATGTTTGTTCATCATTTTAACACAGAAAAATATTAAAGCACCGATTAATGCCAACTTGAGAAACATTATGACTGATTGTTGCAAGCATACAAAATGCACTGAGAATGCATTCGCAAACTAAGTGCACATTATTGTAAATCATTAATTACTGAGGTTATCATTGGGGCAAAACGATTAATACGAGACAAAAATAAATCGTAAATTTCTTCAAATGAGGTGAATGCTTTAAAAAATAAACATAACAGGGTCAAAGCTGTCGAATGGCACATTGATTGAACTCGTCTGACATGTGAGGAAAATAAGGATATCAACTCGGCTGCGGCAGATATCGGGTGGAAACTTTTGAATGTCACATGTCAACTTGTTTACTACATATTGACTGCAGTCATCCCCAGCCGTGCCACTTGACCCGATCACACGCCGACCATGCCAATACGTGATTATATCGTTTAGATTTATTAGTGCCGTTTCTTTGCCAAAGTGTAAAATAATTAGGAAAGCGAACTGAAGATCTAACTGCCCGGCCACCATGGACAACTGTACCATAGACTATAGAATGAAGGAAAAGTGAGTCCAATGTGATTAGGTTCAGACGTTGTTCAAGCCAAGCCTCGAACACCTAAATATAATTCTAGATGGAAAAATCCAAAATTTATCCATTTAGTAATGGCCTAAAATGTGAACTGACCTTTTCAACACTATCATTCTAGAGTCGCATTTCTTTACAACGCCGCTGACTTACCTTGCCTAGTGTCAAACTGTCACTTCATGCTATGGACACTAACACCACCGGTAATTATATAAAATAGAACTTGTACTGTTTGACTCTCTCAGGTTTTTCCCTAACTCTGTTTATTTGACTCCATTCCTACCATTTTCCCGTTACCTTCTTTTTCTCTCTTCCTTACCCTTCATGTCGCCGTTTCCCCAGAAAACTGGGGACATGAGGATTCCTGATTCTTTCACCTCAGCTACTCTTAATTCGATCTCTTTTTGTCTCTCTAATTTCCTACACTATAACACCAGTTTACCCATAGAATCTGGTAATCCGGGACTAGGGGCAACGCGTAATAGGCTTCGTGCCAGTCACCGCAGTTCCCCCAACATGGACGATGAGTGGGAGTCCCGGAGTTTTTAGTGGGTATGCCACTGGGTGTCTCCTACCCAGTGGTGAGTCCCACATAAACCGTTCGCCCCCGGCATTTACTCCAGGTCAAAAAAAAGGTTAATCTGGGACTGCCTCTCCTTTTCTCAAAACTTTCTTCTTCTCTCTCATGTAAAGCACAAACCTTGCTAGTGACCCGCCAGCGCGCCTGCTGCGGGAAGTCGTTGATCTCGAGCTCGGTCTCGTACTTGCGGAAGACCTCCTCAGCCGGCTCCGAAGCGCTCTCGTCTCGCGGCTGGTAGTTCAGGCGAGTGTTCAACTTGGCAGCTAACTGCTCTGCTACTGTCTTGGCCTGGAATTTGACACCACTTTTGAGGATTTGTTTTGTTTTGGTTTTTATGTCTAATTTTATAGATTAGCAAATAGCTTATGACTTTAGTTACATTTGTTTTGAAATAAGTATAAATCGATTCGAACTGAAAATTAAATAACAAAATTAATGCGGTAATTTTAAAATGCTTTGGTCCAGCACAAATATTGTTTCAGCAACAAAGATAAGAGTTGGTTCAGAAATCGAATCAGCGAATATTTTAGTCTTAACCAGCGCCCGTAACTGTGCTATACCGGTTGTTTGTGGCAAAGAACACTTTTAAAAATATTGTTTCTATTATTGAGCATTCACAACACTATTTTCTATCTTTACGTCGTCGTCGTAGTTTGCGATAGGTGTAGGTTCGAAAACCGTCTGCTGGCAAGTTGTGTTTTTTCTAGCATAACTGTATTTAGATAAAAATACAGCAATATTAATGTTTAGTAACAGAACTTAGTATTCAAGTATTTATTTTCTTACTAAGTCTATGTATAAATATTAAGGTCTTACGCTATTTCAGTGGAGAAACTGGACTGAAAACAAATTGATTGTGGGTGTGAATTGAATAGAGTGTAAATCTGCATTAGGTTGTGGGTGGCAATGATATTCAAAAGAGGTATAGACACGTTATGTCAGTACTGACGCGAAGTCAAAAATTGTTCCCTGGCGCACGTATCTATGATTTGACTGTGTGTACAAGATAGCATGATTATTTACTAGAGCGTAAACGAGACAGATACTTGTTGCGCAGTGTCGTCTCAAACTGTCAATGCTTTGCTCAGGTGGGCAAAAGTCCTGATTTCGGGTGCCACTTTTTTAGCACAAGTAACCTATATACATCTTTTTATTATAATATCATTGGTGGGTGGTGTGTAGTCACAGACCGAGCTGACTGACCGTGATCAGAGTGTGCTGTGAGGAGGTGCCCTTGAGGATGGCCTCGGCGGCTTGCTGCGTGGCGCCCTTGTGCTCGGCGCCGAGCCCCTTGGCGATGTTGATGCGTCAGACGGCACGTGTAGCTGTGTTCTAGAGCTGACTGACCGTGATCAGAGTGTGCTGTGAGGAGGTGCCCTTGAGGATGGCCTCGGCGGCTTGCTGCGTGGCGCCCTTGTGCTCGGCGCCGAGCCCCTTGGCGATGTTGATGCGTCAGACGGCACGTGTAGCTGTGTTCTAGAGCTGACTGACCGTGATCAGAGTGTGCTGTGAGGAGGTGCCCTTGAGGATGGCCTCGGCGGCTTGCTGCGTGGCGCCCTTGTGCTCGGCGCCGAGCCCCTTGGCGATGTTGATGCGTCAGACGGCACGTGTAGCTGTGTTCTAGAGCTGACTGACCGTGATCAGAGTGTGCTGTGAGGAGGTGCCCTTGAGGATGGCCTCGGCGGCTTGCTGCGTGGCGCCCTTGTGCTCGGCGCCGAGCCCCTTGGCGATGTTGATGCGTCAGACGGCACGTGTAGCTGTGTTCTGGAGCTGACTGACCGTGATCAGAGTGTGCTGTGAGGAGGTGCCCTTGAGGATGGCCTCGGCGGCTTGCTGCGTGGCGCCCTTGTGCTCGGCGCCGAGCCCCTTGGCGATGTTGATGCGGGAGGCGAGGCGGCGCGCTAGTTCTAGCTTGCCGTCTACGCCGGCGCCCGCTGCGGCTGGGACTCCGGGGGCTACGCCAGGCTGAGGGATAAATAACTTGTTTGGACTAAAATATGATAATAATTGTTTATTTCTCACCATAAAATAAAATACTTACCAAATTTTGTTACATGAGCTAACTTAAAATAAAGAAAAAAAAACAGCATGAAACATACTTTAATTAGATAGTACAGCACTTTATTGTGGGTTGATAACTGAATTAGTCCTTTAATTAGTCTTTTAGCTTGTCAAAGATATTTCTTTGACAAGCTAAAAGACACAAATAATACTTGTACTTGTGTTTTTAAGTAAAGGATACTTATTAGCACTCGAAAGTTTGACGAGATAGAATAAAAGTGCCAATTTCAAAATCAAGTCGGTTTTTTTATTTGTCTTATAAGTAAACAATGTTGCCCAGGGGCGATACCTGATTTTGTAGCCTTTTTTTGCTTTAGTTAAAAAAATAGGAAGCCAATTAGATTTAACATTAGCAAATATGTCAACTTCCCGATTTAAGCAAGAAGAGCTTTTACTTTAGCATAATATTATAATACGTGCAGATTGATTCGTAAAGATTGTATCTTCATATTGTAAACTTGGACGGCTTCGAATTAGTCCAAGTTGATTCAATTAGAGGGTAAGCCGAACTACTAGAACACCTTCTTTACTGTTTTGTTCCGAAATCCCAACAGGAAAGGACTCGATAGAATGCTGTTTAAGTAGTATGTATTTACTTCCTAGAGTGAAGACTAGGTATTACCTTAATTTCCTTAATAATTTTCTTAGCAGCGAGCATGGTCTCGATCTGCTGGTCGAGGTCGCCCTCCACGTCCTCGTCATCGGAGTCCTGCAGCCCGAGCGCTGCCTTCTGATACTTCTTCTTCTCCGTGGCCGCTTGCGCTTCAGACTCGTCGAATTTGAAGCCTGTTACAAAAATAAATATTAAAACTGATATTAACGGGAAATCTAACGTAGGGAACAACCGGTCACATTTTTTTGGGGGACAAAAACAAATAGCCAGCAATCAACCGCAATCTCATCCGAGGAAAAGCGACGACGCGCTTGACGATGGTGACACCGATTCAGATTGGGAGTCTGAATCGGTGTCACTGCACTTTTGCACTGATTAAAAGCGACGCTGCGCTCGACTATGACGAAACCTATTCTGATTCCTAAATTGCACTTTATTTGACCTACCTTTCCCGCTGAAGCCACCTCCTGTGTGCACTTTCTTCCCATCCTTCTCCTGCGCTTCCTTATACGTATTCCACAGCTGTCGCAGTTCAGGAGGGGGCACCGCTCCGGCCAGCTCGAAGGCGCGCAGAACTAAACTAGCTGACACTAGCTTTGGGCTATGACAACTAGGAAATACACAGCTAGCGAGTACTTAACACGACTGGACTCTACTGTATGGCGGCTCTGCTGTTTCTGGCTCTGGAAGCTGCACCGCAGATCCATGTTCAAGATTCCACCTAGCCCGCTGGTTGACTCATAGATAATGCATTCAGGCATCGAAACCATCAATTGGAACCTTCCTCTGTTGTGCAAAATTAACAAATAAATCCTTTTTTTAAATTTAAACAGTCATCTGGTGGAATGAGATTTTGCGGTCGACAATGAAGCATGCTTATCTACAAAAAAAACCTATAACGCCTAATGCCACTAACCTTTCCCGCTGAAGCCACCTCCTGTGTGCACCTTCTTCCCATCCTTTTCCTGCGCTTCTTTATACGTATTCCAGAGCTGTCGCAGTTCAGGCGGGGGCACCGCGCCGGCCAGTTCGAAAGCACGCAGCACGTCGCCGGCGTATCGGCCCTGTTCCGGGGTCAGGAACGTCCACGCGAAGCCTTTGTTGCCGGCGCGACCGGTTCTGCCGCATCTATGTGGCAATCAGTGACATTGTTAGTAAATAGACTATTTGAATACGAAATTAATAGCTAAATGTTTTGATAACCGCACAATCTGAGAACGGCAGAACCGATTTGTTTCATTTCTTATTTTTTGATGCATCTGAGGTTTTTTTAAAAAATACAAGAGAAATGGTAATAGTCACTCTAATATGCTGTAGTACAATTCAATTTAATGGCAGCTCTGAAGTTAGCTGCGAGCGCCGAGTGCGCAAGATTGACCTCTCCTCGCAACCCGCTGACATCTAAAATTGTGTTATGCGAATTGACTCGCGCGACAATTGTACTTCCTAATTGGACTTTGCAATATTTTCTCTATTCCTAAAAATGGCTGTTCGTTAGTCTCGCTAAAACTCGGGAATGGCTGTACCGATTTGGATAATTTTAGTTTTGAAATATTCGTGAAGGTCTAGGGAAGGTTTAAAAGGTGCAAAAGTTCAATATCATTTGACAGAACGATGTTTGCTGAGACAGCTAGTAAATGAATAAATTCGGTTAGTCTACCAGTGTACATAACAGACAACGAAAACGGCCTATATACGTCCCACTGCTGGGCACAGGCCTCACCACAACTCTGAGGTGAAACGAGCCATACTCCAACACACGGGTTCAGTGCGGATTGTTGGAGGGGTGTAAGGTTAGTGAGCAACCCTAATGTCAGATGTTATCAAGCCGCCTCAAGGCCTCTGACTAGGCTTAACGACTAACAGAATTTATAAATACTACACACGCACACACACGCACGCACGCACACAAACACACACAATGTGTCCTTTTTCCCCTCAGTTCTTTTTTCATTGAGTCAAATTTAGTAATACCTACGTTAACTATATATTTTTATAACATGCTCAGACTGTGACTGTTGATTAATTTTAAGTAGTATAATGTGAATCCGTTTTTGGCTTTAGGTTTAATTAGTTAGTATTTGCTGTAATATTTTTAAGAGATGTGGATTTTGTTGCCTAAATAAATAAATTTATTTATTTATATTTTAATAAAACATCACATACCTGTGCACATAATCCTCATAATGGTTGGGGCAGTCGTAGTTGACAACCAGCACAAGTTGCTTGACGTCGAGCCCGCGCGCCGCCACACTCGTCGCCACCAACAGCTTCACCTTGCCCGACTTGAAGTCCACGATGGTCGAGTCCCTGTCGAATTGATCAATCCCTGTAACAGGCCACTATTAATATATACGTCACTAGACAAACGCAGCGAGCGTAAGTGTATGTGTGTGAAATCTGGGCCCAAAGTGTGCTAATTTTAGAACGCTTCGATTGAATCGTAATTTAGTCACAATTGACTAATTTGACAAATTTTCTATGAACAGTGTCAAATTAGACTATTATTACTAGAACTTGGGACCCTGATATCTTGTTAACTTGGCATATTTGCTAAGGAACTTATGTTCTAAGCTGTGTACAGTATTTTCAAGAGATTTTTGATCTTAAATCAAAAGTAATAAACCTTTTTTTATAATAATACTAATAAAATACGGGAGGCAATGTACAATTTAGTGTAATGCCATTGTCAGAGATCTTTCCGGTTTAAGTGTCCCCGCACACAGGCCACATGCCACACGCCACAAAACGCCACCACACGCGTTATTCCTGTAGTTTTCATACATTTTATATGGAGTCGTCCGCGGGGACACTAACTACAAACACGATACATACAACTTTACCGAATGAAATGTTAGGATTAAAAATAGTGTAATATCTTTGAGACATTCATTGATATATGGTCAACACTGACCCCAAACTCAGCAGAACTAGTATTAAATTAGTGTCAGGGCTTGGAAAACAACTTAGCATAGATTGTACCTATTGCGGTTTTATACTTTTAACGTTTTAAACGTTTCAACTACTCTACGTATATTCATTATTATTTCCCATAGCTTGGCAGAAAACTCTGATTCTTAGAATTCATACACTTGATGCACTTATAGTACAGAATTAAACAATCTAATGGGCTGATAAAATAACTCTGCTGCAGGTCTGATACTGTAGTATTAGCTGAAATGAAAATAGTATAGATTTTAATGATGTGTATTCAGAGGGATGCACTTGTCAAACACTTGTTTGAATCATATCTAAAACCTTCTGTGATTATCAGATGAAAGTTGTTTCAAGTCGAAGACAAGACGTTAGCGTTTAGAACATATCAGTGGCAAGACATCTCACGCCCTTGGTCCTTCGAACCGGATCCACGAATACAAACTGCTTTAATATGTAACTGCCACAGATAATTTTACTCAGTTGTCAAAAGATATTTTTTTACAAAAATGTGTCAGAATAGATATGCTGAAGTAATTCTTATGTTTAACTATTGTAACTACGAATTACTTGAGTACTTTATAAGTTAACCATCACGTCTCACCTCCGTGCAGACTCATACAGGAGTAGGAAGCCTTCATGAGGTCCTTCAGCAGGCTGTCAGCATTCTCCTGCTTGTCCACGAAGACTATGATGCTGCCCATCTGGCTGTAGAGGCCGAGGAGTTCTAGAAGCTTGAAGAACTTCGCGTCGTCTTCTAATATGGCTACGTGCTGCTCCACTTCTTTGCAGACAACGCTTCTGCCTCCAACCTGGTAATCAGAGAAATATTCTAGAGCTTCTTCCTAGAGTAATAAACAAAGTTTGAATCATGAAGTTATTGAACGATTTCATCGCGCTTGTTTACAATGTAAAACGCCGAAGAAAAAGTAACATCCATTTACGAATTTATACCAAACTGGGTATTCAGAGGTATACTGATTGTTGGAAGAGGTAAACGGAACATTCTGAAGCCCACCCTTTACCGAGCGAAATTGAACCCAACGTGGTGAGGGCCGAGTTTACTGCGAGTCGGTCAGGATTTTTACTTAGGTGCAAATTATACATTAACAAAAAGTAGGTGTTCCGGCCGGACTTGAACTTGGGACCACCGCTGGGCAACGTCACACGAAGAAAACGTATGGATCAAGAAAGTGAAGTCTCATGGAATGTTGGGCCATGGAGAGAGATCATTTAGTATCATTGCAAAGTAGTTAACATTGTTTTGCGCCAATATGATTCGATTATTTAGATTAGACACACCTGTCGTTTTAAATTTGTATGTAATGTATTGTGTGTTGTATGTATTTTTAAAGCACCTGTATCTCAATAGGCTTCTGCAGTATCCGGCGGGCGAGCGCCTCCATCTGGCGCGGGAAGGTGGCGCTGAACATCACCGTCTGCCGGTCGGGCCGCACGTTGTCTATTATCTTCATCACCTAGGGCAAAAATAACATAAATTAAGTTTTAATATAACATACAGTCAACGGCACATCAGACTAGCCATTTCCGTTTTTCATCTCGTTCATGCCAAATGACATTTCTTTGCAATAGAGCAAGGCGGACTGACCGGAAATGAATAGCACGCATGCCGTTCATAGTATAGTGGCTACAGAGGTGGCACGGCACACTATTGTTCTGTGGTCCTTACTTTGTGTGCCTCGGAAAAATAAGTTCTTGTTATGAGTTTTTAATAATAATAAGCTGATAAGATTTTTCTAAGCTCAACTAAATAAACAGAAATCCTAAGAACAACCTATGTTTTCAATATAATTTTTATTTTTTTTAATTTGTGTAATTATTCTTTATTTTCCTAGACGTACCTACCTACCTTGAACACGAAAAGGTTTGCAGAAAACTGGTTTAATCATAAGCTCAAACGTGATTCATGATATCCTGATGACTGATGTATGCTTTTGTGGTGGGTCCGAACTTCAGCCGGTAGCTGAAGATCCTTACCATTAGCTCAATAACGTCCCAGGCAGCTATAAATTCTCAACGGTAGCTGATATCCCTATAGCGATAGGTTGAGATCCTCACCTGTGGCTCGAAGCCCATGTCGAACATCCTGTCCGCTTCGTCTAAAACGATGTATGTGACTCGTCGTAGGTTCGTGACGCGGCCCGAGTTGGCGGCCAGCATGTCGATCATACGACCCGGCGTGCACACTATCATCTCGGCACCGCGCTTCAGTTCGGCTATCTAAATAGACATGAGAAAAAAAACAATGAAAATGGATAATTAATACAGATGTTATGTACTGTAAAACTATAAGTTATATTATAGTTTAAAACTGTAATTTATAATTTTAAAACCTGATAAATTAATTACACATATAATATTATATTTGACACTTTAAAAAGTAAATAATTAAGTTTATGTGATAAGATGGGTTTACTAATGTTTGACCAAAAAAATATTGTCAAATGATCATTTGACAAACAATGTTTAACCAAATGTTCGTTTGTTGTAAAATTGTTGTCAAATTGTTGTCAACTTTTGGCCAAATGGCAGGACCCCGATAAGATGATCTTTAAGTATGTGTGAGCCAAATCACCTATTTTATTTTTCAACAACTACCATATTTAATGTTATGTTTATATTCTCTAACTAGGCAAACTCAACAAACCTGTTCAGATATCCCAGTCCCTCCGTACACGCACACAACTCGCAGTCCGAGTGATTTGGCGAACTTCTTAATGTCTTTCCCGATCTGCATACAAAGCTCCCTAGTGGGGGTCATGATGAGGGAAATAGGCCCATCCGTGTCTTCTAAGGGAGGCTGGTCTAGCACATGCCGGAACATAGGCAGGATGAAGGCCAAGGTCTTGCCGGACCCAGTCTTTGCTATGCCTATTAGGTCTCTAAAATAAAACAAACACTGTCTTATTAATAAAATGTAAAGGTAATGCCTCATTTTGATTGATATTTTTGAGCCTAATATCACTAAAGCAAACAACATATCAATAAATGCGATGAACTAATAAAGTGTATTTACATTTCTCTTAATTCACTATTAGAAAGAATGGATGGATGTATTTGGGTGGTATTCAACTCATTTACAGTTATATTTAGTAAGTTTTCAATGAGAAGATGATTCATTACCTTCCAGACATTATAGCTGGAATGGCTTGTGCCTGAATGGGTGTCGGCTTCTCGAAGGCTAGTTTCTTCAATATATCCATCTCTTTCTTGCTAATGCCGCAGTGCGCCCACGACCGAATAGGCTTGGGGCAGCCTTTGCCCTTGACTCTGATACCTTCCAACTCGGTTCTATATGCTTCAACCTCTTCAGTTGTCATTCTTGATAGTTCATTTACCTATAAAAAAGAATAATGAGTTGCTTTTACGAATACTAAACAAAAACAATTGAATTGATAAACCGTGCTATCAAAGTGACTCTATTAGCTTATATTTAAATTCCTAAATTGAATGTGTAGCACGGCTGCTAGATAACGACAGTAGGCTCGCTCCTTACCACAAGAAATACAAAATTTGCTCGGCGCCATGTGGGCTTCTGAATGTTACGTTGACTGTTATAGAGCCGCTGGTTAGTATGTTTATGTAACGCCGAGCGATTCACGATACGATAAGAACAAGAGTAGAACAGGCCATGTCCTCAAAAAATTCTATAAGAATCCTGGACTTCGAAGTTATAATCAACCATCAGGGACTGTCTAGTCTAGACTGAGTGGTAGTTCTAATTTATTCACTGTTTCTTTAAAATACATTGTTTAATTTAGCAAAATAAATGTTACATAATGGTTGTATTTACCTTTAAACGTTTGTTACCTTTTGTTATAATATTTTGTACCTTATTTTCATAAATGCTTGTATAAGTGTAAACAGACGTTAGTAGATCTACTAAATAAATAAATGAACACCAAAAAAACAGCTTGTTAAAAGTTTGACTCACTTCTGTGTAAAAAGCCTTCCTGAATGGCTGATACTGCAGACTGGCATGGTCCACTTTGGCGAGCTCCTTTCGCTGCTTCGACGCCAGATTCGCAGCGGCGTCCTTTATGTCTTCCGTCTCTTCTTCTGAAGAGTATTCCAAGCCATCTTGGTTTTGCTCGATCAGTTCCCCTAAAAATTATAGATAAGATGATGTGTTACATTACGAAAGACGATCTACGAAAGGCTGCTGGCAGGAGATGGCTCCGTCTAGCTGAAGATAGGGTGCGATGGCACGCATTGGACCTCCAGCAGTGGACCAACATAGGCTGATGATGATAATGAAGATGATGGCTCAGTGATATCAGCTTTTAGGGTGCAAAACGCTGAGACTGTTTTCGGAGCGAAAGTAAACAAACTGAATCTTGGACTATTTTACGGCGTTAAAGACGAGAGTCTAAAAGATATTCAAACCTCCATACACTTTTGGGCTAGTGCAAATGCGATTATACGTAATATTGTACCTTTTATATTCTAATTTTAGGGAAATAGCGGACCCTACAATTTTATCCTCTGTTACCTTTGTTCTTCTGTTCCGTAACATTCTTCTTAGCTGTCCCTGTGAGTATGACCACGCCGGTGCCTCCCGTGGTGGGCACACTCATCCCTTTGGACTGGTCCATTTGGTTCACTTTGCGTACCTCCTACAATTTTAATAAGTGTTATTTAATGCAGACATATTTTAAATATAACACGTGATATGAAACTTTTTGCACCCATAAGACATTTGGTAGTGATTTTTTAAAATCATTCAGAATTCGAATTGGATAGTCATTTAAGTGTTCAACATCAGAAGGACTAGCCATGAGGACCCCGTAGATGAAGATAAAGATAATTGAGAGGTGAATTCAAATACAAGTTCGAAAGAATTTCAAAAATCGAATAATTAACACAATTGTATTGTATTGATAGATGCAGTGCAATAATAGCATTGCTTTGATGAGAACTGTTTATCTAACTAGATAATCACTAACTACCTGTTGTACTTCTTGCATGTAAGCATCCAATGGATCTATTTCATCTTCTTCTACCTTTTTTTCTTCAATAATTTGTTTCTCTTTAGCTTCGCCATCTTCACCTGGAATTATAGATGATAGATAAAAAATATTTTTGAAAAAGTCATGGTTTTCATATTAAAGAATCTATTTATGTAGACGTCGCTAGATGTCAGTCGTTAAGCCTAGTCGGAGGCCTTGTTTGACAACATCTGACATTAAGGTTGCTCACTAATATTACACACCTCCAACAATACGCACTGAGCCTGCATGTTGGAGTATGGCTCATTCCACCTCATAGTTGAGGTGAGGCCTGTGCCCAGCAGTGGGACATATTATAGGCTGTTCATTCTGAATAATAAATATGTTATGTTATGAAAATAAATTAACTGAATACCTGGGACTTCAAAATATACATTCTTGTAGCTACCTTTGAAGCTTTGTTGCTATTGGCAAAACATGGTTATTTAGATTTTATTTTTAATAAAATCAATAAATTACTGATTCAATTTCCAAGGCACAAACTAGTGCAAAGGCGGAATACTAAAATCATTATCTACCAGTCAACCACTGGGTGCGACAGAAATGCAGTTTTTTTTTGTTTTATTACCTTCATCTCCCGAATCATCTTCCAGGGACCACTTCTTGACATTGGGCACCTGTATGTTGGAGACGATGCTGCCCTTCTGCACCTCCTTCTTGGCAGACTCCAGCTCCTTGCGCTTGCGGTCGGCGCGCCAGCGCTCGATGCGCTCACGACGCTTCTGCATCTCCGCTTCAAGCCTGCTCTGTTCTTCTTCCTATAACAGTTACAGTCAACAGTTATAACAAATATAAAAAAAATTCAGCCACATAAATAATACAATTTATTTTCTTTGACACAATAAAAAAAACAAAACATGAGGATACAGCTCCAAATATCTAAATAAAAATCATGAAGCATCCCACTACAGGTCTATGCTGAAACAATGTGAACAAAAACCTCAAATTGACTAAATTATTTGTGCTGTTGGTAAGGTTTAATATAGATAAGAAATAAAAATAAGACAATCATAAAAAATACAAAGTTGTTGACAAATCAAAGCCTTGCAGAAATCTATGTAAAGATAGCCTGTGAACTAATTATGTATGTGGTATAACAGCTCAACAGTAGCCATTTCACAGGGAAAAAAATTGCAGAGATTTTAGACATTTTAGATGACTGATTCCCATTCATTAATTGCCTACAAATTAGCTTCATAAAGAAAAATATTTATTCATAAGAATACAAATTGCACAATGATAAATATTAATTATTCAACTGGGTATAGGAAATGAATTGACATCACAAATGTAGTAAATAGTACATCCATTTACTAAGAATTTGGATAAAACTAACAGTCATTATTATTTTACTAACAGCTTACCAGTATAAACATAAGCTGAAAAAAAATTAAGCAAAAAAGAAATAATTAACATCTTAAAATATGTAATACATCTTCAGTCATTGGCTGACTGAAGCCAACCATCAGTCTTTTGTAATAAATAATTTTAAATTGTCAAGCGCCTTTTTTAGGAAGGCCACTATTCATGGTGGCTCAATAATTTATACAGTAAATAGCTTGAAATGTAAAGAGCGCAAAGACATAGTAGGCCTGTCAGTAGAGCGTATCGTCGAGTTGTCTTGTGTGGAGCTTGAGGGCTATGTTGTGGTTAGTGTGTACCGGCCCCCTAGAACAAACTTCGAGAAATTCGAGTCAGTCATGGAGGAAGTTTTAGGAAAGTTGAACTCTAAGGCTAAGTCTATTATTGTGTGTGGTGATTTTAATGTGGATTTATTAGGTACCTCAACTGAGCGCAACAGATTAGTGTCCTTATTTAAATCGTTTGGATTAGATTATCAATTTCAGGAACCTACTAGAGTTACAGCCACCACGGCTACTTGTCTGGATAATATATTTTGTGATTGTACTCCGATAAATAAATCTATTGTGTCCGTTTTAACATCAGATCATTGCGGACAAAAGATAACATTTTTAGATAAGGCTCTCACCAAGTCTAATCCAGCGAAAATCATTTGTAGACCAAAGACAGGACATCGCATAAATCGTTTTAGGGACAGTTTAAAGTGTAAGTTACCCTGCATTGTTTATAAGCCAGGTGACTCGGGAAACCTTTACAAGAATTTTTTTGAGTGTGTTAAAGGTGAGTTTGATGCTAGTTTCCCTCTAAGAAAGGTGACTCGTAAAGCTCAGTCAAAGTTTTCTGAATGGGCCACACCCGGAATTTATAAAAGTAGAAATAAAATGTATGAGTTGTATGGCTTGAAAAAATACAGCGTTGATCCAGTTTTTATTGAGTACGTTAGAAAGTACTCTAAAGCTTTTAGGAAAGTATGTGCAATGGCCAAGGCATTACACATACGTGATAAAATATCTCAGTCCCAAAACAAAATAAAAACCACTTGGGACGTGATTAATCACGAAACGGGTAAAACGAAGCATCATGATACCACATTATCTTTGAATATTAACAGTAGAATTATTAAATCAGATGCAAACATAGCTGAAGCTTTTGAAGACTACTTTTCTAATATACCCGTGGTCACTACAGCTTCTCTGAATTCATGCCCAGCTAAAGCAGAACAGTTGTTGAAGGACAATGTATCCTGTAAGGCTGATGTATTTAAGTTTAAACACATAGATTCACTTGATGTTTTAAAATCATTTAAATTAATTAATAAAAAGAATACCACCGATCTTTGGGGTATTTCAGTAAATATTATTAGTCATATAGTAGATGTTCTTGCTCCGTACCTAGCCATAATTTTTAATGACTGTGTTGATGAAGGAGTGTTTCCAGATTTAATGAAACACAGTAAAGTGATACCTCTTTTTAAATCCGGCAGTAAGCAGGACCCTGGTAACTTTAGGCCCATATCTATTTTGCCAGCTTTAAGCAAGATTTTTGAAAAGATCATACTAGAACAACTTTTGAGTCATTTTCATGAGAATAAACTTCTACACAGGGAACAGTACGGATTCACTAGAGGTCGTTCTACTACAGATGCTGGTATTGCGCTCGTGAAACACATTTTCAGGGCTTGGGAGAGTGCTCAGAATGCTCTTGGTATCTTCTGTGACTTATCCAAAGCATTCGATTGCGTCGACCACCTCACTCTCATACGAGAGCTCGATTTTTATGGTGTTAAAGACACAGCGTTGGATTTAATTACTTCATATCTTAGTTTCAGAACTCAAAAAGTCGACGTGAATGGCACTTCATCTTCAGGATCACTGCTCAAAATGGGGGTTCCACAGGGATCAATTTTGGGCCCCTTTTTATTTTTGATATATATAAATGATTTACCTTTTTACGTTAGAGACCTTTGTGACATAGTTTTATTTGCAGATGATACATCATTAGTTTTTAATGTCGATAGAAATAAAGATAATTTTGATGACGTAAACAATGCACTTTCTAAGGTTTTGCAATGGTTTACAACCAACAACCTTCAGTTAAATGCAAACAAAACTAAATGCATTAATTTCAAGTTGCCTAATGTTAGAAATAACCACATTGATTTGAAAATAAACAGTAATGATATGGAACTTGTAGATTCAACTGTTTTTCTTGGAATGACGATAGACTCTAAATTACAGTGGAGCCCTCACATAGATAAGCTTTCAGGCAGACTTAGCTCAGCTGCTTTTGCTATTAGAAAAATAAGATCTTTGACAGATGTAGACACAGCTCGATCGGTTTATTTCAGCTATTTCCACAGTATTATGTCATATGGTATTATACTTTGGGGCCAGGCAGCAGATATACAAACCATATTTATTCTTCAGAAGCGAGCCATCAGATCCATCTACAAGCTTCGTGCACGGACCTCGCTTAGGGATATTTTTAAGGAAGTTGGGATTCTTACTGTGGCTTCACAATACGTTTATAATTGTATTATATTGGTGCGAAAAAATATTAATCTCTTTACTAAACATAGCGACATACATGACAAAAATACGAGGAATAGGAATAAAATTGCGCTTCCTTTATTCAGGTTACAAAAGGTTTTAGGTTCCTTTATGGGGCAAGGTATACACTACTACAACAAAATTCCAGAAGCAATTTGTAAGTTACCATTACATAGGTTTAAACATCATATTAAAACTGTCTTATTAAAAAAAGGATATTATACCACAGCCGACTACCTTATGGATAGGAACGCCTGGGAGTAAGCTCTCAGCTCGACGCGGACTCCAATTAGCCATTTTGTAACAATTATACGGATTCAACTTAGTAATGTGAACCAACCAAACATTTTTTTCTTTGAATTGTATAACTGAATGTGAACCTCAAAACTCCTTTTTCATAATGTTAACCAGTAGTCTTTTCTAAACAATATTGTTAATTGCTTTTAATAATTTAACATTATTTTGTGCACTAACCATTTTCTTGAAATTGTATAACTGTATGTGTACTTAATAAAATTGTAATTTACTAACGGATTATTGTACAGAACATATTGAAAAGAGTAACTGCCGAGTTTCTTGCCGGTTCTTCTCAGTACAGAAACAACTTTCCGACACCGGTGGTTGAGTCACATTATGTTTGTTTACTGTGTATTTATTTATTATTTCTATTATAGTATTCAAGTCTATTATGTGTATTTTTGTTTGTTTGATTAAGTTTTTGACGATTTGAAAGCACTTGTAACAGGTCTATTTAAATAAAGATATTTCTGATTCTGATTCTGATTCTGATTCTATGTGTTTGTGACCTCATACAAATTGTAATTTGGTTGATGAGCTAAAATTTACAGTTTGTGGCAAGTCTTATGCTGTTTGTATGAATCAAAAAGAAAAATGCAGTATAAAAAAAGGAACTGAGGAGGATGAGAGGATGAACACACAATAGTTTTTAAATAGTATTAAAATAGTATTTATTGTTTAAAACCTGACTATGATTCAATACATAGTGAGGGGGTTTTTTAATATTCATTTATGTTTTTAAGGCGAATTTTTGAGAATAAAATAACTTTATTTATTTTTGTTAATAACATTTAGAAGATTTTTTTGGAAATGGAATGGAACATTTCTACACAGAAATGAAGACATCAGCCCTGTCTTTACAATAAATATAATATCTGTACCGTCTCTGATATTTAGTGGAATGAATATTGTTTGCACAGAGTTTCACAGCTAGTATGTTGAACTGGAACTTTATTTGAGACACATCTCATTAATGATACATTTTATAAAGCAGTAATAATAACAAAAATCATACCTTATCCACGGAGCCTGGGTCATATTCTCCAGAATCTGATATAAGCAACTTCTCCTTTGACTTAGATCTATCTTTCTCTGGTGATTTTTTTCTTGATGACTTACTACTCGTACCATTCCTCTTGTCATCTCTCTTATCACTGCAAAACAATGCCACCACAAAGATTACAAGATATGCACAATAACAATATACATACTGGAAAATAACAAACAAAGAAATGACACCTAGAGCCAACCTTAGATACTGTACTACTATTTAGTAAAGGCACCATCATTGATATTTAGTCTTACAACTCCTGCCAGGTATCTTTACATTTTAATCACCATGCCTGCCAAATTAAGTAACAAAACTCATGTTAGTAAAACTCCAGGCTGTATTGAACAACCAAACCTGGCAATTGCACCCAGTAACCGCAGATATAAGGCAGAGAGGTCTTGTTACTAGGCCATGGAGGTCTAAGATATAAGCCTGGGTATGAGTAAAATGGAAAGATATTACTGTTACAACACCAAAACACTTCAACCTGTCCATACCTTTTTCGGTCTCGATCCCTGTCTCTGTCTCGGTCTCTACTGCGGTCTCGCTTAGATTCACGTTCTCTGCTGCGGCTACGCTTTCTCTTCGACGACTTCGAAGTTCGATCTCGACTTCTAGACCGCGAACGCCGACGCTTGCGATCTGGTGTCACTGATCTACTATGAGAGCGTCTACGGTCGCGATCTCTATCGCGGTCACGCCTAAACAAACCCAAAAAAAATACTTTAACAAAAATGTTTTAAATATCTAAGGAGTTCAACTTGTAAGGACTACTTACCCGCTTCTAACCATCTCTACAATATGGTTTATTTATTCCTGAAGAACAAACAAAATCATCTACAACAGAATAATTTACGGATGCGACACGCATTCACGCATGCCAACATTTTGACTGACAGAAGCGACAGAGTAGAGTGACAGACATTTCACATTTTTTTATTTTAAACTGAGCAAAAACAGTTTGTGGCAAAGGATTTAAGATAAATGTAGCTTTTACCTGCGACTTTTTTTTGTGGAGATGGGACAACTTTGTCTCAGACCAACACTGAAAAATTCACTGTAGTTTTACTGAAAAGAACCAACAATATTCCATATCAACTATCGATCCCATAGCCTATAGATAGACTCCCTGATGACAGGCTTGAGCATCGACCTCATACCCAATGGACTCCTAAAGATTTGATTGTTTGTTCGGAAAAACTGGATAAATTTAGAAATTATTTTACCATTAGATTCCGATATTAATCCTGATAAGCATGCTACTTTTGTTTTTAAATATGATTTAATGGTATAAAATGTGAATTCTACCCAAACGAAGTTGAGGGTGGATAATAGTCTGCAATGATAAAGTCAACTTCATCGACAAACGTGATTGTACAGCCCCATCACTATCATGATTTGACACAGCATCCGTTGAAACGTCTATGATTGGTCAATAATAGTCTATTTTACGTTGCCAATAATCCTTTTAACCGATAAGACTTTCTCCCATGCTTCACTCACCCCCCTTCTTGTTGTTACGTGATACGTTTTGAAGGAATGAAGTATATATTGTAGGCGTCTATAAGCTGTGTGGTCGACGTTATCAACCTTAGCTTAACCTTACGCAGTCGTCCCAAAAATGTTAATAATGTATTAATTGAAAGTGGAACACTTTTTGTTAGTAGGATCAAGGAAAGTGTGTAATTATTTCTTTTCTCGGTCTATGAGTTAAACAAGGGCATTGCTAATGACAAGACTCTGCACTAGGGTGTAGAAACTAGTCCACGCGACAGTGCTCACGGTGGTATTGTGTCTCTTTTTAGTAGTTTCAAGTAAGGTGACATACAATCGACCCAAAAGAATCTGGTTGAGCAAACCGCTATCTATAGTTGAAATGTTTATACCTGGTAATCCCAAATGTAAGATGGTGATTCTGAGCCAAATTGTCGTGCGCTGATTGGTGGTGACGTCATTAAAAAGGGACACACTCCTACCATGAGCCCTTTCACGCGGATCGGTTTTTGCCATAGCTCGTATTCTAGATTATGTACAATTTCCTTGGGCTAGCCACAATAAAAAAAAATGATTGTGTTTGACGTTTATTTGACGTTTAAATATAACCTCACCACACCAATCGGTTTTGGTTGAATTCTGTTTTGAATTAATGTGTTTTTCTTCATTGAAAAAAATATTTCGTTAGTCGTCTGTGAAGTTAAATATCGTTTTATAAAAACATGGCTGATGACGGAGAAAATGTAAGTCATGGCTAAACTAATAATAAGTTATAAACAGAGATTTAAATCGGTTTGTTTCCTTGACCGGTAAGTAGTTGGCTAGGCAACTTTCAGACAACTCTGCTCTTTACTGATTCCCTCAAAAAAATTGTGCACATGCTAGTCATATAATTTTGAAAACTGATAGGTGGCAATGCGTATTGAAATTCGTTATTTTGTTAATCTCTCTCGCTATTTGTAACATTTTGATGGCAGTTTTGCCAAATTGCTGTTGTGGGTTTGTGGGTTCTGATCAATGTAGTTAAAAATAATGAGATCGTCGTGGCCCAGTGGTTAAACACTCCGTCTCGGAACCTGGTGGTCCCGAGGTCAAATCTGGCGAGAACACACATACTTTGTGTTCATTGTACAATTTGCAGCTAACTCTCCAGTGATGGAAAACACAGTTACAAAACCCAAACAACCCGGATAACGGCGGTAGGCTCGCCCCTCACGACGTTGGGTTCAAATCCCCTCGGTGAAATGTGGGCTTCTGAATGTTCCATTCACCATAACTAACTCTGGCTAACCCATGAGGAATATGTTTGTATGGGTTATAATGAGATAATTGTGCTTCTAAGCCTTAAAAATTGTCTACATGTAAGTGTGCACCATTGCAGTCCAGGTGGTCGTCAAAATAATGAGCAAATGGCAGCAAAAAAATAAACTATGTTTTATTAGGCAACTCTCCGGTGATATCCACATTGTTTTCAAATTCCTTGCTGACACATGGGTTTTTGAATGATCCGTTCTTCATGCCGGCATATAGGTAGTTGCAGGGAGAATAGATAGCCCTATCCTTGCTCACTGAAGGTCTTTGCATGTCCAGTCCAATGATATTTTTAGTTTTACCAACACATTAAGTAGTCTCTAAGCATTTATGTTTTCTACTAACTATATGTATGGAATCTTGTATTCTGAAATAAACAAATTCATTTTCATTTTCATAAATCTGTGTGCCTCTGATTAACCCATTAGATTTATGGCTGTGAGGGTATGTTTGTTATTACTGAATTTAAATAAATTGTTTCAGAATGTTGTCAGTTCTTGTATTCATTGATGGTCTGTCGTTTGATATTACAGGTAGCGGTTATGACTGTAAAAGAACCGTTGGATTTAATTAGATTGAGTTTGGATGAAAGAATCTATGTCAAGATGAGAAATGAACGAGAACTAAGAGGAAAATTACATGTAAGTCTATCATTATCTTCTACAATTTTGGAATGAATGTAATTGTTTTTAAGTGTGGACTTCAAGCCACCTTATTCAAAAGCTTATATATTTATATATATGCAGAAACCCAGCTCATACTCGTCAGTTTTGGTATAATCAGGATACTAATTCATTTGAATTTACAGGCCTATGACCAACATCTAAACATGGTTCTTGGTGATGCAGAAGAAACAATAACCACAGTTGAAATAGATGAAGAAACTTATGAAGAAGTGTACAGGACTACAAAGAGGACCATTCCCATGTTGTTTGTAAGAGGTGATGGTGTCATATTGGTGTCTCCTCCTGTCAGAGTTGGTCTGTAGATCTAAATATGAATTAAAAATAAGTTAAATAAATGTAAGTATGTACCTATTACTGCTCTTATTTTTTATCTAAGAAACTAATAACTCATTTAATAATTTCCTTGATTACTTTAACCTGTCACGTCTGTAAGACCAAAAATCAAATTGAGTTTGTATTGAGGTTTTGTGTATTGAGCAGCAGCATGGCGCACCTACGATCCTGATAGGCTGATAGTATACGAGGGCGTCAATAATGGCAGGTTGAGTTAAAAGTAGTCCTCAAGCTGCATCTAGCTACTATTGATATTTTAATAAAGTTGGGATTAGAAAGAACTACACCCAGTCATGAATTTCAATAAGTACTTGCTGTCCTGAAAGACATTGTTCTGTCAAATACT
This sequence comes from Udea ferrugalis, assembly GCA_950022985.1. Taxonomy (NCBI): domain Eukaryota; kingdom Metazoa; phylum Arthropoda; class Insecta; order Lepidoptera; family Crambidae; genus Udea; species Udea ferrugalis. The sequence goes on along the minus strand of OX465532.1, from coordinate 10,994,068 downwards.
ATTAGACTGTGACTATATCTGATAACGAACAAGGTAATTGACAGATACAAACCCAGACCAGGGTTTTAATTAATTAATTAATATCCAAAATTATTTGTAATTTTTATGTTACAGAAACATTGACAAAGGAGAACAACCATTTCATACCCAAAAAGGAAAGTGCCGACCAGACAAAAATAATACTGCATCCTATTGGAAATCACGCCTTGAAAGTTTCTTTATAACACAAGAACTGTCTACAATAAACCCCTTAGACTGCTACTTGAGTTTGAAATTTAAAAAATATGATTGTTTCCTAGGATTAATGGACAAACAGATTTCACTTTGTGAGGTGTCGTTAGATTTGTCTTTACTGTGAGGGTGGCACTGGGTATATCAAAATAAAAAATCAAAATGGCGGATTTTTGGCGCTAAATTCAATGTTTTCACGCTCTGCAGCCTGTACGGCTTGGCGGATTTCAGCTGGAGAGGTATCGTCTAATTTGAATTTACTGTAAGAGTAACACTGGGTACATAAAATTAAGAAAATATGAAATTAAAAAAAATTAAGAAAGTATTATTTTTACATACCCTCATAGTAAATACGAATCTAACAACACCCCTCCAGCCAAAATCCGCCTAGTCGTTAGGCTGAAGAATCCGCCTTTTTGTTTTTTTTTATTTTGATATACCCAGTGTTACTCTCACAGTGAAGACGAATCTAACGACACCTCACAAGCTGAAATCCATTCATCTATTTATTCAGGGAAATAATGGTATTTTTGTAATTTCAAACTGAAATAGCAGTCTAAGGGTTAATTGTAGACGGTTGCTGTCCTAGTAAGAAATCTTCAGGGCGTCATTTCCAATAAGAATCCAGTATTACTTTTGTCCGGTCGGCACTTTCATTTTTGGGTATATTTTGTTCGAGACCTGGTTGTTCTCTTTTAGTTCAGTGGTTCGAAAGGTATGGGCGTATATACATTTCGAAGATCCATTTTCATCTAAATTATAGATTTAAAAAAAATAAAGAACTAGAACACACACATAGTTATGACAAAACATTGTTGACGCCAATAGACTTACCCAAACCTCTTTTGAAACAAAATAACAAAGATTTGGGTGGATTTTAGGGTGAAACAAAACAGAAAACAATATTTATTGTACAGGCCTACCAACTTATCTGTGAAATGGCGAAAATTGGAACTAGGACCGCCATGTTGAAAATGTTGAAATGTCATTCGATTTTCCGTGTCAACTATTTTTGTTGTTTTATTGTGATATTACGGATTTAATGAAGTTGAATATGCCGAAAGCCATTAAAAGTGATGCTCGAAACATTATTCTTAAGGTTAAAACCTTTTATAAAGAAGAAGCTCGGGCGGGGTCTCCGATTATTCCATTTACCACTAAAATAAAGTTGACAACACTAACCTGTTGCAGCCGAAATTCGTTTGTATATTTTACAAACGAATTTCGGCTGCAACAGGTTAGTGTTGTCAACTTTATTTTTATAAATACCCATATACTTAACTAAATGTTTAAGTTCACGGCAAATTTGTATATATTCTTACTGTCGGTTAACGTAACGGTAACGCACATCTATTAGGTTACCTGTTAAGTGGGTGAGCCTGTCGGTTTTTAAATTTCGATGAAAAAAATAATCGTTTGGTTCAGGTGTGAGTCAAGGACTCATTTCAAAAATAGATAAGGAAGGGCATGCAGCAGAAGAAACTGTTACTAAAATTCGGACACCAGGCAAGGACGCATGAGTGGAATCAAACACGTTGATGATTTTGATATGGGAGTTATACGGAGGAGAGTACATGAATTTTATTCTGCTAAAAACGAGGTGCCTACTGTTAAAAACCTTCTTGAGGTCTTCAAGACAGAAATAAATTACACAGGACAGCGATGATGATGTCGAAAGTGCAGGTTCATCTAAAGATCATAATTACTGTTAATCTGGTTTTTAATAAATAATAGTAAAGCAATTTGTTTTTTTTTATTACATCCATTAGGTACAGAGGCGCCCACATCAACCTTTACAAAACCGTTGCAAAATGGGTGTTATGTCAGCGGCATAAGGTGCCCCTATGACCTATGCAAAGGTTGATGTGTGCGCCTCAGTACTTACCACTGCGAATTATTATTAATATATCGTTGTTAGGGGTTAGGTACGGTCTTAACTAAAAGCTGTAAATAGTACCAGGTACCTGATGCAGGGAGGGTACATTTATCACATTGAATGAAAGTTTAAATTTTGGAACATTTAGTATGATTGTTAAGTTTTCCAGATTCTAGTTTATCTCTCTAGTAACTGCTTTAGCTATCAAACCTTAATATCTGCAGGATTTCCACTTCACTGGGTCAGTTTCTAAATAAAGCCGTTTTTAATCCTGAAGGACAACTGTTTAGAGTACAAACTTAACTACAAATTAATATTTTTTTATTTTTTATTTATTAATAATTAGAATATTTCATTTGATTATTTTTATTTAATACTTATTTCTTATGACATATTACCTACTTGTAAAACTTACTCCATTTTGGGCACCTTTTATTAATTAGCAACACTGAATCGACGGTGTCGTCCTCTTTCAGTTCACAGATAAGTTGGTAGGTCTGTACTTAGATTTTTAAATTTTTATTATCTCACAATCATGTCAATTTCTCGTAAAACCAGTAGGTAATAAGTACCTAATCTTAATATGTTTATTGGAAAATAAAATAGCAAGCATGACATTAAGTATGTATCAGTACATTTTGATTGACCTATGCTATTTTGAAACTAGTCATTTTATATTATTACAGGTAGGTTTTCTAGCTAATGCAGCAGAAAGAACCTTAATACCATGAAGCTCTGCAATATACCTCGCTTAAATAAAAAAAAACTCGTCCTCAAAATAAAAAAAGTGGTGATTAGCAAGACCTAAAATTTGCACAGTCACACACAGACACAGAAATATTTTTATTACTTAGGTGCCCAATGAACCAAAGTACATAAAATCAGAAAAAATTACAAACATTTTGTGATTTATTCGTGATTGCTATCTATTTTTAAAAAGCTGTGCTTAATTTTAATAATTTTAACAAAGTAAACAAAGTAAAATCGCTGCAATTGATTATTTTGGACAATCGCAGCGATTTCGGCCTGTAAGCGAAATCGTCAGTAGGCGAATACTGTATTTATTGCTATATTGGATCGCGGTATGCTTCGCGTACCAGACGCTTACCAGGCGTTTTACTGTTGTTTAAAACATGTATTAAATGCCTAGTGATTCCTTCGGGGTTGCCGACCCGACAGTGCCCGTTAATGCTGGCCTACACGCCTAATTAAGCGTGTGTAGCTACCCTTAGGCGCGTTACTGTGTTACGTGCATAACTACAATCACTGCACTAATTCCAGCAATCCCAATATCATTGACCATCGCTAATCAAATCAACAACTCTCTCAGTTGTTCACAAAATCGGGATAGGTAAGTACTATATTATTCATAGACTGTTCATAGAAAACAAAATATTTCATTCCAAAAAACGGGGTGCACTCAGTGACGTATAGTGGCTATTAAACTGTCGGTGGTAAGACTGGTAAGTGGTTACTGCATCGATGAAAGACTTTGTTTTCTCATGGAGCAGGGTTTGCGCACGCGAGTACGAGGATATGCCTAGGAAACTCGTGTTTTTATATACATTTAGTAACTGGATTCGGTATCCTCCGATGTGTTACTCGATGGACGGATGTTCTCCTGGTTTTGCGTGGGGAGCCGGCCGTATTTCCTTAGTTGGCGGTTTCTGAACAGTTTTGCTTCGTCTGTGCACTTTATTGTAATGATGTTTCTGTGAAAGAAATTTAAAAAATATTCATTTTTCCGTTTGAGGGTTTAACAAACTACTAAACTAAACTTTCTGTAAATCGATCATATCAATGAATATCATGTTGAAAACTGACATATGGCTACGGAGCGAAAACAAGAAGAATTGCCGCTTTGGCGCTGTGCAGACAACGAGGCGGGGCGGTCTTTTTGTCCGCGAAAAAATAAAGACCGCGTCTGCCCGCCGATGCCCGCGACTGCCCCTCACCGCGAACACAAAGCATTTAAGTCCCCGCAGTTTTTGCCCTTCGTGTGTGTTGATACTTAGTATAGAATTCCGATTGCGCTATAGTTCGCGGACAAAAAAACCAGCCAGCCCCGCCCCGCCGTCGCCCTAAGAGAGCGAAATGTGCTGATTGCCTTCTTCAAAGACTGACCCGTACGCCTTTATAAGTGAAACTAGCCTGGCACAGAAGAAGGGGAACTGTAGGTCTAAAAGATGCGTTACCTAAAGATCCTATTGTGTTTGGTACCTGTCAGCATTATAATGAAACCATTCGTCTTCATCCTTGTAGTTTGTCAGGATAAAATCTTTACATTCGTCATAATGTTCCAAAGTTGTCCTAGAACAATGCATAAATTGACAAGCTGTTTATCAGAAGAAATAACTTGTATTTTCTACAAAACCAGCTTCTTACTTACCTGACTAGCCGTTCAGATATCCCATGGAACAGCTGCGTTACGGTCATCACGATGTCTTCCACCGACTTTTGATCCAAGCATTTTTTTGCTGGTTTGTTGAGGAACGCTGGTGACTGCTTGCCTGTCAGCGAGTGGGTCGCTAAAACTCTGAAAATATTTGTTGAGTAGGTACTTATGTAGAAAAGAGACCAGTTTCTAGGAAGGGACGTAGATATCATTTGCCAAAATATCTTTGATCTTACCTACGCGGAAAAACTGCTTGTAGCAGCTGTCTGGTTGCCGTAGTGTACCCTCTTCCTTTTATCTCGTCCAACAGTCTCGCCGGCACCATTGCATTTCCATTGCCGATGGGTACCTAAAGCAGAAAGTTTTATGAAGCTAATTTTATCAATACAAATGAAAGTATAGTCCGGTTTGAATAATACTATCATACCATATCGCTGCTTCTGCTCAGATCCAAAATATTTGTTGTATGTGCTGATACTCTGCGTACTTCCAAAGTTTTTGGCTTTGACGGCCCAGGCTCCATTCTGATTTTAGAAGTACTTATAACTTGTTCAGCTCCCAGTTCATTATTGTTCTGAGGTACTGGTTCTTCTCTCTCTGCAACTGCTTCTAAGACCTGGACGGGAACAGGCGTGACAACTCTTCCAGCAGAATTTTCTGACTCACTATTTTCTACAGAGGTATTGTTCAAGGAAGCAGCATTTTCTTCTTCTTCCAAGTTTGACATTAATGAAGTAAAATGTTTGTAGAGATTCTTGACTAAACTTTCTATTTGAGCAAAGTCCTCCGCGGTGTTCTGTACTTGGGACTGATTTGTAAGTGAGTGTTTCGAATGTTCTGTTTGAGTGGCTTGGTCGAAAGTCAGTTTTATATACCTTGAAGGTTCCTCGGGCTTTGGGGTGCTGCTGACGAGAGAGCGACGTCGCTGTTGTGTCGGCAAACTGCGTCGAAGAGACTTAGAATTTTCGGAACGCTTAAAATGAGATGCATACGTAGCGAGCGATTGGACAAGATCATGGAATTTCTTCTGGTCCTGAGAAGCAAAATAAGTGTATTGTTAGAGTAGGTATATTTAAACCCAAAATAAAAAACGATATATTTTGTAATGCAGAGTAATATAATATTTTCTAAAGCCCATGTGTCTGGCAACTTCATACGAGAAGAAGATTTGCGTGCATACATCATCTGAACTAGAGGAATCCCCAGGGCTCTCGGGAGTGACCAAACGCCGCCGAGGTGAAAATACATTGCTGTGTGTCTGTAACAAACGTAAACGTTATAATAAGAGACTCGAAGGATAACTGCTACAGTTGAATTTGGGACTGTCCATTGAGTTGTTACTGATTTAGAATACTTATTACAAAAACTACGGGTTGGTTAGGGCTACCGAAAGAGGAACCTCCGGACAAAAACGTCCTCTGAGTAAAGTAATGACCACCCTCTGAACCTTTTGTTTTAAACATATCCGTGTTCAGTGTTTAGACTTCGCACCGAGTATACCTAGCGGTTAGCCGATGGACCGGCTGTCAGTGTTAATAACACTAAAAGCGGCTAGCATACCACGTCTCCCAAGTCCCAATCTAGACGGCCAGAACAGCAACTCAGCAAGCCCTATCCGTCAACAGTCAAGTTTAGTACAACGGATAATTTTAGTACTTACATGTCCGTTACTTTTCCTTTTTTTCGCATATTGCACACATTCAGTCACAACAGTCCTTTTTGTCGCCTCTTGACTCTCTAAAATCTGTTTGTATTTCATTAGATCTTTTTGACATCCTGTAAATAAATAAATCCTGTTAAATAATAATAGGAGATCACGAATTGAAGAGTAGCAAGTAATAATAATTATTACAAAATAAGCTGATAGGCATGTTCATTCAGGAAATAGACGGAGTGTTTATGTTTTTGTATATTTAATTCCATTATTAAGACACTTTGATAACAGTTGATTATGTATGTATAGTTTTGAATGTATCTGACTGGCGGCGGCGCGAAACGGCTAGCGCATGGTGATAGATGCTTCAAATGTCTGATTTAAGGCGCTCGTAAGAGTACAGTGCTTTAGGACACATGGGCGAACTATAAGAAAACATACCTGAAATCCTTTTGACGAGAACTTGCTTCGGGCGCGCATCCTGCGATGTCTGAATATACATCAATTTTCCAGTACGTATGTCCTGGCCGGAACACATCGCCGGGTTAATGCTCACTACATCATAACACGAAACACCTTGAGGAGTATTCACTTTTTCGACTAGCAACCATATTAATTGTTGCCCGGACATTTTCCTAGACACTACACGACACAGTTTTGCTCAACATAAAGTACAACTAACTACTTGAATCTCTGACTAGGGTTCGTTGCAGTGCAGGTAAAAAGTGTATTCAATACGGATGTCTCGGGTCCCGACTCCCAAGTAACAACAGCCAGACCCCACCAATGTATGAATGAACGCAAAAAACTCAAACAGTCGGCGAATACACATTTAACAATAACCGTTAACTGACGTCTTCGAAATTATCTGCCACCCTCAAACTATAAAATCATGATTCAATTTTTTTAAGGCAAGAAGCGCTACAGTTTATGACCGATCGTATTTGCATGTTATGAATCTAGATCGTTGCCGAAAAGTAGGGAAATATAGTTTATTATAGGACTTTAAATTGAGCTTTGTTTTCGGCATAATGCGCTTACCTTTTTCTAACTACTATAAAAGCATTTAAATAGAAGAAAATTCATGGAGAAAGATGTTCAATACATTTTACACGCCAATGGCACCCAATTGTAATGATAGGTCTCAGCGTCTTATGCCTTATCCCCAAGACTCGGTACCGAGAAGTCGACCTACCTAAGTAGCAGGTAGAAAGAATTCTAACTTAAATTATTACTACAAGTCATTACAGGAGATTAGAAATTGAGACAATAAACTTTAGATAACAATGGAATCAGCGTAGGTACTCCCACCAGCTGTCTGTTGTCTGCCGTTTTGTCTGGAAAGGAGGAATTATCTCTTCCATTATTTTAAGCTTTTGTTTTATAAAATTACCACGAGGACTTTAAATCCCAATAGCTGAAGAAATGATTCCGTGTTCTATTCGTGTTGTGTTTCTATTCTATTTTATTCTGATGGCACAGTAGAAACCACCATGAAATCAAAATAGAATCTAACTGAGTATGCATACAAAACCTACATGCAAACAGTTTAATACAAACTTTCCCCTATTAAACAAGACACAACCATCAGATGTTGTTTAAATTCATACTTGTGATTCAAATTATGTTATGTAGTTTATGTATCGTAGGTATATACTTATGGATGTTTCTTATGTGATTTAAAGATTTCAATTATTTGTAAGTGTACCTGCTCTATTAGTATTTTTATAAGTGTACTTATTTCTACCTATGAATAGTAGGTCGGTACGTGTGATAGAATATTATCGCATGAAATTTGGATAGCTGAGAGTTGACCAATAAGAATGACCACTACATTTCAACGGTCTTAAACCTGACGATGGTCATCTCTGCGCGGAACCGGGGCGGAAAGGTAAACCCGAGGGTTTATCTTTAAATACAAATGGCGTCACCCTCTATAGGCAAGGGTATTTTGCCAATATGGGGGTTTGACTGACGACAAACTATGACTCGAATGGTCATGTTATAACGATTTATTTTAATAAATTATTCAACTAACACCACTGCGGAACTTTACTGAATACACTGATACCTAAATTTATTGACTAAAAAACCACTAAATGTTAATTAAAAGTTTGAAAAAATCGTCGAACGTGCTTTCCGTGTGAGTACTCTCAAAAAACTCCACTCCGAGGGATGCAGTTTATTAATTGGTAGATCATAATCCGACTAAACCACGTAAGCTGACGTTAGCCAAGAGTCGTCATCTCGGACTTTTTAACGCCAAATACCTACCTATCATCTCTATCTCCCCTAAGGAGAAACCGCCGTCCATAATCGTCTCTTCGTTGGAACGAACCCAACCACCACTCGGCACCCACCAATTCGAGGTGGACCTCAAATTGGTGGGTGAATACCATTTGTATAGTTTTAAAATGTTATTCGGCTTAGTTATTTTCACCCAAACGATCACATTGGCGTAGTTAGTTTTTTCAGGAGTTGTCTATTACACTACAGGGGCAGGGGTGGCATTCCGGCTAATATCATCTCACATCTCGGTGCTTCTTAAATCATCGAATAAACTTCAATTTGAATTAGTATTTTCGCTCATTTTGTATTTTAAAAATGTTAAATGGCTTAGTTCTTTTCTCTCAGACGATCTGTCGCAAAGAAATTGAGTTTTAAAGATAACTCACCACGACCGAGATGAGATTTGGCGCCGACCGGAATAGCATAGCAGGTCGCGGGTTCGATCCCCGCACAGTACAAACATTTTTATGCGTGAACGTGTATGTTTGTATAGGTCTGGGTGTTTCCTATGTATGGTATGGATGTATTTATTACGTTGCATTTATACGTTTATCCCATACATAATGCAAACGTTAATTAGTTTTTTTAGGGTTAGCTTGACTGCGGGCCTCCGTTTGGAATAATGTCCAGTGATAGGTATTAGGTATTTATAGATGTGGAAAGTACAAGATAGATAAATCTTCTTAAACTTAAGTTTGGCGCATAGCTCGCAGGTTTTACCAATAAACAGGAATGAAAAGAACTAATAACTTTTAACACCCCTTATCGTCCGTTTGTGAGTTAATCCCTAAAATTGTTGCGAAGGTCATTCCCACAATGACCTCAGGTAACCAACACTTTCCAATTTACCGATAATAGTGAAGTTGGAGCTCGAGGGATTATTTACCTGACTAATCTCATGAAACAATAGAATAACGCATGGTATTTTATTTTACACCATTTTGGGAGGTTAGCTTTAACGGGTGGTTTAAATGAAGTTCATTCCTGTTCGGGATTTCGTCCAGTGAAGTGCTCTCTAGTTTTCCTAGTTGTGCTAGTAAACTCGTGTGTGTTACGCTCATCTGTCCTAACGTTGCAGTTATTGTGCTTTACGTTTGATTTGTGAAGTGAATTGGATACTGAAACAGAATAGGTAAGTACCAATACCTATTTTGTTTCTATTAAGTAGGTATATTATCTACCTGTTGCAAGAAGTTATAGTGCGCGAAAAATTAAAATATAAAATTCTGAAATAAAACATTATTTAAGGTTGGCTTATTTATTCAGTTTTTATCAGCTTTTTATAAATCTCAAAAATCACATAAGATGCTAATACTTTATCTGAATTTCTCGCCATAGAAGTTCTTTCCGAGTCCGCGTTTTCTTATTTGTGAAATAATCCTAACCTGTTAGGGGTCCTAACAGGTTAGGTTAGTTACCAATAATGTATGGTAATTTAAAAATAAAATAAAAGCATGTTAAATAAATGTTCGTTAAATTATTAATTAGACAAAAATAAAAGCAACTAAAATAAATAAATGAATGTTTGTTTATATTATTAGACAACTTTTAATAACTTCTTTCGATTGTTTTTTTTTGTACCTGTTAGTTAGATGTCATTTAATTTTCATTTTTGATTCCATTCGTAGGTCATTATTTATATTTTCATATCTACTAGTTTTGTCGGCTTTGAAGATATATTTTTGTATAGGACGGATGAATGAACATTCTACTACAGAACTGCCTTTCATAAAGTCAGTCTGAAACTGGCTCTGCCCTGCTATTCCGGCGGTGCACATCGAACATCACTTCACATCTCGGTGCTTCACGCTTACCTCAATCATCAATACGCTTTACTTTGAATTAGTATTTTCTATCATTTTGTATGTAAATAATTAAAAAATGTTATTTGGCTTAGTTCTTTTCTCTCAAACGACCACAGTCGCGAAGGAATTGAATTTCAAAGTTACCTTGCACGAGCGAAGTGAGTGTCGACGACCACCGGAATAGCATAGCTGGGTTGGCTGGTAGTACCTAAGTGATTTTAAAAACGTAGATGTTCCCGCGGCTAAGCTTCGATTCGATTAATACCCTCACGATTACCTGTGTTAAAATATGTTTAATTTGACTACCATCTCCCAGGTAATCTGATAGGTTTAACGTATTGAGTACGTCCAATTTGTCCTTAAAAACCCAAAAATAAGGAATAATTTTGAACTGTGTGGTGTAATTTTACCGACTTAACGTTTTACGATACTTCGGCACGTTAAATGAGAGTAGACTTGTTTGCAGTAGTCGCAGACTTTAGAAATAGGAAATAGGGACATAGGAATTGCCAATTAAAAAACAACGCTATAAAAATTCAGTTATTTTAGTGGATTTACACATCTCTAATGTATTCTAGAAAAATGTCAGCATTATCATCAATGTCGTCGTCGCTGTCGATGCTGAGCCAGCTGGAGCGCGACGCGGTGGCGGGGCTCCTGCAACTGCAGATCGAGCGGGAACCTGCGCACGCGCCGGCACCGTCTACGTCTCCAGTACCCACTTGGGGTAAGTTGATTTACATTATCTAAAACTTTTTGAAATTATGCCTGAAAGGTAAATTTTACATTAGCTAACATTCTGAAATTATCCAATAAGAAGAACTGTCAGTGGTAAGCCTACCTGAATAAACAAAGTGCTGAACTTCGGTGTAACTTCATATTGAAAATGAAAGTAGGTACAAATAGCGCCAATCAATGATATTATAATAAAAAGAGGTTACTTGTGGTAAAAAAGTAGCACCCGAAATCATAACTTTAGTGCAACATGTATCTGTCTTGTTTTCGCTCTAGTCAATAGTTATATTGTTCAAACGGTCAAAATCCGTAAAATGGTGTGACTCGAAACACTATTTGGGGTTTACTAGTTATTATTTTTGTCAATTCGTTCAATACGAATTTAAAAATGCTAGAAACGTTAGTTTAAAAATAAATATCCAATCTATGCTTAGAGGTATTTTATCGTTTTATTTTCAGTGGATACAACGGATCCAACCCATATGGCAGCCTGGATTTTAACTCAGCGATTCAGGAGAAAAGAGGAGGTAAATTATCGTATTCATCTTGAATATTTGTGTTAGCTAGTTTAACTATGCTGTAGAGTAGGTACTCGTACAAGGGCGTACCCAGGTAGGGGCAGGGGGGGGCAGCTGCCCCCCCCCCCCCCCTAGAAGCCAATTTTCCTTACAAGTGGGAATTAAAAAAAAATGTTTCAATATACCCGACCGACCATCTTTCCGAAACAGGTATGAGCTGCAGGTTGGATAGTGAACGACACATAGCAGCAGCAAGGTAAATAACGCAAACGGGTAGCCTGTACCTACCCGTTTTAAAACTTAATACTGCGGAAGACACAGTCAATGAAACAACGGTGTTGCTCATTAAAAATACTTTTATGAGAAACAGCCGTTTCTCAAAAAAGTACCGAAAATTCGAATTATTTTTTATTGTGGTAACACGCAAATTGGATAGAGCAGAGCAAGCCATAAATTTTTAATTATGACTATTTTATGCATGCATTGACTATTTTATTTTAAATAACATTTTTACTTTGTTTTAGACCCCAGCAGTGGATATGGGCACTCACATCGTTGTTCAAACCACGGCCGATGTTCATGCTGAAAGGTCCCCTCCTCCTATGAGTATACAGGCGCGACCACAGCAGGTACGGTTTGAATTATAACAATTATAGAACGTTAGGTCCTTAATGCATGAATATCAGAATAAATTATGACTGAGTCTATTTGGAAATAGGTAAGCAGCCGTACTTGTCTGATACGATAATTACCTACGTACGTCAGTTGTTGACCCGAATAACTTCCATAACGTGTTAAAATGGGAGATCTATAGAGAAATAATATTATCCTCTTATTTCAGAGAAAAATCAGACCACCAAAACGATTTACTTTTGATAGCCCTGGTTCACATAACATTGAAGATGATCAGGAATGGGATACATCCGAGATGGAGAACCTTATCCGCGAGGCCATGCTAAGAAGACGAAGCGGGCCTGCTAGGCAAACCTCGCCAGTAATGGCAAGACATACGATGCGGGGTACGCTTGTCCAGGCTGCAGTTACTAGCTCACCGAACACCATAAGAAGGCCTTCCATTCAACCAAGGTTGATCACGGATACAACTGACGTTGCCAAACATGCCTTACCTTCTATGAAAAGGCCCTATATGCGGTCTGAGGAGTCCGATGTGACGCCTGCAAGAAGAGTCAGGGCCAGACATTCCATGCGGCCTGATTTTATCAAAACAGATCCGTCAAACGGCGATTCAGATGATGACTGGCACCCTTCTCCGCCACCCAAAGTGCGGAAATGCGCTTCCAGTGGCGACAATAAGGTAAAATTCTATAACGACACAACTCTTTTTTTGAACGTCACCTTACCGAACGTCGTTTTGTTTTGTCAGCACACTCCTGAAAAAAATCCTCTCGCTATGATATTTAAAGGCTAGCATTCTTGTGAGCGTAGATGTGGTTGAGGACCGCGTAATTTCAGCTTAGACGAAATCTACATAACTTTCACCTTGAAGCAATAAGAACGTTAGTCATAAGTACGCTACGGTCTTTGTGAAAAAGCAATACCCTACATGCATTTTTTTTATTTTATATCCTCGTGCATACCTTAAAATATTCAAAAAACATTTTATAAATTATTACCTTTCAGGAAAATTGTTACGAAGCTGTTTCTGACCACGAAGAGAGTGCTGATGATGGTAGTCCAGGAAATAGGACAGATGATAGTTTGGTAGGTCTCTATTTAATGTAGCCTATGTGTTTGGCTTTTCACGAGATAAGTTTCATTAATTCACTTAAATGTTCCTATAGGTACCCATTGGTAACGGAAACGCAAGAATACCGAGGAGGGTGTGGAAGACCGTAAACTGGGGTTCATATACCACTGCGACCCGTAGATTGTTGACCGCAGTTTTTCCTCGAAGGTAATTTATAGATACATATAGTTTGTCGATTAATTATGTTTCCATGGCATTTGAGTTCTTAGAATGATTTCCAAATATAAATATCAATTAATATTAAATACAAATAATAATTAATATCGTAAAATTACCTCTTATTAATGAGAGTATCTATATTTGTTAGTTCAGTTGCAGTAAACACTTCCAACGGCGTTGCCACTTAGGGTTTTCAAAATAATTATTATTTTCCCATGCACACATTCAATCGACAGACTATAGTAAACTGCAATAGGGTGATGAATATGATATGAATGATATCTTACATTCATCACATTGCAAACCTCCCTTTAATAATATGAAGCTTGCAACAAGACCTAACCTTTGACTGTTTATTCTTATAGCGTTCTGGCCACTCATTCACTAACTGGAAAACCGTCTCCTGCATTCCCGAACAAACCGGCAAAGAAGAAACTTGATCCAAGTTTAGTGAATGATATAGTTCAGGCTGTTGTAGAGGGTTGTGGCGTGGCAGAGAATATAGTGCGGTATGTAATCACCCATTTTTTTTTATTAAAAACATTATGGGACGTTTTATTAATGTTTTAGCATTTTCCATGCAGTATCTTTACTAAAGACCTGAAAACCAGAAAAAGACATTTGGTCATTTTGGCATCAGGCAGGAATCGAACCCGCATCTTTCGCAAACCGGGCGACTGCACTAACCACTATGCTACCGAGACCAATAACAGACCGGCCGAATCTTTCAGGTATATTTACCCTATGAGCCAGGGTGATTTCATCAATGTTATTGGCATCCACCCCTGTCGCCCGGTTTGCGAAAGATGCGAGTTCGATTCCTGCCTGATGCCAACATGACCAAATGTCTTTTTCTGGTTTTTAGAACTTTAGTACATTATGAGACTTTACTTAATCCGTTTTAAAACTTTCTTCTTCCACTTACAGCACCAGCATAACCACGAAATGCGCTGATGAAAGCAAAATGTTACGCACTCGCATGCGTAATAGAAAAATCAAAGCGCACAGCTTTTGATGATTTTCCTGCCTGACTGAAGCTAAGACTACCGGATTTAGGTAAAATTTTTAACCTTATTGTTTAATATTATAAAAACATCCTTCAGCAGCAGTTCAGCATGGACCCAAATGATAAAAAAATATAACTTTCATTTACTTACTTTCAGATTATACCTACTGGCGTTTACACGTGCATGCACGCTGTACTAAGAAGAAATGACGTCATTAACTCTGCCCTAGGAAACTTTCTAGTGCCAGTCTCAAGCCTGGTAAAGGAGGAGAGGTGACAATTGTTAAGTGTGTGTTTTATGTTTTAAATAAAACGACTCCTCATAAGTTTATATAATTTAATAAGTGTTTTGAAAATGAAAATACCTTACTGGATTGATTTTAACTTAAGTACATTACAGGTAGATAATTCAAACACAAACCTCATTTAGGCAGTTTATATTTTTAACATTGTTTGATAAAAAACACCTACACCAAATATCAATTTGCATAAAATTTTATAAATTAAATAAATAAGCTTTTTTCTTTCATCCTGAGTTTTATATTTAATTTTACTACCAGTATCACCCCACCCCAGACCCCACTGGGCCTTCACTACGAACCACCCAATAGGCGGGTCCGCTGCCGCATCAGCCAGTCGCGAGCTCCACTCGGCCCGGAACGCCACGTGTCGCCCCTATGGGCCGCAGCTGGTGGTTGGTAAATCCACCACACTGGCACGCCTTTGTTCTCTTGGCTTACGGCGGATGCCATTTTCACAACCTCCTCCCATTTTTTGAAGATAAAGAGAGGAGGATGTGGTTTATTTCTGTGTGCAGTCACAGTTGTAACCCTAAAAGTGAAGAAGTGAAGTAACTTTTTATCCCAGCTAAGTCCAAAAAAATGTTTTTTTTCTGTTCAGAATAAATTGTACAAGCTGAGAACAGATTTTCGACCTTGGAAGAGTTCTCTGCATAGCTCAATAAACACATAGTCTGGAAGAGATCGCTCTTAGCGATAAGACCGCTTGTTTTGTGCATTCCAAATATCTTTAAGCATCGTTAGAAATTTGTTTTCTTTGTGCAAAAAAGTATATCTTAACTTAAATTCCTCAAATATTTTTAGTTGTTAATTGGAATAGGAAAATGGCAACTTTTTTTTTTGTCTATGGAAGCTGCTTGCCGTCACTTGACACTCTTGACAGTGACAGTTTCCAAAAAGTCAAATAGGATTAAGACGTCACTCGTCCGTCACTCGAAAAATTGTCTTGGATTGGATGGTTGGGGCGCAAGTTGTGTTTTGATACGAATTATGCAATTAAATTGCGATAGTTACGTGTGATTTGTTATTACGACACAGAACTTATCATGTCTCACGACACAGATCTGTTAATATCAGTGCCACGTACTTGTATAGCTGAGTTTTACAACAAATATCTCAATTTAGTAGAAACGTTTTACTATGTCACTCTAACAGAGAACAAATCCGCTCGGTGTAAAGAGAAACCTGAATATGTGTACTTCAACGTGATGTTCAATCTGAACCCAGCTGATGGGAGCTTCAATCCACGCGAATTAGTGCTTCGGATACAGGTTAGTCACTAAATAGTATTACTTGAATTAAGGACACTTCTAGAAATTATCTTGGTATGTAATCCAAAAAAAGACAAAGAATGTTTACGTTTTACATACATTGCGCTTTGCAATTCCACGACACGTTCAGTAGTATTACAAGAAATGAAAAGCTGATTGTCAAATAGATGAGAGTGCAGACACCATTCTCTTTACTTTCTTGTTACTTCGCCAACAATTATAGTATTTTTCATTACTCATACTCTGAAAGTGGGTCATTACTGACCTGAGAAGCGGGCTGAAAGTAACACTTTTCATCCCTAGGGAGAATCACTTTCAACTGACAGCTGTCAAATTATTTTTTTAAAAACTGTTTTTTGTGCACGTATCTATTGAACCATGTTCCAACTTTCTATACAGCCACGATGTAAAATTTGAAATAAGTTAAAGTTAAGTATTGATCAGAGGATAAGTATGTTTTAAATAACTTTATTACAATTTAGTTTCAACAATTTCTTTAAAACAACTTGGCTTTGAGCAAAATATTTACCATTTTTCCAATGATGAAAATAAGAAATAATGGCTGAATAGCGGGCCAGCCACAGAAAAAAAACAAACAAAATAGGCGGGAAAGCGGCAATTCGATCTTCATTTATTTCCCTCATTTTTTCTTTAGCTAATTCATGTTTTTATTTTTACTTTCCTCGTATTTGTAATGAAAAGCACAGTGTTTACCTCGGGTGAAAGACTTATTTAGTCCCTCGAACTATTGGCGCCCTCACTTCGTTCCGGGCGCCAAACCCCGTCTCGGGACTAAATAAGTTACTTTCACCCCTCGGCTAACAATGTACTATTTAATTCCAATTGGTCAATTGGCTTTTCCACAACAGAGCATTTATTTCCCTTTTAGGATGTTTATTGAATATTTGTTTTTTTAAGCAGGTAGATTTTCTAACAACAATTAAAGATAAAAGGAATATTGATTTGAATGTGAATTGAGAAATAAAAGCTGTGTTGTAGAAATGCCCAAAATGGGTAGACGTAGTGAATAAGAGATATTTTTTTGATATGCTAAAATGGCCATGTATGAATAACCAGTAAGGCATCCGTCTGTAATCTATAAGATAAGATATATTTTATTGCACATAACAAGAACTAGAAATGCAGGTCTAATTGCTAAAAGTTATCTCTTCCTGACAACCTTCAAGCAGAAAAACAAGAAAAGGCAAATGTAGTGGTGCGGTCTGTGTCAGGCTTAACTCAGTGACCCTAAGTAGGTACTTGAAAGTAATTTAATACATATTGATCACTCCCTACACTGGTAGAATTTAAATATTGAAGCACTAACTTGTATAGTAACATTTTCTCTTGATTATCCCTTCATGCGAGATGTTAGACAGTTTATGCACAAAATATTATGGATGTGTTTTCGAGACAGGAATCCACTAATGGATAATTAGTCTTCATAGGGGTTGTCTTCAAGACTTTTAAATAATGTACTAAAATGCGTAGACTTAAGTAAATCCAGACATAAATCCCAATTTATCCTTTTACCAATAACAGATCATGCTGGTATAAATAGCAACATACCTAAATGAAAATTAAGCACTGGTTACTCCAAGATGTACACTTCAGGTAACCAAAAACAATTCAAGTACCATGAAAAACATGAACCTGAAACACTGCAAATAAGTAGAATGGTAAATACCTACATGTTATTTTAATAGTTATAATAATTTAAGCAGGCTCAATGTTTTAGGAATATAGTTAACTTTTGGCTGTATTTAGACAAGCACTGGGTACCTGCTGTTTTTTGGATAGGCTTTTAGCAAAATAACAAATATTTGAGGCATTTTCAATACACAATAAGGCAAAGATACATGTCAAGGGAGAAGAAGGCCTTTGCTAAGCAATATTTGAGGCATTTTCAATACACAATAAGGCAAAGATACATGTCAAGGGAGAAGAAGGCCTTTGCTAAGCAGAAAAAAACCTAAACTTTACTGAAAAAGAGTTATCATGTTTATTTATTCAAATAATGAGGTATGTAACCACTTTCGGGTATTGTTATCATGGGTTATCAGCAAGTCTCAGGGAATCAACATCATCAGTTGCTGATAGCGTCGTCTAGAAATCGGAATTGTTATTTTCGGTTTCTTGGTCGGATGCGTCCATCGAGACGATTTTCGTGTTCGTGCCAGAGGTCAACAGTGTGCGGTGTTTGGGGGCCGCCGGGTGCAGTGGGCGCGTAACCCGGATCTTGCGGTGCCCCGCTTCCCCTTCACTGGC
Source organism: Udea ferrugalis (assembly GCA_950022985.1). Taxonomy (NCBI): domain Eukaryota; kingdom Metazoa; phylum Arthropoda; class Insecta; order Lepidoptera; family Crambidae; genus Udea; species Udea ferrugalis. Next base: position 10,975,794 of record OX465532.1, on the reverse strand, counting down.
GAGCCCGTGCGTGGAGGTGTGCAACCACATGCTGGCCTGTTCAGTAGTCTCGCCGCAACGTACCGCGATCGCACACGCGCGCCATGCCATGCGACGCGCACACGCAATAACACGCTATTATGTTCGCGATCGACAACACCCAGGTGAGCGCGACGATAGTTCCCTATAAGACCACCCGTATCCGTCTCCGACTCTTCGCGGATGTAACCGCGAGCTACGAGACGAGCTCGCATCGCAGCGCAATGATGTTCATTCACGATCTGCCGATATAACGATCCCGGAAGTGGAGCCGGTTCGTTAACGTCATGTATGCTAATTACTGTCGACAGTGCTCGCGTATTCACGAAAAATATTACAATTATTTGATTCTACTTTTACATTTCTGCAGTGGTTAACTGAAACTTGCATTGTTTATAATGGTTCTCACATTGTTTTGCTATCTACTCATAATTTATTGCAAGGCTAAATTAGTAATTATTACTAGATTTCATATAGGCTCTATGAAGTTGTCACGATTAGTTATTGTCTCTAAGCATACCGTCACGTAAGTGGGAGCGTGTTGTGTCATTGTGTGATGTTGATGTGATTGTGGTGGATCGTAAGTTGTGGTGCGGTTTTTGCAACATTTTCAATTGTTGTTTTTATATTATGAAAGTAGTTAAGAATATGTTTGATTAATGTATGTATAGGCATGTGTTTGTTCATCTGTCGCCTGTAAAGTGTCGCAGGTCCGGCAGTGCTCGGGTATCATGGCAGACTTTCACTTCGCGCCGAGAGCACCAGTGATTTATTACCTAATTCGTTATCCAAGCCATCTGATCACGGATTTGAGTTTAATAGTTCCACTTAATTAAACACTTAATGATTTTTTCCTTGAATCGAAGACGTATTCGTTTCTTATCGTTTCGTTTGTCTTAGCAATTACAGTTTTTATTGAGTCATTTTGCATTGTAAGAGTTATGATTTGTTAAGATTGTTTGTTCGTGTAGAAGTAAAGCACTCTATTATCATTCAATATTCAATTCGATTAAAGTAAAAATGACATGGGATAACATTGTTTGTGCCATTACTTTTTAGTAATGTATCTAAAAGGTCTTTCGTAACAATGTCTCAGCCATTATGATATTTGATAGCCAGTTTCAGTGTCCCAAGGTGTTCACACGCTTGTCTTGTCGCTTGATGACTTTCCACCGCTAATTCGCCATATACGGCGGTATTACAAGTGAAGGTTACGTTGTACGCCTCACGGATGTTCCGCGTGTAAATAAACAGACGATCTGAAAATACGTAAACGATTCACGTCTCCGTACTTACTTTCTGTAAGTTCTCAGACACGACTCACAGACACATCCATCATACCTATTCTATTGGATTCAATCTTTCAAGTCACACGGGAATCCCTTAATTAGCTGCATCATCATTCGTTTAATCTAATACCTATCAGATTACCTTTGAATGTTTACTACTCAAACACGCAGCACATTGTGAGAAGTTAATGGTTCAATTTGCATGAAGAGAAAAGTTAATCTTGCTTCTAATAGTCAAGAGAATGAGCTTGTCGCTTCACATCTCGATGGAGGAGTGGTATTCCGGCTAATATCATCTCACATCTCGGTGCTTCGCTCACTACAATCGTGTATTCGCTTCACCTTGAATTTAAATTCTCCCTCATTTGTATGAAAATAATTATCAAATATTATTCGGCTTGGTTCTTTCACTCAAACGATCCCAGAAGTTATTGAGTTTTACAGAGTGCCAAAATCAAAGCGAAGTGAAGTGATGTGTGCATTGAGAATGGCACCCTAGATTTATTCGCTGCCTTAGGGTGGTTACATTATTCTGATTTCAGCAATGTCAATTGTAGATAGTAACGCGATTCACGTTTTCTAGCACGTAAATCCAAAAGGTTACTTGAATATGGATTTGACTTTGTGATGTTTTCCCATAACTGACTATGTCCAATCTCTATACTGGATTAGCAGCTATGCAATTCTGGTGAACGCCAAAACTCATCGCGCTCTTCTTCAGGAGAAAACGCCAACGTTAATCGTCTATCCGCAACACCTTGAATTGGTATTCTTCTCATTCTCATTTGTATAGTAATAATCTTAAAATGTCATTTGGCTTAGTTCTTTTATCTCATCACATTCGCGTTGTTATTGAGGTTTAGAATCCTCCATCGAGATGTGAAGTGACAATCTCCCTTTGAATTCACTGTTCGATATGCACATCCAGAATGCCACACCTGATTATTAGACAACACCATACCGAACGATGAAAATGATGTATAGGTAAAAATATACGAAGAAATCTATTCTAAATTTGATTATGGCTTTGGGTCCAAGAAAACTGTCACAACAGTTGATTTATTATCCTACTGATTAACGTAGCTCCAAATCTGAGAATTTTACTCATACTACACATCCCTGACGCTGTCTGGGTATACCCAACCACAGACCATGAGAATATTACACGTTTTATGCCACTGCAGCACTGATATATTCTTGAACCTCAATTGAAGGTTATGAACACACATTTCAGCCCAAAATCCGGAGCACGGACCCCTCTGTGCCCATTTCAGTTAGTTCTGCGTGTGTGGTAAGATGGTTGACGTTGTACCTAGAGGGAATCAGTAAAAAAAATCTTATTTAGGATGACATCTTAATGTGCTTCGTTATTTTCGACTTGGTTTCTAAGGCGTCTTCGACGAATTGTCCGGTTGCAATTGTTCAAGAACTCCATACCTTTTTTCAGGGCATCTTAATTTCATTCAAAAAATAGACGAGACCGTGAAGTCCTAACGGAAGTTTTCTGATAGCTTATGAAAATCTACATCGTGATTCGTGTGAAAGCGTGTTTTTTTCATCAAACTTAACCTCTGCTGTTATACTATAAATAAGAATTGCACGAAAAAATCTGACAGCTGGACAAATCTTTTTATGGTAATCTACAAAAAGCAACACACATTATCATCAAATAAACGTTGATCTAATCGCCCAGTACAATCATACCGCACATCCTGTTAGGTACCTAATTTGAGTTAATAACATATCAAGCTGGACATATAATAATACTTTTGTGTTTTTAGTACTTAGGTCAAATCTATGATACCATTTTCGAATATGTTTTACATTTTGATTCGACTATTCGACTTTTGGACTATAAAACCAAGAGATATAGTGTTTGACAAATATACATGCATATTTTCTTGGAGAAATTAGTATTATTTAAACACAGAAAGAAAATATCATTCTCCTCATAAAAATCTTTTTTTGCAGAAATTTTGGGTGCTCAATTCGTTAGTTTTAGCTTTCTACTTATTATTTTAAGAAGTCGTGGTCGCGTGCATGTATGCGCAAGAAACGTAACTAATTATAAACTATCAAGGCTGAATGTAATATTATTTTCAGTGTGTTATATTATTATTAGAGACCTCTCTATTTAATTAGCACCTCATTTCATGGTGATCGACTATGCGCTTGAAGCAAAACAAAAGAAATTATACGATATTGTTGAGACTACGCGCTTGGTTTGGCATACACAAAGCGTCTGCTGTACATCCTGCTGCTGGGCTGTCATTGTTACTGACAGGAAAATTAGGTACAGGTAGAACCAGCGGATTTGCTTCGTTGAAAATGAATTTTATTCCAATACTTCTACAAGGTTACAATAGTAAAAGCAGAGTCGTAACTCATACGGATAAATTCATGTTATACCAGTTTCCGTGTAAGTCTACTTTCCGGAATTCAAACCCTTTTGATGTTAATGTATTTGTTACAAGTTCTATTGGTAATGGAACTGTACAGATTTAAATATTATGTTTATTGTTGATGTTTATTTATGGGCGTAAAATCAGGTTCGTCAACTAGATGCTGTTGTTTGCTTTGTATGTAATGTACCTCGAGGACAAGCGTGTTATGAATGATTTTGCAAAGCTGTGCTGTTGAGTAACACCAATTTACATTGCACATGCCCACATGCTGGCCGAAAGGTCACCGAGTGGAGTGGTGTTACGTCGAGCTCTCTTTACGCACTATTTCAGCCTTGTTTGTTACACTACTCTGAATAACTAATTAAGGCTATTGAGTATGTTCAGTTAACTACCTTTCCAGACTAGGTATATCTCAGCTGACGTCTGCCCGTATATACGTAGTGGTGTATTCCATTCGCTTATTTTGTTAAAATCACATATTTGTTTATCAGAACACCGTCATGTCAATAAAGGAGTAAATAGTAAATGTTTATTGCCAATTTTGCGTCATTCCTAATCGTTATCATCATACAATTTAGACCGAGTGCAATTAAAATTATTGGTTTAAATTAGTTTTACGTCAGTGTTATCTTAACATGTTTTGTCATGTCACAGGGCAAACGATACTTCATTGCGAATTGATTGAGATGAGAGTGTATAAAGAGAGGCTTCATCTACCTAGTCTTGTTTATACGCAATGAGTTGTACAAGTTACCTAGTGAGTCCTAGTTCTCATAATTTTAAATAATTTCCATATTATAATAAAACAAAGTGTTAAGTGCAGTTTACTAGATAAGTCAGATAATAATGATAATCACCGTAACGCCGATATCGTTCAGTAATGCTGTGATTTGTCATGCTGTAGATAGTCATTAAGTACTTTATCCAAATAGTCCCCTTAAATTCTCTAGGACCAGTTCGGTGAATTTCTTCTAATTGAAGTTTAATAGCAGCAATAATAGAACAAATTCTAACTAGCAGACCGGTTCGAATTGTAGTCTAATAATGGACTGCGCGGCGATGATGATGATGGGATGACGGTTTTAAATGTTAAGTTTGTGATCGAAATAAGTTGCAAACTTACAAAAGGATGTTGCATGTATGTTTTTCGTTCGTTTTCGATATTTTCTAAAATTGAATGATTTAAAAAAGAAATTACCAGTAAAACGGTCGATAACACGGTTCTGAACCGAAGGCTGCTAAAATGCTCGACTTCATCATCAAAAGATGAACTAGGTACTGATTTAATTGAGCAAAATGTATCGGGATATGTTCTGTTTAACCTTTTTTTATTAGCGTCGAATTCTTCGATACTAAAAAAAGATTTTTGCGTTTCTCCGATTTCTGAATGGCAAGAAAGCAAGTTAAGTAATTAGTTCGCAATCGTGAAACAAAATCTTACGGCGGTGTTTGTGTGTATTTGATTAAACGCAGCGTCTTGTGTGTAAAGTGTGTCGCGTGCGCGCATCCTGTTCGCCGCTGACGCCACATGGCGCGAGCGCCGACGTCGCCCCGATCCTCACACCCTATTGGCCAATGTTATCTCTACAACAAACGCGCGACAGAATTTCTCCTCTACAAACGGAACTAATTGTATCCACCCACCCGTACGTTTTATCGAGCATATAAACGTTGATATCGGAACTGAACAATATTTGCATGACAGCACAACATTCGCTCAGTGAGACGTCTCAGATATTTTCGAATGTGATGAATGTTTCTTCTCACATCAGGAAGTTTAATCAATTCTTGTTTATGTTTTATTGACGTCAGTATCGATATGATACGTCACACGTCACAACGGATTAGGCCATGAGATAAGATTTTTCAAATGGTTATCTACTACGTTTCTATTTATTATAGAATGTTGTTAATTAGCCCTTAATGTGTGTTTAATAGCAACAAAGAATCGCTCGCAAATTGTGACGATTGGTCTGTTGGCTATAATACTTTTAACAAAACTTTGTGATTATTTTTCGTCTCGGTGTGTGAATATCAAATAAGTATGCAAATAATATTTATAAGGTATGTATCATATGTATGTATATCAGTCTCTAACAAAAGTTTTTGTAGGCAGATTATCTTTTGGGCTTGGACGTCTCTGATATTTATTTGTTGTTACAACGTTTTTGCGATGCCACGTTGTAAGGCGATGCAACGTTGTTAGTTACTACGTACTTAACTGCTTGGAAATTATGGAAAAGTGCTACGCTGCTGTAGTACGCCTATATAAGTGATCGTTGGTGCTTAAACATCGGAACGGATCCTTGCTCCGAAGGGGACTTGGCTTGAACTAGCGAGCCCCCATTGATTACTAACACTATTACAAGGCGGGGCTTGACAAACTCACGAGCATACTGTGTACGAATGTTTTAAAGGAGACACAAAAATACAAATTTCAAAATGTGCGACACACATTCGCGTTCAGTAGCTTACAAGTTTATCATTACGTGAGTGATAAAGACTGATAAAGTACCCAAAATACATATTCGAAGATTGTAGATGTTCTTGATCTTGACAAAATCCCAGACTAGTCGTTAATAGTGATATCTATTTTCGTCAATAAACTATTAGCACTAAGTACATTTTTATAACCGTTATTGTATATCTTGGCGGCATAACTGCCGGGCTCATTTGGCCCGTGTGACGTCCGAAGCACTAGATTATGGTAACCACATTCCCATTTAAATTTTAACGGAACCCGGTTTTCATCCTACATTCGACATTCTGATACAATGCCACCTTCTAAAGCAATTTAATGGCTCACTAACAGATCTAATTAGAGAACTACTAACGATCTGGCTGATTTGTAGTCATCAGATTGACCTCCTAAGTTGAAGTAGGCCACGACAAGTAAAACGATTTTTCAATGATGTTTTTTCTACATGAATTAATTACAAAAATGCTTACATATTCGTAACAAGCGAATCGTTAGCTGAAACACCAATCATTGGGCTTGAATGGGCGTTGCTAATAGGGGAGAATCCAATGGGTTTTTATTTGATAATTCTTGCAACAAACAAGGAAACGTTGCCAGCTTGCCTATTAGCATAGAACGTAACTCTTTGATACTCGTACGTAATACACATTCGGCTTAGTGAAGGGTCAAGTAATGTTATTTGCCACTTTTATCAATCAACCACGTGGGTACCTATTCCAAATAAGAAATGAAAATAATATGAAGCTGTTTACAACTAGGATTGATAAGCATTAAATTAATTATCTAGCGAACAAATGGAGTCAATAAAGTAGTTATTTTTATTAGTTAATTGTTTTGGATAAAGACAAGATGAACAAAACTGCTGAATTCGCCAATCACTTACACGGTGCTTCTGCTTAACTTTTGGCAAGAGTGCGACAGGATTTTTCAAGAATTTCACAGTCTAATACAATAATCCCTATAACATACATCATCTAGCCAGCATTATTTTAGAGTCTACTCAATATTTTTACGAGTATAACAGATCGGCCAGTGCCGCGGTGCGCGCACCATATTTTTTAGAAAGTCGTATCCGGCTGCGCGGAGGCAGCTAGGCGGGCCGCTTCCGTACGCAGTACGTACCTTATTGCCCGGATGTGGCTCCCGCCGAGACCTACTAACTCGCCTAAAACATCAATGGACCTTTTGAGACCGTTTTGTCTATTGTTATTCATTTTATTGGTATTTGATTAGGCCAAGACCGCAAACTTGATTCACGTTGACTTCTTATTGGCATTTTGTTTAGGTATGTTTTAACGCTAATGTATTATTTTCTACCAACACTTCTTCACATACTGATGACATAATAATAGGGTTTAATTGTAAACTGAGTAGTCGTGACAAGGCAGCGGGTAGAACTTATGGATCTGTGGTGGTTTTTAATGAAATAATTAGAAATGTTAGCTCTTTTTTCTGAATGAGAAACCTGTAATTTTTTCAAGTTCGTGGGCATGTTTATGAGTCAATAAACGCAATATTTAATGTGCATATGCCATCCGAGGCATTATCGCACCTTGCAACAGGCCCGCACCTCGCACTTCGCCAGTTATCTGAACTTTAGTTTCAGACTCTCGGCCAAGTAGGTCTCTACGCGGATGTTTGCTATGACTAAGCAGTATTTTTGTTCAACAAATATGCCGGAGAATGTTAGATCGGTATCGTAGATTAAGTTACAACGTAAACAAGACAATCATGTCTTAATGGATTTTTGTAAAATAATGAATTACCTACAACCGGTACAGTCGAGCGCACGCGCTAAAGGTCAATGATCATCCGTAGATCCGCTTCGCCGCCCTGGTGACCCTGCGCCAGCGCCGGTTGTGTGAAATACAAATTTGATTATCGATAACCCATCGCGTGTACATAATTTTTAATAAATTATTTTGACCAAATCCGGCGGACAACAGCTTATCATTACCACTAAATAAACGGGATTCAAATTTGTGGTTTCGGTTTTATTTGTTGGAAGTCAGCCTTTGCATTTATTTGCTTTCTCGAATGTTTCCAAAATTATTTTGAAAGGTCATTTCTGATGCCTTATGAAATGAGATACTTGTGCCGATTTGATGTACCTAATCTTTGCCTACGTTCTACTTACAAATGAATGCCCCGCAACTTTCGGGAAAATTATGATAGATGGCTCAGAAAAGACCAAACTGTTTGTTGTCAAAACGAAAGACTTATGCAAAATAGGTATAGGTTGTAAGAGCTAGCCATTATGCTTAATAATATGAGAGTTTGTGAACTTGGATTATGTTTTATAGCCTCACTTCAGTACATCTCTTTCACACTTAGCCTGGGGGTTGGAGTTTGCTCGTACCTAGTTATCCTTGTGCCCAGTTGTGAGACTTGAAGGCTGTTGTTTATTTTAATTAACATATCTTTTGTTTCTTTGCAGAAATATGTGGAGTCATCGCTGGGCTGGGCAGGCGAGAGAGGCGAGGACTCGAGTTATGACTCGGAGTGCGAAGACGAGAGCGCGCACCGCGCCGCCTCGCGGACGCCCTCTGATACCCTCGCGGCAGAATTCGCTGAATATGTCACACTCGCTGTTCCTCAGCCAAACCAGGTAACATATTTTATTATACATCATCTGCAATTTCTCAAATTCTATCTGCAGCTCATGGACACTTGACAGTGGTTTAAATTACGCGCTGCTCATGCTTTTAAAGTAACATTCTCGGCATTGTACTCTTAAGTTTCAGCCTCAAGTGGGTTTATCTGAGATCTTTTGGTGGAACGCAAATATTTTTTTACATTTCTTTTGTGACGTAGAAGAATGATCTCGTTCTAAGAAGTCCTAATTTGTGGTACGAGGTAATAACAACTTATCTCCTTCTTTTTCAGGCGAAGATCGAATTTGCAGTGAAGTTAGGGTATTCAGAACGGCTGGCGCGGACGGCCTTACAGCGGTTGGGGTCGGATCCGCCCCGCAACGAGCTCTTGGCAGAGCTGATCAAGCTTGCGGCGAAGCAGCCGCCGCGCGCGCTGTCGCCGCCGCCGCCAGCCGACCCCGATCCACCTCCCGATCGCGCTTCGTTGAAGCACGTCGTCATCGATGGCAGCAATGTTGCCATGAGGTAAATCTAGCCTCATCTTATTTATTTATATTGGTATTCTGATGTTAACATCAAATCTTGCATCATTGCTGTAAAAGCACACGGATGATTTCGCAACTTCTCAATGTTGCTTCGGATATGTTGGCATATTATCCTATCTGCTATCTGAGAAATAATAAAGCATTTTCTCTCATCCTTCAATATTTCAGCCATATGCCTTCAAAGTGTAGTTGTGATTGTTTTCTTAACGAATACATTTTTGTTCACAGCCATGGCAATAAGGAGGTATTCTCATGCCGCGGTATCGAAATATGTGTGGACTGGTTCCGCAGCCGCGGGCACAAGGACATCACCGTGTTCGTGCCCAAGTGGCGCAAGGAGGCGTCGCGGCCCGACAACCCCGTGGCCGACCGCGACGCGCTCGAGCGGCTCGAGCGGGACCGCGTGCTCGTCTACACGCCCAGCCGGCTCGTCGGCGGCAAGCGGCTCATCTGCTACGACGACAGATACATCCTCCGGCTCGCCTCCGAGACCGACGGCGTCGTCGTCTCCAACGACAACTACAGAGACCTCGCTACGGAGAGCCCGGAATTCCGAAAAGTCGTCGAGGAGAGGATTCTCATGTACTCGTTCGTGAACGACCGATTTATGCCGCCCGACGATCCCCTCGGGAGGTCCGGGCCGACGTTGGACGCTTTTCTGCGCGCGCCTCCGTCGCGGGCCGATCCGCCGCCCGCGTGTCCGTACGGCCGAAAGTGCACGTATGGAAATAAGTGTAAATATCACCATCCAGAGCGTGCCGGGCGGCCGCACAAGTCAGTCGCGGACCGGCTATCTGAGAGCGCAGCTCGAGCGCTGCGGGCGAGAGATCTGCACACGGTGAGCCTGCCGCCGGGCGGGCGGCCGGCCGACAGCAAGCGGCAGTTGGCGCGCGCGCACTCGGCGACCCCGCGGTTAGCGGACGCGTCGCTCGCAACGCACTTCGAGCGAGCGCAGATGCAGCTCGCGGGGCCGTCGCAGCCGCCGATGCCGCAGCAGATGTCGCAGCCGGAGAGCAACCAGCACCGCAAGCTGGCGCGCCAGCTGACGCTGAACCCGGCGTGCGACCCGCGCCTGGCGCACGCGGCGGCGGGGCGCGTGGCGTCGGCGCCAGGCGGCGCGGCGTGCGCGGGCGGCGCGGGCGCGCGGCTGGCCGTCTGCCCGCCCCTCTGCCCGTCGCAGATGTCCCCGTGCGCCTCCGACGGTGCACTGCAGCACTGGGACGCGCGGCGCCGCATGCACTTCCACCTCGCGGGCATCTTCCCGGAGGCGCAGGTGGTGGAGGCGATGGCGGCCTACCCCGACGAGACCGACGCGCAGACCATGTGCGCCATCATCCTGGCGCGATACCGCCCGAGCGAGGCCCAACTCCCCCGGCCTCTACATTGATGATTCGATTCTTCACTCCCCAAAAATGAACGAGTCGACGTCTGAATTATTTCCGATTTCTTCAACGAAATTGCGAGCATACGTTCGGTGCGGTCGACGGATGTTGGGTGCCACTCAAATTTATTTTTCATACGAATTTGTACATAATATGACAAAACGTACCGTATGGCGTGCCAGAAATGCTTGCGGTTCATGTGGAGCTCCGATGAGGTCTAGATCGTAGTGCCGATTGCGATGATCCATTGTAAGTGATGAGTAGGCATTTAATTTGTACATTTTCACTTATTCGTTATATACTTCTGAGAAGTGTATGACTCTATTTAATGTTATTGAATGTGTTATCCTAAGGATGTACAAAATCATTTTCAGCGCTAAGATGATACAAATATTGTATCTTTGGTTAGTATAGCATTTGCTTACGATATGTAGTTAACTAACAAGGCCAATTTTTTTCACATTATTATGCTTTTAAAATATGTCCCAGTTTCCAGTGAAAACGGGAAAAAGACATTTATCTCAACCACTTACTGCACTCATATTATAACTTGAAGACTGTCATTTAAATATTGAGATTTTTGTCCACTCTGACAGCAAAATAGTAGTAGCAAAGTAATTTGGACAACTGTCCATTTTGGTTTGTAATTAACTGGCCTTAAAAACATTGAATGGTGCACCAATGGCAAAACTTTAGCTGGCCAAATAACTTTTTGGCAGACCATCACTTGACCTTTACTATTTTAATAATAACCTAGAAATATTGTAGTTTCTGTTATGTAATAAATTTTATTTTTGTGAGTGACTCAATTTACAGATTAGGTCATTTTGATAAAAGGATTTTATACATTTTTGACATAACATTTTAGTGATTCAACATTTCTTAAGTTACTAAGTTTTATTTTGTAAATACTCTAGTTGTGTTGGAGAAACATCTAAAAATACACTAATATGGTTATGGCCACATCTGGTGAATAAACTCACACTTGATTAATTTTTACTGACATAGGTAGTAAACTTTTGGTTTCCAAGACTTGGTCATTCCTGTTTAGTATTTTTTAGATGTGAAATGGCCAGATATGATGGACTAATAGTCATTATCATCGTAGGTAATAACATTGAACACAAATTTATTGTTTGATTTTTATTAAATTGAACTGTATAAAAACTATAAATGCAATGCATCAATTGAAATGTAAGATACATATATCTACTTTCATGCTATGCTCCATAAAATAATATTAATTATAGTTATGGGGTATTTCATGATTTAATTAGTCTAATTATAAATATTATATTAATTACTATATCAATCAAATTTTACCAATTAAATGTTATTAAATTCAGATTGAGAAAAGTTGGTAAAGTTTGGTTCCAGTATACAAATATGCACAAATAAATCATATTGTCTACTGTTTGTGTACTGGCTGAATCACATTCCTATAGGAATGCTTAACATAATTATTATACATGTCTTTTTTGACATAGAAATTACTATTAATACTTACATAAACAATAAAGTGTCTTTCTCATTAAACAGCTTTTTATTGTATGTTATTTCACTTTTGTTCTATTTGGATTATTTGTTATTTTCTTCAACACCATTTCCATATAAGATTTTCTATCCAATGACTGAGTCTTCAAAGATTCTTTCTTTCCAAATCCTATGAAGTCTTGACCACTAAAATTTGTAATATTATTGTGCATGGATTCTTCTGATGGGTTGAAAACTCTAGATTTTTTATTAGTCCTATATAGATATCGACATTGAATTGCTGATGGTATGCCGTCTACAGCCATTTCCACTTTTGAGACATCAATACTTCCTGAATTCTTGACATCATCTGAGTTTGCCACAGGAGGTGGTTTGAAGCTGCTGGCTATTTCTACTACTTGACATCTAAGATTGGGTAGAGAATCTTGCTTTATTCCTAGGCAACTAGTTGGTATGCCAAAATTCTTTGTGGTCATTGTCCTTAGGTCACTAACACAAATAACAGGCACTCCTCCTCTATTACAAGACTCAATAATAGGTTGAACTATGAGACGAGGGTTGACTGTAGACTCAATCATGATTGCTGCACAGCTGTTATCATTAACTGCATCACTGCACTCTGATATTCCGAAAAAAAGTCCTGCATTCTTCCTGTGAAATAAAATTGAGTTATTGAGAGATGAACTAATTTGATATTTTTTGCAATGCTTAAGTACCTATGGAGGGTTAGTAAATAATTAATTAAGTAACAGTACCAAAAATATATTTACTGTAAATATGTTCTATTGAAACATAACTGTTTGAAGTCATAAAGAAGAACTGTACCAATATTTATTTGTTACTGGTACCTATAAAGTCCCTGGTAGTCTTACTTGATTTTAGGGGGCTTAGGACGTTTATCCTTCGGCAATTGTTTGACATCCTTCCAATGTGGTTTGTTGAACTCTGGTATATCAGCTTTATATTCCGACATAGCTGCCGCCACTAAATTCATTTGATCTTCTGTTACCTGTGGCCTGCTCAGACAAAATATTAAGTAAGCACGTAACAGTTAAACCGAATATATTATCTCTTGCAAGAAAAGTGGAAACTAACCAAAATATTGGGTCCGGGCGACATAGAACATTTTTTAAAGTTCTTTTGATTTTTCCTTTATTAACTGTTTTCTTAGTTTGCAAAGTAGCTGCAGCCATGGTTATATTAGACTACAGTTATTAACGCAAGATTAATTCCAATCACCTTGGCTACCAACTAAAAAGCTCGTCAGACATAAAACCTTTCATTTAAACAAATAAAATCACCAAACAAACTAAAACAAACAAAAGTGCTCGTTCAAATCTAACCTCAAAACACAAAAATTGACATTCCTCAAATGTCATACTATATTTTTTAATTTTAACGGCTATGGACGGTTCGCTGTTAGCCACTAGTTATTCAGCCACACAGACAGATGTGCGATGGAAATTTTGTGTCGTGGAAGGATGTCTAGCTGTGCCACGATAATAGTATTATATTCCTTTACCGTGGAAGTGTGAAAATGTATGGGAAATCTGTGCCTACGAGGATGTGTAGCGGACCTGTGAAATGCGTGGTGCGAGTATGCGTAACGTTTTCATTTATTCATCGCATATTTTTACAAAAAAACTTATTTTCCTAATTGTCCATATCTATTTTGCGCACTTCTACTTACAAAAAACTCCGTCTATGGACTGGCTGGTACAGTATGCGCAAACCTCGCAACACATCCTTCACAACACTTATCTCTCACTTGTTTTGTATGCGTAAAAATACAGCTCCGCTGAGCCGTTTCGACCAGAGCTGTGCTGACCGAGGCGAGGTTAATGAAGCGATTCTATTGCTTCTATACAAACACATTCCTTGCTACGCATCTAGCGTATCCTCCATCGCTACCTTTGCAAACGCAGCCTTGGAGGAGCTCATTAACATTAAAAAAACAGCCGCGCGACTTGCTTAGATTAGAGTGCAGCAGATTGTGCAACGCAAGCCGCTGCCGCGCTGCTTTAGAATGGAAGTTAGCCACCACGTCGTTGTGATTAAGCTCTTATGCCTGGAAGTCTACCACGGAAATCGATAACGATATATGCGGATCCATCGACAGTGCCCCGATACGTTCGCCTAGTAGCTACTCCGTAACATTGTCGTATCGTGGTCGTATCTCTCCACGACCGTCGTTATCATAGACAATAATCGTGAATGAATGACTGAATAAAAAGTTTGTTTTCCTTGAACCAATTGTTTTCACTCCTTTTCACCCCAATTGGTTAAACGAAAACAAACTTTTTTTCGGACTCGTTGCCTACTAAAAAAAGAAGTCGTCAATGTCAAAGTGACAAAATAAATTCTTTTTGACAGTTTCAACTGATGAACTTTTTTTTAAAAAAAATTGTGCTAATCATAAATCAAATTTAGTAGGTATTGTGCAGTTATCTTTATTAAAGGTGTAAAGAGTTGTGTAAGTACCTAAATAGTGAATTCATTTCCATGCGTGCAAGTATTATTGTAAACATCTTGTTTTGTTTTACCTATTTTAATTATTAAGCAATGCACTTAGTCCAAAAGGCAGCGAGGTTCGACCGGGAAAGAAGATACAGAGTCCGGTGTACAAAAAATTAGTCAATAGTTGAAGAAATCACAGGTAAAGAGATAAAAATTCGGAAACGATGATGGACACGATAGCTTGGCTGGTATCGTTAGAAAGTTCGGAGATTTGACATCTGTGTAAACGTCAAACTCGATTTATCGTGTACGCAAGAGTAACATACGACATCCCTTGTCAAAAAAAGTTTCGGTCGTTCCTTCGTTCAAACGATGGTCGAAACGATGCGTAAGGGAGTAGGGTTAGACACGAGGAAGAGCACGAAGGTTCGATTATCGTGTTCTGTGGTAGACCTCCTGCTCCACATGTCGGCAGACGCGTCCGCGGACGTCGCCAGATGCGTCCGCAGATGGATCACCATGAGCTGTCCACTCTGTGTCGCCTCATCAGTCTGTGTTAATTCTTGCCAGACGCAACATTTTAAAAAAGGCAGTTTTCTGCTTGATACAACGCCAAAAACTTAAATGTTTCATCAGTGCTCATAGTCACTTTAGCAATTAAGATTGACACAAACTAAAAAAACAACAAGAAGCACACATGCACTCCCTTTCGCAACTCCGCATCAGTCCGCGTCGTCAGGAGTGTGGACGGAAATCCACGCTCTGAAATCTTCGTAAACATGCACCAGAGGGCCACCATCTTTTATCATGTAGCTCGCGATACCTAGGTATCGCGAGGTTAGGCTTGTACCGAAGTATCTCAAATAGTTGAAGCGTTAAAAAACATAAATACCTAGATACCTACTTACAGTTCCTTGCTGCTGCTTTTCCAGCCTTCCAAAGTTTTAAGAAATTACGTAAATGTCGCACTGAACTCTGAAGTAGACGCTTGAATGGGTACACTTTAGTGCGCTACGGTAAACTCATTTCGATTTTGAATTTCGAAGCCATTTGTCATTAATAAAAGAGTAATGGTATGGATGGTACCATCGAAATCCTTTTGTTGATAACTCACCTGCATGGTGCATTCAGTTGTCCGTTATAGGTATAGGGAACAGCACGCGTTGCGTAACCTATGGGTGACATCGGAATTCGAGTTCGAAATCAAGGGAATCGCATGTCGATAAAGGTCTTATCAAATAATGATAAATGTATCTTACATCAGGTTAGGCGCAGTTCTTTAGGAAAAGGATCGTACGTTTCAAACGATGGTTTCGAATTAGAAAAATAGGTGGATAGTTAAAAAAGTTCGTCAATAGGATTTCTGTTTAAACTTTATGGTTTCGCAGTAAAAATATAATCAGCGCCGTGTCACTGTACATTACATTACTTATTTACTATCCTACTAATATTTTAAATACGAAAGTTTGTATATGTGGATGTGCCGTGTTGTTCTTTCACGTTTAAACTACTGGATTTTAATGAAACTTCAAATAATAGGTAGGTATATACTTAGACACCTGAATAGGACGCAGGCTACAATTTATAGAATGACACTTTTTTTAAACTCAAGTTCTTGCGGCCAAAGTCGCGGCGGCCGCTAGTTTCCAATTAGCCCAGTAAAAACCAATAATACCTAATATGTTCAAACTTTGGTTGGTCCGGACATAGATTACCTGCTTAAGCTTACCTGAAAGTTTACGATACGAGTAGGCCTAGTTTGTGCATATTATACTCACTTACTTGTGAATACCGTGTCCTGTAGTTGAATAGATCAGTTGGCACTATCGTGTACCTATACTTAAAATGTAATTAAAGATTATCATAGGTTGCAGGGAATACTTACCTACTTATCTAAGTACTAAGCTTTTGTAGCAGAGAAGGGCTTTGTCTTATAATTCAATGTTTTCTGGCTAAAGACAACACAATAACTCTGGGCCCCACACAAAGAAACAAATCTCTACTTAGAAACCTACAAGGAAACAGTGCAAAAAAGGGCGCTTTTTTGTGGTAGTAGGTACCCCGGAGCCGTTGGCGAAATGGTTACCTATTGTTCGTCGGGTGCAGGATGCAATAAATGCAGTAAGGGAGTAATGAAACTTTTACCTGCGTCGTTTGAGCCCCGCCCGATTATTTTGAACATCTAGTGCGTTACCGGCCCGCAACCGGTAAGCATGTCGGTCGTTGTCAATGAAAAGTGGCTGCTGGTGGAGTGGGGTAATTCTACCCGTGGTATAGTGCATTCAAGATACCTGGTGAACCTTGACAACAGGGAGCTGCATCCAGGATGCTCCGTCATCATTGGTAAACGGGGTGAACAGCAGATCGCTACGCTAATAGCTCGCTCTGGTAAGTTACTATCGTCTTAAGCTTTAATAATATTGATCAGGGTCTCAGTTAGTATCATTAGTTGGTTATACTGTAAATATCTTATTAGTTTTTTTTATAATCAGGAAAGACATCAGCTTACTTATTGTTGAAGTTGACTACCGTCTTTTTTATGGTTACCTAAAATTTGAGTCTACCGCCCAAACGCGCAGTATCAACGTAAATATTTAGGCGTACCTACTTAATACTTCAAAATAGTGCGTAATTAATGTCAGCTTACTGCACCATATTTTATTAATATTTTAACAGTCAATTCGAGCAGTTTAGAGCAATTGACTGACGTTTTAAATTATTTGTTTTTTTGTTTATTTTTCGATGTAGGCACCAAGGCACTGATAATAAAGAAAAAGACTTACTAATAAGATTTTTTAAAGATAATATTACTATCTTACAGCTGATAATTATCTATTTCAAATTAGCCGTGTTATTTTTATCTTTAAAACTAATTGCGGCTAACATTTGCGCGCGAAAGGACGCAAAAACGCCGGGTATTGGAGCGAGCGCGTCACTTCGGAAATCCCCACGTGCAAGTTCAGCAGACATGATTGATATGTTTTTGATCACATAGGTACTTATCTGCGTCACAGCAAGGCAAATCTAAGTCACCTACCTAACCAGGTGTAGAATGAAAGAACAGGTCACCTAACAAGGTAAAGAATGAAAGATCAGAAGGATTATGGCGACTTGCTCTCAAAGAATGCGTTTCAGATTTAGGTTTTTCCAAATTCTTTTAACAATAAAGGCAGTTATTTACCTTAAGCTAGAACTTTATACAGGTATACTCAGAATGTTCTTTTGCAGCAAAGCATCTGAGTGCATAAATCAAGAAATTCAAACAGGAGTTTTACATAATCTTTGAGCGCCATAATACTTACATGGGATTGTCCAAGTACCAATAGGTGTACAAATTAAGTAGCATGTTCAACTATTTATTAAAAGCTTTGGCCTCGGTTCCGAGTGGATATCATAGAACACTTAACTGATAATGATCAGTGGTGGGTACAGTCGCCATCAGAAATATTGAAACAGACAAGGTGACCAAATAGGTACCTACTTCTGATCGGTTCCACAGTCAATAAGATCAATATACCCAAGTTAATACCATGAATAGCCGAACAGTCATCACTACATTAACATCTGTACAGCTGATAGCTTAATATAGCCTCTATCTTCTATTATACACACACACACGTGACAGATTTATGTCAACTCACCTGTCATGTTCAGGTATCCAATGACGCAGCCAGCACTTCCTAATACCTAGAAGGAACCATGGAATATGCCCATGCACAAAATGCATCTTTTAAGTAAAAACTGATTCAGCCGCAAGATTGAAGTGTAGAAAGTCCGATTCAACGATAAAATTAACAATCGGGTATTTGTTATCAGATGATCGCGGTCTCCTTGACCTGATTATGAAGGAGTCGGACAAGCAGGCAGCCGCCGACGCTCCAGTCGAGGACGATCCAGCTGACTACTCCGGTAGTGCGTCTGACTGGGCACCCTGCGAGAACGATGCACCCGACACCGAAGACGAGGATGAGGTAACTACGAGAGCTAATCTGACTTAGATCATAGGTCACCGACAAGAGCATTTCTGTTTCGCCTAATTCTTGACTGCTAGATAATGCTTTTAGCAATAAGTCCGTCTTTTGCACTAGTTTGTTACTCAAAGACACACCCCCTTATTCATAATAACCTAAACAGCGCTTCAACAACACGGTAACTTTTGTATCGCTTTGTCTCTTTCATTCTTGTTGCTGCCGCCATTTGCGAGTAAGTGACAAAACACGTCAATTGCTTAAACTATGTTCAAGCGCTGCGTTCGTTTTTATGAAAAAGGGGGTAAATAAATAAATGATGAATAGACCCTACTTCTCCTGCACGTCGTTATTAGAAGCCGTCTCTTTACAAAAGTAGGCATAAATAATGGTTGATCACATTTTGAAGGAGTCAGAATCAGAATGCCGCAAGAGGGCTTTGGATTAGGCGCCGAGTGGCTGCTTTCTTCATCTATTTATTGGCTTCCATATTAGTAACCAAATCTTGATTCTGGGCGCACTTCATAACAAAAGTTCCTAATCATTGTCTAAATGACTTGTGAATTGGAGTAATAGGTCAAAAAAGTCTGTACAGTCAGCATTTAAATCATGTGAGCTTTCAGAGTCACCGAAACGTTGTTTGAATCGTTACTGGAGGGCTAGCACGAACCGCTAACGTTTTGGTAATCAAAAAGAAAAACGTATTTTTTTTTAAAGACAGGAAAAATAAAAAAACATCGTTTACCTTCGATTACCTAAACGTTAGCGGTTCGTGCTAGCTACTGAAATCTTAACGCAAGTGAAATACTATACCTTTCCTACCTACTTCTAAATATTGTAATACTATGTGAATATTATGTGTGTGTGTGTTTGTGTGTGTGGTGCACACGAACCCGATATTGACGACTCTGATAGGTCACTATAGTTCGTTCGCTTTTAGAAAGCAGTAATTTTTAAATTAAACTCTTTCGCACACAAAAAAACGCATATCCACAACTTTAGCGTTCGATCGTATGCATTCAACTGGTCACTCTGGACTTGGTTTTCAAATTATTAACGATAACATTGGTTAGGGGACGTACTATATGGAAGGACAAGTATAAAATTACTGCATTCTTAACGCGAACGAACTATAGCTTTTGTGCTAAATGTACGCGCCGAAAAATGTAATTTGTATAAATAGTTTAGTTATTATGACTTATAAAATATTAGGTTAGGAAACTATAAACAGATTACAGGTTCATGATACAGGTAATACCTATATACATTTTTACTCAAAAACATTTTTCTTATTAGGCGCAAGAAAAAAAGCATATACCCAAATTTCACGACTGGGAATCAGAAGAGATTGAACGAAAACCCAGAAAAGTTCTAACTCCATCTAACAGAGTCAATGCAATTATTCCTAAGAGTATGCAAAAAACAGGTGTGTCGGCAGGCAAGAATAAACACAATGTTACTCGTAAAAGGACAAGCGTAGTAGCAAAACTTGAAAACGAGAGTCCGTTAAAGCCAACGAAGAAATATTTAGGGCTTCAATCTAAGAAAAACCACCAAAACCAGCCAAACAAAAATACAGAAAATCAATCAAAAAACGACAAACAGAATCAACCGAATAATAACGCCAAAGATGACGACCAGTTTGCACAACCACAAGACATGGACGAGCTAAATCAACCACAGGTCGATGAAAATCAACCAGCTAATGAGGTACCAATTAAAAGAAACATGGTAAACATTAACGTTGATATGAATGATCTTATTGGTATAAAAAACGTTTTCAAGGAGTTGTTCAAAATGTTCAGAAAAATAAGACGAGGCGACAATTCCAACGAAATAATAAAAGGAGAAGGGCCGCATTTAGAGGACGCCGAAAAGGGTGATCATGACATGGACAAAAGTCGAAGTGATGAGTTTAATCGATCTGATGATAATGTCTTGATAAGCAATAAATACATCAATATTGAAAACAACATTCAGATGCAGGTTGAAGAAGAGGTAGAAGATGTTTACAATATACAGAGCGAGACCAAAAATGATGAATGGGTGAATAATTATTCAAATGCAACCATTTTTTTGTTTTTTTTTTAAGAACTTATCTAATAAATCCAATAATTGCAGATACCGATTGGAAGTGGAAAAACTCTTATACACAGAGATAAATTCAGGAAAATTAAGTGGAGCTCTTACACAATGGCAACACGAGGCCTCTTGCTCGCTGTGTTTCCTCGCAGGTAATGATCATTTTGACTATTTTATGATTTGCTTTTTGCAAAAAAATATTGATCTTGATGGTAAAAACTATTTTTATGTTATTTCAGAACTTTGGCTACTCATTCGCTCACTGGGAAGAGGTCACCGGCTTTCCAGAACAAGCCGGCTAAGATGTGCTTGAATCCAAAGAAGGTGTCGGATATCATCATCGAAGTCATGGACAGATTTCGAATTAAAGAAAATCTGATCAGGTTCGTAAAAGTTCCGTTCCGTTCAACGAAGAGCCCTTAATTCGATATGCCGCGATAAGTCGTTCAAAATATAGCAGGTGGTGTCAAAAACTGTGTCAATACAGAGGTCCAAAATCAAACCTATCAAGGTTTTTACATTACAAGTCGAATGTAATATGGCAACTTAAGAATCCTTGACTGTGCGTGGCCCAGGGCCCGAAACGCGCGTGCCAGCTTTTGGCAATAGTCGAGGATAGACGTTGATGACTTATTGTTTTTCTTACAGGAGTATCATCACAACCAAATGTGCGGATGAATGTAAAATGTTCAGAATGAGAATGGAAAAAAAGGAAGGCGCAAAGAAGCAAGAAAATCCAGTTAAAATGCCAGTTGAGCTAAAAAAGGAAGAATCATCTCAGGTTCAAAAATAAAAGGAAGGTTGCTTAAGTTACAAAAGTGGAGCCATTCAGAAGATTTGAAACGACTACCAACTGGCTAGAGTATTGGTAAAGTTTTTTCCAATACCAAGCTGACACCCAACTAACCAAGCCACCTATCTATTCAGCAATTTTTCATGGCGGTTGAGTGAACTACCTCGAAAACCACACGAAGCATTGGAAACATAAAACAACCAACCATTTATCGTTGTTTTCACCAGGCCGCCGAGGTCAGGTGACAAAAAACTGAAAAATTGAGTGATTCTTCAGCCCACAGCTGAAATGGCTTTGGTGGAAATGGCTGTAATAATAACCATAAGTACCTACAGAGTGGCATTTTAATCACCATATTTTTTCCTAAATAAGCTCTACTTTTAAAACAAAATAAAACTAGGTCTTCATTGTATTTGTTTGGGCTTTTGTTTCGCGCACAAAAATGACTTCTACACTTGTAGTTCAACTCGTGCAATGATATCGTGACGTGCGCGAGCGTTTTTTTCCATGACTAAAGTAAATTAACTAAAATTTTCAAAAAATTAACACATAATAAAACAAAAAATATAAAACCATTCTTTTTTCTAGGAAATCTATTTAATTCCTGATACCAAGCCGCTACTAAAAAACATAGTGATTAAAATGCCACCCTGTCTGTATACATGACGTTTGCAAATTATCGTTTTCAATCGCATTTCTAAGGGCGCTCCTATTAAAACATGTTAAGTTAAGTTTAAGTATTTTACACAACGCACTCGTCTTTAACACGGGGAAAGTGCAGTAACGAATTCTCATGAATGCGTTAAGTAAAATGCACTCGAAAACAAGTGACTCACTAGTCTGTGAACCATTTGATTTCGCAAAAAATGGACACCAATAATCTAGTCTACAACTAGGTTAGCGCCAATACTAGTACCAAACAATTAGTATTCAATGAACTTCTATTTTGCTTTGGTCACAGTTTATTACACTAAATATTTGAATTAAAAGTATCACCTCTTGAAACAATCAAATTAGAAGTATGTGGAATACTAGTTAGTCTGTGAATTTTACATTATTAACTTTGAAGTAAAAAATCTATTGGTGTTAACTATACTAATGTACCTGTGTTTATTTTATGATTTTAATGAATTAATTAACCGTTGACTATGCATTTCGATGTTCTTATTTAGTGTATGATGAATAATTTTGTGTACTGAATCGCAATAATTTAATAAAAATGATTCGTTAAAAATCTCTTTTTTTTCGAGTGTAAACAATATGTTTTGTTTAAAATATAAAATAATATGTGTGTCGGAAAACAAGATTTATAGGCATGGCTCAGCATAAGGTTTATCTACCTACACTTAATTGAGCACACATATATGGCAGCTAGGTGTTTTTACCAATACAATAATGGTTTTCAAACAAAGACTGAATTTCAGTTACATTTTAAATTTATTGTTTATGATTAAGTTTCATTGACTAGTAAAAAACCTCGATAACTCCGTCATTTTGCAAAGAATGCACAATAACACATCTAAAATTAACTGAACGTATGTCCAATAGTTAAATGTACGTTAAATATCTCTGCGGAATTATTATGTTCTAAATTTGCAACCGGCCAACGTTCAACCCCTTTTGCTTTTTAGCGTTATCAAAAATATGGTAGAAATGGCAGGACGTTCCAGATGAAAATGACATGCCTCACCGCGAATGTACAGACACTACTATTCCTGAGTAGCAAGATAGAAAGAACTCACATGTGTCAATATCTACCTGGGGTGGCATTCTGTATTTGCACATCGAGTGAATTAGAAGTGAGATTGTATTCAGGGGTTTTGTAAAACTGAATATGTGATCGTATGAGTGACAATAACTAAGTCAAATAACATCAATATTAAAGTTTCTATACAAATGAGGGGAGAACACCAATTCAAGGTAAAGCCAATAGACGATTAAAGTTTGCGTTTTGCGAGGGAGATGAGATTTGGCGTCAGCCAGAATTGTATAGCTAGTGCTTAGCGAGCTTTTATATTCAACTTTATCGCAGCGCAAAGAGTTGAATCGTTAGCCTTTTGCATATTTAAATAACACTAAATTATATTGTTATGTTCCCTGTTGGAAGATGCCAAGTGGCGAAAGCACCAGGTCGGTGTTGGTGCTGGCGATGATGGCTCGCATGAGCATCATCTCGTCGGGCGTGAACTGCCAGCCACTCAGCTGCCCGAGGCTCTGCAGGTTGGGACACGTCTCCATCAGCAGTTCCACGGTGTTCAAGCTTAGCCGAGGAGCGTTCGGGAACCAAATGCCTTCAAGATGCTCAAACTTGTAACGGCGTAGCATCCTGGAACATGTGAAACCAACTTATGGACTTATCTTCCGTATAAGATCTATCTCTTTCTAAATAGGTTTAAATGAATGGGTATCGATAACGATTTCATATCAATCAGGAAATTTTTGGTTATGCTAAACCTACTTTCAACCCCACCTTCTAACGAACACTGTTAAGTGTTTAGATAATAATGCATTATCCCTAATGCTAAAATATAAAATAACCTACTGTTAAGTGTTTCCACAGCAGTATAACTTGGGCCTCTTAAGAAGAGAGTGAACAGCCATTTGTTAGGCCGGCATGTACCAAGTTAGACCGCATCATAACCTAAGATTTGGTGAGATTGTGGTCAAATGCGCCTACTTTAATCATAAAAAAAACGGTGGAACAGTGTTCAATAATCGCATTGTTCATTGTCTTGACGTATTGCAGCACAATACTGTTTAAACATTAATTAAATTCATAAATACATGAAATAATTGGATTAGTCAAATGAATATTTTGATCCGTGTCAGTACTAAAATCTTTGGCATAGTTACAAGTTTTAAAGAAATAAATTAATTAACAGAAGTTGTATACTAAACGCTTACCGAGACATATCATTGTCATCCAGCTTGATTTCATCTCCGATTATCAGCTTTTTTAGTTTAGGGCTGCCTGTCATTAGATATTTCAGACACGACGACGATAAATTGCCGTGAATGATTTCAATATGCTCCAATTTATTGAATGGAATCTCTTCCTCGTGTGTCGAAGTTTGTATCTGGTAGAACTCTAAGCTTTCCAGGTTTCGGCAGGTCTCTGCTATCCTAGTGAAGTTGAATGAACCCAGCGATCCAGATAACATCAACGTCACTATTCTGTGACCTATTTTATCCAACAACTGATGAAGTTCATGACATTGGAATTTGTTTAGTTTTATTTTGTTAATATGTACTAAATCTTTAACTAGCGCGAGAACGCCCTGATCAGGCTCCTCTAAATATATCGTTTCCAGCATAGGACACAGGGCTAATATCGCTTTCATAGTTCTCATGTTTGTGTTCACATCGTGAAGGTATTGCAATTTAGTCTGGAAGTTGGGAGGGCAATCCGTGTTGTAGATGTGGTAGATCGACTTGCCGACGAAGGAGTAGCTGCCGAGGTTCGTGAGGTTGGGTAACCGCCTTATGAACAAAGCAACATCTGTGTGGTCTATGTTCTCCTCGCCATACATTCCAATGTTAACGACTGTCAAACTTTGAGTTAGTTGCGGGTTTCCTTTCAGCATAGCATCTATGCCAATTTCTGTGATATCCGTCTCGCCTGATACATCGAGCAGCTTCAGTACCTTGTTGTGTTCACCAATAAACTTTAAAACTTCGTCGTTAGCAATGTAAGGTATATTTAGCACCGTTAAATTAGTCAGATTTTTTAGTAAGTGGTACATTAGCGTCAGGTGTTCCTCTTTAACCCACACGCCTTTCAAATTGAGAGCTGTCAAATGGTGTCCTTGCTCGATAAGTAGCTCAAGGATTTTTCTGTAATACGGGCACGGGAACATTCCAGTGGCGAGGCTCTTGACGTTTTCTTTGAGCAGCAATCGCATCGCGTAGAATCTGACCGATGGTTCAAGGTACTCTGAAGTGAGAATTAAGTTAATGAGATCCTGGAAAATGTCGTTCGTCGCGCCCATACTCTCGTAGTAGGACGAGACCATCGCGAAGGATAACGCCGCATCTTCTTCCGAGCTCACTCGCGAGAGGGCATGTATTAGTTGTCTCGCTACCAAAGATAGAGTTATCTCTTGGAGGGGCGGCACTGGACACTTGGGCGACATTTTCACAGCACTATTCTGATATTAGCTAAGCAACTACTGGTAAATATCACTGAAACTACTTTTGCGCTAAGTTTGCTATACAAAATTGAGCATGGCGACCCCCGACGTGGCCGAGTTTTGGGAAGAGAAAGAAACGAAAAATTCGTGTAGCTATTTACCGCGCGCATGCGCACCGCTGGCTGGCACGCCGCCAGCGCAGTTTATAATCAAACTCACAAACTCGAACGCACTATGTATTTATAGAACTTTTATAAAAGGTATTTACCGCTCATCCTACTCCAATTCTTAATACAATCTCATCTAGGTTAAAAATAACCACCGTTTCTTTGTCTTTTGTGAAAATAATGTGTTAATTATTGGCGTATGTTATTTTGATCCGGTTAAATGTATTTATAGAATAGTAAAAATAAATCAGTCCAATCAGTTTCAATCGTTTATTCTAAATCCGGAGTGTAGATCTAGTTAAAACAATGTAAATAATTAAAATTATTATGACTATATGAACAATGAGCTTATACTTAACAACCCTTACAATAAATTCATATTTATCTATTCAACCAAGTATTCTCACGTACATACATACAATAATTTATTTCTTTAAAGGTTTTTATATATTACAACTAGCTTGAAAAAAAAGGAAAATACGATCAGTACAAGTTTAACACTAATGTTAACTAAAAAATAAAGATTTATTTAACATTACGTTCTACTGTCTGTTGCCAGCAGTTGTCATCATAAAATATCCATACTTTGTTATAAATCAATTGGATTTACTTGTTATTTTGCTAAGCTGACATTTCATAACTATTCAATGCTGAAAAACACTGTCCTTGATAGAAGGCACTGCTCAAGTGCTCACACTCAACTTGTGATTTGAAAGATAATTTTCACAGTCTTACCTTGAATATTAACGTCAAGATCTATAGTTTGGTGATTGAGCTCGACATAAAACACACAAATCTGCAGATAACGGCAAAGTTAGCTAGTCTAACTGACCAGGAGGTGATTTGCATTGTTATTGCAAAATATTAAAACAAAACGCAACTTCAACTACACTTTGTACACTGTGCCGGAGCAGTTTATTAACGCATATGATCAAATAATCCATTGTCTTTTTCAATATGGCGACCATTTGTCAATTTGTGCCTACAAAACCAAAAACAGGTAAATACCAGTTCACGTTGGAACGGGTAGAGTCTTCGCGACTAGCAGCAGTATTTGCTCCACGCTGAAGCACCAGTTGGCGATCTCCTTGGAGACCTTGCACCAGTACTCGCCGTGGTGCGGCTCGGCGGCCTTGCAGCGGGACTTCACGTCCTCTTGCTGAGCCTCGTTGCCGTGGAGCAGCTCGAACTTGTAGAAGAAAGCCCACGCGTCCCCGAGGTCTGGGTCGATTTTTACCTGGGACGAAGAGTTTGGGTTAACACTAGACCATCGCGCGATTACACGATGCCAACCAACGCGTGATGGCATAATCTGTGTATCCTAATAGAACGCGAATACGCGATCATGGTCTCATCGCGCAAACTTAAGTTAGGACGCGAATAAGTTCGGGCGAATAGATTTTTAAACATTTTGGTCGCGCGAATACATCACGTGATCGCCTATTAGGACAACTATCCCAAATCAATGTGTTTGATCGTCGATATGTACGATGATCGCATCGTACATTCGCGCGATGGTCGCGTTGTATTAGGACAACGCTTTAAGGTTTGGTTTTGAAAATGACTGAGTCGGAAGCTAAGAAGTTACTAAGTAACAAGAGGCAGTTCTTTGAGAACTACCCAATTTTAACACTATCTATTCGCCGTGGGTTTGCGGATCATTTCTCAAAAATTCGAAACGCACTTCAAAAGGAATAAGATTGACAACACTCCACGGAACGCAATAGACTAGGTATCTAGTCTATTGCGTTCCGTGTTGTTACTATATCTATCTTTCGTTCTGTGGCATGAAATCCTAAAGAACGCAATTAGTTTTTTATTCTCAAAAGCAGATGTTATCTGACAGGTGGTATCTATTTAAGGATTATAAGTTTCCTTAGTTAGCGAGATTTGCCCTATTTGGCTACAGTCCATCCAAAACAGAGTGTCTATAACATCGAAAAATAAGCATGTGACAACATATTTATAAATGTAGTGAAATGCTGTTTATTTATGCGCTGTGAAAGCTCCAACTCATTAAAGCTACTGATACTATATACTGAGTGCGAGTAGTTTTATATTACGCAAATACAATATCAAAGAGGATAAACTTTGTATGAACTATGGAAGTTGTTATTTTACTAGTGGCAAACTGATTTCTAGATGTGTAGGGTTAATCCCCTGGAAGCGCAATATATGTCAGTTCTGATATTATGCTTTAAACTTGCCTATTTTATTATCTAATTGATTTGTTATAAAAAATGTGAGTATGTATCATGCCAAAAAATTGTTTCGAACTACAGTGGGTCAAAAAACATGTCCACCGCTGATTCCTTTTACGTTGCGTCGTCGCACGAAATGTCACAGAAACCGAGCAACGCAGCGCAACGTACTGCGGCCTCACTTTTATATGTTATATTATCGAACACTGTAATCTCTATCACCTATTTTTGTGACAATACTACAGTTTTAGTTAATGTCCGAACGGGCCCCGAGCTATACAAAAATGTATCTTGTACAGGGCGTTTTTTTTTTCTGCTCGATGTTAAAGTCATAATTATCTTGACACGTGTCACCAGGACACTTAAAATGTGGAACGAACTCCCTGCCGAGGTTTTCCCGATGAGCTATAAAAGGTTCTTGCAGGGTCGGCAACGCACGAGTAAAGCCCCTGGTGTTGCACGTGTCCATAGGCTGCGGTAGCTGCTCACCATCAGGCAGCCTGCATGCTTGTTTGCCACCGTCGTAGTATAAAAAAAAATGTGTGCTGTAAATAGTGTGTTAATATTATAATGTACTGACCGTCCGGTTGAACCACTCGCGGCACTTGTTCAGCTTGCGCTCGCTCCAGAACAGCTGCGACACAGCCAGGAGGACGTGCGCGTCATGTTCACACTTCTTGAGCGCGTCCACCTGTGGGATATAATGAAGTGAAGTGAAGTTTAGTAAGATTTTTTTTTTTTAAATATGGTTTTTTCGTGTGTTTCTAAGAATATTTTAGTTCAGCCTAAACTGTTTAAAGTCTTTTGGCGTGTACGGTGCTAAAACGTAAAAAAGTAATACTGTTAAGTATTACTTTTATTTTTAGTTTTTTTTAATGATGCAATGCAATGGTTGCTACCGTACGCGGTGCTGTGGTCGCGCTACCGCACTGTAGACATGGGTCCACGACGTTATGATTTGCGGTTAACTGGTAGAGAACGCCTCTAGGCATTAAGTCCGCCATATGCCCTTTTTATATTTGTGCAGCGAAAAATAAAGAAATAAAAAAAATACTTCATTGGATTCATCTTAGGTAAAAACATGTTAGTAAAAAAACATGTTAGTTTATGATTTCTTACGCTTTTGCTCTTCCGCTGCGGGCGTGATTCCATGAAGATGGCCTCGGCCCACAGCCGGCCCGCCGCGGGGACCTCCTGCAACGCCTTCGCCATCACCGCGTGCCCGATCTCAGCGGCGCCGTTGCGACGCTCCAGGCGCACGCTTTCTAACCTACGGGACACAAAACTACATCAGAAGGTACTCACTCACCGGAACAGTTGAAATTTTAGTTAGAAAATGTTATTATTCTCTTCAAGAATTTTTTGATGACAAGAAATTAATTTAAGTTAGTTTTAGTGGCTTGAAAGTTATGTTTTGTGCAGTTTGTTTGTTTATGTTTGATGTTACAGGTTGTTTTAAAAACCCTCAAATATTTTAATAATTTAAGTTAGCAACTTTTTTTTAATTTTTATATTGTGTAACCTTGATTTTATTTTAATTGGTTTATGGTAATGTTCAGATTTTATTTATTTTGTTTCAACTTTAATATTGTACGCCTAGAAGGCAGGTTTTTGTGAACTGTTTTTGTATTTTACCACCGTACATATACACCAATAACCGACAATAAATGATTATGATTATGATTAACATTCGCGTGTAATATAGCGATACAGATTCGAGCAGTACATCAGTCAGCCAGGGAGTAATGTCCCGCTCAAAGTCGAATCTATAATGTACATTACACGCAAATGGTCGTCAGTCAGGGAGGTAGTATTGTAATGTAACGCTCAAACCAAATGAGATGGGGTGAGGGAGCACCTTTAGGAAAACAAAGCTTCGGAGCGTGGTAAAAATATTCGCGGGTATTGATGGTAGAGGGAGCCCACAAAACTATGTGGTTAAATATTGAGCGCCATTATGATCTTGTGGATTTTGAAGAATAAACGGTACAAATAAAAAAGTTTCACTTCTTAGTCCAGGGATGTCCAGGATAAACAAAATACGTAGTCCATACCATAATTCCGCATTCTTGGGATTCCTAAGTCTGGCTTTCTCGAGGACGGATCTCGCTTTCGTGACGTGCTTCAATTTCTCTTCTAATCTCGATAAGAGTATCCACATCGGCACACTGGTAGCGCATTTTTTCAGCTAAACAAATGAACAATAGCATTGATTGATAAGTTATTTAGTAATACAACGTTTTTAAAAATATAAATATGTTTCCAAAAAAAACATCGTTCTTGCTTTCAGGCAGGATTCAAACCTGCGGCTTCCACAAAGCGGCAACTGCTATAACCGCGAAGCTATATTTTTTCCTGGTATTTCTATATTTAATAATAGATAAAACATTCCTACGCTGGTAGTATTTTTAAACAAATAGGCACTTATTAATTATAGTGGTATGATGTTGTTACTTTTTTTGTTGTCCGCTTTAAAAACTACAGGATGCAATAGCGTAATAGTTAGGACAATAAGAAAACGTGGACAGTAAGAAATTATTTTATCAACATAGCAAAATAAACCTTACCCCCTGAGAATAGGTGTTATGTGCGTCATCATCCTTGCCCATCTGCTCCTCGATTTGTCCTTTCATCATGTGCAACTTGGCGTAGTCACTGAATACTTTGATGGCTTCTTCTAGAAGATTCAGAGCAACGTCCAGATTGTTCAACGCCCATTCTAGTTTTGCGGATTTTATCATTACCTGTTAAAACATAATTTTAATCAATATTTATTTGTTTTATTGTCGAGCAACGAAAAATTTCAATCAATAATCAAGATTAATTGAAATTTTTCGTTGCTCGACAAATCCACTTGCAAATAGAGTATCAAATTTTGAATGAATAGAACATTTTTTAATATTCAGTTAAAACAGTTAAAACGAATATTGAAGAAGTCACAAATTAAAAGCACTAATATAAAAAAGCAACTATCAAATAAGATAAAAATGAAATGAAAGCACATTTTCCGAAATACATACATTTTTTTAAAAAAACCTGTGCCGATAGGATAGGCATACAGCACAAAATAAAAATTAAAAATGATAATAGTTTACCCTCGGCGTGGGAGCAGAAGCGCGCGCTTTCGCCAGCAGCCGTCTCGCTCTATCATACTCCTTGTTCTCGCTCTCCAGCTTGACGGCGGCGAGCCAGATCTCCTCCGAGTTGGGGTTGGCCTGGAAGGCCAGCGAGAGGATGCCTCGGGCGGCCGGGACGTCACCTAATAAAACCACAAACGTACTTTACTTTATGTTACTTCAAGTACAGACTTGACAAAATATCATGTATAGATAGGAAAATGGTAAAAAAACGTGTCAAGTTTTTTTTTTGGTATTTTTTCACAGTCCTGCTTATCAAATAAATAAATTTTGACAGCTCACAGTGTCATTGGAAATTGTACATCAATCTAATAGAAATACGATTCATGAGCTGGCTTGACACTGAGCCTGGCAGAACATTTGAACCTTTTTAGCATTGCTTCTAGTTCAATTTCTGATGACACTGGCAGGTGTCAAAATGTATTTCTTAGATCAGCTGGACTATAGATACATTTTGATTTCTAAATAATAGAAATATAATTAATATCAACCAATTAACTGTGTCGATTTTACTATAACGGACATATTCTTCCTCTGACTTAAAATTGTTTTCAAACCTTCCAGCCAAATTTTTCGAGGCATGATTGTTTTCAGTATTTTTTTGTCACAGCGCAAATTTACTGGTGCGCTATTTGGAAGTCAAAACATTGTTATAGCTTGTTACTATTATTTAGGACATCCTGTATAACAACTAGAAGTTTTGTCCTTCTAATTAATCCTAATAATTGTTTACCTGCAACAGGAGGGAACTTGAGGAACTTTTTTATTTGTCATATGCTTAACTGACGTCTATTAACTTATAGTACAAGTTTATCTCAGTTTAAATCTAGTCCGGCCTGGAACCAACGCGGTTTGACTCACCAGCAAGCCACTTGGACTTGGCGCCCATGAGCCACAGCACCTCCGACTTGGGGCAGTGAGCCACGGCGCGCTGCAGCAGCGCCTCCAGGCTGGCTCGGGTCCCGCGCTGCTTCTCCAGGTAGGCGGCGCGGAGCCAGATAGACTTCTTGGAAGGAAACACTGAGAGGGCGTAGCCGTAGACGTAGTTTAAATCTAGTCCGGCCTGGAACCAACGTGTTGACTCACCAGCAAGCCACTTAGACTTGGCGCCCATGAGCCACAGCACCTCTGACTTGGGGCAGTGAGCCACGGCGCGCTGCAGCAGCGCCTCCAGGCTGGCTCGGGTCCCGCGCTGCTTCTCCAGGTAGGCGGCGCGGAGCCAGATGGACTTCTTGGAAGGGAACACTGAGAGGGCGTAGCCGTAGACGTAGTTTAAATCTAGTCCGGCCTGGAACCAACGTGTTTTGACTCACCAGCAAGCCACTTGGACTTGGCGCCCATGAGCCACAGCACCTCCGACTTGGGGCAGTGAGCCACGGCGCGCTGCAGCAGCGCCTCCAGGCTGGCTCGGGTCCCGCGCTGCTTCTCCAGGTAGGCGGCGCGGAGCCAGATGGACTTCTTGGAAGGGAACACTGAGAGGGCGTAGCCGTAGACGTAGTTTAAATCTAGTCCGGCCTGGAACCAACGTGTTTTGACTCACCAGCAAGCCACTTGGACTTGGCGCCCATGAGCCACAGCACCTCCGACTTGGGGCAGTGAGCCACGGCGCGCTGCAGCAGCGCCTCCAGGCTGGCTCGGGTCCCGCGCTGCTTCTCCAGGTAGGCGGCGCGGAGCCAGATGGACTTCTTGGAAGGGAACACTGAGAGGGCGTAGCCGTAGACGGCGCGGGCGCATTCGTAGGCGCCTTCGTTTGCGCACTGGGGGAAAAAAACGTATTTTTCTAACATTTTATGGCGACTTAAAAGCGATTTCATCCAGACAACCTTCCGATAGAGGAGTCTATCGTAAGGTTGTCTGGATGGAATCGCTTTTAGCGATAACGCTGCCTTAACTGTACGTGCTGAATCGGTGAATATTGTTTTCTTTGATAGTTAGACTAACACAACGGTAACAGTTTTTTTTTCTATATCACTAAATTTTATGGATTTTTTGTTGACCGTTTTAAATAAATAAAACGAAATTATAATCGATTCATTCGTTCGGGAGCTACGAAGGCACAGACAGACAGATATATTCACTTAACTGTTGATTAACTTAACACCCTAGTTGGAATAATATAGAAAGACTTACCGCTTCAGCATCTTCCATCCATGTGTGTTTCTGATCTTCTGGCTCTATGCCATGACCAATAACTGCACGAATAATCGCCTGGAAAAACAAAAAGCTACTATAAAGTTATATGTTGCAGAAAACCCGGTTTATTTAGTGTTTATATACAAAAAGCTACTTTAGTAAAAAAAAAAAAATAGATGAATCATCAGATAAACAATAAATGTATTGAGAGCGTCGTGGCTCCGTGGTCAAACACTGGCTCGGAACCCAATTCTGGCCAGAACAGCTGCTTTTTGTTCGTTGTACAACTTGCGGCTAACTCTCGGGTGATGGAAAACATCAATGAAAAACCCAAGTTACCCGGATAACGGCTCCGCCTTTACAAAGTTGGGTTCAGATTCACTGGGCGATATGTGAGCTTCTGAATCTTCCGTTCCCTATGAAGGCAACAATCAGTGCAGCTTTGACTACCTAGCTCGGGAAATAATAGTGAGCGTTGAATATACTGAGGTTAGATAAAAATGAAAGAATAATGTGTACCTGACAAGTATGAACAGCTCCCGACTTTTCAGCCTCCATAGCCTCTTTGAACCAGTGTTCTCTGTTGATTTCTACTCCGTTTGCGCTCAGAGACGTGATTGCTCTGTCTATAATCTTCTCGACCATGTGTGTGTTACCTAAGGAAAAATACCGAATTTATTATACACTTTTCATGGACCCTCAATGTAGTTTAATGTTATTTTAAGAGAAAAACTTGGTAATACTGTTTGCCTGTATTATTTCTATTTAGAATTAGAACCAACCAAATCTACCACTATAATAAATTTTGAAACTATTAACCAATTTCGCTTTGCCGTCAGGTAAGCAAAACTGACATTTAACATTCAATGTATTTTGTTGTGATAACTCTGTGTGTGGATTCTTAAATATAAATACGAAAGGCAATTCTTTCAAGTTGGAGTAGCCAAACTATGAGGAATTCTCATGAAAAAATCTCCAAAATTCAACTTACCATGAGCTTCTTCTAACTTAGCAGCAGTGACCCAAATCTGTCTATCCGTAGGAATATTCTCTCTCGCTTTATTGAGCACCTTCCTCGCGTTATCATATGTCTCGAGCCGAGCCAGGGCGAGCCACAGCTCCACACTGGTGGGGCAGCACTCCACGGCGCGGGACAGCAGGATCCTGGCGTCTTCAGGGTTCTCCAGCTCCACGGCAGCCTTCCACAGGCGCACTGAGTTGGGGATGTGCTCGAGGGCTTTGCGGAATACGCGCCGCTTGGCCTGGGAAGCAAGGAAATAATAAGTAATTGTTATTTACCATTGAGAATATCGTATTTTTATGTCTTAAGATTGAAATACCGTGTAAATCCGACTAGCTTACTGTTGGTAACGGTAAGTTTGAATCATATCAATATCGACCCCTGATTGACCGACCTATAGTCCGTTCGCGTTAAGGATGCAGGAATTTCATACTTGTACTTCGATCTAGCATGCCCCCTTACAAATCAAATTGTTCCAAATTAGAAAGTCAAGTCCACAGTGACCAGTTGAACGCATACTTTCGAACGCAAAGGTTGTGGATTTGAGTTTTTTTGAGTGCAACAGAATTAAATTTAAAATCACTTCCTTCTTAACGTGAACGGACTATAGTTGCCATAGTTGTCAAGTGCGGCAAATAAGTTTAAATAACGGACAGTTACGCAAGAATTTGACAGGTATTTGTACTCATTTTTATGTAAATAAAAAAAAAACAAAAATCCACTGCTCAATATCTATGTTACTATTAGGTTGTGAGCCCGATAACGCTGCGATATGAAATGTCAAAATATCCGTGTGACCCCTCAACCTACCTTGGTCTCCTGCTCCAGGTCGGCAGCCTTCACCCATATCCGCACGCTGTGTGGTAGGTTCCTGGCGGCGTGCGCGATCACCGCGCGGGCTGTGTCCGGGGGCTGCAGGCGAGCGGCTTCCAACCATAGTTCCTCACTACTAGGGTTCACTTCGCAACCTTTCATTATTAGGTTACGAGCCGATTGGACCTTACCTGGAAATTTATAAAGTCGTAACAAACTTATTCACATTGTCTATTACAAAAAATGTGGTCTATCCTTTTATGATTGGAAACTGAGTCTCCACTGTATTACAGAACAAATATCTTAAGTTATTTCGAGTGTGAGGGAAATTAACAATTGGGCAATTTTATAACCTCTACTTAGGCAATACTCTGTTATTTGAAAAACGAAATACTCTGACAAGTGAATTTAAATTAGAGTTCAAAATGAATCTACAGAATCAATCACGTGTTCTGTCACTCGAAAATTAAGAATGAAAGAGACTAACAGTATCAGTAAACACTTTGGTTTCAAAGTTATGACACCGTTATTGGCTGACCGGTGGGTGAGATTTTAAGCAGTAAAGAAATGTTGATAAACAAATTGTCTTTTTTGCTGCTTTTTTCCTGTATTTGATAATTTACAGAAAGTTGTACCTGTAACTTCTTCCAATCTTGCACTAGCAATCCAAGCCGGCGGATGATTAGGATTGGTCTCCCTGACAGACTTGAGCAGCAACCTGGCTTTCTTGATGTCATTGATGTCCCCTCCATAGGTAGGGATCATAGATTGTAGGTCTGTCAAGTAACCTTTCGGATCAACAACTGTTTGACCAGTGACAGAATCTGATACTTGTGATAATTTCACTGTCATCAATGTGTTTCTTGCTTGACCAATCTTTCGCAGATCCAGATCACCTAAGAAAAAAGAATGTTCTTTAGTCACTAGTAACATTTAGCGGCCTCAGACACGGGCCACAAAACGCCGCTACCCGCTTTTTAATACATTTTACATGGACTAGCCACACACGGTGAAGCCGGAAGGTGCCGGAAGCCACCACACCTACAAACCATAGGAATATGACAGGTGGCGTTACAAATCGGTTCTTAGTAACAGAACATTTTGGTTTATAAAATAGATTTTCACACATTAATGTTGCATTTAAATTAGTTTTAAAACTGTTACACTAATAGAGAAGTAATAATTATATATGAAATAATAGATAGTATTTCAAGTATAATTCTGTTTACCTGAAGGAGTCAGCATTCCAGGAGTCATGACACCAGGCATCATTGATGCTAAGCCTGATCCAGGGTCAATGGATGATGAGGACTCTCCTCCAAGATTCCGTGACAGAACGCTATCAGGCAGTGGAGTGAACTTCTCAGCTCGAGGATTCCTCTGTTTTCTGTTTCGTGCATCACCTACTTCAGGAATAGCAGCCCACTCATCTTCAGACACTTGTTTTAGTTCTCTTTTAAGGTCTGAAAATTGCTGCTGAATTTTTGGCCTGAAAAGTTATTCAATTTTGATTTATGAATTCTGAAATGCTACATTTTTAAATTAGCAATCCCATAATAAAATCATGCATGAAATAAACAGTTGTAGGAACATTATGCATTGTTGTATCACACATTACCTTTCCTGTCGGTATCTTTCCAAATCTTCCTTTAGCCGTTTCTCTCTGTACTCTTTCCTTTTTTCATCCATCCGTTTATCAATTGACTCATAAATGGCATCAGCTTCTGCATCATCTTTATCGTAGGGGTCCTAAAAATAAGAAATCATGTAAAACTTGCTTGATTGGATTTAAGTTTATTTAAGGATAATATTAAAACTTACAGAATTAATTCATTTGAATCCTTAATATGTATGTTGTACTTAAATATGTGTTTATCAGTAAAATAAACACATACATATTTAAGATTTGAACAAATTAAAATTTTTGAACTTATAAATTGTATGAATTTACGAAAATAATACCTTTGAGAACAGTGAACCACTGTATCCAGAAAACTCATCATAGTTGGAGTCATTCAAATCTTCATCATCATCTTCCTCTTCAGTTTTCTTTCGTTTAGCAGCAGGCGGTGCATGGCGATCATCCCTAGAAGTGAAATAATATAGGATGATTCATTTATATGAAAATTAGATGATGTATTACTGATGCTACTTTTAATTACCGTTGTACTTCATTAAACAATTCATTTGGTGTAAAACTAAGGTAGAGTTCCAAGTTAAAAACTAAAGAAAATATATTACCTTTACACAGTAAACACACAAGTAAGACATGAACTGAACATATTACCTCCATAAGAACTGGCAACAAGCACTAGTGTTATAAATTAGAATGTGTGTATTGAAGTGTTGTTTAATTTCCATACCAAATGTAGTACAAAAATATTATAATTTGGAAGAATACATAGGCTACCTTTAAAACGACTTGTCTGACAGAATACAATGTGTTTAACCCGTCCCACGTCCAGAGCTCTCGCGCCAATGTAGCCGTTAGTGTCTCATACAACGATTTTTGGAACTTCCGACGGCAGAAAAAACGCATTTCTACTTTATTGGTATAATTATATCTAATGATTTATATACCATTAAAAAGGCGAATAAATTGCCTAACGAATGGTAACTGAACAATGAATGTCACTGACCTGGGTCCTGAAATACAGCAGTTGATTTGCAAAATTTAGTTTTTTTTACCTCCATTTATTCACTTTGCACATGAATTACACAAAATGTATAACCTCTGCACTAATTACAAACACATTAGTGTAATCCCTAGTAATTTACCCGTCAATTTTATATAATCACTTTCTCGATAACACCATTATTATATATACAGTGTGTTTGGGAACCGGTGTCCGACCCGTTAAGGTGAAGTAATATGATCTATTTTATGAATAAATCCACCATAATTAAGCACTTTTGATTAATTTTTTTTTAATTTATTTCAGGTAAATTTTACCTGCGTTTCAAAGGGTCTCTGATGACAGGGTGATATTCAATTTGTCACAACTTCTAAACTATTTTACTTGGAACTTTGATTTTTGCTTCAGTGTTTAGGTGATGTCTTTGGGTATCCAAAAAGTTAAAAATAAATGTATGTTGACAGTTTAGTTTTTCTGAAAAAAAAATAAATGTAAAAAAAACTAACAAATTCTATCACAATTTTCAAGTTCAAACATTTTTTTGAGGTATTTTAAGGGAGTTATGAAAAAATGCTTTTTTGTCAGCTTATTGCCTACTTTTGTAGCTGTCCAACGATACCACTTTTGTGACTGTAGGACCTCTAAATCGGCAGATATTGCAAACTAAAATAACCCACCCGTACTCCCGAGAAAAAAAAATTAAAATGGCGACCATTTTAAAACAACTGGGGCAAAGTGCTTAATTATGGTGGATTTATTCATAAAATAGATCATATTACTTCACCTTAACGGGTCGGACACCGGTTCCCAAACACACTGTATATAACGACACTTTGTTTTCAGTCACTTTTGTTTAGTAATGGCGGACTCATCTTTACTGCGCAGACGATTTGCGCAGATTTTTTTTTTTCACCAGAAATACCGAGTTTTTATTGGATAAAAAATCAATTTCATAGAGAGGAATAGGTCTAGTATCATAAATATTTTTTCTGGCAACGCCAATCGTAAAACAGATTCGGGATAAAATACCACAGACAACGAATTCTCCTGTGAACTAAGGTCAGTTCACTGGACGCTATGCGCCACTCGTCGCTGTGAACTAAGGCCATTCACTGGACGCGAGACGGGTTAAGAACATTTTAAGGGTACTTTCATACACTTTTTTTTTTCACTGAGGAAATGCCCTACACATGATGGGTTATATCAGACTCTCCACTGGGTAGGCTAACCCAGTGGCCTACAGACTAAAAACTCAGCGACTTCCTCTCATCATCCTTTCCCTTACTTTCGTACCCTACTATTTTGTATAGGAAACATTAAATTAAACATCCAATTATTTTCGAATAATGTATAAAATGGGTTTATTTGTTACTAATCAACACGAATACCTTACATGAATAACGACGGTATTGCAGATGAAAATTTGGTATAAACAAACAAACGAATACTTACGAGACATCGTTGGCATCACGAGCTGGACCAATATCAGACCGTGTGGTGAAACCTGTAGCTCTGAAATAAGAAAATGAACGCAATTATAACGAGGTATTAAGCGTGGTGCAACCACAGGGCGCAATTCTATGGTATGTAAAGAAACTCACCCTCGACCGACACCAGCCACATAACCTAAAGGCGCTGGGATGCCAAGAAAATGTTTTTTGTGTTTGTTAACAAACGCTTGTGGCGGCACCGACATTTTAAGTTGTGGTTCAGAAACAATATTCACATAAATTCAAGGGTTTTCAGTAAAATGTAGACTATTTTGGTAAAAAAATACACCAACAGCTATGACAGTTGGTTGACTATTGACGACAGTTGTTTTTTTAATGATGCATGACAGAAACTGGTCAGTGTTGCCATCTTAAAACTTATTATTCGAAAACCGATTTTTATCGAAAATTAGTATACTAGTCCTAACATAGCGCGTCATCTTACATTCCTAGCTTTACAATTTACGGTTTATTTTAGTTAAAAAAAGAAAAACCGTCAAACATCAAAATGTTGCTAAGCAACGGAGATGTTTGATTGAAAATCAGAAGAATGGAAAATTTTGTATTGTTTTTCAGTTCAAAAGTGTATTTACTGGAAAATATAGTAGATTAGCAACATGACTCAATGTGCATCGATGAACGTCCCAGATATGGCATCGAATGATAACAGTATGTCTACTAAAGAATTTTTGCTTAACGAGAAAACTTGCGAAGCCTACAAGGACAGTGATGAAGAGATAAAAATGATATTTACTGAAATCAACAAGTTGTCCGGTGGTACTAATACGGTATTAGAAGGGAATATGGATGATGTTGAGTTGATTTTAAAGAGAGCGGAGGACATTGCATTTGAAACTCAACATTTATTGAAGAGTAGTCCAGTGGCTGCAAGTGTGACTAACACTGGGAATTCCAATAGTATTGCGAGTTTGATACCACAGATAAAAGTAAGCAAGCCCAATGATTATGATAAAAACTCTGATGAAAACCAAGTTTCAGGAAGTAAGGTAAGAAACTAAATCTGAATTTTAAACTTATTCTGTCTAAGTCTGGTCTTGCTTAGCCTAAGTCTTGAACTGTGCAACTATCAACTAAAGTCTGAACTTATTTGTGCCATAAAATATCTTTACTTCAATCTTTCATTACAATCTAGGAGCTGTTATGATGATTATTAGGGCATAGTAAGTGTTCAGAGATTTTTGTTTCTGACGACCTCAACAAGCAGGCAATAATGTTTAATTCAATCAGGGTCTCAAAATAAAGGAACAGGATTACAAAATTTCACTTTATTTGCATACATTGTCATCACAAATAACTTAAAAACTACAATAAATTAATGGCATTTAATTATATCTTAAACTATTATTCCTTGTTGACTTGTGCTGCTAAGACCCTTAACCCTGCAAGACTTGACTTGGCCACTGGTTCTATGTAAGTTGTAGGCAAGACAAAGCCATATCGTCCAGTGTCTGGCAACTCAATAGTGTAGGCATACTTGGCACCCTGAGCCTTGGCCCAGTCGTCTGAGCCCCCTGCAGCTGGGTACAGAGTATTGCTTGAGGATCCTACTGTGTACTTGTGGCCACTGACGCTCTCAATGCTCTGAAAAAAGCACACATAATAGGCATGATGACTGTATTTTTTTTTTGTTTATTATCGAAAGACCTTACATTTATGTAAACAATCCTCAAAGAATCACTTCATCTGGATCAATACCACCAGAGATATCACAATTTGAAATGCACATTTTTGGACTTGCCCAAAAACGCTCCATACAAAAGTGACAGCGATAGTGACGTCACTGTCGCTTTTGTATGGAGCGTTTTTGGGCAAGTCCAAAAATGTGCATTTCAAATTGTGATATCTCTGGTGGTATTGATCCAGATGAAGTGATTCTTTGAGGATTGTTTACATAAATGTAAGGTCTTTCGATAATAAACAAAAAAAAAATACAGTCATCATGCCTATTGCATTAGTATTACATTGATTGACTGACAATAAATGAAAAGATCCACTGACAGTAAATGTATGCTTTAAACCTTAAAAACATCATATAACCAAATAATCATCATATCTCCAACAGTTGGCTAATTTAAGTTAAATCATCCCGCTGTAAAAATATTTCCCACTAATCTTGTCAGCTAACATCTATATGCTCAGTTATCTCAAAAACTGTATGTAGAGACCATCACCAATTATATTGTAGACAAAAATTAGTAAGTAGGTGGCTTAGTTACAGTTCACCCATGTTATATTTATGTTGATTAGAAAATATTAAAACTTACAGCAGCCATCTGTTTTCCAAGGAAATCCAGCTGGTTATGATCTGGTGGAACCACATTATCATAGCCCCAAGGATACAGTATGTACTGGCCATAGCTGTGGTATGTCAGGTAGGATGTGAAGTTGG
The DNA here is from genome assembly GCA_950022985.1 of Udea ferrugalis. NCBI lineage: Eukaryota > Metazoa > Arthropoda > Insecta > Lepidoptera > Crambidae > Udea > Udea ferrugalis. The sequence continues at coordinate 10,934,150 of OX465532.1, read as the reverse complement.
CTGCAGTGGTTTTGAAGAAGTTCTGTAAATAAAAGTAAATTTAAATATAGGTTCTCCTTTATCTGGTTATTAATATTGATCAAAAATCATGTTGGCTCTCCATATCGTCACCACAGCTGCTTAGCTAATTCTCAAGTTTGAAAATATGATACATATTTCCATTGATAAGATTGTTTAATAGGTTGATTAACACAATAATAGTTAATTGATTGTCTCTCAAGAATTTATTTAATAAGAATAATCAATTAGCACTTACGGAAATAGCCTTAGACTCTGGCTCGGAAAATGCCCGTGATCCGCGATATATCTCGCTGCATGGGTTGTTTGAAGTACCTTTTCCTCCCCATCTGTATCTGTAATTTCAAATGGTGATTTTTAGTAATGTAATTTACCACCATAATTCCTTTACCATGCTTAAGGTCCAATTCTCGCGTGTCAGAAATAATATCACATTCGGTGGAAAAATGCCACTAGGACTATCAAAATCTCTACTGAATACAAGATTTATTTTTCGAGAATCAGACATATTTATGGATATGATCGGTGGAATTGTAAGCAGGTTCATGAGATTCCTTGCTGAACATAGAATCTTCAATGTCCCTCATCACCGATTTCAAGAGTAGCCAGTTTTGTAGGTTCACATAATACCTTAGCACAAGTAGCTAAAATCTAAACGCAGGGAACAAACTGTATTTTCTTACCCAAAGTTCCTATTAAGATCAACTCCAGAGCATGCTCGACCTGCTTTCCTGTTCTTGCGCCAGAGTCGGTCGCCCATGAACGTGTACTCGTAACCGTCAGGATTCACAACTGGTAGGAAATACCTAGAGGAAAGGTAAAAAGAGTTAAAAACGGGGTAAGCAAAGTCCCTCACCCAAAGTTCCTATTGAGATCAGTGCCCCAACAGAGAAAGCCGCGCCTCCTGTTTTTGCGCCAAAGGCGGTCACCGAAAAAGGTATATTCGTATCCGTCAGGATTCAAAACTGGAACAAAGTACCTAAAGAAAGGCATTAAAATTTAAATTGAAACAGAATTGTCAGTACATTGAAAAAATAGTGTAAGTAGGTTTTTGCCAATAGTCTGAGAGCATTCTTCATTCATGTAGTCGAGTCAATTGTGAATTCCGAAGGTTCTGGATTTAATCCACAGGCGAGCTCTACATTTTGAAAAGAAGCAAATAAGAGTTATTCAATGTAACAATGTCTTTAATGATGCAGTCCTTCATATGTAATACTATCTTAACTGACCACATTATCATTTTAATGGAACGTGACGTTTTCTTTGAGATTTCCGGTAGCACAGTGCTACTTTAGTCAACGTACCAGTCAATATTCTTGATGTCATCCGATTCCACGTCGAAATTCTCGGCGAATTGATTGATGAAGAACGTGACAGTCGCGGGGCTGATCCACTCGCGCGCATGAATGCCCCCGTCGATGAACACTGCCTTGTTCGTCGATTTGCCGTTCGAAATCCGAAGTAACTGTATTCAAATAAGTTCAAGTTTTTATTCAGTTTAGTCAGCCAGAGAGATTGCTCTGTATTTTTCATTACGACTTTTTCCACATATTTTTTTGTCTTCCATCATTTTTATTGTTCGCCCCTGGTTGGAGGTTGACGACGCAATATTTATTATTAAATTTAAATAGCAAAGGAAATAAATAAATTTCTGTTTCTATTCCATTTGCTTGACTTCGAACTGAAACCTGACTGATTCTTAGTTACAGTCATGGATAGTGATGGTTACCTTGAGGTCGCGTCCTTCGTGCGATTTTCCAATGGATTGAACACTGACGATTGCAGGATAAGTCTTAGCCAGATAGTCCATGAAACCGTGAATGTCTTCCACCCTGTGGTATTGCTTCCAGTTCATTCGATGGCCTGCAAGTTAACGTCATTTATTTTCAATAGCGGTCTGCCCTGCCAAAATGTCATGATTGGTTACTTTCATCAAATCAAATGGGTCTCATTATCACAAACAGAAAACATAAATTAAACATTGCACTTAACAGTTAAATTTCTAACCCCTACATTCTGAAAAGCAACTCGAAGTTTACTGGCCGCGCAAGTATATGTTCATTTCTACTGGTTTGTCGCGGAAATCATCAGTTTGAATAGTGCTCAACTTTGAGTAACGTTTCGGAATTAAGAGGAATGTTCTAAGCAGACAAAGTTAAATCAGTATGAGGTTATCACAACAGAACAAAAAACCGTGTAATCAACGCCTCACATAGAATTACACACATAAGTATTAGCACAGGTGACAATGACATAGTTAGTGAGTCGTAAGTGAGTAGTCGTGCAGTCGGCTCTAACGAACCCCAATGCGCATACGGCCAATACTCCATGGGTACGTTGAGGGAATTGTAGCCCATGTAGGCGCCTATTATACCGAGACGAGAGGCCCTGTAACGCCAAAATTTGTAAGATCTAGCTGCAACAAAACGACCACCCTTGGAATATTGGTAAAGGAATTTGTACACGGTCGTCATGTGTTTCGTCGTTGGCAGAATTATAAAAAAACCATAAATGGATAAAGTTATTCTAAAATGATGCAAACGATAATGAACACTTTTAAAAAAAGCGTTATTAATTTTGAAATAGAAGCTTCATGTTTCTGTGAGATCAGGGATGAAAACTGCAGTAGGCGTTCAAAAAGGCAAATACTCTGTTATTTTAACTACTGCTATGTATTTGAGAACTACAAACCTCTTCTATCTTGAAGCTCTAGTTCATTTTCATCAAGTGGAGGGTTTTCCTCATCAATCATCTTTTGTAAATTTTCGATTATCACTTCATAATGTATCTTTTCTCTTTGTAGGATTTCTGTAACGTTCTTGACAGCATGCGGTTTCACTAAGACATCGATTGCCGTGCCGTTGCCTGCCCATGTTGAAATCACTGAAAGAAAATACAATGTAAAGAAGGTGTACATCTTTATTACTGTCGTTAAGTCATTAAGACTGTTAGAAGTACTTACTGTTTCTTCGCCGCAATGATCTAAGGAGTTGTCTTACTCCGCTTTTTTCCGTAGAGACTTTCCAAACTTGAGCACCAGTGTAATCAACTTTCACTATTTCTTCTTTCTTAAGATTCGCTGATTTAGGAACAAGAGCATCAGACTCTAATTCGCTTGGCGATTCTTCTTCAGCAGCTGCTTCTGCAGGTATCACTTCTATGGTTGGTTCCTTACTAGCCTCTTCCACTATAACGTTTTCTATGGCGTTTTGAGCATCATCTGGCTGCTTCACAGAAGTGTCTTTTGGTACTTCTGGTTCTTGAAATTCTTCTGGAATCGGATCAGACGGTTGTCTGACTGAGTTCCGTGGTGGCCATTCTGTAATATTTTGTAAATATAATATTTTATTTTTATAAGGATTACACATTATTAGTAACACGTTACAGAAATTTATAGATAGCTGTGTAAAGATAAGGTTTTTTATGCAATGAGATAATTTCGTTTTTGTTTCCTTCATAGGACTCATTAGAAACATCGTGCTGAATGTCAATGGCAAATTGTGCATTTCTAGGCTATTTTGCTATATTTGTGCTAAGCGTGATCTATTATCTGCTATTATTGAGTTTGCTCTAATACGCAATTAGATGTAGTCAAATTGCACACCGTAATCGCCCTTTGCGGTGATCAGGATGTGCCCACTGAATTGAATTTTAATGAGCTGACGGTATCATGGTTTCGCGTGATCCTTTTGTTTGAAACTGATTCATGTGTTAATAGGACTTAAAATTTGTTGTTTATTTACTTTAGTTAGATCCCTATTATGCTATGTTAATGATATTTTTTATATATTCTAGCAGATTTTTGTCATCCGACAGTCTTCAATTAATAAAGGCGGTGGTGAAGTTTGGGATAGATCGCTTTTTAGCGATAAAGCCGCCCAAGTTGTACATTTCAATGTTCATTTATTGATGAATGGGGCAAGTAGGTAGCCTATAAACTATTGTCGTTGTTAACGTGTGCAATAATGAATATTTACTAAAAATCTGAAAACGAACCCGCAACCGGGCGACTGCACTACGGTTTGCGAAAGATTCGGGTTCGATTCCCGCTTGATGCCAACATGACCAAATGTCTTTTTCTGGTTTTCAGATCTTTAGTAAAGATACTGCATGAAAATGCTAAAACAATAATGAACAAAGAATATTTATTTACTTCATGCACTATCTATAAAATACTAAAATGTTCTGATTATATTTTCAAAGCGAATCAAAGTGCAGGGCAGCTGATTGTATCGGTACAGTGACATTGATAATAGAAACATGTTTAAAATGCAAGTGCCGTAGGTATGACCTGACAGGCTTAATGACTTTCTCTGGCCATGCTTTGATTTCCATTCGGTGCTGGCCCGAACCGAATAATCGTCTTGTTTAACTTAGCATTGCGCAAATGCGCAAGTGAAAAATGTTAAATCGTTTGTTATCTAACGTAAATCATGCTTTGAAAAAATGCTAGAGCATTTACTTGTCCCAGAACATCGAGCATTCTCCCTTTTTTAGTCTACTCGAACCGCTCTTCGAATGCGGCTCTCGATGACACTCGATGTTTTGTTTTTGTTGTTGTTGTCTTTTGATAATTTTCAGGCTAACTGAGGTTACGCCCGTATTTTCCTATTCGTAAGAACGTTACACTACACCGAAACGCTAGGGAAAATGCTCACCTTTAGGAGCTGGGCTAAAATCACAGAACCCTAACTCTCAACTTCTTTTGGATACGCTGACGAGGAGAAATAAATAGCGTTCCTTATCTAAGGAAGTAACGTCCTTCCAAGGTGCTGTCGAATTCTTAAAGTTAAAGTATATTGCGAAGAACTTCTTATCAAGTATGACATAACATCCCTCTTTTTAAGAGATTTAATGAATTGTTACTCCTTGCTGAGGTGATGGTCGAGCTCATCCTGCCATCTCTTTCTATGCCTGTCGCGCTGTCGATTTCTGGGAACCCAATTGGTCGTATGGTTCGCCCAGACCTTCGCCTTCGGTCCACAAAGAGTGAAAAGTGTGAAGGGAAGGCCTGGACCCTACAGTGGGAGAGCATAGGCTCAAAATAATCCTACTAATATTATAAATGCAAAAAATTGTATGTGTGGTGTGCCGTGTCTTGCTCTTTCACATAAAAACTACTGAATGGATTTATGAAACTTCACAATAATGTTGCTTATACATCTGAATAACACATAGGCTATATTTTTTAGAGATATTGTTCAAAAAACTCCAAGGCCACGCGCACGAAGTCGCGGGCGGCCGATTCTACTCGCAGTCTTAATTTTCTTTTATTTTCAAACCCGACGTTACGCTTACAGCAGCCATGATCACGGGATGACAAAGTCCATCCAATTTAATCCATGTAATTGATCAGTTTCCGGGAGTGTCGATCGGCGATTACAATCACGTAAACTGAAGGCAACTTTACGCCCGGAATAGTGATGGAGTTTAGAACGAAGTTGAAACAACTTCCGCTCTTGTATTTAGTATGCAGATGACCTAGGAGGCAGTGATATTTTTCTTCTTTTTTGAATTTTTCTTATTTTTGTTCCTTTATTCAAAACAAAACTTTCTAATTTTAAGAGAAGGTTCATAATCACGGTTACAAAACGTTTTGCTAAAAATAGTTGGGAATATTCGACCCTTTTTGAACTTTGAGATTCGACATTCTAAAGCCTGGCTCTCGATAGTGATGTTCTGTTTGTCAACCTAATTTTGGTTACCTGTTTATTGAATTTTGTGTCTAGCTCGACTTTGACCTCCTAATTCATACGAACTAAAATGTTACAAATGGTTTTGGGTGAACTGCTTGCTTCAATCTCTACAAACTTTAGTAGGCTAATAATCTTTCCTGACCTAAATCAAAGATATTTCGGTTAGAGCAGTTTGCTAATAATTGAATAAAATACAAATTCAAATCGCCTGAGTTCTGCTACTTTGCAAACGCACTAACTGTAGACTCAACAGAATTGATTGAGAATTCGTCGTATGTTAATTTCAATAAGCACAATGCTTTTGGTTTAGTTAATAACTATGGGGCATTGCAGTAGTCGTAGATGGTAGCATTTTTCTTCATTACTTTAATTGACAAGCCTTTGAGCCATGGCTATTAAGCTTTAAATTTAAGTAATTGTTTGATAAAGATTCCAATGTTATCTCAGGAACACAAAGTTTTAAAAAGTTTGTTTTGATTGAGCGCATACTAAGTGATGCAGTATGACGAAACTTTGTATGTCAATTAGTATGTGAGCCGCCCGAAAAAGATTTTCCAAAAGATAGAAAAGAGAGCACGTACCTTGGCCAGGCGACAGCTCGTTGACGAACGGCGTGCCGAGCACGAAGGCTGTCACCAGCGCGAAGACGACTATCCTCATGAGCGACCCCATGGCTACTGACCGCTTCGGACCGCACTGATGCGCCCGCGCACCGGCTAAGCCTTTTAAGCTCTGACACTAGGTATCGCGAGGAAAATATCGCTTACTGCAGTTGATGCATCGTGCAATCTGCTCCATTAAATGTTATATCATTGTCATGTTTTGAAGTACGAAATAAATCCAGCTTTTTTGTGTATCACCATGAGTATCACCATGTTACAGCATGTAAATAAATCGGACCTGCGTCAGACTGAATATCAGTTCGAGTTAGATACTTACTAACAGAAATCATGTTAACGTTGACAAAGGAAGAATAGTTTGTGGAAATTCTCGGGAACTGAAATGAACCTCTGGAATTATGTTTTTGTTGACAGTAGTTGATATTTCATTTAACATGATCCATGTTTGCGATGTGTGAAGTGGCTTACTTTCAAGTGAAAGATACTTGGATCATTCAGTTAATTTATTGGATCATTAAATAAACTTCATTGAGACGGCTAACACCAAGATCATATGACCCCAAAATAAGCACAGCTTTCGTGTCCTATAGGAGGATCAATTTATTTATATATTTCTAAAATACAGACATTTTGCAAGGCTTTTCAATTTTGCACTAAAGAGTTGTTTGCACCATCTTATTATAACAATTAATTCTTGAAACTGTTATAACAGATGAGATCATTATCATCAGTCCATTACCGAACAAAAGCTTCCACACAGCTTCCCTACAGACTGGCTGATTGTAGGCGGCCTGAATCCATCCCGAAATCTTACGAACATTATAAGTTCACCCGTCTTTTCATGTGCGTGAACTCACGCTGGCTTTGCTATCAAAAGGTCTCCATTTTAAACATGTTCATGCACGTAAATGTCTGTATTGTGCGGGAATGCGCCTAATCTAGATATTAGCCAACTTCTTAACCATCACACCAATCGGTCATCAAACTAACAAAATCAACCAAATGAAATCCGATCAAAACTTTGTAAAAACAATATCTATTTTTAGCCACTTCGCACAAACACGGGTTAGCCAAAAAATGTCGTAGCATGAGCCGCACCGATAGGCATTGGGTTTCGGAACCAGCGTGACAACCTGCCGAGGCTGAGCCCCACGCCGGTCATTGGCACCAAGTTGCAGTTATTTAACGTTGATGACAAATCGTGTTTGCTGTAAACACGTTTCTAATGCGTTCTTTATCTCTAAAATGTTAACTGGACAATTAGAGTTCATGGTGAATGGATGGTGCTCTAACGTATCCAGGTCGTTAAGCTGATAAGTATTTTAGGAGCTTCTGATAATATTAACATCGAATCCGTACATATATTTTTCATAATAGATTGTTTTTTATGTTTTTTAGCTGAATCAATCTGTTAAACATAAGGAGAATAATGAAGTTCGTCGTAAACCAAAATCGAGGCCTTTCTCGGCTGGCGTTATCGATTCTAAGAAAAGAGAGACCGCGAAAGTGGCTAGATTTGTAACCAACTCACCAAAGAAAAGCGCTCCTTGCAAGCACGAAGGCTTATTAGAAGAATTAAAAGATACTAATGAAAGAGTTAAAGGTCTTGAACTAATAAATGTTCAGTTGACTGATGATAATAGGGTTTTTAGAAACAAACTCGACCAAATCAATGAACTGAAACATGTGGCCGAGTTAAAGTTGGCCGAATGTGAGAAATTTATCAGTAGGCTTGGTAAAGAATATGAAAACAGAAATACGGAACTTAAGGGAGTCAAGGAAAATGAAGGGAAAATCATGGCAGAGTTACATAAGGAACGTAACGAGAGGAAAAACTTAACCATTCAGCATGAAAAAGATGCCGTCGTTATTCAAGACCTTAAGAGACAAGTGAAGGAAATGGAGTTGATATTGAGAAGGAAACATCCTGATTCGGTTTCTGCTCTAATAGGTTTGTGGTTTTTGTTTTGTTTTACCTAAATGTTTAAATGATCTTTAATTTACTTCTGCATAATGCAATTATTGTTTTAGTGGCATCTAAATCGTCTACGTTGGAAGATAACAAGAAGAAATTGTTGGAAGAGAGAATAGCTCGCTTAGAGCAAGAATTGAAAGATAAGGAAGACCATTTCCAAGGCATATTGTTAACTCTACAAGACAAATTCGGAGATATGAAACATAAATATGAAAACCACATTATTGACGTAGAGCGGCAGTTAATGGAAGACCGCAAAGTTAACAATGAACTTAAAAATAAATTGAACAAATCCAACATGACTGATGCGTCCGTCCAAACAGTGCCTAAACCGCATCACACCATTTCTACACAAACATTTATAAAACCAGACAGAGCCTCATCCGCTGTGAGCAGGCTGTCGCAAAATTCTGCTCTATTATTGAACAAGTTGAAGGAAGATAGTTATTTAGTGGCTACAATTAAAGGTTTACAGTCAGAATTAACTGTCAAACAACGAACTATCGCCAAGATAAATAGAGAAACGGAGGAACTAAGAAAGAATTTGCGGAATTTGCAGAAAGAAAAAGAAGGTAAGGGTTCGGCAGTTCGTAAGTTGCCAATCGTTATTTCTAACCAATTTGCAAATTTGTTAATATTTTTTTTCAAATTTCCAGTGCTCCTAAACCTGAACCCTCAGAAAAAGACTAGCCTCAAGCAAAATAAGTCCACAGAAAATATTTTAGCGCGAGTAAACATAGAAATGGAAGCTGACATGGTAGAGATGCGCAAACAAAAAGAAATTCTAATGTTGGAACGAAATAGTTTGTTAGATTCCTTAAAGCGCACAAATGAGGAATTTATTTTGTTGAAGAAGAAAAGGATACAAGATGTAAGTATTTCGTAATCGTCAATTATTTATTTGTCATAATTTCGAATATCTTGAAAATCTTTGCCGTGAAAGCTGCAGTAACTTAGAACTTTTCTTTCTTCTAATTTCGTCAGTGTTAAGTAATTTGTCTCTTTTAGCTTCATACTCTACAACTAGCTCACGAAAAGGAGTTAATGCAGATGAATATGCAGTTATACCCTCTTCAAGAGGAGATTAAACTCCTGAATCGGACGGTGGAGATCCTTCAAGATCGCGTGCGCGCCGCTGACGACAAACTAGTGAGGTACCAAGCTGGCTTGAAGGAGGTAGATATGCATGCAGGTGGAGATACTGGCAACCTGAAGAGCACTGCTAAGAAAGACAGCCGTTGATGCATTTAATTTGATCTCCAGATATTTAAATACACATAAGAAACGAATGAACTTACACGTGTTAACACTTATGCTATTAGCTTTAAATCATTATGTAATATTGACATTTCTTTTTTAAAGTTATACAAAAAAGTCGTGGTGCACAGGGGGCTTATTTCTTGAAAAACTTTCTTAGTATCTATTTGCTAGATTGTCATTGTAACAAACTATGTACGGTACGTTTAATCGAAATTACAGAAGTTTCTTTAAGGAGTAGGCCTCCAGATTTAGTTAAGCATTATCGTTAAGATTTTAGGTATTCAGTATTCTTACGGTTGATTGATTTCGTCAGGTTCATCGAAATTTGGTCACAAATCGCAGAACGTAAACAATGGTGAAAGTTTCGTGTGATGTGTGCCTAAAGCGAGTGACGTTTATGCCTTTTAACCATACTTTGAATACGCATGCAACGTGTGGCAAATACTTAATGAAATCAGGCTTATTTGTGATTAGGGACCAGATAGTTCTTAAGGAGATTGCGAGCGATAAAGTGCCTATGGAAGTGATAAAAGTATTAATTTTAAGCTATTATTAACGTCTAATAGTCAAGTAAGATAAACATAGATTGTGTATTGTCTGTAATTGAAATTATGAGTGGTTCCTACTTCGGGTTATACGAAAAGTCTAGTCAAATATTTTTGTGAGTGGTTTAAGCTTGATGTGATGTCAGGGATTGCAGTGCCTTCATTCAATTTTGATATTTAATAAACCTGCATTTGATGTATTTCCTAAACAGAGTTTTAATTTAGAAACAATTTTTTCTTTCGTTTATTGTGTCCTTCATTTTACGTTGACGACATCACAGGTGGATATGTTGGTACGAGCAATTACTTCGATGGCGAGCCCAAAAGGGGTTGTCGGGAGGGGTTCATCGTAAGTATGTGGTAGGATTTCCAAGTATGTTGTAGGTACTTCATAAGAGATGTTCGATATTGATTACGTAGCATAACTAACGACTAGAAATTTGCTATACATAAACGTCCCTTTCTCGAGATATTTATAAAGTGGTTTCACCAGTTAACAGTTTAGGTTAACAACTGGTACACAATGAGAACAAGTTTCTTGTCCCAGTTCCTTTCCGATAGTAAACTAGACGACTAGAAAATACTACGCCTAGTCTCGCATGAAACTTAATAGACTTGCAATAAGCTATAAACACTAAGCACTTTGGTGAAAATCTAGTTAATATCTTGCTATAATTAATTAACGAGGTAACGAAGCAGCTGCAGCCTAATTAACAGGTTAACTACCTAAAAATGTTATTATCGACACGTGTTTCCTCGATGATTTTAACTATAGAAACTGGCTAGTTCTGGCAAATATTCTTAGAGAAAATATCTTTCTAGTTATAAAAAGTTAAAAAAATGAGAACTTAACCGGCTTATAGTGAAAACAACTCAGATTGCGTCAGTAAAGTAATTTATTGTTAAAACCAAACTTTGACATGCTTTGGGCCAACCACGCCACTATTAGTTTTATTAATAACACTTGCTAAGTGGCTGACAGCTTTTAGCATTTCTAGTCCTGCATGTTGGATGTAGCGTGGCGGGAGCAGAAAGCCATAGTGTCCTTTGTCGCGGCCCTCGATTACGTAGCTGTGACGGATCCCGAGAGAATATATCCAGTCTAGCAGTGACCCTGATGCAGGGTAAATAAGGTGATATGTGGGTCCGAAGGTGTATTTTCTCTTTTGAAATTGTATTATCGCCTAGAAGAGAGAACAAATAAAGTAGGTGAGATTACGTAAGTACCAACACCAGTTGTTTATAATGGACCTTTTTGTTTTTCTGTTGATCTACGTACTATTACTTATTTTTGGAAAACTAACTAGGTATGACAGAGGGTTTTGGTATTTAGATATTATAGATAAACTCCATTGCAGTGTCTATCCTTACCTCACTCATTCCAGCAGCAGTGGCGTTGTGAAGGTGAAAGTCAGGGGTAGTTCCTGTTATAGCAGCCCACGGAAATAATATCAACTGACCGAATGCGTGAAGATCCACTACCGCACTTATACGCCTTTTTAGTTTCCAAGTTGTATTCTGGAATCGTAAGATTGTAATGAGCTAACAGAGAAAAGAGCAGCAGGAATTTTACGCATACAAAGGACTTGTTTAATGAAACTTGCGATTTAGTGTCTCTTCATCGTATCAAAAATGGAATCACATTAACATAGGACCGATCGATCTATCGAGAAATCTTTAAGATTTTTAGAGAAATAAGTAAAACTTACACGTAAAGCAACTGTTTCTGGTTCCGAGAAAGGGTAAGGTCCGCTGTAAGCTTCTTTACATTCGTTTTGGTCTGTGATACCAGGTATGCTGAAGTATGAGCTGTAATTTATTTAAGTAATTTAAATGGCCGTGAATTTTATGCGGAGCCTCGTGGCAAACTTATCAGGTGAGGTATTTTGTAGCTACGAGTAAATAAGTAGGCAGATCATGATGATGATATGGCGTGCAACAGCCTCCCCCTTTCTTCTGACATTTTTCTCGTTTTTTCATTCTTTTTAGGTAAGAGGTACGCCACTATAGGAGCACGGAGCGTTACCTCTATTCACTAGAATATTTTGGAATGTATGCAAAAATACACCAACCAGCTGCTTCTCAAGGACATGTACAACGTTTTGAAAAATATTCTAGGATGAATGGTGGTGTGGTCGGATTTTTGAGTTTTTAAGTGAACCGCTGTTCTTATCTGTGTCCGGTCAACGGTGTGACAGGCTACCCATTTGCCACAAACTAGATAGGGAACAGGTTCAGACGGGTAACTTCCGTAGCAAAAAACTCGCCTTATGATCCATAGAGATTTCCGCATATAAAGATTTTGATAGCTTTTTTTTTTTTAATTGTTTTTTCATAATGCGGCAACGATGTTAACGTTATAAATCCACAAATAAATACAAAAAGGTTTTATGTTAAACCTTTGTTATTTATTTGTGGATTTATAACGCTTACCGTTATAAATCCACGTATATTATAGGTACCTACCTAAATTCTGCTTGTTTTCTTTGGAAATATAAATTGGGTATAAATTAAACAATTTTTACTTAGTATGCCTTTTATTTCTTAATTTTGTTTAATATTTAGTAAATGCTTTACGCTGCATACAGGGCAAAATCGTCTTTTCCAATCTACAAACATCCGTACCTTGAGATTTTTGTTTATAATGTTGCACCAATTGAACACAGTTAATTGCAGAGTTAAATCAAAACAGCTTTTCGCAACTACACTTTTGTGTTGCTTACAACCCAAAGAATCATATGAATGCTGATGAATGCTTGGACTGAATTTGATGTTTCAACTCTCTTATTAAACCCTGTTGATGTGGGCTATTTTCTAAAACTTGATTGTCTTCTACAATAATGTTTCCAAACAATCTTACCGCATTTTCTGAAGGGTAGGTAAGTTTATTTTCTTTTAAGCATTTATATTTTCATAAAAACCAACCTGACAATACTTGACACAAATGACAATCAACAAAAGCGTAACCTAGGTTACAAACCAAAGACAATCCTTAGACTAGAAACCTCATCATCCGCGGGAGGAGGGGAAGCTACCATTTCCTATAAAAGCATCCATAGACAAGGTAACCTTAATGCTATTATTTTTTAAAGGAAGAAAATCGGCCGTGCCATTTGCGGTGATTCGCGTTGGTCTTATTGCTATTTGGCAAGAGCGAGATAAAACACAGAAATGGGTAGACCGATGAGCTGATTTGAGATTTAGGTAAACACTCACCCAAAATTCCTGTTTATGTCCACGCCAAAGCAGTTCTTAATTCGTCGACGATTTTTCCGCCAGAACCGGTCTCGAAGGTAAGAATATCTGTAGCCGTCGGGATTCGCGGCTGGGACGACGTACCTGAATGAGCACCATGAACTTAGGTTGTGGTGCTATCGAACAAGTAGAGTTCCTGTCTGTAGCACGAAAGGTCGGGGGTTCCGCCCAGGAGAACACTCAAATATTCTTTGTGTTATTAATTTGTAAAGTACCCAGGTACTTAACAAGTAAGTATGTATTTTAGGTACAAGCTAGCTTAGTTTGAGGACAGATGAACTTGGTGTGCCCCGATATTAATTTTTATCTCGCTAAACCGTATTTGATAAATTTTCTTCACAATTTAGCTTTTTTAAAATTACCTTTTGAAAATGTTTTTCTTAATTGGTGTAGTCGGTCTAATGTTATGCGCGTACCTTTTAGCTATTTATTCCTATTCATAAACAAGATTACAAAATCACTCACCAATCTAGGTTCCGAATGAACTGCGGCTGTACATCGAACTTGGTGACGATCTCCCGCAGGATGACCAGCGCCGACGTGATCGCGCTCCACTCCCGCGCATGTTGGCCCGCTATGATCACTATGGCTTTGTTCGACGGGTTTCCGTTTGATACCCTGATCATCTACATAAAGAACAAACAAAGAAAGTAGAAAGCGGGTACATAATTGAATTTATTTGACATAATAATAATATTTGGATGAGGATACCCTACTCTTTGTATTGTTAACGTCGTCACCGCTCCACCCACTAGGTATCTGAAATAAACAAATACCTGCTTGGTACCTACTTGAATGGTTAAGTTTTCCACCGAGCGCCCGATCACTTCTAGCTTGCACACAGACGGGTAGTGCTTCGCCAGATAATCCAGATACTCGTTGATGACCTCCAATGTTGGATACTTTCCCCAGTTCATTCTGTGACCTGCACGGATGTGTTAGAATTAGCACCTTACTGGTTGGTACCCTTGTACGTATTATGATACGCTGTTTAGTTTAACCTACTTTTTCACTTTCAGGCAGCGCTGGGTGCTAGAGACGAATAGGGTCGCCTGGGTCGCCATGCTGCGGGTTTGATTCCTGCCTAGTGTGTAATATCTACTTATGTGCAATTGTGCAGAGATATCGTGACTTTAGATAAAGATAGAGAAAATTATCCAAATATTCACTCAAGTCACATTATGTTCGAGGATTACCGAATATGTCAGCGATTGCATTATTTATCCTACGAGAGATTATGTACCTTTATCGGTAGTTCGAGTATCAAGCCCCCTGGGTCCAGAACTCCAGACCCAGGTGTTAATTAAATATAAATTATAAATGCGAAAGTTGGTATGGATGGATTTGCCGTGTTGCTCTTTCATGTAAAAACTACTGAATGGATTTTAACTAAAGTGATAGTCTGAGCAGATCAGATCAGACCAGTTGTAGAAACGGCCGTCTGTGCTGCCGAAGACAGACGTTCAACTCTCAGCATTGAGAATACACGACGCAAGGAGGAGGATTGTCACAGATAGCGGACGTCTCCCAGCCAGTTGCGGCCTGCATCTACCTATATCAAGACGACAGCCCGTGAGGGAGTCACTTCAGTCGGTGACCTACTTGATGACTCACCGCGTCTTAAAGCCTGTTTATCCCAGCTGGTCTCCTGGACGCGCTGCTCGTCAATCCTGCGCTGTACGTCCATGACCAACACGCTGTGGTTCAGCCCCTGCGCGCGCAGCGCCCGGTGGACCTTCAGCTTGTTGTGTATTTGGACCAGGAACAACGCGCGCTTCGGCGACAGTTGCCACATGGATACGTCTAAAACGTTCAGATGTGATGATGATGTTAATAAGTGGTGCGGTTTCTGGGATGTTGAGGTATGTCCGCTCCGCTCGGGCTTTAGGTACCTACCTTGGTTATCCATGAGCCGTTTGAACAGCACGATGTCAGATGAGGTCTGCAGTTGTGTGTCCCACACTTGCGCGCCATCGTACAAGGCTTTGTTCTTGTCAAGGGTCCTTTTGTGGTGTTTCAGTTGGGCGGTCTGAATTACTGCTTCGGTTTTTTTTCAGCAAAATTAAGAAATAATTTTAATTTTCTTATTTAGTTTGAGAAGTTGTGTGAATTGTGAGACCAAAAAGGTAGGAAATAAATGGACTAAATTTTCTATTAAAATAGGAAGTAGGTAAACTTTGCATAGTACATTGTAAACATTATCCATGAGTTTTTCAACTTAATCATACAGCGACAACAACAATAATAAAAGGCATATAAAAATCTTACCTACAACACAGTACAAAATCGAGTATGCAACCAAATTACACATTTTATATGCATTTAAAATACGTAAGTTTTCCATCAAAATTTATTCCATTTTCTATATTCATTCGATAGTAAACTTTTAACTGCATTTGATTTATTAAACAAATACTTACCTACATCTGGAAATAGTTGTGCCTTATAAATGTAGTCATGATACTTAGATAATGCAAAATGTGGCAAAAAATAAATAAATTTCCTTTATCATTTTTTTTTCAATATTTATTATCCCACGCGCCGCCCTGCCCCACAACTGGTTTATCCTATCGGACTAAGGATGAACTAAGTACCTAGTTTGATCTAGACTTTACCAGTTTGTATTAAAATCGGGTTTGGCCGATAACATAGTCGTACTTGTATGAAGAGTTTAGAAAGTCAGATTTAACCGACCCATCTGTGAAATCAAATTCCAAATTGAGTAGGTAAATTAACTTATTCATTCTTAAAACCAAACTTTGGTATGCTTGGCAACTTCATAACTTGTTTCGCAAATAACACTTGCTAGGTAGCTGACAGCTGTTAGCATTTCCAGTCCCGCATCCTGGATGCACTTTGGCGGGAGCAGGAAAGCAAGGTGTCCTTCGTCGCGACCCTCGATGCCGTAGCTGTGGCGGATCCCGATTGAATACGTCCAGTCTGCCAGTGTCCCCGATCCAGGGTAAACATGGTGATATGCGGGTCCGAAAGTGTATTTTTTCTCTTTGAATTTAAATATCGCCTAAAAGAGAGCACAAATGAAGTAGATAACACACCAGTTAGTAAAGTTCACATCCGGTGCCTATTCTTTCTTACCTGACTCATTCCAGCGGCGGTGACGTTATGTAGGTGGAAGTCAGGAGTAGGTTCTGGGATAGCACTCCACGGAAGCAATATCATCTGCCCGTATAGCTATTGTTTCTGGTTCAGAGAAAGCGTGGGGCCCGCTGTAAATTTCTACACATTCGTTGTGTTCTGTGATACCGGATATGTTGAAGTAGGTATGCGCTGTATATTGAAAATTGGCGTTACTATAATCCTGAACCTTACGACGAAGTACAATCAGACGGGGTCTTAAATAGTTTGTAAAAAAAATATGTTCAACCAAAATCAGTAGGATCGACCTATACCTAAAGATGTTGTTTAACACTCAACCACCTAAGATTCTATGATACCTACGGTATATAAAAAAAAAGTTAAGTAAATTATAGAAATTGATAATAGACCCCAAGAATAACCCCAGTAGGTCCATGTTTACGTGGAATTTTCAAATAACGATAAAGTTAATCATCAGCTTGGTAGATTACTAGATCAATGCATTAAAATCTCAAATGACATCGACGTCGTCGACGGTTAGGTACCTATACCTAAATAGTCAACCACCTTTCTTTGAGCAATTCTTGACAAAAGACTTTCCATCTCAAAAAAGGAACCTGGATGTGGGTTGGGCACTTACCCAAAATTCGTGTTTAAGTCCACACCAAAACATTTCCTAATTCGTCGACGATTATTACCTCCAGAATCGGTCGTGGAGGTACGAATATTTGTAGCCGTCGGGATTCGCGGTAGGGATGACGTACCTAAACAGAAATGATGTAGGTTGTGGTTCTATTGAGCAAAGATTTCTGGGTGGGCTGTCAAGATTTATCATTTAAGGGACATTTACCCAAATTCTGCAATGAACTTGAAGTTTTCCCCATGAACTACAGCATGAAGCTCTTCAAGAGGGATTTGAATAGGTTCCTGTAGAGTCGGCAACGAACCACTGATATTTCTGGAGTTACTATGGTCACATAGCGGTAACTACTTATCATCGGTCGGCACACTTGTTTGCCACAGTAGTTGTTTGAAAAATAGCCTCTTACCAGTCTAGGGCGGGTTTTAGAGTCACGCGGATGAGCCGGCCGTCCGCGCGCGGTTCGGTATTCATATCCCTTTTGGTAAGGCGTCGTCGGCTTAGGCCAGAAAGGAAGCCAGCAATGCATGCTCGCACACGCACGGAAGAGCCGCGGTCCGCGTGACTCTAAAACCAGCCTAGGTTCCTAATGAACTCCGGCTGTTCGTCGAAGTTGGTGACTATCTCTCGTAGGATCACCAACGCCGACGTGATCGCACTCCACTCCCGCGCATGCTGGCCGGCTATGAATAAGGTGGCCTTGTTCGACGGGTTCCCGTTTGATACTTTCATCATCTGCAATGATAACTCAGTCAGTAGGTCCTTTGTGGTCTAATTAGGTAAAGGTTTTGGGTAGGGCAAAATTATAGCCGCATCTACTTAACCTGTAAACATGCGGAGTTCCAACCTATATTTTTTTGTGAGTGCTTAACTTACTGGCTTTGCGAAAACACAACGATGTACCGTCCCACTAAATAGGTAGGTACTACCAGTAGGGATCCAGATCCCCTCCGATCCAGCCACTGCGATATGTTAGTGGTATTCTGCCAAGCTATGCCTACCATGTAAGTAAGGTAAGGTACCCTGTTTCTTAAAAAAACCCTATTTACTTGAATGTTTAAGTTTTCCACCGAGCGCCCGATCACTTCTAGCTTGCACACAGACGGGTAGTGCTTCGCCAGGTAATCCAGATAATCGTTGATGACCTCCAATGTTGGATACTGTTCCCAGTTCATTCTGTAACCTACACGGATGTTGAAATTAGGACCTTACTATTATGTAGGTTGTAGATACGCAGTTCAACCCGCTTATTCACCCTGAGACAGCAACACTACTTGCTAACCTACTACAGAAAGAACCGACTGGGAGTCCGTGAATGCCATTCTTATAGCCTTTACAATAGAAAAAAATTTCCGGAATCATCTAAATCTAAGTGAATGTGAGAAATACCTAGGTATAGGAGGTTCAAGTATCACTACTAGGATCTTTAGTTAGAAGCAGTTCACTTCAAAGCGGAGCTTGTAGGTAGACACTGTGCGGTGCGGGTCAGAGTATGCTTCGCCTCGCACAGTAATACCTAAATATTGAAAGTCATGATCATACGCTCCAACCCCTAAATTCAAAACCGTAAAAGTTAAGAACCCCTTGCTTCATAGTGTCGATAGAATCTTAAAGTGACAGCTCAAACTGTGACGGCTGCTCAGCTTTGAGTTACATTTGTGAATTTGGGTGTAGAAAATCGATCGCTGAACACATGCCTCCCACATATTATGGCCTCTTCTATAACATTGTCATAAATCACTCACATTTCCCTGCTTGTCCGTGAGTCAATAGGCATGATGACTGTATTTTTTTTTTGTTTATTATCGAAAGACCTTACATTTATGTAAACAATCCTCAAAGAATCACTTCATCTGGATTCAATACCACCAGAGATATCACAATTTGAAATGCACAATTTTTGGACTTGCCCAAAAACGCTCCATACAAAAGCGACAGTGACGTCACTATCGCTGTCACTTTTGTATGGAGCGTTTTTGGGCAAGTCCAAAAATGTGCATTTCAAATTGTGATATCTCTGGTGGTATTGATCCAGATGAAGTGATTCTTTGAGGATTGTTTACATAAATGTAAGGTCTTTCGATAATAAACAAAAAAAAAATACAGTCATCATGCCTATTCCGTTAGGTACCCACTGAATTACTTACCACGTCTTAAAGCCTGTTTATCCCAGCTGGTCTCCCGGACGCGCTGCTCGTCAATCCTGCGCTGCACGTCCATGACCAACACGCTGTGGTTGAGCCCCTGCGCGCGCAGTGCCCGGTGGACCTTCAGCTTTTTGTGTATTTGGACCAGGAACAACGCGCGCTTCGGCGACATTTGCCACATGGACACGTCTAAAACGTTTGGACGGAATGGTGTATTTATAAGTTGCCTTACAGTATAGTTAGGTCAGGATGTTTTCTGAATGATGCAGAACCTTGTCGGCAGATTCGTTTTTATGGAACAGCTAGTTCGAGGTTTGAGTGTGGTTTACGACAGACGCTGTTAAAAATATGTGGGATTTGTATTATCAGCTTTTTGTCGTAAGTGTGGAACTTTATGTTTCCAGCTTAAAATGATCAAGATTTTTATTATGTGCAACCGAAGTTTCTTCAAAACTGTTGTCAGTCTAAATAAGGAACTGTGAAAGGAGCACCACCAGTTTCCACTGACACATTGGTGAGACAGCTACACCTAGCCCTATTTTGTTTCTATACAACTAACCCCCGGATTCACAAACACAAATCAACGTTGAGCATCCCTCAGAAGAATAGCTGTCCCTTTCAGTTCTATTAACATTTTGCGGGACAGCATGAGCGTGAGCGCGTTCTTAGCGTTGATTGACGTTTGTGAACTCGGGGGTGAGTGCCGCCTGACGAGAATTTGAGTTTCAAGAACCGGTTTTCATCAGGTCGGACTTGTTGGTTTTTCAAACATATCTCCGCGTTGTAATAGTGGCAACCGTACCTTGGCTACGTGTGAGTCGTTCGAACCACGATGTCAGAAGATCTCTGGAGCACGTGTTTCCCACACTTGCGCTCCATCGTACAAAGCATTTTTCTTGTCAAGGATCCTTTTGTGGTGTTTCAGTTGGGCGGTCTGAATTACTGTTTAGATTTTATTAAAAAAGTAAGGAATTATTTTTGTTTCTAGTATGAGACTAATGATGAGTTACAGCCTGGCAAAAAAGTCGTGAAATTAATGAGGTCGCCACTTTCGTTAATGTGGTCACCCCATAAACTATGACACAAACAGTTTTGATAGTTTACTAATTCAACTTTTTTTAGAGAGAGAATGGCTTTCTCGTTTTCCTCATACAATCTCCCCACTACCTATTCGCCTGACGCAATCTTCGCGCGGACCACAGTTAGAACACTCCCTTATCATCAATGGGTTTGATCTCGCGTTCGCATGTACTAAGTTTAGGTGGCAGAAATGGAAAGGCAATGGCACCAAACAGTTTATTCCCATTACATACAAACACATTGTCAGGACGGTTTCCTACTACCAAGTAAAGAAATGTAAGAAGATACTAGCAAAATTTTATGTAAATGTATTATAATTAGAGTGTTGAAAAATGCTGTCTAAATATTCTAAACCAGAAAAATCTTCATCAATGGCTTGGCTCAACCCTTCTCCAAAATTCTAAGGTTTACTTCGTTCCGATGAGTAGCTCATACTAACATTATACTCTTGCAGATTTATGATTACTAGTGGATTTGCTCATTTAAAGTTTGTAATCGTTGGTAATTTAATATTATTATTTCTATTTTAATGACGTGTTATCATCATTTGGTCCTTTCTTCGGGAGATATATTCTCAAAAGCTGGATCAGACGCTGCCTTGGAAATTGAAATTAAAACCTAACCTCAATAAAAATAAGTATCAATTAGCTAAATTGTGCTAACTTCCCAATTTTCTTTTTTTAAACACAGTATTGCCAGTGATAATATTTTTTAGTTCCATTTCAGGACTTTTTTGCCAAGCTATACATAACTACCATTGATCAAATTTTTCAGAGCAAACGGTAGTAAGTATTTAGCAGCATGTAGTAGTAATTATTGGACTGAATTATCAATGAAAAGTGTGGTGCTTGCTATGCATTGTAACATTTTTTTACACGAGTTTTTCAACTTTGTCATATAGCGATAAAAACGTAACGGGCATTATGAAAATCTTACCTACACAGTATAAAATCGAGTATGCAACCAAATAGCACATTTTATATGCAAATATTTAAGATATCTCATTTTTCCATCAGGTTTTATTTCTTTTTCATTTTCTATCCATGGTTAACTTTTTTACTGCATTTGATGTATTAATGAAATTAAATGTTGAGAATGTTGTGTGCTCGTTTCTGTGACACTAATTTTTTAAGCATAAAATGATACAAGATGTGTGATGCCAGTAATATAAGGTTTATTAACATAGCTCTATATACATTCATTGTAATTGGAAAATAGAAACTCGCATAAATTTAATAAATATGTGGCAATCAATAAGACATTTAGGCTTGGCGTTAGATATTATTGCTACAGTAGCGACGGGCTTGCGTCCGACATTAGTACAACCTGGCAAGCAAATAAAATAAATGCCATATAACAACGTAATGTGGCAACACAAGTCGACCGTTATTGCTCATATATCATTGGATTCCCTAATATATATCACAATCAATGCACTTATCATAAATAAATTATAAAATTGTCAACTGAGTGTCTTGTCTTAATATTCAAGTATAAAAACAATGTCAAAAACGCTTCACTATTAAATCTGATCACGTGGTCCACTGTTGTGCATAAAACGCAAACCATACATTTACCAATGTTTTCTTAGTCTCATTTTCACGATAGACACAATCATCACCAATTCATTGTCAATGGAAATGACACATATTCGTTTATATATATCGTCTTCTAATGAAAGTACATAGAATTCATTATAGTAATACACTTCGAATGTATAAATACATATGCGTTCACATTAAAATTGAGTGACTGACACTGTACCAGCAAACGCTGCATCACTCAATAATAATTCAAATGAATTTCGAGTCAACGAAATGGCAGTCTGGCTGTGGAGATACGAGAGCGATCACGGATTCACTGTTAGGTTGAGTGTGTTCGTGTCCGAGGTCACTGTGGTTGAGGGTTAGTCGGCGTCCCCGTTGATGATGGTGAGGGGGTTTTCGTCCTCGTTGTAGTCGAGGGAGATCTCGGAGCCGCGCCGGCGTTTGCCGGGCGGCGTGTCGCTGCCGTCGCTGGCGCAGTAGGCGCGCTTGTCGGCCGGCGACGTGCCCTTCCCGTTCACTGTCGCGTGCGACGCGCGCAACTCCTGCTGCAGGAACAACACCGTGCTCTGCATGCCCTCCACATCCTCGTCGAGCTCTTGCAGGATCTCGTCCAACTCTGAAAGGAATGTTCACGTGCACATTCAGTATAACTGTTACATTTCGACTATCGAGATCTTGAAGCAGTTAAACGCAAATAAACTTGCTACATTAGGGTCAAGACTTGGTGAATAAGTGACTAACCTGATTGTGACTTTTTGACTTCTTCACTAAAACTCTTTTGTAGCGCCAAATCGCCTTCTAGCTTCGCTATCCGACCGCTAGAGGTCATCCGGCCGAGGTCCTCGTTCTCCTGGTGCAACAGCCGACACTTTGCCATTAACTTCTTCCCAGTATTCGAGTCTGGCGTGAACTTCCACGCAGATAGTTCATTTTGTGTCTCCTCTAACCTAGCTTTCGTCGATGTCAGTTCTTGTTTTAACCTTAGTATTAATATGTTCACGGCAGGGTCTAGGAGTGTCGGCCGGCCGTTGAGACTCGCGTGTGATGATTTTAATTCCGTTATTTGACCCTGGAAAAGAGAATGGTCGAGATAAATATTTTTTGTTGATTCAAAATTGCATAACATCCATCAGTGTAGAATACGGTATATTATGCTCATCTATCCTAGAAATTTGGTAGATGCAGACCGCTTACAACTGATAATACTGATAATCTTCGGTGGAGGCATCGCGGTTGCTGAAGATTACTTCAACAATTTACAAACCCCACAAACAGCAACTGTACAAATTGATAACAAATGTAACTCACTACATAATCTTGTATTTCCTGCTCCTTGGCCGCAAGCCTGCGAACAAGAACCTTCTCTCTGTGTTGTGATTCTCCATATTGCAGTTTTATTTTGTCCTCAGCCTCCTTCGCCTTTTCCAGGCTCCCTGTACACATTTAATATGATAGTTAAACGGGAATTTAATATCATTGATTTTGAAATCCTATACAGTTGACTGCATTTTTTTAAACGGCTGAAGTGTTTCGCGAGTAGTAAAGAACCAAAGTTGTATGGTACATCATACAAATTTGGTACTTCATTAAAATTACAAAACGGCAGCCACTGCCGATTAATTGGTAGATGATCTGAATAGACTACCTATGTCGTTTTTTGAAATAATTTAGTACACTTTCACACTACAGAGATAGATATTTTTTTTCATTGCATTGGTGAATGAATTACTATTTCCTATCATCGTTTTGTAATAAACCTCGTTTCAAAATTGGATTTTATGATTGTACATAAACTTTTGTTGTTCATTTTACTGTACAAACAAAATGTTCTTCTTCATAAATGATTACATAGTCAGTTGCGCATTTCATTCTAATTAATAATATTCGAAAGAGCTTAACAATCATTATCTGTTTATATTAGACCTACTTTTATGGTTATTTCAAACACCTCTTTAAATAATTCTAAATCTCAACATATAATACCTACTTTAACCTTATTTCTATTTTCTAATTGACAAACTCACAATCGACAACACCTTAACTAAATTATCCTTAAAAATATTTGCAAGATTGTTTTTTACCTCTGTTTCAGCAGGTAACCTGTAACAGGCCGCGTCACGTAAAAGCGCTCTGGGTCTCATTCTGCACTCTAAACAAGTTATAGATCTGATTGGTGGTACAGAGGCATTCACATCATCCTTTTAAAAACCATTGCACAATGGGTCTTAGGATAGCAGTATAAGGTGCCACTACGTAAAGGTTGTTGTGAACGCCTGTACAAACAAAGTGAGGAGCCCCGCCATGCCCTTTGCCATTGGGTCGTCAGTCGACCACAACCCGTCCACTGGCTCTCAGAGCGCTTGTTCTATGACGCGACCTGTACACCTCTTAACCCTTTAACCGGTATATTATGTCACCATTTTAATTGCTTTTGGACTCTATTTCAATCACATAAGGTTTAAAATAAGGTGGCAACTATTCTGCCAGTACCAGTCAAAGGGTTAAGTTAGTTAAACAAAAATTAAAATAAATATATTTTTTTGTTCAATCAGATACCACGCTTGGGATGTAGTCGTGAGCGTATGTATGTAATTAAGCGTTGGCAACACAGATTGGTGTCGTTAATATGGTGTCTAGTAAGTTTTTATTCCTGCAATTGATGATTTTGAAAAAACAATTAGAATAGAATTAGAAACATTCAGTCGCATAACAGTATTTTATCAGGTAATTATATAGACTAAAAGTAGGTTTAGGTGTGGCGGGGGTGGCCCTTGGGCCACCCGTAAGCCGCTTTTTGATGACCTTTTAGATATTTTCTCATAATCCTTGTGTTGCAAAACTCCATTATGCCTTTTTAAATTTATGGTTAATTATCTTATGCTTAATCATGTTTATGCTTATTGCATTTATGCTAAAAATTGTATGCTAAAAACTGTTATGCTCATTAGTATTATGCGAAATTATCATTAGTAGTAATTACATTATGCTAACTTATTTTATGCTTAAAATTTTTATGCTTCTTGACAATGAACCTATCGCACTGTAGCGTCACACTGTCTATAAACAGATATATCAACAACGTGGATTCTGTAGTTCGCGGAAGTAATGTTTTTTAAATGACTTATGATGGCTTCTACCTAAAAAAAATTTTTAGACCACGGTCGATAGGCCAACCTGTATAATGTATGAAATGAAAACTACAGGAAATATGCCGGTGGCGTCGTTTTGTGGCGCGTGGCGTGTGGCCCGTGTGCGGGGACGCTAAGAAATAACAGTATTGTCAGTTTCAGATCATTTCCAACTGTTAAGTCAATAAATAAATCAATCAATTTAGCCTCGGCAAAAGCTACAGCTTACTTTTGCGTGTAGCAACTCCTCCATGCAATGGTTGACTATTACTGTAATCTTGTCATGATGTGGTCGAGTGTGATAACACGACGTCGTCTTAACAATATTCATTATCTTCTTTATCTTTCTCTCATTAAGGCGAATGTAACAAAATTGTAAGTGAGTGTATAGGTAATTGAATACTGAATGGAAAGACAACAAATGCGAAACCATCTAAAATGGTGGGTTTACATGATAGTACGCGAAATACAACGCGAATTCGCTACCTATATCAAATGTAGTCAGTCATACATGGAATTACTCTTAAACAAATAACTTAATTGGTTTCTGTAAGATTAAGCGAAACGACGATACAGTTGGTGAAAGCTAATGTTAATAAAGTTAACAGCAGAAAAATAAGAAACCTCTACATTCTATTTTTAAGTAAGCTCAGGACGCTCAGCCATCTCGACTCATAATGCCAACAGCTCGCAAAATGACAACGTCTCAGATAGACAACTTCTCGAATCATTTTGAGAAGTTGGCATTGTGAGAAATTGGCCTTCTGAGAAGTTGTCATTTTGCGAAGTTGGCATTATGAGATGAGACGAGCCCCGCCACTATCATTCATTCAATCCTATTATTCGCGATTGAAAAAACTTATGTGTAGCAAACCAGTTGCATAAATGGACAATTAGAATACAATTGATTGCTTAGTAACAAATTTCTGCCAACAATAATCATTTCCTCGTAGTCAGTTATTAATTCAAGACAAGCATTACCATTTTTTTTGAATATGGAAAAATGAAAAAAAAAACAGTTTTGAAAAAACAAAAAAAATGCATAGGTAACTGCTTGCATTTTTTTTTACCATATAGTTAGTTTCTTTTTGTGAGAGAACGCAAATACAACACAAATATGGAGTCTTTTAGGAAATGCGTACCAGGCTTTTCCTTTGTTTCCATATAAAATTACTTCTAAGGAATGTTTGGTTCAAAATTTGAGTGTGCCGTTTTGGTTCTTAGTCATTCTTCAAAATGGTAATATTTTAAAATTTGGCCAAAGAAGCCTAGTTGGAGTTTTGGCATAGCCGTATGTCTGACGACAATCTACTGCTCAACTGATTTTGAAATTATTGAAAAATATTAAATGACTTGCAGTAAAATTATTGATGCAAATACCTACCTTACTTCGGTTTAAGGCAAGGTGGTTGTAACTATTATAGTAATGTTAAAATTTAGCTAGTCCTGGCTTCAGCCTCACAACAACCGCTGTGCTGTTAACATTTGTTTTTTGTACGGAGTTTTGAATTCACCTACCCTGTCTCCCTAAATTATGTCCCCTTGCTCAAGCTAATTTACAAATAATTGTAAAAACGATAAACTTGCTTAGGCTTTTCAATGTTGATGAATCTTTAGGTTAGTAAAACTGTTACAATTATGAATAAGTTGACAGCACCAGAAAACAATATAACAGATGTTATTTTTTATCTGGTGTGTCAGGCAGACCCTATTAAACAATATTGAATGATCAAAGTAACTAACATTATGTTTATTAATTTGATCAAATTAAATACACCAATTTTAATTTTAAAATAAATTTGAAGCTGACCATACCAACTGCTATATTGATATAAACAAAAAGGGGAAGCTAAGGTGTGTTCATATTTCATAAACTTGAAAACTGGCACATGACAATGACGTAAACAAGTCGCTGTCATATTGGCCTAGTCCATTGGACCTGCTTTTGCGTAGCCACTTTTGGTACGTGGGTGCAATGATTTTATAATAAAAAAGACGTAGATAGGTTACTTGTGCTAAAAAAGTGGCACCCGAAATCAGAACTTTTCGTACACCTGAGCAAAGCACCGACAGTTTGAGACGAAACTCCGCAACATGTATCTGTCTCGTTTACTCCCTAGTAAATAATCATACTATCTTGTTGACACGTTATTTATAACACGCCCAAATTAAATACGTCGTAAACCGTGGTAAAATTTTGACTTCGCGTCAGTACAGAGTTTATATTATAATATCATTGTGCGGGTGCCATATCTTCCTCTTTTTGTTTATAGCCACGGTCCACTTGCAAAATAATATGCTCATGAAGATTTTTGCCCCGATAGTTAATCAGCTTGTAATTTTGAAATCTGAGGTGCTTGCCCAAGCAAGTTTATGTAGTTCTGTGTTTTATTTTATGTTTTTTTCCTTTCAAGTAGTGAAAGTTTGTTTTCAAAAATAAATTACCTCAAGACTTGAACAAAAATTTGTTTTGACTACATTATTATTTTTCTGATGATAAATTTAATTTTTATTAAAAATTATAACCAGGTAACTGTGCTAACTTTCAGGGAAAACATTATCAACAATACTAATGACCACTGACATGATTGAACTACCTAGGCAGTTACTTAGTGCACAATTGAATTTAAAATTTTAAAAGACCCAAGAAGAGATGGAACTCTCTAGATATTATTTCAGCTAGTACAGTCAACTCTTACGTCTCATCTCATAATGCAAACTTTGCAAAATGTCAACTTTTCAGAATCCCAACATCTTGAAATGCCATTTTCTCACAATGCCAAAGTTTTAAGGTGCAGACCATCAGGCATAAAATACTGTATAAACAAATAATAACACAGTTTTTAGGTAACACTGTACTTTTTTTGTACACTGTACTTTTACTATCGAAACGCCTTACATTTATGAAGACAATCCTAAAAGAATCACTTCAATAGTAGGTATCAATACTACCCAAGATATCACAATTTGAAATGTACATAATGTCTTAAACCACATTTTTGGACTTGCTTAAAAATGCTCCATGCAAACGTGTCCTGAGTTATGACGTCACACCTCTGTACAGAGGTGTGACGTTGTTTTAATTTTTTTACCAAAAAAAAAATCTTTTGATATGGACTTACTTACCCAACTTTGAAGACCTATTGAGGCCTCATTTTGAATCTAATTTCGATTCCGGTTTCACAAATCTATTCCATCATAATTATTTTTATTGGTAAACTTGAAATAACACACAAAATGCATCATAATCGTCTACCCTATAGGGGACTATGATGCATTTTGTGTGGTATTATATGTTGTGTCATAAACTTGACTTGTAGTTCAGTATGCAGGAACTTAAAATATATGATTGGTTAATATGATCTAGAGGTACATTTTGATAAAGTGTGTGCATTTTGAGATTTTAGCTATTTCTTATGCCTGCCTGGGCAGACGCTTCTTGAAAGTTGTGATTTTGAGAAGTTTCCAATATGAGAAATTGGCATTTCAAAAAGTTGGGATTCTGAGAAGTTGTTATTTTGCAAGGGGTTGGCATTTTGTGAAGTTGGCATTATGAGACGAGACAAACCCTTATTATGTTAGGATTATGGATCAGAAAACCTTAATAATTACCATTTTGCTAAGAATGTAGCAAATGTTCAGAAAAACTTAATGCCTTAAACTGATTCAAATCTGTTGTCTTTAGTAATTATTAAGGTTTAGCATTAGTAATTTTTAGAATGCTTAAAACTATGAATAATTCCACTTGTAAAATTAATTCACCCACGTATTCCATTGAGAATTTAGCATAAGATTTATTTGACTTTTGGAATTATTAAGTAACAACATCACATGCCTGCTTTTTGCCAGTATATTTGTAAATGTACTATTTTCTAAGGCTGAGCCACAAGTTGCTCATTTAAGGCTCATTACAGGTTTATTATTCATGTGATATTATTTCCCACCACCATGTATTAGAGGTGCTGAACTTATAACTATTGACAATTCTTCAAAAGTATCAAAAAATAAACATAAGATTTTGCCCATTATCAACAGAACTTACCTATGGCTGCATTTCTATGTGGTATACTTACTCCTTTTTGAAATATTCATACAGTTGTATGTTTAACTTATTATTTAGCGCCATTTTAACTCAATCACTGTTTTGTACAGCATAAAAAACCATATTATCACATTTGACCTATCACATTAAAGATAATTAAATAACAAAGCATTTACAAACAAAAAACTCTTATCAGATACAGCAAAACAAGTAAATGAAAATATATTTACTTTTTCATGTGCATAAAGGCTGGATGACTCAGCTTTACTCTTGCGGCACAATTTAAGTTGGCAACCGGCACTGACACAAATCCAGGGCAACCTGGAGACACATTTCCAGGACAACCTGGAGACACCACTCGGCCTTCAGCCTTCATAATCACTTCCACTGATCACTCCACTGGCACAGCAACACACCAAAACTCTTCAGATAACTATCTTAACTAATATCACCCCGTACCACATATTTCTTAACATTATCACAGTAACATATTCAGTATTGTGTCATAACAAAACACTAGTTATTTTAGTTAAAGTATTGTCGATTTACAGTAACATAAAACTCGCGGTTCGCTCGGACCCCGAATCCAGGGCGCTACAAGCCGAAACTTTCGTAAATACCTTCCAATTGTTTGTTCAACCTTTCGAGGTGGTCTATGTACAAGTCCTGACTTCTCCACGCGGTGCGTAGAGAGTCCGCGGATGCGGCATCGAGCTGGTGCGGGGTCAATAACACACGCGTCTCCTTCGAGCCACCACCGCCCGCGTTGTCACTCGCCGTCTCGCACTGCCGCTCTATCTCCTCTGACATTGCACTCTCAGTAATACTTTAAGATGCACTTTTTCGACTGTAAGCAAATAAGCAAGGTTAAATTCCTAACAAAATAAATATGAAATGCCATCCCCCTTCAACGAAAACCTGTAATATTAGTGAAAGACGTAGGAGTACATTATAACTATACAGGGCTTTACTTACGCTTGTAAAGTGTTTCTAGGAAGAACTTGGAATAAACAAAACTGAACTACCTAATGTTTTATCACTAAAATTGTCACTAATTAAAATAAATCACGATATCAAACGAGACATGAGTGACGCCATTTTATCACGTAGCACTAAAACAATGTTGCCATCATTCGCAAAAT
Organism: Udea ferrugalis; assembly: GCA_950022985.1. NCBI lineage: Eukaryota > Metazoa > Arthropoda > Insecta > Lepidoptera > Crambidae > Udea > Udea ferrugalis. The sequence goes on along the minus strand of OX465532.1, from coordinate 10,903,959 downwards.
CATGAAATAATGTCAGTCAGAACCTCGACTAGAGAAGTTTACCGGTTTTAATCGAAAGCTATTGATATCGAGCTATAAAATAGCTAAGCGTGCAGCTCTAGTGCCATCTGTGATATAACTACGACAACTCATCAAACAACGCCATCTATGCATCTGGTGCTGCAACGTTTACTTTGATTTAGATTAACGCCATCTATAGATCTATGATTGCAACGTTTCGTTTGACAAAGCCATGCAATAGGCATGATGACTGTATTTTTTTTTTGTTTATTATCGAAAGACCTTACATTTATGTAAACAATCCTCAAAGAATCACTTCATCTGGATCAATACCACCAGAGATATCACAATTTGAAATGCACATTTTTGGACTTGCCCAAAAACGCTCCATACAAAAGTGACAGCGACAGTGACGTCACTGTCGCTGTTTTTGTAAGGAGCGCGTAATAACTTTGTTCGACAGCTATATTCAATATTGCGTTTATGATAATGGTCTCCTAACATAATTCCTTCATAATAGTTTGGGTTACAAAAAAGTGATATTGTTTTACAAAAATTTAACACATATGAAATGGACTTGCCCACCCAAGTTTGCAGGCCTATTGTAGCCTCATTTGAAACGAATTTCGATTGTGGTTTTACAATAACATTTGTAATCAATTATTATTTTTGGGGAACATAAAAAAACATGCAAAATCACTCTTATTCATCTACCCTATTACGAAAACTTTTTGGCGGGAAGAAATAACGGAATTTTCAGTGAACTTTTCATTCATTCACAACACAGCAGATAAACATAATAATGCCCTGAAAGAGCTGTGAAATTCATAGTTGGGATGGAGCTACCTACCGAATCATCATTCGCGTTGTTTTTGCTAAATAACTACTCCTCTTAACTCCTCTGGTTAACGACAAATCTCACCTCGCTTTCACTCAGGAAAAAACGCTAACTTTAATCGTCTATTGGCTTCACCTTGAATTTGTATTCTCCCTCATAGGAATAATTTTATAATGTTATTTGGCTGAGTTCTCTCCACTCAAACGATCACTTCGCGCAGTAAAGAGTTTTACAAAACGCCAAAATACAACTTCGAGTCCGTTCGATGTGCAAATGCAGAATGCCACCCTTAGCTTTGACAGACTATAGGGTGACCTCAGATGTTTTTCCGTTATCCACCTTGAATCAGCAATCATCATTAGCAACCTCAAGATTTTATCCGATCACAATAGTGAATGAATCTACCCCAATTTCCATGTGGTACAATGTGTGCTGCCTACCACATGGATTTTATTGGTAAAATTCAGGTAGATACCTACCTACCATATAAATAACTTCATTTCCTTCTGGCGTATTTTTATGTTACAACGTCACAATATACCTTTTAACAAACGTGAGCTATTATGTGTAGTTCCTTGCCTTTGGGTTTGAAATACATTTCAAATAACAAATTAGGTACATGGGTTAAAATGGGGCCTAAATACAAAACACGAACTGTTTTGAAATATTTAATTTAAACTTAAAATTAAATGGAAAGGTACATTTTAACACTTAACATCGAATTAATGTTTAACATTAATTTATTACTATACAATTTTATCTAGATCTTTCTCAGTATTATCTATAAATCTATATCACAATATGTACAACAGAGTGTTGGTTTTCGTCGTAACGATGAGCGAACTGTCAATAGGGTCTCCACACTTCCTGGGGTCCGGTGCCGTAGAGGGCATGCTTCCCCTCTTCCGTCTCACAAGTCTGGACGAGGCCGCTAGCCTCGCCAGCGCCTTGGAGCTCGGTGGTTATAGAGATGCCTCCATCAATATCGCTTATTTTAATCTCGCTAGGCATGTACTGTTCTAAATTGTGTTTGTCTGTTGAGCTGTGTAGGTGGACGTGTATTTGGTTCTGGTTCACGGTGGAGTACAGGTTAGGGAGTAGCATTTGAGGATTGGGATTGATGTAGGGCGTGTGGGATTGGAGGCAGGCGGGGTTGTTGTTTATGTTGTTGTACTGATAATTGTTGTAATTGTAGGTGTTGGCGGGCCAGGAGTTGTAGTAGTTGGGGTCATAGCGCTGCGTGGGCACGGGCGCCGCGTTGAGGTCGGTCAGCGCGCCGCCGCCGGGGCTGCCCTTCACGAACCCGGTGCTTGGCGCCTGGAAGCCGCTGTACTCCGTGTGCCCCAGGGGAATCTCAGCAGGTAGCACTGCGAGGAAACAAACATTAAATTATACATAGGTCTATAGTGTTTCAACATTTGTTGTTAGATATTTAGGCGAGGTCACTCCTAACTGGGTATCAAAACCATGTGATGTCGCGGTTCTAGAAACAGTAGAACCCAATTACATAAACATGTTTACAAGAGTACAATCGCTATCTCCTGAGGCAGTGTTAATCAAACTTTTTTTACCATCGTTCAAGTCGTATTGGCCATTAATGGTTTGTATTTTAACTGATGACATCCTTTTAGGACTGCTCTCTTTGCTCTTTAAGAGTGTTCAGAGGACTAGATACGGATATTTTTGTTAGAAAATTTCCAGCGTTAGAAAGTCTGCACCTGATTATTTTGAAATGTCGACACAACATTATATTGAATTTAGCAATGTGGCGTATCTACAGTTGGGAACTTATCATGTGGTCTACCGCTCCATTACGTGGTTACGGACGAGAATTGAGGAAGTTTATTTATCGTTAATTTATTTTATTAACTTATCCCGTTTGCCTTTGAATATGGGATTGCTGGCAATGATGGTCAATTCTAAGTATCTATAACTACACCCATATTTTAATTTTATTTGTAATTTTTTCGTAATAGGTTATTCATATTGTTTTTTATTCATTTTAAGGTTGAATTAGTAAAAACCCTTGAAGATATTCCAAACAGCGCCGTCTAGCTTCTAACTACGTAAAACTTGTACTATGGCATACTAGTTAACTGATAAACGTAGGAAAACGTACTTTTGGTAATGCATAGGTGCATAGGTAACAGAAAACGCGGACCAATACAATCAGACATGTTGATGAACGTACTTTTTTTCAAATATTCCAGTTTTATATCAGTTGACTGTTCTTAGTTTGCGGCCGGAAGATCCAGGGCCCTGTTCAATGAAGCTGACAATCCGACTCGACATAATATGTCAAAAACCCACAGTAATTATTTTCTTACAATTGTCGGATATGTCAACTTCTTAACTATTTGCAAATAATTTGTTCATTGAAGCTAATTGGGGGTAGGTAATTCAGTTTTTCAGGCAAATTTGTCAGGATTTCATCTGTCGTGACAAATATGTCGTCATCATCATATTTGTCACTTTTATTGTATAGCCTAAGCCCGACAACAATTATTCTACAATTATGTCGCTTTTTGACATAGTTTTCGGATTGTCAGCTTTATTGAACAGGGCCCAGGTTGAAGCTGTTCCAGATGTAAATAATAAAATGAAGAACATACCAGAAGGTATGTGCAAGGTGGGGTCGGGCTTGTAGTAGGGCGGCTGCAGCGGCCCGTAGGGGTAGGACACAGCCGCCGTGGAGGGGTAGCCCGTGTTCCACTCACTCGCCCCCAGGATGTTGCCGCTGGTTTCTGGAAAGAGCACATAGGTTATATTAATTAATCTTTAAAAATAATTGAGACGTTAAACTAAGGTGTTGTTTTCATTGTTCATTGAAAAAGTCTAATTTTGTTTATTCAAGAGAATCGAGAGAAAAGAACTAAGCCAAATAACATTTTTTATCATTTACATACAAAATGAGAGAAAATATTAATTTAGAGTGAAGCGTATTGATGATTGAAGTAAGAACGAGATGTGAAGTGATGTCCGCCGGATTGCCACCCCAGATGTTTGTTAGGTACTTGTATCATTTGTAAGTAATAGCTTTAATTTATATGAAATACTTTTCATGCTTTGTCATAATAATAATCGAGCATAATCAACTTGTCGAAAATCTTCATCTGTCAAAAACCCAGATGTCATCAGCCATCATGACACCCCATTGTTAATGGCGGAGTTTCGTATGCACAGCGCATGCGCGGAACGAGCGACGCGTACGCATCGGGATTGCCGGCTGATTCATAAAGGCTGTAGTAAATAAATCACCAACGAAAGTGGGGTCACGTAGCCAAAATCACGCATACAATCGTATTGAACAACGATTTGTCACCATATTATTTTCTTAGTGAAAGTGACTTGACAATAGGCAAGCTGCCAAATTCAATTTAATTATTAACAATGTCATTGTCTTTTTGCTGTGTGTTCTCGAGGTGACGGACCTCAATGGATCCAACAAATAAAGAAGTGTACTTCATTTTAATCCCTCAGGCAGGCCTTGTTATAAGTGATGTTAGGCATAAATATCCTGTCTAAATTCGTTCGACCCTGTATTTCAGGAAACAATGCGTTTAGTGGCCTGAGCATGTGCTACTGGCAGCACCCTTATTGCTGTCTTGACTTTTTGCACTGGATCCCCCTAGAAAGTATCTTAACCTTGATTGTACTTATATTGATTAAATGTTGTAAGATATGGCTGTTCCTAGGTCACATAGCAGGACACAGGCTTCACCTCAACTATGAAGTGGTACGAGGCAAATTCCGACGCGCGTGTGCGCATTCTGGAGAGGTGTACGTCAGTTTAGTGACAAGCCTTACAGTCAGCTCTTATCAAGCCAACAAAAGGTAGCCTTCACCAGTAAGAGACCACTTACTGATCAATGTGCTTTTTGAAGCATCAGCACCATCATCAGCAGCCATATACGACGTCCACTGCTAAACACAAGCATCCCCCATTTTTCAAGCATGGAAATGCCTGAAAATAACCTGCTAATAATCACGCCATGGCCCCACCTGTGGGACTAACATGCGCACAACGACAACAATATTATATCGCAGCTTGTCGTCTCACGAGATAACGCGAGAAAAAGTTGTCACATCATCTTAGACCGCCCGTGTATATTTTGACATCGGTGAACAAAATAAGTAGATTCAGAAGACCAGCTTTAGAGATGCTTTAAACGGGCCTAGCAGATAAGTAGACGCGTTTTCTCTATGGCAAACTAAGCCTATGCAGCCTGAATCATGTAGTAGGTACAGTCAACAGCACATCAGGTTACCCCATTTCCGTTTTTTCTCTCGCTCTTGCCAAATGATATTTGTTCGCGATAGAGCAAGGAGGACTGAACGGAAATGGGTAGCGTGACGTGCCGGCCACCGTACCTACAAAATAAATTTTTTTTTAGCTTTCCCATTTCTAGTACTTTTTGCCATAAAATACACGTCCTGAGCGCCAATTGCTATAAACTCTAATACCAGGCGTAGACAGACTCAAACTCAGAGGCTAGGTCTAGAGATAGAAGCTAGATCTGTGGTTGGCAAACTAAATATATAAACATAACATAACATACCCTCACGACCATATCCCTAATGGGTTGGTCAGAGGCATACTGATTGTTGCCATCATGGTGAACGGAACATTCAGAAGCCCACATTTCGCCGAGGGAATTTGAACCCAACGTGGTAAGGGGCGAGCCTACCGCCGTTTTCCGGGTTGCTTGGGTTTCTTAACGATGTTTTCCATCACCGGAGAGTTAGCCGCAAATTGTACAAAGAACACAAAGTAGGTGTGTTCCGGCCAGATTTGATCTCGGGACCATCGGAATCCGAGCTAAAGTGTTTAACCACTAGGCCACGACGCTCTCTTAACTAAATAAAATAACTATATTATGATAGTGGTCAATACCGAATCAAGAGTGTGGTTAGGGAAGACCCATCCATTCAGTAGAGGATAGCAGAGAATCTATCCTGTTATGATTGTTAAATATTAGTTACTTAAGAGTCTCTAAGTAGGTATCTACTTTCCTAGTGCTGACTTAATAATAATAGCAAACTTACCCCCGAATTCACAAACGTCAATCATCTCTAAGCAGGCGCTCACGCTCATGCTGATCCATAAAATGTCAATAGAACTGAAAGAGATAGCATGACCGTGAACGTGTGCTTAGCGTTGATTGTCGTTTGTGAATTCGGAGGTTAGACACTCAACGTACTGTTTACATCTATTCTATACTTATAATAAATCTGTAGAGAGGCCAATTCTGTACATGAAATATATTTAAAAAATAACTATCAAGGGATGATTAGGGATTGCTACTGATGCCAAAAATGCAATCAGTAAAATGTTTGTCTGTCTGTCTGTCTTTCTGTCTGTCTGTCAGTCTGTCTGTCTGTCAGTCTGTCTGTCTGTCTGCTGTATATTCGTTATAGAAACAAAAACTACTCGACGGATTTTAACGAAATTTAGCACGATTATTTTTAATACTCTTGAGCAGGTTATAGTATACTTTTCATTACGCTACGATCAATAGGAGCAGAGCAGTGAAGGGTAATATTGGGAAAACGGGAAAAGTTACTCCATTTTTAACACGTAAAAACTACTAGATGGATTTAAATGAAACTCTACAATAATTTAGTTTATGCATGTGAATAAGACATCTAATTACAATTTATAAAGGTATATCACATTTTTTTAACTCTAGTCCACGCGGACGAAGTCGCGGGCAGCCGCTAGTATTTGAATATGATTGTGTAGGTATATTATTTACATAAGGAATAAAGGGGTTCTTTCGACACAAATTACTGAAGAGTGTTTTATCTTTTTTTCTAAATATATATATATTTTTTTTCTTAGAGTATTATGTAAGATAAGCATTATATAAAAAATTAAGAGGCCAGTTTTTTTGTTGTTGTAGGTATAAAATGATTATGAATCAAATAAGGATTACAAATAATTTTGAATAAATCCAAAATTTGTTAAAAAACACTTCCATGTTAATAAAAATGCAAATGAATGTTTTTTTAATTAAACGTTCGCAACAAATACTATAGTTTTTAAATAATATGGCTACGGAAAAGATTAAGGACAATTTGTTAAATTAGTGACGCACTCCGTCGCCTGCGCATTGAGTCAATGGCTCGATAAACCGAAGCGTCATGCTAATACAAAAACAATACTAAATGCATTTGCGTCGTATACTCATATTTATGTTGAAGTAGTAAGTAAATACTGGTTATTTGGGGGTTCACAACACCGATTAGACAATGAGTAATCTCATGTATGTATTTATTGTAATTATGTGTAGACATCGTCTAAGCTGAAATGCCCCTACGCATGCAAGGAAGCACTCTTGTATGCGTAGATGCGGTGAAGGGGCGCGTCATTTCAGCTAAGACCATATCTTGTGAGTTTCTAACCGCCTAGACAGATATAGCTAGCCCTAGACGTTCAACAGAATGTTTGACTTAATCATCGGACTGCGACACGTACATACACTGAAAATGCTCACGCGACTTGTGTCACGTACAGGCGTATATTGTTAAAAAAACTAGGGTTTTTTCGTGGTTCGCAGAAAACGTTCAAGAAGTGTCGTGAAAACAACAAGGTCTTGGAAAAAAAACACCTTGTTATGTAAAGGCTGATTTTAACGCCTCTTTATAAGGACTTTTACTTTAGGAAAATTTGGGTAACCCTAACACAAAATGCTTACAACTAACTTTACCTATATATTTAATTGTTTTATAATTTAGTTATGTGCTGTGCAGGCCGCACAGCATATTTGGCTCATTTTCTGTTTTTGAACTAGGAAATCGTAAAAGGTTTAAAAAATAAATAGGTAAGGTAGAGTATAATTTAAATTTTGGTTTAGGTTAATTCTGATTGTGCAATGACTCACTACATTTTCCTAAGTCTACATTCTATGTTGATGCTCGCGCTCTATATTTTCAAAACAACAATTTCGATCATGAAACACCGTTTAGCAGTCGAGTTATTACGAGTAACCGAATATGACCATTCATGTAAGTAGGAAGTCGTTTTAGCATCATAATAATTTAAACCAACAATAACATTGTATCAGTGGGGAAAAGCTAAACAAATAGTGTAAGTTAATAATGACATTTTGGTGCTCCCCATATTAGCGTATCATGGCAAATGAGTTAGGTACGCCTGTCTATATTAGGTGCGGTAAGCGTGCCGGCTTACGTGAATTTGGTTATTTAAACAAGCACAAAAATTAGAAGACAAAAGAAAAAAAAGTTATTTGGTTATTTAGTAATCAAATGTTCCCGCACACGGGCAACCAGCCACAGCCACATATCGCCGCCACCGGCATATTTCCCCGTAGTTTTCATACGTTTTATATGGACTTGCCGCACACAATTGACGCCGGTGGCGTCTTGTAGCCCACAGTCACAGTAAACAGTGGCTACAGACTTAATACATATTATGATACTGCGAGCAAGGATCAGAAAAAGGAGAGCAGCCCTAGGGCGCGTAGAATGAGTCTAAACATCACTATGTTCTCAGATGATAGACTCTACCAACTCAGAATGAACAAAACCATACTAAAAACAAGTGCTCTACAAGATCATTTTGCTTTTGAATTATAATATTGTTTACTGAAGTGTAACAGTTTGATACGTAATGTGGCTAATAATTAATTAATGTCGTTAACAATATGACCTTATCCATTGACGCAAACAGGCCATTTATAACTCTCCGGTTTTCCCAACTAGAGCGGGCATTCATAAGTCTTGCTGAAGGTTAATGTGGAAATATTTTATAGGTTATAGCCACTTGAACACTAATACCTATATGGTTTACCAACCCTCATGGCGAGTGCGGTGATGAAACAAATTCCCATCAATTACCTATACATACATACAATCACGCCTCTTTCCCAACGGAATAGGCAGAGACCACTTCTTTCCACTTGCTACGGTCCTGACACACATAATATTATGATAAATAATTATTAAAGATCACTTTCATATCTCACTACTCTCACATTTATGTGAAACTTACATGAAACTTGACACCACAGTCAATATACTTTTATAACTAACTAGCAGCCGCCCGCGACTTCGTCCGCGTGGACTTAGCTGTATGTGAAAAAAGATTTTCCCGCTTTTCTGTTGAAATTTTCCTGAATTTTCTTTGCTATAAACCTCACGGAGCCCAAGACCTTTCCAACGAATGCAAAACCGTGGAAATCGGTTCGTGCGTTCTGGAGTTATAGCGTCAGGAAGGAAAGCCCGACTTATTTTTAAATAGTAGATTTGACAGGAGGTAATTGTAGCCCAAACATTAAGATTGACAAAATAACGTTCCCACCCTGTATAGAAAGAACTGCGTATCTACATATTTTAGCAAAACTATGTAATAGGCATGATGACTGTATTTTTTTTTTGTTTATTATCGAAAGACCTTACATTTATGTAAACAATCCTCAAAGAATCACTTCATCTGGATCAATACCACCAGAGATATCACAATTTGAAATGCACAATTTTTGGACTTGCCCAAAAACGCTCCATACAAAAGCGACAGTGACGTCACTATCGCTGTCACTTTTGTATGGAGCGTTTTTGGGCAAGTCCAAAAATGTGCATTTCAAATTGTGATATCTCTGGTGGTATTGATCCAGATGAAGTGATTCTTTGAGGATTGTTTACATAAATGTAAGGTCTTTCGATAATAAACAAAAAAAAAATACAGTCATCATGCCTATTATGCACCCCTTATATTTTTTTTACTTCTCAACATGAAATATTGTTTACATATTATTTGAAACAGGATATTTTCAGCAAAGTTGCAGGAATACGGAAATCATTAATAATGCAGTATTCCTGTTGTTTAATTAATCATTAAATTAATGATTAGAATAATTACGAACCTGAAGCTTATCTCAGCTACCCATATTAGTTCATCGCTCCGTATTCGTGACTAGTTGTCGCCCTGGCAGGGAACGGAGTGATAAACGTATAAGTAAGTTATACTATTGTAAAGTTCCATTGAATCAGTGATTTTACGTGAAAGAGCAACACACATTTACCCATACAAACTTTCGCATTTATAATATTATATTTTTGTCGGTGGCCACCTCTGGCCAATCCCTAAATCTATGAGCGTGATCACATGTATCACCATGACCAGATCTAGAAGAAATACTAGAACTATGGGCGAGACTGATATATAGATCTATTATCAGTAGGTAGTGGTTGCCCTCGGCTGTTAATAACTTTGAAAAAGTTTGGAAAAACATAAAAAAAAATTTTTTAGGCTATATCACGCTAAGTCCACGGGTGCGGGTGCGACTTCGTCCCCATGGACTTGCGTGATATAGCCTAAAATATTTTTTCAATTCGAAACAGAAGTTCCTGAGATAAGCGCGTTCCAACAAATAAACAAACTCTTCAGCTTAATTTTATTAGTATAGATTGAAAACTTGATGAAGTTTGAGCATGTCAAACAAAGCAGGAATTACTTAGTCTAAACTGTGGGTGTTCCCAATGATAATAAGTTGGTCACACAGTTTAGAGTGTACCAGTTTGCATAAGTGATTACGTAGGTATATGCGCACGCGTCATTATTATCACGAAAACGGATTTTCAGTAGAAAATACAATCATTTACTTTTCTCAACCAATTCATACGACATTGTTAAACTTTATACTTGCACTAAAAACCTATGTCCGGGTTCCATTAATGTGGACAGTGAATTCAACCAAACATCAGCACATCTGTAAAGATAGCTTCGAAATTGTGTCATATGAAAACCTAAGTTTGATTCCTTTCTGTTGCCCCCTTCACCCCTGATATTTATATAGAATAGGTACCAAATAAAGAAGAATCAATCAAACCCCATCACTCCCCGCCGCGCTAACTAAGCCCAAACTCGATCGAGCAGTTAATTAAAAATATAATTATAAACTGTTCGAATTCCCACCGGTACTAATTCCAATCGGCAACACGAAAAGTGTATCTGATAATGATTTTCACCCGTCGACGGCTTCGGAGCGTTCCCAAGCCCACTTCATTTTGCGGTCCCACCGTCCATTGCTCCTAATTTTGTTCGCTCGGACATGAAATTAAAATCGGTTTAATGTATAAATGAGATATGCACTTAATAAATATTTAATTAGGTATCTAAATAAAAGCTCGCGCTGGCCTGCGGTTCGCGGCAGATTGTAGCCATGTAAAATAATGGTGGCACAGGGAAAAACCGCGCTCCAAATTTGATGACCCGTTCGCGAAAACTGCACATAAAACACGTTGGGAGGTATTGATTAACAAGTAATTATCTTTGACACGATATTGCTAATGAACTGTTTACACGTGCGAATGAAAGGCTTTGTTTACAGGAGCAGCTGTGTGTTAAGATTTTGGGCAGCGTAAATAAGTAGCTAGCAGGGCAATCCCACAATACAGGTACACTTGTACAGTTTATGACTTGACTTGGCCGTCGGGATGATGAGCGTATGCCTACACATGAAACAAAATCATATCATAATATGTATTATCATCGAGAGCCGAAGTCAAAAGTTTGGAATCACCTACTTGAAGTTGGTCCAAGTACCTACTCGTAGTAAGTGATTCCAAACTTTTGCTCGCGGGTGTTGTTATACAGGCCCCTTCTAATGTTGCTAATTTGGTTGCCTTCATCTTATTTATTTTTTTAATTTTATAAACTAAATTTTTCAAGAATATATAAGACCACTGGACGGTGTGGCATGTTTAATGACTACTAAGTAAGTAATACTATTGAAATTCCGCTTCACCGCTGCCCTATTCATCAGAATATCAATTAATATGAATTCGATTAATTTTGCCATGATTATTTTCTTACATAACTGACGTGAACCAAAAAGTTAACTAAAAATGAGACATTACCTTTGGTTTGCTACATAAAGTGACCTGGCAGAACTGCTATGCTATTCCGGCGGACGCCAAAACTCCCTTCGCTGGTGTGAGTGAACTTTAAAATTCAATTTCTTTGCAACTGTGGTCGTTTGAAAAAGAAGGATTAAGACAAATAACATTTTTTAATTATTTACGTATAAAATGAGGGAAATTACTAATTCAAAGTAAAGCGTATTGATGATTGAGGTAAGCGTGAAGCACCGAGATGTGAAGTGATGTCCGATGTGCACCACCGGAATAGCGCGGCTGGTCCTTCAAAGCAACACTACGAGATGGTGCTTTTTAAAATTAGCAGGTCCGATAGTTTTAATTTTGTCGAAATCGCAGACTCCTTTAAGCATTTTTTTATATTACTCATATTTCTGGGACTTGCCTATCACACTCTTTTGAGAAATCCACTCTATATAGTTTTTATTAAACATCATTACTACAGGAATAATCTAGCGAATTTCCTGTTTATTCTCTAAAGATTGCATGTCTAGCAAACAATTTTTGCTAGCAAGACTGTTCATGAAGGCTAGATGTTGATGTTAACATAGTCGTGGCCTCGGACAGGAGCCTAGCCTGCCCGTGACGTGGGATAATTACCGCTGCACCCCACTTCCTCCCCCCAGTAATGTCACATTAACACCCTCACCTCGGCGGACTGTCAAAACATCGGGTTTAACGAATACGCAACAAATGGAAACAGCGATCGCGGCATTTATCGTGAAAATCGTTCCGCTTATGAGAACTGTCGAGAGCACGGCTATCTGCGGCCACATAGACAAATAATTATACGTAGTTAACGGCACGTAATTATGGCTCTGTTTGTGAAATGTGTGATGTGGATATAAATGAATTAATCGAATAGGAAAGCGTTGGATTGATGAGGGAAAGTACAATGCATCAGCAATACTCCAATTGCTTGGACGCTTATTATGTGCACGCAAATTATTAGAATTTAAAATATTTCCTTCCTTCCGTCTCTAATCCATACTAAAGACCAATGTTTTAAATGCAAAAGTAACTGTTTGTGTTTGTCTATAACGTTTGCACGCCTAAACTTCTAATCTTATTTTAATGAAATTTGCTACACTAGATCGGACCTTAGAAAAGGTCTTAGGAAATATGGGCTTAAAGGGGTTGAAATAATTCTGCTACGAAGGAAGGGCGATAATAAACGAACCACGCCAGCGAACCTGCGGGTGGAAAGCTAGCTCTCATATGCCTATTTGTTTTTCGCTTTTATAAGGTAATTCTTAGCTGGATGCGGCAAAACAATATTTTTCTAAGTTGTTTGTTTTAAAAAGTAAGTAATGTGTTGAATAGAGCTCTTACTTAAAATAGAAATGAAGAACAGCAATCTAATTTCTTTCTGTTAGAAAAATTGCCATTTAAACAAATGAATGTCCTTTTTTATAGCTGCAAATGTTGCTGCAGTTGAATTACATCGTTAGTCAACTTCGTTAACTTTGTGCGAACATGTCAAGCCACGTCACCAAACTTAACACTTGCTGATTAGCGTCGTCCTGTCAAACGTTGGTTGTCAATAATAAGCTAATTACCAAGAGCACACACGAAATGTGTGTGTAACAAGAACAAGCGGCGTGATCAAAGGAGCCTAATTATTCCCCCCACCCCCTAATCAACGGCGTTGATTGGTCGAGCGACGTATTTGCATTCGACAAGTTCTCTTGACGAGCGTTGTTTAAGTTTAAAACGGATTTTGGCTTAGTGTTTGGAGTTTATTAATATGATGGGGAATGAGAAAAATGTTTATTTGAGTGAAGCTCACCACAGCTTGAATGAAAATGGTGGGACTAAATAATTTTCTCGTTATCACAGAATACTGATTGCTTGATTAGTTTTGTCGCTATGGCGATGACTACTGGTGACACCAAGGTTCCAAGCTTCGTCTCGCACTTAGCCTTGTTGGTTCAAGATCGAAATAAGTAGAAATTGAGAAATTAATCAAGTCATCTGTACACCTTGAGGGCTAGTGTGGCGACCAGGCTTTGTTTGCCTACAAATGGGAGCTTTTTTTAAGCAATTCTAACCAAAGACCATTAAATAAAAAAAATAATTAAGGTCATTAAACCTGTCAAAGCGGCAAAACAGTTTGCCACAGCCACTTAAACTTCTACGCTTTTACGTTCTTCTGAGGATTGCTTAATTTCTGATAGGATATAAGTTACAAATCTCCTAGAGCACGACTGTCATAGTATTTCCAAACAAACTCCCGCGTTTTCTCCCAACAAAAAAAGCTCTCGCATACTCTGGCGAAGCTTTACAAATCTCATTAGACCCGAAGACGACGGAATATTCTCACCCGGCCGGTCGCCGCTCGTCGTTTTATGTCGGTGATCACTTACATCGTAACGCGATGTAATTCGAGACATCCTGCCTTCTCGATGAAGGATTGCTCGACTTTGAGGGTAAGTGTGTGATATGATGATAGGTGTCGGGTTTGCTGAGGGTGCGTCTGTTGGCATGATTATGATTTGATTTTTAGTGAATTGCTTCCTCTTTAGAAAAATGTTACGTGATAAAGTGAGTACATCACTGACAGCTGGTTTGGTTGCTGTCACCGAATTGATAGGATAAGATAACTTAATTGCACTGAGAAAACAATTAAATCAAAAGTTTACATAGTTTGATCTTAGAATTCAGCATCCTTGTGAACTATTTAAAAAAAAACAAACGGTCAAAGCATCAAACTATCTCTCATTGATGGTAAGTGAATATATTATATGTGAGTTTTAAAAGTCGAAGAGTTAAAAAGTATCAAGAGAAAAGGTAACGTAAACCAACTTGACCAGGAGCTGTTAATATTTCTGGTATTCCAGGGTGAAGTCCGTTTACACTCACCGATTATCATACTACTGATCCTCGGTACGATTTCCAACGATTTTCTAAGTACATTTTATGATAGTTTGACAGGTAAATTTGGGTGTTATTATAATTATTAACGCGTAGGCATAGGTTTGAAGTCCTTGCATTGATTTCTGACTAACTCCCGAATTCACAATCGTCAATCAACGCAAAGCACGCGCTCACACTCATGCTGTCCCGTAAAATGTCAATAGATCTGAATGGGACAGCATGAGCGTGAGCGCGTTGTTGATTATGTGCGCGTTGTTGCGGTATGTTGATTAACGTTTGTGATTTCGGGGGTAAGACTAAACGTTGCTTAACTTTCTGTATTAAACTAACGATTCAGTTAGCTTGAGCAACATAGTGCCTAGTGCAAGTTTCCTTGCACTTGCTTAAACGCATCGAGAAAGTCGACTCAAATTTTCATAAAAACGGTCATGTCTACCCGCCCATTAGTGCACTACCAAGTGTGCCATACAAATCCAACCCAGCACTGTATAGTGTGCTCCAACCCACGCCGTCCAGTATGAAACGTAGGAGATTGTCATAAACATCGATTACAAGCAATGTCTAGCGCGCGCATTAAGGGGACTAGTAGAGCTAAAACCAAGTTTTATAGTAACGAAAATTAAGTGTTACACTTCGGTGATCCAGATGAAAAAAATATGTCGTATTCTTGAGGATTCAAGGGTTGGTTTTATCAATTTGAAAACACGATTTAACAAATTCGGCTCGATAGAAAAAAATCGCAAAGATGGGTCTAAAAAAATTTTAGAATGAAAAAAAACTGTACTAAACATCATGCTATCATTCTGTTCTTTTCACAGAATGTGTGTTTTATAAAATACTAGAGCGTGCTCATTTTAGTTTTGTGATTTAATGCGTATATTTTCCAAAAAACACCAATAATTGATTTCAAGCAAATTGCGTATGCGTGTGTGCGTGAAACGCCGTGTACAGACAGTACCGGCCGTGGCCTGATGCTAGACGGACGTGTCGCGCATTGCGCTCCGCATTTGAATAATATTTAATTGCTTAGTAATCACTGTTAGAATATTGCGTATGCTATAATAATGCATGGGACACGAAAACTCACCAAAAAGTCAACAAAACGTCAGTAAAACGTCTTATAAAATGAATTAATAAATAAATTACCATAAAATGGACAATGCTTTAAACTAAGCGCTATTTTCGTTAGATGTTATGGTCGACGCGGTGGAGGAACATGATTAATACACAGCCGGAAAAAGACTTATCTCATGGTCGCAAGATCAAATCCTGGTTTTCCTTTTTGTATTATGTTTGTTTTTGTTCGTAGGATAAAGCTTGATTATGATTAGAATGAAAGTTATTTGGCAATTTTAATAACAATAAAACGTTATTTGTATATAGTTTTATTTCCAATAACAACTTTAATTTTCAATCAGAATTTTGAAAGTAGCCACACGAAAGTTTCTTGCTGGTTTTTCTCAGTTGAGTTCAAACAACTTTCCGACACCGGTGGTTGAGTCACATTATGTTTGTATACTGTGCATTTATTTAAAAGTATTCAAGTCTATATGGACTATGCTATAAACTAACCGCTATTTTCGATGATAAGAGATGTCGACGCGGTGGAGGAACGTAATTATGAGACAGCCGATATACCTACTATTTAATCGTATGGTCCCGAGTTCAAATCCATGCTTTATTTTTTGCATTTATTTATTTAGTATTTATTGTTGTATTTAAGTCTATTCTTAGTATATTTTTGGTTGTTTGATTGCATGGGACATGAAAACTCACCAAAAAGTCAATAAAGTCGTCTTATCTTTTTATTTTTGGGATTAAATGCGTATATTTTCCAAAAAAACGCCATACTGTTCAATTGAATCTCAGTTTCTCAGGCACAGTGCGTGTGCGTGTGTGCGTGAGACGCCGTGTAGCGACAAGCGAATTCGAGTAGCGACGAGTACCGGCCGAGGCCGTTGGTTGGACGTGTGACGCATTGCTTAGCTGAAATAATATTTTATTATTTTTTCAAAAGTACTCGATTATTGTGTACACCAACACGGGTGGGCCACGAAAACTCGTCAAAAAAAAAAAAAAAATCTTATAAAAGGAACGCCCGAAGAATGCACGATGCTATAAGGTAAGCGGTATTTTCGTTAGCTTCAGTAGACAACACAGTCAGTGCAGTAAACTTAGAATAATTGTAATTATTATAAGGCAGTGAAGTAGGTATTCAAGGTCCTACTAGTAGTTGTCATCCTAATCAAGCTATATTTTTAATTTATAGCCTTTGAATAAACTAAAAGGAGGAAGATATAGGTACCCGCGTACTAAAAGTGGCTCTACAAAAGTAGGACCTAATTTTAGCCCTTAAGACAGAAATGGCCCCGCGTACCAAACAAAAGCAAGTCCGACGGACCAACTTATAAAAATAGGTCCAATTGACCTAGTTTCAAAAGTAGCTTCAATGAACCTACTTTCGAAAATTGGTCCAATGGACCTGCTCTCGAAAAGACCGAGGGTTGTCACAGAAAACAAAGATTGCAATGACACTTTTCAAAAGTAAGTAAGAGTTTAATTTGATAAGAAAGTTACTATACTTCTAATACCTACTTCAGTTGGTCAGATTGACGAGTTTGGTTCAATGTTAGTGAACGCTCTGCATCTGGCAAAATTATTTCGTAGGCGCAGGTTGTGAAACCATAGATCTATATAATGCATAGACAGGTATCATGTATATTCATATTCATTTATTCACTATAAATTTGTAACAGAAAGCAGGATAGCAGTAAAATTGTAGATGGTAGGCATAAATTCACCTTTTCAAGGTATTGTGAATTTACACATAAAAAATAAAAAAGGAAATATAACATTAACAAAAACAAAAAAAATAACAAAGCAACTAGAATATTTAAAAATCTACAAATCTATCTATGTCTACAGGCGTACAAAAAATAATAATAATAAGAGGTGCCAGTCAAACGAAATGTATGATTTCGATTCTTTATTGTAATTTAGCTTCAAAGTGTCCTTTGATGCTATAAGAAGAATTATCAATGAGCATGTTCCTAAGCTTAGTTTCAAACTCTTTGCCTTGCACAGCTTTCAAGGAGTTTGGTAAATGGTTGTAGACTTTTATTGCCATGTAATAAGACCTATTATTAAGCAGTGACAGCTGAACTGGTGGCGCCACTATGTCGTTCTTCCGGCGAGAAATGTAGCGACTTGGCTTGTCGCAGTATTTCTGGAAATAATGATGCTTGCATGCTGCGTAAAACTGAAAACTGAAAATGTGGTAAGATAGAAAAAAAAGGAATAGCACTGAGGAAAAGGTATGCCAAGAAAAAGAGACGACTGGTTTACACTCAAAAAGAAATGATAAACACTTTGGCCAGGAATGCGGAAACCCTGATGTGCCGGAGGAGATATACAATAAAATGAGAGAAAACTTCTTGAAAAATTTGAAAAGACCTGACGAAGAGCGAGCTACGGTGGAAAGAAAAACTATTTTGCAAAGAGCCAACGGAGAATGGCTTGAAATGAGACGATCTCTCCTCACTGCGTCTAACTTCAGCAGGGTTATAAGACGCCGTGCAACAACGTGAAGGATATTATTTACAATAAAAAATTGGATCATGTAGAATCTATTAGTCATGGCCAGAACAATGAAAAAGTAGCTCTCACTCAGCTGGGCTTGCAAGAAAATGTTGCCATTAAGCCGTGTGGGCCGTATTTATTGACAACGAATTACCTTTTTTGGGTGCCACGCCTGATGGTTTGATGGGTGAACATACTCGGGTAGAAGTTAAGTGCCCTTTGACGGCCAGTAAAATGGGTCTAGAATCAGCAATAAATAAAAAAAAGGTAACTTTCTGGCTCAAAACGACAACAGGCGAACTAGCTATTAATAAACGGCATGCTTGATACTTCCAGATACAGGGTCAGCTACACGTGACCCAAAAGAAATATTGCCTGTTTGCCGTGTGGGCAAATGAGAAGGAGAAATTGAAAACGGAAATGATTGAGCGAAATGATTTTATGTGGGAAAACGAGATGAAAGATAAACTAATTAACTTCTATTTGGACTGCTTGTTACCTGAAATTCTCGATCCCCGGTTATCAAGGAATATGAAAATACGTGAGCCTCATATAACTACCAAAAATAGTGAAGACAAGGACAAAATACAATTAGACAAAGACCAATAAGAATATAAGCTGGAGCTTATAGCCAGTCCACCACACTGCCACGGCTGAGTTTTCTTGTTCACCTTATAACAGGTACTCAAGCGTCCCCGCCACTAAAAGGCGAGAACTCAGGGTGGATTTATCACTTATTATTAACATTTAACATTACAATAAATTAAAATTTACAATAGATACATTATTTTAAGAAAAAGAGACACGTGTCCTCAAAGTTTATCTAATAACACTGTAATAGGCTTTCTCAAGAAGCAATCCTTTAACGGCGTTTTTGAGCTCATCAAAACTTTCCAACTCATGGACAGATTTGGGGAGGTGGTTGAAGACTCGGGATGCCATGCAAAATATGCTTTTGTTGAATAAAGCCGTTTTGTTCCTAGGCATGCTGATTTTATAGTTGTGTCGTTTATTTTTAATAATTTTTCTGAGTTATTTTTAACAAATAAAACTGTTTCCAAGATATATGTTGTTAGAGGGAAACTCGAATTAAACACGATTAAAACTATAGGACTATAATCTCTGAACAAGTTACAACTGAATCCGCGGTAAAATCTATGAGAGCCGTCAAGGACTAAGTGACAGCTATTGCCATAGACTAAAAATACAGTGAGTAGACATATCGAGTTAAAATATCGATTAACAATATGGAGGGTAGGGTTAAAAGCTACCATTCTCGAAAATAGGGCTTACAACTAATGGTCCGATGCAATTTAAATACAGACCTAACACATTTCTTTCGGGCCTTGAATGCTGTGCCTTTATCTGTTGAATTACCACAGAACATGACACCATACCTTAGAAGGGGCACGACATATCCGTGATATGCTGTCAAAACCGCGTCAATGTCTACTGTCTTTGCAAGCATGTAGAGGGCATATGAATGCTGGTTTAGACGAGCACATTTTTTCAATATGAGTCTTCCAATCCAAATTATGGTCAACAGTTAAACCTAAAAAAGTTGTATTATCTACTTGGTCAATTTTATATTCTAAATACCTAATGTCCATTCCAATAATTTCACTAATTCTATTTCCAAATGTCATTACGTTCGTCTTTGTAAGATTAATTTTTAAATTGTTCGTATCTAGCCAAGTTATAACATTGTCCAAAGTGTAATTTACTTCGCGTTGTTTGTCAGGTCCCGATACAACAATGGTACTGTCATCAGCAAATAATACTGTCTGGTGACTGGTGATTTTTGGCAGATCATTTATATAAACTATAAATAACAGTGGCCCCAAGACACTACCTTGTGGCACGCCAAGTGACATGTTTTCAAATTCTGAGCAATAATTAATTTCAGTTTTTTTAATAGGGCATATTCTGGTGACTCTAGTGGATTGAATTCTGCAACTCAGATACGACTCAACAAGTTTCAGTACGTTACCTCTTATACCATACGCAGACAGTTTTTTTCATAATATACCATGGTCAACACAATCAAATGCTTTTGTTAAGTCCATGTACAGGGCGCATGCCAACTAAAACCAACCTGTTCCTCGGCAAAGATGTTATATTTTTCAAAATAGTTACTCAAGGAGCTTTAAATCACTCGCTCAAATATTTTCGAAATGACTGGCACCAATGCTATTGGTCTATAACATGTAATATCACGTCTATTACCCTTCTTGAAAAGAGGTACAATGATTGTACCTCTTTTCAATCTTTTTTAATTTATTAGGAAAGGTGCCTTTTGAAATACAGTTGTTAATAATGTGACTTAAAATGTGAGATAATTTAATTGGTATTTGTTTTAATATTTCTGTAGTTATGTCATCATAACCAGTGCTTTTACTATTTTTCAAAATTATAGGTAAATATTATTATAATAAGCATGTCATCTCGCTTTTCCAGAATAACATGATTCATATCCACAACTATCACCTAAATAGCTTCAATTAAACAACATAATTCGTTAACAAGAGCTTAAAACTAACCCATGCTTAGCCATCACTAAATATTTGAGCTTAAAACTAAACTTTGTACTTTTTATACGCTTACATTATCCGGAAAAATGGCCAGAAAGTGAAAACTTGACTACAGTCCATTTTACAAGTCTGTTACAAGTCATAACATAAAAATTTAAAAATTAATAAAAATAATGTGATCCCACCAAATAAAAGTTTTAACATTTAATTAAATGAGTTCTATTTCTTATTCACAGCCATCCATACAATTACTAAATACTAGGTATTTATTATCCATACAATTATTTTTTTATGTACGTACTAGGCTAGTACTCTTTTTTGATTGAAATACAAAATATTCACCTATAGTCTCATTATTATTTTAATATTTTGTTTTTATACCCAGTGTCACTTTTACAGTAAATACTAATCCAACAACACCTCTCTAGTTAAATTTCCATCAACCCACGAATATCTAGTACTTCCTACTAATCCTACTTCCTACTAATATTATAAAGGCGAAAGTTTGTATGTGTGGATGTGCCGTGTTGCTCTTTCACGTAAAAACTACTGAATGGATTTTAATGAAACTTTTGTTTTTCGACTTAAGTACACGCAGACAAAATCGCGGGCGGCCGCTAGTAATAAATAAAATAAATGTCTTGTCTATTTTGTTGTTTGATCTATGGGTGCTTTAATGTAATATCAAAAGTAAAGTAAAATTATCAATTGTTTTTAGGTCATGAATGATATCATTAAATATCATTATTTACAATTGATAATTCGTTATGTTTTCTGAAATGAACTTATTTCTTTTTTTTTTATTTTTTTAGAAAATTCTCACACACTGTCACAGTGTTTGTTGCCAAACTCATCCGAAACGGCTTGGGCGATTTTAATAAAATGTTATGATGTACCTACGGTGGCTGGCACATCACGCTACCGATTTCCGGTCAGTCCTCCTTGCTCTATTGCAAAGAAATGTCATTTGGCAATAGCGAGAGACAAAACGGAAATGGAGTAACCTGATGTGCTGTTGACTGTACATACCTACGTTTGTTAAATCTGAGATATGCCATAAACTATTTTGTAGACATGTTTTTTTTGGAGTCCAGGTGGACGAAGTCTCTGGTGGCAGCTAGTTGTGGTCTTAGGTTAAAAAAAGAATAATATATTATCTTTATAAATTGTAGCACATGATTCCGATTCATAAGCTGTATACTGCTCTGCTCCTATTGATTAAAGCATAACGAAAAGTATACATAGGTATAACCTGCCCAAGAGTATGAAGGATAATTGTTTCAAATTTCGTTAAAAAAGTCGTCGAGTAGTTTTTGTTCAGACAAAAATTTTACTGATTGCATTTTTGGCATCAGTAGCAATTCTTAATCACCTCTTGATTGTTAATTTTTAAATTTATTTCATGTACAGAATTGGCCTCTACTGATTTATTATAAGTGTCGATGAGTGACATCTCTTGGAAAAATGGCGAGATCTCATTGTAGTTTTATGTTGACACGGTAGTTTCATGTTGCGCCGATAGATGGCGATATACCGGTTGTCTATGTGTGTGTGTCTAAATTCTTGATTTCAGTTAGGTCTAGTAGTCCTCTTAAGGGCTAATGATAGACGCGCGACCGCAGCACGGGAGCTGCGCCGGCGCACGGCGACCAGTTACAGGACTTGTTGCTGTTTGAAACGCTCCTTAAGTTCAGCTGGTGTTGTTGACTTATGTTTAAGGCTTTCTTGTCTTTCATTACTATCGTAAGCGTTGTCAGACACGTTCACTGCTGAATCTGATGGGGATCCCTTCTTTGCAGAGTTTCTGATTTATAGGCTTCAAAATGCACACTAATGTTTATATTTGATTTGGGCAAGTGGTTTTCCTTGATTAATCGCATCGAGACAGTCGACTCAAATTTTCATAAAAAATGGTCTTGTCTAATCCTACCAAGCACTCTGTATAATGTGCTCCAACACACGCCATCCAGTGTGAAACGTAGGAGATTGTCATAAACATCGATTACAAGCAATGTCTAGCGCGCGCATTAAGGGCTAATGATAGACGCGCGACCGCAGCACGGGAGCTGCGCCGGCGCACAGCGACCAGTTACAGGACTTGTTGCTGTTTAAAACGCTCCTTAAGTTCAGTTGGTGTTGTTGACTTTCTTGTAGGGCTTTCTCGCTTTTCATGATTATCTTAGGCGTTGTCAGACACGTTCACTGCTGAATCTCATCAGGATCCCTTCTTTGCAGAGTTTCAGGGTTATAGGATGACTCTTCAGAACTGCACACTCATCTGTTTATATTTAATTTGGGCAAGTGGTTAACCGACATTATATTTAATGATATTTACGAACTTCAAAAAATCTTTTGAATGCGTGAACGTGTGAATGTAGGCTTTTGAATGTTTTGTACTATGACGGCAACAATCAGTATGACTCTGACTAGCTCGTTCGGGAAAATAGTCGTAGTCGTATATTTATAGGGTTATAACGGCATGGGGCATCAAGGACATAGAGATTTCTCCCCTTACTATAAAAATGTGAGCATTTTATTGAGCGATCCTAAAACTACACTTAACATTTTCTACCACCAGGATTAAGATCAATTTAAGCCCTACGTATCACGTAGTTAGGATAAACTAAAGCTAATAATCAAAAACAACTACGAGTATTTAAAAGAAGAAACGAAGTTGCATGATTCTTGATCACATAGAAATCTATCTGCGAGAATATATTTAAAAAGAACTAAAAATATGAAGAGAGATTCAACAAGTAGCTACAATATTGTGATAGGTCAAGTTGTTAATCTTTTGGCACATGGTATCACGTTACTGAGTAATCCAGTTAGCTAATCGAACCAGACATTCGAACGAATGACTGGTACCGGGCCTAAGTATAGAGTACAAACGGTAACATTGTCCGGTTCACTGCGTCTGATTCTTAAGACACGTTCACTGCGGGTAATGTAAGTTGCCGAGATTAGAGGTGTGGCCACGAAGTGAGCGATTGCGCCAATCTTTTATAATTTTAATGGATCTATCCACGTTCCACGTTAAGCCGTTAGTCCCGGCTGACGTCGATAGATGTCAGTCGTTAAGCCTAGTTGGAGGCCTTAGGGCGGTTTGATAACATCTGACATTAAGGTTGCTCACCAACCTTACACCCCTCCAATAATCCACACTGAGCCCGCGTGTTGGAGTATGGCTCAATCCACCTCATAGTTGAGGTGAGGCCTGTGCCCAGCTGTGGGACGTATATAGGCCATTTGTGTATGTATCTAACTATTTATGTGCCATGGCACATTTATAATTAATATAAAGTTGCTGCAAAATACCTATTTTTGAGCAACCTTAACTGTTTCATACACCATATAAGCAAAGCTGAATAGGCAGTTACAGCTTTGCTCAATAGAGGAATTAAGGTACCAGCATACAACCGTTTCAATAGTTATATAATAACATCATTCAATCTTCAAGCAATAAGTTTGTAGGTTGTACCATCAGCAGTGGACGTCGTGCTGCCACGAGTTAGTTAGTTATCAATTATCAAGAACAAACAATTATCATGGACTGTAGCCGAGTGTAAGCAATGAAATGAGCCATTCATCATCAGATTACTGGGAAATAGCACAGGCAATAAAAAACATGGAATATTTTAGACTTCATGGATTTAATAAAGCTACCAAGAGTGAATGTAAATTAAGATTTTGAGATAGTATTTATATCTTTTTGAAGTTTTCCGCTCACTCTTCCGCTTTTAACGTTGACCCGCTAGTTTAACGGCCCCACAGGAGGTATTGTTACACGGAATGGATCCGGGCGATTGACGATCGTTGATACAGGCGGCCGCTCGCGTAACACTATACTCGGAACACGCGATACGCGGGCTAGCGTTACCTATCACATCTCGCACTCGCGCACCACCGGTACACATGATTGGTGCTCAACACGGATTGATTCTTATTGACGCTAACGACTGCCCACTCAACACATACCGTTTCGCCACCTAAACGTACATCAAATCAAAACTGTACATTACGACTGCAATCGATATAAAATTATCGAGAACAGACATTTAATTTCACTATCTACGGCAGATTCAATTATCGAAATGAGGATTGAAACTGCTAAATATCTGTATGTAAAGTGGCCACTCGACTGAGCGCTCGCGTCCGAGGGCCCGTGCTCTTTCAGCAGAATAATCAGATCATTACCGCCTGATAGGATATCGGCCGAGTCAAGTATTCAGTTCTAAATTCAAACATACCAACTTTTTGCCATTTCGCATTTTGCAGCCGTCGCTAACAAATTACACGTAATCGCTTTAAACTTTACAAGACGTAAGTTGATGTCTACGCAAATTACACGATTTTTACAATGGCTTTTTTGTGTACTAAAACACTCCCCAACAGAAGGTAACCGTGCAACACGTAGAACTATAATTGATTGTATTGAGCTCCGCCGACACCTCAAAAATGTATCGGGCGAATATTAATTTTGCGTCTCTTTCGGTCCGCGAGCGCCTGCTTGGAGCGAGGGAGAGCTGTGGACGGTGCTATCCGATACGCATTTTCCTCCGAAGGATACAAGTACGTGATTCGGTGTGTTTTTTTCGTGGGTGGAATTATTTGTAAGGTTTCGTTATGTGTTGCTCATTACTGTACAAGCGCGTATCCTGGCGCAGGCGACCGCAAATGCGAGACATTACGGCTGGAGGAGCCACCTGACCCGCCGATCTCATTTAATGCATCATTCGTGGTACGTGCTCGCGATCGGTTATGTCTACCATCCATATTATAGTATTCTAATTTTCTTTTGACGGCCTTTCAGAGCGGAAGAGCAAAAACGATTCGATCGCGCCTCTAACGAGTAACGAGTTTTTTGCTCGGCTTTTGCTCGGGAAGAAATAGTGCAACACTGTTTCTTTGGTCTGTTGTTGATAGGTCGAGTTGATGATTATTGCTTTAAACATCAAATCTTTTTAATACATACAGTCTAATGCACTTCTAGCGTCATTTGGCAAACAGTTATAATGAGATTGCCAAAACAAAATAAACTCGTTTTTGGGTTTCTTTTTTTGCAAGAGCGAAAGTATCTAAGTTTCGTTTTTTAATGTAGGTAGGTATGTGACATATGATCAAGAATTGGTAGTTGTCCAATCGATGTTAGGAGGGCGAGTCGCGAAACCGCAGACCGAGTGACACCCGCGAGGCTGTGGCGCTGGTTGCGAGACCGCTCGCTTTTAGACCACTTGTTGATGTTTTATTTGTTTAAATGTAGAAACGATTGACAAAACGTCTATCAGAGAAGACAGCCACTAAACTTTGTAAAAACTAAATATATATTTTTTTTATTTCATCAGCCTATTCTTATGTACTAAGTAAGTGTGAGTCCTGACTCAGGCATAGTTAGTTGTAATAGCTCAGAATTGCAGAAGGATTTCAGTAATATTTTTCTTAAATTTGAACTTGATGTTAAGTGAGAATTGGAGAGTTAAATGGTATGATCGCGATCGCGGGTTAGAATTCTGCTAGCCACACTGGCCGGCCAAGGGTGTCTCTTCTACAAACACATTAAATTCAGGAGAGAATTCTGCGAGAAGCCCTACAAATTAATGTAAGTGGTAATTTGACTTAAACTCCTAAATCAAATCTTGCTAAGTTCTAAAAATCTTACACAAGTTTCTAAATGCAGAAAAACCTTGGTTAACTGTTTATTTTAGCCGTTATCAGCGTTAAAATATCCGTCCTCAGTCCGCTACACGAACCTTTGTGGTTTTCGCACATTTACGATTCTATTGTAAATTCGTGAAAATGCAGACTTGGAAAATAGTCTGCTAATGATCGAATGGACACGTAACTTGTTGAATAATGAAGGACCCTGACTGATTGTTGGGGTATCAGGAAATTAGAACTTTAAAATAGCAAAAGGTGGAAAAAGACGGAGACTACTGCGAAATTTTCAACCGTAGCACACAGTTAACGAATGGTTATTTGATTAGTTTGTTCATTGATTAGTTTGGTAATTGTGTGCTTTCACTAACGTTTCAGTCTGAAGGATTATTGATGATTAAACGAACTTACCTTAAGTGAAGTTCTATCATAATTATATGAGTCGCTGCATCCGAAGGGATTTTATCACAAGGTAGTACATTTCTTCATGTACCAGGCATCAACACGTTTTAGAGCTGGTATCACTGAAACAGAAAAAAAACAAATTCCCTCCCTACGGTAGGTGCGTCACTCTGACAGGTGACAAGTTCATCATTCTTTTAGAGACAGATTTCCCTAAAGTTACTCGGGTCAGTTACCAAAGGGTATGATGGTAACTATGGGTAGGGTGGGAGCTAAAATCCCTTCGGATGCAGCGACTCATATAATTATGATAGAACTTCACTTAAGGTAAGTTCGTTTAATCATCAATTATACTTCGTCGCTGCATCCTCGGGATTTTATCACAAGGTAGATGTTTAGAGGTCTAGGGAAATCAATATCAAGGATTTACTAAATTGAATTTGATACCAAATTTTATTTTTGATGTGAAATAGGTAACGTTTATTATAATTTTACCTGTTTACTATAAAAACGCAACAAAATTAAGGACCAATGACCAAAAGTCAAAAGATCATCGCAGCTTCAGTATTATGTTCCAAGATGAATATATATTAAGATAACTTCATGTTATAAATATGCTTTGCATAATAATTAATATTAATTTAAGCAATGTTAATTTAAAAAACTTAATGGTAACTGTATGAACTTTGCTGTTACCACACACAAGAACAGGTATACATATACCACCCAA
This sequence comes from Udea ferrugalis, assembly GCA_950022985.1. NCBI lineage: Eukaryota > Metazoa > Arthropoda > Insecta > Lepidoptera > Crambidae > Udea > Udea ferrugalis. Next base: position 10,876,448 of record OX465532.1, on the reverse strand, counting down.
TAATAAAACCTAATTTACTCGAATATTTAATCCATAGTAAAATTCGGGATCAAAGAACGACGTCTATTGAAACAGGTTAGCAGCTTGAGCTGCAACTTTTCTGTTAATATTTTCGTAATAAATGTAAAGTAAGGTGGTACATAATTATATACAAGTACACTGGGCAGTGGTTTATTACAACAATTTAAATGCCCAGCATTGTATGTGCTCGTTGTGTGGGTGACACATAATTAGTCACCTAACTTAATTCAACTAAAGCTGTTGTTTGGAAAACCTATTCCCAAATAGAACCCAACGGCAGTGGGTACTAAAGTAAGTTAGTTAGTAACTTACTCTCCTAGTTTTTGCTAATAATATTTCTTAATGTAAGTATGTTGTCTACTGCACAGAGTAAGCAGACTTTAGAATCCGAAAGAATAATAACCTAGGCATAATAAGCTTTAGTTTTTATTATTTTTCTTAAGAGTTTCTATGACTCTCATTGATTGAAATGTCCTTCCAAGATAGAAACTACACATGACCTAGTCAATGCAGCTGGCCTATGTTTTTAATCTAATAACCTAACTGAAGTATTATTACTTAGGTAATTTATGCCACTCTGGTGAAAGCTGGGGCGTTTTGTAAGGATGAGACGTCTTACTATTCTTTATGACAATGTTTTCGTGAGTGGAAATCGTCTATTTTTAACTATCGCTATGCGAATAATATCCGTAACACTGTAAGAAGGTAGGTACCTACAGTTCCCTGTTGGTACAGTTAAGGTTAGAATTGCATTAAGATATTCTACTGACTTCTCTCCTTAAATCTTCTTACTGTGAATTTCTTATTAAATGTCAAATCTTGTTTGGCTTAGTACACTACTAAAGTGTAAACTAATAAAAGAGCTGTTGCTTATGCGAAGGTGTTATTTTTCATTAAATTATTATTGTGATTTCAGTCCTATTCTCACGAAAAACTTAACTTATTACCTATTGCGGTCATTTTAAAATGAAAGACCACGATGTCTTCTACTCGTGAGTGCGTATGCAACAAATTCTTAATGGTAGGTCACCTACCTACATAATATCAAATACTAAAACTATTAAATTGTAATTTAGCATCTGATTGCAATTAATTTCTTAATCAACAAACCTTGCCAGATGCGAACAATAAAAGCTAAAACTACTTCATATAAATTGGTAATCTGCAAATCATTACCAAACATTTTTGTCTTTAGGTAGGTATATGCTGTCAGAGTATCTGCAAATGACTAAGTACTAGTCTTACTGAAATCGAGACAAGATAAACATCTTTTTCCAATACATTTCCTGTATTCAGAAATGCGATCAATGTGAGATGGTTTTAGTTCAATTTATAACTTTTAATCCCCAGTCAAAACCAGTCATGGCTTGGATATGGTTATCCACTATACCTATTGATTGATTTTGTTATTTCAAAAAATAACCACGGAATCGAGGTACTAAATCAAGTCTACATTACAAGTTGTGCCTATTGAACGGCTAAAACAGCAGTTATACCTTTAAAAATCATCTACTCAATCGTTAAATGACAAATTTAACGCTTGCTGAATTATGAGTAGTCACTAAAATGTTTGCTAAACGGCAAAAGTGTAGCATTTTGCATATAAAAGAAATCCGCGTGCGTAGCACACCACTCAACAACAAGTAAATGAAGTAGATACATGTATGCATATACATTTAAAAGACGGCTGTGTTTATGTACTTACACCATTATTAAGTGTTGTTATTCAACTTGTTATTGTTAAACGCGTGGCTGCATTAAATACTTACTGTGTTAATTATTAGGTGGATTAGGTTTATCGCTTCATAAGAATAAACTATTAATAATAAAGAATTAAAGTGTCTCTTCAATTCATGTTGTTTCAAATGCTTTTGCTTATTTATTATATTAAAATAAACTACTATATAAAAATAAGTCGGGTTTTCCTTTCTGACGCTATAACGCACAGACCGATTTCCACGGTTTTGCATTCGTTAGAAAGGTCCCGCGCTTCGTGAGGTTGATAGCAAAGAAAATTCAGCAAAATTTCAACAGAAAAGCGGGAAAATCTTCTTTCACATACAGCTAAGGCCACGCCGACGAAGTTGCGGGCGGCTGCTAGTCATATATAATTATTTCTTGAATAATAAAGGAAATTTTGGAAAACTTACATGGGTTCTCTGCCACCAGGGTAAGGTTATCAAACCATCAGCAAGGTAAGATACAGAAAAATACTGGTAAGGCTAGGTTGTTTAATACACACCTGACTTTTCATAATCACTATGAATACTTTTCATTTCATTTTATGTTTTATTTTATTTCATTTCATTTTGTTTCATTTTATTTCATTTTATTTCATTTTATTTCATTTTATTTCATTTTATTTCATTTTATTTCATTTTATTTCATTTTATTTCATTTTATTTCATTTTATTTCATTTTATTTCATTTTATTTCATTTTATTTCATTTTATTTCATTTTATTTCATTTTATTTCATTTTATTTCATTTTATTTCATTTTATTTCATTTTATTTAAATAGAAATTTTATAGCAACTAGAATAAGTTATGATGTTAGCAATAGCTGTATAGCTACAAAAGCTGTGGCGTGGCTACTCAGATGTGTCTGTGTAGTAGCAAAATGAAACATTATTTCAATGTCAGGTACTTCCATTACTAAGACTTATTCTTAGTCGTTAGTTTTCAATTGAAATTACAATCTTATTCTTGAAGTTTTTTGGGTACTAGTGTATATAGAAAGAAAAGTTTTTGTTATGCAAGGATAGCACAAAATAACTTACAGTTTGGTCTTCGATTTGATTTTCACCTTAAAATGCTTTCGAAACCACACTCGCGTTGTGGGCCTTGCCGTGCTCTCGTTACGGGACGTCCTCTTGGACAGGAATAAACAGGAACCTTTATTCTGCTTGGCTAATTTGTTGAAAATGCACCGACCAACTTGGTACGGGAAAAAACAGGATCTTCTTCTTCTGTTTGTCTCGTTTGTTGGAAACACACACTCAGTGTGCGTTTTATCGTAATCTCGTTACTGTGGGTCCATTTTGGACAGGCCTCAACAGGATCATAAACAGCTAAAATTAATGCCAACATTGATTAAGACCACTTCACGGTCTCATCATTGACGTGTTTTGTTAAATTTAAACATTGCATCGTCATGCTATTGCTTAGCTTTGTTTACAGTCATACGAAGATTCACTTTTAATCACGAGTTCTCTTATTAAAACATTTTGTGCAAGAAAATGTGGGTAGATTTTTATTGTAGATCGTATTTAGTTATTGTTTAAAACGAACGGTAAGTACGATCTTAACGTTGTATTTCATTTAGGATCTATCGATTCACACTACTACAACTATTGCAAACACTTCAGCACTTATAGAAACCGTTATATAAAAAATATAACGAGAGAGGGTGTGTCGATGCCCGAACACTAGAAACGAATGATGAACTTGTCACCTGTCAGAGTGACGCACCTACCGTAGGGAGGGAATTTGTTTTTTTTCTGTTTCAGTGATACCAGCTCTAAAACGTGTTGATGCCTGGTACATGAAGAAATGTACTACCTTGTGATAAAATCCCGAGGATGCAGCGACGAAGTATAATATACTTTTGCTGAATACTTAATTTTCTATAAAAACTAGAAGGGCAGCGAAGGGACAAAGAGAAGCGTCTCTTAAAAGTTATGAGAAGTAGGTATATCCAAAGGTAGAGATTCATATAATAGAAAATGATGTTATGACGTGTGCGTTCTAAAACAGAATTCCGTACTCTAAGAATACAATTACAAACAGAAAATGTGCTATTCACATTATAAAAAGAAAATAACTTTATGCCGCTTATGGTTTTGATAGCTCTACCGATTCGGGCTTTAGAGTGAGCGCAGAGGGGCTTCAAACCTAGCAAAATATTGTTTTCATACTTTGACAACATTTTTTGCTCTTGTTTAGAAAAAAAAACAGATAAGGCGCTTTGAAAAATTGAATAAGTACCCTCCAAGTAAGCACCTTCCAAGAACCTTCTATTTCCGTGTAGTTCCTCCACTGTCGATAAAAGACGTTAATTATAAACGTGTATTGATAATGGCCGCAGTCGGAGCCACCGGTCCGGGAGCTGCGGTCTGCGGCCGGCTAATTCCCCGGCCCATATCTTTAATAGTTTTAATGCCATCGAGATTACCCTCCATTTCTGAGTTTGTCTATGTTTTTTGTGGCTCGAAATAGTTCGACGTCTTTGCGTACGTGCCGGTTTTTATAATCGTTTGTCGAAAGAGGGGTTTGTTGCGAGCGTCGAGGCCCAGTGGTTAAACGCTCTGGCTCGGAACCTGATGGTCACGAGATCAAATCTGGCTGAAACACACCTATTTTGTGTCCATTGTACAATTGGCGGCTAACTCTCCGGTGATGGAAAACACCGTTAAGAAACCCAAGCAACCCGGATAACGGCGGTAGGTTCCCTCGGTGAAATGTGAGCTTCTGAATGTTCCGTTCACCATGACCGCAACAATCATTGTGCCTCTGACTAAAACATTAGGGATATGGTCGTGAGGATGTGTTATGTTATGTCGAAAGGGCATTGTTTCACATTTGATGATAAGGCAATATTTTAATGCACTTCCAATATTTTTGGTTATAAATAAAGTATGTGCATTCAGAAACACTTTTTCAAAGTAGAAACGAAGTCAATTGTTTGTTCAGAGTATATATGAACAAATAAGTGAGACATCCTAGTGATGACGCAATACTTACCACTTCTTGACTTTGGAAAAACTCGAGAATTATTGATAATGAATGAACGATATTTTTTATTTCTTTTTTCTCTTGTCTAGATTCTGTTAATACTGGATTGGCTTGTTATTCCTTTGTTTAATTTTTTTCCCTTTTTGGGAATTAGTCATTTGAACTTCAATGAATCTATTTTGTTTTTCCCTCGCTAAGAGCTGATTAGGCCCAGATTCAAGTCACGTGCGTACAAGGGATTCCGAAACAATAATCAAATCATATTGAAAATAATATTGAAAAAAATGAAACACTTGAAATTTGAAAATGATTAAAAAACCAATTGCCTGAGTAGTTTGGACATAACGTGTTACATTCAACACCGGCACTTTGCGCTATGTTGATCTAGTGCAGCATGCGTTGCCACAGCCAGTTGTCAGGAATACATAAGCGTACAATTCTAGACCTTATACACAGGAGCAAATGTGTTGTATCACTTGTATCTTTACCATGGCGAGTGCATGTCCGGTTGTACGCATGGCGCGGACGTGCGAAGGCGGCTAATCCACATCGCTTATTACATCCCACAGTAGCCAGGCCCCGACCGCAGCCATCGCCCTACGAGCCTGCAGCCCCATCGATCCATAGTTTCGTTATCAAATTTTCACACGGACCCTCTCGCACCAAGATTGACTTTATTTGAGCAAGTACAACCGCAGAGCTACGCGCTACCCAGCCAGGCGATTACAACTCCCGCAGCGCTCTACACAACTCCGCACCTTCGCTTCCTGAACAAATACCTGACAGATAAAACGCAATGTAATTCGAAACGGAATAAAGGTAGCTAAAAGTAGCCGGCCGGTAGCCAATCACGGCGCCCGAGATATTGATCATCGAAATTGATCAATCAAATCGAAAATATCGTACCGGAAATAAGGCGCGATGTAATAGCCATTACATTGTTCGACGATTGAATGTTTTCCGAAATAGAGTTTTTTGATTTGTGATGTCTTTTTACTGTTATAAGTGCTTTTACAAGAGGCGGCTGCATTTGATGGCTTTTTTACAAAAATAGGGCTGAATATTAATACATTTTCTTTTCTGTTAAATTATGTTATTTTATGTGCCATATAAGGTCACTTGCATTCATTATACCGATAAGGTTTAATTTAGGATTTAATTCAGAGTTTTGGTATATGGCAGACTATCGTAATTTGGATTATTTTTTTTGGAAATATTATGATAAATATATTATTACCTTGTAAATCAATGTATTGTTACATTTTTTTAAAGCGAAGGAACTGTAAGAATAATGTATGTACTGACGACGGCGTTGGGCCACTCTGATTACTTTGGATCCAAATAGTGATGGACAAGCGCGGAGAGGTAGACTCAACATTCTACTAGAAGTAATACAACATCTAAGCCACGACTTACTAGTTTGGTTGGAATTCCTTATATTTTATCTGACATGTTATTTTGACACGGCTTGATACTAAACTGAATATTTTCAAATTTTCAGTGTGAAACTAAAGTTTTATGGTGGTCTTAACTATCAAGCTTGTCTTTTATTTTTATCTAATGAAAGGTGTTTCTCGCTAACCGAAAGGAAGAATCTAAAAATCATCCGTCATTTTTGTCTGTTTTGGTCTGTTGTAATTAATTGGCCATAGTTTTGTTCCTTGAAAAATAGGGTAAAGTCGCCAGTAGTCAGCCAGGCACCTAAGGTCAGCCTTTTCGGTCTTTTATACGCCACGAATAGCGCAATATTTTAAAACGACCAATAACATGGTGGTTAAATCATTCCTTGACTCCTTATTGGTCGAAACAGCTGATGTTTATCCCAAGAGAACACAGTTTTTGAGACGGCTGACTATTGGGTACAGGATTTTCGCTAGAAACGCCAGTACTCAGCCGGGGGTGGCTGACTTCTGGATTTGAGTTGTTTTTTTCGTTTCTGAGTGATATGTACACCATTCGTTTCGTTATTTTTAAACAGATTATTGAAAGCCTGGTCGTACAATTAAAATATGAAGAAAACCCAGTAGTCAGCCTATAATGTACAGAGGCGCTGACATCAACCTTCACAAAACCGTTGCAAAATGGGTCTTATGTAAGCGGCATAAGAAGCCCCTATGTAAAAGTCGATGTACGCGTCTCTGTACAACTTTTGATGCGGCTGACTACTGGGGTACTGACTTTAGGAGTTTTGGTGCCTAAGGTCTAGAGCTCAGCCCCCTGTTTTGGTTTTGTAGGGTCAGTAATTGTTGGGGACTCATTATTCAAATTACTAGCAGTGTTAAATTTACAGTTAAAAATGTCTCAAGGGGCCTCTCAAGTATAAAGATGAAAACCCTGACGATAGCGGGCGGTGCGATGATAGAAAGAAGGAGAAATAATGACATGGGCATCACATCAAATAGGTCTTCCGGAAAAACCCGTTTTACAAGCGGTAGAAGAAGCAGACCTCCTCAAACTGGACAAATCTAGGTCAAAAGTCAACAAACAACAAATTTAATTTACTTTACACCTTTTTTTAGAGTTTTTGAACCTAAATATAAGCAGCCAACGAAGCGGCTGAGTACTGGGGAGCCAAAGGCTGACTTAAGGTTCCGTGGGGCTGACTACTGGGGAAAAGTGCCATTTTTTGTTATTTCGTAATTATCTCAGAGTTCGAGTAATTATGTTGTGTTGCACTTGAAGATCATCGAAGTTTAATAAATGATTGATGACATAAAACATAATTTCACTCAATTAGTAATTTCCTTATGAAATTTGAGCAGTGCAAACTCAGAACTTTCGTTAAAAGGCTGACTACTGGGGACTTTACCCTATTTGGTTTATCTTGTATAACCCTTTTTGAAATTAGACAGTTAAGTGGGCCGATTTGCGGAAGTAACAATGTTGATAACAACAAAAATTGGTCAAGGCGAGTGGGATTCATGGCAGGGAAAACCGTTCCACGAGGAAATGAGTTCATAATATTTTTATCTACATACACACTCATTAAGTTTTGGCTTTAACGGTAGTTTATTGCTATCAACTTGTTCTAGGAAATGTAGCTCGAAATATTATTTCCGCAGAGTTGATTTGTTTTTTTTCCTGCACGTTATTAAAATAATAGTAAGCACCAATTAATATTATTAACAAGCTGTGACCTGGGTTAAAAATATAAAGTAGTTAATGGGTACTAACGTACCTGAAGTCATAAAGCATTTTCTTTGGGCAGTTACCCAATTTATGCCACTATTTATGTTGTTATTATTGATCGTTAATACCTAATAATTAGTTATCAGTGTCTTTCCTAAAAGCACCTGAAGAATTCACTTCTAAATATACAACATGAGTTGGAAAAAATACAACTTCGAAATACATGGAACATTAAAAACTAAAATTGTCAAAACAAAATATCGAAAATGAAAACCCTATTTAATTGAAATTAGTAATTAATTATTTGAAAAAAATATATTTGCATAAATTACTAAAATAGTGTAAGATTGCGATCGTTTTTATAATGCCTGCGTGTCTTGGCGTCGCCTAGCTCTGTGGCGCACGACGTCGCCGCGCGTAATGACATTGTGCTAGAGTCGGTTTTTTCTCCGGATCGCATTTGAAGTTATTGTTATTATTTTACTCTCGAAGTCATCCACAGGTCGGTGACCTGCTCAGAGTTGAACATTTTTAATAATGTTTTGAAACATTGCACAAAACATTTTGTTTTGCATAAGTGTAAAAATTACCATATTAAACTGATTCATTCCTAGCTAAAGCCTTGCAAGCGAAATAATTAGCTGGAACAAGATCCAAATGATAATTTAAAATACAAGGTCACTAAAATTCAGCTGCTAGATTTGTTAGCTCCTAAATTTTTATTGTTAGATTGCGTCAGACGTATAGTCCAGCGCATACACACGCGGGTACAGTGCGTATTGTTGGAGGGGTGTAAACTTAGTGATAAACCTGTCAGATGCTACCAAGCGGCCCTACGACCTCTGACTTTGCTTAAAGACTGACATCTGGTGACGTCAGCCGGGACCAAAAGCTTAATGTGCCTTCCGGAGCTGGGAAACGCCCGGAAAGTACATCTCTGAATTTCGATCGCGTCTGCCACCCACCCTTCTACCTACCCGGCATGCGTTGCTTTACAAACGCGACTACCACAACTGAGCCACGGGCACGGGCAAAAATAAGAATAGTTACAAGCAGTACCTACTGGTTTAATATTAGAGTACTAAGTTGGCTACCAAAACTGTATTGCCACTAATACTATAAACCCACTAACGACTAATGAGATACCTGTCCCTTATTCATTAACCTGTAACATTTAGCGCGGGCGTAATTCAGATCCAAATTATATACGTAATGTTATTGTTTCTCGCCATGGATTTGCCAGCAACAGCTCCGAGAGTAGGGTGACCATATTAATGTCTTTTGTATATTTACTAGGAATATTGACTACTTACTGATTTGTGTGGTAAATAATTTGGCCCTCTTGTTCTATAAACGGTGGTATGAGTATGTTAGTTAATAACAAACACACAAAAAAACAAATTCAAGACATTGCACCCAGGAGCACCTGCCCTGCCTTGCTAGAGGTCTGTGTATATGTATACAAGCGTCAAAAATGTCGTCGTTTTCGTAAGTTTTCATCCCATCACCGAATGATTATGTTTCAACATAAACATACGAAAGCCTGCATACATGCTACGAGTATTTTTCAGTAACACAGGATTTCCTAATCATAAAAAAACAAAATAAAAAATAAATAAATCCGCTTTCTGACCCTGGTCAGATTTCTAGCCTGTGTGTGTGTGTGTCAGTGAGAAACCACTACAGATCAGTTCCCCTTTTACTAAAGTACCGTAAGATGGGGCTAATTGGTTTCTGGGTCTTAATTGGGACAGGACTTTGAAAATGTTTCAAAGCTCCAGTGAAGTGCTATATTTATTTTATTTTTGGGTGTTTTTGTTTATATCTGTAGTGAATATTCAAGAAATTAAGAAAAATAAAGCTTTGAAACATCTTCAAAGTCCTGTCCCAATTAAGACCCAGATACCAATTAACCCCATCTTACCGGTAATAGTTTCCAATGTCACGATTGTGGCGAGATGAAGGTTGTTAATAACGTCTTCTTTCATTCCAGTATTTTCTTTGTTTTTATTTATCCCTGTATCAGTTGGTCACCCTGGCCAGGCAAGGTGTTCCATCAGACAGGTAATTGCCGGTTCCGATTGTCTGCGGGGCGCGCCGACGCTCACGTGTCCGCAACGAGCTGGCCTGCGTTTGTTTAGCTTTGTGTTTACGGATACGAACGCAAGACGTCGCCACTGGTTTCCTTTAGGACCTTTTCGTTTGGAATTACTCTTTCAGAAACTGTCTCGAGAAAACTGTACGATTTGCGATCTATAACTTATTTTCCCGCACCAGATGACTACCCTACACTTGTTGTTTAAATCGTGCGATCATCGCGGGCATATTTTCCTATAAAGAAAGTAAATGATCCACGCGTACTATTTTTTAACAGCGGATAGGAATCTTAAATATGAAAACTAAAGGATTGTTCTTGATGTAAATCATTTGTTACTGATTCAGAGCAGCTCCTAAAAGATTTGAAACCCCTTCCAGAATCACCCTGTAGATTTCTCAATACTTTAGTTGATCTCTTCAAGCTACACTGAATTTTAATTGAACATAGTTTATTTTCAGCCGGTAATCTGATTCAAAGTTATCGAAAAACGAAACGAAGGAACCGTGAACAATTTGTTTCATGGCGGGAAATAAGCTATTACGTAAATAGTAACTGACGATTTATTTGTGCCTTTCTCACAAACCTCAGTTATTTTATTGCAATAACACAGCTAAATACGACTTCAAAAGCAGATAGCAATGCTAATGGTGACGGGACATGATTCTAAACTATAGGAAGCAAATTAAACAATTATGTGCCATATCCTTAAATGCATGACGAATTACGTATTTTAAAGTTATCATACTAAAATAACATCATCTCTAAACCGGACTTATCAGTTATAGTAGAATCGTTGTTGGGGCTTGGCAACATATCTAGAAAACATTAGTTCTATTTTTATAAGAAGTTAACAAGACGAAAATGAAATTTACACTCAATGAATGGTTGGCGACAAAACCTGCCGTTCGCAATACACGTATCTAACCGATAATGTGCGTTCATAAATTTAATCTATCTGCAAACGTGCGCTTAGTGTCAGCTGGTGAAGTGTCAACTCCTGAGGGAACCCCAGAGTCATTTTCTGTCGCGAATACCGTAGACTTAGGGTGTAGGTCTAAATTACTCTTACCCCCATGAGTTCTCGACATATCGTGATTAGCCCCCCCATAGTACCGGTGGTAGAGTGGACTGCCGGGAAGCCTAGAGCACTGAGGCGTGGCAGTGTGGTGGACTTACCACCAACCCGTTGCGACACGTGGGGTTGCGGGCCCATTAGGGTCTGCGTATGGTCGGAGCCAGCGGGACGGGGTGCTCTGGTCTGTATTGCACGGCGTCCACCGACATGGCGGAAGTACCTGCGTACTCATTTCGCTTTCGTGGCCTCCCTCCTTTGTTGGGGATCAATTGGAGGGGGAAGAAAGGCAAGGATCGTCCTAAAATGATGTAGTATTGGATCGTCCATATATTAGTCGCCTGCCAAATGACTCGTCGTGGGTTCGAACCCCTTAAAGTTTTTACGCGGTAGACCGAAGCGCAGATGTTTTTCAACGCTTGTTTGGAAAAACGGTGCCTGCAGCAACTGCAAGGGTGAGCTTGAGAGGCCTGGCCCCAGTAATGACAGCTTCAGGCACAGAATTTGATCGTTAAGTAGCTCATAATCCATTCGTAGGTCATGATTGCTGTATCTAAGTTAGTTCTCTCAATCTCCGTGAGTTGACAGGCGGCGCTAATGTGCGCGTAATGGCGGCGCGTCATTAGCTGCGCGCGCGCAATTGCCGCTCGTGCTGATGAAAGTCGCTGGGATTGCCAAGTAAACGCCCCGAGCAAACGCCTTAGGAATGGGTGGAGGTGGGCTACGAAAAAGATTTTTAGGGCATAGTATGATGAACAAACATTTTTTTAAACATTATATTTACCGTTATTAGAGCCCAGACAACTTCTGGCTTTCGGCAAGCATGAACGAAAAGATCATCCGCTGTCTTTATTTGCTAGATGCCGTGATGCTAAAAAAAAGCTTTATTTCAATTCGTGCGAGCAAAATAAATACAATGCTTTAATTACTATACTCGTACATATTTCCAGTAAGAAAACTATTTCATTTAATAAATATTCGTTGGGAGGTTTAGATATGTGAAATATCATGTTAACGAGCTGTTATTGACAAACCTAATACATTATACTTATTCGAAGAAAAAACGAAATATATCGGGTCCGATTTTAACAGCAGCGTAAAGATACAAATTCTTTCGGCGAAATATGATTCTAAATGTTTCACCATAACATCAAGAGCTATCAGTGTTCCTCTGATTGCCCCGTTTGGGTTATGTTGTGTGTATTACGATGGCACCTCTGATAGATTGCAAAGTCTACAAGTCGGAGCTCGTCGGCAAATAAGGCGGCAGTCAGTTAGAGGGTCGTGATTGTGCGCGCTGTAATGAGCGAGGATATTAATACACTTAGCAGGCAGCCGTTTACAGTTATTTACGCATAATTACGAAGAAGATTGCATCTGCACTGTTTAGCATGATTTACGACATTACACGAAATGGGAATTAGAGTTTTTCTGGTAATTTTGACGTTTAAGCTCACGCCAATATTACCAGAAACGTCAATATTATTACGTCAATATCGCTTCGTAAGAGTTGAGAGAGAAGATAAAACGTGTACGTTTAGTTTTGTATGATTATAGGAACTGGTTTTAGAACAATGAAATAGAAAATGAAAACTTAAGAGTTTTTAGCGACGTGTTTGTTGCAACGAAATTAATAATCACAATGTTGGTGTCCAAAATGTTTTTTTATGTTTAAGGCCTACTTAATGCGCCTGCATTTGATTACAATCTCACCTGATCTCAAGTGATGATGTGGTCTAAGTTGGTACATGCCGGCCTAACAAATGGCTGCTCACTCTCTTCTTGAAGATGCCCAAGTTACCTATATTGCTGTGGAAACACATTCCACTCCCTTGCTGTTCGCATTATGAAGAAATATAAAAAATTACAGCAGACATGCTGCGGTTTTTAGTACCTGTCTACGTAACTGAAAATACTTGGAAAAGCCTGGCATGACGTCATTAAGATGGTGGTAATATTTGTTTTTGGCTTTCCCACGTTTTACTAGCATGAGTTAGGTATTGCATTGTCAATAAGGCAATTTTCCAATACCTATGTAACGCACGCTTTGTGGTTGTCTGTACTATTTACAATAATTAAGTTTATCATTAGCCATTTTAAATGGCCGCTTGGAAAACTGCGGCCAAACAAACTCCCTATTTTACTATAACTAACACCGCAACGTTCGATAAATTAGCAGAAGCCAACTATTTGTTTTGGATATGTAATATTTTATCGCTTTGTCCATTTATTTAAACTTTTGTTATTAGCACGGGTAATGTTCACTTTGAAAAAGAAACATCAACTAAAGTTGAGCATGCCATCATGCCGTCAATCCCGTAAAGCTTCTATAAAAGCATCTAGTGCGAGTTACGTCTAACGCACCGAGAAAGTTAACGGATTTACCTAGAAAAGAAAATGCAGTTACTTCTATACCGCTAGTCAACATTTTGGTCTTCTACTTTCACTCTCTATGTGAAAACGGCCGTAACCTAACCGAAGACTGAAGACCTTAGAGGATAAAGGCTAAAGTTTCGCATTGCTGTAAATAATAATTTAGCCTACAGCCTACTTGTTAGTCACAGTGGCAGTTGCTGTCAGCTCAAACATCACACTCACCTCCAGAGGGAAGGTTGGCGTTGGTCTTGTACGCTCCTCCTCCTTATCAAGCTTGCTTAGTTCTCATGAGCAGCCACAGTCCTACTGTATACAAACAGGCCTATCTTTTTGGTGCTACACCGAAATTAGCTGCAGGTACAGGCTTAACAAGAACTGCGGGGCTAAAAATAGTTTATTCATTGACAGACAGCCTACTTGTTAGTCATCTTGCTAGTCATCGGACTCACCTCCAGAGGGAAGGTTGGCGTTGGTCTTGTACTCCCGTTCCTCGTGCGAGAGGGACCGCATGCTCCTCACCGGAGAACTCTTGTACTCGACGTCACGCAGGGCCAGCTGTGAGTCGATGAACGTCCGCTGGAAGTTAAACGTCCTCATAGGGTGGGTGGTGGCGTTTGTACCTGCGAAACATGTAATTTTATTTTCTATTAAATTGGTTATTTTGCAAACAATATTTTCGTTAGAAGGTACGAATATAATACACAAAATATAACACAGTAATATATTTCAAATAAGTTTCATGGCGGTTAATTAACATTTTGTTATCCTGAGTGGCTCGCGCACTTTTAGTAAGCAGGCAGGAAAGCCAATCTCGCAATGTCCGCACAAAAATGTCAGACACTATACTTAATTGCATAAAAATAACTGCATCAAGTCAGATCCGCTTGATCTAGATTATAACTAGATTTCAAACAATCACATGTATATACACAATATTAACTAAACAAAAGCAAATATAGTCTAAAAAAGACACGATCCCAAAATTATTAATTTCATGCTTATTACGGAACAACAAATTTAACAATTTTGATGCGGCGCTTCCTGTACAATAGCAGGCAAATAATCATGTGTCAATCACCTTATTAGATGTAAGTGGTGGTCTTTTTTCAACAGGCAACCCTCCCCTTGGAAGTCGGCTAAAAAGGCCGCATCACCAGTTTTTGTTTATAAAAGCTGCCGCCGCAATTACAATGCCACCCTAATAGTTGATTGATTTTTTCTCTTAAGTCGACGCAAGAAGGTTCTGAATTGAAACAGCTTTTTATAAGTTAGCTGGTGCCAGAAATTGGAATTGTAATAAAAAATACGCACATAATTAGTTGATGAGTTTACACAATACGGAGAGCATCGATACCGCAATTATGTTGTGGAGTGGAACTAAACAATCGTTAGAACTTATTGTTGGTACGGAAGGAAAATTATGGTACAAGTCGATCCTTACACGCTTAATTTTTATTAAATTAAGTATGTTATAGGTAAATGGAGTTAAATATGGGTAGTTGGATATTAATGAAGTTCAGAGAAGTATTATAAGGACAAAGTGACTATGACTATGAGAATAGTTGCTATAGTTAATAATGTTATAGTTAAATAGTGTAGAAACTCGTAGTGTTAAAGTTTCACAATTACCACAAATCAAAATCTTAATGCAAAGCAAGCATTCTCAAGGGTAAACCTACATAATGAAATCAACCTAGGTGCAATCAACGGCACATCAGGTTACCCATTTCCGTTTTCTATTGCTCTTGCCAAATGACATTTCTTTGCAAGCAAGGAGGACTGACCGGAAATGGGTAGCCCGATGTGCTCAACATCGAGCACAAGCCTTCTATTTTAAAAATATGTTGTGGCTACAAATAAGCATAAGTCCACTCTATGCCATTATAAACCTGTGACTGAAACTTCCAAGATTTTCCCTTATTCAACTATACATCAAGACTTAAGTATCTTTAATTCTGTCATCGGAACGAACTTCGTTTGATAATACCAACCCTTCCCTTGATTACCTACGGCACGCGCTGAGATCAAAGCGCCACAGACAAAATATTATACAGTGATTAAGTCCAACTTTTAAGTCCCTCCAATCTTCCTTTCTTGCAGCGGCGAGTTCGGAGCTTACGCTAAGTACTCGTTTGTCCGCCCTCCCCCTCCTCTGTGTCCACTCTTTGTTTCTCATTTGTTTACATCAGCCGGATTGTCGCATTTGCGTGTAATAACGTCCTTTGTAACGCTATTAGCAGTTTTCTAGGAGTAATGCTCATTTGGTAATTTTCAGTCAATATTTTTCAAAAAACTGCCAGTAAAAAATGGATTGCTGTTCGTTAGTCTCGCTATAACTCGGGAACGGCTAAATCGATTTGGATTTTGGTTTTAAAATATTGGTGAAGGTCCATGAAAGGTTTATAAGGTGAGTAAACATAAGAAAATGCTAGGAAAAAACAACTATTTAGTTTTCCTTAGCAACCATATCTACCTGTCAGTGATTGACAACAGAACAACGTCTGTCGGGAGCGGGACAGCTAGTTTGTGTATAATTTTTGCCAATACTTAGCTGTAGAAGCAGTCATGAATCGAAATCTCGAAAAAGCCTAGTAACGAGCAAGTTAGAAGTAAGGACTTCTCAAAATACAGGGTATACTTCTTGAAAGAGGACTGACAATTAAAAATCAACAATTTATTTTAGCTACTGTTTAAAGCCGCGAGTAAAATCGGTCTCCAGTCGCCGTCTCCACTCCGATTCCAGTTATTCTTTAAGACCTTGAGTTGGATTGTATTTCCAAACGTATTTCAAAAGATCCCCGGGAGGTGCGCGGGAGCAGTTGCTCGGTGCGTGATCGCGACTTATTACGAATATAATTTCACTATTGTGCGCCGGCGGCGCCGCTGCCAAGCATATGGCGTAACGTGTTTTTTCACCAGCCAATTTCGATAGTCCCTGTATTTCAAAGGGATTAGACCTACTACACACGGGGCGTCTTTTAAGAAATTAGAGCTTTTTTTTCAAAAACAAACATTTTTGGTACCTCATCATATCAGCCGAACGACGCCCACTGCTGGGCATAGGCCTCCCCCAAAGATCTCCACAACGATCGGTCCTGCGCTGTCCGCATCCAGCGGCTTCCCGCGACCTTGACCAGATCGTCGGTCCACCTTGTGGAGGGCCTGCCCACGGAACGTCGTCCGGTACGCGGCCGCCATTCGAGAACCTTTCCGCCCCAACGGTCATCGGTTCTCCGCGCTATGAGTCCCGCCCACTGCCACTTCAGCGATGCAATCCTTCGAGCGATCCTTTTGGTACCTATTACCTACGTTATTCTGAAATTAATGAACTGCAAAATTTACTAAATCTAAGTCGGGTGACAATGATGATACTTCAGATTTTTACTGAATAATGCACTAAAAGTACTCCCTGTGTGTCGTTTGGAAGCGAGATCTCCTTAATATTTTTGTTTATTGTAATTATTCCCATTTCAGTGACGTTAAATGCATCATAAGAATAAGGCTATTTTATTTATATTTTTTGACGTGATAACGTCTTTGAAATCGTTTTAGTCGGGTGACATGTTCAGAAACTTGTGTCACACCAAAACCTCACGAGCGCGATCGCAGGTATAACGAGAGAGAGACGGACCGATCTCCCGTCTCACCTGGAGCGCTGCCAGTCATTCCGTGAAATGCCGTTATCACGTACATCTCGATCGTAAACCTACTTTACAATCAACCAATTTTTTTGAGAAATATCTGCTCTATCCCACATTTTAGTCATATCATTTTAAACTCACCTTCTCATGAGTTTATAGCATTAACTACTTATAATTACACACTATTGATTCTGAATATAATTCTGAATTAAAAAAAAACTCCTGCAAACAAAACATTTGCAAACTCCGAAAGGCTCGCTGCATAGGTACGCTCCGTGTGTGCACGCCCTAATTTCGCGTGACTGTTGTCGGAAGGACGGCGGAAGACGATATTTTATAATATTAATTAGCCGTATATTTGTACGTGAAAAGAAATTGTTTCTGTCGAAGCTCAATACGTTCGATTTGGCAGTTGTTGTGGGAAATATTAAAATGTTAAATTAGGGTCCTTTAAGTTTTAGGACACACATTATATCGTCAGAATATTCAAAATTTGCCTCCATTTGCGTGTTGAATTTAATATTTACTTTGAAATAGTATCTCTACTTAGAATTGGAAGACACATAACATATCCTCACGACCATATCCCTTAGTCAGAGGCACACTGATTGTTGCCGTCATGGCGAACGGAACATTCAGAAGCCCACATTTCGCGGAGGGAATTTGAACGCAACGTGGTAAGGGGCGAGCCTACTCGGGTTATTCGGGTTGCTTGTTTCTGTCTGTTTTCTATCAAAGGAGGGTCAGAAGAGTCAGAGAAATAGGTGTGTTCCGGCAGATTTGATCTCGGGAACATCGGGTTCCGAGCCAGAGTGTTTAACCACTGGACCACGACGATTTCTCTCGCGCTCTTTGTATTGGAAGATACAAGTGCAAGAAAAAGTCACAGAACTTTATCACAATAATTATTTTACTTTATTTAAGTTGTAAAATAATAATGTAAAAGCAAATGTTGAATATGACAAAACAAAAGTGGATCTAACTTTTATTGAATTTACATATCTAACATACTCAAATAAGAACAAAACTTATGACTGGCGCTATGAGTACCTATAGAGTAGGGCCAAAAAGACATACGTCTTTTTGAGCACAGGCCTTCGTTTCGATCCTCAATTAGAACAAACATTAGTGTGACGAACAAATTTTTTGCTTACGTCCATTAAAGTATTAAGAAATACTTTAATAGGTATGTTATTATCGGTCTCTGACACACAAAGTACCTACTTGCAAGAATTTCTTTTAGAGGTCAGATGATCTTTGCATAATATCTCAGATATTTAAGAGAGAAAGAAATAAATTTAAATTTATTGCCCGATACAGGTTCTTATGAAAACCATAGTTTTCATAAGAACCTAAAAAATGATATACAAAATTGGAGAAAAGGTGAAGTGGCTGAGCCACATATGTTGCCGCGGAAGTAAAGATTCCAGGTAGCGCTGGTTTTCAGCCCTGAGCTACTCTACGTGCTCTAGTGTTAATTCAAAAGTGAATTTTTAAATAAATGTTTTTTTTAAATGAATTCCGTTTTATTAATTGCAAAACAAGACCGCATACGATAGTCCTTCGCGTAGTATCAGTAAGTACCGTGGGAAGGAATCCTTATCGGTAGGTACGCAACCGCGTCTATCACTATCGCGCGTGAAATTCGTTGATAATAAATAATTAGTTAGCGCAATGTATTATTAATAATGTTATGTTTTACTTGTTTACATTCCCTGCGGTCGCGCGACGTGCGTTATAACGATTTTGTTTGTGGGTATCCAATCATGAGGTTTCGTTTTTGTCATGCATTACTCGTTTGTAGGTTTTTGTTGTCAACTATCTTAGTTTTGATAAGTCTGTCGGTTTGTCCGCTAGTTAGATCTGAAGTACATTAATGCCTATGTAACTATGAATTTCTCTATGAACTTTGGTCGGTGACCAGTCTCTGATTTTATAAATTAACTAGTGGCCACCCGCGAACTCTACTTTATAAGTTACTCTACTTGCCAAAGTGTTTTTAGAAACCTGATATAAACCCAAATGGAACATTATTCTTCACAAGTAAGTATTTAATTTGGAAAAACGCTGCTTTCGATATCATTTCCTTTTAATTATTTTATTATGAGACTTCAGAGTTTCCAAATAGTAATCACTTAACACGCGGATTTGGCCGCGAGACAAACAAAGATATCAGGACTTTTGTAACAGACGAAATTCTGCGACGAGCTGCGGACACAGCTAGTTTAAAATGATAAAAAAATTGAATTTAGTTGAACACTTACTAGTTTTGGAGCGCGGCTCTCTCGGCCCGTCCACGGTCACTTTGATCGCCTTCTGGTACGTCGTCACTTGCGGAGGACTCGTCGATATTGTTATCGTCAGTGAGAAGCTCTTCCCTGCAACAATACATGCTCAATGTGAGTCTAACGGTACGAATAATACATTCTGATGGCGGCCGCAAAGGAGCTTAACTTTGAAAAGTTGTGTTTAAAAGCTGTCACAAAGAAATGGAAAAAAAATAACTGTCGAATTTTCATTTTGGATTCATGGTGACTTATTTTGAACTCGAATGCCGCAGACCAAGCGTTAGGTATAATCTTAGAGTGAGGCCGTATTTGCGGGTGCTACGACGTGGCATCTTTTCAAGGTACGACATCGTGTCGTGGAAACTATTACGAGCAAGCGACATTCTGGTAGCGTAGCATAGCACGATGCGACGCGGCGTCGTATCGTCTAATCGTGTTGTGCGAGCCCCACTGCGTCGTTTTGCTACGTCACACGCAATAGTTAACGAATAAACCTCTGAAATGTGGGCTTACACTCAGTTACTTATTCAGCGCATTCTGTTAATCGTTGTTTACAGAATAACTCTGTCGGTTTAAAAAAGCCAAGCGTAGTCTATTCTTTGTTAAGAGAATTCTCAATCGAGATCAAAAATAAGATATCTACTTCTTTCCTTAGTAGCCAATCACTTGCCCGTGTTAACAAAATTGGTATTTATATTTTTGTTTTTTGAAATTATCAATGTAATTTACATTTTTTTCATGGTTTGACTTACATGTATAAAATGGACTTCTAAATCGTCTGTACCACCAGATAAAGTTATAAAGAGCGCTACCTGTACCGTCCCTGTTCAAACGAGTTAATCAACGATACAATACAAATTAACAACCGTCTATATAAGTGCACCCAAACTAGTAGCTAGTGACCACGTCGACTAACTGCGCAGGCATGGTGGAATATGGCGAGCTTTTTGGGCGTCCGATTTGCGGTCGCCAGTAATGAATGCACCGATAAATAGCGAATAAAATTACAGTTAAAATGAGTGGATTAACATGTCTAATGCAGATAATTCGCGTGTAGCCTGCACTCGATTTGGGATAAACGACTGATTTCAACCTGTTTCGACGGCGAATTTAGGAACGCATTTAGGCAAGTATTCCTTTTAGATGGGATGGTTGGCAGTGTACAGATTTTGGATGTTGTTAGATGTTATTTCGTGTTGTTGACAGTCAGAGTAACTTATTCCTGCTTTAATGAAACGCTTTGTGCCTTGGACTGTGTCTAACCTAATGATATTATATTTAAAAAAAGGTAGATACTTGTGCTAAAAATTGGCACCCAAAATCTGCACTATTAGAAAAGCTCTTGAACGCATAGATAGTGTTGACAGACTGAGACGACACTGTACAACATGTATCTGTCCTGTTTACGCTCTTGTTGGTAATCATACTTTCTTGTTCACAAGTGACAACACTGCCAAATTAACGACGCCGTACGCCGTGGACAATTTTTACTTCGCAACTGACTGAACCTGTCTAGATAGGTTACCTCTATTTTACTATAATATCATTGGCCTAACCTTAATATGGTTCTATCAGATAAGTCTCGTTACATAGTAGATGGAAAATAGTTGAAAAAAAAAGGTTAGCAAGCCATAGAAAATTAAAATTGAAATACCTACTTGCTTAACAGAACGATATCTAATAATATATTCGCAGATAAAAATAGATTCAAAGCTCTGTTATCGACCCCTGATATTTATAATTGAATAAAATTACAAAGTTACCCACCAACAGCACGTGTATACTTTTTTCCCACCGATAAAGCTATTCAGTGAATCCATATGTCCGCATTTAAAAACAAGTTGAGTCCTGAGTTTTTTAGTTAGATAAGCCATTGATTCTCAAAGTGCCGGAAAAGAGACTGGACAGAACTATTGTTAAAAACTTATAGCGTATGTCATCATACGCTAAAAATGAACGACAAACATTTTATAAAAATTATCCATTATAAATTATAATAACAATTATAATCATTAATCTATTAGCATGTATCATTAATTTTAGCTTCAAAGAAATAGTGGTCAATTGACTTCATTAGTAAGTAACATTTCGTCTATTTTTACCCAGAGCTGAAATAGGTATATTAGGCTTTTTCGTATAACTTTTATTTTTTTCATAGGAATACAATAGAAAGTATAGATAGCATTGGCATGAACCAGATCATTTGGGCAGTTTAAAAAACTTAACATGTTACTAAAAATCTATTGGCAATACGCATCTTTGTGTTATTGTTCTTACAGATCGGATTTTTATAGAATTTCAGATAAGCAAAACCAAGAGGGAAAATGGGCTTATCGTATTGAGTGATGGGTCCACTCTCAGCAAAGATTGGGTACCAATGAATCAGTGATAATACTATCGCAGAGTATTCGCGCGTTCTGTGACGTCTCAATGTCGGTGTCGCTTTCCCACAAAGCAACGCGCCGTAAAACGTTTCAATACGGAAACAAATCATCATAAAACGTGAACGTTAAACTCAGCCGTGTCTCGAATGATTTGAAATATTGCTTTTAAAATCGCTATTAAACTTAATGCATTTCGTATGATCACTCATCAACAGTTTAGGACCTAACACAATGCGCGCGAAGCTGTAAAATGTAACATTGTAACGCAACGGCCGCACGGGAGGTGTTGAGAGAGGTGCATGAAATATTCAATTATGGTGCGCGGGCGCAGGCTGGGAGGGTGCGGAGGGGCCGCCATCTTGATTTACGATCGAGCGTAAATCCTCAGTGACATTTGCGAGTGAAGCCTTGCTGTAGCTAAGTCACCGCTGCGACAAGCTTTTCTGAAACCTTATTTTCTTTTACCGTACATTGCTCCTTTGTGACCAGAACCACGCAACAGCTATCATGTCCAGAAAGCAATGAATGCCAATGTAGTTTTCATCTCGTGCAATGGTGAGATGGGAGTGATGGGACTGATTGTTGCGCACGCCCAAAGTGCGTAAAATACGATGCGTTATGTTCAGGCGACGTGTGAACGTATCCATATATTATCTTTCTGGATATCTCTTGTGAATATGGAACAAACTAATGCTGCGATATATGCATTGAGTAGTTTAGGGATGGAAAAAGTCTTGCAGTGCAAATCAGATATCATTAAAACTTTCAGACATTCGCTGTGTCTGTTAATCATGTACATCTTTGGCTTCTCATGAAAATAATTCGTCATAAAATAAGAACAAACACAGCAGCAACCCACTTCACTATATTCGGGTCGGGTGAGCGTGATTATCACCAGTATGACTATGATTTTTATTTATCTTGCATTACAACAAACAAAATACACAAGCCGTCTCTAGCTGCGGAGATCTAGATGATTATTGGGGTTGCGAACGACGAGTATTTTTGCACCAAAAAGCATATTTCAATCTCATTATAAAAATACTATAGTTCGTTCACGTTAAGAATGCAGTGATTTTTAAATTTAATTCTTTCGCACACAAAAAAACTCAGATCCACAACCTTGCATTAAAAATCATGCGCTTAACTACTGGTCATTCTGGACTTGGCTTTCTAATTAGGAACGATTCGATTAGTTAGGGGACATGCTAGATCGAAGGACAAGTATGAAAATACTACATTCTGAACGCGAACAAACTATAGCTGTCTGCTATTTTGACAGACAGCCTCACTACCACCGAAGCAGAAAACCGCGAGTTCTCGAGCAAAAAGACCGTAACGTCGATGACCCCGCCATGAAATGATTCGGTCGCATTCTGGTCACGCCGCTTACGCCCGACGGTCGCGCCTAATTATCTGTTCAATTTGATGACAACTTCGGCCCTTAGGGATGTCTACTGTATGCAATAAGTTAAATAAATAAATAAATATCCGTGGAGATTATTCTACACAGAGCCATCTAGCCCTGAAGCTAATATTAGACAACGGATAAACATACCTAAATACTTTTATTTTGTAAATGCATAGGCTTATTATGCATAGGAAACACCCAGACGAACAAACATTTTCATGCACTCAAATGTTTGTTCTGTGCGGGGATGAACCCGCGACCTTTGGTGTAATAGCCAGCCTCTCAACCTCTACACCAAAGCGGTCGTCAAACAAAAGTTAATTACATAATTATTTTTTGTTTTTTTAACTAGTATTTGTATGTGCACAGTTTAAACAAATAGTAACCTTTTCTGACTGTTCGTTTCATCTTTGGTATAGGAAGTTAATTTTTTAATGACCATTTTTTAATTTGCCAACCCTATTATTATACGCTTAGTATGAGTAAATTGTAAGCCATTAAAAAGTTGGTAACCTAATGATATGGTGAACACTTTGTAGAGATTTCTTAATATTTTCAACATTATCATAGTTAGCCAAAAGATAGTCCACTGCTGAACATAGAGACAGTTTTATCACGTCACCCGTCCACCTAGCGACAAACGCTTTCTACCATCAAATGAGATTGCTCTGCATCCATGCATTATTCGCCCTAGAGTCAACCGTGCTGTAAAATACCCCTCTGGATCGAAAACAACTTTACGGATTCTACTCGCTTATTAATAAAGTTATTAATAAAGATACCTCTCAAGGTTCGAAATGACATGTATTGTATTGTAAGAACGACAGCTTTCAATGGACTTCACACTTTTTTATGGACTCTGGACTACTGTCAAAAAGTGAGTTTTCATTCTCAGCGCCGCGCGTTGTTGGTTCGACGATGTCCCTCAGCCTCACTCCACCGGAGGAACGTCACAGCTGTCAACTAGCTAGGTGTCGTCACTCTGCATTTTTTTTATAAATCCAGACTTTTTAAACATCGATAATAACACGACGTGTGCACACTGTGAACGTAAGTGAACTTAAGTTAGTTCGCCTAATTCTGGACTCTACTATACAAATTCAGACAGACATGCTCGGTGCCTCCCATTTGTCGTAACTCATTTTGCGTAACTAACGCTGAGTATTAAGGTAACTAATGACCATTGAGTTTCACGTAACTTTTGGAGCTTCCGCAATGTTACTTGTAATCTTTGATTATTTAAATATCTAGAGAGTGTTCTTGAAAAACACTCTACTCGTACTCGTAAAACTTAGTTGTTAGTATGTTTCTGAGGTTTCAAGATTTTTCACTATGAACCATATAAAAGTGAGTAAATTGTTTTTTCAATGATGTATTATATATTTCACATCAAAAACAAGGTCAGACATAGTCAAAGATATCGTATGGGGCACTCGTGAATTTTCACTACAATTTCATTATTTCAAATTTCAAACAATGATTGATACGTAGGAACGTAGATAAGTCAGTTTATAATGTCTAATGATATAAGAAAGATATAAGAAATAAGAGGGATGGTATCTCAAGAGGCTCCAATTAATGAGACGGTTTTTTACACCTTTTACGAACCAAAACCAAACCAAGAATTTATTTGAAAATCCTCTTTTATTACATGTAATAGATTATGTCACAGAGTACAATAACACGGCCAAGTGGAAAGAGACCCGCATACACATACACACGTGAACCTCTGTAATTGTCCTCACCTACCACACACGAAGTGTTGTGATGTCCGCTGACAAGTAAAGGCATCCTACTCCAGCCCTATCGTTTTACATGACAACCGGTGTAAGGTGAGCCTTTGGTGGACTACTAATCAATCTAATAATGCATGGCTCAAAGATCTAATTAAAGTTGTTTTTTATTTGTTTGAGAGGAAAGGATTGGAAGTTACATTTGTTGGGAGAATTAGAATTGACTATGGCTTTTAGCCATTCGCCTACTAATTTTCATAGGATCGAAGGCTTTTCGATATCTAAGCATGCGAGGCGAGTAGGAACAACAGGCTTAACAATAACTAAGTATATAAGTTTATAAATTGCTACGTGACTGATCATTTTGTAGAAAGCAAATAATTTCTGAATGTTTGGTCGTAATGGTTCTTGGAAAAAAAAATTTTTTCAAGTACCTTTTGAGTTTGATTAGGGCTTGTAAGAGTACCTAAGTAATTACTGCTTTACTACGCTTTAGATGATAGAGAGTTGTTTTTAATTAAAAGCACAAACGGACAAGGTCGCGGTCAGAATCTGTTTCGATTTAACAAACGAATATTAAATAATTTAATTGCAACTGATTACGATGTGTCATATTCACACAATGGATGTTAACGTGGATTTTTAAATGTATTATTAATAGAACAGGCTTAACTTGTAATTTGGCACAGTAGGAATATAATATGAATGACCGGTCTATTATTTGTCATTACGTTAATATCATTACCAGCATCTGTTAATGGAGTAGGTAAATATGAATAACATTCACAAATTAGTACTCTCAAGTTTGATTCGCGTGATTTATGTTTAAACTAAGCAAATGTTGAACAACAAAATTACAATAATTGACAGTGACTTGACCTGCACTTATTTAGGCAGAGCTTGTTCTATAAGTGCTAGTTACAGTATGTTGACGTTGATTTTGACTTTTCAATAAAAACTTACATTTGCCACAATATAATACAAATACAAATGTTGGCTCTGAGATAGGGTGAAAACATTTGCAAAAGTCTGAATCAAAATTTGAAATGTAAGTAGACTTGATGTAGATGTATGCAGATGTTTAAACGTTTCATTTAAGAAACCAATCACAGCAGATGTTGAAGATTTTTGGACATCTTTATAAAAAGATGGACTGGATGAACTTTGTATGAAAGTCTTTGTTATTGGAATTACAAACATGAAAGTTAGAATTAAGTACCTACAGATAGCAAGTATAAATAAATGAATATTGATATGTTTCGATTTTCTGGATATTTCCATTTATGAATGGTCAATGGAGGGTTAATTTTTTTCAAAGATGGATTTACATGCTCTCGTGATACTATCAAAAGCTTCATTACTTGATAATTATTTTTCTGTCAAGTTATGAAATTGTTCTGTAGCGTTTTTTCGATCATCAATCGCTTGTGGTTTTTTGTAAACACAGTCAAAAGATATTAGTTTCTATTTCTGCATCTAAGATGATCAAACATCGCAGTATTAACATATCGTCACCGTCGTGTCAAAATTAAATAACTGACACCTTTACCGAAATTCACTTTATAACATTTTTGAATATTGGAAAGTGTGATCTACATTACAGTCTTTAGCCCGTTGCGATATGTATAATACTCACTTAGATATCTTCGTTTTAGTAAACCTATTGACCATATATTACAACAAGGTTTATACTAGAATTTCCGTGGAACAATCGAATAACTAGTAAATAAATTAAATAACTACATAATAAGGGCCACTACAATAAAAACAAAGTCAACAAGATACTTTGTTGAATTCTGCCACAACTCACTTCAAAACATTGTTACAAAATTTAGTTGTGGCAAAATTGAATAAATGCGCTTGTTTAATTTTTCATTATAAAAATGATACTTAAACATAATTTTGAGATTGATAAGTGTGTTTAATCAGTTTTTCCTGTTTAAAGTCGTGAATAAAAATCAAGCTTATATCAAGCAAACTAAATAGGTAATCCAAAAACCTCTGACAACCAACTTTTGATTACACCCAAAACAAATATTCAAATACGAAAATTAAAATAAATCAAGATGACTATTCCGATTCAACATCTAGCTCATTGACGTCAAGTTAAGCTGATGATGCAGGCAAACTTTTACGACGATACGATGCATGTAGTTCACGATTTTGAAGGCCATATTCAGTAATTGCAGCAGCAGGTGTACTTCTTGTTTGTAGACTAGGCTTGTTTAACGTATCTATGGATAATAATGCCCGGAAATTATTTTTCAAAACGTAAACATTTGATTCTTAACCAAGCGTGGCGATTCCTGGCTACGGGGGCGGTTATGGTAACCGCGGAGCAGGGGGTGCTAGGAATCTCCGGGTAAGATCCAACTGCCACCATTGACGACTCGACCTGGCAACATTTAACTCGCGCACTCTGAGGCTCGACGCGAACCTCGTGGAGTTGGAAAAATTGATAAGTTACATTGGGATATTATTGGGTTATCTGAAGTCCGAAGAGAGGGGGGAGGGGAGGGAGGATTCGATAATCCTGCAATGCGGTAACTTACTATACCACGGAGAGGGCGACCAACAGTCCCTAAGGGGTGTAGGGTTCATCTTCACAAGTGTGTCAACAACGTGATCACTATCGGAAGTGTTTCGAGCAGGGTAGCGTACCTGATACTCAGAAAATCGAAACGAGATTCGCTGAATGTCATTCAGGTCTACGCTCCGACTTCGAAACACGACGATGTCACGGTGGAGGCTATGTATGAGGAGATTTCTAAAGCCATGCATAGCCATAAAACCCACTACACAGTTGTGAGGGGGGATTTCAATGCGAAGTTGGGGCAACTTGGATTTAGGCAACGGAACAATAGGGGCCAGATTATTGCTGGCCGACTTCATGGAGAAGGAGAACCTCTTTATGATGAACTCTTTCTTCAAGAAGCCCGTAAACCGCAAATGGACCTGGATTAGTCCGGACGGTAGGGTCAAAAACGAGATCAATTTTATCACGACGAAGAAACATATATTCAATGGTGTCGCTGTGATCAACGCTGTTAAGACAGGAAGCGATCACCGCATGGTCAGAGGCACATTGAATATCGACGTTTAAGGGAGCGCGACTGATGACATCCACGTTCCGACCTATAGCGGCTAAGATTCGCAAACCCGAGTGCTTTCAGCTTCAAACCCGCTTCGAAGCTCTTGAGAACAGCAACGATGTAGACGTATACCAAAACGCAACTATGTCCGTCCGATTACAGAACCAGAAATCGAAACCAATCCAACTACAGCGAGGCGTGAGACAAGGAGACGCTATTTCTCCGAAATTGTTCACAGCTGAGGATATTTTCATGCTTCTGGACTGGAAAGGATGCGGCAATAACATCAATGGCGAGTACCTAACACACTTGCGATTTGCCGATGATGTAGTTCTTATGGCTGAGACCTTGGAACACCTGAACATAATGCTCGAGGATCTCGGTTTCTTAAAGGAGAGAATCTTCGAGCATGTTGGGACACCTGGGACAGGCAGTCCAGTTAGGTTAGTCCAACTTCGAGAAAGAGATTTCTCGTCAAATTCAGCTCGGATGGGCAGCGTTCGGGAACCTCCGGCATATATTCGCATCCGAAATACCTAATAATGTCTCAAGACGAAAGTTTTTGACCAGGGTGTTGTTGTAATGACATATAGGAGTGAGATGTGGTCGTTCACTATGGGTCTCATAAGAAGGCTCAAGGTCACCCAGTGAGCAATGGAGAGAGCGTTGCTGGGAATTTCCCTGCTTAAACGAATCAAAAATGATGGGATCCGCGGGAGAACTAAGACAACCGACATCGCTCGAAGGATTGCACTCTTAAAGTGGGCGGTATACATAGCGCGGAGAACCGATGGCCGTTGGGGCGGAAAGGTTCTGAAAAGGCGAGCGCGTACCGGACGACGTTCCGTAGGCAGGCCCTCCACAAGGTGGACCTACGATCTGGTCAAGGTCGCGGGGAGCCGCTGGATGCGGACAGCGCAGATCGTTGTGGAGATCCTTGGTAGAGGCCTATGTCCAGCAGTGGGCGTCGTTCGGCTGACATGATTACAGATTTTTTCACCAAAATTGCATAAATAAATGGATAAAACAAAACGAATAAATCAAAAATTAGGTCAGTAAAAGTGAAGCTAAATTAAATAAGCCCTCTTATTCACTGGAAATATTCGTATTAGTTACTTCTTGGGTGTGGCAAAACTTGTTAAGTGACATACAAAAACTTGATAACTGCAACTTGGTTGTAAAAAAAGTGTGTGGCAAAACTAAATAATTACTTTTTTATTTTTCTATTTAAAACAGTGAAAAGTAACATCATGGCAGACTACTTAAATTATGAAAGTAAATCTGCTGTATAACATATCGAAAGATCCACAGTAAATTTTCTTCACCTTAAAAAGTTATTGCCATTTTTATGGAAAAAAAACACAAAAACGTGAATATCTCAGAGTTTTGTTTTTGTCAGTTATTTAATTTTGACACGACGGTGACGATATTTAACGTATAAATTAAATAGTGAGTAATTGGGTTTTATCTTTGGAATAGTCAAGCGATAGTAGGTATGGGGAAAACCCAGATCTTAGGACTCCCTTATCACTGAGATGTAATCCGATCTAATATCCTTAAAAGAAGGATTTCATTTAATTTTACGTTTATGTTGTATGAAAATGTTTTGACCGTCGAAAAGTTGAACAAAACTTAATTATTACCTAACACTAGATGAAACTATGCTATGATCGCAGGCAAACTCTGTAATTCGCTCGTGTCAAACGGCGTTGGCAGTTTTGTCTGTGCACGTTATTTTTTATACAAATTGCTGAGACGTCGCATTGCTGATAATTTTAATAGTATGAATAACGTCAACTTGATTTTTGTAAAGATAGGAAAACCAGAAAAAGACATTTGGTCTGTTGGCGTCAGGCGGGAATCGAACCCGCATCTTTCGCAAACAGGGCGACTGCACTAACCACTGTGCTACCGAGACCATTAACAGACAGGCCGATTTTTTCTGGTATATTTACCTGGCAGCCAGGTTTGTTTTACCAATGTTTAGGCATATACACCTTAAACACTCGAAAGAAACATTATAGCAAATATTTGACTTTCGATTAAGATGAAACTAGGATTTCTAATAGGTTATTTTGCTTGCTTATTGTATATGGGTGACCATGTTTATAAAAAGAAAACAAACTTTCAATAGTACTCATATTTATTTGGGTTTATAATATGTATCTGTTCTTACTCTGTAAGTCTAGTCTAGTCCACGAAAGACATTTTCGAGTAAAAAACTTAGACATGTTTTAATATCATTTGTAAACTCAGCCTTACATGGGGTCATGTTTTTTGCTAAAAAATACAATTCTTGCTAAATTCGTACCTACAATTTGTTTCTAACAATAGTCACGTTTTATGTACGCCCTATGTACTCGCCATGCCAATGGCCAGTCTCCGTGATTTTACAACAGGCCAGCATGTGGGCCGCAATGGCTGCGCGCGCGCACAATGGACCGTAAACTGCGAGCGTTTACTGCACTGCGGTTTGGAAATTAAAATCCGCCGTCTTGATACTAGCGTGAAAGTCGAGAGACTTCTAAATGATCTATGCGAGATATTTTAGCTAGAAGTGTTTAGTACGAAGCTGTGATAATTCAAATGATACCAATTCACCAGAGAAATGCTAGAAAACTAATCAGAGACAGGTTTCGTGGATGAAATGCCAATGATGAAGGTCCGGAAAGGACAATGCGTATGAAAATATGGGCTACGGTCTAGATTTGATATTTAAATAGTGAATTCATTTAGACAATGTTGAATCAACAAACAATTACAATTCCGGGTTTTAGGTTTTGGACGCGAGGTCCTCAGTTTTTTAGAAAACTTTATATGGGAAGTACCTTTAATACTACCTCCAAATGTTGGATGACCGAATAGCTTCAGAAAAGATATTAAATTTTGATATCAAAGCTAGACCATTGTTGGTCAAACTCCTATAAGTGAATGCAGGCCACTCCGAAATTCTGATATACGTTTAGCTTTGGGTTGTTTACTGACGATGATGATGAATTAAGTAATCATTAAGCAATTAAATAATAAGATGAACAACTAAGCCTTTCAAATGACATGTTGGGATATGTTGGAAAAATATCTTTAGTGAGTGAGTCACGGTGAGTTTAAGTTTTTTGCAGCGTTCGACCTTGATTGTTGAGGTTAGTTCAATAAAATGTAAAAATAAATATGCAGTGAAAACCCCGCTTTACATGAAACAAATTGATATTAAATTGACGTGTAATTTAATGAAGACACGAAAGCGCGTCACAAATGCAACTTTTCACGTTCGTGATTTAGAAACTACACTCCCTCACCGCAAAACGATTATTTTGTTTATTGCCTTGTAGAGAGAAGGGAAGAGGTCGGGAGTGGAAGGGGAAGGGGAAGGGGGGGGGGGGGGGGCAGGCCTTAATCGCGTGAGCGTTTAGATTTCTTTTACTCTTAGCACGTGGTAACGGTTAGCCTAATTCCGGGTAGCGACAAAAGGAAGGGAAGGTATGTTTGGTTGACTGTGATCTACATTCTTTTAGTAAGAGCACATTAAAGGTAACTTTTAAGCATCGTGTACGTACAGTGCGATCTTGATTTACTGACTTAGGTAACATTTTTTGTTACATTTAAATCGATTCTTACTAAATCTGACGGTAAAACTAGTTAAACTGACAAAGTTAATGATGAAATGCAGATTGATCTTCGTAGTACATTTAAGAAACAAAAATACTTTTTGCAAAAACTGACTGTTATTTCGTATAGTTTTAAGTTGAATTGTTAACTTAAGTTGTTGATATTCTTCTTCCTTCTTTCAAAGAGACAAGGTTTTTCTGCCGTTTCCTCATTTCAACAGATCAGCTTTGTGACAAAGTGAATTTGTTATATTTTATTTGTTTAGAAATTATAGGATGTAGTAGATAATACAATTCACTCTATCTGGCACATCCTATATGAGTACACTCACCCATATTAAGATGATGTTTTTTTGACGTTTTTACCTCACGTACCAGAGTACCGTACTTGCTTAAATAAAAGGTATTAAGAATAAAAAGATCGGTTTTTCCTAACTGAAGCTAGCCAAAAAGCGTACCCAATAAACAATTACTTACATGAATGACTGTATGTAATTAAGTTAGATATTATGTAACTCTTCTAAGTTCGGTTAGAAGTAGAAAAAAGTAGGAGGTAAACAAATGATCACAAACAAACAACTCATCAAAATAATATATTACTACAATTTTTACTCGACTAACACACTGCGTACGAAACTTGTTGACTCAGATCATTAGTATTCGAATGATTCATCATCATTCATCCTCGTAATGCCGATGTTTGCTCAATACAAAGAAAAGTTTTTTTGTTTCAATATTAATGCGACAACTGGGTAAATTAAAAGAACCTAAACTTTGACGAGGAAGACGTAGAAAACTTGCAAATGTTTAGGAAATAAATATTTGTACTTAGTCTAATCTAGATTTTTGCGACGCCACTGTATTTTCTGATTTCCACAACACAAGGTAAAACCTTATTTTGGTATCTGAAAAGCCAAGTGATGCTTCTATTTCGCTATTCACGTAGGGTCGCAGGTGTTGGGGTGCCATGCTGAGTTACCTCCTCGTGTATCCAGAGGCTTGTTAGTCCCTGATGTAATTCATTTCCACAGGGAAGATTAAGTTTCTGGTCCGGTGCATCCTGGGCAACGGGGAATAACTCTCCTTCAGGTTCTTATTCCTCGTTAGCGAAAAACTCGGCATGAGTGGGACCGCTCCCACATTCACCTTTTGCGGGGAATCACGGGATGCGGTCTTATTCGTCCTCCTCCTCGGAGTCAGTAGCTGCCTATGATAGCGTAGTTTGACGAACCTGCTAGGCTTGCGCCGGCACTTTGTCGAAAGAGGGTAGACCTCAGCGCGCGTCCGCCGCTCTGCACCGTACCAGGCAGATGATTCGCTCTCTGCAGTGGACGCTCCGCACCCTTGGCGCGGTCTGTTTCTCCAGCGGCCGCTTCAGCGGCGTAGGATGGCGGGAGTATACCGCGGGTGGTCCGTCTTGGTGGACCGCCATTATATCATAGGCGGAGGAGACCTTGTGGAACCAGTGAATAACAGGTCGGGAGGCCTGCCACATGCATTGCACGGTGTCGCCCGTTTGGGAGACGTTTTGGACACTTGACGTCTCTCTAGGTGTGGATTAGCCGGTTGGTAACCGCTGAACATCTGAGAGAGTGACAATTCCATCCTGTAGACGTTCACTGGCAGATGAGGGTATCACCACTGTCTTTTTAGTCGGTATGCTGAAAGCCGCAGAGGGCGCTGGTGAGTCCGACACTCCCACGGGCTTCCCCCAGGCACATGAGGTCTATAAAATATTTATTTCCTGGTCAATGAAAAAAACTTGTCATTCAGAGACAGACTTTGACTCTAACGTATCAACTTTGCCAAATGGTCTTAGATACTCGTAAGACAACAAATATGGTAACTTACTTACCGGCAGAAAAATGTTTTTGCGAAACTAACGAAAAAAACTAATGATGAAGTATCATCATTTGTCAAACATAATCTCATTAGTAATAGTTTGACTGCTTGTAAAGAAACTGTAAATTTTAAAGAGTAATTCCGCTGGGAATTACCTATAAATAGGTACGTACTTATAAGTATTATGTAAACCATTGAACAAGTCATAGTTTGCTGACCGAAGTTTTTGTTCAAATATTGCTTCGTATGTGCCTCGTTCAGGTTGTTTGAATAGTTTTTTATATCGCCTACATATTTATTTAATCGAAATGCCAAATGTTATGATGCCGTAATATTTTTTGTTTCCAAAATGATGAAGTTGGGGGTTTCCTCTATTACTAGCACTTACTAATAAAAAAATAGTTATGATAACTTTTCAAATACATGTACATTTAGAATTGAAAATACGCATAGAGTTTTTGCAACCCACTTTTTGTAATCTTAGTTGCCATTCAAGTCTTAAATTAAATTAAGTGACCGATTGGATAATTTAGAATTCGTGCTACATTAAATAGCTCATATTTTTGAAATTGTGAGTTCCAATACTGATTTCGCTTAAGAATAACAAGTTAATATTTTAATGCTAAGGAATATTTTTTTATGTAACCGGAACGAACTTTATAAACTACTTAAGTCTCTACATTCTGTTAAGCACAGTCCTCACCTCAACTATGAGGTATTAGGTTTGAACATTGCCTTTGCGATGATTTGCAATGATAATATCTACATTCGCGAGCAAAAGTTTGGAATCACTTACTTGAAATTAGTTCAAGTAAGTGATTTCAAACTTTTGCAAGTATTCTATGATAAACAATTTTAGCGTTTGTCACTAATTGTTCAGTTCTGATCAAGCTCTCCAGAATTAACCAATAAAAACATATGGCTCGAATAAAAAAAGGAATGCCTGCGAACGCAGATGCCTTGTAACGAATTTTCAGGTCGATAAGTTTTTTCGTATAAAAAGATGTAAATAAATAAACAAAGAAAACTATAAGGCAAGTCAATGTTAATAAATCTGCCAAATTTTAAAACTTTCATATTCGTCAAAAAAATATGCCAAATAGAACGTTTAGAAGTCAGACCTGCTAAAATTTGCAGCAATCCTCAACAAACGGTTCTTCTGGAGGTGCAATAAGCCATGTTTTATCCAAATCATTCAAAGTAAGATATCCGTGGAAAATAAATATTTTTCTGAAAGTATTCTATATCATTGTGGCTAGTCTGTGTAAGATCTTGTTTAACTCTATAGATGTGCACATATCTAATACAATTTGCTAATATAACCCTACCTGTGCTACACTGGTATTAGAGACCCGTAACCATTAGCACTGGAGGCATAATAATTGGTTAATCTAGCTCTACGCGGCGGCAGTCATGATTTGCGCACCGACCCTCTAATAACGAGATTACTGATTTTATTGTCTATTGCTATTTGATTAACACGACCATTGCAGGGTTACACTTGCTGCAATTAGTTTTGGGGCATGCTTAGATTCTATAGTCGGATAACCAATTACAGATGGTCTAATCAAATCAATCAAACTGGAATTGGTAGCAAAATCAGAACGTAATAATAAAATTAGATGAAGAAAAGCCGAAAAGTTACCTAAAAAGTGTTAAGTTTGTTGTTATAAACTTCACATTTACCTATTAAGTAAAGTCACGGAATGAAAAGTTTGACCAGTTTTCAAACACACTAATTTAAGCGTTGCATGCACATGGTATCTTATTGAACTGTGTACCAGGCTGGAGTATGCCAAAAAGTATGCTTTATTGTTTGTCAATAAAACTAAAATTCGATTAAACGTATGTTCCTTTCATGATTGACAGTTGAACCAATTGATCTTGTCAATGTCATCATTGAGCAAGCAAAAACAGATTCTTAGGGTGGTCAACCCTTTCTTTTCCCGACTGTACATCAATTTTACTTTTATTATCATCAATGATACTAACGAATTAAAATTTAAAATTTCTTTATTTAAATAGATTTATGTTTTAAACTGTATAAATAGAAAAGGTAAACCCAACAGTGTGCGTTCTCATTCAGGGTCCACATTGGAATACTATGATTCGAATGCGTCAGTAAAAGGTTTCAAACAATTGTACATAATTAATATGTACAAGTGTTTCTTATATTTATAAAAAACACTCACCTCTCCCGCTTCTCCCGACGAACCTCAGGTCGTTGAACTTAGCGACTCTATCCTTCATGACAGTGGAGTTGTTCCTGAGCTCCGCGCAGAAGTTCTCGTCGTTCCCAGCCCTCACGGTCACCAGGGTTCCGTCGAGGATCTCCCCGAGGGCGACCACCTTGAACCCCCCGGGGAGGGTCTTGTTGGAGCGCCAGTGTTGGGGCAGCATCGAGCACATGAAGTCGGGACTTCCCGTTGGCACTGCGAGCAAAGAAATTGGAGGGTGAGTCAGTGAGCGAGGGAAGAAGGTAGTTAGTGGACAGCGTTTCTTTTAGCTTAAAGTCAGATAATGCTTAAAAACCGTCATTAT
Organism: Udea ferrugalis; assembly: GCA_950022985.1. Taxonomy (NCBI): domain Eukaryota; kingdom Metazoa; phylum Arthropoda; class Insecta; order Lepidoptera; family Crambidae; genus Udea; species Udea ferrugalis. The sequence continues at coordinate 10,840,481 of OX465532.1, read as the reverse complement.
AGTTCTGAAGAAAATTTATCAAAACAGATTTGTTTAATTAAAATGATTCATCGAAACAAACTAATAAACATTGATTTTTTTTAAGTATTCGTTTTGTTGATATTTCACAAAACGCTTCCTCTCTCTAGCATATTGTAATGTTACAGATGGTCTGAGCTGAAATGACCTCTACCGCATCTGCGCAAACAAGAGTGCTTGCTTGTATGCGTAGATGCAGTGAAGGGGTGCGTCATTTCAGGTTAGACAATGTCTATCTTCTTGACGACCACTTCGTATAAGGTCACCATCCTTCCAAATAGCTTCACCACAAAAGCTTCACCTCATTCTTAATGAAATACATCTCCTTTTACTTGGTAAGATCATTCTTATTTCATCAACATCGGCCTATATAGCTGCACTCAGGAGGCCATCGCTTATACACGCCATCGCGCCTATTTTCAGCTTGACGTTTAAATTCTAGTAAGCATCGAGAGAGAGAGCATTGAGAGAGCTCAAGTCTTTGCTGGGATGTGGCTTATCAGATTGACCAATGATCTTTCGGGGTCTCAGGATTTCAGTATTTCATAAATAGTTACTACGGTTCAATCAAATGAACAGCTAAATCTTAGCAATAGTATCAGGGTCTTAGTCCCTAAAATATTCAGTTTGGCTAACTTTTGGAAAGCACTTTCCTCATTCAAGAATTGTTTTACTTGTACATACTCGTAGTATAATAACCATAACATAAATAGTGAAAAACTATGAGTAAAATGTTACAATTTCTATATTGAGTAGGTACGTAAGTGAAATAATTGATGCATTTAGGAAGCAATATAAACTATTATGCAAAACCGCAAGCAAGACCAAATCGGAATTCGGAAGATCAGTTTTTTCCAATCTCGATTTGTAAATAACCTTTCCTCAACACGTAACGCGCATAATGAAAAATAATTCTGACCATCAAGTGTCAAACGCCTTCAAATTAAGATGCGGTCACACCGACCGAGTGCGGAGCCGTTGAAAAACAGCGTGTAACGGGTCGTGTCGTAAAAACATTAATAGTGTAACTGTGGTTTCTCTATTTACGGAAGCTGAAGCCATGTACAAATTATTGAGCCGCAAACTGCGGGCGAGGTGCGGTCGCGTCGTGACGGCGAGGGTCTGGGGATCAGTGATGCTGCTGTAGACAGACCTTTATAAATAAATAAATAAAATAAATATCCCTGGACATTATTCCACACAGCGCCATCTATCCCCAAGTGAGCTAATTAAAGCCATTTTTTATGGGATACTAGAAAACGGATAAATATACTTAAATACTTTTTCTTTTGTAAATACATACTTAATATACATAGGAAACACCCAGACTAATAAAAACAGGCATGTTCATGCACACAAATGTTTGTACTATGCGGGGATCGACCCCGCGACCTTTGGTGTAGTAGCCGACTTTTGAACAATTACACCACATCGGTCGTCTTTATAATTTGTCTATAGGGTAGGATCTCGATGGATGTGAATTGACATTTGACTAACCCCCTAGCCGAGATTTTCTTGGGCTATAGCATATAGTTCTTCAAGAGGGGTTTGAAGCGTACGTTGTTATGTTTTTGCATGTGTCCAAGTCCATAGTTTATGGTAACCATCATGCGTATTTAAGAAATATGCCCGCTTTTGTCCAATGTCGTTTTATGAGAAAAATAGTGCTTTTACAAGGCGCCTTTCAAATGCTGCTGCTGTGTGACAAACTGTGCACTATCGTTTTTCTTCATGATTTCCCAGTTTTTGTCAATTACGATTATCATGAATACCTGAACGAACAATAACTCGCGTTTTGGGGTCATTAGGAAAGCTACAATCATCGGTACAAAAGCCTAAAGTTCACTAGAATTTACTTCAATTATGTTCTGAGGTCTCCTTTTTTCAAAAGAGTGGGATCTCCATAAGAGCAGCCGACTGTTTTCCTCATAAAAAGAAAAAATCAGAGGTATCAGAGCTCTTGTTATAAGCAAATCTTAAAGACATAATTGTAAATGGAACCGAAATCGACATAATCATTGTGTAATTGGTTATAATATTGTGTCACATCTATTTTCATCAGGTGCGTTATAATAATTATGCTTGTAATAATTAACCTGTATACTACTAGTCAATTAAAGGTACCATTCTTCAAATGTATAATGTCTTTCACTTAATTTGTGTATGTCACCGGTAATTACTTATCTGTAAATATAGAAATTATCTCACTATAGCTGCAGCAAAGCTAGTTTTTGGACAGTCATAGATGCTGCAAAGTCCAAGAAAGCAACTGCAAACTTCAATTAAGTATGAACTAAATAAAAAAAATACTTTAGGAAAATTTAGATTTTTCCCAGTGCGTTGAAGTCTTTTGTTTGAAGGAGACTTTGAGTAAAATAATCTTTCAACCACTTTTAGCTTTATAAAATATAATAAATTGTGACATATAACATTGTAAATATTTTGAACCATGTTGGATCAATTGCTATTAAGCCTCACAGTTAGGTTCAAACCTTATATTCAACAAATTATTGGTCTAGAGTATTTCTTAATAGTTCCACTATTCGATTCATATTTATCTTACAAGGGTTTATTTTATCACTCTTAGGTAGCGGTAAGACAGTTAGAATTCGTCTTCAAATTATCTCGGAGACATGTGGGATTCTGAATGTTCCGTTCACCATGACAGTAACAGTCTGTATGCCCCTGGATAACACATGAGCGCCTTTTATTTTCTTGTTAATTAAGAAAAAACAATAATGCAACAAAAATAATGACTTTAGTCGCTAATGAAATACCCTATTAGCATTTCAGTTAAGAAAATCAAGAGCTCTGAGCACACTAAACAAGCATGGCAACTGCACAGCTCCGACGCAGCAGTTAGTGGCATAAATGAATTAATATGTAGGTATTTGTTGACACAAGAAGTCCACTGCTGGACTTAGGCTTCCCCCATAGAGCGCCACAACGAGCGGCTTTGGGCCGTTAGCATCCAACGGCTAATCCAATCCATCCAGGCATCTAATCCTACTAATATTATAAATGCGAAATTTTGCATGTGTTGGTGTGCCGTGTTTTTCTTTCACGTAAAAACTGCCAAATGTATATTAATGAAACTTTACAATAATATAGCTTACGCATCTGAATAGAACATAGGCTACAATTTATAAAGTTATATCACAATTTTCTTTTTAACATAAGTCCCCGCAGACGAAATTGCGGGCGGCCGCTAGTTTAAAATAAATACTAAAACCCAGATAGATAGAACAACTAAAAAACGTACTATATAAAATGTTTTTGTGGATATCTGGCGCTTTTCAGTATTTTTCGTTTGTAGGGCAGCTCAAAGTTGCTTGGATAGAAAACAATTAATAAATGTCTCGTAAGATAATAATTATGGTCACCACCTTACCTTATCTAATGTTTACAAGATTTTCAAACTTACTGCAAGGTAATTGATAGAAATCTAGTTCAATAGTAATTACAGTACCTACCTGTTTGCTTAAATACATAGTTAGGTATTATGTTTTTGTTTTGGGACTAACCGCGTAGAGTCCGGATTCACTATTGCAGCCTTTATAAGTAATTATTATGAAAAGGTAATTTACTAACAGACAACGTTTATAACTTAACATACGACCATATCCCTAATGGGTTAGTCAGAGGCACACCAATTGTTGCCGTCATGGTGAACGGAACATTCATAAACCCACATTTTGCCGATGGAATTTCATCCCAACGTGGTTAAGGGCGAGCCTACCGCCGTTATCCGGTTTGCCCTGGTTTTGTATCGGTGTTTTCCATCACCGGAGAGTTGGCCGCAAATAACAACAACGTTTATTTTAAATTAGCATTATTAACATTATTATTGGCTTCATTTGGAATCCTGGATCATTGTATTAGTGTATTAGTACTTGTTGGTTACCTAATAAATAAATAAATATTGGTAATCCGTAAATAAACAATTATTCAGTAGTTTGCCGTTCAAAATTAAGTTAAAGTTAATAAAGTTTTCAGAATTTGGTCCATTTAACAGACACTACGGGATGGTGTCCGGTATGTTTTTGTAGTTAATTGGATTTGATTCTAAAAATCGAATGTAGCTTTGGTTTTTAAAAAAAATGCATCCGCGACTTGAGCAGTTTTAGCTGAACCTTGTGCGTTATTAATTTGCCAATAACACCGATTTTTTGGATATAGGTTAAAAGTACTATCTATGTTATTTAAAGCTTACTTACCTACTTATAGTGTTTTTAAAAAAGAAAAACACTTTCCCCTAATTCCTAAAATCAAATGCAAGGCTAAAGCATAGTTTAGGCAATTGATGTGTTATGTCACTTATTCGCAAATGGCGGCAGCAACAAGAATGAAAGAGACAAAGCTTTACAAAAGTTAATGTGTTGTTGAAGCACTGTTAGGCTTAAATCAAAAAAGTTTCGTATTACTCAATACCTACATAACATCCAGCACGAATAATATCACGGTTTTTACTGTGTTATTTTTTGGGTAACTTTTTAACTCAAAGATCTAAATATTTATTGATTCGTTTAGAAAAATGTTATTTAAGTTAGTGAGTTGGTTTTTGTTTCTCATACTACACTTTAATTAGTTGGAGTTTGAATGCACAGATGCATTCACAAGCGATATATGGACACGCTTTTGACGATTTGAAAGCACTTGTAACAGGTCTATTTATAAGTAAGGATATTTCTGATTCTGATTCTTACCTAAATCAGGATGCTCAGCCCTGGTCTCCTCAATGATGCTTTGCATCCACCACGGCTCAAGCTCGGCCATCTCTCGCCGCCGACGGCCGCGGGACTCGTACGGCAAATGCATCCTCACACCATCACACGCCGCCTGCACTTGCCGAACCTCTCCGACACGGCCAACGGAACCAGCGATGGACACGACACTTGATTTACTATCACCGACACACAAGGTCACTGCGTCTTTCGCTACGCGATTTCTTTTGACACTTTGTTTGAACTGTCTTGCAAACTTACGCTGGCACCTTTCCAAAAGTAAGTCAGCTTTACGTAGAACTTAAGTGAGTATTGCTTGCTAAATAACTTAATTAGTTCCTCTTTGGATTTTCTAACCGTTCTCAGTTCAGTCTCTTCAATATTCCTTATATGTATTGATTATAATTATTTCCCCTGTTATGCGATTCACTTCGTAAACAATTGTTTTGTTACACCAATGTATTATTCACAAACGTCCTTTTGCGCGCGACTAATAAAGGTATATTTTTCCTCGATTCTTAGCACTAGTTTAATGCGAACCTTGAGTTCTTCAACTTAACTTTCGTCATTTTAGATGAGTCACAGCAGCTCGGTGCAGAACTGGCCGAAATCTCAGGCATTCGTGTCAAAGGTTCCGGCCGGCATTCTGAGAAGGTGCGAGTACGCTGTCAACATCAGCTGAGAGTTAATTTATTCGAGTGATTTCCCGCGCGTTGCGTCAACGTAACTTTGTAAACAGCGTGGTGGCGTGTTGTCCGGCCGCGTGCGCGTGTGGCTCGGCTGGCGCACGGAGGCTGTGCACGTCCTCACGGCTCGCGCGACTCTCTACTACTGAACGGCCGCCATTCTGTCACTCGTTGCCTCCATTCTCTGCGGTCAATCTGCGGTTTGGCCACGCTTCATTTGTCGGGAAAATGCGCGCCATTCCCCTCCCGCTCGCACGTCCCAGCCAAACCTCCCGCGGGAACGAGACGCGCGCAAGTTTTGTACCATTAAATATTTTTGTTTGGATCCATTGTTGAAAGGGAAATATTATGAGCTTTTTCGTTTTGAAGCGCTGTTGCGTATCTCGCTCTTCTCGTCCGCTGCGGTTAATTCTGAGTGAGACGTCTATAATAGACTCTACTGGATAAAGTTTTCAACACATTCACTTTGACTTTGGAGCATTTTTACTACAGCATCAAAGTAACTTTTAATATAACTATAATTGAATGTGACATTAATGATAGGTAATGTCGAATTCAATTAGTGAAACTAATTAATAATGAATGTTGATTAACGTCGAATGCGGTAACTGGACACGTTTACACTTAATTAGGATCAAGTGTTGTGATGTGTAATGGGTTTATTATCTTAAAGTAGTAGTTGGAGTGGTTTAAGGATATGATTGTTGGTGGGTGGGGGTAGTCTTAAGAAATGGCGTGGGCGTGTCTGTGTGTAGGCGGGGCTTCGCCGCCTACCGCAGCCTGTCGCGAAGACGCGCGGAAAAATGACGCGTCGTGGTGTCGCGGAAGGTACCGCGCGCACTTGTTGCGCGACGGTGACGCGCGACGTTTGCTTGCATTCAATGCAGAAAAGGGATGAAATGTGCAGAAATACCTGGTTTTTTTTGTAACAGTATTTACTATATATAAACAGGTAGAAATAATCAATTTACTTGTATCAGGTAGAGTCAAAAGTATTGTTGCCAAGTATTGTTTAATATGCAGTTGGTACATTTTATTACATCACAATCCTTCATGTGATGTAATAAATTTCTATTTTAATAATCCACTGAACCATAAAAAGTTGTAGGAACAATATCTATAAATGAAAATGAATAGAGTAGTTTAAGGCCTTTAGCCATTGTTAAGATTTCAGAATTAATTCCTCCTAATAAGTAATGATATTTACAACGATTGCCTCTAAAGACATAGTAGGTACCGACTCGCCTTAATCATTTGCCAAACTCGTTACCGTAAATCACCTGCACCTGACCAGAAGCTTATGTCAACAATAACAAACCTGACCTCAAGAATTAAGCGGAGTAGGTAAACCACGTGACGTAATCAGCTCGTGACGTCACAGAGCGATAACCGCAGCGGCGATTTTTGACGCGGCGGCGACGGCGACCGCAGCGGTGGCGCCCTCTTGTGGGACAATTGTTTTACAACTCCAAGATGCCTTGTCGAGGATGATTTTTTGATGTTACAGTCAAGTAAAAACAGTGTTCAGTGCTCTACCTAAACTCTAGAAAAAAACTCTAAAAGAAAAAAATAACTTCAATTTGATTCAAGCTAAAAATTTTTGTTATGCAAATTGTTATGTAATTTTCGACGTGCCATTTCTGTAATGTTTCTGTTGCATTGAAAGAAAGAAAGAAAGAAAAATATTTATTTGGTACATAACAATAAAACACTATACAGGTAGAACAACAAAGAAATAAAAATATACAAAAGTTTGTCATGTAACCAAAATTACAATTACATTGGTGAATAAATGAATCTGAATCTAAATTATTTATTTATTATTATTATTATTTTCAGCCTATGCTGTCCCACTGCAGGGCAAAGGCCTCCCCTCCCACCTTCCACTCCCTGCGGTCCAAAGCTACTTTCGGCCAATCTCCGAGATGATGGTCGAGCTCATCCCGCCATATCTTTCTGGGCCTGCCGCGCTGACGCAAAAATTACTGACGTAAAAACATATACTGTGATGATGCTCAAATTTAAGAAAGTCCCGTAAAATAAAGGTACAACGGAGATTAGTCATTGCATACAGATACAATTCCAGGTAGATCCAAATTAAATTCTATAATAGAACCTACAATAGTATTCAGGAAAAGAGATTTAACTAGCTCATTCATTAGTAAGGGAGTCTGCAAGAAAATATTGCGGATTGCCTTTTTGAAAGCACACTCATCGGAGGATAGTTTATTTTGTTGGTAAGAACCACCATTGAAAAACAGCAGAGGCTGAAAAGGAGTTGGCAGCATGTGTTGATATATTTTATGATGAAAGTATGTCTAAAAGATATTGTGTGAAAAACGGTTGCAGGAACTGCACTCGCTACTTTATTTTAAGTAACATTTCAAGTGTTTAGGATTCACAATTCTTGCCAGGTATAGTGAATAAACTTCCAGAATATTACCTCCAGACACGAGTTAAAAATAGAAAACAATTAAAGAGAGTAGCCGCAGCCCGCCGTCACCGGACCGCAAGACTGACTCGGGAAACATTTTGCGGAACAATTAGTTAATTCGTAAACTTTTGTGGAAAATATCTTTGACATAGAGAGAAAGAAGAAAAAGAGAGAACTTTTTTTTAGTTATAAAATTCTTTAAGTTATTAGTCTGTTTACTTTCCATGCGGTGTTTACCTACCAGTAAATAGTTTTTGTATACATATAATAAGTAGCTTAAGTGCATGTATTAGTACAGAAAATTGTTTGTAGACCTAAATAAAAAAATACTTTTTAAAAACTCTTTTTAAAATATATTATGCAGTATTAGAGCCAAGGAGAGAGAGAGTACCAGGATGACACCTTGCATCCTGTTAAGTACCTTTACCAAATCTAAGATAGTGCGTCCACTTCTTTGGTATCTTAAAAACTCTTTTTGTAAATGAACGCTTAGGAAGCCAAAGAAAGAGGACAGGTAATACCGTGCATCCTGTTAGAGTTGAGTACTTCGACCAAATATAATCGCTTTTTTTCCATCCATCCATCTGAAACGTTTTTTTTCTTTACATTGTCAGACTAAGAAAACCTCTTCAAATAAGCATTAGGTGGAAAATCAGCACTACCAAAGCATCAAGCTAAAACCGTCTGCATGAATCTAGACGATTCACCATGATCTAGTAGTAGTTCAAAAACACTGTGAACATTTACGTGTTGTTTGCATTTACAAAAAGACGTTGTAGCGGAACGTCTCATTTGAATTGTTACCTTTTTGAATGACAGCTTTCTTGGCTCATTTAATTTAATACCTTTTGAATGTCTGGCAAATATATAGAACAAACGAGTACCTACCTCTATATATAAAAATGGATTGCTGTTCGTTAGTCTCGCTAAAACTCGGGAATGGCTGGACCGATTTGGCTAATTTTGGTTTTGAGATATTTGTAATGGTCGAGGAAAGGTTTGAAAGGTGAGTAATCATGAGAAAATGCTGGGAATATAGCAAAAATCTCAATTTTAGTTTCCTCTTAGTAAATGTTACTACCTGTTACGTGAAAATATATTTGACAACAGAACGAAGTCTGTTAGGACAGCCTACCTTTCATATTCATACAATACTATTGTATGAATATGAAAGATACATTTAACAAATACAACCTCCAAACTGCTGTTTTTCTTTGTAGTATCTGGGGTGCCTATCTACTGGGGTGGTATCCTGCATTCTGCACATCGAAAGTTCGAACAGTGAGATTGTGTATTGTAAAACTTGATAACTACGCGAATTTGATCGTTTGAGTGAAAAGAACAATTCCAATTAACATTTTGAAACAAATGAGGTAGAATATCAAGGAGAAGCCAATAGACGATTTAGGGCCGGCGCCCACTATCGGTATCGGCACGCTTCAGGATTTTAAGGTGGCAAATAGCAATATACTTTAACATTATGGCAATAAAGTAGAAATTTCCGTGAAGTGTTCTCGTAAAAACAAAATGCATTTGTTCTGTTTCTGTTTCGGCATTTTCTACTTTATTGCCATTATGTTAGAGTATATTACTATTTGCCACCTTAAAAGCCTGAAGCGTGCCGATGCCGATAGTGGGCGCCGGCCCTAAAGTTGGCGTTTTTTCATGAGTGAGACCGAGATGAGATTTTGCTTTAGCCAGAATAGCATAACTTAACTTTGATATCTGATTTCTCTTTACGGTGCTTGAGTAAATCCATATTTAGCATCGCGGGCTACCACTATGTGCTATGGTTAACCGCTTGCCATCAAGTGGTCCGAAAGCAAAGGTACAGTCAACGGCACATCAGGCTACCTATTTTCCTTTTTTATCTTGCTCTAGCCAAATGACATATCTTTGCAATAGAGCAAGGAGGACTGACCGGAAATGGGTAGCGTGATGTGCCGTTTAACGTACATGCTTGCACTTGTTTTTTTTCTTAACTATCTAATGCCAGAGTAGAATTACTCTTGTCAAATGGTTTTATTGACGGTATCTACTAACATTTTTAATTATTATTATATCCCAATGGTTCGAGTTGTTTTGGTATAATTGTGCTGTATAAAGGATAGCTAACGATGCTGATTAAATTAAAATTACTTAATAAACTCAGCAAAATCAAGCACATGTAGGTATATTTTGCTATTTCAACCGCAACACCCGATCCGATACAAACGCTTCACGTGATAATTATTACGAGTGTACGCAATGATCTTTAATTTATATTTGCATTAATAAATTAATTTGTTTTCATTATGTAGGTTTATTTTAATTATTGCTGTAGGTTGTAATGTATTCGCCAAAATAGTTTTTTATCATAATCATATTATTAAATCAAACAACTACCAAAAATTTCAAGTAGAATAGGCCCAATGCGTATTTTCGTCACTGTTATTGTCATCACAAGTTGCCATCACCTTTAGGAGGCAAACACAATGATAGGTAATCAAATTCAATATACCTACCTATCTTTATTCAAGTGGACCATTACACAGTAGTTTCGAATCGTCTAAAATCTTCCTTTTAACCACTTAATAAACATACACTATAATAAAATACGATAGTAAAATACGAAAATAATAATACGATACTTTTTAATACGATATTGAAACAATATACATACAATACATGTACATCATGTGACTCTACCACCGGAATCGGAAGGTTGTTTCTACTCAGTAGACCCGGCATGAAACTCAGCAGTTACTCTTTTTAAATCGTCCAATGTTTTGCAAGTACAAAGTGAATGCCATGAATAAACCCAAGAGTCATACAGTTTTGACATGAAAATAAATAAAATAGAAAGTAAGGAAACTTGAGGAAACCAGTTCCCGAAGGTGGCACCTGTTCACAAGTTGACTTAAGAGCTAGCCATCATCATACTTGATCATATTTTAGGGAATGGAATGACCGACCGCTTCAGAATTGCCTGAAAATTTATGGGGAAATGTCACTGCACGTCAAATGGATCAATATGCAGATCTTAAAAGAAAATACTACCTACTACTGTGTATTACGTATCTTCATATCTGTTTTTAATAAACAGGTTTGTTTTGGTGAAGTTCAGAGGTCTGAACCACAATGTGGTCGTCCAATTGACCTAAAGCGGTTGCTTTGTGGCTCCACCAACTGTGTGGCTTACAATAATTAATAATTCCTGCTTTAAAAAAAATCATTGCAGAAAACTGGAAAACGGTATTATTACAACTAGAAATTATAATTCACTAGGAAACTGTCATGAATTCATACATAATTACAATGGGTGCGCCAAAGTTCACCTAAAATTGTAACTCCTAAAATCGGAACTCCGTAAATTTTCTTCCTAAAATTTTTCATCCTAACAATCCCAATTCCTAACTTCTCTTTTCCTAATGTTTTAGTTCCGAATCATTCAACTCCATAATTTCGATAGCCTTAAACACTTATATCCTAATTTTTGTCAACCTAACCGTCTTTGACCCTAATACTAGACTGGGAAAATGAATCTGTTCTTTATGAAAAACTATGAATTATTTGTTATAACAACTAATTGGTATACTTGTCTGCCCTATACTAGAGTCGGGGCGAAACCGACACGGATAGATTAGGTTAGAAGGTTTAAGGCGGGAGCGAAGCGAAGCGAAGCTCCCGCCTTGAACCTTCGTGGTTTTGTTTTTTAAGCCCTTAAAACAACTTGCCTGATTAGCTTGCTGCTTGCGTTAACCCCAGCACTTTTTATGATATTTAGCAATGTGCATTTATTATTGTGTGTATTCATTATATGGTTATGAAAAACAACATTAGGAGATAAAATATTATGAATTGAAGTTTTAGGAAACATGAGCGTTATAAACATCGTCATTAGAACTACAAAAAGTATGAAAGAAAAATTTAGGACCATAAATTTTAGGAAGAGTGATCATTCGGATCACAAATCGTTAGGAAGAACAATTTCGGAGAAACAACTTTAGGTGAGCCAATATGGACCCCTGTGCATATGCGGGGAATTGAACCTGCAACCTCTGGTGTAGTGTAGAAGCTAACTTTTTAACCATTACAAGAAATCAATGGGTAATAATGATTATTACCTACTTATTGTATGTATTTATTTCTTATAACGCGAATCGGGTGACACATTATTCTAATTAGTTTTCTGTATAGTCGAACTTGTTTTCTAAGCAGACCGCTTTGGTAAAACCCATAAGATTGTAGGAACATAGATATAAAGTAAAGAATACCAGACACTTATTTCGTCACAAAAGTTTTAAAACGTATAGTTTGCCAGGTATTGTTCACTAATTAACTATTTGGTGTCATTTGATTTATGAGGATTTTAGTAACAAGAAGAGAGCTAGCTTTAAGCCTCCAATTTGCCAATTGTGAAAATATAGGTACAAGGTCATGTACAGAAGAAACATTGAAATCTGCCTTCTAGGTAGTAGTTCCTTAATACGTTCCAGGCTCAGGCCCTTCATCAAGAGGCTATGATTTCAGCCTACTGCAGACCAAGACCTGGTCACAATATTCTATATGAACAGCTCTACTGCTAGGCAACTTTCCACAAGTCTTCACTCTACCTGCTGGCAGGAGACACTATTTCTGCTAAGAAACAGTATTTAATCAAAACATCGCTCACTCCGTCTGTTATACGATAATCCATAACCATGTTAACAATCCACTGGTAATTGGTTGCTAAATCAAACCCCAGAATGCACAAACTGTGCACAAAATGTTTATAGAACTGAAAGTGACAAGTCTATGGGTAAGGGATGCTCAACTTTGATTTGGGTATTTGAATTTGGGGGTAAGAGCTGTGTCGATGACCTTGTTACTGTGTCGCTTCTAGTGTGTTTTAAATCCTCTATGATGGCAGTCAAGAATGACGTTTGAAAACTTTGTTTACATTAATATTGGGCTATTAATTTACGGGTCAATGCTAACGCCATGGAAAGTGGCGAGCATCCAGTTGCTAATTAAAAAACAAACACTGATCTAATGTCATGTTGAGTTATTCTTGACCATGCTGGCTATCAAGCCGAATTTTAGAGATAACATAGTTTCTTTAGCTTTCATTTGGAAATAGGCTAAACAAGCAACACCCAGACACGACTGGAAGTATTTGCTTAGTGGGAATTGTTACCAAAAGCCAGAACCAGCCAGAATCACTATCTGCCCGAGTCAGTCAAGAAAAAGAGGTCTGTTATTCTTAATTTTTCTCGCATCAGAGCATTGTGAAAATCCAAATGGTGCCAAAGGTCTCAGAACAGGCAGAAAAACCCATTAGTGTACCTTAAAACTTTCCAATAAGATTCGCATTGACAACTTAAGTAAGGTCATCAAGTGAGTGGGAGTCTCCTAAGAACCGGTCCAAGGTGATTCAGATGTGCGTCTACGTCGCTATTTCACTATTTATAGATGCTCTGACGCATGCTCAACACACGTTTTTATAACTAATTAATACGCAGCATAAGATTGTAGAGTTATGTCCGGCGTGAGCGACGCGATGCTAAAACGATATGGACGCTATGTTCACCGTAGTAAATCCGTAGATCATAGATAGCAGACAACCGGCTTGATGTAATGGTAAAGAATTTGGATAATGGACCAGAGGTGGTGGGTTCAGTCTCCGCACAGAACAAACATTCGTGAGCAGGTTTGTGCTGGTGGCTGGCTGTTTCCTATGTATTTTAACCCTTAGTTAATCTGGTGCCTAAATATACTTTAATTTATCTGGTGGAGTCCATGGGACTCCAAACTTTTTTTTGGTTCAAATAAAACAACATAATTACAGATAGTAACAAAAATCGTTATTTATTTGAGTTTCAATTAATACTCTATCAAACTATCGAATCAGATTTTGGTATTTATAATCATTTCAGTCTTTAACAATAGAAACAAAATTATCTTCTTAATTTTACTAACAAAAAGTAGTGCCAACTTCTGGGTACCATAAAAAATATAAATTATTTCAACTTTTCACTTTTGAATAATTATAACAATATAGTGTAATTATAGAAATAAAATAAAATGGTTAGTGTTTTTTAAAGAATAAAAAACGTGCAGCAGTTGTGGTAACACAATGGTCGACATTTTTTTCTAGTACAGCCTAAGCATACTGGCTTTTTACAGTTATGACATAAATATACAGTATTGCTATGACTCGAAGGTATGATCTGTCATGATTCAGATCCGAAGGTATTCACTTATCTTCTAACTCGGAGAGTGATTCCGCAGGAATATTATTTTGAAGCACTTAGAACGGTTCAGATTCTTCGTCAGACCCCGAATCTTCGTCGTTTAGCCATTATATAACATTATATTATAATGAATTCAGCATTTGGTTATGCTAAATACATTATTTTGCAATTTTGTAGCCTAAAAAAAAAAATTGTATCATAAAACTACAAAAATACAAAGTTATTGAATTAGTGAAAAAGTTACACAAACGCTCTGGTGGAGTCCCGTGGACTCCATGAACTTAATAACTCACCAATAAATAAGCACACATGCACGTTCTTCCGCTCCCGCACGCAGCGCGCTATTGTAGAAAGGTACTGAGACGCATTAACTTATTAGTGATATAATAAAAAAAATACAAAGCTTTGAAAATCGTGTGGAGTCCCTGGGACCTAACAGATAAATTAAGGGTTAAGTGCTGTGTATTTACAAAAAAGTGTATTTTTATATGTGTATCCGTTTTCTAGTATGCCATAGCCCATAGCATAAGCTAGCTTACATAATGGGGCTCGATGGCTCTGTGTGGAGTAGTATCCAGTGTTTTTTTAAAATTAATAATAGTAATTTAGGTTTGGTCAAACGACGCTGCCAATTAAAACGTAGAAAGTAGTTTGTCCTGCATTAGCGATGCGAGGCGAAAGCGATGTGGTGGTGATGCGATGCTTCACTAAGATCAAGGTTTGCTTTATAAGACTACTTACATGCATTACTAGATACACTATATCTGAAATTCACACACTTGATGACTATTTTTCTGGCCTGTTCTCGCAATGACTAAAGGTCGTGGGTTCGACCCAGGACAAACGTTCAGGTTACGAAGATTTGATCGTTTGTGTTCGTTCTGAGTCTGGCTGTCATTTTTTATTCGAAGTTATGTACTAGTTTCTGAAATCATTGCCAATGGCACTTAGTTACTTCACTTAGCTTTCTTGGGTTTATATGACTGTATACGGCCGAGTACAAAAGCTTCTAAGAAAAGTACAGGAATTCAAATTCTAAGCAAAAAATGTTTTCAATGCATTAAAGTTACTGTGGCAGAAAAATATAACCACTAAATCCGTCTTAAAAACCGAAGGATGCTACTGACATCTATTATTGAGTAGGTATGTACCAGTATCAGTCGAGTGTGTGACGTAACAACACAAACAACGTTACAACGGTTTTCCGGTTTTGCCGTGACGCGCTCTTGGGATGTTTGTGTCGTCACCGACTCGTCTTGTGGGTTTTAACGCTTTTGCTTCAACCATTTAATACAATTAATTATCATGACTGTCCTTAATTATATGCAGGACCTCCGTTTTTATGTCATTGGTGATTAGTTGTACGAATTTGGTCCCATATAAACTACTTCCATAGTTTTTGGGTTCGCTTGGAGGTGTTTATCGCGCCTTTTTACCATCACGCTTTTTTTCTCTAGAGCAGTGCTTCTAAACTGGTGGTAAAGGTCAGGTTGCGTAGGCAGACCCCGTCTGAAATGCCCTTATGTCTCAAGACGAAAGTCTTTGACCAGTGTGTGTTGCCAGTGATGACGTATGGGAGTGAGACGTGGTCGTTCACTATGGGTCCGGATGCGGATAGCGCAGGACCGAACGTTGCGGAAATCATTGGGGGAGGCCTATGCCCACCTGTAGGCTTCGTTCGGCTGATATGATGATGAATCAAGGTTGAGCACGTCGTGTTTATTGATTACGAAATAGTAGATAATTTCTTCCCTGTTCGTGGTCTGTGGTAAATTGTATCCAATGGTCACTTATAACTTAAAACAAAGCCATTGATATTGTTAGTTATATTTTCTTAAATACAGTTTTCTATCGCTAACATTTGAACTTACTAAAACGGTCTAACAGCTACCAACATCGAGAACGTTTATTTTCCCACAAGATGACCAACGCCTAAACTTGTCGCCTAATAGTCATCAAATCAAATCAATTGGAGCAAAGACGGTTATCGTAAGGGCTCATTAGCGCCGAAACGGCTGTTAATCAGGGCGTTCCGCTTCCTTTAGCCAGTCATCAAGGGTGATTGTTTACAAACAAACGTACGCATACATTACGCGGACAATGCGCGGTGATTTGGGATTGCACGTTGGCAACAGGCAATGGCTGTTGAACTCAATGCACTTCGATTTCAACATAGCTACATTCGTTTATAGGTACTACGTAGAATCGTTGCACCTATGCTCTGGCATAGGTAGGTAATTGGAAAATTTGGTAGGTATATTTCGTGCTATATGCTTACGAGTATTATCGTTTGCATGCTACATAGTACACGTCATGGACTTAGTGCTTAGGTGTATAATCGACCAGTCTACTGCGGGATTCAATAAAATTAGGAGTATGAGCTGACAACAAAGAATTGGTGTAAAGGAAAGACGCACGAGTCTAATAAATAATTTAAATAGGTTATGAAACTATGCTTACACACCTGTATAACTGTACTCAACTAATAATAATGTTCCTATTGGCTATGTGAATATGGAACGAATTTGATTAATTATGAATCATAGTAAAGGTCAGGTAAGTACCTAATTCGTTGATTCAGGAACTCGTTCTCGATCTATTCAGTAAAGTTATGAGTTGACCCACAAGCTCTACGTAATGGTCAAGCCTAGAGTGCTGCGTAGGTCGGAGAAAACGGTCATGAATGTTACGAAAATTCATGTATATCTACTATCCTACTAATATTATTAATGCGAAAGTTTGTATGGGTGGGTGGTTACGTAAATTTTAATGAAACTTTACAATAATATAGCTTATGCATCTGAATAGCACATAGGCTGCAATTTATGAAGATATTTATATCACAACTAGCTGTCCCGACAGACTTCGTACTGTTGTCAAACATCCAGTGTCACGTGACAGGTAGGAACAGTTGCTAAGAGAAAATTTAATTGTGGTTTTTCACTATGTTCCTAGCATTTTCTCATGTTTACTCACCTTTTAAACCTTCCCTGGACCATTACAAATATTTCAAAACCAAGATTAGCCAAATCGGTCCAGGCGTTCCTGAGTTTTAGCGACACTAACGAACAGCAATCCATTTTTATATATAGAGATATTTTTTTAACCGAAGTCCACGCGGACGAAGTCTCGGGCGGCCGCTAGTGTATCATAAAGGAACTATGATGGCGTGACAATCAACAAAACTTAAAACAAGCTAAGACCCTGACCTAGTCAAATAATCCGGTTGTACCAATTTATAACACAACCACGCCCATTACATTGAGTCGACGACGGGTAAATCGTACAATGACTCACGTTGAGTTGTGAGTATAAGGATGCACCTTGATCAATTTCACTTATAAAGTTACATAATGAGGTATGATGACTAATGACAATAATTGGCAATCAGGCAGGTCCTGAGGTGGCATTCCGGTGGATATCACTTCACATCTCGGTGCTTCACGCTTATTTCAATCATCAAATACGCTTCACTCTGAATTAGTATTTTGTCTCTTAAATTGTGATTTGGCTTAGTTCTTTTCTCTGAAACGACCACAGTCTAAAAGAAATTGAATTTTAAAGATAACTCATCACGAGCGAAGTGAGTTTTGTGAGAAATTACTCAGCGCACGCAAGGAAAGCTACTAAAAACAATAAAAATATTCATTTAAATATTCCTTATCCAATAGGATCATTCTGATCTTTCGTAAGTCGCTATCTTCATCACCAACTCTTTAAATATTATGACATTGCATACGGATATTATCATAACATGGCTTATAATTACAGCCCTTAGCATGAATTCGATAATGAACTCCAGTCCCTAAGAGATTTTAACTAATCCCTCTTTTGAAAAACAGCGGAGAAATGAACAACGTTAATGAAGAGGGCGAATGAATACCTACTGAGTACAGACGGATTTAAGTACTTTGAATTAATGCACAAGAGGGCCAGTTCCGTTGGAAAAATGTTTCTTTTAACGGAACTGTCAACAACGGAACCAACTTCACATAACTTTTACTGACTCCTTATTTTGAATTGGCTGTCAGTCATATAGATACAATAAATATAGACAACAATTTTATTAATAATCTAATGTAAGATTACCTACCTTAAAGTACCTTATGTAGTATTTAAGTCAAAACTTCTTACAAACTTGAAATTGAATTTTAAAACTAAAAGCCGACTAAAAATGGAAAGTGAGGTTTTGCTTGCCCCGCTGTGGGATAGGCTCAAAATGAAATGTGTTATTAAAATACAATTATATCGATTAATATAGAATTTTTAAGCTACACACACACACGTACAGTACAGTTGGTGGCGTGGCATACGACCAAAAACATATTAACATCATTATACATTTTAGGGGAGACTATTTTCTTGTTTCGTAGTCGGTTAATATCCTGCATTGCCGCGCCCTCTATTGGAAATTGAACACAACTTTTACAACTGCCATCTGTTCTGAAAAATGTGGACTACGTTCTATAAACTTGTTTAAAGCACAAGCACATCAGCACGATGTTACAAAGCAAAACAGTAGCAGTATGTATTGCAACGTACAGCCGCTAGAGAGCGCTTTTCTCATTTTATTGCGTTACTTATTGTTGATGGCTGCGGCAAATAGGTGGCGCGGAGAGCTGCTACGGCTACGTTACGAACTGCCTACGAAACGGCTGCCGCGGTAATTTTAAGTATGAAAAAAACACTTTACAGAAAAAACTGTCATAAAAATAAAAATCAATAATGAACAATTTAGACCAAATATATTATAAATGGTACGTTTTAGGAACACTTGATTTATTTACTTGGTCAACACTGAATTTGAAGGTAACTTTTTCAGCTTTTGTATCAGTAGGTAATTTTACCTCTATAAATCATGTGTTTTGATGCTAATTTCTATAAAGAGTGAGACTGTTTTCTTAAACAGCTATGCGATGCAATTCTGGCTGATGCCCAATCTCATCTCGATCTGGCTCAGGAAAAAACACCAACTTTTCGCCATGTTGGTACCTGGGTTGGCAATGGTAAAAGTGGTGATTAAAATATGTTATTTGGCTTGGTTCTTTCCTCTCAAACGACCACAGTTGCAAAGAAATTGAATATTAAAGTTAACTCACCACGAGCGAAGTAAGTTTTGGCGCCCACTGGAGTACCTAGCTGGTCTGATCAAGTTTATTTAGTTATTTCTGTCTAATTTAGTAGGTGCCCGTGGCGCAGTTGTGACAGTGATCGGCGACGATCGTTGTTGTAAAGCAACACATGCTGGGTCGGAAAAGGGATGGGTGACCATCCGACCGAAATTTAGTGATGTGTATTTCGGGCATCTCCGTGCTTCGGAAGGCACGTTAAGCAGTTGGTCCCGGTTGACGTCGCTAGATGTCAGTCGTTAAGCCTAGTCAGAGGCCTTAGGGCGGCTTGATAACATCTGACAAAAAGGTTGCTCACTAACCTTACACCCCTCCAACAACCCGCACTGAGCCCGCGTGTTGGAGTATGGCTTGTTCCACCTCATAGTTGAGGTGAGGCCTGTGCCCAGCAGTGGGACGTATATGTATAGGCCGATTATGTTGTCTGTCTAATTTTATTTAATTTAAAAACTGTAGGTATGACTCTGTTGGTTTATTTATGCATTCACTTAGTACCAACACAAGAACATTTAAATAGACTGACAAGATGATGAGCTAATACATTTATCCGTTGTCTCGTATCCGATAGTAGGTATAAGGAAAAAAATCGGAATATTTGTTGAGTAGGTACTAATTGAAGGAATAAGATTGCGAAACAATAAAAACATAACATACATAACACCATAACATACTCTCACGACCAGTTTCCTAATGGGTTTGTCAGAGGCACACTGATTGTTGCCGTCATGGTGAACGTAAGATTCAGAACCCCTCATTTTGCCGAGGGAATTTGAACCCAACGTGGTAAGGGGCGAGCCTACCGCCGTTATCCGGGTTACTTGGGTTGTATGTTGGTGGTTACCATTACCGGACAATTAGCCGCAAATTGTACAATGAACACAATGTAGGTGTGTTCTCTCCAGATTTGATCTCGGGACCATCGGGATCCAAGCCAGAGTGTTCAACCACTAGGCCACGATGTTCTCTCAAAACAAAATAAACGCAAAATCAAAATTATGTACCTTTTAAAAGATAAGTGAAGACTGAATCATATTTACACGTAACTTTCTGCACTAAGTACTTTAAGTAATAAATTGAACTAAAAACAGAATTATAGACGATGAAATGAAATAAAGTACCTTTCTAAAATATTCCATTGAATTCTCATACTTACATAAAAATACTGTGGGCGTTAGCAACAAGATAAATCTCAGTTCACAAGAAAGGTTAGAAGTCGTTTTTTTGAATTGCGACAAAAGCTTAACATTACCGAAGACACGGCTTTCAAACCAACTTTAATAAAAAGATTCTGGGTAAGTAAATATTTGGATAGAGCGGCTCAAAACATTTTAGGTAATATTTTCTTGGGCCGGGCGGTCACGCCCTCAAAAGGACATCTATAGTCCTGTCCAAAAAATAGGTACAATAGTAGGATCGAAGCCAAACTGCAAATTGTCATTTCCACACCATAAAATTTTCTAAAAGTTAAAGAAAAGAATGAAACGACTTAGCTTCGCGGACTATTAATCTTCCCTCAATGAATAAGTTTTTATAGCGAAACGAAAAGTTATGTCTTTATTCGTCAGTTTATGTTATTGATTTTGGGTCTGTCTAAACCTAGGTAAACTTTAAAAATAAATTATCACAGTGGCTAGTGCTAGTTATGAAATGGAAATTACAGCTTCGTAATGATTACTTTAGGTAAAAATTTTGCAATTTGTATCTTGTGAACATTATAGTATTTCAGTGCTCGTCGTATTCCTGCAGTATTGAATCATTCGATAGTAACAATAAAAATGAATGCATTTCAGAGAATAAAATAACAAAAATATAACCGTGAGATTGACTGAGGCTTACCTCTTCATATTATTAGGCACTTTGAATGCCAACATACTTTTCATTTAAACTTTTTATGAAATGTGCAATAAAGAATAAATAAATAAAATTATTATACTTACTTAGGTTTTTCAGACCTTTTGATTTGTTCGTCATTAAAAACCTGTAGAGGTTAAAAGTTACTGCTGTATGGAATTTCAATTTCATATCATTAAACGCTGAGCGACCGCCAGTAGCTTTCCCTACACATTCAAAAAGGAATCCATCAATGCCCATGTAAAATTATTGACAGTTGGCAGTGACTTCTTCACTCATAACCATCAGCGTGACTCATTTGACGTAATGATCTCGATAGGTTCAGTCGATACCTGGCTTCTTAGTTAGTAGATATCACATTTGAAAATCCTACATTATTGGTTTTCAGGCAACGTGGATACAAATCGAATATAATTTCTCTATAGCTTCTGTTCAGTTTCTATTGTGGATCCTTTAAGATGATGATGATGCAGTTACTGTTGAGTAGAACTACTTACAATATTAGCTTGAGAAGAAAAAAAACGATTAAAGAAGAGAGCGAAATTGTATTATAGAGTATAGGTTGATCACTCGACCTTATGCAAACAGCTATTAATAATACTTTTCTACGGAACTTTCTCATTAAAAATGAGTAAGTATTTCAGACCAATCGTATCAGCTTATTTTCAGAAAACCTTATTCCAACCACAATCAGATTGTATCTCGTAAGCGCAGACGATTCCATTCTGAGTGGCGCGATGGCGCGTCTCTAAGGAGTTCGGGGTTATCAAAGCCTCTCATTCCCAATACGTTTTTTCTATCAACACTCGCCATTTATTTTCTGATGTCTGAATGGTGTGTCGCATCAAGCCCAAACAATGCTTCCTGAGGTAACGCGACCAGCTCACGCAGACCTCTGGCTTTCCATTAGCGAAAGCATTTTTACGAGCAAAGTGATAGGCACGCCGGTTCAGCGGTCACTGGTGAATGCGTTATAATACGTTTAATGGCTTGTAATGAATGGCATAACATCCATAAAGCGACAATGCGGATACTCGAACAAGCCCTTTTATAATAATGCTTGATTTATAGGAGATAGCGAAAAATAAGATTGTTTTGCACGTGTTTGAATGGTACGCCACGGGTTCGAAGTATCGCGTTGTGTTCGTTGGACGCATAAGTCAATCTAAAGAAATCATAAAATATGTCAAATATACGAGAATAAAAAGCAAGGAAGGCAATAAAGTTTTGTAACAGCAGAGAAATTACGATATGGCCACATTCACGGTTGGTTGGTTGAGGAGCCGAACACAGGGTTAGATTTAACTTTTATTTTTTTTACAGTGCGATTACTAACTTCGAGAACGAACTGCTTAATTTTTGCTATTGAATTTTGCTGTTTAGACCACTGAAAGGTCAAATTAGGCGACTCATTAAATGAACTCCCAGTTAAAATGGATAAAATTAGATTGAGTTTGACAGATTTGTGAAACTTTTTAAAATATGCACCAGAATACATACTCAGTATTGTAGCAATGTGATGTGGAGCCTATTATTTCAAGTGAAGTAAAGTATTTTTCAAGAATTTTAGTAACACGTCCATTGCTCTGGATTCAAAATAAGGTTTTCTCTTGTTACATGTATCTACATCAGAAACTACAAAACCCGGTATTCCTGTTTCTGGTCCTTTAAAAGTAGAAATCAAAATCTCTACCGTTGAATCCTTAAGTAAGTTTGGTTAATGTCATCGTCATGAGTATATAGCCTATATTATCTTGTTACTATTGACGTGATTTTTCCGAAATTCGGCATTAATCGGGTTATCCGTCCACTACGCGAGTGGGTGATGTTTGCCGGTTTTGCCCACATAATCATATGATTATGTGATGGTCGTTATATACGACCATCATTCCAGAGCTTTTCTGGTCCAAGGTTCATCGCGACATGTCATGAGGCACTATGTGGTCATGACCATGTGGTCAGTGACTTCATTGCTTCTCATTGACAAAATTGTGTTTATGTGCTTGTAGTTTTATATAATATTTGATTATCTGTTCGGCAACTTGAAAAAAACATTTTAAAAAGCTCCAACCTTTGTTACAGCTGCACATGGGCGCGTATTCCAAATATTGTCCTTTTTCTGGATCAGATAACGATCTTGGCGGATCTACAAAGCACCGAGACAGATGTCCAACGTTGCCTTTTTTAAAAGCCTCTTAACGCAGATAAAAAGTAAACTTATTCATTGCGAACAACACCTACGTAACAAGCCATTGTGTGATTTAGACAAAGGTGGGATAAATGCGACGTGAAATCTCTTCCATTCTGGACGTTTGGAGTATAATCCACTTATAGGCATGTCGTCGCCTTTGTCGAAATAGAGCATGGTTCATTGAATGGTAAAAAACTGACGCTGCGGGGCACCAATGTGTGCAAACAGGCCGGGCGGGGGCGATGCTGGCATCACACGCATGCTGCGAGCGAGTGATCTTTCACGTCGTGCGATAAATTTGAGGAGTAATTTATAGCGTCATGGCCCCATGGTTAAGCGCTCTAACTCGGAACCCTACCTACCACCTGTTTTGTGTTCAATAAACAATTTACGGCTAACTCTCCAGTGATAGAAATACGGATTAAAAACTTTAGAAACCCGAATAACAGTGCTTCGTCTACACTACTTCTCGTCCCTTACTGTGCTGGGTAGCTTGACAGTGTGTTTGGCTTCTTAATTGTTTCGATTACCATAACAGTGATAATCAGCGTGTCTCTAAATAGCCCGTTCAGAATAAAGTTGTCAGCGTCTGTTATATTATACAAAATTTTGAAATTAAAAATTAAAAGAATTTCGAAATGTTTTCTTTGGAAACTAGATTAAATTGTCTCTTGGAATTATTTTTCTTTACAATAATATTTTGGTTCGTTTACGCGTGAACTCAAACACTCACTAAAGACGTGTGACCGCTCAACCAAAGATCAAAACAACCTAACCAAGTAACCCAACGCAAACTGTTCGAATTTCCGTATTATCTATGGTTTTCATAATAGTTCCCCCGATGAGACGCAGCGCGAAGGCGACAGATGGCGCTACCGATGGCTGCGTTTAATCTTTGAGCTGGTTATTTGATGGGGTTCTTTCATTACCTTCCTTAATTGTTATTATTGTTTTGACATCTCGATCGGGGGTGCTAGTGTTCATTGGATTCTAATGGAGGGAAAAGGAGGGTATTTCTTACTTCACCAGGTAGGGTTTCGTACTACTGGCTGGAAAAAAACTACTATTGATGACTGAGACAGGAATGAACTTACAATAAAAGTTTACCATATGTTAGAATCACTTAAACATGCGCTTACCAGTCTGGTTAGGTATGAAAAGCCTCTTTAAACAGTGATTCATAACTGAGTACTTTCTTTGCTACTTAAGTAAGTAGTTTAAGTTTTAATGAATTGTAAAGTTTATGTTTTTGGTGAATATTATATTGAATGGTTTTCCAAAATTGTTACTATTGAATCGAACTGTGTTTTTATTTCGCGCACGTTTACGTTTTTATTTTTTATTGTTTTTCCTTCCTCAAGCCTTTTTAACTAATCAAGTTTTTTTAAGAAAAATCCCTCATTGCTGAAATAAAAGCGCCGAGAAAAGGCATTGCCAAGCTGGTATGAAAGCTTAGTAGAGTCTGCCAGTTTTTTTGGTCATACTCGTATAAAACCATAGTGTCTATTTCGCATCAAGGTTTTTTCAGTGGGTTAAGTCAGATATACTTTCATAACCCCTTACGTTGCGTATGTCGGAGGCCTTTAATGTTTTATTTATATAGTTCATGATAATCGCTCCTGAGCCTGCCTGTCATAATTTTTGTTACAAAATTTGGAAATATTAAGTTTATTTTTTGGCACAATTTCAGTTTTTTAATAAGTACGTACATACATACGTATTTGAACGTGCTTCTTTGCGCAGGTAATGAATGCAACATTCCATTCATACGTAATCTATTTTTTTAAATACCTATCTCGAAGAATTCAGTTCCTGCAAAGGCCGAACCGCCCCCGCCGTTCTGCAAACAACTACACAATAGTTTTTGTCACCTCAACCGTCTGCGTTAATATCTTGTTCCTATTTGATTTATATCGTCCAGTCTAAACTTATCCGCAACATTGCCATTCAACTTTAAATCTTAAAACCTACGCAACAAGCGTTAGTTATGTTGATAAGTTGCTAACAATATATCAAACAGCTTTGTAGAATTATTGTGTGAACAAAATATTTCGTTAAAGAATTTCACGGTCCTTTCAAGGATCGCAAGTGAGGATTGTGGGCATTTATGGGCTATTTAAGTGGTATAGAATGATTAATGACGTGTATTACTACTGGTTGTGCCATTCCGGATCAATGCTTGATTAATAGTCCATTTCTGCGTACTTCAGATTCTTGAAAAATATAGATTTTCTTCGCAAACGTATCTAACGTTTGCGAAGAAAATCTATATTTTTTTGCTTTTTTTTCGATAAAACTAATTACATAGCCTGCGCAACACTAGCCTTGGTAAAACGCAACGCGAAATCTTCTACCTATATAAACGCTTGGGATAGCGAAGGCGTTACGTTTTGAGCTTGTTTCACTTAAATACCACTAGTGTGTTTATAACAAATGATTCTGAAACCTGAATGGCCTTTTTTAAATTTTAAATGTTATCACTACCGTAGCCCTTAGTTTAAAAACCAACACCTATAGAAACTTAACCAACTTTTTTATTGGCTCACTAGCTGTGCCGACAGACGTAGTTCTGTTGTCAAACATTTAGTGACCTCCGAGAAAACTAAATTGTGGTTTTTACTATATTTCTTGCATTTTTTCTCATGTTTACTCACCTTTCCAACCTTCTCTGAACTTCCATAAACGTTTCAAAACAAAGTTAACCAAATCGGTTCAGTCGTTCTGGATTTCTATCCGGACTAACGAACAGCAATTTTTATTAAATCTAACTAAGTATATAACTAAATACTATCTTTTCGGTTCAGAGATAGGAAAAACACTCAAAAACTGTAATTTTTTGGGTTTTCTTCAACTACGTTGAGCAGCACCTTACCAAAAATCTTAAAACAAACCATACTGCTTATCTTACAAAGCAAATCCGATACAAACCTCCAATAAACTCGTCGCAAGTTAACGTCACGTGGAATATCAGTTTTTCCGACTTTACCCAATAAAGGGTAGACCCTGATCCGTTAAGTAAACAAAAAGTAAGGCCGGGGCCGCGCGACGTGACGAGTAAATCACCAGTAAGCTCCAATACGCGGCCCGCCGGTTGGCGGCGCGGGCTTAAGCTCCGTAACCCCTTTAAGTTCACCTCCGATATCCTCGCGTCGAATAAACGGATCTCTCGTGCTGGCTTTGTCTTTCTTTTTAGTGAGGAATCGGAAGAGAGGAAGGATCTTGTTGCTAATTATGCCATATGGTGAGACTGCTGCATGTCTTTCGCGGTGCTATCTCTCGTTCTGATAACAGGCTGATCCTGGCTGGCTGGTTGCTATTCTTCTATTATGTTTGATTGCCCTCACCAAGTAGCGACCTAAGTCGAGGCCCGTGCTTCCCTTAGGGTCTCCCCAGTGCCCTTAGGCACGTCACTTTAAACATTAGGGGTTGAAAGCCCTCTGCGCTTACCCTACAGTCCGGTAGAGCTGTAAAAGCCATCAACGGCTAAACTGTGATTACTTACCAGGTTTTTTTTCAAGAAAGTGTTTTTTACCATGCAATTTTGTCTCATACCTAGTCGTAATTCATAATTAACGCAAAATCATATCTGATTAAGGTATGGGTATACTTGGAGTGTATTTAGGCATATCAGTGCCCAAAGATGGCGTTTCTATTCACAGCTTGGCGTGTGAGCCAGGCATTGTTCCGGTCTACCTGGAATGAAAGGAACCGTCTGTCGTTTTTCCTAGTGTCTTCTACACTTCCTATCATTTCCGTTTCTTTTGGTATAGTTCACATTTTCCATCTCTACGAAGCATTTGCCAGAAGTAATGAGATTTCGGAAACTTTTCCTCTTTTAATGACGAACGCCTGATAATCTTCTTGCGTCTGCCCAAACTCGGTTACTTAAAAAAAGGTTTTCCTCTATCTCCCTCACATTCGTGGGCTAATCCGGCATAATTAGAGGCTCAAAGGTGTCCCCGAAAAAGAAATAAACCGTTTTATAACTTCAACTTCCTCAACCCCAAGTAAATCCGGCCGTAAAAGTTATAGGAAGATCGGCTCGACGATATGAGGCGGAAATAAATCGGCATTTAAAATCAATTTGTGTAAAGGGTCCGGCGAAAGTAGTTGGGCCGGGTCACGGTACTGACCCACGACGCTTACGATAATCGCATCGGTTTTATATCGGCCCACCCTTTGTGCGGCCCTGCCAGCCAATTGTGCTTCTGAACAGGGCGCAAGTTGTGGGAGAGGTGACTGGCCCGTTGGCGCAATAGTTGGTTCTGACTAGAGCGCCAAAGGTTGTGGGGTTCGAATTTCCCACCGATAAGGCATATTCATGTTACAAATCTTTGCGTTTTTTCTTTGGTTAAGTGTCTTATGCCTTTAAAGATGTAGCAGTCAAATTCTCATCCCGATCATAATCATCATAAGCAGCCGCAAGAAGTCCACTGCTGAACATAGGCATGATATAACTTAAGTACCTACATTATTATATTGCAAACAAATTGTTTGTTCATGTTGATTGAGACGTTCATCATGTTTTCAGCATTGCCTCTATGGATGGCATAATCGCTACCTGTATTTACTTTCATCATTGTATCTGATCTTTGGCAGTGATGAGAACTAAAACTAAACCAACTACTTACTAGTGAAATATTAAATATGAAAATTAATCGAATCGATAATTGGAGAACAAAAAATCTATCCAATCCAAAAATATACAACGTCACTATTAAATCCTTGAAAACATTGTCATACAGTTCTAATTTTAAAGATGAAAGTATCACGCCATGTCATAAGAAATCACAAAAGAAACAAATGTAAACGTTGGCGTAAATCTCTCTTTTTGCCAAACGAAATTGTCGAACAAAAGACAAACAGTGGAGGGTTGATACGAGTTATAAAGCTAAAAGTCTAACGGCAACAACGCGATTTTTTTGCAGAATTCAATACGTAACGGGTTTGGGTACAGTTAAAAATTTCTCGCTGCAGAATTTCACCCTTTTGCGAATTTGTGCAAATTACTTTATGAGCGTAGGTACTCTGAATGGCTGGAGTTTTTTGCAATTTACAACTGCAACTAAAACAATCCCGGTTCAGAAGAGAACCCGGCCACGGAGAGATGGCATTCTGATTTTACGAGGCATCAGGCTAAACGTGGCGCTCCCAAACCGGCGGCACAATAAATAGCAACCCTTCGGTGGCTCAGCCCGAAAGGTTTACTTTTATTGCGGCCAACTTTCTTTTACTGACTACCCCTTCATAATTGCGAGGGTTAGCCGAAAAAATAGCTATTTTGCGCAAACTGTCTTTGTGCGAATCGACTGCCAATTTGAGAATACAATTTACTTTTGTTGAGATGTAACGGCTTATTTCTTTTTAAATGATAGGTTCAATAAACACAACGTTGTAAAAAGTGCTACGGCACTTTTTGACACAACACCCGTTAATGTAATGCTCAAAAGTGCACATTTTTGTAGGAACGTCATTTCGGCATCACTTTTTATATCTTCATTTTTGATACAAAATCAAGAATTTGTTGACAAAACTCACATTATCAAATACTGAATTTACAACAGACGTAAAATTCTATAAGTAGCTTTACAGAAAAGTAGCTTTACTTACTGTCGACCCAATAAAGTTATCAGCTCAGCAGGAACCCTACCTGCTGGAACGGCAACACCAAAGAAAAATAATAAATAATGATACGGACGTTTCGAACAGTGCTTGGCAACATTTTTTACGTCACTAGATTGAGACATTTTGACCGCAAAGGCTTTTCAGCGGGGGGTGACGCGCTGCGTGCACTTTTTCACCATGTTCCGAGTAAACGTCAACGTGACAATAACTCGTGAGTGTCATAGTGAGTTAGTGAGTACGTTAATGCAACTGTCAGGTGATGAGAAAGTGTAGCGAACTTGGCACAAAAGGTTTGCGGTTGACAATAGCAAAGCCGACAAGTGTTTGCGATGATTCTGTGATGATTACCTGTGAATTCAATTATTAAAAAGCTTTTGATTTCATGATTCTTTCTGACGTTTAAAATAAATATCCCTGGACATTATCCCTGGACATTATTCAACAAGTGAGCTAATATTATAGTTGGTTATTATGGGATCTAGACAACGGATAAACATACTTAAATACTTTTTCTTTTGTAAATACATACTTATTATATATAGGAAACACCCAGACCAATACAAACAGACATGTTCATGCACACAATGCGGGGATCGAACCTGCGACCTTTTGGTGCAGTAGTCGACTTCTCAACAATTACACCAAGACGGTCGTTTAAAAGAACACAAGTAACTGAATTATTTGGGTTCCCATGAGCACGTATGTCCTTAAGAAGTCGTACGGGTTACGGTACGGGTCACGGTAGAATCCGTGACATTATTTTATTTCGATACACTTAAATTATCGTGTATTTTTAGTAAATGTATTTGATGGATTTGTTTTGAATTACTTTCACCAGAATTAAATTGCATACACGGATTTGAAATCACAATAAATAGTTTTTTAATAGTATATTTGCAAAAACCCTGATGCTATAATTTCTTAGTTAGTTCTATTGATTATTTTCCCCATAAGTTATTACTTTAACCCCAAAATTAGACGTAGTAACAATAAAATTTTATGTTTGATTTAAAAAGACCTTTACTAATAATCATTTCGTTTTATGCGATACGGAAAACATAGATCGCGTCCGCCCCGCCCTCTGGCGGACCACCTCGGAACTATTTTCAGAACATTTTACTGCATTTAAATGGCCATTCGGTAGTGTAAACAATAAGGGGTAATTAAGTGTGGAGCTATGGTGATTTCCAAAATTATCGGCGTCTAAATGTAGTCCAAAATTAGTCTGACTCCCTAGCCCGGGAAGGAGGGTTTACATGGTACCGAGTTCTGGTTTTAGGCAGATGATGTTCTGACTGCTACACGTGGGAAGTTCGATTTTATAAATCAGTGGTTGCTGCGTTTTTTACCTGAGTATTTAGATCCAGCACCTAATGGCGTTAATATAAAATTAACATACTACGCAAATGTTATCCGTAGTTTATCTATTGAGTCGGCAACATTATGACAATACCACTGTTTTAGGACTTGTTTTTTTTAGTTAACAAGGCACAAGCATTTAACAAGGTATGATGTGTCTTTGTGATTTTAAAATTTATCTACAGACTAAAGTCATGATATTATGGGTTGCCAAACAAGACAGACATCCAGGAAGATTTCATTTTGTATTCATTTGCGTATTATGAAAATTATTCAATTATTAATATCAGTCTTTGACACTCATTTAAGAGGAAGTATTAAAGATTTTAAAACCTATCTGAATGAAGATTAGTAGCTACCTAGTAGATATTTTATTAGTCGTCATGTAAACCTACGCTATTGCATATTAGTAAAGGTTATTCGGTAAAAGCGACTAGAAAGTGGCGAGCAGTCGTAAAATTTTATCGCCCCTAATAGCCCACGCTGATTTGTAGCCCGCGGCCCCTTTGGGCCCCGCGGGCCCTCGCTGCGATGCGTGAGCTACATGGCCTTACTGTATGGGTGATTTCGCTAAGATCAAGGCTCCTAGGGAAACTTAGCTAACGTAACTAAAGTTTAATGTATACCCATTTTGTGACTTCTTTCATTCACTTAAATCGTTAAAAACGGGATTGCTCTCATGTACCTCTTTTGTTTTGAGTTTCCGATATAAATTAAATTTAAGTGTTAGTGACCATGAAAGTTTAAAGAAATATTGCAATTCTATCATTGATGCTTTTTAAAATTGATTAAACATGGTATTAACAAACTTGCGCTTGGCACACGCAGGCATAAATAAGTCGCACAGTGGTTACAGTTTTTACAAAACTGTTATGAATGTTTTAATAATAATACTGTCAAAGCCGATTTCGGGTACAGCGCCTCACTGCCCAGCGCGACCGTGTGCTCGCATATGACTGTTATAGCCAATTTTGGCTTTAAAAGTCCTTTAGTAAATTGAATCTATTAGAGAACAAAAGACTAAAAAATATTCGACAAAACATTTACTCACTAGCGGCCGCCAGCGACTGCGTCCGCGCGGACTAAAGTTAGTATTTTTTGAATATTTTTTTATGAAATGTAGCCTATGTTCAATTAAAAAGTAAAATTAAGCTATATTATTGTAAAGTTTAATTAAAATGAAAGAGCAACACGGCACATCCATCCACACATACTAACTCTCGCATTTATAATATGAGTAGGATTTAATACATTAGGTACATAAAAAGCACTTAATAAGTACACTTTTTTTTAAAGCATTTTTTAAGTGTTTGTGATGATAAATGTCTTCGTATCTACTGAGACTTACCTATAGAATGTACGTATTTGATTCCATTCGGCAGCACTCTTTGGAAATTAAATCTGCAGTAAATATCACATTTAAAATTCTAGCGAATTCTCTTTGTTTGGAACTACATTGTGTACTCGCATTGCTAATACTATATTTACTTACATATCAGAATACCATCGATCACTATCTCCCAGTACCAATACTGTAAATATCAGAAACAAAAAATGATCCCACGAGTAAGGTGAAAATCGTCCATCACGCTGTTTTTGTCCACTCTCGCATTACCAGTGATATTTATATCGAAAAGATCATTTGTTGAAATGGAGCCAAATTTCCGGCGCGTTTTCGACGGTAGGTACAAAAAGCGCCATAAATTGGCGAATAATCCCCCACATACGCAACCTTTGTTTGGCCACACGTGCTTTTAATATCTCGTGCATCGCGAGCGACAAAAGCCGGATTTGGTCTTTGTGCACCGCTAAAGTAAACATCGCGTGGCAAGTGCCAGCCGGATTGCGTGGATGTGTTCCTTAGGTTGCACTTTGCACATCAACATCAATATAATGTTGGAATTAACGTGCTGTTATGCATATAATGACAGAATGGTAACTCCCTGAACACACTGTTAAGCTTTGCGATTTGCTGGCAGAGAATGCCTTTAGGCGTTAAATCCGCCAATTCTACTTTTTCTGTAGTTTTGGGCAATTAATAAATGAACAGAAAAAGTATATGCGTGTCGGTTACTGTAAGAATTGAAATTTAAGATATTAAATGGTCAACTTCTTGATCTCCTCTTGACTAAAGTCAAAAATACACCAAAGATTATTTTTCTAGGAAAACTTATAAGCCAATAGCGTGATTTCACACACACATAATACCACATATATATTTCTGACTCCGTTTTCTCAACACCACCACGGATCACCGTAACCGAAGATGCACAAAACGCTTGTTAATAAATTTTATTAAATAATAACCATACAAAAAGTTGTATGTGTCGAATTTGTCGTGAAACTGTGTTCTGTGCCCATTGTGCTCGCATGAATGGTGCGAAGGAAGCGCTTCCGGCGGTGCGGGATCGATGCCCGGGGCTGTATCTGCCATCGATATCCAATATTTTTTTTATGCGGAATTGGAATTTATACGCTCATTCAAGTATGAGTACGTTCACATGGCAAAAAACATGACAGGCGTTAATTTAGGAAGGTATCTCGTAATATATTAAAATGGTACCATTGCGCTTACGCTGAGCAATAAGTAGTCACAACTATTTCAAATAAGGCATTTAATCAAAAAGTAACTAAGACTTTTTATACAACGTCGCTGATGATTTTAAAGCATGAGGATCAGAAACGAATGCGGATGTATAGTGTGTGTCATGTGGTATTTGACTTTGAGATAATTATTCCGAAACTGTAAGAAAGAAAGAAAATACGTTTATTGATTTTGAACTTCGCAACAGATAAAAACATACAAAAGGAATCATTTCCACCAGACAGCAGTGTCACGATGTCCAAAATTAAATGAGTACTAAAATTGTATTATTAGAAACATAGTTATCATTAGAACTGCTGCCGACAACAGCAGTTATTCTATAATAGAATATAAGTGTTTTTTTGTTACAAATAAAAAAAAAGATGGACCCCACTCAGCTAATGCCTGGGCCTGATAGGCTCACCTCCGAATTCACAAACGTCAATCAATGTTAAGCACGCGCTCACGCTCATGCTGTCCCGTACAATGTCAATTGAATTGAAAGGGACAGCAAGAGCGCGAGCGCGTGCTTAGCCTCGATTATCGTTTGTGAATTTGGGGGCGGACGCTTCAGTTTAAGGTTGGGTTGCACCATCTGACTTTAACAATAACAAACATCAAAATTTCAGTTAAAGTACCGGTCAGGTAAGCAAAAATGACGTCAAATTGTCAAATTTGACAAAAACTTTAACTTTAACTTCTACTATGGTGCAACTTACCCTAAGTGTGAGAAATCAGTCAGTAATATATCTATAAGATAGAAACTCTGTATCACACATTAAACAAAGTAGTTGAAACGTGAATACAGTTTTAATCATGGTGTACAAGTAGAGCAGTCTTATTGCTAAAATGTTTCAACACAACCTATAAGTAGAGGCGAGCTGACAGTTATACTTGGGAAACACTACCGTGAATCAGCTTTTTATATCAGCTTATGAATAATGAGATACCTTATTTATTTACTAATCGTCAATTGATTTATTTCATGTACGAGCTCTTGATGAATTTAACTTACCGAACTACTCTGTAAAGTGTGTAAGACATACTTAAGATGATTGACATGGGACTATCCATTACACGCCACTGACCTCAATCTTCTAGTGCAAGCGTACTACAATTTAATTGGAAAAGGTCTTCGAGTGGTCGTGAAAATCTACTTCACCCTCAACATGTAGATCTCGAAAAAAAGTTCACTTTAAATAAACCTAGTTTTTAGAAGTGCCTAAAATAGTTTGTTGTGGATAGACACCACAATTGGATTGCATTGTATCCTAAAAAAAAGTTCCACATAAACTGAAGCCGAAACCAGAGGGAGCAGCAACCGGTATCCTATTGTAGCATTTGTCATTCATTTCATCGCGCACCCCGCGACAGAAACAGAACGAAACGCAAACAAGAGAAACGAAACGCACCATTTTCGTCGCGTAACTTTATCATTCGGGGTTCAATAAAGACTTACCAGCGCGCATTCCGGTCGGCTTTTGGCAACGCGAAAAAAGGTTGACCAGCCATGTACGCATCGACAAGTGCCTCGTATGATATGAAAAAAGGAAAGTCGACCGGAACAATCGAAGTGGACTTATAAAATATGTAGCCTAGTGCCTTTGAAATGTTCGCTGGTGCAGTTCTGACCGCGATCGGGATTCCGGATAGGGGATGGAAGGTCGATGCTGTCTGCGCCGTTTTTTAGTGACTATTGTCCCTGTACATAAACAATTGAACACGCAGTTAGGTTCGGTTTTAAACGTTTTTTTGGGTAGTCATTCGAGAAATATAGACAGCAAATTTGTACATGCAAGTATGATGCGAGATAAATGTAAAAAGAGATTGCTTAACAATGGTCTCATCATCATCAACAGCCACACGACGCTGCGACGTCCACTACTGAACATAAGCCTTCCCGCTGGTCGGTTGTACGCGGCCTGCATCCACCTAAATCCTGCGATTGTATCAGGTCGTTCGTCCTCCCTGTGGGTAGAAAGGTTAAGGAAGTGACTAAAACACTGCGTTTGGGCTCAAATGATCGTCACTTGAGAACTTTTCAGCCCCAACGGTGGCGGCGACCTTAGTTCTTCTACGGATTTCCGAAACACCGAACACAGCCCTGTCCCTAGCCCGTTGTGTGACTTTGAGCTTTTTTAAGAGACTCATAGCGAGTGACCATGCCCCAAATCCGTACGTCATCACGAGTAATAACAATAGGCCAGATTTAAGATAAAAATAATATCAACATAATATTTCCATTACCGTTGAAGGTAGAATTAAACTTGCCACTTATGGTTTTCTATAAAAATCAGGCAAACTCGAACAAAATAAATAAATAAATAAAACAAAATTACCACAAATTAATTTCAAACATTTTATTACTTTGTAAGTAAACTTACTTATTTCAAATTTTATTGATGACATTTACAAATAGACGCAATCTCTACATTAACTATTTTGAGAACAGCCACTCCTCACTACTAAAAAAACGAAATAAACCAGCAGTCTTTTTCGTACCTTAAACAGAAGCTGATGTGTCCCATCCACAAGTTTAGATCTTGATGTCTGCTCGTGTCGCTAAAAAACGGAACGGAACGACATTACGGTCATTAATTAAGTGGTTAGAGACGCCAATATTGTGTTACGGTGAGATTGGCGCCACTTTTGAGGGTTCTTTAGATAAAACATTCATTTAGATTTTTGTCAAGTTTGAGTCGGGTTACACAACATAGAGTTTTGTAGTTACACGTCCCATTATGTGGACTTATAAGGTGTTTTTTTTGCTAACAAAGCAAGCAATTATTGGAATTTTCACGAAAATTCCTTTTTTACTAAGAACAAAAAATTTATGTGCTACCAAATGATCTACTATACGATTGCGATTGTCTGTCGATTATTACTTGGTTACTTGTAAAGCCTAATAAATATCGTGACAAAACAATACTGTTCCTTGTTTCGGGTAGGCAACCTGAAAAAGTACTGGCTGAGGCTGCATGGCTTTAAGATCAATTTGCAATAGTAAAATAGGATTAGCGTACTCGCAGATTTGTAGAAAATATTTGTTTTTTGTTGTGCATTAAGACACATTTTAGAATGATGTATTGATTTGATATTTTAGATAGGCGTTTTCTGAAAAATAATACTTATTTGATGCTGAGCTCGGTTATGTCAAATTTCGAATTCAGGGCCAGTTTCACAATTCTCTAAAGGCCAAACATACCCATAAATGTTTTATTTAGCAAACAGCATACATTGGGCAAACCTCTCCGTGATTGAAAAATAACGCGAACTGTCAATATATTGTCATGCAATATAAATTAATAATGTCTGCCGAGCGCGCCAGCCGCATTTATAACCGGCCTGAGCTCTGCTAACTGGACAGAGTACAGACCGTCCACTCCATATTAAACTTCTGAAGCCTCTTTTTTGATTGTCCTGTTTAGTACACAATTTTTAAAAGTTTTTTGTTTTTTTAAGTAATTAAAAATAATAAACGTCAGTAAGAAATCGGTACCTAATCATTATTGAAAACTAAAACGTTTTTACTCTATTAATCGGTATTTTTTCTACACTCCTATTTCAAAAGAAAGACATGCCAATATAAATACATGTTTGGCCAAAAAAATTAAAAATCTCTAAAAGATGCATTAATAAAGGAATGAGACTAAAGTTGAATATTGTGATATGTATGCAACTACGCGGGTGTCGGACAACTGCTGGACGACTGCAGTATGAATAGAAACGAATCGTCCGAAAGGCAATTCTGTTCCTTTTAGAAAACTTACTATACTATCTTCGTTGTACGAGTGAATTTACAATCGTAGTCAATTTACGAATAGCTTAGTGCATTCAACAGAATCTAATATTTAAATAATCACTCTGCTGGTATAAATAGGCACACCTGATGTAAATTCTCTGATAGGGTAATTCGAGTTCGCGATTGGAAGGAGTTTCCAGAATCGCTCTGGTTGAACCTCTGGGATGATCCTTAGTACTTGACGCCACCGTCCAAACGTCATTTTTAACCGTCATCGCTAATTTGCCATTGTTTTCCCTCTGACGCCACCTTTTTGCTAAAAACCATAAAATAGATAAGCTCATTGTTATTTGGGCACCCTTAAACGATTATAAAGCTTGGGGCTGACGTGTGAAAAAACTCAGACAGGAAACAAAGTATTAAGAAATTCATTGGCACGTCCTCGATGAGTTATTAATCATTGAACGCGTGTCGATCGACGGCTGATGCTTTTTTTCTTAAGGCATTAAAATGGGCAAAATTATCCGAAAAGTACATAAGAATGTGTCACTTTTATACAAATAAATATATGAAAATAATATAATATAGATTCCGGGACTTTATCGGTACTAGATACCTTGTCGTTATCTGTGCTTGAGTCATTTTAAGTTTAGAAAAATATACGACGTAAGCATCATCAATCGAAGTCGCGCTACAAAGCGTCGCAACGACTCAGCCATCGCCATCCGTCCTTAGCCATCCGTTAGTCTCCAAGGCGACCGGCTGGCCTGCTGTAAAGCACGGCGCAATAAAGAGGATAGATGCCGCCCATCCGGCGAATTCGGGAGCCGGCCAGCCGCCGGCAGGATTATCCGAATCGCCACTATTTATCGCTCGAGCCTAGCGCCCAGGTGCTATC
The DNA here is from genome assembly GCA_950022985.1 of Udea ferrugalis. Classification (NCBI taxonomy): domain Eukaryota; kingdom Metazoa; phylum Arthropoda; class Insecta; order Lepidoptera; family Crambidae; genus Udea; species Udea ferrugalis. Next base: position 10,803,025 of record OX465532.1, on the reverse strand, counting down.
AATCTATTTAATGATCGGGTCAGCACATACTCTTGCCCTTTTTGGCGAGCCGGCGCCGCGCCAAAAGGAGCAACTCGCGAGATGGACGTTTGATGAGCCCCTTTTGTGTCGTGCGATGGCGTTAAAAGGGTTTCCGACGCACTATAACCAAGTGTTGGTTTTTGGTTTTTTGGCAATAACGGCTGCCGTCTATGAATTCGGTAGTTGCTCTTGCGCGAACGAAGTTAAGGTTGCACTGCGTGTTGGTATTTCGTTCATGCTGGCTTTGAAACAAACGGAATAGATCTCGCGTATCCCGCAGTGAAGAGTGCACACACCACATCCACATGCCTATATTTGGCGTAGAGTGAAACAAAAATAAAATTTCCACAGACCGTTGACTAGATATATTCGACTATTTTTGTAATGTGAATGCCTATCAGTCAACGATTTTAGATCAAAAGTACCTAGTTGAAAATGACTACAACGTGGCAAGGCGGGTCCTTGCCACGTTGTAGTCATGTCATAAATCTATGCTTACTAAATCGCCTCTATTGACTGATTGACTTTTAGTCTACCAAAACTCCTGAGTGTGGTAAGCTGAAACCTGGAACAAAGGTTTGATGAAAATTTTTCGAGTATCCTTGTTTTTTGAATTTAGAAACTTGAACATTGTAATTACGGTCCACGTGGATGAAGTCAATTGTAAAAGCTTGAAATCCACTTAGTTTGTCCCATATTTCCATTTTTGTACACATTTAATTCAACTATGTCAACATAGCGTCGTGGACCTCTTAAAGGCTCGATTACAATTCCCGAAAACGAAGATGTCTACGCATATCCGCATCAGATGTTCGACTATTACAAGTAACCTACTTAAAACCTCTATCCTTCACACATCCCCACACGTACACCGCTGTTCTAAAGGGGTCTTAAATGCCACGGTGGTAACCTCATTGAGGACAAAAGTCGGCCGGTCAGCCGCGCTAGGACAATAGCATAGGTCATTGCTTTACAAAAAACACATTGAACCTTATTGCATTGACATAAGCATGCGGACGAGCAGATCTCTTTGATGGTGACCATACATCTGGCCGGGTCGTGCGTCTCGCAATAGAGTGGAGGATTTGAAGGGTCTTTACTCACTGGCAGCTTAGCGATCTACGTTTTGTCTGGGCAGCGTTTGACGGTTGAAATACGACCGTGGAGCCACTGTGTACGTGTGTTATCTTGTGTTTTATATTATTTTTGAGTGCTTAGCTTGGAATTGATTAGTTTCATTGAGAGAATCGAGAGGTGATGACAAATGAAAACAAGGTGGTCTCAAAACCACGCACTGATTACCCAGACTTACTAAATGCAAATTTTGATAACCTAGCGGCCTTGAAAATTGCCCCACGTTAATTTGGGAATAATTAATACTCGACTTACTCCCGAATTCAGAAACGTCATTGTAAGTTTCAAAAAGAACGCTTTCGAAGTCGTGACGTAACTTTCAGTCTTATAATCACTTTTATATAGTGACGGCATAAGTTTGACAGCGTGCTCAACTCTGATTGGCGTTCATAAATTTTAAAGCAATGCATTGCTTGCTATGATTTTCAGTGCTCAGAAGAGCTACTTTTATTCTACTTCTTGTAACGTAAGTATTGAGATACGTTAAATTTAAGCAATTATATTTTTGAAATAGTAACGCCTTGAGGTTTGCTAGCTGGTACTTATCTATATTTTTACATAATGTTTCATATTTATGCAGAACACAGAAAATAAACTTTATTCCATGAAATATCGCACAGCTTCAGCGTAATATCCAACACTATCTTAGGTACACTAGACCCCTCCCCCCTCCCAAGGTGGGGTAACGTCTTTCGTCGGTTGAATGTGGCCAAATTGGGCGAGCGGAAGCCGAGAGCCGCCGCGACTTGACCGGAACTGCGCCGTCCCGCCCAAGCCCGCCCGCCTTGGGGCCTGTTTCCATTTCACACAACATTTTTTAAATAAGTATTTTACTTTATGGACTATAAAGTAAAGTATCCAATTTTCCAATTCGCTCCTAAAATTAAACTGTCCCAATCGAAATTTCACCTCTTGCGAATATCGAATAAAAAGGTGTCATTATTGGAAATAGCAATTTTTTTAGCTAGGTAACTTTAAGATAGGAATACCTGAAAGAGATAGTTTGTGAAGGTTTCAGTTGGAGATCGAGCACCCATCTTCCGCGAACCCGGCGGCTGGTATATTTATTACTAGTGGCCGCCCGCGACTTCGTCCGCATGGACCTTCTTTCATAAATTTTCATAAAATGTAGCCTATGTCCTATTCAGATATACAAGCTTCCATATTGTAAAGTTTCATTAAAATCCACTCAGTAGTATTTACGTGAAAGAGCAACACGGCACATCCATCCATTCACACATACAAACTTACGCATTTATAATATTACTAGGATACCCTGTAGGCCAGGGTTTTTTCACTAACGGTGATAGCACTCCAAAGAGATATTTTTTCAAATAGCTCGTTGATTATTTTTTCTCTGTGATTTTAGCATTATCAATGCTGAATTTTTAAGAAAATATGAATGTTATTTTTGTCACTCAGGATTAACGATTTAGCTATAAGATAGCTAATATTATAAACTTTTCTTATTTTTGTCACTGGCCACCGGCACAAGCTATTTATGTTACCAGGCTTAGAAATATATTCATGTTATCTAACTGAGAACTCTTGTAAATCGTGTGAGACAATGGAAACAGTGAATCAACCCTCTGGGCGGGCAGTTTGTTCAGGTGAAGCGAGAGTTTACTTGACGGCGACAACCTCGCGCGCGTTGAGGTAGGGCTGCGGGCTCCGCCGGCTAGGGCTGAATATTAGCTAAAAATAAAAGAATCTTTTATGAACTGTTTATTTTCAAATGTCTACTTTTGGAACTTAATTACGTGATTTTTTAAAAATATTTTATGTTCACTCTGAAAGGAGGTACCCGTGGCGCAGTTGTGACTGTGATCGGCTACGATCGCTGTTCTAAAGCAACTCACGCCGGGAAGGGAATGGTATGGGTATGGTAACACCTCGAGCGAAATTCTCGAGCATCTCCGTGCTTCAGAAGGCACGTTAAGCAGTTGGTCCCTGTTGACGTCGCTAGATGTCAGTCGTTACTGCTGAGTTCCTTGCCGGTTCTTCTCAGTACAGAAACAACTTTCCGACACCGGTGGTTGAGTCACGTTATGTTTGTAAACTGTGTTTTTATTTATTATTTCTATTATAGTATTTTTGTTTGTTTGATTAAGTTTTTGACGATTTGAAAGCACTTCTAACAGGTCTATTTAAATAAAGATATTTCTGATTCTAATTCTGATTCGTTAAGCCTAGACACGAGGCCTTAGGGCGGCTTGATAACATCTGAAATTGTGGTTGCACACTAACCTTACACCCTTCCAACAATCGGCACTGTGCCCGCGTGGGGTATGGTTTGCTCCACCTCATAGTTGAGGTTAGGCCTGTGCCCAACAGTGGGACATATATAGGCCGTTGATGTACTCTGAAACGTCACAAATGTAAAGGTGGGCGGAGGATGTGAGCACCTCTTTACATGGGAGTGATTTAGCCGTAACGCTGATTTTCAGGAAAAGATCTAAAACGCTTGATGTAATTATAAAAAAACAAACTAATTCAAGTAGACCATTTGAACACAACGTGTTAAGGGCGAACCTACCTTCGTTATCCAGGTTACTTGGGTTCATACCAATTGTCTTTAAAATATTTTCAGGGTTGGACAGCCCTGAACGCGGCTGATTTGTGGACGTTCAAGGCGCCTCGTCCAAATGTTTGCACGTACGACTATTTAGGGGTTATATTACATAGAGTCAGGAATAGTCCACTCGTGTTAGGCAATTTCTTTTGAATAATGTTAATTGTTAGAGCGATGGGGTGCGAAAGAAGACATCATCATCATCATCAGCCTATTGTAGTCCACTGGTGACTTTCGCACAAGTTCAAGATATTCATAGCAAGGGTCAGGTCAATAGATAGATAGATAGATAGATATTCTTTATTGTACAAAACATTACATTTCAAGCAAATAACACAACAACAATGAGAACTATGTACAATTAAGGCGGTCTTAACGCTAGAGAGTGATCTCTTCCAGACAACCTTCAGGTAGAGGATCGTAAGTGAATAAAATAAAATAAATCAAGGCAATTCAAGAAAATAAATCATTTAATTCAAGTCAATAGGACCTTTAACTGACGAGCATGCATACATGCTCGTCAGTTAAAGGTCCTATTGAGTTTCATGAGTCTTTACATATAAAGACTCATGAAAGTAGAGGAAGCGCAAGGTGTGTCTCAGGATCGTTGCAAGTGGAAAAAAGTGGTCTTTGCCTACCCCGTTGGGAAAGAGGCGTGAAGGTATGTATGTTATTTTTAAAGTTTATTTTCGCTTTAGTAAGTAATTTCAATTATGACGTACCTAGCAGAAAACAGCTCTAATCAAAATATGTTGTAAGCCTTCATTAAATAATATCTCCTAAATGATAGACAGGACAACAAAATTACAGGTGAGTTTATCTGTAACAAGAGATTTCTTCCAGTAGACCATAGTGCCTGAAACTATAATTTAGCAATTAATACTTGTTCCATTTTAATGATGACGGTTCTCCAAGCAGTGTGATAGGTGGTGGAATTATTTTCTTGTTTTGATAGTTTTCTTTTGCAAGTTATCGTTAACTGAATAATGAAGCAGAATGAAGCAAAAGCTAATCTTCGTTAGTGCTATTTATTCTACCCTTTTCTAGTTAATTACCCAAATCTGTATCTCAAACAATTAAACGTAGGTATCTCGAATTCTAAAGCAGCGTTGGATCTTAACCCCTTAGCCTGTGGCGAGCAAATGTTGCGGCTCCATTAATGCTGCTGTGAGGGTTCCGCATACTTTATTTACTTTTGGCTCTTCCGGCCTAAGCCGCTGTGGTTCGCCATGACTGAATTTTTGAAAATTCTTCGTTACAGAAAGAATGGCATTGTTCTTATTTATTTACACAGCCGCATTGAAGGGTTAAATATTGTTATGCTTTTCAAAGCAATTCTTTTTTGAGGGTGAAGAGAGTGTTCATTGGTTCTAATTTGTATGGCCATGGCTCCCCAAATTGCACTTTTAAAAACATTGAGTTTTTCGGTAAAAAGTCTAAATACCGAATCTTACCAATTATCATGACTACTTCACTATTTCGTGCAGGGTAAAGTTAGAATAATTCTGCTTTCGAGGAGCCCGTGGCTCATTGCTGAACTCGCAGTCTTTCATAAAAGATTCATTGTTCATTGTTGTTTGTGTTCATTGGTGTTAAAATTTGACATTCCGAAAAGTTCTTCATAAAGCTTCATTTTGCAAGCTGCTATCATGGGACTAAAGACTCATTAAACTTCAAAAAATCATTAATGGGTCACCCCATAGTTGAGATGAGGACTTTGCGCAGTAGTGCAGTGAGATGTAGAGGAAGAGGTTATAATTTTTATTGGCTTACAAAACCTAGGGCTTAGCCCCAAAAAACATTCCCATGACAACCAATTGTGTTTGATCTTCGTCTGGGTGTAGGCTATTAATGTAAAGTTATAATATGTGTGATTTGCATATCTGACAACACCAATAGAACAACAGGCTTTGTTCAGTGTGAGGTAGAGATAGACAAATTTGAAAAAAGATTTGTAGAGATATTTATTTATTTACTTACTTATCTATACTTTACAGTGTAACATCCGAAGAGAATATGTTATATTTTAATAATTTCCGCATTTTCCTTTAAAAAATCTCCCGGCTAAATACAAAAACAAGGGGTGTCCCGTAAAATCCACACTAGATGGTCGCCATCAGCTCATTAAGGAGTCAGAAGGGTAAAAAGTCCCTCGGACGCATCGGCCTTTTTGTAAAAAGAGGCTTAATTAGGGCTCCTGTGGCTACCCCACGATCCCTGTAACTTTTAATAAATGTGCCAAGAGAGAGGTATTTACACGGCGTCGTGTGTATACGGCTTAAGCGATGTGGACTGATGGCTGCGGAATGGAGATAAAAGTAAATCCACCCATAGACTGGCCGTGGTTTTAAAAATGGAAATATGGGTCCTGGTAGGGCGGTTAATTTGTTAGGAGCTTTAGGGAGAGTTCTGACAAGTCCATCAGGCTGATTACGATGTGTGATGTAACTCTTTAATGAAGTGTCAAATAGACATCTGAAGCTAAACCAATTTAATAAATAAGTTTTATGGCGCGTCCCGATTAAGCGAACAGTGAGCGGTTGACTATCTGCTGACTGAATCCGAGTGGCGTAGCGGTCAATCTGGGCGTAGTGAAAAAAATACGCCACCCACCGCGCGCATTATTCGCTGCGAACCAGTTGGTCGCTGAATGATTCGGCAAGCGAAACGTCGCAAACTGCGTACATTACGCGCTGTATGGACACTGCATCTAAATATAAGTATGTATAAGAAGGCAAACAGTCGGCCGCTCACTGTTTGCCTACTTAAATAAAACGTACTTTTAAAAACTCGGTTTTTTTACTTGGCATTCTTTTTGTGCCATTTTTTTGAGTATTACCTAATTCCAACTTCTTCACTTCTTGCAGCATGTGATAGTTGGTTCCAACTGATTGTGAACTATTTGCCAATTAAAGTGAGATTAAATAAAAGTAACCTAAAAAAGTAATAAATCAACAGTGTTAAAATGCGTTTGTGTCCTAAAACTGTTTACAGGTTGCTATCGGTTTTTAAATGCCTTGATAGAGCCAGTGCTGATTTGTATTAGCTTTTTTAACGATTTTGGGGATTTAATTTTTCATTTTTGACAGTAAAGTAACCTTTCGGTGTAGAATAATAAGTAGTCTGAACCAGATAACATTTTATACTTTTGTAGGGTTCAGCAGTTCCCTCTCTCCCTGCTTCAGGAACCTCGTTAGGCCCGCCTGTCATCGTTAGTAGCGGTCGTTAGCTGTGTCAGCAGCGCTGATGAAAAATTACTCCGTCAAACTGGTCTGCTTAAGCATAGGTTTGATGACGTAGTTTGTCTGAAGGTTCTTTCCTGGTCGTTCCAAGGCTATGCCACCTTTTGCTGATTTCTTTCTGACAGTTGTCCTTTTAGGTGCATGGCAGAATGTCGTGGAGTTTTTTTTGGAAAAGGAGAAAATGAGCTTGTGCGTAGCTTAAACGAAAAGGCGTCTGTACTTACTTACGAGTGTAATTCTTTTTAGATATGAATTATGCTATCTTGTTCTAAGTTCGTGTTATAATTAACTATCAACTATTGTAAACATTAGAAATAGTTAAAAAGAGTAACTGCTAAGTTTCTTGCCGGTTCTTCTCAGTACAGAAACAACTTTCCGATCCGGTGGTAGCGTCACATTTATTTAAATACAGTATATAATGTATACATTTTAATATTCATGTCTATTATTCAGTTTATTTTGTTTGTTTATGAGATTTAACTATTTGAAAGTACTTTGAAACAGGTCTATTTAAATGAAGTTATTTTGATTGACAACTGAAACACCGCCAGTGTGACCGTTGCGTTGTGTGCCTTGCCTCAGTCAGAGTCGCTTCTCCCTAGTTGTTACTAGGGAGAAGCAAAGCGCGCTGGGAGATCATTACACATTTTAGACGTACGCTAAAGAAAATGGCTCTTAAAGTCGCGATCAGGATTGTTATTAGCCCCCAATGGCGCGATAAACTTTCTCACTAGTTTAAAACATGATTGAACATTGATGTGTACCCGTCTACGCGTGGTTGCAGGTAGGACGTAGCGTTCGTACCTACTTGTAAATTAGAACGTCTAGTAGGTATAAGTAGATTTAGCGTTCTACGGACTAACGTTCTAAAATACTCGTACTTTACCTTATTATAACAATACTAGCTAAAAGCATATAAGTCGATATCTAAAAATAATATAAAAAACAGGCATTTCCAATTAAGTGAAAGGGCTCTATTTAAAAAAAAACACCCTGTGGATTACTTCCTAGCGCTCACGGTTTTCTGTCCTATTAAGAGTACTTCCTCTACTCCGCACACGACGATAATCCAACGCGCGTTTCTTTATTGAAACAAATAAAATATTAATATTTTAATACAGCACGATTGAATTAACCCCTCGACAGGCGTACATTAAGATTTGTCGCGCGTCGTCGTGGATTGGTGATCCGCTGGTGTACCGAGGGTGTGAGGACAAATATTAAAATCAAAATTTATGAACTGTGACTGGTGGGGATGAGGGATGACACGGACATACAGAAGGTCAGGCATGTAGATTTAGTTCACTACATGGAACATTTTGGTCACTTTTTCGTTTGAAAATAGGAACAACTGCCAGACACCCGTAGAATCACTTGATTGAGAACAGAACAGATTGAGGGTATTTACGTTATTTTTATTTTAGTCTTCATGTCTGTTATGAAGTTTGATCAGGTTTTAATAACATTAAGAGTACCTGATTTGACTTAAGATTGCTGCTGCAAAAGGTAGTTCTTTTCCTGAATGCTTTCTAGTACTGTGTGATATTCTGTGTGTACTTTCATAGATACCTAAACAAGAATTAAGTATAGTGGAGCAAATTATGCCAAAATTTACAAATTATTTAAAACTGAAGTGCTGCATTTTAGTCGTTCATATACATAGACTTACTTAAAGTGTCGCTTTTCGGAAGCATTTTATAAAAATAATATGTATAGTGCCCCTCTGCGTGTTGTTTCTGACACGCTGACGCGGAGGCCGAGCGTGGCGGAGCGATTTGCATGGAAATCTGCCGAAACATGGCGAAACGTCTCACTTAACGGCTGTCAGAAACGTTATCGCTGAGCTGCTATTTGATGACGTAATTTGACTAGACACTTTGATGACAAACTTTCGGAAAGCTGTCAAAATGTCAGTATTTTAGAGAAATATATTCATGGCCATCCGATTCTTCATCAAGTAGGTGTCAGATTATTGGACTTGCACATAAACTTAAATAGCCTAAAAAGAATAGGTACTTGAAGAATTACAAGAATGTGTCCTGGGTGGACACACTCTTGTTCATCGGATCCAAAGCCTGCAGTTTGAATAAACTGTACTTACGGTATAGAGTATTTGAACTGGGTCGCGTCGAGTTGTAAAATATAACTGTATGATAGGCTACTGTATCCATTTTCGGTCAGTCCTATTTGCTCTCTTGCAAAGAATGTCATTTGGCAAGAGCAAGATTCAAATCGGAAATGGGTAGTCCGATGCGCCGACTGTCCTTAAACGGCGCTTTGGTGAACTTATCTCGCTATGTTTGACGCTGGTGATTGTCTAGCGATAATCCGTTGAAAGTCCAACCTGCACTGACAATATTGTCAAAATAACCTTCCTACAAGCGTCGCATCACACTGTGTACGTTGAAATAGAACCAGCCCCATGTTATTGTACGCGGCCGAGGCGACCGATTCGCATGCAAATCCGGCGAAACGTCTCACTCAGCGGCTGTCAGGCGCGTTATCGCCCGTAGGTGCCATTTGATGGCGTAATTTGGGACAACGGACGTAAAACCCAACAGATTTATGTTTGTTTGCTCGAAGCTTTATTGAATGTTGCGGGAGGGACATGGTTTACGGCCGCGATGAATATTCTCTTCTATTATGTGTTTGCATGGAATTATACATAAGAGAATTTCATTTATTGGGTGGTTCGATGGCGCCTGTTTCTTCAGACTGATTAATATGGGATATTTCGCACACATAGCTTACTGTAAGCAAACTTAGTTTATAAAGGTATGATTTCGAAGCACGCTGCACGCAGCAGTGCTGCCACTAAGGTGCTGCCCAGCAGTGCTGCCTGCCGCGCTGATTCCGACCAAGGCGGCAGTGTCACTCTGTTCACGGTGATGTTGTTGGGATTGGTTAGTTTACTTTGATGTCAAATCATCAGAGGTAAACCCCACAGATACGGCGGCAGACGTGTACTACTAGATTGTCGCGGAGGTAGGCGACACTGATGCGCAGCAGTGCTGCCGCTGCATTGCTGCCGCGACATTGCTGCCGCGACATTGCTGCCTAGCTCGGAATGTAATCTCATATAAGCTCATACAAATTGTATGGGGACCAGCAGTGATTTGGAACCATACCTTTAGGGTGCTAGAAGATAACGTTGAGCTTAACTGGTAATTAACATTCCTGGAAGGAGATTTTTTTTTGGATGCACAGATGGACACACAAATGAGAGTAAAGTGATGTTTTTTTATGAAGCACCTCATATGATCAACATTCATGTCATAACTTATCGTCGTATACAGCAAATTAAATATGCGTTTCTAATTTTGACATGTAAATGTTAAAAAAATAAAACAATCAAGTGTAGAAAAACTAAATATGTTATTATTTTATTGATGTTTCAATTTGAATATAAAAGATTTTTGAAAAATCGCAGCTTCAAACGGATGTCCTGATTTGGATAACCAGGACTTAGATTCCAATCACACCCTGTTAATCTGGACAAAATATAAGGACCGCTAAGGTTCATAATCATGTATGGGCAATTGCAGCCTAGGTTGATAGCCCTTACTGCCCTAGGTGTTCTTTTGGCAAGTTAAAAAAGGTGAAATCCAGTTCATCAGACGCAATTTTAATCACCAGGGTCATCGATCACCGGGGTTGTCCTCTCCCGGTGCACTTCCCACGTACTTATCTACTTGTGTCTCGCGCGTGTGCCCATTCACCAAGTCCTCGTGGGAAGGCATTACATCTCGCATCGGTGCGCTTGCGCTGAATGAAGCAGATCGACGCGATAGCGTTGTTATACACCGCACCATTCTACTATGGCCTCCCGATCCCTTTAAAAGTATTCTGAACACGACCAAAAGAGTGGCCCTGGAGCGAACTCCGGAGCTCAAAATAAGCTGGCTGATGTACTTTAATAAAGCGATGCGCCTTATCATCGCATCTGCCTACAGCAGGGTTACCAGCAATAATGCAGGAAATAGGAATGTACTCTTAATCGGCAAGTCCAACTAATTCATAATACTGAATTACATAATTTTTCTAGTGAATCATCGATCATGTTGTGAAGTATTTAAAATATCGATAGGTTGTGATTTATATTTCTTTTTAATAATTTCATTTAGAAATTGAAACCAAAAATTATTACCAGAAACTTAAATCAAAAATTATTACCAGAAACTTAATTCAAATGAATGAAAAAATATGTACTTTTAAAAATAAAACTGGGCATGATTTGATAATTCTAATTTGTTTTTTTATTTCTTTAACTGTTTACTGTAATTATTTAGCCTATTGAAGGCTATTTTCAGAATGTTATTGTATTCATGCCCGTAGAATATTTGTATGCCGTTTGAAAGCTCGAACCAAGAGTGTAAAACCATATTTTGCACAGTGTTTTTTTCTGACTTTTAATTTTTTCAAACCATATTTTTCACAGTGTTCTTTTCTGACTGGTCTTGCATCTTTTGACATTCCAGAAAACAGGATGTCCTGCAACAATGTCGAAATTGTTAGCACACTACTCAGTGACAGATCATCCCGTAATGCGGACTGGAAAAAACACAGGAGCATTGTTGTATTTTTTGCACCACTATTCCGGGTTATTGTCGGGCTGTTTAATTTCATGGGGCTTTTTAAGCAAATGATACGGTTTTATCGACGCATCTACGATATTATCGTTGGTACCTGAACTGGTATCGTTTTGCTGGGGTCGTGTAGATTTTGATGATAATAACTTTTAATGAGCCCCGGACTTGGCGGATTAGTATATTGGTTACAATGGTTTTATGAGTAAATAGCATGTTTGTTCACTAATACCTACTTAGTGAAAAAATCGCATGGTTGGCTAAGAGGTTTCGTGATGGATTACAGTTTGTTCCAACCATAGGATTGAAATCATTCATTTCAACATCATCAAAAACTATAAATAATCATTATAACACTCAACGTTGCAGATTGTCTTTCTTTAGTTGCATGTAACACGCGTTCACAGTCAAGGAGCCACGACGTTTTCAGCTTAATATTACTTTGTTTTGTTTCAATAATTATATTTTTTTGAGTTCATTGAATTTTTATCTACTTTTTCTCCTCTTTGGACGTGTTACGCAGCTCTGGAATTCTTAGCGCAAGCATCCCTTCCGCTTCGTCCGTGAAATTTAGCCACATTCTAGTGCAGAGTCAAATAACTTTCTTAGTTCACTCAAGTTTTTTTGAGCTAGATCTTACGGAACTTTTAGTGGTAGGTATTTTTCTCTGACTGATGTTGAAGTCAGTTTTGCAACGCAATATTCACAACAACTCACCGCGAATATAACGATATTAATCAATATTTCCGTAAATCAATTAGATGCATACTTTTTACCCTGGATGAGAGATACCTATGTGGTTTTTACCCGACTGCGCCAGAAGGAGGGTTATGTTTTTCGGATGTATGTATGTATGTTTATATGTAAAAGTGTTTGGTATACTTGGGTTTGGTAAGATCTCCCTTTGTGTTGCGTACTCCAGGCGCTTTTGTGGCCTTTCTCCTTTGGTGGTTTCGCCTCCAAAAAGCCGAGGTCGAGTACCCCATGGCTTTAGTAGTTAAGAGTCCGACATACGAGCATCCCTGACCGTCCCGGGTGGCGAGGAGTGATGAGAGCTTATTGAAAGAAAAAGCATGATGAGCTGGTGGACTTTAAGTTTGCCACTGTTCCCTTGCTACCTACTCAAAACCTTCAGACCTCATGTTTGTTTGACACAGAGGTTGCACAAAAAGCCCCAGAGTGATGTTGGCAGTGCATTCAAAAGCTGAATGAATGTTTATCAAATCTTCGTCAGGCGCCAACGCGGAGTGATTGTAACGGCTGCAAAGCCGCTGAGCCGCCAATCGGCACTCCGCTGCCGCCAATTTTAGCTTTACGTTTTATACACAATACAAAATATTTTAAATATTTTGCTCTTTTTTAGAACTTGTTCTTTTCAAGTTGTATGATTTACCAAAAAAATCACATTTCTTCTTTAGGAATCCAAATCTTTACAAGATTGCTATTGCGAAACTTGTTTTTTTCCCTTTCATGGTTTTTACACCATTTTGTACACAATGTATTACCTACTTAAGTATATTCCCCCAAATTCACAAACGCTAATCAAGCTTGAGCATCTCTCAGAAGTATAGCTGTCTCTTTCAGTTCTATTGGCATTTTACAGAACAGCATGAGCTTGAGCTGTTTAAGTAAAAAAAATATTGTAGATCTATTTGCTTGCTAACAAAATAAAAAAAAGAAATAAGGGGATGTATAAAATAGGAAGCTTGGCAATACAATTAGCTATGCTTGGTTTTATATGAGACAATCACATCATGACAATATCTCTCAGCCATACATTCTTGTCAGTGGGAAACTTGCAAGTGAGTTTCACTGCTACCGTTTCTAAAAGCAATCGAAAGCACATCCAGTAGTACGAATCTCGTAAAATACGTATCGCTCGCTGCTAGTATTTCAGTTTTTAATTGCAAAGGGGATTCACGGCGGCCGCAGCCATAAAACGGCGTGATATTTGTCTATCAGGGCGCGGCGCATACGCGGCGCAGTTATGGCGGCGTGAACAACGCGATTTTTGCGCTTCGACACGAGTTACGGCTGGCTGGCAGGCTGCGGCACATGCGTCATAGGATGTGGACATGATTTGGGATTAGGTTATATGTGGAACCTAAAAAGGTATGTGGGGTGCTCGGACGAGTGGTTTAGCGTAGTTAATTCTCTACAAGATCACTTCTAAAAGCTTAGTTTTTTTTCTTTTATGATACTTTAAACAAAGATTCCTACGTTAAAGAAAGGTCCTGTCCTACGGTTATGTGCTCAATGATTTTTGTTAGAGCGATGTGTATTTTTTTAGGAATATTCAAGATCTCCTTTCTTGCAAGGTTATTGTTAGAAAAAATTTTAGAGCTTAAAAACATAAAATAACAAGCTTGGGTATGGATTTCAGGTGTCAATATCTCACAGAAATGTATTCATATCAAAGACAAACATGCAAGTGATTATCATTGCTACCGCTTCTAAAAGCAATCGAAAGCACATCCACTAGTACAAATCTCGTAAAATACGTATCGCTCGCTGCTAGTATTTCAGTTTTTAATTGCAAAGGGGATTCACGGCGGCCGCAGCCGTAAAACGGCGTGATATTTGTCTATCAGGGCGCGGCGCATACGCGGCGCAGTTATGGCGGCGTGAACAACGCGATTTTTGCGCTTCGACACGAGTTACGGCTGGCTGGCAGGCTGCGGCACATGCGTCATAGGATGTGGACATGATTTGGGATTAGGTTGTATGTGGAACCTAGAAAGGTATGTAGGGTAGTAGGACAAGCGGTTTAGCGTAGTTAAAAGTCTTTTTTTATCTCTCTAAGTGGCCCCACTTCACCTGATGGTAAGCAACTGTGAGGGCTAGAAATAAGGTTAACAAGTACAGTTACTGCTTAGCTGGTCAATCTTATCTTCAAAGCCTGCATAAATGCTCTTTCACGCGCCACCTGGAGAACCCAGAATTATATATAACAAGAAATTCATGTCCTGGCAGAGCGTTCCACGTCTGGATGGCATGTCACAGAAAAGAAGCACGCACTTAATTAAGTTGAGTCTAGGTGCAATGAAACACAGAATGAAAATCAGGGCGCGGCGCATACGCGGCGCAGTTATGGCGGCGTGAACAACGCGATTTTTGCGCTTCGACACGAGTTACGGCTGGCTGGCAGGCTGCGGCACATGCGTCATGGGATGTGGACATGATTTGGGATTAGGTTATATGTGGGACCTAGAAACGTGTGTTCAGCACAGTTAGTTTTTTTTTTTTCATTGTGCTCACTCCACCTGGTGAGAAGCAGCTGTGACGTGTAGACATGTGGTGGACAGGAAGAGCAATAATGTAAGTATTGAGCTAGTCAGTTTGGTCTTGAACGCCTGCAAAAATGCCTATTCCCCCGCCTAGAGAACCCAGGATTATGGGCAAAAATGAATTCATGTCCTGGAAGAGCGTTGCACTTACTTTGACATCAGTAAAATGCGTGGTGCTTCAATATTCCTATCATAAAGGGTAACGAGAAGATACCTGCTTGTCGACCAAACAATGTCTTAAAACATGAAAATTCACTATATTCTCAATTTTTTTGTTAGCACTAAACAAAAGTGGCTAACAGTGTTCTGGTGTCATACGGTGTCGTTACTCTTTCGCTGTCAATTACGAGAATTACCTACTAGCTCGGCCAATCGTTTTACTAATTCATGATTGGATAAAAATGTTTTTTACAGTAGAACTTGAGCCACATGCTTTCAGAAGTTGAATATGAAAATGTACCGTATCAATTCTGTTTGTAAATACAGTTTCTGCTTCTGGAGTACCCCCAACACCTAAATGTGGTCGAATGACGGGATAAAGGATTCTGGTAGATGCAGGCTGCCTACAAGCGGCTGAGTGTACATCACTATCTTCGGCAAAATAAAAGGTAAAGGGTTTTCTCTGATAACAATCACAAAATAGTGAAGGCGTTTTCCATGAAAATGCGTTGTGCTGAAGGTGGGATCTGAATATGACGATGCTTTCTGCGCGCCTTACGACTAAGTAACTGCTTATAACCATAATATAGTGACCCTTGATGTTCACTGCTGATTGCAAACGCTATAGATTTTCAGAACGGCCGGTTGTTTTGCGGCTTGTAGATAGCCTGCATCTATCATTCTGGAACATTCATTAAGTCACCCGGCTACCTTGCGGGTGCAATGGGCATCTCATGTTGGAGTATCCGTTCCAGAGAACCATTCAACTAGAATCTATTCTTTTTGCCCTGCATGCTACTGCCATTTCAACTTGCCGACCCGACGGGCTACGTCAGCCGTCACAGTTTTAGGCCTTGTCCCTTTCCTTCGCTTGTTTCCAGTCGACCTTCAGCTTCGTTCACGATTGCAGGTAGTTCAGGTCAAATTAGACGTCTCGTGCATAATGGATCCTAATTAATATTAAAAAGGCTTATTTGCAGTCAAAATCAAAGGCTCGCAGCTGCGTGGCGATGCAAATGCGGGGGGTGTGTGAACGGGCAGTTGGCTGCATTGTACCCTCCCCCACCCCGCGTATCCCGCGAGAGTTTGTTTTTCGGCGCAAATAGCTATAGGCTTGATAATGGCCTCGCGTGTTGCAGCCGCGTCGTGGAAGGCACTCCACTTTACGGCCTATTATGGCTCATTTTCGTGGTGGGCATTCGACCATAATGTTTTCTGAAATGTACAGTGAATGGCCTATTCAATTCTTATTTGGTCTGATTATTAACATAACATAACAGCACGGCTGGTGTACACCTGTGGTAGCAGTAGATTGCAAAATTGAACAGGCCTCTGCTATTAAACTATGGAATCAGCTAAAGCTGAAGCTTTTATTTTTATTGAAGCCCTTGAGAAAAACCTCTCGATGATATTTGGAAGGTGAAGCTCTCAGTCCATACTGGCTGCTATGAAACCGTAGCATAGCTGCAGTTTGGGTTCGCTGAAATTAAAATTATATTAGGCACTTTTAGATAAATTTATTTGACAGTTTGCCTAACTAATATTAAGGCGCGATACCAGGAAAACGGCTCTCGGGAAAACTAAAGTTTTATATAGAAAATATGAAGTATGAGGCACGAAAAAAATCGTCATAGTAGTCAAAGAGTTGCACAATCAGCTCAAACTTCCAGTATATGGATCAACTTACTAGATTGATGTGAAAAAAAATCAGAATATCGCTAAAAACGTGCAAAACGCACTCCCGTATTTCAAAAGTTTAGGCATCATATAAACTAACAACTTACGTGTTTTAAATGACGTGTAAAGATCAGATATCAAAGAAGCATTGCCAATCAGTTGTTTTTCATTACTTTATTTCAGTTTTGTGCAAAAAATTCCCAAACATTCCGAATTTTTCGCTTGAAATCTCCATACAAATTACTATGGAGTGAGTGAAGTTTCTTTGATAGCTGTCCGCGCACCGTCGCAGCTCACTCCCCCCCATGTCCCCAAGGTGAGCGCACGTCGCTTTTGACGAAAATGACATTTATAATTACGCGGATAATTTACACGAAATAGGCGCACATAGGGTCTTTTGTTGAAAATAGTACAACTTTATTTTTTTTCCTCCGTACTGTTTGTTCATATGCATTATGCATAATTTATCAAACGTATGATTTTATCATGATTCACCATGAGAGTTATATGGCAGGTTCATATTTATAAGTACACGTGATTAAAAGCTCTCTTGGGTTTGACAATTTCGTACTGGTTGCCATTTCATTTTCCTATTCTTTACGCAGTGACGTGCACTCACCCGGCGTCATGTGGAAGACTGACTTGCGGGACTGCGCAGACGGCTGTCAAAGAAACTTCACTCGTTCCATAGTAATTAGGATGGAGATCTCGAGCAAAAAAAATTAAAGTTTGCGTTTGCTTATACGAAACAGAAATAGTTATTGCAATAGAAAATAATGACAAGTTATTCGAAATGGAAACACACTTCACACCGGAACAGCTTTTACAATTGTACCAAGCACAAATTCGGTTGTGTATGGAGTACTTCTGCCACCTCTGGGATGGCTCTGCCAAGTATCAGCTGGATGCACTGGACTCAGTAGACCGAAGAGCCAGGAGACTGATAGGTGACGAGACGCTCGTTGGAACCAAACTCGAGTTTGGAGCATCGGCGTAGAGTTGCTTGTCTATCGGTTTTTTATAAGGTGTATTTCGGAGAGTGTGCGCAAGAACTTCATGACCTGATACCACCCTCTACTTTCTACTACCGGACCACAAGACGCCGCGAGGGCTTTCATCTCCATGTGGTCGACTTTCCAGCGGTCCGAACTAAGCGGTTTGGTGCTTCCTTTCTGGTCCATACCGCTAAGGAGTGGAACGCCCTCCCTGCGTCTGTGTTTCCGGATACATACAACCTTGGTGTCTTCATGGCAATAGTGAATAGGCATTTTTTGGGTAAGCGTGGCTGGCAAGACTGAGGTCAAACGCAAACCCATTTTAAATTAAAAAAAATGGATCAGATAGAACTTTGATATAAATATGAATTATCATATTTACGTCAGCCATGGAAAAATGGCAGTGCAAGCATTTTTATCTCTAACTGGCTATTTGCACACAGCTTTTCCCTGTAGTAATTTGAATGAACTATACAGACAAACGTTCTAGAAAATATAATTAGCATCAACTATCATTTAGATAGTGAAAGCTTATGTAAAAACAGACAGAAAAACGCGGAGGGTGACTTCCTTTCATACTATGCTCTACTCGTAGATCAATTCCAGTAAGATGCGATCACGGTGGATTCTGTATTAAATTCAGCGCGATGGCCTCTACAGGAGACTAAAGGTATTACTCAAGTGTTATTATCTAAAATAAATTATCCACTAAAAGTGTCTCAACTGTTGACAACTGTTAAATTCCTCGTTTTAGTTAGTAACAAGATAGCTCCGTTTAATGCTTCTTGCAGCTTTTCATTACAAGTAAGACCAATTAATTAGTGGGTTCTTCTGCATGTTACTAGAAATGGCTCCGTGTATTGCTATATCATATGCATTGGATGTAAGAAATATTTTGTGTTGATGATGATGATGGTGCCGTGTAGTGCCGGCACGTTAATAGAATAGCACTACCCCCTCTCTTCCCGTGGGTGTCGTAAGAGCCGACTGAGGGAAAACAGCCACCAGGAGATGGGCAGCAGCGTCTCCACACAACAGCAGGCCCTACTGCGATCGCCAACCCGCCTGCCAAGCGTGGCGATTACGGCAAACCCCCCCAAAATGATGGCACGACATAGGAAACGGCCCCCAGTCCCCGGCGGCCCCGCTATTCCTGGCTACGGCAGCGGTTATGGTAACGGCGGGGCAGGGGGTGCGAAGAATCCCCGGGTAGGATCCGGCTGCCAACATCGACGACTCGACCTGGCAACTTATAACGCGCGCACACTGAGGCTCGACGCGAAGCTGATTGAGTTGGAAGAGGCAATTGGTAAGTTACATTGGGATATTATTGGGTTATCAGAAGTCCGAAGAGAGGGCGAGGACTCGATAACCCTGCAATCCGGTAACTTACTATACCACCGGGAGGGCGACCAACAGTCCCTAGGTGGTGTCGGGTTCATCGTCCACAAGTCCCTTGTCAACAAGGTGATAACTATCGGAAGTGTTTCGAGCAGGGTAGCGTACCTGATACTCAGAATATCGAAACGATATTTGCTGAATGTCATTCAGGTCTACGCTCCGACCTCGAAACACGACGATGTCGAAGTGGAGGCTATGTATGAGGAGATCTCTAAAGCCATGCATAGCCATAAAACCCACTACACAGTTGTGATGGGGGATTTCAATGCGAAGTTGGGGCAACGTTGCGGTGATGAGCTGAGAGTGGGGCAATTTGGATTTGGGCAACGGAACAACAGGGGCCAGATGCTGGCAGACTTTATGGAGAAGGAGAACCTCTTCATGATGAACTCCTTCTTCAAGAAGCCCGTAAGCCGCAAATGGACCTGGTTCAGTCCGGACGGTAAGGTGAGAAACGAGATCGATTTTATCATGTCGACGAAGAAGCACATATTCAATGATGTCACTGTGATCAACGCTGTTAAGACAGGAAGCGATCACCGCATGGTCAGAGGCACATTGAATATCGACATAAAGCTTGAGAGAGCGCGACTGATAAAATCCACGCTCCGACCAATACCGGCTCAGATTCAAAACCCCGAGTGCTTTCAGCTCGAGCTTCAAAACCGCTTCGAAGCCCTTGAGAACAGCATCGATGTGGACGATCAATACAACATGGTGGTGGATACTGTCCGTACGGTAGGGTCCAAGCACTTTAAAACCCGCCGTCCAAAATTAAAGAAACTCTCCATCCATACTCTCCTACTCATGGATCAGAGAAACGAAATGAGGCTACAGGACTCAGTGGATGCCCATCGTTATCGGCAACTCAATAGACAGATATCTAAGTCTTTGACGAGCGACCTTCGCCAATTTAATACCCAGCGTATTAAAGAGGCCATTGAGCGGAACAAAGGCTCCAAAGTGTTCGCCAGAGATCTGTCTATTGGGCAAAGCCAACTCACGAGGCTGAAAACTGAGGCAGGTAGCATCATTACGTCCACACCTGAAATCCTGAGGGAGATTGAGAGTTTCTATGGACAGCTGTATTCCACGCAAACACCTGTTGAAAGCAAGGCTAAAGACCCTAGAGCCAAGCTTACCCGACACTATACCGAAGATATCCCGGACGTCAGCCTGTACGAGATTAGGATGGCTCTCAAGCAGCTTAAAAACAACAAGGCGGCGGGTGATGACGGAATCACAACAGAGCTTCTGAGAGCGGGCGGTCGGCCGATACTCAAGGTCCTCCAGACGCTCTTCAGTTCTGTCATCCTTGAGGGCAGAACGCCAAAGGCATGGGGCAGAAGCGATGTGATGCTGTTTTTCAAGAAGGGTGACAAAACTCTCTTGAAGAACTACAGACCCATATCGCTTCTGAGCCATATCTATAAGTTGTTTTCGAGAGTCATTGCGAATCGTCTCGCTCGCAGGTTTGACGACTTCCAACCTCCCGAACAAGCCGGGTTCCGAAAAGGCTATAGTACCATAGACCACATTCATACGCTGCGGCAAGTTATACAGAAGACCGAAGAGTATAACTTGCCACTTTGCTTGGCGTTTGTGGACTATGAGAAGGCCTTTGATTCGATTGAGACCTGGGCAGTGTTGCAGTCTCTCCAAAGGTGCCAAATAGACTACAGGTACATCGAGGTTCTTAGGTACTTATACCAAAACGCCACCATGTCGGTCCGATTACAGAACCAGAGCTCTAATCCGATCCAACTACAGCGAGGCGTGAGACAAGGAGACGTCATATCTCCGAAATTGTTCACAGCTGCGTTGGAGGATATTTTCAAGCTTCTGGACTGGAAAGGACGCGGCATCAACATCAATGGCGAGTACCTAACACACCTACGATTCGCCGATGATGTAGTTCTTATGGCTGAGACCTTGGAAGACCTGAACATAATGCTCGAAGATCTCGGTAATGCTTCTCAAAGAGTGGGTCTTAGGATGAACATGGACAAGACGAAAATCATGTTCAATGCCCATGTTGCACCCGCTCCAGTTAACGTTGGGAACATTACACTCGAAGTTGTTGACCACTATGTTTACCTGGGACAGGCAGTCCAGTTAGGTAAGTCCAACTTCGAGAAAGAGATCTCTCGTCGAATCCAGCTCGGATGGGCAGCGTTCGGGAAGCTCCGGCATATATTCGCGTCCGAAATTCCTCAGTGTCTCAAGACGAAAGTCTTTGACCAGTGTGTGTTGCCAGTAATGACATATGGGAGTGAGACGTGGTCGTTCACTATGGGTCTCATAAGAAGGCTCAAAGTCACCCAGCGAGCAATGGAGAGAGCGATGCTTGGTGTTTCCCTGCTTGATCGAATCAGAAATGATGAGATCCGCAGGAGAACTAAGGCAACCGACATCGCTCGAAGGATTGCATCGCTGAAGTGGCAGTGGGCGGGACACATAGCGCGGAGAACCGATGGCCGTTGGGGCGGAAAGGTTCTCGAATGGCGACCACGTACCGGACGACGTTCCGTGGGCAGGCCCTCCACAAGGTGGACCGACGATCTTGTCAAGGTCGCGGGAAGCCGCTGGATGCGGACAGCGCAGGACCGATCGTTGTGGAGATCTTTGGGGGAGGCCTATGCCCAGCAGTGGGCGTCGTTCGGCTGAAATGATGATGATGATGATGATGATCGAACGGATAAACCAAGTTACAATAAATCTCGATGGAATCGTCAAGTACCAGATATAACATTGTGCAAATAACGTGGTCACGAGAATAGATTGCAAATAATAGTGTAAAAAAATAATTGGCAAAACCGCTTGTTAGTATGTTTAATAAAATAAAATTTTTGGTTAGTTTCTTTTGTTTGCCCTATATCCTGAAATATATTTTGTGGCGAAATAAAAATATCTTTGGTGAACGCATCAAATGATTATCATGCCGCAATTTATAATAATAATAAATAAATAAATATCCCTGGACATTATTCCACACAGCGCCATCTAGCCCCAAGTGAGTTAATTATACTCCGTTTTTATGGGATACTAGACAACGGATAAACATACTCAAATACTTTTTCTTTTGTAAATACATACTTATTATACATAGGAAACACCCAGACCAATACAAACAGACATGTTCATGCACACAAATGTTTGTACTGTGCGGGGATCGAACCCGCGACCTTTGGTGTAGTAGCCGACTTCTAAACAATTACACCAAGATGGTCGTCCGGATTTATGCATTGCATTTATGCACGGATTGCACGGCCCAACCACTGTGTGACCATAGCTGTCACGATCGCTTTCAAAGGACTTGATCAAAAAAAAACCTAGAATCGCCAGAAATGCCATATATGCTATTTTAACGAGCATAATGTGTAGATCAAAAATATATAAAAATCTACTGCAAAAGCTACGCGGTATACTAGATATTGATGATTTATGAAATCAATATTTGTATTTTTTAGGTTCTGAAAAATCTATTGTAGCCGTTATCTATGAACTCTTTTGGGTCGGTATGATGAGAAAAGTTGTTATTTTAAAGTTTCATATCATATTCTGTGAAAATATAATACAGGGTGAGTTTTACAAGTGGGCGCGGTAGGCCAAATCCTAAACTATGAGGAATTCAGAAAAATTGTCGAGGGAGTCTTTAGCCCGATTTGGACAAAAATAAAACTGTATACTCAGTTTTTTTTTTAAAACTTCATTCGTAGCCTGGGTTCGAACCAGATATTTTTGGAAAAAAATGACACCCTGTATTACAATGCCATCTTGTAGTTTCGCTTCTAAGGGTCAAATAATGAGAAGTAACATTATATGTCAAACTGAAGGAAAGGTCTCATTTTTAATAAAATATTTATTTTCATTACATTCACATTGACCATTTTCTGAATTCCTTATAGTTTAGGATTTCGCCTGCCATTCCCACTTGAAAAACTCACCTTGCTTAAATGTATGTTAAAATCGTGATCAAACTCAAAACACATGTGAATTTAAGGAAGAGTGTTAAAGAGTAGAATAGTCTCTTTTGTTTATCATTGTGATTTTACTCATTTTTGTCAATGTTCATCATCCTATTTGTCATTGCCATTCCATTCTATGTTCTTTATATATTCGGAAACTGGCATATGAGATTGGCGTATGAATGACGTGGGATGCAAAAAAGTCACTGCCATATTGACTTGCAAACAGGTCCATTGGACCTGTTTTTTATGTAAGTCATTTTTGGTACGTGGATGCCGTATCTTCCTCTTTTTGTTTATATTAATGAAGTTATACAGTACAATAACTTCTATACTGTATGGTTTAGGAGGTTGATTTTTTGAATACGTAATAGGGTTACTTTAGTGAACCCATTTTTATACATTTCGTTGCTGGCGATTCTAGGTTTTTTGTCTATGAAATTTTGATCAAGTCCTTTGACAGATTTTCTCTCCGGCCGACCCTAGTAGCGAACCTTAAGCAATTATTATCTATCAAAACCGTGTTTTCAGAAATAATTCAGTAATTGGTAAAAGATGACTAGAATATCTCAATCGTAAAAGAAAATTGCTGCCTGCAGTGCGGTCTTTGTAAATTGAATGCTATCATAGGTTGTACATTTATTTCTCTTGTAAATCCAGCTATAATAAAAACCACTTAGAAATTGCATCCAACTATATCTTAATAATTTAAAGTATATCTGCTAAAGTAGAGCACGCGTCACATCAGCGCGGCCGCACCGGAGTGGCGGATGGGTTTTGATTTTTGTAGTTTCGTATTATTTGCGTATTTATCCGCCCGCCGGCCGGCAGATACATTTATTTGCGCCTCCCCCTCCCCCCTCTGGGCGTTCGATTGATCGCGATATCATTGCGATAATAGGTACAGCGCGATCCACGCGGTTCCGTCACGCGGCAAAATATGGCGGCCAGCTTGAAAAATTGACCAGCTTTTTAGCGTTTTAATAAGCGACCGTAATACGTCACTGCTGGCGCGGCAACTGTAGTTAATTTGCCGGCGCATTTTGAATTCGTTTTAATGACATTTATGTTTCGAAATAACTGATTATACTTCGTATCCCTCCGAAGATGATTACATTGTTTACATGCAGCAGTACGTAGTATGGTGCCGTCCTTGTCACACAGTTTAAAGCTACTAAGAGTAAAAACCCTATCTCCGTCTCACTCCCTCGCCGCCGTACTCAGCCGGTCTCCCTATAACCGGTGAGCGCCATTACGTATTTTTGTGCGGTCCAAGTCACTCGTCCCTTACAATTTAACTTTCAGTGCTACAATGGGCGGTAAGAAACGCTCAAAAGACGACGGCTACGATGCAATTATGAAGAAAATTCGGAAGTTAGAAGAAAAAGTACAAAAAAAGTCACGACGCAGTCGAAAAATTTCGACCTCTTCCGGAAGTGATATTATTTCAAATGATGAGACGCCTAATTTAATGAATTCTGATAATGAATTAGAAATAAGCAGTAAGTAGCGTTCCTTCGTTTGATTTTCTGTGAAGCGACGTCTTTTTGCCGCGCCTGGCAACAGGAAAGCGCCGCGGCTGCGGCCGCGGCGCCGCGCTGTCGCGACACTCTGGCGCCGCCTGCGCGCGCAGTTGGCGCCATCAAGTCTCGACTTGCAAGTGGCTTTTGCTATGATATGCCGTGCGCATGACTGCTAAATGCTGATATCACTGTGCTGGCTTTATACATTACGAAACTTATAAGCTTTCTAAGTGTTCAGATAACAATATACCACGTAAATCGTGGCAAATATTGCTTGCTAAGCTCCACGTAAAACTGTGTTGAGCATTGTTTACTTAACTCCACGTAAATCGTGCTGAGAATTGTTTTTATTTTTATTGACTCCACGTATATCGTGTCGAGTGATTATTACCAAGAACACATAGCATGAGCTCCACGTATATCGTGTCTGAGCGTTAAAGTATTCTATATGAATACATTTCGCCAAATTTTCAAACAAATACGAGTATAGTACCTACTCTCACAGTAACATAATTATGTTATGTAGTTTGTCGTTCTTTACGGATAGACATTTCAGTCATGTCAAAATGTTTATATTCAGTGTTGAAAAACCTTTTATTCAACAACTGCAATATTTTTTCCAGGTGACATCTTAGTTGAACACGAGTCTCAACCAGAGGAACTGGAACTAGACCAAAACGTTCTGGAAATATTAGGGGATGACTCTCGTTCACAAAAACAATTTGGTGACAACTTGCACCACGACGTGTCTACCAGATGGCAACACATCTTACTAAATGGTCTATCAAATGATAATAGGTCTGAACTCCTAAAACTGTATTTACCGCCAGAAAACTGTCCCAACATGAGGGCTCCTAAACTTAATCTAGAAATTAAGGCTGCCCTCACAGAAATAAATAACAAAAAGGATGTCTATTCTCAGACTAAGCAAAATCAATTGGCAAGTTGTCTATCAGCATTAGGTAAAGCCTTAAATTTATCAATAACTAAAAATAAAGAGGATTTTTCAGACGAAATTATAAAATCGCTCAGTGATGCCGGCCGTCTGTTGTGTGATTATCACCACAAAGAATCACAATCACGCAGATATGCGATAATTAATACTCTCAATAAACAGACACGAGATACTATTAAAAATACCAAAATGGATGAATATTTGTTTAGCTCTGACCTTGCTGAGCACCTCAAGTCATCTAAGGCGATTTCTAAGTCCGGAATGGAGCTCAGACCGACAGCTTCCATTAATCGACAAAAACCTAAACCAGTTACAACAGGTCAAACATTACCAGCTCGTCGTGGGACTTTAAACGGGAGGGGGGCGCCGCAAGCACCAGCTGCCCAGACGCGAGCGTACCCCACACCGCAGAGGAAACAGGCGGCTCAAACATCGACACGCGACCGGTTCAGCTACAGCTCGAAGAACATGCAGCGCCAGCGTGGGAGGAGGACTTGACTTCAGATTCAAGAGAGGTACTTAGTTCTGTTGCTGGCAGATTACAATATTTTCATCGACAGTGGACTAATATTACAAATGACCCCACAATATTGTCTTGGGTCAGAGGATACAAAATTCCTTTTAAAGAACTTCCAGTACAATACAATGCACCACTAAACAAGTGCTGTACACAATCTGAGGCTGAAATTATTGACGATTGCATTTACGATCTTATTCAGTCTGGCTTTATTTCATCTTGTAGCCCCTGTGAAGGCCAGTATATTTCGCCAATTTTCACAGTTCCAAAACCGAACGGTAAGCATAGATTTTTTTTAAACCTCAAGAGTTTAAATAAATACATTGATCTTCAACACTTCAAGATGGAAGACTACCGTACGGTTTTGAAACTTATTGAACATAATGACTACATGGCAACAATAGACCTACAGGACGCTTACTTTTTAGTATCAGTGGATATCGAAGATCGTAAGATGTTGAGGTTTCAATGGCGCACCAAATTATTTGAATTTAATGTCCTACCATTTGGTTTGTGTACTGCCCCATATGTTTTCACGAAACTACTCAAACCAGTGTTGTCTCACCTACGTTCCTCTGGTCACCTATCTGTTAATTATTTAGATGATTTTTGCTGTATTGCCTCATCCTACGAGCTGTGTGTTGATAATGTCACTACCACTACAACCTTTCTAGAATCATTGGGATTTTTAATCAACAGGGACAAAAGTCAGATTGTGCCCAGTAGATATTGTAAATTTTTAGGGTTTTTATTCAATACAGCCGACATGACACTCTCATTGCCGGATGAAAAGAAATTGCGAATAAAAGAGAAGGCGATTAGGTTCATCAATATTAAAAAATGCACTATTAGACAATTTGCTGAATTTCTTGGTCTTTTGACCTCAGCATGTCCAGCCGTTCGTTATGGCTGGGTTTACACGAAATTATTGGAACGGGAGAAATATATAGCTTTGAATCATTCTGAAAATTATAATAAACGAATGTCTGTAAAAAGCCATTTGGATCATGATTTAAACTGGTGGAAAGATAACATTGATAATAGTTTCTCTTCAATCCGAAAGGATGAATATAATATAATAGTATACAGCGATGCATCCCGCACTGGATGGGGTGCAGCATGCAACGGCGAATCAGCCGGTGGCAATTGGAGTAAACCTCAGTTAGCCTATCATATTAATTATCTTGAACTAAAAGCTGCTTTTTATGCATTAAAAACATTTACCTCTCAACTCCGTGACTGCAACATACTTCTTCGTGTTGATAATAGTACAGCATTATCCTACATCAATCGAATGGGTGGTGTGAGGTTCACACACCTTAATAACTTAGCCAGAAAAATCTGGCAATGGTGTGAACAACGTGAGTTACATGTTTTTGCATCATATATCAAATCAGCTGATAACATAGAAGCAGATCGTGCGTCACGACAATTAAATATTGACACTGAATGGGAGCTTGCCGGATATGCGTTCACACAAATTAAACAGGCATTTGGCCAGCCAAATTTTGATCTTTTTGCCAGTATACAAAACCACAAGTGCGAGAGATATGCTTCATGGAAGCTAGATCCTCAATCTGAAGTAATCGATGCATTTACCTTTAATTGGCATCATTTACATTTCTATGCTTTTCCCCCCTTTTGTCTCATTACTAAAGTCTTACAGAAAATTAGATTGGACAAAGCAGAAGGCATTCTTGTCGTACCATACTGGCCATCACAACCATGGTACCCAATGTATCAAAAAATGATAGTTTCTCAGGAGATTGTATTCGAACCAAATAAGTCATTATTATATTCTCCTTTCAGGGAAGCTCATCCACTCCATACAAACCTTTCCCTGGTGGCAGCGAGATTATCCGGCAAGCTCTGATGGAACGAGGCGCCCCAATGGTCTCCTTGAATTTACTCATGGCTTCTTTTGCCGAAAAAACGTTAAATCAGTATAATTCGTCTTTAAAATCATGGTGGGAGTTTTGTCAAGTTAATAATTATAACTATTCTCAAGCTAATGTTTCGCAATTAATTCAGTTCTTGACACAAAAATTTGAGTCGGGTGTTGGCTATAGCACATTGAACACCGCAAGATCAGCTTTATCTTTAGTATTAGATGCATCGGTATCTTCTCACGCTATGGTCAACAGACTGTTAAAGGGTGCTTTTAAGTTGAAACCTCCCACGCCAAAATATGACTTTACGTGGGACCCAGCAGTCGTGCTCAATTATTTAAGTGATTTCTATCCATATGATACCATAAGTTTACGTGATTTATCAGTAAAAACAATCACATTGCTTGCAATCGCATCCGCTCACCGAATGCAAACTTTAAGTTTAGTTAAGCTCGAAAACATTCTTGTACAAGACGATTGTTTAATAATAAAAATTGTTGACTTAATAAAAACATCTAGACCTGGAACCTACCAACCACTTATCAGGCTACCTTTCATAAAAGAAAATCCGGAAATATGTCCGGCACTGTCTTTACAGACTTATTTGCACAAAACTGCAAATATCAGAACAAGCAAATCAGCAGGAAATGTGTTTATAAGTTTTAAAAAGCCACATAATAAGGTAGGCTCACAAACGCTTGCCCACTGGGTGAAGGATACCCTTCATAAAAGTGGTGTGGACACAAATGTCTTCAGTGCGCACAGTACCCGACATGCGGCAACTTCTGCTGCACGTCGGGCCGGTGTAAACCTCCAAGTGGTTCGTAGGGCTGCAGGCTGGAGTGATACATCCAATGTTTTCTACAAATATTATAACAGAGAAGATATTGGTTTATCTGTTAACAATAACGAGTTTGCTAACTCTTTGTTTAGAAATATATAGAACATAATTCTTTTGTTGATTTATTTTATAAATATGATGTATCATTTTGAAGCATTAACAGAAGAAAATGCTAGTTAAAATGCTTTTCATTAAAATGCTTTTTGTTATCTGATTATATTTCATGAAGAAAAGAGATAATATAATAAGTGTTTGAACATTTCTGTTGTTTAGTTTTTCTGAGAATCCTATTATGAAATAATTTTTTTTTTGGAACTCTAAACATCTGCATGTAAACAATGTAATCATCTTCGGAGGGATACGAAGTATAATTAAGAATTAAACGAACTTACCTTGTGAAGTTCGATTCTAATTATACGAGTATCGCGAAGAAGATGATTACATACTCCCTCCCAACCCAATTTCGGATACCTTATCCTCACCCAGTTGAAAAAATTAATTTCAATTAAGCTCTAAAATTAATGGCGCTCACCGGTTATAGGGAGACCGGCTGAGTACGGCGGCGAGGGAGTGAGACGGAGATAGGGTTTTTACTCTTAGTAGCTTTAAACTGTGTGACAAGGACGGCACCATACTACGTACTGCTGCATGTAAACAATGTAATCATCTTCTTCGCGATACTCGTATAATTAGAATCGAACTTCACAAGGTAAGTTCGTTTAATTCTTAATTATTGATGGCTGTGCCATGAGAGTAGCGAAAATGAACCTTATTTTACCAATCAGGGCTACTGTAGACCTTGATGCAGCACTTATATGAGGCAAAAGTATGATTAACTGCACCTTTAACACAGGACCCCAACATCTTTAACAGTAAAATATTTCTCGGGCAAGAACATGACCCTTTTATTCGTTCCTGCAAAATGTTTGACAACATCCTACTCACTACTTAACAGAGCATCAACAACGTATGTCGGATTCTAAAAGCCATTTTTATTGGTTACTGTAGGACCATCAAGCCAATAGGGCGGTCAAAGCTGTTTTTGAATTAAAAGTCAAGACACAGAACACTACAAGTTACAGTTTAAGTTAAGTAACGAATCGCAGAATAAAATAATGTTACGCAAAGAGATGGAAGAGACTTGACCAAAGGAATGAATGTTTCTTGGACAACGTCAATATGCTCTCAGAAAGGTCAGGTTAGGAGTCCTTTTAAACGACGAGAATGTTAGAAAGGATTTACGGTATGAAAGTGGAAGAAGATGTAGGTAAGTAAGTCAGGATTGTAGCAAGTGGAAAGATGTGAGGAAACGAACGAGATGGTTTGTATGTGTGCATACCTATGTGTGTGTAGTAAAGTTATTCCATCAACTTAGTTCATGAACTCGTTTTCGTGATTGGCTTGTAACAAAATTAAAAACCTATAGATATACAAATGGTAACAAATTATTGTCAAATTTCCTTACTTTGTATCAAAAGCAATGTTTTTTTTCTAAACAGCACACGTTGCGAGGTCTTTCTCAAGCTTGCCGCAACCCGAATAATGACAATTGCAAGGGTTATTTCTCAAGTCGATTTTATTTACGTGCGAAATACCACAGCTAACTGCCTCCTATCAATCATAGTGGAACAACTTCTGGGTAAGTCGGTGGCACAAACAAACTCGAGGCGCAAAAAACGCGACACAATGTGACGGCTATGCAAATTAGTGGAATTATTTAGACGTCGTCTTTAAAGCGATACGGTTAAACTTTTAACCAAATATTCGTCAAAGCGTTTAACATCTAAAAATGAATTAATTTGTCGCGCGCTTTGGAAGGGTTCTGTACCATTTTATGTGTTAAAGTTTTGTGCTGAATTTGATGCATGAGTACTTAAATCCTGATACAATTTCAAACTGATGTTTATGCTTATATTTTTACGACGGGAACTCTAGATTCGATTAAAGCAATTTATTAAATGACATAATGCTTAACATCATCATGTGGGACTACATACCAAATCATCAGCTCACTGATAATATCTGATGACATAAGTTCTTGGAGAAACAATACACACAGCTCCATCTAGCGCCAAACTAAGCAAAGATCGTATTATAAGATACTAGGCAACAAATAAACGTACTTATTTTTTTTTGTAAATACATAGAAAACATCCAGACCACAACAAGCAGACATGTTCATGCACACGAATGTGCGTACTGTGCAGGGTTTGAACCCACGGCCTTTGCTGTAGTAGTGAATATCTAAAGCAGTAATGCTTTAAATCAAACTTCTCGCTTTGGTGTAAACCAAAGCGAGAAGTTGTCGAGATGACAAGATGAGTGGGATCGAACCCCAGAGAGCGAAAAGTGGATAGGTGACCCGAATGGCTCTTCGGAATGTAATCGTTTGCGTATCTTGTAGCTCTGATCGGTTCTAGTTTCGGTAAACAGCTGTAGCATTAGCTTCTGCAAAACGGAACCCTAAAAAGATTTGTCATCTGCACAAACGCATTGAGTTGGTTATCAATTTTGAAAAGCTGGCATTATCCACGTAATGCTAGGGGGCTGGGTATAAAACATTTCAATTTAGGGATCCGGTTACGACCCCATTCAAATCTGCGTTGTGGGTCTGTGGAGCCCCAGACACTAGTAGTTTTGGGTTGGTACACTCGCTAACAATGAGTGTTGTGATTTAGAAATATATTCTTATGTGATAAGTGGAATGGTTTTACATTCCCATGTTTTGACAAATTGTAATGATAATTATATTTTTGAGGAAGTGATTTCTTCTCATCGCATGACACGTTCAGATGACATTTAGAGAGGGATGTAAAAATATTGATTTGATTTTAATAGTAGTCTATTCATATTTCACTGTGTCAAAATAACGCTTAAGATGCAGGTCAGGGTGGACGACATACTAGAAAAGGTTGTGGGATTTCGTAGATGCTTCCCAGAAATTCCCACATTGGAAACCTAAATGGCAGGCCGTGGTTCAGCAGTGGACGGTTCATGGCTGTGAATGAGTGGTTGTTCATATCTTGAGGGGTAAGGTGGAAGTATGAATCCATACAGCTTACATTTGAATACCCTAAAAATTGATAACTTTTAGGGTGTTCATATGTTAGCTCCCTCTCATTCCCATCGTGCTTGCGATAGTAAAAACATGATTGACAAAGCGCAAAGTTTAAAACAACGAAAAATGGTAATAAATATTACAATGTCATGGTACTCATGTTATATCAACTAAGCTTTTTCAAGCTCTGGTTTTAACTTGGGACTATGGCTTCATTACTTTTTAAGTGAATACTTGTATAGAAATCCAAGAATAAGAAAAAGCGAAACTATAAAGTTTGTGCTCGAGTGTCCATGTAGCCCAAACGCGCATGGTTGGTTAGGCCCGCGCCTCCCGCGGCAAGAAAGGGGTCGGTAGTTAGCCGCTTTTGTCTCGCGCCCTACGAGATGCCACGATGGATAAAGTTCAATGAGAAAACTCAGTATTAACTAATAATGCGCAAAATGTATTAGCAAGTGATTTTTGCTGTAGACTCGTTCGACGTTGGAGTTGATTTACCATTCTAAGAAAAAATCTCCACTGTGGCAGTTTTTTTATTTATGATCAGGATTAAATATCTTAGACACAGATACACGACCACCACAAAAAAATACCACAATCTACTCGGCTATTAGTGACAAGTTTAACTAACTCAAATGCATCAATGCAGTGGCCTACCTAGCTAGAACTAGGTGTGCATTGGGTGTGTACAATGATTTAAGTTTTTAAATTTAAAACTTATCAATACGAGTGATAAAAATGACCATTGTCCAACCAGGCAGTCCGCCTACCCAAGAGCTGCCAATTTGGTGCAAATGTCATCAGATCGTATGGGCGATACAACCAACATCCGGTAACCCAAGTTAGATTCGATGTGCCGTCGATATCAATATTGCAAAACTTGTTGTACACGAGCGTCCCGCAACGGGCCCGAACGCACGCACGGTTGGTTAGGCCCGCGCCTCCGCGGCAAGAAAGGGGTAGTTAGCCAACATTGTCTCGCACCCCAACACGAGCATACTGTGCTGATGAAAAACGACGCACCGGGCTTTCTTTTATGGATTTGTTACGTGCTTGAATAAACCAAAATGTCATTAAACTTTTTGTATTACCTGTGGTATTTAATGGTATTTATGTAAATAATAATGAAAAATTGTATTTTTTGCAATCGACGTTTGAAAATGGAATGAAAATGCATGTTTTGGCAATTGTATTTGCTGTTTTTTTAAACACATTCTTGATTCTTACGTCGGTAGGTTTCTTTTGTATTGTGAGGTAGATCCAATTTGATGATGTAATCATCTTCAAGGCTATTTGCGACACGTCATAAATTGGAATTTAGTTCAAATATATGAGCTCAAATGCCTGAAAATGAAAAATTAGATCCCTGATCATAAAGCATTTAAAGTTTATAAGAGTATTCAATTATTACGCAAAACAGCGAGTATTTACCGCATTACCAAGCCGCCTGTGTGGCAAACCTCGCTCCCCATAAAGACGTGGCGCAGGGGAAACACTTAACTCTGTTGACACTGCACTTCAGCGCTGATTCTCCTTCAGTCACGCCTAGGGTTGTCGCCCAAGAGGACCATTTGAAAGACGAGTTAGGTATAGTTAGGCAATACTTACTATCAAAATATCGAATAGTTTAACGGACAAATATACAACCAGTGAGGACGACAAACAACACTAATAATATATATTAACACAAAAATATTATTAAGGATTTGGGTTTCATAATTTTACTTAATGAAAAAACCGGACGACCCCATATGAGAGTACTACTGGTACTAAAATTATTATAAGGTATGCTGTAGGTGTAGCTAAAGATGACAAAACGGGTAACTCAAAGAAAATAACAATATTCTTAAAATCCACTGTCAATCTATTTTGGTTTTCTCACCAGCTTCAAAAAATTGTAATGCATTACCTAAACCAGGGTACAAGGTGTGTAGGTATACCGTTTTAATGTTTGTAAAAATAAAATCCTAATCCCAGTCGTAAATCCATTACAAATTACATTCACAACAATAGATGAAAAAATACAAAAGTTCATATTGAAACAGTGGCGCGACTGTAATGAATGGGCACCGTATTATAACCGGACTGCAAATCTAGTTTGGAGGGGAAGGGTGCGGCGCGTTCGGTGAGCCTCCATGGCTAGCCACTCACCACACTCTGGCGTGTACTGCGCTTAACTTCCCCGCTTTGACAACGACTGAAAACTCAAAAACACTGCATTCAAAAGTAAACCTTTTATACTGGGTCATCAAAACCCAATTTCGCTTGACGCAAAAACGGCACTTACGCCGTTGTTCTTTTGAGCGATTCCTCAGATCGCTATAACGTGTTCTTTGTCGTTTCTGCCACGTCCCTCTCACACAATGGCATACTTATTAGGGATTTAGTCCAGATATTAGTTGGGGAAGTCGGTATTGTTTGGATTTTAATAGAATTCGGCTCCCCAAGCGGTTGGGAGCGCGTGTGCGATGTACCAGATGCTGTAAATAGTTCCAAGAGAAATATTTGCTATAATTTTGGCTGTGGATTATCGAAGTTCCGAACTTTGTAGGAGCGATGAAGTGAAATAATGGTTTATGTACGCAATGTAACTCATTCTTATTTTATAACATTTCAATAAATCAATGACATCCTCAGAAACTCACCATTCAATGGAACATAATCTCATCGCTTCAGTCTTTTGAAGGTCAGAGCGAATACAGTCACCACCAGAAACAACGAACGTTTGAAAGCTGTTAAAGAAAATGTTGAACTCTCTATAGTTTTTAAACATAGTTACTGTTGTTAGAAGAATAGCTTTATTATGGTAGTCGACATTTAATGAGTAATTAAAATCAAATCTAATTGTGGATAAGCAGTAAAAATTTGTATCAAAAATGCCTGCAAAGTTGGATGGGAAGTTAATTTCAAAAGCATAAAATTATCATACAAAAAAAATAGTATTTGGTGAGTAATTAACATTAGCATTTTGTTAGCAATTATGAAGCAATTTTGTTCAGAGACCATTTTCATAAACGCAATATTCACTTTAGCTGTCGTAAAGAGTTCTTACGCGCTCGTCTACAAATATGGAGTTGTGACGTCATAACTTAGACCACGTTAGAATGAAGCGTTTTTACGCAAGTCCAAAATTGTGCATTTCAATAATGTGAATAATGTGATGTGATCAATCGAAGTGATTCCCTTAGGATTGTTTTCATGCATGTGAGGTTTTTCGAAAATAAACAAAAAAAAGTAGAGTCGTCCAGCCTAATAATAGAATAAACCTTAGAGCTTATGTAGAGAAATCAGAACTATGTACAGTCAGAATCAAAATGATGTGTGCTGACAGAGTTATTTTTGTGTCAAACAACTTGCAACTTTAATGTCAAAGTCGTATGTCATTTGAAGCGTCACCAAACTCTATAACAAGTGAAATACTATTTTAATCCTGTAATGATACGGTTGCTTTTCATTAAAATTTCGGGCATATATACGGACGACCACTCTCTGTACGCACTCATCATTTTGATGCTGACCGTACCAGATGCTCAAGCAATTGCAGAAATATTTTTATTAGGAAAATACGAAAATCTGAAAGTCATCGTACTTATGATAAAGCTTAAGGACTAACAGATTTTTTTCAAAGTTAGTTTTGTTAGTTTAGAAATTCACAGTACCCAATAACAATCTATCGGGGCTTAATAAGGTTCCGTGTCTATTTTTGTCACACAGATTCAGGTATTTGTTGTTTTAAAAGTAAAAAGGATACTTTTCACAATACACTCAATAAAATAAGTAAGTTTCAGGCGCGGTGGTTTGAATGTGCTGTATTATTGCTGACCGAAATGTATTTATTTATTAATTCGTACTAAAACCAATATTTACAATAGGCATGACGACAGTATCAAATAATCAACGATTTGAATACATTAGGGGAAAAAACATATTAAAAGGATTTAAAAGACACATTTAGTTTGATTTTAAAATCTGAGATTAATCAGATTTTCGATAAAGTAAAAGGATAAAATACTCCAATTCGCCATTTTGACTCAAACGTCAATCACGCACTATGACGTCACTGTAATGGAAATCAACAAATGTCACTGTCGTATTTCATACAAGTGAGTTTGACAGACACTTGATATTTACATTACAAATACGTCACACGGACGCCATGACACCTGCGAGCGTTTTCGCGCGCTGTTGATAAAATACTAGAATAATGTCCTCAAACTTTGTTAAACTGACCTTTGAAACCGAAATAAAGTTTTTTTAGTATACAATACATGTGTACCTTTATCACGAAAGAAGATTTCAAAATTGTTCGTCATGCCTATTGTAAACATTTAGAACAGACCTCATCTCCTAAAAGATTCCTAACAGCAGGCCATAATGACTATGAATAGAAATAGACTCACACTTATGGATAGGCCACTGATTCTAAAAAACCGGCCAAGTGCGAGTCGGACTCGCGCACCGAGGGTTCCGTACAAACCGTGTTGCTGTTTCTTTTGATTGCGTTGACATAGAAGTTTGATTTTGTTACAGCCTAAAGGTATTATAGACCTGAGTATTTGGTATGAATTTCAATTTAATACCTCTACGCGTTTATGAGGAAATGGGTAGTAAGTTTAAAATTATTAAAAAAATATATATTATGTGATGTAACTAAAAATTTATGGTTTTCGTAATTTTTCCTTTATCTATGCTATAAGACGTTGCTTCGTACCAAATTTCAAGATTCTGAGTTCACGGGAAGCACCCTGTAGGTTTTGATTCCCTTGCAAGTGTCGAAAATTTGCGGCATAAACGGCTGTATCTTTTGATTGCGTTGGCTTAGAAGTTTGATTTTTTCACAGCTTCAAGGGACAGTAGACCTGAGTAATTGATATAAATTTCAGCTTCATACCTCTACGCGTTCCTGAGAAAAAGGGTCTTGACAGACGGACGGACGGACAGACGGACAACAAAGTGATCCTATAAGGGTTCCGTTTTTTCCTTTTGAGGTACGGAACCCTAAAAACATACAAACATACTAAAATCTTCAACATACAACTTCGATACAATTCACCACAAGTGTAGATCCTTGCATTTTGAGTTTCGTAGTATGGGGTAGAAGCATCAAAATACGATTTCATTCTATAGCTCTATTTTCAAACTATGTCAGCTACGCTATGTCTTTTGTCTTTTATGATACAAATAAACAAGATAAAATGCGCCAACATCCTACGTATTTTATCTCGAATCGTCCCTCAGGGTCCCAAGTTTGCGGATATTCATAGTTGGATGCACCGGGAAAACTGGGATAGCTGGGGTTGGATGAGCCCCACTAGCGGCGATCGATTCGGCCCCCGATCGCGCCCTTATTGAAAATTATAACAATGGCACACCACTCTCGCCCTCTTGACACTCTCTGATTTCGGCGATGTAGTGTGGATATGCCCTTGCAACGGAGGTTTCTTTTTCTGTTTCTGATAATGAAAAAACCGACGTTATATCCGAGCCATCGACCTTAAAACCAATAGACGCCTAATGTTTGTTTTTTTATGAAACTCAGCATGTACACCACCTGAGGTGGGGAGTAACAGCTCTGATTTGTCAAAACGCCTACTGTCCATTCTGAAACGATGTCGGAAAGCTCACGGATATGGTAGAAACTCATCGGGTGGTAGATTCCGATGATAGGCGAATCAGTCTGATTTTTTCACTGTAGCCTGTCATTAGAATATATTGGCTACAAAGTCGATGGTCCAACCTAATGAGCTAATACTGGTTCAAGAGGAACGTCTGAAACAGTAGGTACGTACTGAGCTGAACATGTTAAAGGTTATAAATCAACTTAATCCTTTTGATACTTCGTTTTAGTATCTTTTTCTAGATACCAGAAATATCGGATCCTTTGAATGAATCTGACAAAAAGTGGCAATCAATGGCTAAAATGTTCCGTTTTTCTGATACAAATGATTTGAATGTCAAATACCGTTTTGATATCCATACCATTTGTTTAAGTGCACAGTTATATAGATTTTCAGAATTAAGCTCTGTGCATATTTGAATAGTTTTATGCATCAGTGCTTCATAAATATGCCGATTACATGTAAAAATGTGCATTTATGAAAGTGCTGCGAATGGTCAAAAGCAAGGACCATTATTTATTCAGCTTGCGCTCGTTCCGGCGCATTTCTGTTCCCTGTTTTACTATTTGGAAACAATCAATAATTAGCTACTTTTTATTTTCAGATACTTGTTAATGTTTTGAGAGTAACTGGTTGTGAATGAACGCCTTTATGAGTCAAGGCGTTTCAACTTATGCTTTTTGTGCCTATGGCATGGGCGTTCCTTCCTGCTTTTTTTTCTTGCGTTAATTTTCCTATATGCAGAAATCCGGCAACAACTGTCTTATTTGAACAATGAACACGTTTGTCATACAGTTTTTGTTTGATTCTATAAAATCCTCGTATTTTATGATACCAACGAACAACATTGAAGTAAATAAGTGCTTTTTAACACATTCGGCTAATAATAATTATAGCAAATTACGCTTG
The DNA here is from genome assembly GCA_950022985.1 of Udea ferrugalis. Classification (NCBI taxonomy): domain Eukaryota; kingdom Metazoa; phylum Arthropoda; class Insecta; order Lepidoptera; family Crambidae; genus Udea; species Udea ferrugalis. Next base: position 10,764,673 of record OX465532.1, on the reverse strand, counting down.
TCAGTGAAAATACGTAATGTCAGATTCGTATTAACCACTTTCTTAAATACTCAAATTGTAAGATTCCTGATAACTACTACACTACCCAAATTGAAAAAAAAACCTAACAAAATATTCATCAAAGGCGCATCACAGCCGGCGTGATACATGCCAGGGAGGGATGCAGGATTATAATGAGGCTCGGCCCCGCTAAGTATTTTCGACATGCGTCGCCGTCGCCCGGCAAACATTCGGGGTTAACGAGTGCAGCGCGATCGCAAATTACACTCGCTACTGCGTATTTTAATGTCCACATCACGAGCCCCCTGCGGTGCTAAATTATACAGGGAGAGGAGGATTTTTGTCGCCTTTTTTGGCATTTTTTTGGTTTCAGGACGAATTTATCGATGTAAATCGTCTGCAAAACAATGTCGTGTAGCCGATTGTGGGTGTGTGATTATAATCATGAAAATTAAATATCTTGAATATAGTTAATATGAAGGATGAGTTTACTTAGTAAATAGGTTTACTTAGTAGTTTACTTAGTAGATCTTGGGATAGTTCCTAAAAGCAAAAAAAAGGTATTAAAATTTAATATTTTATTCATAGGGCAGCGATGTTTGTTTTACCTATATTTTTATTGTAACTTACTATTGACGGTTGCGCAATTGTTAGCAGTTATGCCCGTTGCAATAGGGGTCCTAGCATGTAGGTACATACGACCAGCGATATGACAGGCTACCATTAATTTCTGCCTCCTTGGTAAGTCAGTCCTCCTTGTTCTATTCGATTCGATTCTGTTCGATTAAATCTCTTAAAGCAGGAGCAAGATCAAAAACGGGAATAGGTAGCCTGACATGCTGTTGACCGTAAATCTATCTTACTACATTGGTATTGTTTTGTTAGTAACAAGTCTGTGTCTAACTTGTGCTCTACTTAGTCTAAGGTCCTTTCCTCCTCCTTTTGTTATAAGATAAGTTATCTCATTAAGGTTATATTCTATTTCCAAGGATGAATTTTCGATTTATTCTTTTATAGTCTTCTTGAATAACGCAATTAGAAATCTTAAGTACAATTTCACTGTATCTTAATTTGCACCTTCTTTTCACAACGATTTCAGTTTATTGGAAACTTACTTTTTAAAACGCATTTAATTGGTAAAAACGGCTTCATTTACGACTGTCAGACGTAATGCGACAGTCGAAGTCGAACAGTGTCTACCGTTTTTTGGTTTTTCACTGGAAGGAGTCACACCCAATCAGTCCGAAGGCACGCGTAGGTTTTTTACGCCTTCGATCTCGTCCCAATTTCTCCCAGTTCGAGGAAACGTCACGACCAGATACTGTTGGCAAAACAGTGGAACTAATTCCATTATGGTGTCGCGTGGGTGTCGTAAACACCACAATGCGGCCCTGGACCTCATTACACTGAGACGATCTTTGTGCCATTTATACTGAGAATGCCATCTTTTGTTGCATTCGTATAAGCTATTTAGCTATTGTCTCTGGCACTTTGTCGTCTTTGTGTAATTGTTAGGAAGTTAAATGTAGTTAAGTCTATTGTAGTGTTTGTGTGTGATTTCACGGTGCCTACATGTCGTCGCTAGGTGGTTGTTGCGCAGAATCGGGTCGTTTATTAATGCCAGCGGGACCTGTCGACTGGATTGAGGTGTGAGTCATTAGTCATGATAGACGTCGACTCCACTAGGCAGTGCTGGCTGTACTTAACGGCCACCATTTGATCACTTTAAGCTTTAAGCAAACACTTAAGGATCGAAGATCTACTCACTTAAATAAATAACTAAACAAATCTGCGAGTTAAGCTAGATGTAGAAAAAAAAGTAGAAGCGTGTTTGAAAATTTTACATAGGTATATCATAAACATATTTTCACAATTCGTTTTATTTATTTATTTAATATGAACAACAAAACAAACAAACTAAATGATGTCCCTTACTTAAACTGGTTATTTATGGGAAAAGTTTAAATCAGATTTAGAAGCTAAAGCGATTGGATCGCTTTTTTAAAGATAAAGACCATTTGACCGCGATGGAAAGCTCAGGTGCGGTCTTCGTTGAAGACTCCCAAATTATAGGTACTCATCGGGAAACAGACACAGGAAAACTTCTAACCATGTTGTGTGTTATTTGCTCTAAGCAAGGTGGACTTCTGAATAAGTAAGTTAAGGTAAGTATTAGGTTAGGTTCGTCATATATATTCGATCAATGAAAAAATATTGATTTCCAGAATTAGTTCACCAAGCCCTAAGTCATCATCAGACATAAGTACTTAAAGTTAAAAAGTTGCAAACTGATAGTGATCATAACACGACCAATATAAAATGACTTTTAAATAGCTGCACAACTTGCCTAAGCGTGTTGATTAGAATCCAGAGATTGTCTTTAGATTATTTGAGTAATCATTTGATTCCACAACACGCTTAGTTTCCTTACTTCCATGTGGCACATCAAACCTCTCGTGAACAGTTAACAAAGTTTTTTTTTTAATCTAACCTACTGTGTCCCACTGCTGGGCAAAGGTCTAACAAAGTTAATTTAACTAATAAACTGAGAAATATTAAATGCTGTTCCTACAAAAATCACAGAATTTCACGGCATCATCAATGCTTTCGGCCTTGTCTCTAATAGCTCGAACACAAAGGCCGAATGGTCCTTGTTTTAGACCATAAAGTCTACTGTTGCAAATCTGACAATGAGACAATGGACAACGCTGTAACACCAGTGGCAAGACAATATTATTTATGACAACAGAAGCTGAATTAGGGCCGCAAAAAATTGTCAAGACTGCGTTCAGTTCAAAGTAGGTGAAGTTATGTAGTAACCGAAGGAAAGAAGTAATTATTCACGCATCTAAACATGTGTTCTTATCGATATTTAGGAATCTTTTACATAGGCACGTCTCCATCGCATTCTCATTTACTTCATTATTCGTATTTCTATGTGCGCAACTCTTAATGTTCTAAATCTCAATTATGTTCATATCAGCAGTTTACAAGCTAAAGTTACAGTCACTTACAAATCAATCTAAAAAATTAAAAATTACTCACAGAAATCTGTCCTTGACCTACATTTATATATAACACTTATAACCTAACCTTATCATCCAACGTTTTATAACAAAGCCTAAAGTATCAGTATCAAAATATATTCATGATCTGATCATAATCATCACTTTGATCGTAAAAGCCGAATGTTTATTGATGAACAACATCCCTAACATCAGATGAGCTTTACGACAAAATGACTATAAAATACCTAGAGTCGTAAATAATAAGTAAAAGCTCCATGTTTATTATAAAGATCTAACAGAACAACTGATTCAACAGCGCCCACCAAAACCAAACAAAAGTTTATGAATCAATAAAGGCCAATTACACGGTGTCCATCAAAGGGTGCTTTCTTCCCTCATTATCCAAAACTGTATCCTTTACCCCAACTAACGGGCCTGTGTACGTCACGAGACGTCATCTACCCCGTTACTTCATAAGGTAACGGGACCTAACTGTGCATCTGAACCATTTTCGGACAACTCTTTCTTTTTGAATAATTACACAAGGCACCGTAAATGTAACAGGATTGTTATACAAAGAATAGCGTTAGCCGGCCTTGAAGTGAAAGAGAGCAACAAAGGACTTTCTCTTAGAAAGGGTTTGCACCAGTTGTCGATTGCACTTCCTACTCTGCTATTGCCGTGTCTAATGGTAGACAGTTATGTTGTTTGTTTTGATTTAATTTAACTGTAATCTTTTATGACGAAAGTGACGATTCTTTCTTTTTGAAAAAAGGCGTCAACATTTGACCGGTCCGTTAGTTAAACCTGTCTACTGCGTCAATATTATGGAGAGAAAATATTGGGAACGAGTGATCAAAAGTTCTCCAAGCTGTCTTTGAGTCTACGTACCGTAGTTTTTACCTACTTTCTTTTGTTTTCCACATACTATTGAGTAGGTAATATCCACAATATCTCATTAACATTTCCATAGCTCAAAGACCGAGAGGTTCCGTTTGACGAGGCATTAGCCCGGATTAGCCCTGGCTCGACTTGGCGACGTCTGCGCCGCGCTAATATTGACAGGCTTAGGGCTAACAAGCCGACTAATGCTTGATAGACGGCCATCGCACTAATGTTGAAGAGCCTGTAAATTATCGGACAAACATCAATAATTCTGCTGCAATCAGGGATGTACACACACAATGGCAAACTAAACGTTACGACTGTTTACGTTACAATGGAAATGTATTTGACTGAATAGATACATACCAACTGTCGTTATGTTTAGTAGAAATCCAACTCTATAAAACTACTTGAAATTTACCAAAAAACAAGAACCTAGAAACAATAAATTAAAAATAAATTCTAAAATATTTCAGAACCACTATTTAAGAATGAATAACCATTCCCCCAAAATTACACTTATTGCATCTGCAAAATCATTAAACAAAAAAAACTTTGCGTAATTAGCAAATGCAAAACTAGATCAGATTAACACTTAATGGCACAATCTCAAATAAAAACAAGCAATAAGATAATTTAGCGCCTTAATCGGCTTTGCTTGACAAGACGTACTTAGGGCCTAAGATTGACTCGCCCTAAACGTAAGCCGTTGAGTAAGACAAAATCACTCCTAATCCTGCCCCTATCTTCATCCAACGGCTATTTAGGGAAAGGATTTGTATAGATTAGATGAGATGTTGCGTTCGAGTTCTTTTACTGTTGTTATGTTTAAGGTAATATCGGATTATGGGCGGAATGTTGCTATTAACGCTGTTGGATTGCGTCATGGGAACTTCAATTACTTACATGTAAGTATGTTTTCTGTTATAAAAAAATATGTTTAAAGGTTTTTTTAAAGTATTTTTCACTTAACTACACACATCAAAAGTGTCTAGGGATATCTCAAGCATTTTCATACAAAGTATAGCTATTGGGGAGGCTGTAAAAATTAAAATATTGATACCAACGTAGAAATTTTTAGGACACAGAAACTGCTATATCTGCCCTTTCAGATTGTATAAAGAAATTCATTGTGGTAGCATTATTGTACAATCGTAAGGACGTTAAAAAAAAGACAGATTTTTCTTTTAAAAGGTTTCAAAATTTTAGCAAAATCAAAGATATTAGATAATGCTCAGCATTATCTTAGAATAACTCGAGGAAACAGGCATAAGATAAAGGTTAAGAATATTACAAAAAAACGTTTGATTTTGCTAAAATTTTGAAACCTTTTAAAAGAAAAATCTGTCTTTTTTTAACGTCCTTACGATTGTACAATAATGCTACCACAATGAATTTCTTTATACAATCTGAAAGGGCAGATATAGCAGTTTCTGTGTCCTAAAAATTTCTACGTTGGTATCAATATTTTAATTTTTACAGCCTCCCCAATAGCCATACTTTGTATGAAAATGCTTGAGATATCCCTAGACACTTTTGATGTGTGTAGATTAATATTATTAATGCGAAATTTTGTATGTGCGATGTGTGTTACTCTTACACGTAAAAACTAGTTTATTGAAACTTTACAATAATATTCCATAAAGGTACATAAAAATAAGGCATAGACTACAATGCATGGAATAACATAACTTTTTTCAAACCAAAGTCTACGCGGACGAAGTCGCGAGCGGCCGTTTAACTATATAGAACAACTTTTGTCTATTTACAATATTTTTTGCAATTAGGTTGGATGTCCTGAAAATACCAGTTTCATTATGATCGGCAGCTGAAGCAGGTTTACCGGTATGATTCAGTTAGTCTACGTGGTCAATCGGTTGGCAAACCTTTCAGCCTTAATACCGACCATAATTCACTTAATTCCGCCAGCAGGGGTTCCGTCAGGTATTGTTCAACAGAAAGCAAAAAACACCATGGTTTGAGTGACTTTCAAACTAATGTGGCATAAGTTACTAACTCCAAAACTATTATCATGAACTTTTTAAGTAATTACAATATTACCTAAGTGTTTCCATGTAGTTGATTTAGGTGTTCTTCTTTACAATAAAAATATCCGAACATTGCTGAATGATTTTTTACAAGGACCGGCTACTACATAACAGCTACTATTTGAGAGCAAACCTAGAAAGAAAGCAATTTCAGAGAAACCCAATAATAACATTGTACAAATTACTATTTGACTCATCAGTAGTTTACCGGCGAAAGACTAAACAACCCATTGTAAACTTCATATTTTTGCATAACATAACGGTGCCTTTCTAATAGCGAAATATTTCACAGAAATAAGAATGTCTCCATTTGAAAGGACCGGAGGCATTTGCTCTGAAAGCGGTAAAAAGTAGATCCCGAAATGGATCGTTTTGCTCTTTTTTTAAGTTGTAAACAGACCTTTCACTAAAGTTTACTGTTTTATGTAAATGATGTGCAACTTAAATAGGGCACTAAAAGAAATGGGGGCAAAAAGTGGACGAACGGTACTTGTTTGGTGCCGTTGCAATTGCACTATTGGTACAGTTAGACGGTTATTGGTTTAACTACCTCCGCTGTGTACCGTTTTTAGCCTTACTATTAATCCGGAGGTCTTGGGATCAAATCCCGCATCACGCACGGTCTAACAAGTCGTATATATTTGTGTGGTTGTTTCGATTTGGCTAGGGCACTGCAGGATGTCAATAGTCGGTCCCGCGTCTCACTTTTTTTTCGGTCGTGTCAATCTGTCGTCATAGGAATCGCAGCCATAGGTGGCCAATCATGTCATAGGCAGGAATGTAATGATGGAAGAACCCTCTCTTCCATCACCTTGTGTATTGCGCTTATACCGACTTGTGCACTATAGTGTCTCCTGGACACTAGTCACTCCTCGCGCATTATTACAACTTTGATCTCCTCTGCGACATTGCTCACTTATTTGTTATTGCCTTTTTAACATATACCCATCAGCTAAACAACGAAAAAACAAAATAATTTCATTTACAAGATCTGCACAACTTTATCGGCATTATAAAAAACTATCAGTCGGCTGAAGCTTTTTCAAGCAAACATATTTTGTGACTGCTATTTCGTACTCAAACGTGCTTCAAACTCATGTGTCTATGAACGACAATAATCTTCCTTAAAAAAGGGAGTAAAACTGTGAACTTAAGTGCCATAACAGTCGCGGCCGCAGCCACTAGCTCGCTGACAAGTTGTCGGCCACTCGCGGCACTCACTAGTCACTCCGCGCATTATCATAACTTAGCTCTCGCTTGCGACATTACTCACTTAACTCTGTTCTAGGTAAAAATAACGTACTGCCTCCCTAACGCCCTTTATAATATATAACCATCAGCTGAACAAAAAAAAAATTACAAGATCTGCACAACTCTATCTACATTATAAATAACTAGGTATCACTCGGCTAAAGCTTTTTCAAGCAAGCAGATTCTGTCACTACTATTTTGTACTCACACTATGTGCTTCAAACACAAGTGTTTATATATAAAGGACCAAAATTTCCCTTAAAAAAGGGAGTAAAACTGTGAACTAAAGTGCCATAACAGTCGCGGCCGCAGCCACTAGCTCGCTGACAAGTTGTCGGCCACTCGTGGCACTCACTAGTCACTCCGCGCATTATCATAACTTTGGCCTCGCCTGCCACATTGCTCACTTAATTGTGTTCTAGGTAAAAATAACGTTTTGTCTCTTTTACAGTCTTTTTAATATATTTATTTCCATCAGCTAAACAACAAAAAAACTAAATTATTTACAAGATCTGCACAACTTTATCGCCATTACAAATAACTATCACTCAGCTAAAGCTTTTTCAAGCAAGCATATTTTGTGACTACTATTTTGTACTGACACGTGCTTCAAACTCAAGTGTCTACATATGAAGGACAATAATTTCCCTTAGAAAAGGGAGTAAAACTGTGAACTAAAGTGCCATAACAGTCGCGGCCGCAGCCACTAGCTCGCTGACAAGTTGTCGGCCACTCGCGGCACTCACTAGTCACTCCGCGCATTATCATAACTTTGCCTTCGCCTGCTACATTACTCAATTTGGTAACAGGTGAGCGCGCGAATATAAATGAACCCCTAACCTTGCTGCGGGAGTTTCGGAATTGAATGTTTTCGTGTTGTTCAACTTTATCGACTAGCTGCGGTGGACGCTTTTTGAATATGTAAGTGGTCATGTTGAGTGAGAAAAACTCAATAACTACTTATATTTTTATTATTAAAATTGGCTCAAGTCAATTGAAATCTCAGGCAGAGTTACGCGAAAAATAAGTTATATTCAGATCATGGAAACAAAATACGAGTTATTGGCTACCACCAATAACTCGTCAGTCTTTTTTTGGATGTTTTTTTTGTCTTGTCATCCTTTTCTTTGCCATACTTTATTTTGTTAAACAATGAAATACAAGACAGAAAAGCTTTGTCTGGGTGAAAGAGTAAATCCACCAAGCCAATTTTATTAGGCTGTTCACCAAAGGTCGATAAATTAAACTTAGCTGCAGCGCGCTAATCCAAAAAATACAGGTTCTGATCACGCCTTCATCTTTAGGTGTGCAAACATTTCACAGTAAAAAAGTGTTGATAGCCGGCTAGCACTAACTTTCCCACTATCATTTTAAGCAGTGATTCCCTATCGATACTAAACTGGTTGAAGGACTCTAACCAACGACCTGCCATGCCCCAGTGATACCGACAGCTACCAACTGAGCTGACATCGCTTCAAGCACACACACATTTAAACACTACCTTTTATAAAAATAAACATAAGCCTGGATCGTTCAGTTACCACACGCCTGAATAGATATTTAAAACTTGTTTTCAAAATCACGTAGCCACATTTTTGTACGTAACCCTGTATTTCTAAACAGAATCAAACCAGACTGATACAAAAAAACTTGCTAAAAGGCGTAAAGCGAACTGATATCAGCAACACATGAACTGTCCGATTGAACCGCAAAAAAGTGCACGCAACTCTTTTTTGAGTAGCGCGTGACTTTCGCTCATGGGAACAGCTGCCAAGTGCGTGGGATAGGCACAGTCGCGGGTTCCGCACACTATTTTAGCTAGTTTATACCCTTTTACTAACAAACTTCAAAAACCTCCTTGTTGTTTTCAAACATTTTATGATGTCATTTCTTTAAGGTATCTCTATTGACAAATACTCATATTTCTGAAAGATCATCAAATCAACCAACTTCCTAATCTCATGTCGAATACGAAGTTATTGTAATTATTGTGTTAATAGACCTTCTGAAAACTGAGACCAAAATACCTTTACGAATAATAATAAAATGTTTGAGTATCGAAAAGAAAGGTCTCGGTTTCAGTTGCTCAGTGCGTTAGGTATCTACATTACGATGATACCATGTTATGTCATGAACGGTAATTGATCGGCTATTACTTACTAAGCGTCTTCATTCATGTTAAATTTAAAAAAACGTAAGTTATTCGACGAAAGACAAAACTCTATAAATATTTCTTCCACGATTTTGTTCAGAGTGGGTCCAAAGTTTATTGTTTTAAGAATTAAAAGATGACTTTGTCGGGTTTTTTCTCCGAACTATAATCGTGACAAAATACTGGCGGACAGACACGTTTAAACTTTGAGGATTCCATGATTACGTCTCCTATTTAACCCTAAAACGATTTTGATGAGCGCCAAAAAAGTGGCGAGCGCGCGAAAAAAGTTTTATTAACGTTCTAATCCTAACCCGGGCATGGCCGGTTGGTTTTTTCAACCCGTCCGCGGCTGGCAACAAATTGAAATTCATTAGTACGCCGCGGCACCATCGGCGTTCACGTTAAGGAGAATTAACGAGCCGTGTATGAATTAACACCCGTATGCGGAGTGGGCACAGCGAGACGGGTTTGGATCAATACCGACCAATCGGCGACACTTTTTTGAAATGGCAAAACGCAACGGTAATGTCACCGGCTGCGCTTGTGACTGCAATCGCGGTGATTGCGGGTGAGCTTACGGTCTTTACTTTTGAATTTCGAATGAATGGAAACAAATGAATGTCTAAGAAATACTAGAGGTGCCAGAGACTAAATTAATACATACATTCGACTATTTCCTATAGGTATGGGGTAGTCAAAGCCACACTGATTGTTGGCGTCATTGAGAGCGAATCATTCAGAAGCCCACATTTCGCTTCAAGAATTTTGAGCCTACTGAATTGCCCAAACTGCAGTTATCTGTGTTGTTTAGGTTTATAACAACATTTTCATCCATCGAAGAGATTCTCCGAGCTATTTCGTGATCCTCCTGTTGATCATCCCCTGATGACATTTTCTATTGATTAAGAAACGTTCTCAGTATTAAAAGCATAAACAGCATCCATGAATGATAATATAATTCTTCAAACTTGTTATATTTCATCAAGTATCACAAACCGAGTTGTCCCAGTATACCTACCTAGCTTTTGACACTTTTAATAAACTTGAAAGATGCTGTCCTTAGATGCTCAGCAATGCTAAGGAAGCCTTCTTACCATTTCATCAATCGAAATTGCATATTGAGACATTAAGTATTAAATCTAACAAATTCTGAAGGTAGGTGCAGCTAAGATGGTTAGTCGTCTCCAAATCCAGCCGCCACCAACCGCACTCCAGCGTTAACCCTTAAACGCAAACTTACATCTAATCGGCCCGGTCGGGGGACCTCGTAAATCATAACAAACATCTTGCTAACCCTTCGGTTACCGTCGGCTAGGACTCGCACCCAAGTGCTGTTAATTGGCGACCGGGAAATTGGTCCGCTGTACTTGCTTCCGTGAGTTAATGACTAGCCGCCCAGTGGATGGACGCCGAAACCCATTTAGGCGCGTGCAATTTGTGTATATGCATCGGGGGTTAGCCGTGGATTTTGTTACCCGTCAGTAGTTATAGGGTTGATAAGGAAAGGAAATGAGATGGTGACTTCGAAGGAGAAAGAAACATGACGTAACACTGAAATCACAAAAGTAATTATTATTATTTTTGGTCATTCGTTGTGTGAGGTACTCGTAGGTCCGCATTCTTTCCTGCAACGAGAGTTAGTTTTACTGAAGCAGCTTTTTAAACTGAAACAGCCATTATAAAATACTATTTCGGGCGTTTTTGATTTTGATCGCCTCTTGAGTGTGAGGAACGTTGTATTTTGCTGGTCAAAGAAAAAAAGACAAAGCATTCACATTCTTCTACTAGAGGCCGCCCGCGACTTCGTCCGCGTGGTCTAAGGTTAAAAAGAAATTACATGTTATTTCATAAATTGTAGCCTGTCCTATTCAGATGTGCTATATTATTGTAAAGTTTCATTAAAAGCCATTCACTAGTTTTCTACGTGAAAGAGCAACATGGATAAGATAAAGTACGTATTAATATTTGTAACACCATAAAAATCACACCACCCACAATAAAATAGGGAGAGCAAGGTCACATTTCTAAAAGGAATAAAACTAAACTGGGCTAGCACAAAACATTTCCTCAAAAGTACAAACAGTAGCTTTCTTCGGCAAAAATAATATTTTACAGCCAGCGCTCATTATTTGGGAACAATGTTTTCGGGTCATTTTATGATTTTTATTGCGCCCCTTTCAACTAGCCGCCTTTCCTTTTTGTTTGCCGACTTTCTTTCTGATATTTTACCTTCTACCTACGGGCACATTTGTTTTAACAAAATCTTATGGGTAGGTAAAAAATAGACGGTATATTACTCTTAATATTAAATATGAAGATGTTTAATAGACCGTCATAAAATGAGGCTACATTTCCTAAGTTGACCGAAGCAATGTGTTTATAATTATGAGCCAAACCAGCTCAGGAACCTAAGCCTAGGTGGCGGTGTGTGGAATAATGTCCAGGGATATTTATATACTAGATGATGAATAATCATACAAATATTCCGGCCGGGCTGCTTGGGTCTCGGTAGCTTAGTGGTTAGAGCAGCCACCCGGTTAGCGCAAGGGGCTGGTTCGATCTCGCCCTGATACCTAGACCGATTGTTTTCTTCTGGGTTTTCCTATTAATGAGTCATTATTTATAAAATCTACAAGCTTCCATTGGAAAACATAATTTCTCTTACCTACCAGTCAAAAATAACAAAAATACAAGTACATCATTAGCCCCGTACAAACACTCAAGGTATTTAATTTATTTACACGTTCCATCGAAGCTTTAGATTTGCCGATTTTTCCTGATTCCGACGAAGAGCGGAATAAATATTAATAATAAAGGAGGGTTCTCCAAAATTACGTTGAGGAGCCGTGTTGACGAGTCCTAATTTGACGTAATTTACATAGATTATGCCGGTCCGCTGAGTGCCATGTCTCCAAGTGGCTCCAAGTGGCTCTGCTCCTGTGTTTCTGCGCCCAATAAGGCATTTATTATTTCCACTTGGCTCTATCAGTTTTTTTTCCTTTTTCTGGTGTTTTCTGATCGCGAGAGCTTTTCTTCATGAAACGGTGATAACAACTGCTTAGTATTAACTTTTACAGTTATCAAGATATCATTACCGTCTCAAATACAGTAGTACTTAATAACTTTCATAGTTATCAAGTTTTTTTCCAGGTTGTCTCAAATACGGACTGACTGTGGCTTTGTAGCGAGGAGACCACATGAAATTCTATATTAATTAATGTGCACAATGCTGTAATTTACTCACTGTATGTATCTATTTGTGCAGTAAAAATGATGGTCATGATCATAAAATAGTTTATTAGCCGCCGAGGGACAATCAATATTAAATAATTAAACATTAAAATAAAATGATATTTACAAATATTGCAACTAAAAATGTTGGTACTACGAGTAGTTTATACTCGAAAATGAAATATTTCGGTAACTTTAGCGCTACTCTGATTATTAATTATCATGTTATATTAAGCGGAAGCATTTGTTCTATTAAGATCCAACAGCAAAAATATCTGTCCCAAATCGTTGCCATCACTCTAAACCCAACAAGGGTTGAGGACTCCACTGGACAATGGAACAGAAAGAAATCTCGCTGATAAAATTTTAATGCGTGTATAAAATGGCTATAAATTTGATTTACGCCCCCAACCCCCGTAAAACGGGGTAATATCGAAAAATAACATGAGATAATGTTGGCTTACGCTAGGGCGGGGGCGGGCGGATTAGAGGCTGTTTGCCGGACCCGCTGCGGCATCTCTCCGCTAACTCTTCTGCCCAATGGAATTTTTGGTTTCAATTTTTCCTAAGTCAGTTGAAGAATTTTACCCTTTTATTTCTTCAGATAAAAGTAAAAAATACTTCGATTTTATGCAAAACATTAATCTAGCAAACATAAAAAAATATTGGAGGAATAACCGATTATCCTGAAAACAGATTCTGTAAAGTTTCTACAGACATTTTAGTGACATTGATAAATGCTAGTCGGGATATATTTATATATGAAGAACTGTTTGAAAATAACTTGAATTATTAACCATTAATTTAGTACGGATGGGCTCTGACAACAGCATTGAAAGTTTAAAAACATAAGAGTTGCACAAGAGAGTTAAAAGATGTTTCATGTGATATCTTATAATGATCGGGGAGGCAAATAATGAATTCATAATCAAAATTCTAAAAATATATTTGAATCTGGTTTGACTCTTTAGTTCATGTTCTCAAAATGTAATTTAATCCCTATGTCTGGCAGCTACAAAAAAAAATGTTTTCATCAGTATGAACATACACTCACAATTTAGGCTTGATTCACCTATGGCCATTAGCGGGTCCTAAGTGACATTTCATACCCAACGGACCCAAGCACTCTGAACATATCCATTTAAATTTTTAGAATTTTCCGATCGCTGACGCCTGGGGCGGGCGGCTGGGCGGGCTCAGTCTTCCGATGGAAACGGTTTAAACGGGTTCACCGTTCGACGCGTGAACAATAAAAGCACCTGGGTGGGTCTTATCGACATGTGATGTCGTTTCACAGTAGAGATGTGCCCAATCTGAAAAAGCTCTGTTTGAAATAACTCGAGTTGAAGTGCCTGTAGCTTGAAATGGCAGGACAAAGCTGTTATTTCCAATCTTAGTGAATATTTGTCACCTGGATGAATTTGTCACCTTAAGAACTTCATGTCACCGAGTGTCAATATCATCTAATGTGACGACTAAATGGCAAATGCACAAGGCAAAAAGAAGTTTTCACAAAGAATGAAAGAAAACCATTTTTCACTTGTCTGTTTTTGACATATATTAGTATATCGGATTGACTTCTGCCGTCAAGCTGAACTGACCATTCAGAAGCCCACACTTCATGTGAATTTATACCCATCGTGGTACAGGGCGAACCTACTCTATCACCAGAGCCCAGGACCACACTGGTTAGGTCGTTGTGTGAAGTTCTCGAGTTAGCAAGAATACAACTCGAGTTAACAATAGAGTTGGAGTGACCCAAGTTGACCCATCTCTACTCCGTAGCCGGCGGCAGGCCTTCAGCCGTGGTTCATGCATTGTAATGAACATGGTGAAGGTCGAGCCTATCACCAAAACCCAGGACCATACCAGTTGGGCCAATGAGTGAAGTTCTCGAGTTAGTAAAAATCCAACTCGAGGTAACTCGATGGAGTGATCCAAGCTGACCCACCTCTAGTCCGTAGCCGGCGGCAGGCCTTCAGCCGCGGTTCGTGCATTGTCACGAGTGATTTTTATTTTCCATGCCCTAGATCGGTGGCACGTTCCGAGCGAATTGTGATTAGGAAAAATCTACATTTCAGCAGTAGGTAAAGATTAAAGATCTTCTTTCATCTACTATTGTAAAAAATATACTACAGTTAGAAGATATAGGTATAATGCGGTCAATTCACAATCACACTAGGCAGTTTCCAGATAAAATTCGGTAACATGGAAGTGTGATTCGTTATAAATTCAGTATTTTCCACATTAACAATATAACGTTGTAAATTTTATGATAGGTAGAGAAATAGGAGAAAGGGAAATAACCAGTTCCGACCCAATTAAGTTTACCAAATTGCTTCACTCCTTATCTCCACTCACTAATTTCTAAGGAAAGTAAGAGTAACGAAAATAAAATGATAGGAAAAGGATAGTGGATTCAACAAACTACAAGCAGCGGTGTAAACAAAAGCCTACCCACATGACTGGCATTAGGCCCAGATTCCACCAAAACTGAGCGGAGATGTGCGGCGTCGAGTTGTGTTTTCAACAACCAATAGAATCACATCTCCATGTGTGAATAACGCAATTCCATTGGTTGTTGAAAACTCAGCTCGACGCCGCACATCTCAGCTCGGCTCTGGTGGAGTCTGGGCCTTGAGACGAGTCCAAGAAGAGACCAAGAACTTGTGGTCGATGACCAGATAGATCAAATGCACGGTGTGAAGAAGACATTGTTAGAGCTTGCCGGGGTGCGATGGATAGCGCGGATCGCTCTTGGTAAGGCTTGATAAAATAAACAAACCCTTTGTTACAGAACTGACATTGGCTCCTGCGCCACGTTTGTTTCCAATAATCTGGTTAGTGCTGCCAAACTCAGCTTTGGCTGTGTTGGAAAAAACCGAAGGATTTTCCTGACGTTTTGTTTTAAAACACTGAAACATTCATCACTAGTTTTTCTGATGCTCGAAACAAGAGCGCTATCTGTGAAAGCTGCTAAACCTCGAATTGCCTCGAAAAAGCTAGTTTTTGGATTTTCTAAAACTGTAATGTCCATCTATCAGTCAAAATGTAGGTACGTATCCTGCCCTTACTATGTTAATAACGTTGGGTCTGAACAGTAGACATGGGGAACATCATAATATTACATCAAGATCGTTGGACCCCATAATAAGCACAACTTGTAGAGACTATGGGACTTGAGCATCAAAGACTGATAAATATAATATTTCTAGTAAACGTACGTTAATATACTTAGGTACTCACATTAAAAAAAACTCAGACTCAGATCACACACAAGATAGAAAATAAGTTAATGATTGTACTATAAAATCTTCATAAACACTTAATAACTCAAGACATACAAGCAAATTTGCCTAAAATATTTAACAAATCGGAACAGAACCAAAACAAAAAAACTACCCTTACGCAAAACACTCCCGTCTAATAAAGTATAATCACTCATGCATTCACTGCGCTCAAACAAAATTTCAAATTCAAAATACACTCACTGACGCAGGGCGTCTGGCCACAGGTTTTTAATACAGCAAAATAGGATGGTCGTGTGTACTATGTACAATGTATGGGGCTGGGTGTTCACCAAAAAGGGAATCATAAGCCCGACGCCTGCTAGATGCGAATCAAAGCTCGACATAATGAGGAACCTCCATTCACTGAAATACACAGAATTCGATGTTCTGGATATGGCTTTTCGGCCGTAGGTATTTTACTATATTTCTCAGTTTTCAGCTGGGTACTTTAATAATTATATTTTTTGCTACACAGCGTCTAGCCCTACACTAAGCAGATACATTTAATTACCTACATACACAAATTATGGACCTCACGGCGTTTCATCATCAGGTGGAGTGAGGTCCTCATGAAGACCACTAAAAAAAAAAAGGCACAGGAAACTCACAACCAATACAAAACAAACATGTTCATACACACAAATGTGTTAAATGTGCGGGGATCGAACCCACGACCTCTTGTAGTGTAGTAGCCGACTTTCTAACCATTACACCATATTAGTCGTCGAATTAGACTCGCTCCTGTCGTGATATTTGTTGCGTGTATTCCAAGAAGTAGTGAAAAAAAGCCATGGTATGCTGGGAGAAATATCTTCTGGCAGATCATTTTATTCCTTCTTTTAACTTTAAAAAAAGGAATGCTGTCACATCGAATAGGCTACTGTGAAGATCTGAGTCTACTGTGAGTCCATATCCAGTAGTGAGGAGTTCCTTGCTCCGGCTTGTTTGAGGAGCGGATGGCTGACCACCGGGAGGGAGGGGGCTGCAATCAGCTAACCAGATCGACTCGCAAATATAAAATTATTAGCGTCACGTTGTATTTATATCTCTTACTGAGGGCTGTTCTAGACTTACAATAATTTATTTGGTTCATATTATTAATACATTTTTTTACACCAAAAATATAAAATTAAGGGATTTCGTATTTTGAGATAAGCCAGTTTACAAGTCACTTTTTATGTGAAAGTATCTTATCTCTATAAAAAGTCTAATCTGTAACTATCAAGACGAGAACAATGTATACCTATTAATAAATGTAGTGCCCATTCATGATTGACATCAGCAAAATTCACCATCCAAAATATCTTCATGTACCTACTTAAATAGACCTGTTACAAAGACTTTTAAATCTTCAAGAATTAATAACCATCCACTGCCAGAATGAGTTGCAATTAGTTGATGAAAGCAAGCGATGAACAATTATATCTACACTCTTGGCTGCATTAAAATATGACACTATCTGGTAGGTAGTAAGAAACTACTTCCCCTTGTTGATGAGCAGACGACTCACTACGGCAATGACGTGCTAAAATCTGAAGCTGAAACGACAAACCCTGTTCTTGGCATATTAAAGAAAAACTGTCGATTTCCTGCAGCCTATCCAGCCAGAACAAGTTCCAGGTCCTGGCTTGTTTGAGGAGCGGGTGGCTGACCGCGGGGCGGGGGGTGCTGCAATCAGCTAACCGGATCAGCTCGCAAACACAATTGATAGCGTCACGCCGCGACGCATGTGGAAAAGTGCACAGGGCTCCACAGATATTAACTTAGTGAACAAAGGGATTTGAGTTATTGCTTTTTTTAGCAACCAATTTGATGCTATCAATTAGTCTTGGAGGTCACAATGCAGTTAAAGCTAAAATTCGGTTGATAAATCACTGATCGTTAGTCCTTTGTTTTTGAAAGCTTTCCAATCATCATCCAACAAGGAAACCTCAAATTAATTTCGACAGTAACTTAGTCACAACATTAAGTACCTCTTAGTCCGGCACCCTGGTGTTATCCAGTCCGCGACATGTTATCTAGTTGTAAGTAGCGAAAGTTCAATACAGCGAACGGCATTAATATTGTAAGAATGGCAAAAAGTAGGTACAAGCAAGTAATAACTAAGATTTCCAAAAATCTTCTGGGTTTGTTAAGTAAAAGTTAAGTTTTCGTTATACTTCAAGTCTCTCCTCTAAAGCAACGTTCAAATCGTAGCGTTCGTGGGTCTTGAACATACCGAAGCATTTAGCAAATATGAAAAGTAAGATCCAAAATGAACTTTATCAAGTTAGTAGGTCCTTATTTGTTTTTTAGTATGAATTGCAGCGGTTTCTTATGACGAATTCCATTTTTGTTGAATTATTCCGCAACTTATGAAAATGAACTATTTTTTTAACGGGTCAGCCTCTTGAAAAGTTCTTATTTTCTTAAGGGAATCCAGTTTTAGTCCCGAATTTCGTGAACATCGTTATTCGTTTGTTTAAAAAATCATTTGTGTATTTGCAAAACTTAGGTGTCATAAAACGTCAACGGCACATCATAGTGCAGAGCATAAGATTTGTACTCGAACCTAGAAGTCTACCATCATTGTAAACAAACAAACAACAAATCCTGAAATATTTTGACATGAAGTGTCAATATGGTAGAGAAAAGGTTCGTGCCTAATATTAGGTCCAAAGTTTGGGTTGATGGTAAGAATTTGTATGAATAAGATCCTAGTAGTTAAAGGATGTGAATCAGACGAGAAGTGAGTTGTGAACACGTGCTCACCATATGGATTATTTTGGTATAAACAAGTATAATATACTATTTCCCAGAACAAATAGTTGGGTTAACTATTTTTGATTTGGTCAAGTTATAGACTTTTGATACTTTCATCAAATGAAAAACGCAAAATGACTTCTACTTGGGGTTCTTTGGCAATCAAATACGTTTATAATTTTTCAGAATCATCATTTATATCTGCATTTCTACTTACATATTTACATTATGACTACACATTGCTTTTCAACATTAATCTGTATAATGTGATGGGATGTATCCCACTTGATCAATAAATAGCATATACATTATTTACAATTATTACACAGCGTCTTTTTTAAAAACTATATAAAGTACCTAGTTAAATAGTAGTCAGTCGTGTTTGGAAAACATTGATCTTCACAAATATTCCAAATTATTCAATCAATAAAATATTTATACAAAATCTTTACTAATATCGACAAGCTTGAACACATTTGCAATAAAAATAACAATCTTCTATTAACATTTACAATATTAATTACGATATTCGTAAGATAAACTACATCAGTTAAGGTAACCTAAATATCTCTAACAATAAATATCTGTTATAAATCAATGTATTTTTAAAATATCCTATACTATTTACAAGCTCATGGGTTTATCACATTTCAACATCACCGCGTCGAGGCGGTAGAAGATAATTATTAAAATTTAATCATCACTAACACTACGAAAGTCAATATGGCCGCCAAACTGTTTTGTGAGTTGCTATCGCACCATTTAAAATTTTGGTCGACGTGGGACTAGTCGAGAGCACACGTGTTGTTCTCTGAGTAGGCGCTTTCAGTTCATTTCTAATTCGGGGCCGGTCCGAAACTGTCGAGTCAGCCGCCTGCACTCGTTTCATTTCTTGCAACTCAACGTTCGCCGGCTTCATCGGATGGAATGCTGACTTCACAACCTCAATGGTCTCTTCATCAGACTCGTCGGAAATGGTCGCGTCGTGGATCGAATTAATTTCAGATTTAGTATCAGCTTTCGATCTGTCTGGACTAACGTTGGCCATGCTGCGCGGACTGCTCTGTCTACTGCTCGTCGGTGATAGATGCGCGCTCGATGTGTCCATTGAAGATACGTTGCTTTGTAAATGCCTCAAAGCATCATAAGGTGATAAGCCGTTTTTGAGAGACAACTCGGGAGGCAACGTTTTCAGTGCTAGCTCTGCTGGATGTGGTGCAAACGGTAATAACCCGTTTGGTGGCAAGAAGGCACCGGGCGGAGGTATTAAACCTCCCGGTGGAAGATTCGTCATTGCTTGTGGGAATGGAAACAGCTCAGCTCCCGGCAATACCGGTGGGGCGCCTAATGGTGCTCCTGTTGACAAAAGAAAAGTAAGAATTAGTATTGATTGAATTTATGTATACTTTAGTATGTTTCCGACGACGTCATCGACATGACGTAATATGAGAGACGAGTCCTCAGGGATAGCACAGTACGCGAGGGTACTCCGCTGATTCCCCGAACAACGAGGGTGCATAATCGTACTAAGGATAATGTACAATCTGTAGGCGTTTAAAGGCGGCCTTACCGAAAGGGATGTTTTTTTAGTGCATATCGGGAGGGTGAGGGTGCAATATTTATTTATCTGAACTCGGCGTGCTTTGCGTTAGACGCTACACTTGGAGGTAGCTGTATGCAATACGTCTGTTTCGTAGTACGGGGTCTGTGTCGGTGCATTAGCTATGCTGGGCACGCGTGGAGGTGCTCCATCGGACACGTGTGTATTCCACAAAGCCGGCTCTATCGCGATAAGGATGCGGCGCTATCTCCGCACGGCAGGGACAAAGAGGGCTCGAAACGTGAAATTTTCATTAGCAACAGTGTTCAAAAGTTCTTGCTGTGCAAGCTTTGATTCTCGATAGCGTGTAAGAGAAGCTGGCGCATAAAAAGGGCACGATGAAGGCGCAGATTGGGCCACAAAGAGCTCGGAGGTGGTGCAGCCCTCGTTCCTCTTTTGCACTTTTTCTGTTTGCAGCAGTGGCAGTGCGCAGACCACTTTAAAAGGCAGCGAGGGTGGGAGGGGACGTAACTAGGGGGTAATTTGGTGAGGCGGGGGCCAATATCGGCGTTGCGCCTGATTGAGGTGATCTCCGACCTTTGAATTTGACTCTAGCTCACTTTGATAATGATATTTTTCCTAATTAGCATTACATTATCATTATTCACCTCATCATTGTGATTTTTTTTTTAAAATACTCGTCATGGTATGCATTAGGTAGATAATTATGAAGCGTCAATAGCGGTAGGTCCAAAGTTCTGTTCAGGAAAAAAATGTGAAGAAACATCATGTTTTTTTATGTCTGTGTGTTACTCTTTGAGTTTACGTAAAGTCTTAATCATGTTCAACGGTTTCATAAGTCTAAAAGATATCAAAAAGATTTCACTTGTTCAGATTAGCAAAGTTCAGTTATAATTACGGTCACCAATATAATCTACACCAGAGAAAAAAACTTGATAAAACATTTATTTGCTGCCAATAAAATTCATGCCGAGATAATTGAGAGTGCACAGCGACAAAGGTGCCTTTGATGAGTCCACATTATACAGTCACAGGTTTAATAAAAGTCTGTAGGTGTTTGAGTACAACGCTCCTCGCGTTTCAGCTACGGAAACAAAAAGTGTCCGGTGGCGCGGTCGCCTGCATTGGAATAAAATTGACTCCACACTCTCTCGAACGTGAAGGCAGAGCCTTTTTTACTTTTGTTCCTCCCCCCTCCCCCCCGGACTTCAGCGGGTGGTTATGCTTCGGTTGGGCGGTGTTGTTTTGCAGCGCTCAAGAGATGCTTCTTTTATTTGAGCCGCTTTGCGTTGTACGGCCTTGAGGGGTGTTTCAGGCGCAAGCAACATGTTTTCGAGTGTTTGTTAAATCGGGAATGTTTAAATTAACAAATACCGAATTTGTATTGCTGATTGCGATTCGAATTTATACCTTTTCACCAGAGTTTCAGGATTATTTGATTGATAAATCTTTATAGAATGATTTAAGTTGGGAAATTAAATACGTTACCTTTAACTAAAGCTGCTGTTGACTGCGGTGGCCTGAAGTAGTCTGCCCACGCGTAATTCAAATACGCAGCATCTAACCATCCCGGGTTCAGAAGGAATGGACTGAAAGCACCAGGATGTCCATATCCATAATCTGTAACAAAAAGAGACGGCTGTTAGGTTTTCTGAATTCACTTAAAAAAAAAGACATCAGTAATTTTCCGCTTTCGGATACGTTTTCCATGAATGAAAATTCGTAAAAGGAAAACCAGAAAAGAAATCGTAGCCGCAATAAAATGTGGGCAAATCGTTTGCCATAAGAAGTGATCGACGGAGCGAGGTCACGGAGTCTTCAGGCACGTCCGCAAGTACTAAAGTCACAAAGGCGGCCCATAAAGGCGGCGACACACGGGCCGCGCACTGTTTACCGCGGCTATAACAAGGGGTCTGTATACAAAACGATCCGGTTTACTACTGCAGTTAGCCGGCTTCTCTGTACCATACGCTTTTACGACCCTCCACCGTCACGTTGCCTTTCGCCTTTCAGACGGCGAAACGATTTTTTATTTGTTTAATCGATAGGCTACTGAAGACGCCATCGCCGCCGTCTATTTTCAGGTTTATGGCATTCCTTAATTCAATCGAGCCATCTTAATCGATCAGGGGTATCGACATTTTTATTACGAGATTAAACTGTTTATGAACACTTCGCGTACTTTGTTTTTGCTCTGTAAACATTTAGTTTGGCTAGTTATAAAATGTTGCAAGGGTTTTTGTTTTAAGTACACTCGTTTTAGAGCGTATCCAAACAAGCTTGTCTTTTGTTAGATAGTCAGGTGTTTTACGTTTATTGCCAACTAAAATGTTTATCAAACAATCGCAGAGCGTAAACACAACCCGTTTTGGAGATTAGCGAGTTCGGAGCGTTACCCCAAATCGTGGGTATTTTAAATTAAGAACGTGATGGATGGCCCGTCGCGCTGTCATGCGGCGATCCCATGAAGAACGTTCCGACATCATGGAACAATAATAAGTTAAATGTAGAACTCGGAAATGGCCCGCTTCATTTGTTAATGCCAGTATTCAATTAAATTCAGTTCTCCGACCCTCTGCATACGCGGCGCTCTGAATATTAAGAGGGTAGCGAGCATGTCTAATGTGAAGAAGTGGAACATGATATTTTTGTTAAGGTCCATTAATAAATTACTGATTCTACCTTTACTTCATACTAAAATAAGAACGAGGGAGAAGTACAAACACGATGTTGAATTTGGTTACCAAGGAGTAGCTAAAAATATATAAAGCGTTGTGTTTTGATATTAAGACAGCTATTTGATTTAATGATCTCAAGTTCTATTTAGAAGCCACTAAAGCGAGCCGACCTAAAAACTCTAATGTGGCTTAAATCAAAAACCATCATGACCGATCCGGCACCACGAGACAATAAACGAATGAAAGATGCGACTTATAAGTGTCAAAATAGGCGTTAAACAACTCAGATGGGATACGAGCCTGTTCTCGTAAATTAATGTCGACTAGACGGGCGCGTGTTGAATAAATGGAATCAGAGTTATGAGTCGTAAGCGGATGGTAGGACGACTGCGTCCCATATAAAACCCGCATTCGTAATAGCGGCAAACAGTTGTAGATCAATGGCTATTATGATAATTTATTTGGAAGCAGTCAGATGATTATAATATGTAACCGAATGAGTTATCATACGAGTTTAAAGAAAATAGTGAATAGCTCAGTGGCTTGGAGAAATTTTAGTTACTAACATTACATTTTAAGTTCCATTAAACGAATCATCTACATAGAAGGAATGTGTTTTCCTTAGTGAAAAGTATTTTTACAATCAAATTAGTTGAATTGACTACACTCATGATAATAGTAAGGTCATTTGACATTCGATTCAAACCTAAAAATAATTATAATGAATAGTAAACTGCAAAAAAAGTTAATTGTGCTTACAACACAATTTGATAATTTTCACTCCTGCAGTCTAGTATGGTCTATTTAGGGTATGTGGCTGATGGCAGCCATATTTTCTTCAACTGAACTGCAGGGTGGTTATGAGGGTCTCCGGGCATGGATGTGGTATTTTAGCAGCTAGCAAAGACATAAAATCCATATTTTAGAGGCGACCGCGGGGCAGGGCAGAGATCAAACGGGACTTTACGACGCGGCCCGAGATTGTTTACATCTGTTACGCGGCCGTGGCTTGGACATGAAACTTGGTAACCGCTGGAACTGCAAGTGCCGCATATTAAATACGATGATTGTTTCGGTTCAGAATTAGTTCTATAACTGTGTTCATTAAGTTAACCGTATAGCCGTTCCAATTATGCTAATAAAATCTGTAGAAGAATAGATTGATGACAAAAGAAGAGAGTTATAAATGTTAGAACCACTATCACAATTGGGAGCCATACGTAGTCCTATGTAGCAGCTATACATCTTGCTAAGTGTATCTCTCGTATCTATACAGAAACTGTATGGATTTCTATACCGATACTCTTAGTAAGTGGTGTGCAAATTAAGATCATAGAGAACAAAATAACAGTAAATTATTCTGGTAAGTGAGCGTTCCTAAAAGATATTTTAATAATCCAATTATGGAGTATGTTCAAAATCTCCCGTTGTTCCGTAAAAGCTTATCCCTTTTAACCTTAGATCACTTCGTTTCTTTTAATTACGATGTCTGCGTTTGTTTCTACAATAATTAGTGCACCGTAACACCGCCATTAAGCTTCGCCTCCATTGATCACTTTATTAACTCGGCGTCTTTGATGTTTATCGCCCGAGGATGTTAGTTTTTCCGCATACTGTCTTTTTATTATTTGGCCGAAGTTTGGGCGCAACTTTTGTTTATACAGTCTCTAGGTTAATGTTGTAACGTCCAAAATAGATTTGTGGTGTCAAAATATTATGAATACAGTTTAGTGCGTCAATTGGTGGTACAGCGGTCTAATTGCTTCGAATGTATTTTTTATTTGAATTTATTGTAAGATGAGAATCATGAATAATCGGTTTGTTTTGAATGAAAAGTTGGGTGACAAGAAATTGAGAAATATCTTATTGTTTTATTTCATGTTGCATTGTGACTTTCACTGAAATTAAGTATTAATAATAAAACTATAATTTGCGACACATGCCAACGACTTTTGTTGTTGCTGAATCAAGATTAGAACATGTGTGTGATGTCTTGAATTGTTAATTTCAAAGCATGTGTTGAACATCAGCTCGATCGAGAAATTCAAATTCAGAAGCAGCATACGTAAATTAAAAAGAGTGCATTGTTAAAGTCAGAATCCATTTAGAAAGATCGAGTCACAACACACAACTCACTTAAAGTAACTCCTTGCTCTCGTAAAGACAATCAGAGTTATTTCGGGAGAGAAGCTGTGTTAACGATAATTCTTCAAGTAGTTGGAGATTAAGCCGAGTAGGCAATTAATGTCTGCGTGATTGAATGTTTCTCACGTCCGTCGACGATCGTCCAGATGTTAATTTCGGACTGACGGATTTACGGAATTACTCGTCAGATATTTTTGTTTGTTACGTTTTCTTTTGTTTGGCGAATATAAATAGTATCTTAAGCTTCTCATTACAGAAATTCGAAAAAAAGTTGTTGAGAAATAGTTCACTAAAACGTTGTCTTTCCGTATATTGCTGCGCACATAATGATATAAACGGAATGTAATGAAATTGGAATTTTCATTATACAAACGTTAAGAATACTACAGACAAAAATACTGACTAGAATTTTTAAAAAGCAATGAATTATCAACTGAGATTAAATTGCTGACATGTTGCTAAAGCAAGATTTATCAGCTTTTAAAAGCTTGTGGATTTAAAAATAAGAGCAGTTTGTACGCGGTTAAATGCCGTGGCGCCGCAAAATCGACCTCGGGGCTGCGGGCTGGCGGCGCGCCAGACCAGCGCACGCGCATCCTACTCTAAAGTTTGCATTTCAATTAACTATTCCAAAGGAATAGGATTAATTTGATTCTTTCTTTCAATGACACGATGATTTCTTTAAAGTTTTAAGTCATGGACAAGTTCAAGTAGAGAATTGACTTGCGTTAAGAGGGGAACATTTTTTTTTGACGACAGTTTATTTTTTATTTATAAGCAGGATCTAAATTTTATGTCAAAATTTAGTCATTGTTAAATAATCTGAAAGATGGAAGGATAAAACTATAAAAAAGTCATAAAATTAAACAAAAAATCTACGACGAAAATTCCAAAATAAAAATTAAGCGAAAATAAATATTAATTGAACTTACTTTGTTTAGTTCTAGGTTCTCTTGGTCCATCAACAGTAACTTTGATGGCTTTGATGTAAGTGGCAACTTGGCTGGGAAACGAACTGATGGTAATGGTCAAGGAGAAAGATTTTCCTCTTCCACTGCGACCAACGAACCGCAGGTCGTTAAACTTGGCTACTTGGTTCTTCATCACCGCAGTACAGTTCCTCAATTCTGCCATAACATTTTCATCGTTGCCAGCTTTTATTGTGACTAGAGTCCCGTCCTGGACATCATCCAAGGCGACGACTTTGAAGGCAACCGGCAACGATTTGTTTGAGCGCCAATGTCCTGGAAGCGCAGAACACAGCACAGCCGGTGACCCAGTTGGTACCAGTTCACCATGGCTCTGTCTGTAGTACTCGTGGATGTGGGAATACACGTCAGCCATGCTCGGGGCTGTAGGGCTTGCGTGCGGAAGGTGCATCGACTCCAGTCTACCCTTAACAAACACCGCACCGACTCTCGACACGCCACTGAAGTCCTATGTCACGCCACTATGGTCTTTACACTCCGATAAAACTTTCAAACACGCGATCGAATTTTGAACTCGCGCAACCGACTCGGGAAAGTTGTGCGAAGTACGAGCGCGAGACGTCGTGTGAGCCGCGAGCGAGCGTCTACACCACTTGTTGGGCGCGGACGGCAAGACGCCGGGCGGGGGCTCGGAAAAATAAATAGCGTGCGACTCGTCGAGACCGCAAGCCGAAGACTCACGACGCGCTACGAAGTCGCGGCAAGGGACGCGTGCTCGCGAGGACTCGGTTTCGACTGATGACTGTGATACGACGCGACTTTTTCCGATGGTCAATATTTTGCGTTCGCGCGGTCGCCGCCCCCACCCGGGTGGCGGCCCCTACGTCTCGTAAAAAGCGGGAAGGAGACGAAGGGTGCGGGCAGCGCGGTGACGCGGCGGGAACGAGCGGGACGGTCGCGGTTGGTCTCTGCGTTTTTATAAAAATGCTCGCGCGAGTGGGACGCTGCCGGCATGAGTCACCGGGTGGGAGAGGGACGGGTGGATTTTTTTGAATCATCGCGGTGACGTATCGTGAGGCGGCGGTAATTAGGCCGCGGGGCGGCGGGAAACCGCGGCCGGTGCGAAAACCTATCAACGAGCTCATGAAAAATTATGATTTTCGTGTTTGAAATCGGGAGCAGTGGCGCACTCGCGGGGTGGCACTTCATTCTCTAGAAGCACGTGAGGAATGCCGGTGGGGTGTCTCTGCTGGCACTTTTAATTGGTATAGGAATTATTTGTTGGGACAATTTCGTGTTGTTATTTTTATCATGTTACGAAATTACGCCGAAATTGTTTTTGTTTATTAGACAGAAAGTAATCAATAAAAAAAAATATTTTACTCTAGCAAAAACTTAAGTTCGTTAAAATGAAAAAAATAATAAAAATTAATTAAATGCATCATATTTTTCCAGTTCGAACCCTTAAATGTATAAGTTGTAGTTGGTAGGTAATTATTGCCAAACCACTCATTTAAAAATGGTTTGTAAAATTAAGACATCTTAATGAGAGAAAGTTTTCTATCAAGTAAAAATAACAGTCAAATAAAACAACAATTGTGTCAAAAAACCAATTGGAGGGCCGAACCAAATTAAAATCTGTGCTTCGCCTACCTGTGTAAAAAAAAAAAAAACAGACTCTGCTTGTTCTAGATATTGACCTACTACCCTATCATTTTGAATCGCTCGGCCACTGAGGAATTCATGCATACCAACTTTTTTTCTCCATGCAATGAGTTTTCTATCGTATAATAAAACTATCAATATGTTTTTCTAATAAGAAAGTAAGTCCTACATATTTTACCGAATTAGTGCAGGCCCAGATTTTAATAAAAATTACTCTAACATACAACAAAGTTACGTCTGCTAAAGTTTTAATAAAAAGAAAAGCCAAAAAGTCGTCAAAGTGCAAATAGAATATCACTAAACAAAGAGTGGTGTCGTCGGCATGCGGTTACCCGCGGTGCGGGTGCGAGCGGGAGAGCAAGGGCCGAGTGAGCGGGACGGCACGAGGGCGGGACGGAGTGGGGCGGGGCGCTAACTTCGTCACGAGTTGCGAGAGAGTTTCCCGCGCTTTCCGCGAAGTCTCAGTGAAGCAAAGTGCGAAAGTGTTTTCAAGTTTTGATTAGGTATTTGTTTTTTTAAAGTGCGTTCTCTGTCTGATTACATTATGTGAAACCATTTAAGAGGAATAAAATATGTGTCTACAAGTTACTCAAACATTTTAAAATTGCTTAAACTTCTAAAAATAACAATCTACAAGTTTGTGTTGCATATTAATTATGCTCAACTCAACAATTTGTGACAAATGATTTTCGTGATTATTTGACAGACTTGTCGGCTCTACCGATAACGAATGAATTGAATTGGCAGAAAAAGTTTTGTTGATGCGTTAATTGTGAACTTGCCACCTGTTACAGATAATTTGAATCTTAATAAAATTTGGAGTAGGTAAATTACGATGCTCAGAATAAAAAATACTTCACAATCATTTTAATCTGTATGTTGTACCCCGACATGTGTTCAGACAAGACCTAACGGAATAATTTGACCCCAAGTGATAAGTAGATGGTAATTTCTAAGCAAAGCCAATGTAGATAAGATAAGATCACCACAAAAACAACTTTATCAGTTGTTATAAACAATTTCAAAAACTATTTTAACATTTAGAAGTTTAAAGGGTGAGGTTGTATATCCCAGTAAGTATTGTTTTACCCAGTTTATAACTTTGGTTTACTATCGCGCACTGCGTCGGCGCCTTTGATAGATAAACTATTGTTCTCTCTGTACTATGGTAGAGAGGTAGAACTTCCATTGTTTTATTTACTGCTTAAAAGGTTAAATTGCTTGCAAAATATGACCATTTTGCATTTTTGCAAATATTTGCAGCAATAAACTGTTCATTTTTGTTTAGGGACGTTTATTGCACTTTCGGGTATGAAACGGCAACCGCTGTTTTATTTTTATTGGAGGCACATCTGGTTAAGATTTTATTGGTTGGTAAAACTATTCTGAATTAGCTTACAAATTGCTCCTCAGCTGAGGTTTTAGCATGGCAATATTAAATGATTGAAATTACCATTCGTTATAGGTATTTATTGAAATCAGGTAGCCAAATAAATATTATAAGCTAGGCCACTCTGCCTACCTATACCACCACTCGGTGGTAGAGTCTCATTACGTATTTTATTTATTTCATTATGTTTATTTTCTTCAAATTGATGATTATCCATTCAGTAAGTACGTAGTTGAAAAACGTCGGGGAATCAAAAGTGTCGCATTCAAATGTTCTTCTTGTTTAAATAAATTTTGACGTTTATGGTTAGTATAATTTTGGATGAAGCAATGTTCAACCTGCACTAGAATGACTTCGTTTAACTAACCGAATGGTGATAATAGATGATCAAGTTAGGAAATTGACAAAAATGTATGCATAGTTAGTTGACAAACCGAAAACATCCCACTAACCATTCTATTATGTGCTGCCTAAGTATCAAAAGCGGGAAGTTTGTGTTGGACACGAATTAAAACTACTGTATCTAAATGAATTAGCGCATTGCGCGCTCGATCTAAGAACAATAAGCTTGATGATTGGAATATTATTTTAAATAAAACCCAACATTTATGTAAACAATCCTAAAATAATCACTTTATTCTTACCAATAATACCTACTACCTGATATATTACAATTTGAAATGCACATTATTGGACTTGCCCAAAAAAAGCTTCCAGCAAATGTGACTGGTTTTATGACGTAACGTTCACTGTTTTTGTAAGGAGCGCGTAAGAACTTTGTTTGACAGCTAAATTAAATATATATTTCGTCTATGAACATGGTCTCCTAACATAATTTTTGGTGAACATAAAAAACATGCAAAATGACTCATAGTCATCTACCCTATTGTCAAAGACTATTTGTACAGCTAATGTGTGTGCTAATGACTCAACTGAATGCTAAATTCCATTGGATCATAAAAACACACCTTGCTAATTTAACGTGTCTATCTTATTAAAATCAAGTCTTAAATTATCACAATTGATTAAGCTATGCTGAAATTTTAAAACTCACGTTATCTGACATTTGACGTATTAAAATCACGTTGACTTTAAAGTATTGTACATCCATGAGCGAAGGTAACTCCAAAAACGACCATCAGAAATAAGTTATCAGTTTAGACGCGTCGATGGCTCTATTCACTTTTTTTAACCCTGCAACAGCCCAAAAGTCGGTAAATATCCGACAAAGGGGCCAACAATGGCCCAATGCCAATGTTTGGGTTGAATAATGGCGCGTCTTAGAACTGGCTATTGTGCGCGTACGCATTGTGCCCGCTGGGGTTGCACAAACCGACCGGTAGCAGTCGGTATCGGCCTCAAAGCTTGTTTGCCTACAATATTATTTTTATTGCAGTAATTGAGCTATAGTTTTGACAGAACACCGCCTGGTACTTTCTATTTTTTTTGGTCTTGGGTTTTATTGCGGTTTTGTTTTAGAGATCTGCTTGCTTCCCTCCGGCCCGCCGGTGGTTTAGCGGAGTGGTGATTAAAATGAATCTTATTCAACTGGAAAAAAATAGATACATTATTTAATAAGTCGAACTCAACGACACTAAGTTCTAGCCCAAATAATTGCCCAAATTATTTGCTCGAATAAAGTAGGGTAGGTCTACTTACCTACTTATTCAGACCAAAAAAATGTAGGTACCAGAGAAATATAGCTTCCACAGAAATAAACTACCAAAAACGCTTAAAATATACATAGGAACAAACAAAACCTTTCACACTGAAAAAATGAGTTTTTTCCCGTTAATAATAAGTAAGTAAGGTACGACATATTTGTTAAACTAAACTTTTTGGTCTTTTAACATGATTGTATGTTTATAGCAATAACAAGTCATACCTCCAAATAAGACATTAGAAGCATCCCAAACCTATTAATTATCAGAATTAAAAGCTTTTTTATGGTATAAAACGAAGCACATGTGGCCACGGCGCTGTTGCCGTCAGCGGAAGCGCACGCGGTGAAGGGTTAACTCGAACAATCAAACTGCGCTTAATTGCGTACAAATGTCGGTCACGCAGACCTTTTGTTCATTTCTGAACTGAACTGACTGCCAAATTGGTTGGTAATTCAAGAAAGTATTTAAAAAACTTTAAAGTATGTGTATGTTATATTTTTTTTATTGGAGACGTAGCAAACGAGATAGAGATACGCCTGATGGCAAGTATCACCTATCTCCATGGAGAAACACAACACCACAGATGTCACAAGCTAGCTTACCGGAAGGGTATGACATTGGGGCCTTTAAGAAAAAAGCGTTTTCCTCCAAAAAGGAAAACGCTTTTTTCTTAAAGGCCCAGATGTCATTCCCTTCCGGAAACACTGCCGCTGGGAGACTGTTACATATTTGAAAGGTACGCGGTAAAAAGCTACGCGTCAATCGCACAGTTGAAGAACGCCATAGCACCATGGCAGCACCATCCTGGAAACAATCTTCTTCAACACAAAACTTATTTTTATAGTTTTCAAGAGCTGTTTTAACTTTTTCGTTCTGAATGGGAATCAAACCTTAATCGTAATCGTAACTTATAATGTTTAATTCCACGCACAGTCAACGGCATGGCAGGCTCCCCATTTCACTGTCATACCATCTTGCTTTATTGCAAAGGACTGTTATTTGGCCAGCTAGAGCAAAATAAAAACGAAAATGCTTAGCTTGATGACCCCTTGGCTGTAAAGTCAACGGCATGTCAAGCTATCCATTTCCGGACAGTGCTCCTTGCCATATCGCAAAAAAATATAATTTAGCAAGAGCAAGATAAAAACAAAAATGGGTAGCCTGATTACCCGTTGACTGTACATATTCATAGTTAAAGTGCATTTTAACAAAATACCCAGTATTTTACTCATATAAACCGTCGCATTATCCACTCAAGAAGCTATTCGGAGGTGCTATTAAAAAGTCCGTTGCACATTTTTAGAACTCTATCAAAGTCCCGCTGTTCGCAAGTACCGTCGACACACAATGTTTCCAAATGTATGGGCCACAATACCCATGCACTTGAAAACTCAGAAGTGCATGAAAACTTGAATGATAGGCCTATCGAATTCACATTGGATGTAGAAAAACGTTTGAACATTAGGTTGATACTGGTAGAGTCTTGTACAAGGTAGTCTGCTGTTGTTCCTCCCAGATAGTGCTCAAATTTAGTATAGATAGAAAGATAGCATTTATTTGAATGTGAAAAAAATTACCAGCAGTAGGTACTGCTGTTGCCTGAAATAAGGCCCAGGTCTTGACTTATAAATGCCACATCTTACAGAAATCATAATATTTAAAGCTCTATAACAGGTTTGAAACTTTCCTAATCACTGCATTAAAATTATTTGCGAAATTCGAAAGCCATGGTGGAAGTACAGTCCGCCCGCAATGTTTCCAAACGTACAGTCCACAAAGCGTGCACTCAAGAACTCGGTAAGAGGCCGCCTAACGCAGGGCTGTAATTGGCCACTCGAATGTTAACCTGGTCTACCTTTCCGGTTAAGATGTAGAGCTAGGAAGCTTGAGATAGGCCCATTTATTATTTCGTTTGTGATTTTGGAGCTTTGGGCACAGCTTTGGAATGTTGGAGCAATATTTTGCTGAAGCATGAAATTTGGTTACTTTAAAATGTTAACTGTCCAAAATATTATTCTATTATTAGATTGTTAGAATGTTTTTAGAAATATAATTCACAACAAAGTCAAACTAGGGCACAATTTGAAACATAATAATATGAATAGTGTCCATGAGTAGATATCTAACTATAAGTACATCGTTCTGATGCGATACTAGTATATTAAGTTTTGTGGATACGGCTCGACAAACCATTACCCATCATTGGTTGAAACCTACCAAAGTACGCTTATATTATTCCTATTTGTTGCATATTTCAAATTACTAACCAGTGCAGCCTAATGAACATACGTTTTTAAAATTACAATTGATCTCTGTATCTTGATTGATTTTTGTATTTTTGATTTGTAATTGTTTTCTGTTTACCTATTTTATTGTTTTGTTGAATAAATAAAAAAATAATATCATTGATCTCTATCCTGTCTGTTAAGTCTTAAAGTGCATCGATCATCTTTTAGTGCAGGTATTCTCTTTTATGTGTTTCATAATAATATTATTGAGTTATTATTATAAAATACTTTGACTGTGACCGCTACTGTTAGATTCCTAGGTCTGCATGATTTCGACCCCGGGGCAGTAAGTATTGCGCAAATAGAGTAAATCCGGTAAGCGCCGCGGGCTCAGCCTTCCTAGTACAGGTGAAGTGTTGCTACTTGCTATTGTGAATTGGGAACAGCAGGAAGTGAATTTTTAGACCCTTTGTTGAACAAATATTTTTCCGGCGTTTTGACGCTGACGAAAAGGCGTAGTGTTTAATTATTTACAAAAAATACAATGTACAACGGATTTGTAATGATGGACTTTGATAATGGTTTTACTTGCTTGGATAGAGCAGAAAGACTCTCGTTGTGTACAAAATATTCATGAAAGCCATACTCGCCTAACGTTTACGGCATTAAGTACCAAAATGCGTTTTAGTATCATTTGGCTAAAATTAATACTGTCATAAAAAAAGGAAGCAAAAACACCAATTCCACGAGGCGCTTCAACATAATATTTTTTAGGGTTTTTAGATTCAATGTTTTGTCCATTTACCTATGGTTTGCAAATCACTCTAAACCTGTAGTTTATATCGACCTAGAATCATGAGGGTCAAGGTAAACGGGCCATAAGGTGATACTATAAGGTTGAATCATCATCAGCATTCTCAGTCACAAGACGTCCACCGATGAACACAGGCCTTTTTCATTGGTCTTTCAGAGCGCCTAGGCGTGGGCAGCCTGCATCCTTCAAAATACTCCGATGGCTTTCCGAGCTAATGGTCATCCATCCCCCTTGCTCTTTTACTCTAAAAGTTTTAATTTGTCTAAAAAAAAATGGTGATTTATTTTATTGACAATCAGCTTGTGAATGCTGCACCTATAACGAAGAATCAAAAATGTTCATTCGCATTTCACACTCTGTAAAAGTGAAAAAATGTGCCCAAACAATACATGGCGAATTTTTAGCTTATTTGAAAAACGATCGGAGCGCCACTCGAAAAAATTTGATGTCATAAATTGCAATAATCAGACGCGCGCGGCGAATGTGTGAAATTTCATAGTGAAGGGGGAGAGTGGGGAGGCGACTCATTACGGCCACGTGACACCTCCCTGCTACACTCGCAATGAGTTATTGAGTGTGCTGAAGGCTCATGTGTTAAAGCGGTATTAACTTTTGCGTTTGGAGAGAAAAAGGTTTAGTATTGATTTTTCATTTTTAAACGTTGCGCGGAGTTATTTTAAATTATGTGTGCGCTTTGTAGGCAGGTAGACACATGGGCTAGGGTTATTTGCTGTGTTGTTTCATTTTAAATTAAGTACACGTAGTTGTCGCTCTAGGTAGAGTTTATGAGGTTGGGTATGGAGAGCTTCTGATGATGCAGATGAAAGATCGTTAAGGATTTACCATTTAGGTATACTAATCTTCATATTAAGCTAAGTAAAAACGTATTATTACAAAACAACAAGATGACATCACATTAAGAAAATTCAATTGATAATAAGTCGTCAAGTCCTGCAAAGTACGTCAGTTTTACTTTCACTTCAATGGGAAAACAAAGAAAGCTGCTGATTTTTAACTGCTTATTTAGGGTTTTTAAAAATTATGTAGCCTGCTGAGATTTGTCTAGATCATCACGACGTTACAGCAAGTGACAATTTAATAAAGTAAATAAGTTCTTCAACACCCAGTATTTATTTTTAGCACCCCAGCAATTGCTGCAACAGTAATTTTTTTGGACATGAACAAAAGCCATCAACATCGTTAATTGCACTTGATTGATGACGCAACACGAAACGTCAAATTACCCAACAAACGGCCGCTTTGGTGACAAAATCCCACCGTTTTCGACTCACCCGCCCGCTTTATTTTTCTAATTGAATCATGTGTGATTTATTATTGCTATGATGATGTATCATTCTTTCAGCAGCAGCCGCGGCGCCCCTTGTGGAACTTATTATTGCTACAAATGTTCACATCCGTGCAGTTTGACTGCTGTTCCAACGCACCCCAATTTCCCCTCGCTCTTTTTATTAAACGGGGTAATCGTTTTTTTCAACATTTTGAAGTACGAGTATGTGAACGGTGCATTGGTTTTTGTTTAGTATTTTATTTGCAAAAGAATTTTGTACCGTTTTGATGGATTTGATAGAATTGATGCACTTCAATAAAATGATGCATTGTGTGGCATCTATCTAATAGAATGTGGAAAATTTGGCACAACATCTGAAGGAATCATGTCATCTGATTTATAAAATTTTCAGACTGAGTATTTTTTGGTTGCAGGTGTCAGTTTTTTGAGCGGGATTTAATGCATGTTGGTTGGTACACAAGCAAGATTTTCAAAACTTATCAATTTTATAAAATACTAGCGGCCGCCCGCGACTTCGTCGCTAGGGTAAACAAAGCTTAAGTTGAAAAACAAAAAGTAATCTTTCCTTATAAATTTTAGCCTATGTGCGATTCAGATGTATAAGCTACATTATTGTAAAGTTTCATTAAAATCCATTCAGTAGTTTTTACGTGAAAGAACAACAACGTGTGGATGTGCCCCACACATACAAACTTTCGCATTTATAATATTAGTAGGATATTTTTCTATTAAACATTCTCTTGAGTTTGGACTCGGATTTGGATTATAGACAAATAAATGTAGACATGCTTCAAATATTAAATTTTCCTTATGTCGAGATTGTCGAGATTGTCGAGTTGCTCAAGGTAGCTTTGTATACCCTAGCGACTATTTGAGTTTGTCTCTTCACACAGACTAAACAGATCCGTGCCACCTCACTCTCATCCGGAGTTCATCAACTAAGAGTGTCTGCTCGTTTCCACCTGATGAGCACATTCTTTCTTGGCTGTCGACCTGCCGAGCCTAGATCAGTGTTCCCCAAACTTTGTTAGTCAATGGCCATCTTTTCTCTATTTGGAGCCTTTCAGGAGCCTTTTTGGAGCTAAACTCAGGGCTCATTTCAACTTTAAGGACCAAACACTAAGGCTCAGTGTGATTCGTTAGGGAGCTGTCGGTGATAATAATATTCCTAAGAACTGATTCCGGCTATGGCCACCACTTCAACTCCCTACTGGTGTAGGTATAGTTAGTGATCAACCTCGCTGTAAAATGCTATCAAGCCGTTGTGTATTGTATCAAATATGAGGTGTGTTACATCTACATATAACTACATCAGCCTAACTAATTACTCATTTACCGATTATTATAATGCAAACTATTATATAAATTCTCTGCCAAAAATTGTGCTCATAGCCTGCGTAAATTAGTCTGTCCAAATGGATTTCATTGACATCTCTTGCTCTATTTGAAATTCTTGTCTTTACGATATAGATCTCTTCCTGATGAAGTCATCCCCGGGGCGCAATACACTCTGAACTTTGAGAATCAATGGTCTAGATGCATTACCTACTGCGCTTAGAATGCGCTAAGCCAGATGTAAATGATGTCATGCATCTTTGAGGGTGTTCTTCCTTTCACGCATAAAACAAAGAACTTTTGGGGAAGTATTTTTATTTACAGCACTATCATGAATTATATGAACTAATGAACAAAAAATAATTAAAACCACTCTGTATCAATCTGTAGAAGTGTGAACCCTTCACACTTCTACAGATCGATCAAACCACTGTAGCGTGCTGATGGTTTGCGAACGAGCACACAAAATCATTTATTGGAAACCATTTCAATAATTTATTGGCGAATTGGAACCAGTAATGTGTATTTATAATTGAAAAACATATACCAGCATTTCTTGATAGCTTGAAAGTCTATGGTTACTGCTGTTATGTCCGCTCTTCAGCTCTTTCGAGCAGTAAGAGGCAACAGTAACCATTGTCACTTCGTACGGTCTTGTGCATCCCCCTCCATCTGGTCACCGGCATGCATGAAATCTCTCACGATGTCAAACCAATCAACTGGCAATTGGAAATAGTATGTGACAGTTTTATCGTATGCTAACTAAGCGTCCCTGCACACGGGCCACAAAAAGCCGCCGTTTGCAGCATGAGGCATCAGTAGGTGACAGTTTTATCGTATGCTAACTAAACGTTAAACACGGGCACAAAAAGCCGCCGTTTCTAGCATGAGGCATCTGGTGGGCACCGGCTTCACCGAGCGCAGTCCATATGAAATGTATGAAAACCAGAAGAATTTTGACAGGGGCGGCGTTATGTGGCGTGTGACCCGTGTGCTTAAACTCAAAATTTGGTACCGTAAAGACCTTTTTTAACTGAATAGCATGTTACAGGGTTGTGACCCCAGAAAACTTTGTATAATTCTTACTCTGCAACCAAAAAGGGTCTTTAAAATAAAAGTAACCGCTCCTGTCTAAAATCAGGTCTGCCACTACTCTGTGTGATTCGGAGTGTTCGGACTTGCTACGGTGTCAGCCGCGTCGAGGGTTGTCACAATGCCCACGCTCTTCCGCTACGACGACCGCCGACAACACGCGCCTCTGAGGGGAGATATCCGACGCGTTGGGTTAGGGCTGGTCAGAGCAGTAGAGGATCGCAGACTTTGTAAAGAATTGCGAATAATTTTAAATGGTTGACTAAAATTTACATAGGTGCATGCAGAACGTGTCTAAAATCGCTCTGAAAACATGTTCAGTCTAGCAAAATATCTTTTGGCTTACGAATAAAATACTGATCATGGCTTAGTGAATACTTTTTTTAAATTACCAAAGTGATTGCAAATCAGTGTTATACCATCAACATTTTTAGGTTAAACCTTCGTCTACTCCCGTCGTTCATTTAAGTTAAGACTTTTTTTACTTTTAGCACTTTGGCCCACACCAAAGTTAAAGTCATAAGCTTTCTTGCAGCTTCAGACTGCACAATAGCTATTACAGGTCTGGACAGCCTTCTTACAGCTATTATACAGTATGTAGCGGTACAAATGCCACGTGTACAGCTTGAATCCGCCATGATCCGAATCCATGTTAGCCGTAGAACCGACAAACGTCGGAGTAAACGTGTTCTTGAGTGGAGACCGCGTCTCGGCAAGCGTAGTGTAGGACGTCCTCAGGCAAGGTGGAGTGATGATCTGCGCAGGATGTCTGGCAGGAGCTGGATGCGAGCAGCCGAAGATCGAGTACAGTGGCGTGCAAAAGGAGACGCCTATGTTCAGCAGTGGACTACAACAGGCTGATGATGATGATGACAGTTTGAATCTGCAAAAGGTTTTTTTTGCAATGGGTATATTTGATCAAGGTTCTTTTCACTAGCAATTGCTCTATTAATTTCTAGAAGTGGCAACCCTGCGGTAATGTGGGCAAGCACGCCGGCGCCCCGTCGCGCCATTGTGCCGCGCGACACGACGCCTTTGAACGCGACTTGTTTGGCACAGCCCTTAATTATCTTGATTAGGACGAGTGTCGAATTTATTCATATTTATTCCGGGTGTTTCGGGAAATGAATGCTGCTTCTTTCGCATTCACGTGAATGCAGACAAAAATAAAATAATCGAAAGAGCTTCGCTTGCTTCTGGAATTTGCTAAAGGGTATAAATGACGTGGAAGTCGAATGCTTCGTATCGGAATATATCGTAAAAAGATGACCACTTAGTTATTTATTAGTTCGTACACAAAAAGACAATTACAATAAACAGACAATTGGGAGATGTAACATTCCCCCCTTTGATAATTATAATATTTTTAAACTCTATTTAAATAATGACAAAATAAACCCCTTTCCTAATGATAAAATAAATGCAGAATAAATAACCTGGCCACGTGGATGTGATCGTCTAACTATGGTAGGACCGTTCTACGTTGTATTGTTTTGTAGTAGACCCAGTATTCTTTTATGAGGTATGTAAGCAGTAATCTAAGGTTTGATAGGACTCAATTGACGAGAAATAATGTATCTAAACTAGATCTAAATAAAATGTGTCAAAGACTGACATTTTATGTATGGAAAGAAGCGAAGATCTAAAATCTATTGATTTAAATAGAAATAGGGAGTTAATTTTATAAATTGGAGATGAATTATAATAAAATGAGATAAAAAGAGGATTACATTCCCTTTGAAAATGGCCATATTATGCGAGCTCCACCACGCTCGGGCCTGTGAAGGCCAACCCTTGAAGAGGTCCCTAAAGCCTCCCCCACGCTGAAGATATACCTACCTAGGTATAATTTCGCAACTCCTACTTGCAAAGTACCTAATTCCATTATTCCAATTAAACATTAGCAGATTCGTCACCGTTCGATCATTTATAGCAACAACAGTAACCTTTATCGTTCATGACCCAACGAGTGCCAAATGAGCCAATGCACAATAGGTACAATGAATTAATTGGAATGACAATCCATAACCTGTCAAAATGTACATCATGGTGGGTTGTAGATGAAGTATATAGGTATGTGTGTCGTATATTTTATGTGATACGAACATTTGATGTACATGCCCACAGGCCATGTAAGGTCATCACCACTAACATTCAAATTGAACTATAATTATTGAATAGTAATTAAATGAAAGGCTTTTAAAACTTACAGCTAGGTTTTATGTGGTAGAAACGTGAAGTTTGTTGTAAAGTAGTGTAAATAGCTAAAATCGATATTA
The DNA here is from genome assembly GCA_950022985.1 of Udea ferrugalis. NCBI lineage: Eukaryota > Metazoa > Arthropoda > Insecta > Lepidoptera > Crambidae > Udea > Udea ferrugalis. The sequence goes on along the minus strand of OX465532.1, from coordinate 10,724,974 downwards.
TGTCATGGTCAAATATTCTGTGACAATATTTTGTCACCCAGTTCATCTCAGATGTTCCGTAAGTAAAATAACGCATCACATTAAAATGTCAAATTCACTCATGGCAGGGTTTAAAACCCTATAAAATACCAGTAGTAGGGTTAGTTCGCCTGTTTGCGTCCACCACCCAGTTCGCGTCCACTTTACCGATCTGCCTTTGAAAATACTCGAAAATAAGTAAACTAACACACGAATTGAAAAAAAAGACATTAGTGCTAATACCTGAATGTTCAAGAGACACGCACATAAGGATATAAGGTCCGTGCGCCAAACCAATCCCGTTTAAAAAAATAATTTGTCTCGGATGTTCAGCAAGAGAGCGGATTCTTAGCGAAAAAATAGTGTGCAGTGGCGCGTTCGAAGGTAAGTTTTTTGTTGTTATATGTGAATTTTAGGATACATAGCTGTTTCTAGACTTTTATAATGAAAAAAGTAATAAAATTAACTATGAATTTGCTTAAGTTTTTTGTATTTGACGAATAAAATGGGGTGGACGCGAATTACTACATCGAATTTATAAAACTCCCAGTTTGCGTCCGCTATGGACGCAAAGTATACCTATAGGTGATAATGATAGACCAGATTGCGTCCACTACTTTCTTAAATACAATAAAATTTACTTACTTGTAAAAATAATTTTAAATGTATTGTTTGTTATTATAATACATGTTTTATTCAGACTACGTGCTTAAAAATATATTTTTAAATGAAATTAGGTACTTTCTTTCATTCTTCTTATATTTTTTTTGTCTTATTAATGTAATTGGGTAATCCGTATCAATAAATGATAAATAAATTTAAGATGCGGTCGGTTCGGAACCAAGACAGAATGAAAAAAAAAGAACATAAACAGAAGACGATTTAAAGGAAGTGTTAAATGAAATTCGAGTGAAGAATAAAACGATAAGACAAAACTTAACAGAACTGATTACTTACTGTTTATTCATTCATAGACATACTGGCTGACAGACTGGCATCATCTGGCATCCTGGCAGACTGGAGAACAGAACCAGGTGGAGTAGTATGCTACACCGACCGCTTCAGAAAAAAAATCAACAAAGCTCTTGGTTGCAAGCGTGCGCAATATGTACTATTTGATGATAGCAGAGGAGATGACAAGATAAAGATGCCGGGCAGGCTGGCCGGCGAGCGTTTGCTAAACCAAAATCTCCGCAATTTTGGATTTCGCTGACACGCCTGCTAGGCAAGCGTCAAAACGATGACACCAAAACTGATGATCTACAGTGACAGCCAGGCGCACTGAAAGCACTCAACAAGCAGAGACAACATCAGCGATTGTCAAAGGATGCAAATCAGCACTAGAGAGACTAGCTGGCACAGCTGAAGGTGGATGTGTGAGGGTCTCCTGCTACGACAGAAAGGCAGACAACGAAGAAGCTGATCAATGGCCCAAAGCAGGGGTCGAGAAGAACCCAGGAGGGGTTAACATCATCGAGGGATAATCAAGCGCAGAACTATCGCAGCAACCAAAGAAGGATCAAAGACCACGGCTTGATTGCGACAGTTAAGCTAGTTTACCAACGGACTAGACACGAAAGGGGAGGGGCTACTGATTAAGCTTTCTAGAAGCAACGTTCGACTAGTAATCAAGATAGAAACGGGACACTCCCAACCAAATAGACATCTAACCCTGATAAGCGTGAAAGACGACACCATGTGTCCGCAGTGCGAGGAGTGCGAAGAAACAAGTCTCCACCTGATCGCAGAATGCCCAACGTACCCACTGACCAGATGGGAGCTCACAGGGTCGGACAAACTAGGCATAGCCCAAGTACGACCGCTGACGGTGGAGCAGATTATTAAACTCTTTAAGCAACGCGAAGATTCGACGGGAAGCTGTGACAACTTGAAGACACAGAGCCTGGGGAAATGGGTGAAATGGCACACAACAGGCGGACCGAACACCCGGCATATTCCCAGTGTTTTATTTTATATAGGTGCAATGATTATCTACGTACAACTTACCTAATTTGAGTACTAATTTTTTTTAAGCGTTTTTTTAATGTAAATAAAGTTGATTTGAAATATTTTTATCCTTTAATAAAGGATTTGATATAATACAACTTTTTCTGTCCAAATTCATAAAAATATCACCCCTTTTATCCATTATAAAGCCGGTGGACGCGAATTGGTCCAGGGTGGACGCGAACTGGCTTTTTTGGACGCAAACTGGGTAAAACGCCTAATTCGGATAATTATCTATTTTAAAAAAAAACGCAGGCTTTTTCGGACAAAACTGTAAGTTAATCCTAAAATAGACTATATAATGAACACATTATATCATTTTTTCATACAAATGAGTGCTAGAACATTTTTAGTTTCACCTTCAAACTTAGCAACTGCACTAAGTGGACGCAAACCGGCGAAATGACCCTACCAGTTATTAATTATTGTATGAAGTATAACCGAAAATCAACCATCATTTACGTATCATAGCGAGAATCGAACTCGCGTCCGTCCAAATCTTAATCAGCACTCGAACCACTGCTCCAAACAGCCAGTTAATTATTAGACATGCGTTAGTGCGAGAATCGAACCCACATCCTTTTACGTCTCAATTAGTCCTCTGACCAACACTCTTATAACCCATCCTCGCAAATAAATATTCAATAGTTTATTTGACAGAACATCTCTGGTGTGGGAATTGAACCCACTGCTTGGTAACCTTCTGGTCTCGGCCAGCGTAAACGACCACCGCGCAGCTTGGTTTGACAACTATTCCTATGGGTTAAGTCTAAAACGCATAACGGAAAGATCTGACCTGATAATATTCTCCGTCTCGCAAAATTCCCTATCTCCGCCTAACGTCTCGTACCGCCTTGTCTTGTACTCCTCTAATATCCAGTCTCCAGTCCCGATATTGATTCACTTTGAGCACTAGTTACCACAACGGTTAGGTAATACGTCTAGAGCTTAAGATTTTGACCATTCTTCCCGACGTCTAGATCATGACTGCCGCCAAAGTTTGATAATGCAATTAGGGTCTGATTTATGACCATGAGAAACAAAAACACAAGGGTTTCGTTGTATCAGCATCTCAAGTGCCTTCGCCTCTCTAGCAGTTTTTGTTGTTTATAAGAAGTGTCGAATTTGAGATCTTTATTATACTAGATTTATGGCCGTTGAGCGTAATACGAATTTCAGTCATATGAGTACGTAGGTACTTAGGTATAACAGTAACAGAACACTACTAACCCTTTTCAAAAGACGTGGGAACGAATTCTTAAATATATTACTGATAACTATCCTTACCGAAGAAATTTACAACCTGAACCAAAATACGCTTGTCTGTTCGTCCGTAGTCGGTTAGTTGTTCTACTTTGACTTAGACTTAGACGTCAGGCGTCAGGTGGCCCTGCCGAGTATAAATAACCTATTTACGTAATAACTATAAACTTTATTAGCGCGAGCTAAAGGAGTATAACGCCATCTTCCGGTATCAATCATAATTAATTTATCTGTTTGCTTGCATAAAAAACGAATGAAAAGGGGTATCTAAGAGCGTTCCGTTACAGAGATTACAAGTACAGGTGAGCTATCTCTAAAAAGACATTTCTTCCAGCAGACCACGTTGACAGGAAAATATTTTTTGAGTTGAGGTGAATAAACAACTGTGCACAAATTAAAGCAAGTTCAATTATTTACTCATAAAATACATACATACTATAACTAAACTACTTAATATAACAAATTCATATTCTTAAATATACTACACATAAACCTATTGACATCTATGGATCAAATGCAGTCTTTAAAGGGTATTCTTTAAGTTTTTTCTCTTTTAGGGTCTTTTCTTAACTTTTAGGGTCGTATTACTAATAAGTTAGAATATTTGTTAAGACCATAGAAGTGACTTACGTGTGTGACTATAAGTGACGAATGGAGAGTCATTTGTAGGTTTTCCAACTGTGCATATTTTTATCACAAACGGTCGCTAGAATGTATTGGCACAGATTTGTAACATGATTGCCTGTTTCACTGTTTAACTCATGCTTATGGTTGCTCTTGCTTTTTAAGAGAACAATGAATACTTAATATATTCGACTGGACGTTTTGCCACAATGCCCTTTCCATCACATGAGTTTTTATTATTATCAGCCGCCATCCCACACTGGTTAAATAAAAATAATCGTCTCCAATTGGTGTAACATAACTACGTCTTTACGTTTTTACTTTAATTACGTTTTAACCGAGTGCGCAGACGCGGGGTAATGGTGCGCGACCTGGCTGCGCGCTCCACTGCGCACCATTCGAAGGAAGGAGTACATAAGGTGCACAGTTTATGGTCTGTCATACATTATTTATTGAGGACGTTTATTGTCGAGACGAGATTTATTGTCTTTTAACGTTTAAACAAAGCTCATTTGTTAATAAAACAGTTATTTTTTAACTTCCAATCATTCGAAAGTCACAACTCCTGGTGTAATAAAAATGTTGAAATTGAGGAAACCGGAAAAAGCAATAAAAGTCAAACAAAAAAAAAGTTATAATTATTTAAAGTCAAGTGCTCACAAAATTTTAAAAAATTACAAAAACATTATTATCTCGAAAACTACAAAAAATCGTAAAACATACATGGGGGTTAAATCGATAGGTATGGTACCCTACTATCAGCTCGCGCCGGCTTGACACCTTACAAGAAACACCCTGTATATTAAAAAGAATACATTGATAAATTTACCTAACGAAAAAAGGCTTTTTCTATATAGAGTACAATGTAAATCCGTTTACCGTCAGCTGTCAATGCGATCACAGTTACTAGTCACCGTATACAGCCGCTATGGCGCTTTAGCATAAACGGCCTATATACGTCCCACTGCTGGGCACAGGCCTCACCTCAACTATGAGGTGGAACTAGCCATACTCCAACACGCGGGCTCAGTGCGAATTGTTGAAGAGGTGTAAGGTTAGTGAGCAACCTTGAAGTCAGATGTTGTCAAGCCGCCCTAAGGCCTCTGACTAAGCTTAACGACTAACATCTAGCGACGTCCACCGGGACCAACTGCTTAACGTGCCTTCCAACGCACGGAGATGCCCGAAATACACATCACTAAATTTCGGTCGGGGTGGTCACCCATTCCATTTCCGACCCCGCGTGTGTTGCTTTACAACAGCGATCGTCACCGATCACTGTCACAACTGCGCCACAGGCACCTAGAGCTAAAAAAAAAGGCATTTTTAGATAGGATACAATGCAAATCGGTTCACCGCCAGCTGTCAGAGCGATCACAGTTACTAGTCACCGTATTCATCTGCTATGACGCTATAACATAAACGGCCTATATACGTCCCACTGCTGGGCACAGGCCTCACCTCAACTATGAGGTGGAACGAGCCATACTCCAACACGCGGGCTCAGTGTGGATTGTTGAAGAGGTGTAAGGTTAGTGAGCAACCTTGAAGTCAGATGTTATCAAGCCGCCCTAAGGCCTCTGACTAAGCTTAACGACTAACATCTAGCGACGTCAACCGGGACCAACTGCTTCACGTGCCTTCCGAAGCACGGAGATGCCCGAAATACACATCACTAAATTTCGGTCGGGGTGGTCACCCTTCCCATTTTTATCCCGGCGTGTATTGCTTTACAACAGCGGTCGTCTCCGATCACTGTCACAACTGCGCTACGGGCACCTAGAGTTAAAGAAAAAAGGGATTTTTAGATAGGATACAATGCAAATCGGTTTACCGTCAGCTGTCAGAGCGATCACAGTTACTAGTCGCCGTATACAGCCGCTATGGCGCTATAACATAAACGGCCTTTATATGTCCCACTGCGGGGCACAGGCCTCACCTCAACTTTGAGGCGGAACGAGCCATACTTCAACACGCTGGCTCAGGGCGGATTGTTGGAAGGGTGTAAGGTTAGTGAGCAACCTTAATGTCAGATGTTATCAAGCCGCCTTAAGGCCTCTGACTAAGCTTAACGACTGACATCTAGTGACGTCAACCGGGACCAACATCTTAACGTGCCTTTCGAAGCTCCTAAAACTAAAGAAAAAAAGGCTTTTTTTAAAAAGGATACAATGCAAATCGGTTTAACGTCAGCTGTCAGAGCGATCACAGTTACTAGTCGCCGTATACAGCCGCTATGGCGCTATAAAACGCCAATAAAGACATAAAGCGCCTCCTGCGGCTAACCTAATGGGAGTATTTGTTTTAATGCACTTCTAAACAAATAAAATGGGAATAAAGCGCACCAATTAGACATGGGGTAGATAAAACTAGGGCTGACATTTAACTTGAGAAGTCTGATTTATCGACGAATGATTTACTTACTAAGTTAAATATCATATTATTTAAACAAATCAACATTAAAATGAAATGGAAAAAAGAAACTCATGATCAATAAAAATGCAAGGAGCTTAATTATTGAAGCCTCAATGGCTGAGTGGTTAGAACACTCACCTTAAACAATACGAGTATATGATATGGTTTTAGATGTCAAAAACATATTTTTTTTCGGACGAGCCGAAGTAGACTTACGAGAAAACTTTAGTAGAGATCGTCTAAGCTGAAATGACGCTCCCCTCCACGCTTACAAGTTGCTTTGCTTGTATGCGTAGACGCAGTTGAGGGGTGCGTCATTTCAGCTTAGATGATCTCTACTACAGTTTTCTCGTAAGTCGTATAGGTGATCACCAGCAAACTAAAAGCCAATACTATTTCAAAGTGTGAAAAGTTTTCAACATTAAGCTATAATTACAACACTGATAATTTGTACTTGATGCAAATTAGTGCACAATAACATTTTTCACCATGATTGAGCTACACTACAACACTATAGCTAATGGCAGCCCTGATATAACTGTAACAGGTGTAAAAGCGATTTTTAAACGTTTATTTTTTGTAGCAGTGTCAGTTGGGCTCTATCTGTTAGGTAATTAACAACATTTACATTCAACCTGCTGTTGCATCATCCGCGGTGACTGTTGGTAAACGAGGTCAAGTCGAATATTTCTTTCTAACGGTAGGTTATTATTTATGTTTTATTGTACCCTAAAATATATATAAGCAATTGTAAAATAGAGATTTTATTTATTAAATCTATTTTTAAAATTTTAAGTCGAGGACTTTTTGGTTAGAGATTTGACAACCTAACTTCATACAAATATTTTAACGCTCAAATCTTCTAGTTAGGTCTCAAGTGCACATTATAACTAAGTATCGTTCTATTCTACGGGCTTCAAAGTTGTGCCAACTATTATTGTGAGTTCTACTAACATCAATTCGTTTCACGTACGGGTTAGTATCAGCTTGAAATTTTAAAGGTGAGTGGGGACTTGTGACGCAGTTAATGCAGACAGTGGATCGGCAACGATTGCTGTTGTAAAACAACACAAGCCAAGTTGGAAATGGGATGGGTGACCACCCCAACTGAACGTTTAGTGATGTATTTTTTAGGCATCACCGCGCTTAGGAAGGCACGTTAAGCAACTGGTCCCAGTTGACGTTGCTAGATGTCAGTCGTTAAGCCTAGTTAGAGGCCTCAGGGCGGCTTGATAACACCTGATATTAAGGTTATTGACTAACCTCCCTTTCTTCCAAAATCCCCACTGAGCCCGCAAGTTAGAGTACGGCTTGTGCCACCTCATATTTGCAGTGAGGCTAGTGTCCAGCAGTCCCACTGCTATATATGTATATGCAATTTATGTTATGTATACCAATGTGCAGAGATAACAGACAGTCGGCGTTTTGTGCCGAATCCACAGGAACCGCGAGCGCCATCACGACACCAGATATCTTGGGAGGCATCAGCGGAAACATTCAATCACGCTTTTCCCAGAGCACTGGGAGATAAGAGTTTGTATCCTCGACTCAGCCTTAGAATAAAGAAGTACAGATGATGGAGTCTTTAGTCGGCAAAGATTCATTTGGAAACATTGCTGGTTTATTTTGCTAGTAAGTTGGTAGGTCTTGGAAAAAAAATGTGGTTACTTAAGGTCGAAATTTAAAAAAAATACATAGTTTTGGTTTAGTATTTACTGTCAGGCAAAAATTAATGCTTGTTCTTTGTATTTCAGTTGTTGAGAGCGCTTCGCTTCAATTTCTCTGTGACCCCGTTCACAAATTTGCCTGTCAGAGGATTTGCTATGTGTGTCTTTGTCATTTGTATTCTCTGAATCTCAACTATCAGAATTATCATAAGACGTATCAGAAATGACGCCATTAAGTTAGCTATCTGACGGTTGAATTATATTCTAAGATCAAATTGATTTCACGGAATCGCTAACACACTGCTAAAGATAACACATACTCTTATGAAAGTACATTGTCCATCATCCACTAATAATTTGTAAAAACAGCGTTAAAATATTTTCACCACTCTGTTACCACGTTAGAAACCTAAAAACAGTTATTACTCTGAAAGTCACTGAGTAAAGCTGTGATGGTTTTTTTTCCTAAAAATATAGTAGACACCGTGAAATAAAGTCTCAGAAGACTTTCTGCGCTTTCTTATTTAGTGACAGAGGGGCGAAGGGATGAGGGGAAGTGGCATTTGGCACGGGCAATTGACGCCGCTGATAGGATCGCTTGCTGAGTTAGCAGATATAATAGACCAGGAGACCGAGTGCACGGTCTGCCGAGCGACAATGACGGGCGGTGGACGCAAAATTGTCCACATCATCCTGTCAATTACTTCACAAAAGTATCAATGCAAGAATCAAGTTACGATGAATGTACAATGCCCGCCTTTCATTTAGCCGCCCACCGTTTTTGGATATCAAATATCAAAGCGGTAAAACGTAGACGATGTACGCTGCTTAGTCGTTGCAATACCTACTTTCAAATTGTATTGAAATTTAACACACACTATGGAGCGTTTTTGATCACATGCTTTCATCGACTGTTTAAGGATGACATCATTGAGCAAAATATTATTTACGCTAATGCACCTCATATGAATGTATGATGATAACAGCTAGAATGTATTTTCTTGGTTCAAACGAGGGGCATATGTGCAATGTAACTGTTATCTTACACGTACATAAAGTCTTCGAACTGCTTTACTTAGTTGTTATTATTTGCGACAGTGTAAACATGAAAACCTGATATCTAACTTAGTAACCGTAATAATAGCCAACTATTCTGGAAAACACTGAAATATGAATCTTCTCCCAATAACATTAGGTTTGGATTGACTTAAGACGCACATTTTTAATGAGTGTGGTGCCTGTATAGTTTTTTTTATAAATACTAACACTACTTACCTATCTTTTTGTACCTTTTAAATGTAAAAATTAGAGGTCAAATTACCGAATGGTTCTTTAACGCGATTTTGAATCGCCCTCCTGACCCCTTGACTAAGTTCGCCTTGGGCTCGGTGCGGTGTCGGCTCGCCGCGTCGCGGCTTCCGATACGGAGCCGATAGCTTTGACTCGCTCATCCTCAGTGTAAGCACAATGCCTCAGGTTATCTTCGGATTCTAATAAAATGCCTTCTTTTATGGCCACTGAAATGGTTTTATTTAGACAATCGATTCTTAAAGTGATTTTGTCCGCTCCCATCGCTTATGCGTTGGTTTAGGTTACTTTAGTCGCTGAACACATTCGTATTTCAATCAAATCTTTGTCGTCATCGACGAAGTTATATCCGACCAGCTTAGTACAGTGGTTAAAATGGCACTGGTGGAGACCTCAAAAGTAACGGGACCAATTATTAATTAAAGCACCAGCAGATAATATGTTTGTTGTTAAAAAATGAGCTGGTTCTGAGTAATTCTCCCTGATTCGGATCTAACTCACAACCGTCTGTACTTTAAGATTCTATCTATTATCAAAATCATATTTTAACCTTCCAAATGAAGACGTTACTCACAACAGCAAAAAAGTTCAAAGGGGACGCAACGTGAGGGTAGGTGACCCATAACAGGGCATCGATTACCTTAAAATTAGCCCGCCACTCGAAGAAACAATCGATTACCATTTCACGGTTTAATTGCACCAACGACCGGCCTGCTGCGCCTAATGAGCCCATAAAGGGAAATTATGCGCTCTGCTGCCCGCCATCCGCTGCCCGTCTTCGGGATTCGTGCTTTTGATGTATCGCATACGCTTTTTACTCGCAACACCTGTGTATGTCGTACGAAAATATTAAAAGTTACTGAATAAACTGTTCATTAGGTTACACAGAAACAGTGAGTTGCGAACTAGATGTTATCTGCGAGTACAACTAAACCATAAGCGCTGACACTTCATGTCACTTGATGCGCTATCGGAAGTAGAAAACTTCTATGGCCGGTTATACGCTTCGCATGCATCTCGACCTGACCCCGGAAATGAGGACTCTAGAGCCACTCTAACACGCCACTACACCGAAGACCTGCCAGAAGGCGGCTTAAAAATGGAAAAGCCCCTGGAGAGGACAGCGTTACAACAGAGTTAAAAGCAGGAGGCAGACCCGTACTTAAGGAGCTCCAAAAGCTTTTTAACGCTGTCCTCTTTGAAGGGAGAACTCCAGAGGCGTGGAGTAGGAGTGTGGTCGTCCTCTTCTTCAAAAAGGGAGACAAAACCCTACTGAAGAACTATCGACCCATTTCCCTTCTAAGCCACGTCTATAAGCTGTTCTCAAGAGTGATCACGAACCGTCTTGCGCGAAGACTCGACGAATTCCAACCACCGGAACAGGCTGGGTTTCGGAGCGGATACGGCACCATAGACCACATTCACACAGTGCGGCAGATTATACAGAAAACTGAAGAATATAATCAGCCCCTGTGCCTAGCATTTGTGGACTATGAGAAGGCCTTTGACTCTATTGAAATCTGGTCTGTTCTGGAGTCCCTGCAGCGATGCCAAGTAGATTGGCGATACATCCAAGTGATGAGATGTCTTTACGAAGCAGCCACTATGTCCGTCCAAATCCAGAATCAGCAAACAAGTCCTATACCGTTGCATCGAGGTGTGAGACAAGGGGATGTTATCTCACCGAAATTGTTCTCAAATGCAATGGAGGATATGTTCAAGACGCTGAACTGGAAAGGACGTGGCATCAACATCAATGGCGAGTACATCTCTCACTTGCGATTTGCTGACGACATCGTCATCGTGGCAGAAACGCTGCAGGACCTACAGCAGATGCTGAATAACCTGGCTGACTCTTCTGTGCGCATCGGTCTACGGATGAACTTGGACAAAACCAAGGTCATGTTCAATGAACATGTACTACCAGAACCGATTGCGATACACGGCGCCGTTCTCGAAGTTGTTCAAAAATATGTATACCTCGGGCAGACATTGCAGTTAGGTAGAAACAACTTCGAGGACGAGATGAATAGAAGAATTCAGTTGGGTTGGGCAGCGTTTGGGAAGCTACGTCGAGTCTTCACTCGCTAACATGGCCAGTGGGCTGGCCATGTTAGCCGTAGAACCGACAACCGTTGGAGTAAACGTGTTCTTGAGTGGAGACCTCGTCTCGGCAAGCGTAGTGTAGGACGTCCTCAGGCAAGGTGGAGTGATGATCTGCGCAGGATGGCTGGCAGGAGCTGGATGCGAGCAGCCGAAGATCGAGTACAGTGGCGTGCAAAAGGAGAGGCCTATGTTCAGCAGTGGACTACAACAGGCTGATGATGATGACGCGCTATCCTGACAAATGCACAAATGATTATGGGCTTGTCGTCGTTTGCGTGTATGACCTTCACTTTCACGGACAAAATTTATCAAAAAAGACAGTCTATTCTCTTTTCTATCTATAAACAGCATCTATAAACAGCAGCGTATGTTGTCGATCCAGTAGAAGTAGCTATAGCCCGTTCACGTTAAGAATGCAGTGATTTTAAATTTAATTCTATTGCACACAAAAAAGACCTTGCGTTCGAAAGTATGCGTTCAACTGGTCACCGTGGACCTTACTTTCTAATTAGGAACGATTTGATTGGTTGACTGCATTTTTAACACGAACGGACTATCTTTATCTCGTTCGCGTAATGGTTAGAGAATCCCGAAGGATAGTGATTCGATGCTTGATGACACAGTCGGCTACAATAATTATGTCAAGCGTATTAAATTACTTTTACCGCCGCACTCAGAGACGTCAATTAACGTTAATGGTTGATTAGCGTCAAATTTTTGAAAAGAGACTTTATAACAAATTGAATAAAGAACTTTTCAGAATGTCAAATTTTGACTCTAATGAACCATTAACGTTAATTGACGTCTCTGAGTACGGCAGTTAGTCCACTGAAGTTAAATGACAGGAGTTGTCAAAGTTATCTTGATCCGTGGATATATTAATTTTTTAGTAAAACGCAAATTTTAAAGTATTGAGAGACTTCATTCATAAATTGATTCGTCGCCTTAGTAATTAGGAAAACAACAAAAGCTGTTAGGCGTGAATAGTTTGGCAAGCTGAGTGCTTTTTATTTCGTTGTGAAAACAAGGTGCTCTAAATATTCGGTTACTTGCTATTTTTATAACATCGAGCCAACTGGCGGGCTCAAAAACATAAATCCGCTCAACGGTATTAGCGCTAGAACAGCGAGATACAAACCCAGATGCCTATTGACACGCGAAATAGAAAAACTGTCGGAAACTCGCGTTGCATTTTTATTCGGACAGACCACCAACGACTAACTGAACACAGACACACCGCAAACCCGAAAACCTACATACGTTCCGATTTTGCAAAAATAAACAAACAGAATCGAGTGCAGCGAGCTAAATCGATACCCTATCGGACGAGTCGGCCGTCAAACTTTTGTAATATGCACCTCTGTGCAGCCGAGCGCGTCGGCTAGCTCCCCAACTAAAATACTGCCGTAACGCGGACGCAACAATGCCAAATATAACTCGCATTCAAAACCAAAAAAGCGTAATATGTACGAATCTTTTTGGCGAAATATCCCCAAAAGTAGGTTAGTAATTCGCCAACAAAAGGCCGAATTGAACAATGCACGCTCCGTATTACACGGTGGATATAATTAGTTATGGTGTATGGATTTAGATTTTGTTGCGATAATTTTTGTGAATGCAGAATAAACATCTGTTCGAGATTTGAGATCCGACAAGCAGCGGTCGTATTGAGATGTCAAGTTGAAAACTGATCCGTGTAGTTAGCGATGACGCCCAAAAAATGGTCAGCGCTCGTTCATGCGCTTAATGTTTTGTTACCATTATTTGCTATGAATAATATTCAGATTACGATAATAATATTCTTCTATTTGATAGGTGCAAAATACACGAATTTATCTGGTTTGCATACTCGTGTGAACAACTGAGCAGGCTTTAGACGTATTTTAGACATAATAAACCACTGAATCAGGAGAACTAACAAATACCTACTTTAAAAAGATCACACGTCGCTCTATAATAAAAACCGATCATCATTTAAAATATTTAAATCAGGCGTCTTTTCCTACCTACGTTAATTTTTCATATCTACGTTTCTTTTTTCATATCAGCACAAGCCCACGGCTCAAGTTAGACTGTTTAAAAGAACAACATTACGAAAAAGCTAATTTGTAAGCCAAGCACCGAACCTCAACCCTGGCATCTGCAACAATGTAAGTTGCTGAAAACCGTCAAGCCAGAGCAGAATCTATTCATTCAAGATTCCTTATTAAAATTAAACGTTTCAAACTCAGTCAAGAGTTTTATAATAGGATGGTTTTATTTTTGGTTCATGAAATACAATTCTGTACATTTGAAATACAAAGCTTAATACCTATGTGTCTGAAGCTGAAGTCAAAGAGCAATCTTGTAGATCAGTATTCAAATTATAGCTCTTCCCAGTTTGCTATATACCTGTTTGGTGACGTTTGGCAAACATGTTGCTTGAGCTTACTTAAGATATTGTATGCCTATATAGTCAGGTGCAAAAAAATACAGTAGCGCATTTTCATCGTCTTCCTTTGTCAGGTTTAACATTCTTACAGCAAAAGAAAGCATAATCTTCGACAACTCTTTATTTTATTCCCATATTATTGATTTTTAACTGTTTATTTATTCCATACTTAAATCACGGAACTCTGAAACGAAAAAAAACGCCCACGTCCGTTTTCCGGCACGCGTCTGAAGCGTCAAAGTGTCGTGACCTTCGTCAAATTGACACATTAATGCTCATATCCAAATGTGACACCCTGTATAGCCGACGGGTACTTTGCTTCTGCCGATGGACAGGGTCGTAAAATATTGCATAATGGATACCTATATCGGATGTTCGCTAATTTGATCGTTTTATAAAGAAAAATGCTTTGTGAGACTATTTTGAAGGACGTTGTTGAGAAATTTGTCTTCAGATGGAAATATGTGATTCGTTTTTTGAAGTTTTTCAAAAACAGGAGGAATTTTGTGTGTGTGTGAAAAAATAACTATTCAATTAGTTGGCTTTAGAAAGTTATGCTTTAGACATGAAGTTTATGTTTAAACTTATTATTTGAGTTGACCACTCGGCATTTCTTACAAGAATTAGCATTCTACAATACACACTAAGCTATTTTCTACGGCAACCTTAATTAAAACTAGAGCTAACTACTAGAACTAGAGTTTATATTTTTCTATGACAAAAGAGTTGTAGCTACTTGGAATTTAGAATACTGAAGACAAAGTCGTTTTCTCTAAAGCCAGTAAAATCTCCAAATCTCCGAATCGAAACCAATATAGTCTTGGGAGCAGCTATAAAATCTTCCCAAACCTAAAACCTCATTCAGTGATCGATCGAAAAACCTAGGCACAGGCATTCCTCGACTTAACATAATGTTCGAATAAATGGCGCGAGGCGAACCCATCGCATATTGAAAGAGGCAGTCGCCGTGACAAAGTTGCTTTATCAGGGGCGATAAGAGGAATCTTATTTAGGGTGAGTTCTCTTAAGATATTTGCAAAGAAGCTGCAAAAAAAATGCTACTTATTCAACTATCTGTTGCCTGCAACATGATATCCGCTTAGTCAAAATTAGACTTGAAAATTAGAAAGAAAAGTTGAAATAACAAAATAATTCAGCGGTCCAGTTTTTTCACAAAAGTGCGGCGAGGATGGTTGGCACACTTTCATGAACTGTGTGAGGTACCGAAGTAACATTCTCTTTTCCGTCTCCAGACATACAGTTTCTTTACATGGCCTGTCTTTACTTGGTAATACACGATGGTGCTGACGCGGACCAACACCAAAGTTTGTTGATGAAACAGACGATATATAGCACAAATGATAATAGTCACATAAGTACCTATTCCTTTGTACCTAATGTAAGTTCCTAATGTACGTGATGTGGTCACATAATTTATTTTCAGTTTATTCATGTATGTTTTAAATGCCTACTTACATCACTTACTTGCTATTATTCCGTTTCTGCTGAGTAAGGCCAATCAATTACAGTACGAAGCAGTAAGTAAGTAGTTATTTGTTTTTAAACGCAGATGCAACACATCTTCTTCACATAGCTTTGTAAATTTCTTCGTTCATATGCAATAAAGAATATCATCTATCTATCTTTCTATTTCTAGTGAAAAAACTCCCTTACGCGTCATGATCCTGGCGTGCCCGAGACGCGACCGCGCGCCCGCACCGCTTTACGACTCTCCGAGAGCTGACTTACGTGTGCTATATTCTTATTTCATTTAATCTATGACAAACTAGCAAGAGGACTACCATCAGGTAAGTTACGAGTATCATTATAAATAGTAGCTTGCAACGGTAGAATTATCTTGAATGGTTCCATTCTTACATAGGACAATCATTCAAATGATGAGAATTTGTGTTAGTTCTGTGTATTCTCTATGATCCCCATGTTCAGTGGTTAAAAACAATTTCATATTATGAACGAATTAATGTATCTATAAAAGATGCAGCGAGCCAATTTCGATTACGGAATGTTTCAACTGATCGCAATAATTTGCGTATCTTACCTAATTTACTAAAGCATACTTGAGTGAATTGTCTATCATATTCTAATCATCAACGCAGTGGAACAGTAGAAACAAGTTATGATTTTATTTTGTAAGAATTAAAAACGATCAAACCTTCCAAAAGTCCGATAGACAAAACCATCACGTTCCGTATAGAGCACCGTTCGCCGCGTCCGGGCTTCGTTACGCTGCAGAGCGTCCTGCGACCGAAACGGATCATAGTTTTATACGTTTTTTTGCTGACCACAGGAAAATCTGGAAGTGGTTTTTTTTATTCCGAATGCGGTGCCGTGCAGTCAGTTCCGTCCGTTTTGTATTGACGTGACTTTGCTGTGTGAGTTTTGTGACAAATAAAATTGGAACGTCAGCAATTCTGTTCGATGATGCAGATCATTTGAGGAGCTCTGATTTTAGGTGTGTGGGCAAAGATCACTATCAAGCAACAAGACGGCTAGTAGTCTAGATTATCAGCTCAACCGTAGTAGAGCGATGTATTACTTAGGGAATCATCATGGTTTGGAAAGCACGTCACACAGTTGGTCTGGGCTAACGTTGCTAGATGTCATAGTACTTCAACCTAGTCGGAGGTCTCAGGGCGATAATTCAATTAAGTTTCAGGCTAGTAATAGACTTCACATAAATCCCACTAAAAATCAGCTAAAATGGGATTGGGCTGGACAAGTCTGCCGCATGCAGGATGAGCAGTGGGCTAAGAGAGCGACGTCAAGGCAGACCAAAAAGGTGATGACAGGACAAGTTAGACTCGGATTGGGAGGACTGATTCAGCGTGGCTCTCGGTAGATCGCAGTCAGTGAAAGGGGGGTAGGGAGGCCTTTGCCCAGCAGTAGCATAGCGCAGGCTGATTACTTATAATAATAATAATCCGCACGTTAGCCGCGCGTTAGAGTATGGCTCGTACGATGCCTTAACTGGGATCTGTGGTTTGTGTTGTGCTTGTGTGTTTTGTATTTGTGGTGATATCTTCTATGTACGTGGGATTTCAATAAACTAAGTTATGAGTAGGCTTTAGATTTGGCTTAAACTGTTAACCAGAAGTACTTCAACTTCCGTATGCTTCAATACGTAACTTGTAATTTAGTCTTGAGCTTAGTATTTGAAAATAAGAATTTACAAATTCCATCGACTTTTTGAAGTTCCAAAAAGTGTAAGCAATGTTTAACACTCGTACTTTGCAAAGGATACCTTGTCACTCCGTTTTTGGACAATTTTACTTAGATTGGAAACTACTCGTATGAGTTTCGAACCTTTCATAACATAATATTACTTAGTAAATAACTAACACAGTACGAATGACAGACAAGCCAGCATGCAGTCCTTATTTAACATTGTTTCAACGCAAATCTAGACGTTCGCCCTAAAGGACGCCTAAATGTGTTTTACTTTAAAATTTCCTAAGAAATTGTTTAATGAAGGTATTTTGGTAGTGCACAATTTTATCTAAAATCCATAAAACCTTGTTGAGTCCCCGGTGCCAGTGCAATTCAGTTCATGAAGCACCGGCTGTATTTTTGCATAAAACACCCATTGACCAAGTCGTGAATAGAGTGTGTAATTGTATAAAAACAGGCTGGCCACGGCCGTAACCGAGTTAGCTTCGGAAGGCCGTTCGTTAGCGCTGCGAGCTGAGCGGAATGAGCGCTATTGAATCAGCGCAGCGAAAAATAGCACTGGAAAAATAGTCGTTAAGAAAATAAAAAGCGGAAATTAAAACAACTTTATTGCACACCAAAAACAACAGAAACAAACAGTTAATACAGATAAACAATAATGCAATGACATAAAATTCTACCTTGTTTTTAAAAACCAGCAAGTACCAAATTATGTCTGAAACACTGCAATTCTAACTACTTACATTATATTAGAGTGCTATATTTCCGTGTAAACCCCTATTGACCGTAGTGAATAGGGTGTGTAATTGCATAAAAACAGGCTGGCCACGGCCGTAACTGATTTAGCTCCGGAAGACCCTTCATTAGCGCTTAGAAGCGGAGCGAGCGCTGTGAGCGCTATTGAATCAGCTCAGTGCAAAAAATAATGGAGGTAGGTAGAGGTGGTCCAAGCTGTAGGACATGAAATTCTGGATCAGAGATCTTATCTTGAGATTCCAGTTAGTGGATTAAAATCAACTGCAGCAGGAACGACTTTAAGAGCCGCAATCAATCAATCAGTCATTTTTAATTTGTCCTTACAATAGCACGGTCCTTTTATAACATGGTTCTAATTACAGGATTTGTCGCTGTCGCGAAAAAACACACTCTTTTTCTGTCCGAACAAAACAAAAAAAAAATGACAGAACTGAAAAACTTTAAATCGGCTCAGATAACAACTGGGACGCATAAACTCGGCAACATGCATTCAAATAATACACATGAGTATGCATTTATCGAGTTTTTCGCTGTCGTTGTAATTCACTGACAAACGTGTATAAAAGAGTCGGGTAAAAGAACAGCGACAGGGTTGGAGAGGCCATTTATTTTCATTAACTAATTTATTTTTCACCCGATCTCAGAATTCAATCCGGAACCCAGGGGAGTTAATTTTTACCTCTGCCTAGCGATTATCACTAATATCACTTCACATCTCGATCTCAAAAGAAAAAGCCCACTTTAATCGACTATTCTTTCGTCATTTGCTTGCAAATTATTATGAAACTTTATGCGGCTTTTTGTACTCACTCAAACAATTACACTTGATAAGTTATTGAAGTTTACAGAACTGCAAAATGGAATATTGAGAATGCCACCCATGTTTCGAGCAAGCATGTTGTGTACTGTAGAAAAAAATGATGTTCTATAACAACCTGTGTCCAGCCTTGCGAAATCTTTACCCATGGTTTAGCCTGAAATTTCTAAATGAGGAGAGTTAGTGCTGTGGATGTTTCACTGTCAGAGACTTATTAAACCATTTAATATGCATAATGGCTTGAAAAGCTAAAAACATCGCAGTTTGTCCATTTACATTATCAAGCGGGAGATTTCTGGGAGAGATCTCTTCTTAGCAATAAGACCGCTGAAATAGTACATTGGTCTCTGCTATTCAATTACAGTTTTGTTTTTACACGTACAGTTTCACTGACGTTAACTTGACCATTGTTTTTTGACAATGAGAAGAATGAAATAAACATTAATAATTTGGGCATGTTAAGCGCTTTTTGAACATGCCCAGATAGTGATAATAGCTGTGGATATACTAACTTCCGTGCATGGTTTGCGAATTTATAGCACTAGCTTTAGGCCAAAAAAATAATATAACCAAACTAGCAGCCGCCCGCGACTTCGTCCGCGTGGACTTATCTGTATGTGAAAAAAGATTTTCACACTTTTCTGTTGAAATTTTCCTGATTTTTCTTGCTATAAACCTCACGGAGTCCGAGACCTTTCCAACGAATGCAAAACCGTGGAAATCGGTTGGTGCGTTCTGGAGTTATAGCGTCAGGAAGGAAAACCGATAACCGATAATATCGGAGTCGGATAACCGACTTATTTTTATATAGTAGATTATGAATGTTGCAGGGTTGGGCTCTGTTTGACTTTATCTAATTTAAAATGCCAGTTGCTTCTTCATATTCATAATTAAATTCATTTGATAAAAATTCATCAATTAAATATAGTTTCTATGCTTTTGAAAATCCGAGTGCTTTCTGTACATACACAGAACCTAAGTTAGGTTGTGAAAAATTTCCTAAGTAAAATAAATACCTCCATTTCAAAATTTGAAATAACACACACTACTTCATAGAGTTCGCTGTTCCCACGCCGCGCCTGAACCCCGTGGGAGGTAATTATGCATGGACGCTTTTTAGCGAGTCCACTACCGAATAAAATATAAAACTAATGATTTCACCTGCATTCACAATTCACCGTTGTGTACTTATCGGTTCCCAGATTACGCACCCCTAGTTATTGGTTATTTTCTGTGCCATAAATCACGTTCCAGCTCATGGTTTTCCAATAATCCTATTTTTGGACCTGTTAGGTCCGAATTTGCTCAGCGAAATGTGGACTTGGTTGTAACAGTTTATTTAAAATGAACGTATTCCTACAAAAGTTTATAAATAACTTGTCTCATATCTACAAAAAGCATGGTTTTGAGTTAATATTATTATTTAAATCCAAATACCTATTATGTATTGTTGTTATGTGTTGAAGTCTATTCCTTCAATCGTATATATCTAATTGTATATTATATTTTTTTGTTGATGATAATTACCTAAAGCGTCAGAAATTAATCAATGCTTTTTAAATCTAAATAACTTCCAAATATTCACTTTATTCACCCTTATGTTATTTACTAAAACTAAAAATCAAATTACCTCCAAAGTAAACTACAAAAACAATTTGCAGAAAAACGATAATTACGTTTCCTGCTTAACACCGCCACCTATGAGGGCGCAGTGGAACTTTTGAGCTTTATCCGTAAGCTCATCTCGGCTTTCTAGTGTTTCGTTTAAGCGCCGAGGGCGCTGCGAGCTTTTTTACAATCCGGGGCTTTTACCGAGCTTCGCAGTAGGGGACTCTGTAGGTACAGATAGGTCTACAGATAGTCCTAAGCTAGTTATGATCCTAATAGCATTATAGAGCTTAGCTAGTACGGTTCATGTTTGTTGTTTGCTAACTGTACCTATTTTGAATAAGATAAAGGTTATACATCTTGCTGTTAGGTGGGTATGGTGGATTTTTCAAACTGTTTGAAAGTTAAATACCTTTTGGATACTTACCTGTAAAATAGAAGTAATGAGACGGAAATAGAAAAACATAACTATCAGACAGTATTTTGAAATTGTCTTTTTAAATTTTGTTTTGATAAGCTCGTTTCGGCAACAGAAAATAAAAGATTTTCAATCCGAATTCGGCCATACTTATATATTTTAACTCTACATTTTGAAACTCACACAGATGGCGTAACGAGTTGGCTTTTCATATTATGTGTGAGTGTGTGAGCTTCATAAAAACGTTTCTCTGTACACTCCCGGTGGTGACTAATTAGTACCTATGGCAGGTACTAATCTCGGCGTATTAAACATGTATCGCAAAATTACTGAGCTAATCTTAGACAAATAGAGATTAGTTGTATTAATTATAGAATGACAACAGTCAAGGGTAGAAATGGTAAACGAATTTAAAAGTACTTTAAAATTATCTATTTATTTCCTTGATATTTGATTTAATATGCATCACTTAAACTGCCTATTTACGGTCCCACTGTTAGGCACAGGCCTCACCCCAACTATGAGCAAGCCATACTCCAACGTCAGTAATGTCAGATGTTATTAAGCACTAAGGCCAATGTCTAGGCTTGTCGAAAGACATCTAGCGAGATATTATTATTAAACTGATTTGACTTAAACATTTAATTAGATCACTTAAAGCTTCATTTCCCCCGCGTTAATCCAGACTCCCGTCTATATTTACACACGTGCCCATCGTAGGTGGCCGGAACTATAAACTGCACAAAAAGCAGGGTTAGGAAGCGCGCCGGTGGCCCGCGGTCGGGTGTCGGGTTCTCTTCCCGCTTCGGACCAAGGGCAGGGGTAGGCAACTTTGACTGACTAAATGCAAGTTCTTTAAGGTGGGTTAGGCGGTCAGCGAAAATTCGGATTTCGTTCCCCGGGGGGGCCTGAGGTGGGGGGCGTCGGGGTCCACGTTTAGTATGGAATCAACGTGCTCGAAACTGAATATCGTAATCAAAAACAGACACGAAATCGAGAAGGTAAATACCTATATGTATTTTTGATTTTATACGAATTATTATCGTGAAATACGGTTGTAATGAGCATTTATATGATATTTTAGAGGTAACTTCTGTTTTTTTTTTATCGAGCAAAGTTTTTTCAATCGTGTTTTGGAAACAGTCATCCCATCACACATACGTTCTGTAATACATATTAGAAATTTCAGTGCGAAAAACATTCAAAATTCTCAATTATAGCTCATAGATAACAGTCCATTTTGCCGTTTTCGCCTACTAAGGCCTCTTAAGAAAAGGTCTTTAGTTGTGACGATATGCATTACTGGTGTGTTGGCTTGAATAGTTTTACTACGTTAACTATAAATATTGACTTAAGTGAGATCTCGAATACTGCATACCTCAAAATTAGAACAGTCGAAACTTATCTTGTGTAAAAGATGTTTGTCCTTTTACGTATTATGTTATATTTTGACATTTCAGTTCATGTAAAAAATCAAGGTCAATAATAAATTATTAATTTTTTCTAGAAGAACTCTATTTCAATTGGTGCAAGTGAAATAAGTATCTACTATATTACTGGGGGTGAGATATTTAGTAAGGATCTGATAAAAACATTTCTGGCTCATTTTTCAAGGCAAAACTATTTTTTATCCAAATTTTTGTCTTTAGTTACTTTCTTCTTGTGTACGAACTAATAAAAAAATGATTTATTTATGGTTTTGAACCCCTGATTCATCTGACTAAGCGTGCCGTGGTCGACGAACATTTTTTTACGCAATCACTAGCCAGCTTCGAAAATATTACGATGTGGCTTTCTACGAAGCCGAAGATAGACACTAGTTTAGGGTAATGTTAATATTTTTTGCCATATAATTTTCATAGCTAATATATTGTGACTTTTGCGTAGATTGATACTTAGGTGCTATGAAACATAGAAATTGCAAGGTCTTCTCAGCTTATCTTATGATATTTAAAGTGTTAGGTTAGCTATTTCCATTTTTAGAGGTGATGGCAGTGCTGAGTTTGCTTAAGCGCGATATTTTGTGTCAACAACACTTGGTACTAATCATCCACCCATTAAAATGAAAACAAGTCTTAATTTTGGTCAGAGTCCCTTGCTTTAAGTAGCATCTTCACAAAAACCATGCTCATAAATCTAATTTGTCGCTAGGTCAATGCAAACCATAAAAAATAACGATCCTCCACTTCCTGAATTCATTAGAAACCAAAACAAAATGTGGGCATGGCAAAAAAGCGGTCATGTTACGGCAGACTGCTTGGCACCAGTTTTTGCCACACGTCCGCTCTGTAAACAACTGCGGGTCTTATAAGTGATGATTCTGAAACCTTTTCGTGGATTACCAACATTTTTGAACATGTTGTCGCACTCACATCAGTTTGGTTAGAAAAAGATGCAGTTTGTGGAAAGGTGTAGTATATCAGGAATAGTGACGTCGCGTTCAGAGAGACCACCGACTGACATCTGACCCTGATAATAAATTCTCGAGGCGGAAACGGCCACGCGACTCCGGGATGACATGTTGAAACTTTTGATGACACCGGGTGGAATTTTTTTAGATGAAGAATGTGGTAGTGATTTGTTAATTGTAATGTTAGGGACAAGCTTATTGAGCTATCATACGAGTATGCGTCTGAAGTTTTGTACTCTTGAGCTTTGGTTGCCTGTACAAAACTCAACTTAATTTCGGATCGAAATCATTTAGAAATAATATCGCCATTGTTAGATTTTTATAGTTTTTTGCCATCACCGGACAGTTACCCGCCAACCGCCAACTTTTCAATGAACACAAAGTATTGCTCCAGCCAGTCTTGAACTCGGGACCACCGGGTTCCGAGCCAGACAAGCATCAAAGAAGCCAAATATTCATTTCTACTGAACTTCAAAAAGCACCTCAATAACAAAAGCTAAAAACTCACAGCAACCACAACACAATCCTGCCCAACAAACCTAAACGGACGAACTTCAAGCCATTAAATAAAACGATTACAGGGGAAAGCTAACGGCTCTTCAAACAGCATCCGGGGAAATTACTCCGCCGGTAAACAGAATCATCATTGTAACACGTGTAATTGGGCACGTTACTTTTGACCCGTGGTGAATTAATGAGTGCGTGAGAGACGAGATTCGCCCAAATATAACAAATCAGATGTCTGTTCGTTACTTTGATGAAAAACAAAAAAAAATGTATGTAAATAAATATAATGACAATCGTTATTTGAGCCCAACGATCATAGTTTCTTCGTGCTGTGACAATAATGATAAATGAATAAAAGCCTTCAGTTACAATGCTAGTAAAAACAAACAAACGAAGTTTACTCAGCGCAACACAAGCATCAAAGAATCTAAATAGCCATTCCCACTTTAAAGTGTGATGCTTTCAAAAGCACCACAATAACAAATGCTAAACACTCACAGCAACCACAACACAATCCTGCCCAACAAACCTAAACGGACGAACTTCAAGCCATTAAATAAAACGATTACGGGGGAAAGCTAACGGCTCTTCAAACAGCATCCGGGGAAATTACTCCGCCGGTAAACAGAATCATCATTGTAACACGTGTAATTGGGCACCGTTACTTTTGACCCGCGGTGAATAAATGAGTGCGTGAGAGACGAGCTTTGCCTAAATATTACGATTCAGATGTTTGTTCGTTATTTTGATGAAAAACAAAAAAAAACTGAAGAGAAAAGTCCAACCAATCTTAATAAAATTTTGCATTGGGTGCTTTGTAGTTTGTCGGTTTTTCTGTGTGTTAATTTACTTTGTATGTCTTTAGCAAGCGTGCATGTGATGTAAATAAATATTATGACAATAGTTTTTTGTGCCCAACGATCATAGTTTCTTCGTGCTGTGACAATAATTAGTCAAAATGCTAGTAAAAACAAACTAACGAGGCTTACTCAGCGCAACACAAGCATCAAAGAATCTAAATATCCAATCCCACTTTAAAGTGTGATGCTTTCAAAAGCACCACAATAACAAATGCTAAAAACTCACAGCAACCACAACACAATCCTGCCCAACAAACCTAAACGATCGAACTTCAAGCCATTAAATAAAACGATTACGGGGGAAAGCTAACGGCTCTTCAAACAGCATCCGGGGAAATTACTCCGCCGGTAAACAGAATCATCATTGTAACACGTGTAATTGGGCACGTTACTTTTGACCCGCGGTGAATAAATGAGTGCGTGAGCGACGGGTTTTACCTAAATATTAAATAATACGGATGTTTGTTCGTGATTTTGATAAAAACATCCAAGTTGACTCTTGAGATAGGTGGTAGTATTTTTTTGATAAAGATTATGATTACGATATCACACAATTGTGACAGTGTATCGCCAACGATCTCTGTTGTTTGTAACCACACGTACACTACCTAGCCTTTAGGAAATAGTATGGGTGACGACCCCGACTGAAATTTAGATACGTACAGTCCGGTTCCTGAGATGTTTTCTTCCCAGGGCACTTAAATTGTGGAACGAACTTCCCCTGCCAAGGTTTCCCCGATGAGCTATGTGGTCGTTGTATATAAAAAAACCGGCCAAGTGCGAGTCGGACTCGCGCACCGAGGGTTCCGTACAAACCTGCAAGGTTTACAAAGTTCGTTCATTACGACAATCGAGTCATAACTATGGTATTTTTATTGCAAAATGAAATTCATAACATTACAATGGGGAAAGATGGAGGAGCATAAATTTAAGACAAAGATCTCTTTATCGTTTAAGTAATCCTTTATTTTATATTAACACATATCATTTATCTATAATATAACTGAAACACTTATACTAGCCTTGCAGCAGACTTGCGAAAGTTCTTTTATTAAAGTTATATATTTACTAAGTTCTTTAGTCACTATTTAGAAATCTGGTTCAAAAATATTAATTAAGTATTAAATTTGAACCAGACCTGTAAATGGTGACTGAAAAAGTTAAGAATAGTACCACATTGAACATTGAAGTTCGAAAAAACGTTATCAATAGTTGTACAACTTCGTGTAGTGCTAGTGTTTATTAACGGAAACATGTTTATGGATGAAAAATAAGTGGAAATTCCATTTTGGGGATTCATTCTGAAATCTATATTGAAGTCTCCCACAACAATCAGACGAGAAGATGAAGTGTACATATTGAGGTTGCTGCCGAATATTGTTGTATTTATACATTCTATTGCAACATTAATTTGACATTGTGGTGACCTATATACAGTTATCACTCTGATATTAAACATTTCAAAATGCAAGCATTCACAATGGCCGTTTGCAGTGCCTGGGTTATTTAAATAATATCTTTTACATGATCCATCTGTCACGGCATCCTTAAGATTGCGACGTATATACGCGATAGATCCCCAATAGCTACATTCACCAAAACATCGGGATTGAATGACGATGAGTGAGGTCGTCTTTGCCGTTTGAAAAATGTTGCCCTCCCCATACATAGTATAATAACTCGCGGTCATTGCTGTAACTACAATAAAATTATCTTTACAATCACAATTTTTTTGGTGGTATTTAAAATTTTAAGCTTTTCTGAATTTTTCTGTTACCTGTGCTGTAAGCTATTGCTTCTTACCAAATTTCGAGATTCTATGTCAACGGGAAGTGGTCTTTAGGTTTTAATTCCCTTGCGTGTAGTTGCGAGTTTCAAAATATGCGGTATCAATGGTTGTACTTTTGCGTTTTGCGTTTTTGCGTTGACTTTGTTTTTTTTTTTTTTCACGGGTTAAAGGCAATTAGATCTAAGTATTTGATATGAATTTCAACTTGATAGCTCTACGCGTTCATGAGGAAAAAAGTAATAAGTTTATATTTATTAAAAAATAAATATATATTTTGTAATGTTACTAAAAATTTAAGGTTTTCGGAAATTTTCCTTTATTTGTGCTATAAAACGTTGCTTCATGCCAAATTTCAAGATTCTAGGTCGACTGGAAGTACCCTTTAGGTTTTGATTCCCTTGCGAGTACTTGCTAGTTTCAAAATATGCAGCTTAAATTGCTGTTTCTTTTGATTGCGTTGACATAGAAGTTTGATTTTGTCACAGCTTAAAGGTATTATAGACCTGAGTATTTGGTATGAATTTCAATTTAATACCTCTACGCGTTTATGAGGAAATGGGTAGTAAGTTTAAAATTATTTTAAAAATATATATTATGTGATGTAACTGAAAATTTATGATTTTCGTAATTTTTCCTTCATCTATGCTATAAGACGTTGCTTCGTACCAAATTTCAAGATTCTGAGTTCACGGGAAGCACCCTGTAGGTTTTGATTCCCTTGCAAGTGTCGAAAATTTGCGGCATAAACGGCTGTATCTTTTGATTGCGTTGGCTTAGAAGTTTGATTTTTTCACAGCTGCAAGGGACAGTAGACTTGAGTAATTGATATACATTTCAGCTTCATACCTCCACGCGTTCCTGAGAAGAAGGGTCTTGACAGACGGACGGACGGACGGACAGACGGACGACAAAGTGATCCTATAAGGGTTCCGTTTTTTCCTTTTGAGGTACGGAACCCTAAAAATATGTATTTATAAGTCATCATCTGCGGAAGGCACGATAAGCAGTTAGGTCCCGGTTGACGTCGCTAGGTGCCAGTCGTTAAGCCTAGTCGGACGCCTTAGGGTGGCTTGACAATCAACAACCGGCACTGAGCTCGCGTGTTGGAGTATAGCTCGCGCCACCTCATAGTTGAGGTAAGGCCTGTGCCCAGCAGTGGGACGCATGTATGTCTATATTTTATAACAGTTTTGTATTGTAAGTCAAAAGGGAACAAATACGCAAGTGGGCGGAGTAGGTTTAACCTTAAACCTTAAACTTTAGTATTTACTTACCAAACTTCTGCACTAATTTTGTAGTTTTCAAGTGATTCTATCAATTTTTTACATTCAAAATATAAATAGAAGGAGGTTTATAAATTTTGATTGTGTAAGTATGCATTTTTATACGTATATTTTATCGGTAACTATAATATACCCTTAGTATATTTCCCGGTGAAAGCACGCTTTCACGCTTGGTGCAGATATTGTTTCTTTTTGTATAGTAAAAATAATGCACGTTTACATTATCAATATTTATTTTCTAATATGACATCTGACATCAGTCATCATGCAAAACACAATTTTGTCACTACTTTACTAAAGAGGTATATAACAGTCCTCCCCCCCAATTTCCTTAATCGGCGGGAGGTTGCACAGCCGTGGGAAGCAACTGGTCCACATGGCGTCTCCAGACGACACCAGCATCAACAAGGACTTCGTAATGTAATCTTCCCAAGCGTTTAGTAACTGTTCCAAACTGCCATTTAGCATTGCCGGAATAATCACGGGCTTGAACTCGATCACCCAAGAAAAACTCTTTCAGTGAGTCCTCGTGAATTCTCTTGGATGTAGGTTGGCAAGTAACACTTCCCAATGCAACATGTAGTATTGTTCTCACTTGTCGTCCAAACATAAGTTCATATGGGGTCTTGCCCGTTAAGTTTGGTGTCCTTCTCAAATGTCTTTTAATTCTGCATAGTTTATCGTGAAAATCACCTCTTTCCCCCCTCATTGTATGCAGCGCTTTCTTAATAGTTTGAACAAAACGTTCAGCTTGTCCATTTGTAGCTGGATGGTATGGTGCTGACGTTTTATGTACAATTCCATTGTGTTGTAGAAAATCTTCAAATTCCCGTGACACAAACTGTCTCCCGTTATCAGAAACAAGGATCTGTGGTAAACCAAATGTTGTGAATACCTCCTCTAGTTTTTTTACGCACCATGAACTGGTGATGGTTTTAGTTGGTATTATTTCAGTCCATTTTGTGAAGGCATCTACAACTACCAATAAATAGTATCCATTTGTTGGACCAGCAAAGTCAATATGTACTCTTTGCCACGGTAATGATGGATGCTCCCAATGATGTAGATGGACTTTAGGTGGCTCATTTTGTTTGAGTCTGCACTCTCTGCAGGTCTTCACTAAGTCCTGAATATCTTTATCTAAATTTTTCCAAAATACGAAGCTTCTGGCAAGTAATTTCATCTTTATTATTCCTAAGTGTCCCTCATGTAACTCGTTTAAAACTAGGTTCCGTAAACTGTTAGGTATCATTATTCTAGTACCTTTAAACAGACATCCATCTTGACAAGTTATTTCATGTTCATTGTATCCTAGTTGTTGTAAGTTTTTACCGATATTCAAGGCCTCTATGATGGGTTTGTATTCTATATCTTTCAAGTTTCTTCAGCAATTTTATGTCGATTAATATTAAATGTAGAAAGCTGGTTCAGTTGGAATGCTGTATGTTGGTCAATGTTTTCAATCGGAATTTCGATTGGAAAACGAGATAGGTAATCTGCATTGCTGTTAGCACTTGAAGTTCGAAATTCTATTTTGTAGTCAAAGCCAGATAAGAAATGTGCGTAGTGAAATAATCTCATTGTACTCATTGTAGGTAAAGTTTTGTTGGGATGGAATATTGTTGTAAGAGGTTTATGATCCGTTATAAGAATGAATTTGCGATCATAACAGTAGTGAAAGAATTTTTTTAGTCCCCAATATATGGCAGTAGCTTCTTTATCTATTTGACTATAGTTTTTCTCGCTGCTTGTAAGTGAGCGTGATGCAAATGCGATCGGTTTATTAGTGCCGTCAGGCAGTCTGTGTGATAATACTGCTCCGAGTCCAGTTGGAGATGCGTCCGTTGCCAATACAATCATTTTACGAGGATCGAAGTGCATGAGTATTCTTTCACTAGTAATCTGTTTTTTAATACTGTCGAAACTTTTTTCGCATGCTTCTGTCCAAACAAAATCCTTATCTTTTTTAAATAAATTGTTGAGTGCATTAGTAATAGAAGCTAAGTTTGGTATGAATTTATTGTAATAGTTAGCCATACCTAGAAAGGTGCGTAGTTCGTTTACATTCTTTGGTCTTTTGGTATCCAGAATAGCTTTGATCTTATCTTTGTTTTTATGTAATCCTTCTGCATCTATTGTATGTCCCAAATAATCAATGCTTTTTTGAAAAAATCGACATTTCTCTCTATTACATCTTAAATTATTATCTCTCATTCTTTGTAGTACCAGTCTAAGTCTAGCGAGTAGATCGTCTTCTGTAGATCCTTGAATGATAATGTCATCAAAGAAACATTTGACTCCTTGTATATCTTGTAACGTTTTATCCATAAATTTTTGCCATAAATTCGTAGCTACCTTTACTCCAAACATTAAGCGGTTCACTCTGAAGGTTCCTTTGTGTGTACTTAGTGTTTGCATTAAGCTGCTTTCCTCTTCCATTTCCATATTAAGATAAGCTTGTGTAATGTCTAAAGTACAAAATATTTTTCCTCCGTTCATTTCGTTGAATTTATCTTCAATTATGGGTATTGGATATTGTTCATCTTTAATTGCTTTATTCAGGGTAACTTTGTAATCAGCACAAAGGCGAATACTGCCATTAGGTTTGACAATAGGTACTATGGGTGTACCCCACTCTGAATAGTCTACTTTAGTTAATATTCCCAATTTACACAATCTGTCAATTTCCTCATCGACCTTTTCTTTTAAAGCATACGGAATACGACGTGGTTTCATAAAAATTGGCCTTGCACCATCTTGTAACGTAAAGCGGCCTTTGTAATTGGGAATACATCCTAGTTTTCCATCGAAAACTGTTGTAAATTCTGTTAGTAATTTATCTAATTTTGTACTGTCAGATATTTGGATTGTGTTGATCTCTGCTAAATTTAATTTGACTTCACGAATCCATGATCTGCCGAATATGGGATCAACATCTTGTTTTATAATATATAACTTTCCATGAAATTTTTGGCCTTTATAAGTACATGTAACGTACGTCATTCCAAGGGGTTTTATTATTTCTCCTGTGTAAGTTCTTAAACTTATATCAGTATTGTATATTTTCTTGTTCAAATTCAAGCGTTTGTAGTCCTTGTATGAAATTGAAGAAAGGGCCGCGCCCGTGTCAAGCTCCATGCGTAACGATTTGGTTTCAATATTTATGGTAACCATAAATTTGTCAGAGTTCTGAGATTGTAATAAGTTTATATCACAAATATCATCATCTTGTATTATTTCCTCATGATCTATTTGGTGGTTTTGCTGTTTTTGTTGTAAACAAACTTTGCCTAAGTGACCCTTCTTTTTGCATTTGTAACAGATTTCATTAACAAGTCTGCATGTGTTCGCTCTATGGCCTGCATCTCCACAACGGAAGCATTCTCCACGTAAATCACGTATTGACCGAATCTGTGGGTTTTGAGGTGGTTTTCGAAAGTATTTGTTGGGTAAATTGGGCTGTACTGCATTTATAGGCCTGTTGAGGTTTAAACTAGGTGTGTTTTCAGTAGTCATATAGCGGTTGTCAACTTTCGCTATTTCCATTGTGGATGCTAGTTGAACTAATTCATTGAAATTCATTATGCCACCTTGCTGTAGTAATTTTGTACGTATTTCTGAATCTCGAATTCCTCTGATGAATTGTAAAACGAGGAAGTTTTCACTTATTGGTTTCTGGCAATTTTTACAGTCAAATTCGCAAATTTGTGCAAGACGTTTCAGTTCCGAAGAATATTTCACTATAGATTCATTCTCAATCTGAATGCGTGATATGAACTGGTGTTGTCGAGCCCAAGTACTCGGTTTTGGGTCAATGTAATTGTCTAATATAGAAACTAATTCGTCAAAGTCTAATTCGCATGGATCAGAAGGCGAACACAGGTCATAGGCTTTTTGGTGTAACTCCGGGCTTAATGAAGTAAGTAGCATGTATTTTTTTGTATTTAAATCGGTGCATTTATTAAGCCTGAGATATATCTCTAGACGTTTGATGAAGTTCTTGAAAGTTTCATTTTCATCAAGAGGTTGAAAATTAAGTTTGGGTATGACTGACCTGTCTGTTCTGATGTCGTTTACTCTTTGATCTATGTTAGAAATGTATCTCGGTTCTGGAGTAGGTTGTAGTGCATGTAATTTCAATTTCAGCTGGGTTATTGATTCTTTAATTAAAAATTGTTGTTCGATTTCATCATCCAAATTGTCGTCATCTGCAAGGGTTTCTATTTGTTGTTGCGTGGATTCGAACTTTGTTTCGTAGCCGGTTAAGGTTGACAGTCGTGTATTAAATTCGAATTCTGAAATATTTTGTAATGTACTTATCTGATTCTCTAGTTTCGTTAGGAGACCTTTTAGTGCAGTTCTGGAACGTTTACACTTATTTAAGTCGTCCATCGTCGCCAATTATTGTATAGTAAAAATAATGCACGTTTACATTATCAATATTTATTTTCTAATATGACATCTGACATCAGTCATCATGCAAAACACAATTTTTTCACTACTTTACTAAAGAGGTATATAACATTTCTTTTTTTATTCAATTAGTTTGTAGTAATCCAATCTTTTGATATAAAATTTCAAACATCCAAATCACAGCACGTCTCAGAAACATCGGAGGTAATACAAATAAAGCATACAAGGGGAACTCACACAATATATGAAGGTTGTAGGAAGAATGTTGTGCCATAATTTAATCTTTAGAGCTCGTCTCATAAGCTCACATATTTGACTAATGAATTGTTCCTGCGCTTCATTAGACGTCGAAAGTCGATTCTTCAAACAATATGTGAGCAACTCCCCTAATAATGTCTTATTATTATCTGTAATTTATTATAATTAAATCTTCTTGTGAAACGCGCGTGCGATGCGTTGTGCGTCTTTTTAGCGGAGTCAGATTCGTCATATTAAAATTCGTTTATGGAAAACCTAGTAAGGATCTACGCAGGCACTCTTGTATGCGTAGATGCGTTGGAGGGTCATGTCATTTCAGCTAGCCCCCTAATTCATAAAAACTTAAACAGCTCCTCAACAACACGTTAACTTTTGTATCCCTTTGTCTCTTTCATTCTTGTTGCTGCCGCCATTTGCGAGTAAGTGGCATAACACGTCAATTGCTTAAACTATGCTTTAGCGTTGAGACCGTTTTTATGAATAAGGGGGTTAGATGATTTCTACTGCTGGCAGATTTATACACAAAAAAGGTGATTGAATGTTTGAAACTGAATCAAACGCCTCTACAGCAATGTGCCATAGCTAGGTATTTATTGAGGATCATCAAATATTTCAAAGAAACTGTGTTAGATTTTACCCGCTAATTAAACTAAGTTATCACTACATAGTATAAAACAAAGTCGCTTTCTCTGTCCCTATGTATGGGTGAAACGAATTTTGATGTGTTTTTTTCAATAGATAGAATGGTTGAAGAGGATGGCTTAAATGTATAATAACATCCCAACGCACCCGTGCAAAGCCTAAACAGGTCGCTAGTAATAAAATATAGTTAGTTTAAACTTTTACTAATTTCACAAAAGTTGTATTTTTTATTTAACTAACTTTTAGTTCCGGTTCATTGAGCATTTGTATTTAGGTATACAACGCTAAATATTTTTTAATACAAAAACAATACATAAAATACTAGTATGTAATGTGAATTTACCATAGGTGTTTTTACAGTCCAAAATAAATAAAACAACAGAGCCATACAGTTTTGACTTGAAAGTCAAATCAAGATTCAAAACCGTCAGATAAGTTTTAGTAAATTCCGTCACCACTGCCTTTGCTGCAATACCAACGGTGACTGACCCACAAAATCCATAACCTACAAGATGAAAATCTCACGCATCCGAGGGTTTCTAAATTAAGCCCCCGGGCGTGGGTCTTCAAGGAGGGCTTAATTAACTTAATAAATACACACTCCATTTCATTACGGCATACGTCAAATGTTATGAGTGTTTGTGCACAATAACTTGGATCGCTATCTATGCGAATGGAGGGGCGAAGAGTGAAGATGTTGATCATGATGACATTATGAAATTATTTTATTTTCGCATTAGGGATAATGCATTATCAGCTTACTAAAGATAGGAAAATCGGGAAAAGACATTCAGGCTTGACTGCCAGGTAAATATACCAGAAAAAATCAGCCGGTCTGTTAATGGTCTCGGTCACAGTAGTTAGTGCAGTCAAGCAGGTTCGATTTCCGCCCGAAGCCAAGACCAAATGTCTTTTTCTGGTTTTCCTATCTTTATTATTAACATAAAATGTTTTGGTTGCTTGGTGCTAACCGATTGATTTGGTTCAGTGGAGTGATGGCTAACTCCCTCTCGTTTACCTTAGATTAACTTGCTTACGAGGACTAGAGATTCCTAGCGACAATCGGCGTTGACAGATACCTATGGAGTTATTTCTGAATATGGGAAATCTAATATTGGACATAATTTCACTCAAATATCGCCGTCTAGCCTTAAACTTAGAGTAAACTTTTACTATACAACTAGACGTATTCTCATACTTGACAATTTTTAATGAGAGTAAAAAGTCATATAAAATTCGTAAAAAACACCCAGACCAATACCATCAGTCATTTTTATGCACACAAATGTCTGTAGGATTCAAATGACACAAATGTGTGTAGGGTTTGTTCGATTCCTGACGACCTGCGACCTACGGTGAGTACCTATCCTACTTCTTGACGATTCCTGCAACAAATTGTTTGTTGAATTAGAATAAGAACTTCAAGATATCTATAGCTTAGCTGTGCACTAACACTGAATGTTGATAAATCCTTAACGCAATAAATGAATGAGCTCCTTTGTTGTGGCTTAAACAGACAAATAGAAATTGCAAAGACAGAAAATCGAACCAATCACAGATCCATCCAATTAGATGTATCACAATAAAGTTTCCTCCAGAGATCCATCCGATGCGGGCGCACGATATCGTTACCCATCCTCGGTTATAGATCACTCGCTGACAGCCCCGAGCCCCAGTAATGAAGACAACACTCCTACAAACTATAATACGCCATCTATGCACTGCCACACAAATGTTTGTACAGTGCGGGAATCGAACCTGCGACCTATGGTTGGTTCTTATCCTACTTCTTGACGATTCGTGCAACAGATTGTTTGTCGAATTAAAATAAGAACGTTTAGGTATCTATACCTCCAACAATCCGCACTGAGCCCGCGTGTTGGAGTATGGCTCGTTCCACCGCATAGTTGAGGGACGTATATATGGCCGTTTATGTTAGGTGTCTAGAGCTTTATGCTATACACCAATTCTAAATGTTGACAGACCCAAAACGTAAATTCAAATTCCATAACTCTTTATTCAAGTAGTCCGTTACACAGTACTTTCGAATCGTAATAAATAAATGAGCTCCTTTGTTGTGGCCTAAAAAAACAAATAGCAATTGTAAAGACAGAAAATCGAACCAATTAGATGCATCACAATAAAGTTTCCTCCAGAGATCCATCCGATGCGGGCGCACAATATCGTTACCCATCCTCGGTTATAGATCACTCGCTGATAGCCCCGAGCCCCAGTAATGAAGACAACACTCCTACAAACTATAATACGCCATCTTAATGCACCGCCTTCTGTACTGTGCGGGAATCGAACCTGTTACCGGTTAGCCTAAAGGTATCTACGGAAGACCAGCGTCAAGAACACCATCAGGTGTACTTGACACATGCTGAGTGCAAACCCTCCTAGCGCCACACGCTAGTTATATTATTATTGTAAACTCGCAAATGGTCTTGTGTAGACTAATAAAATTTTTCTTTCTTTCTTTTTTAGTTTGCAACTTCTTAAAGATTCCTGCAACAAATTGTTCGTCGAATTAGAAAAAGAATTTTCAGATATCTATAGCTTTATGCTATGCACCAATTCTAAATGTTGGTAGACCCAAACGTTAATTCAAATATCATATTTCTTTATTCAAGTAGACCGTTACACAGTACTTTTGAATCGTAAGAAATGAATGAGCTCCTTTGTTGTGGCTTAAACAGACAAATAGTAATTGCAAAGACAGAAAATCGAAACAATTAGATGTATCACAATAAAGTTTCCTCCAGAGATCCATCCGATGCGGGCGCGCCATATCGTACCCATCCTCGGTTATAGATCACTCGCTGACAGCCCCGAGCCCCAGTAATGAAGACAACACTCCTACAAACTATAATACGCCATCTAAATGCACCGTCGACAGGCATAAACAATTGAAATAATTATCAGGATAAGCCTCCGGATCAACGGAAGCCCTCGAGATTTCAACCCTTCTGAGAAACTGACAGCGTCTTATGCAAATTCACAAACTTACCAGACTCAGCAGTTTAACCACAAAACCCAATCTGTAGTCCGGTCAAATTAGACCAAAAAATAAGAGTGAAGTTACATTAATTCCCACCAAGCTGAAAATCGGTAAGATTGTTTGAAATATCATTAAAAACAAAATTTGAAAGTTCCCCATCTTTCCCCTGTAAGGAAAAAAAAATATTCAAGGTCAAAGGTAAAAAAAATGAGTTTTTCGCGATTTTCAGCAAAACGGTAAGTTTTATCATAAAAATATCTCAGACAAAAATTGTAGATCATAAAATGATCTACAAAAAATTACTTCATACTTTTTTTCTACGAGCCACCGTTTTTGAGATATAACGATTCAAAAAGCTGTAAAAGTTGCGCTAAGTACACTACCTCCCCCCTCACGGGTTCTCGCCTCGGCGTGGCGAGGGGGCCTAGTACCGGTGGTAGGGGCACCACCGGGAAGCGAAGAGAACCCAGGCGTGGCAGCGTGGTGGACTGGACACCCACCCGCTGCGGCCCGTAAGGGCGACGGGCTGCGGGGCCAGTGGGGCCTGCAGGCGCCTTTGAGGCGCGTGGTTGGGGCCGCGGCGCACAACCGTTTGGTGGGGGCCAGTGATCCGAGGCTGATCCCCCCTGTGCGTCGCGGCCCGGCGGGGCCGTACCGCCGGTTACGGCAGCGGAGCCGTCCTTTGGGTGGCTCGTGGTTGCGGGCCCAGTAGGGTCGCTGCGGCCCGTAAGGGCGACGTGGGGATGCGGGGCCAGTGGGGCCTGCAGGCGCCTTGAGGCGCGTGGTTGGGGCCGCGGCGCACAACCGGTTGGTGGGGGCCAGTGATCCGAGGCTGATCCCCCCTGTGCGTCGCGGCCCGGCGGGGCCGTACCGAAGGTTACGGCAGCGGAGCCGCCCTTTGGGTGGCTCGTGGTTGCGGGCCCAGTAGGGTTTGCGTACGGTGGCCAGCTGGCGCGTGGTACGGGGGTGCCGCCGCCAGCATTGCACGGGTTTCACCGCTGCCTGGTAGGGACGGCTTGACATCCTCGGCTGTCCCTTCTGGCCTCCCCTCACGAAGGGGGGGTCGCTTCCGGCCCGCCGTCCAGGCGGGCTCCGTCCGGGGGAACGCGTAACAGGCTTCGCGCTACTCACCGTGTTCCCCCACTATACGGACGATAAGAGGGAGTAGTAGGGGTTTTAGTCGGTAGGGCCACTGGTATACCACCTTTCCAGTGGAGAGTCCGACATAACCCGTCCGTCCCCCGGTGGACGGGTATGCGTAAGGCATTTCCCCTACTTAAAAAAAAAAAAAAAAAAAAAAAAGTACACTACCTCATAGGTGGCGTGGAAACGTGTGCATATTATGACGATTACAACTTTACATCTTTTTGAATCGTTATATCTCAAAAACGGTGGCTCGTAGAAAAAAAAGTATGAATTATTTTTTGTAGATAATTTTATGATCTACAATTTTTGTCTGAGATATTTTTATGATAAGACTTACCGTTTTGCTGAAAATCGCGAAAAACTCATTTTTTTTACCTTTGACCTTGAATATTTTTTTTTCCTTACAGGGGAAAGATGGGGAACTTTCAAATTTTGTTTTTAATGATATTTCAAACAATCTTACCGATTTTCAGCTTGGTGGGAATTTATGTAACTTTGAATGTCTAAATTGACCGGATTACTGTAACTAGTGAATCTAAACCTTAACGAAAACACTTAAGTTTGATTGTTACATAAAGCTTGTTGTTTCCTAAGATCTAATCAAATTGAAGGCTAGTAATGGCTGCTCAATTGGCTCTCTCTATGGCAACTTATGTTTAACTCAACGTGAATAGTATTTATACAATTACTATTCAAATTAAATCATCTTAACCTTTTCCCTACGGGGTGCTAGAAACCGATGTCACCACCCAATACGGGGCCTTTTTCGCATGGTCAAAAATTTTGCTGAACTTTACTTGATGATATCTTAGAAACTAAATGACTTACCATTTTGAAATTTTGAGGGTATATGGAACAACTAATGAAGTTTCATATTCACACGCATTTTTCACAAATTATTTGCAGAAAATAGAGGAAAAAAAAGATTTGTCACACAAACAAGATAGTGCTGTAACTTTCAACCAAAACACTTTTTCAACCTAAGACTTAATAAATCAACTATTTTATCAAACTATTCATATTTCTAAAGTAATATATGATAAAAAATCATATAGAATTCGGAATAAAACACACATTCAAAAACACAATATTTTCTGCTACATTTTAGTGATGCCCCTTTAATCGATATTTTATCGATATTGCGACAACCTGGTTTTGGTAATATTGAAAATCGCCTATCAATTATGTATTTTTATTTTCAAAAAGCTATATCTTATGTTTTTGTATCGGACAATTAATATAAAAATTATAGTTTATGATGTAATAAAGTGTTAAACTAACAAAAAAAATGATGTACACAACGACTAACACTACATTCGTAACATATAAATATGATAATTTTTATTTTTCTTAGATCGCGCT
Source organism: Udea ferrugalis (assembly GCA_950022985.1). Classification (NCBI taxonomy): domain Eukaryota; kingdom Metazoa; phylum Arthropoda; class Insecta; order Lepidoptera; family Crambidae; genus Udea; species Udea ferrugalis. The sequence continues at coordinate 10,686,676 of OX465532.1, read as the reverse complement.
TAAGTAGATGCACATAAATCTACAGAAACTTTAATTTTGTGAAAATACTTTCAAGAAATCTATAATACAATATTTCGATAGACCCACTTCTATCATCATACCTCACTAGCAGTACGCCATGTTGGTTACTAAAAATGATGCCTCTGCAATACGGGTGTCAACTATTGTTGACACTAGAATCAATGGTATTTTCGCGCTGTTTTTTCAATCCAAAGACACGTAGAAATGTTTTTAAAAAAAAAACTCTCATAGAGTTTAACTCCTCTAGTTTTTTAATCTGCAAGTAAAACAGTATTACCATAGACACAGAAATTGAAAAAAATAAATGAAAAATGTCTTTGCGAAATCAACAGTAGTTGACACCCGTATTGCAGTGGGCCTTTCTCAAATCAACCATGGTTGACACCCGTAGGTAAAGGGTTAATGATGACAGTATGGAACAGTAAACACTGAGCAATCCTGCTAAATTTCCACCATTGTCTAACTTTTACTTAGAACTGAATGGGAAACGTCCGTAGCGTACAATTTAAACGTGAATTTGAACGTTGAATTCAAATGAAATTGCATTTCAGTTGGTAATACTTTTCTTTCTTTTTTCGTCTCTCGTTTACATCAATAGATTTGCATAGCAATTATATGACACACGTATCTACATCTACAAGAAGGTAGTTAGTCAAACAATACACTTAAACCCAGAACTCAATTTAATTGTAGTTTGTAACTAATAAAAGCAAGACCATGAGTATGTCGCAGAAATCAAAAAGATTTAAACTCAACAAAAACAATTAAGCGAAAAATACTCAAGATTAAAATAATATCATAATCTATAAATTACTAGCGACCTGCCCCCGCTTCGCACGGGTGCAATAGGATATTATTATACATATAAACCTTCCTCTTAAATCACTCTATCTATTAAAAAAAACCGCATCAAAATCCGTTGCGTAGTTTCAAAGATTTAAGCATACAAAGGGACAGAGAAAGAAAGCGACTTTGTTTTATACTATGTAGTGATGATTTTCTTTGGCGCCTTAACTTTCAGAAAACGTTTATTAACTATTATTAAGTCACTGACTGTTATAATTTATTACGTTGAATGAATTGTATATTCGAAAAAATATATTTTTTGGGTTAAAAATGGCGGCTGACTGCTTCGTCTAGAGTCTTAGTAAAAAAATGCAACCATTTGTTTAATCTAATAACACTTCATTAATTTGATTGTTAAAATTTATAAACAGCGACAAAACAAAAAGAAACTACCAGAAACTTTGTACAAAATCGTGTGTATCTTCCAAAGAGGAATTTAACCCTATTGGAAACTAATTAGCCTCGGGTCTCGACTAATTACAAATTCCAATTAGATATTTGGCATGCTCAAATTCCGAGAGGTCCGAATAACAATTGTTGGCGCTGGCCAGCCGAGCACGAGACTCTTTGATTTGAGAGCGAATTATTCCGGGAAAACCGAGCCCCCTCTCTCAGCCCCTTTAAGACGATCTTTTTGATGTATAACCACTTCCTAGAGTAGGTGAATGGTGTGTGTACAGACTTTGAGTTCATTTTAAGATTATTTTTTTAATTACTCTAAAATCAATCTTCATTATCTTTACTAAAGCACATGACAAAATATAGAAACGCAGTGTCTGTAGCTATCATAGTGAACGGAACATTCAGAAGCCCAGACTTGTCTTCGCCGAGCTAATTTGAGCCCAACGTACTGCCACAATTTTTCGGGTTGCTTGGTTTTTGATGGGTGTTCTGGCACCAGACGCCTCGGCATCCTTAAGCATAATTGTCGATAGTGTGCGCTTGCATGAAGGATGCCGAAGGATCCTTTTCCTTGCCGATGCCGATAATGGGCGCCGGGCCTTAGCCAGTGGCATTTCCGCGTGCATGATGTCTCAGCATGATTTTAAAAGCGCTTTATGGTTGCGTTTCAGAGAGAGAACCGCTTCATTGTGTGAAAGAGAATGAAGGGCTCTCTATGGTTCTCAAAAACACATTCCTCGCAACGCATCGCAGGTGGAAATAGCCTTATGAGTTCCCTGTTTCCTTTTGGAAGTGTCTTGGTTTTTAACCCCGACACAAAGAGGTTCATGAAGTTGACGTGTGGTCTGTATTTTAGACTCGTGGTATTCTAGCTCCCAAAACCGACTTTGGTATGATACAAAGCGCAGTAAATCTAATCGCCATGGCACGTATTACGTACGATCACCTACTCTCGTTCAGTTAGATAGTGTGTATATTCATTTAACCACATTTTACAGCCGAGCGACTCACGTTACATTTCACTGAGTTTCATTTATATCCGACGAATAAGCGTGTTTATTGAATTCAGGCAACAAAATTTTGTTTATGTACACTTTGTGGGTCTTAGTTTTATTATAGGAAATGGATATTCAGAGATGTTACGATTGCTATGATGATTTTAAGTTTATGAGATCTTTTGAGAAGTTGCTGTTTTGTTAAATTAATGATTTTGATTATAACGCTGACACAGTTTTTCATGTGGTAGACAAAATATGGACTGTAAAAATGGAATTAAAAATAACGAATACCTACCTATGTGAACAGATAGGTAAGAACCGACTTTACCAGAAGACTGGATTTTTTCATTACTGAGAAGATTCTGATAAGAAACTTGACAGTAAAGAGGATTTTTCTATTTTGAAAAACGTTGTTCACACTCAAAGTACAATGTGTAGAAATTTACATACTTTCCCCCTTATTCATAAAAACAAACGCAACGCTAAAGAATCGATTAAGCGATTGGTGTGTTGTGTCACTTACTCACAAATGGCGGCAGCAACAAGAATGTAAGGGACGGAGCGGTACAAAACTTAACGTGATGTTAAAGAGCTGTTTAAGTTTTTATGAATATAATTTAGGATAAGATAAGATATACTTTATTGCACAAAGAAAACAATTACATAACATATCATAATTACATTGTGAAAATTAAACCATTCAATAATAATCATATTACTAACTACTACTACAACCATTTGTTAGGGTAGTTTCTAGGTAGATTGTGTTTACAGTTAGGTGTCAAACTATCTCAGCCACTTCTGGTGTCCCGGTGACCCACTCGTGGGTAGCCACTATTTGGTTTTGCGGGCGAGTACGGGTTAGAAGGCGACTGTCTTGGGTCTGTTCTGACTAGAGTCAAATGGGCTAAAGTACATATAGGTTAAAATAGTTACATCAGATTTATGGCCAACAAAAATTTTACCATGATTCAATATGGTAATAAAGACAATTCATATTCATCATCATTATATCAGCCAAACGACGCCTACTGCTGGGCATAGGCCTCCTCCAAGGATCTCCATAACGATCCATTCACGAAAATAATAAAAAATTATAACTTTATATATATATAGAATTGAAGATTTCAGACAGAATTCAAAAAAGGAATGGTTATTTGTTTCAAGTCTATTGTATCAAGTTTTTAATATGAAAGGTTTTTTTTTTATAAAATTTTGGCACGATTCGCAATTTACGTATTTTTTTGTGTAACTAGCTCTTTAGATGTAGGTACATCAAATTGTACGACTAACAATAACCGTTTTGAAGTTGTATTATAGCAATTTAAATTCTTTCTAAACTGCGCTCCACCAGACAAACAAAAATACGTTCTTTCATACATTAAAACAGAAAAAACAACAATTAACAATGAGGATTGTGCAAAATTAGCACACAAGTGCGTCCATAAAACACGGAAGGGTCCAGACTTAACCCTATCACATAAATTGCGATTTCCATTTGACCCACGCGGCCGGTGAGCATCCTCAGGCATGTCCGAGGGAAGAAAGGGCTCATTTTCATTAGGCAACTAAGCGGTGGATTATATGTACGTAGATTTACAAAGAGGCGAGCTATGGCAAGGCAGTCGTTCTCAATCTTTTGAATATTAAAGATACCTATTTTGAAAATCATGTTGTTGTTTGACAGACTAAAGTTTTGTTGAGTTTATGAAATGAAAACAAAACAATCATTGTTGTAGTCAATACCTATGGCAAAATAATTGCTTTGGGGTTAAGTTTCTTTGATGGAACTCTCACCTCTCTCCTAGTAGTAGTAACTTTTGTTGATAATAAGACTTCTTTTCTATCCTAAATTTACCTTGCTCTTCTGTTTTTCTTCATCATAGTAAAGTGGAATTTTCTCTAAGTTTACCTAATTTTTGATTCATAGATTACCCGGGATAAAAGCACCATTTTATTGACAAAGGCCTTAATCTGTTTGATTGTATGAGTAACTGTATGTAGAGATCGTCTAAGCTGAAATGTCGCGTCCCTCCACTGCATCCACGCCCAGAAGCAAGCACTCTTGTATTGATACTACTACTGTCTACTTCTATCAATATGTAACGGTTTATTTCTATTTTTTCATATTCTGTCTAAGTTCTGTCATTCTGTAAAATGAAATTTAATATTTTAGGAGGGGAAAGGTTTTTTTATAGAGAAAAATTGAGATTAAATAAGCCATGAATTATAATACAATTGGATTTATACTAATTACTCGTGAATTCTGTGAAGAAAGCTGGAAATGGACGCTTTTCTGCTACTATTAATTGACGACCTAATTTGCACATAGTTCCCCCGTGAATAAAAAACCAAGGGAACGAAATATTGAAAAGAAACGGCAGTTTAAATTGATTAATTAGCGCAGTTTGAGAAGCAGTGAGCGCGTTAACGAGGGCTCACTAGAGTCCAGTGACCCTCTGTTTGAAGCCCGCTCGAGGCATTTTTTGTCTGCACCTACATTCTTCGGACTAAGGAACCATGCGAAGCATTTCGTCTGCAAGAGAACCGTGCTCTAGGAAGATATGTGTATGTACGCTCACCTTTATGATGCCATGTTCTATCAGAGCTGAACATTGAAGAAATGACAATATGTTGTTTTTGGACATTTGTGGCAACACAGACAACCACTACTGTGATAAAGTGGATAAATATTTGCCGAATAACCAGCGGACCAATAACTAAGTTGAGGCATACAGAACCCTAATTGTATTTTCAGATTTTTTCTCGGTTTTATATTCTTAGGTATATTATCGTACTGTTGATGTGAATGACTTACTGAAGTCGGTTTGGCTTTCAAAATCAAAATATTGTTTTTTATTGAGCCATCACATCATTTGCTTACATCTAAGTTACATAATTTAAACACAGTGATTTGGTTTGCATTATCTTAAATTAACACTATTTCAATGTTTGCTAAAAATTTCAAGATAACGCAATAAACTAACGAGCGAGATTAACTATGTATCGGTTAATAATGTAATGCTTTGAATTATTTCTGAATTGTTTTTAATGATCTGCCGTTACGTTGAGGGTATTTAAAATATCTGTGACGGTTTTAGTTAACCTCAACAAAACTAGAAGACTAAAGGAAATGAAAGATTTCATATAAACAATAAAATTCAGCTTAAAGATATTTATTCTCAATAATACAGTCCGGTGAAGCCGGGGGTGGGACGAGATAATTTCAAAGACCGAAGCGCGATACTCGACCGTATGACACACTAGCCTGAATTTCGCGATGCAGCGGGCGGAAGCGGTCGGCGTCGTAGTTGTGTCCGGTGTAGAATTCGGGGTGACCCAACGTCAGCTGGATCCTTGCGCGCGGTAGAACAGGTGAGGTCCGCATCCGTTGCTTCCTGGAGCGCAGCGATACGGTCAATGCCGGTAGTACACGGGTAGCCGTGTGGGTGAACCCCAAAATGGGGTATAACAGCACACTTTTAGTTAACCAACTTGAACTAAATGAGTTTAGAGAAGGAACTTTTAGGTTTGCCGGTATAAATTGTAAGATCTAAGAATCAGCAGAATAAACAATGTTATTCAATTAGGTACCGTCCTCGGAGGATTTCAAACCGCGAGTCACTCGAGCGCGTCCGTAGTTTCTGCGCCGGCGCATCGACCGAACATTCTAGCTATGTCCACGCGCACGTCGCGTGATCGCGAAACAAGCGAATCGACGCGGGTTTGCTTGTGGAATATTTTTAATTTATTTTTATTTGCAGTTTTTATTTTTAGTTTTTGTGTTTGTTTTACTTTAAGTTATTAATAAGACTAAACATCACGTTGCATTCCTAGTATTTGAGGAAGAATCGTTACATACCCCCCTTTTTAGGTTTGGTTTTTTTCTAAGAAAAATCCACAGTCCGTCTAGTTAAGCTTAAAATCTTTTATATGCCACGTACCTAAGTTACGGCCTGCCATGTCTTCTAGATCGTAGACAAGTTTCGACTTTTTTGCAATTATCCGACACTTGATGAATTTTGGGGCTAACTTTTTAGAGAATCGTTTGTCCTTGTCACTTTGATAGAAAGTGCGCTTCCATACTGTATCTCCAACATGAAATTCGACATTTTTACGTCGTAAATTATAATTTGCACAGTTTCGGGAGTGGGCTTTAATGAGAGCGAGTTGTACCTTATCAAATATCTTCTGCAGAGCACCTAAGTTTTCGGCGTAACCATAACGCGGTGTAAATATAATTTGATTTTCCAGGTCGGTGTCTATATAGTGCGAGCCATCGCTGAGTACTTCCCGGCCAAAAACGAGGAATGATGGGGTAAATCCCGTTACTTCATTGACCGAACTGTTCAATGCAAATTGTATCTTGGGAATGTTAGTGTCCCAAGATCTATGATCGCTCTCGATGAAAGTTGACACAGCTATCATTATCGTTTTGTTATATCGCTCAACTGTGTTCACTTGTGGTGTATATAATGGAGTATAGAATACATTAGGGATGTTGTAGAAGGAAAATAGATTTCGCATTATATTGCTCGTGAACTGCTTGCCGTTATCCATGATGATAGTACTGGGAATACCGTGAACCAGAAACACTTTTTCCTCAAGGATTTTACTTATAATGTCGGATGTGGCTCTTTTGATAGGGAAAAGTAGGCAGTATTTTGCGAAACAACAAGTTATCACTAGAAGGAACGAGTTCTGTTTTTTGGAGATAGGTAAGGGTCCAACCAAATCAGCACTTATCATTTGGAACGGGCGGCAGCAGTCCTTAGGCCTACCCATTGTGCCAAGAGTCGTGTGATTTGGGTATTTGTGTGCTAAACAGTTTTCGCAGCCAGAGACAAAATCCACCACGTCCTTATGCAAGCTGGGCCAGAAATATTTTAAAATTAGGCGTTTATGCGTTTTAAAAATACCAAAGTGACCAGATGTGGGTTCTGAGTGGTTTTTAGAGATAACCTCTTTGCGGTATTCCATGGGAATGACTTCCTTCCACTCGAACTCCCTTGTGAGCGGGTTCAGAGACTTCATGAACCGGAAAAGTTTTCCATTAGCCACTCGATAGTTTAGGAAGGACGTGGGGGAACTTTGGCATCCTTGGAATACGTTCAAATACCATGAATCGTTGGTATTCTGTGTGGGCGAGTCCGGAGTTTGGCTGATGGCAGACACCGGAACTGAGCGACTAAGACTGTCTGGTACAACATTTTCGCTGCCCTTTCTGTGTCTTATCTCAAAGTTGTATACCGAGAGTCGCACACCCCAACGAGCTAGTCTTCCAGTCGGATTATTTAAGTTCAAGAACCACTTGAGAGAGGAGTGGTCTGTGAACACAGTGAACTTGAGGCCATTCTCCAGGTAACAACGCCAGTGCTCGATGGCGATAAGTACTGCCAATGCCTCTCGTTCGGTAGCACTATAGTTGCGCTCCTGGTGTGTTAGGGATTTGCTCATATATGCAATAACTTTCTCCTCCTCGTCAATCATCTGTGTAAGCACTGCTCCGATTCCATAGTCACTTGCATCGGTGTGTACTTCGAATGGTTTGGTGTAATCGGGGCATGAAAGAATAGGTGAAGAAATAAGGCACTGTTTGAGTTTCCGAAATGCCTTGTCAGCTTCAGGCGACCATGAGAAGGGTGGAGTATTTTTACCCTGAGACGTTAGTTTGTTCAAGGGCGACGAAAGGCTACTGAAATTAGGGATGAACCTGCGGTACCAAGAAGCGGTTCCTATAAATCTCCTTACTTCTTTGCGATTAGAAGGAGTGGGATAGTTAATAATTGACTCAACCTTCTCAGGGTCAGGGTGCAAGCCACTAGCGTCGACTATATATCCAAGGTACTTCAATTGCGATCTAAAAAACTTACTCTTCTCAAAATTAATTGTGAGGTTGGCAGTTTTCAATTTATCGAACACTCGCCTCAACAATGAAATATGCTGTTGGAAGTTGTTAGAGACAATGATAACGTCATCTATAAAGACAAAGACCCTATGTTCAAATTCCGGACCGTAGAACAGGGCATCTACCAACCTTTGTTGTGTAGCTGGTGCATTAGTGAGTCCAAAGGGCATTGATTTAAATTGGAAGGTGCCACGAGTGGGAATGTAGAATGCCGTTTTCTGTCTGTCTTCTTCGCGGATTAATATCTGCCAAAAGCTTTTTGACAGGTCTATGCTTGACAAATATTTAGCATCTCGAAGATTGTCCAGAATTTCGGAAATGTACGGTAGACTGTACGCGTCTTTTTTAGTGACCGCATTAAGCTTCCTACTATCTAAACAAAATCGCAGCTCACCATTCTTTTTAGGAGTTAGGAGAACAGGAGAAGACCAGGGACTCTCGCAAGGCTCCACAACGTCCTCTCTCACCATCTCATCTAGTTGTTCCACGAGAACTCGTTGTTTCTCCGGAGACATCCTGTAGTACCGTTGACGAATAGGGGCAGCATCCCCAGTGTCAATTGAATGAGTAGTTAGTGAGGTGCGACCCAGCCCACGCTTTTCATAAGAAATATCGTGAAACTGCGAGATAATGTGATCTGCTGCTGACTTTTCACCGTCGGAAAGAAGGTCGTAAGAAAACAAAAGGGTAGAACTCTTGTCTCCTAAATCCGCAGAGAAAACATTCACTGGATCATTGTCCTGCGTTACTTGGTCTATGCATTTAGGAACTAGACCAAATGAACGCCAGAAGTCCATTCCCAAAATCAAATCATGTTTCACCTTGGGAACCACATAGACACAAAGGGTGTGCATCTGGTCTTGAAATTTGATAGGAAGGTTTACTATTCCAATAGAATATAGTTTTTCACCTCCCGCGGCAATAAACTGAGTTTTATCATCAGTTTTGATTTCAAGTCCTAAAGAAAACAAGTTTTCGTGGCTACCATTCCCTAATATGGTTGCCGATGAACCCGTATCTAATAGACCTGTCAGAACTGTGCCAACGACGTTGATGGTGACATAAAGCCTGGAGTTGTTAATGTTACTAATATTATCGCGGATTGGTGAAACAGGATTAGGGTTAAAAAAATTGGAGACAAAGCTCAACCATTCTTTCCACTCTGTTAAGTTAGTCTTGTTTAGAACTACTGACTCCCCAAAATTGCTTTTCCAATCCTGTCCGCTTAGTTTTTTGACTCATTAGTACTAGTGGAATTACAATCTGGACACTCTGAGTAGCGCACACCCTTCTTCCCGCATTTGAAGCAAATTAGGAAGCGTTCAGCCTTACAATTTTTAAGAGTGTGGTCATCGGTTCTACACCTGGGACAGAACAGTTGAGTGGAACCAGTAGTAGCCACCGAAGTAACAGCTAAGCCGTTGTTGGATTTGGATTCCAGGTTCCTGCTATACTGAGCACTATTAGTATACGAAACTGGCTTTGTATAAGTATACGTGTTAGGAGTGGTAGGGTTTTTGTGATACTTATTCGAGAAGGTGCTCGGTATATTCACCTGTGGCTTATACGCAAACTCAGGAGCTAGTGTGGAATTCGTAACCTTTGGAGGTTCTTGGAAGTGGGCAAATCGAGACTGTATATTTTCGAAGTTGCGACATACCAATTTTAATGCATCTATACTTTGAATCGCAGGTGAGGCAGCCAATGTATTGGCGTAACAGGGCCGGATATTATGCAGCAAAATATCCAGTTTATCCTCTTCAGAAAATTGCTTGCTGAGGCGAGAGAACATTCCTTGCATGATGGAGAGGTAGATGACTATGTTCTCATTTTCCCCTTGGGTACGTGATCGGATTTCAGCGGCGAGCCTATAGTCGTAATCGCTGCTACTGAAATCTTCTTTTAGTAGAACGCACAATTCTTGCCAAGATTGAACCCTATCCCTGTTGCATCTATACCAGTGTAGAGCATCGTCCACAAAGATTTCGGAGGACAACGATATAATTTTCTCATATGAAATTCCCCTTGCCTGTACGAATTCCTCGACACTTTGTATGAATGAACGCACACATGTCTTACCTGAAAATCTTAGTTTACTAACATCAGAACTTAAGTTACGCTCGCATGACACAATTATAGAGGGTACTGTGTCTGAAGTTGATTCTGTAGCCGCAGAATTGGCGGTTTTATGTTGCGACTGGGATGGTCGAACAAGAGATAGCTCTTTGTATTGTGTGTTGAAGTTAGAAACACACACTTTATAAACTTCCGAAATCTCGGGGATCGCCGTAATCCTATTTAATCGGTGATACAAATGATGAAGTAAGTTTTCCGCTCTATGAAATAGATTTTTATCAAATTTTGATTTAAGAGTGGCCAAGTTACCCTGTGACTTAATCAAAGATTCTTTGACCTCTTTCAAATCATCTGCTGGTTCTAGGTGAGATTCGAGAATATCCTCCGGGGGAAGCACTTGTGAAAGTTTAACTACCTGTTTTCGAAGTTCCTGTACAGATTCACCAGAACCACCGCGAAGCTCAACCTCATACACCAATTCGGCTTTTTGAAGAGAAAGATACTTAATAACGTAAGACATTTTTGTTGGATGAGTGTTCCAATTAATGATGATGTTTGAAAAATGATACACAACAATCACTTAAAACTAAAAGCGTTATAATTTAAGCCTATAAACATACAATTTAAAATTAAATTGTCTAATGTGTGGGTAGTTACAAAAAATAAAATAGGAAGAAAGCTTCAAAACACTTTGCCAAGATCAATACAATAATAGCACTGACACACATTAGCCGATTTAGCAGAAACAACTTAAAACTAATTTACAAGCCAACACCTAAGATAACTATTAAAAGCGACAAAGCAGTGCAACGCGTTTCGGTCGTGAAATTAACTTAAAAGCTGGGCGCCATTGTGACGGTTTTAGTTAACCTCAACAAAACTAGAAGACTAAAGGAAATGAAAGATTTCATATAAACAATAAAATTCAGCTTAAAGATATTTATTCTCAATAATACAGTCCGGTGAAGCCGGGGGTGGGACGAGATAATTTCAAAGACCGAAGCGCGATACTCGACCGTATGACACACTAGCCTGAATTTCGCGATGCAGCGGGCGGAAGCGGTCGGCGTCGTAGTTGTGTCCGGTGTAGAATTCGGGGTGACCCAACGTCAGCTGGATCCTTGCGCGCGGTAGAACAGGTGAGGTCCGCATCCGTTGCTTCCTGGAGCGCAGCGATACGGTCAATGCCGGTAGTACACGGGTAGCCGTGTGGGTGAACCCCAAAATGGGGTATAACAGCACACTTTTAGTTAACCAACTTGAACTAAATGAGTTTAGAGAAGGAACTTTTAGGTTTGCCGGTATAAATTGTAAGATCTAAGAATCAGCAGAATAAACAATGTTATTCAATTAGGTACCGTCCTCGGAGGATTTCAAACCGCGAGTCACTCGAGCGCGTCCGTAGTTTCTGCGCCGGCGCATCGACCGAACATTCTAGCTATGTCCACGCGCACGTCGCGTGATCGCGAAACAAGCGAATCGACGCGGGTTTGCTTGTGGAATATTTTTAATTTATTTTTATTTGCAGTTTTTATTTTTAGTTTTTGTGTTTGTTTTACTTTAAGTTATTAATAAGACTAAACATCACGTTGCATTCCTAGTATTTGAGGAAGAATCGTTACATATCCTACGATCTTCATAAGAACTCTATCGAATAAATCAAGTTGAGATATTTCCGCAAATATTTTAACTTAACATTTTCTAATCAGAATTTCAGTTTTGTAACTTAATTCTAACTGGAAATAAAACATGTTCTATTACAATTAGAAAGGATTCCACTTAGAAAAACCACCTAGTTAAAAATATAGCGTTATTAATTTATGGTGAAACATTACCAATATTCACTACACTGACACAATGCTCCAAAATAAATATATTTAAGATACCCATACGAACATCGGAACAAATGCTATGGAATTCTTCCGTTCAGGCACCAATTAAAATATTCAACCGTATTGCGGGAATAAAGTGAAACGAATCGCCGTTTTAAAAGCCTCCGAACTTTTTAAACTTCCGCAAACATGTGAGGGCGCCGCTAAAACAGAAGTTGAGCGGGTTTAGAATTGTTCAAACGAAAAAAGAAACTTTAATTTCTACATTTTAAAACAAAAGTCGGGGGAGGGTTAGGTTAATGGCTAGAGCGTGTTCAACCTTCGGATGCCTGCGCGGTGTTGCGAAGTGCCAACAATGTCTTTGATAGGCACTTGTGCGACGGCTGGGACGATTGTTTTGTTTTTAGCTACTCCAGATAGGCACATGCGGGTTTTTAGGGTTCTGTAATGTGCAAACCCTTTTTAATTGTGTGTTTAATTTTAATGTGTGACGAGTTTTGATGATGAGGATTGTTACACTCGAATTTGGTACCAGATTCAGAACGAAAAGGAGCAGAAGAACATTTTTAATTTATTTTCAATTCTCATCAATGGAACGTCTTCAAAAGGGTGGTTAGACGGTTTGGAATGAATTGCAAGGGTCTAGGGGTTTTTTTTTAGGTAGACAGGCTAAAATACTCGTGTATCTCGATTTTTTCTAAACATAGAACGGGTTTTTTCAATATAAAATACGGGGTTTTGCTATCAGTAGCACTCCATAGATATATTATGCAGGTGTGAAACCTTATTCATAAGAATTTAAACAGAGCTTCAACAACTCGTTAACTTTTGTATCGCTTTGTGTTCTAAATCTTGTTGCTGCTGCCATTAGCTAGTGGGTCACATACGAGTAACACGACAGTTGCTTAAACTATGCTTTGGCGTTGCCTTCGTTTTTATGAATAAACGGGTTAATATGAGTGAAAAATTTGATCTCGATCGGTCAATTTGATTGTTTTTGCCTGAAAATGGTTCGAAAGTATTTCCTAACGTTCGTTCTTCTGTGCAGTGCAAATAGTTAGGCAGAAGGAGTTGTGGAAGTGCACATGGGTAATCCAGGCTCTTGAGTGCAACGGATTGGGATCATTCTGAAGACTAAACTAAAGTTTTACAAGCAAATTTCCCCTTTATACGAACTTTAAACAAAATAGTTTTTGTCTTGACTTCAGAATAGAAAACCTAGACCTAGAGAATCTTACTTATTCTCAAGCTTGAGAGCATTAGACTTCAGCTTAGAAGATAGCAATTCTTCCCACATAACCTTCCTTTTTGACTTTATTATCACTACCATCTGAGGACCTGATTACAGGTAGTACTTACAAAAAACTTCATGAAGATAAAAACTTAGTAAGTATAGTTAAAAAAGTGTAGTCAAGGACTGCCTAGTAATACTCTACGTTCGCTTCAGCGCTGTCTACACAGTGAATATAGCGGGGTGCTTAGAATATATCCGTGAGCGTTTGTTAAGTTGTATTAAAAAATAATATCTCCAAAGACAGCACTGTTAAGAAATATAAGTAAAATAAAAAACTGCAGTACCTTCGTCATCTCGTTAGGTTCTTATGGTGGGAAAAGGCAAAGCATTCCGGGACCTTATTAGGTTTATCAAGATGGTGAAGGTCATATTGCCTCTTTCTGGGATTTGAGTTGAGTGAATTTTTTTAAAGGAAAATAGATATGTGTCATAACAGGGCTTGATATCTGTCTGAAGCTGAGGCAAAGATCCAACAGATTTTCTGGAGGTTTGTCTTATTGGCATCAATCTTATTGGACTACTGGATTGACCACCACACACGATCCTCTGCTTGCCTCATTCAACCACTTCCGGCCATTGTCTTTAGGTGGTTAATCCATCGCGACAGTGGTCAGCCTATGGCCGTTTTGTCCGCGGTCTCTACCTGACCGTCTAGTCCGCGGTCTCTACTCAAGAACGCGACTGCAACCCTGCGACACACGTTGGTCGCTAATTACCAAAAGATCATTACGTTATTAAGATTACCATCTAGATGAGACAAATCCAATTCATAAAAAAACTACTTTTAGAACAGAGACGAGATTCAGAATTCCATAATCATTCTTCAGTATTATTAACACAATTTCAAGCCTTGTAATATAGTATGCTATAGTTATTCATGCGTTCGTGTTTCCTCAGTTGATTTAGCGGGCCAGCATGTGCGCCCGATGGCTCCAATAAGGGTATTAATATATCTACTGTGAGACCTGCTGCTTAATTCATAGATGCACAAGGGTGAATCTTGTAAATTGATAACTGACGAACCACAATGTTCTTTGATAAACACATGAAATAGCCAATACATCTGTTATTCAAACCGAGCTAAGGTGTGATTTCAGCTCTGGCATAAATATGTCAGTCTAACAGATATTAGGTCTTAGATGTTTCCGTTAACGTAGGGATTACGCAAGTGTAAAATATACTTTTAGAACACGATAATGAAAAATTAATTGTGATTGTTTGGTGACGTTATGGTTTTGATGTTAGATTTATATTTTGCTTAACAACACTCTGAGATCCTTCAAACAGAAAAACAGTATTTATCTTTTGGATTTGCGCAAATAAGTTTTCCATGTATTTCATCTGTCACTATTTCATTTTATTTGAACCCATTTAATCATCGAATGGGAGTGGCACAGTGGTAAAACACTCTGGCTCGGAACCCGATGGTACCGAGATCAAATCTGGCTGGAACACACCTATTTTGTGTTCATTGTACAATTGTCTAACTCTCCGGTGTGAAAACACCGATATAAAACCCAAGCAACCCGGATAACGGCGGTAGGCTCGCCTCTAACCACGTTGGGTTGAAATTGGTTTAAACATTGTTTTCAAATGCAAAACTGTGTCACGCTAAATTACTTCTGTTAGAGAGCCTCTTAACGTGAGAATGATAGACACACCAATAAATACCTAGAAGCAAATAGTCCAAATTCTACGGTGGTTTACCTGAAGGTACAGTGTCATGGAACAGCTATAGGTAGATCCCAGCGAATAATGAGTGTGTGCGTGTGAGCCGGCGGAGGCAGCGGTAATTAGATTTAAGAACAACTGGGCGGCGTCAGAGGGAGAATGGCCGGCATTAATTTGAGCTTCTCTAACGAGGGCGACGGACGCCACGACTGGGACCTTGCCGCAGGGGATCTGTGGAGACGCTTTGCATAGTTTAAACTATGTTTATTTCTGTTCCGTTCGACGTTCTGGATAAATACCAACAAAGGTGGCACACTCTTCTTTAAGATCTATCTTAGAAGTAACTGAAAGGATAGGAGAAGGCTTTTAAGCAGCAGTGGGGCAAATAGTCTGGGTAGAAAAAAAAAACCGGCCTAACACCAAGGCACGCTCGGTCACTTAAGTCTCTTGTGCAATTATTTGAAGGTACAGTGCCATGGAACAGCTATAGGTAGATCCCAGCGAATAATGAGTGTGTGCGTGTGAGCCGGCGGAGGCAGCGGTAATTAGATTTAAGAACAACTGGGCGGCGTCAGAGGGAGAATGGCCGGCATTAATTTGAGCTTCTCTAACGAGGGCGACGGACGCCACGACTGGGACCTTGCCGCAGGGGATCTGTGGAGACGCGTTGAATAGTATAAACTATGTTTATTTAGGTTTGAGGAACCATAAAAAAACATAAGGCCTACGGCCGACTCGCGGCCATAAGCTAGGTCTGCGTGGACTTAGTGAGTCCACCTGAAAAGCCAGACATTTAAATTGGTGTCGCTGATTTTTAGGATACTTTTAAAGGGGATCAATTTTTGTATTACCTACATGATTTTTGCGTAACTCTCACCGTTTTCACAACGAACACGAGGAGAGCTTAAAAAAATAAGTTTTTTTCCGATTTAACAACATTTTATCAGCGTCATATCATAGAGCACTCATGGCGTGATATTACATGTTTAGCCTAAAAATCTCCTTAATGAATGGACTCCAACACATTTTTTTTAACGCGAACTAGTATTTACTTAGGTTGGCGCATTTAAACAAACAAACTTTTCAACTTATGAGTAACAGGTATTCAAGCAGGTACCCGGTAGGAGAGGCCTGGTAGAAATATGATAAATAGCTTAAATGTTACGTTTTTTCTGTTTAATTATATTATATTATTTCTTTAGGGACTTAAGAAAGAGATTGACGGAAGCCACCCTAGACCAGATGGCTGGCCTTTATTTCGCCCAAAGGATTGACATCCAGCGCGGCAATGTGGTCAGCCTTCTTGGTACTTTACCGCAGGACGGTGACTTACACCAGATATTCTATCTGGTAACTGTACAGGTACAATTTTTGGTGTAAGTGAACTTAGTTAATATTTTTTCTTTTCCTAATTTAAAATTTAAATTAAGTTTAGTGTAGATTCATTGTTATGTAATTTGGTTGTCATTATATTTTAAGGAATAAAATTTTAGTCTTGCCTGATGCCAACATGACCAAATGTGTTTTTCTGGTTTTCAGATCTTTAGTAATAAAATTTTATTTTCAAATGTTCCTGATAAGTTTACTTAATTTATTTATCTGGCCGACTCCACAGCCGCCGCTGTCCCGTGCGGCAAGCTGTGTCCAGCGCTGCTCTGCGTCCACCGGCTATGTTTATTGCAATCTGGCGGCTAAATGCCGCCTGCTTACCCGCTTACACTGCCCTTTTGCTACACACGGATTTGCGTTATAAATCTTTATGACCATATTGGTATTCAAATCACTTAGGTACATAACACAGTTGCAGTACCTGTAGTGGTAGTTCCAAAAAAACCTCAAAGAGTATGAAATCCTGAAATAATACTGATGAAAATGCAGGAAATGCTGTCTTCTGACCTCAGGAGTAACGGCATTTGAAAAAGCAACCACAATTACTCAACCTAGTTTATTATTTCAGTACCTTCTAGCTATAACTAAACAAATACCGATATAATTTATTGTACAAAAATACCAGACATTTTAGCAACTGTATCTCAATAATGTAAATGCGCTTTAACAACATTAATCATCTTCTTCGATTTGCCCTAAGGTAAATAAATTATGAAGAACGTTACAAATGAAAATGTATAGATAAGAATTGTAAACTTTTTAAACTGGTACCCCCTTTATTCATAAAAACTTAAACAGCTCTTCAACAACACGTTGACTTTTGTATCACTTTGTCTCTTTACTTCTTGTTGCTACCGCCATTTGCGAGTAAATGACATAAACACGTCAATTGCTTAAGATATGCGTTGCGTTCGTTTTTATAAATAAGGGTAGATCAGAACTTACAACAAAGAAATACCCTTATCACTTGGAATGATACCTAAAACGCAAATTTTTTCTCAATTAAAGATTGTTCCAAACGTATTATAAATTTTCATGTTTCCTCTTCCCTCAAGTACAGATTCTGCATCAAATCAAAGTCCCAAGTATTTAAATTATTCGCACAAAGCATAACATAATCTATCGAGCTTAGAATCCTCTGGTCAGTAAGGGTTGTTGAACTATCCCTCCCTCAAACGGCTGTGTGCTCGGACTTAAATAAAAGGTTTGATTTTGTGTTGTAAAGGGCCTGGCCCAATATTTGCGGAGGCTGGGGCCCTGCATAGCTTTATTACGGCTAGTGAGGGCTTTCTCTTGGTTCATGAAAATTATCATGTATTAAAGATTTAATAGGGAATAAATAAAATATTTTTAAAAGGATAATACCTAATAATATGAAATTCTCTTGTTTCAGATGGCTATGTTGTGGCGTGAGGGCTTAGAACCATTGGAAGCCAGAACCACCACCAGAAACCAAAACGGATGAAGTGAGATGGTACAGTGAGCTTGCCACGCATTGCCACCTAGTGGTATTCATATTTCAGTTTGTTGTGGGTCATTTCATCCATTTCCCCAGGCTCTCAGGGACTGCAGTGACTTAGTGGTATACGCTGCCGGCTTGTCTGAGACGCACTGCCGTGATGTAGTAGCAAACACTGCAGTTTTTTGTGAAGCAAAAGTATGTACTTTGTCTGGGCTACCTTATCGAAAGGTACTACTTGACTTGTGCCGTTTTGATGGTGTCCGATGAAGTCGGCTACTTATACTAAGTAAATACTATACTAATAAGTCACTACAAACCGATACCTACTACTTATGTTTGATACAGATTACAATTTAAAACTCTACGGACCTTTCTCAGACCATTCGGACACCTTCATCCACACGGAATAGGCAACTTATAGATTACCTTCCTTGATTTAACTATCTTACTACGATCCTGACACACGACTTTCATGAAAATGAGAGCAGAAGATTCTGCTCTCTCTCACTCGTCTGTACTTCTGTCAAATACAATAACAATTAAAACTGCACCCTGCCATAGTTTCTAGCCTTGAAACTGATTTTCAATTACAATCAAAGTCAGTGGGTGGACACCCCACCCGGTTTTCATAGCAACGACACTGTAGAGTGCGCACGCAATAAATTTCCAACTACAATGCATTGACAGAGTTCCCCTCGTCTCTATTACAGCTCTTCACGCTCCGCTTTACCCACGTCG
Organism: Udea ferrugalis; assembly: GCA_950022985.1. Taxonomy (NCBI): domain Eukaryota; kingdom Metazoa; phylum Arthropoda; class Insecta; order Lepidoptera; family Crambidae; genus Udea; species Udea ferrugalis. The sequence goes on along the minus strand of OX465532.1, from coordinate 10,668,039 downwards.
GTTATGATAACGCAAAACCATCCTTAATGCTAGATGATAAGGATTATTGTGTTTAAACTGCCGCAAGAGCGGAAAATGTCGACTACAACTCAATAGTCTGAGAGCGAGTATCCCGCAGTATTACGATGTTGTATACAACGTCGTAATAGTACGTATAGGACAAAACTAATTAAAAATCGTGACAATCTTTTGATAGTTGGAAGGGCGTAAAAAATGATAATTCCAGTCAAAAGTAATAATTCTGGGGAATTTCGAAAGCAATTATGAAATTAAATAATATTTTTTGTTTTTTGTATGAATATGTATCTCTACCTACAGACGTGCTGACTGATGCCTGAAACACTTACTTGGGTTAAAGCTAGGTGAAGCCCAAATACCTAAAATTTGCCGATTTGTAGACCATCTTGTCATCAGGCGAAAGTGACCATGACCTATTGTGGTTAAATACCGCCCTGAATCTAAGGGGAAGGACCATATACTCAGCTACAGCAGACGACTGCTGTTGATGTTGATGATTATTTGTAAATAATGTCCGGTTATATTATCAGATACATGTCTCGATAACTAAAACAAATTAATACAATACACATGCCACAAACGGTCTAATTTCTAGAATTGATTTTATATTTTTAAGTTAAATGGCTATGTGTGTGTCCAGCTCAGCACTTTATAAGGAACTTTGAAATTTATCAGAACCTACTGTACTGCCAGGTAGGCGGACAAATAGAAAAAGCAAGTTTTGATTCTTTCTTATTTTCAATTTAACTCATGCAGGATATTTCCCTTGTACTGAGGTGTACCTCAACCTTTATAAAACCATTGCAGAATGTTTCTTATGTCAGCAGCATAAGGTGCTCCTATGTAACGATTGGTGTGAACGCTTCTGTACATAAAACTGCTTAAAGAAACTATTACTCTTAGAAAAATAACATAGTTAAAAAAAACTCGCATAACTTTCCTAGGCAGTAGGAGAAAAATCTATCAATTTTTTTTAGTTAGTATCTATTTGAAAAACTTAAGAAATATAACTGTACTTGTACAATATCCGGCTCTTGGTCTACTTGGGTCTAGCCATTAGAGCTGCTAGCTGCAGCTGTCATTTTCGCATACACCGGACAATGTCTTTGTATTTTGTTTTGTTATAGATACCGTGCGATGTACTTTTTGAACAACTGTAGAAAAATAAATTGTTGAGTGGAATTGTATAATTCTTGGAAGTAATACAAGTTAATGTTGAGTGTGAGGTTGCTTGTCCTTGTGTCCTCGTTGAATATTTTTCACTGCAAATACTATGAAGCTTAGCAATAGTCCACTAACCTGTGTTTTTCTAAGTTACGTTATTTTTTTCTAGGATAGATGTCTGTTGTTAAAACTTAATGTTGTTTCGTGAACACTGACAATTGAAAGCGAACAAAAGCCGCTAAAAAAGACAATTTCAGTTTCGAGACTTGACGTTCCTTCTAAATTTGAATTCAGATATTTTCATGGACCATAATTTATTGACTAAGTAAGTCCGAAGCAAACAATTTCATTTGTTTTTAAAAACACGTAAATTACGTTGGTAAATACGAGTGCTTCGATTTTGAAGGCACGATGAATCCCTTGTGCTTAAAGCGTAACGAATTCGCGATAGACTTAGTTGGCACTAATAACTTTTTATAAACAATATTAATTTATTTTCATGTCATGAAAAAAACACGATATACTGTTGACACTGTTAAGAATTTGTCACTAAAATTACGTTTTCTTAACATAACTTTTTGGCGGATGTTCAGAACTGCTAGGTCGGTTTCGACATCCACATCGGCGTCGGTGAACGTTCGCCGTTGGGCGCACTGGCTGCAAAATGCCGCAAGAGCTGCCGTCCGTCCCGCTCGCTCCGGCGCTTCGGGAGCACCTCTCGCTCGCGCCGGCGCGAACACGTGTTTATTTGTATGTTTTATCCTTCGGCGGCTTTAAACCCAACCCACCCCGACCGCAAAGTGCGCTCCGCCGCCCGCCGCGCCCGCGCCGTCGCCGCCTCTCGCTCGCCGCCGCTGCCACGGAGCCGCACCGACTCGCCCGCGAAACTTTGTTCGAAGTCGACGGGCGCGGACGTACGCCACGTATTAATAGCCACCGTGAACGGTCACCGCAACCGAGGCACCCCACGCGAGTCGCATCATAACCGCGCTCGCGAGCACACGCATCTCACGCACGCACCCCTTTCACGACTACGACTTCGCTACAAACTGTACGAAACCAAACCAAAATAAACCCCAAAACGGAATTCCAAATAATCAAAAACTGCGAAAGTGAGAGCAACGTGCGTACGATCGCGTAAATACACCGTGCGAAAAAAGTGCCACCGTCAGTGAAACTAGTAAAAAGTTTTTCGCCGCGCGGGGGAACCACCCCTTCGGCGCCGGAAAAAATCGGCCCCTCGCGTCCCTCGCCCGCCCGCCGCCGAACTTTTCATTCACGGGGGAAAAAAGTGTGGCAAGGCCGCCCGTGACGTCACGCGTCAAGGGGCCACGCGCGCGTTCCCTAGCAACGTGTGACGGTTCTTCAGAAAGTGAAGCGCGGTCCGGGTGTGATAATGGCAGTGTTGAGTGAGGATGTGTCCGCGCGGTGGATGTCGTCGGTGCGGAGGGACGTGTGACATGTAGCGACGGCCGCGGACGCAGCGGACTACATGTGCAGCACGCAGCGCGCGCGGGTGGCGAGGATGCACCTGACGGGCGCGACCAGCGGGGCCGTGTCGCCGGACACCAGCTCCACGCTGCTCCACGAGACGTACACGAAGATGACGTCGGACATCCTCGCGGAACGGACTCTAGGGGACTTCCTGTCCGAGCACCCGGGAGAGCTGGTGCGGACGGGCAGTCCTCACTTCGTGTGCACGGTGCTGCCTCCGCACTGGCGGTCGAACAAAACACTTCCCGTGGCGTTCAAAGTGGTTGCACTCGGGGACGTCGGCGATGGCACGCTGGTGACGGTCCGCGCTGGCAACGACGAGAACTGCTGTGCAGAGCTGAGGAACAGCTCAGCGGTGATGAAGAACCAGGTGGCGAAGTTCAACGATCTGCGGTTCGTTGGCAGGAGCGGGCGCGGTGAGTGCTGAAGGTGCAGTTATGTGATAACCCCTGAATATTGAAGTTTTATTTTCTTAACTAAATACTTTTTTGAAATCAAATCTCCTCAAAAAATATTATAGGCACTCTTATATTTATAAACCCAGTTACAAATTGAATAGTAGTCTTCCACTGAAGAAACAAGAATATAACTCTGCAAATAATACATTTCAAATAAGAATATGCAAAAATATCGGAAACTCCATAAAACCAAAACAATGCTTGAGAATTCGACCTTTCCTTACAAAGTTCAAATCAAACAAAGCTTAACCCCTCAAAAGTCGCGATTATCTTACGCAAGTAAAACTGTGTCAAGAATGTCACTCCTGCAATATTTACGTAAGTTACCGAACGCGGGATAAGTCCGTGACATTGAAAAAACTTTTTCCTCCTTCTTAAGAAAAGTTTCCGTTCCGTGAATGTCAATAAGAAGGGCGGGCGCTGGGCGGCGGTCCTTGACAACCCGCCCTAAGAAAGTTTACTTTTTCCACGTGCAGGGTGTTTTCTCAGGAAAACTTTTCCTTGATACTTCATCCTTTTTAAATAGTACGCTTTCTTGAGAGAGACGTCATTCTGATATTATCAGAGACTTGCAGGTATTTTATAGTTGACATATGTTATTAATCCAAATTAGTGAAAGATAGCAAAGTTTTCATTTTGCCTTTTCTTAATTAATAATACAATCACTTCATATTCCAACTAATATTACTTAATCTTTTTCTTGGACCATTTATTGAGATGACATTCCCGTCAAAATACAGGTAAAAAATAAATATTTCTGTCTGAAATTCGTTTCAGCATGTACATTTTTTTATCGCCATAAAGTGACCAAAACGGTTTGTCACACTGCTAGCTTCCTTCATAAGTACGTAAATGAAGCACCCTGACGCGTAAGGCTTAGATTACCTGATTGTAGAACTATACAGTATTTTCTTTTGCATCTAAGTTTCAAAATAGAAAAAATACCTGACAAAAATATAGAAAGTTAAATACAAAACTGCTATACAAGTTACAGTAAAAGTGCACACCTGATAAATAAATATATTTGTGATGATCACTATGCATCTAAGGGTTAAGAGGGTCATTTCATATTGGACCTCATTTTTTCGCTGTTGTTCATGCACTATTCGCTGTATTTCATAAACTCAGAGTTATTTTTTTGTGCTTTTGATTGTGGTTTGCCATTTTATTTTTGTTTTTATAAGTGTTTTACGTTGCCCTTAGATTCATAAATCTGGATGAAAAAAACAGAAACCTTTGCCTGTTTTCTGAAATAATTTCCCCTACGTTATGCTGCTATTATTATTATAATATCTGCGACGTTTTTAACCGGCGGAACCTACACAAAGTTAAAAGACTAAATTCTGTCTTTTAAGCGGAATAAATAAAAAAAATCAACGAAATAAGTATTTCCAGCTACTCAATCAGGTATTATTTAATGTTCAGATGTATGAATAATAAAAGTCATATTAATTTGTAGTTAAGCATTTTGATTTTTGGTGCCTCGACAAGGGGAACTCTTACTTAAAGATTAGATAAATGCATGTCGTGTAAACTTGTTTTTTACCCCACAACTTTGCTCATTTTTATTCCACCTATTTCAAAAGCCTTCATTTCCCTTTTTTTTTTAAACAAAGGTTTATTTTAGATTCGTGAAAATCAGAATCCCGTTACAGAAGCTTTTTTTAGCTTTTGGCATTGTTGTTAGCTTTTGTACTATTTTGAATAGTCAGATGAAAATTGAATTACTAATTAGTCACAGACATTCATACGATAAAAAATCTTGTTTAAACGATTATTTGATACTGTTATCGATACTTACAATATTCAAAAGAGAATGATTTACGTTTTTAAGCATTTTTTTTAATGTCTCTCGACCAGTCTGCAATATCTATCTCAGAAGGTAATAAAGCAAATGAAGTACCGGTAAGATGGGGTTAATTGGTATCTGGGTCTTAATTGGGACAAGACTTTGGAGATGTTTCAAAGCTTTATTTTTCTTAATTTCTTGAATGTTTTTATATTCACTACAGGTATAAACAAAAACACCCAAAAATAAAATAAATACAGCACTTCTCTCGAGCTTTGAAACATTTTCAAAGTACTGTCCCAATTAAGACCCAGATACCAATTAACCCCATCTTACGGTAATGAATTGAATTGTTACTTTCTGAACAGACTCTAAAAGAGAGGAGGCTATCAGTTCGGCTGTTATATTTTTTAATACTGACAGACCACCGCTCAGGGAGCATGAATCCGTCGTGTACTGATAAATGATGAAAAGCTAGAAAAGGGAAATATGCACCTGTCCCCCCCTGCGGAGCCCCCGCGGGCACGTAACCTAAATTAGCGCCAAACTTCATGAAAAACAAATCGGCCATTTTTGGGCCGCTTGCTAGTATAGAGGATATCGGTATCGCTGAATTTCGCCTTTTTTATTGAAAAATAGCTGGCTACATACTTTTGAATGTCATTTGATGAATCGTATTTATTTCATTTATTATTTATAAAATAGCCCTATGAAAAATAAAATAAAATAGCCTGATGTGTCCTGCAAAAGATATTCAGCCAGCCCTTTAGTACCTCGTCTGATGGCACATGCTTATCTTGGCACGCTTCACCCAAGTGCTAAATATACCTATGCTATTCTGGCTAACGCCTAATCTTGATCATCATCATCAGCAGCTACACGACTTCCACTGCTGAACATAGGCCACCCCCATAGATTTCCAGCGCCTGGGTGTGGGCGGCCTGCTTCCACCGAAACCCTAAGCTGCGATCTTCATGAGGTCTTCCGTCTAACTTGCGGGTGATCATCATTGTCGTGATCAGGAAAAAACGCCAACTTTAATCGTCTATTGGCTCCACCTAGAATTGGTATTCTCCCTCATTTGTACCAATACGAAGAATTTTTAAATGTTTTTTGGCTTGGTTCTTTTCGATCACATTTGCGTAGCTATTGAGTTTTACAAAACGCGAAAATGCAATCTCATAGTTTTAAATTCGTTCGATACGCATCTGCAGAATGCCTCCGAGGTGTAACTAAAATGTAAGTAGTTTTTAAAATAAATAACATTGTAGAAAGTATCATCAAAAAATTATTATACAGGGTTGCTGGAAAAGTGACACGTATTTTTGTGAGGGCGTACTATACTCTATTTATTATAACATTAGACAAAAGAAGCTCATAGAAGCAGGGGTACTAAACTCTACCACCCTCTAGAGCCCGCGCTGACTTTTGCCGGCTGACAAATTTGTAAAACCTTGCAAAATTGAAAAGCCTTTCCACCACATCGTATGAAGGGACTAGGTCACATTTAGATTTGGTAGAGTTATAGTGACAGTAAAAGTACGATTGGATACACAACCTCTGCCTCTTGGAGGTTTTTAATATCGACAATATAGTTATACGTAAGACAAAATAATTTAATTTAGTAAAAGCCTCATGAATTCTGGAGTTATTTACTTGAAATGAGAACAATTAAGTGTTACAGTTGGCTTAAGCCTTAGATTTTAATAAGTTCGTCATCGGCTTTTACCACAAAGTGTACTCTGGAAAGATATTTTTTTTACTTCTGTCAAGTTCTGTCTAATGCTATAATAAACGGAGTATAGGTGAGGTCAATCGCGACCTATCGCGACGGATTTTGACATTTAAATTTTGGCCTAAACCTAACGGCTTCGGAGTTATTTGAGATTTGTGTTTTTCGAATTATCCGGATAAGACTTCTAGAATGCAAAATTTGACGAAAGTTTAGACATCTCTATCTTATCTATATGGACAGATATAACTTTCATGATAAATGAAAGATTAGAAATTAGTGTAATAACATTAAATTCTAATGTTTTGATGTCACCCATCAAAAATACATGGATTGTCAGAAGAGGACCTATCGCTTGGCCTGCAAGTTGCCCAGACCTTACACCTAGATATTTTCACTTGTGGGATCACGTGAAAACATTAGTGTATGGAATTACATTGCTAGTAGGTAAACCTGCATAGTGAGAAGGCGGATAGGGAATAAATATGGAATATGGGAAAATAGCACGAATCAAAATTTATTTTACTAATAAATTAGAACGGAAACAAGTATCTCCTCTTAAACATTTTTGGACAATTTCCTGGGTACGATCGATACTAGTAGCAAACACAATAGTTTCAATTAGTATTAAGTAAGTGAATTGTATCGACCACTCAATAGTGGTACATAATATGTAGAAATAGAAAAAAAATATTTCAAAGCTGTGTACATTAAAGCGATAGTCTGCAATATTCATAAAACTCAACAGTTTTCTGCCTTTAAACAGGCATGCAAATCTACTACCACTACACAGAATGACGAGAGAATCTTCTTCCTCTCATTTGTTTCCTAGACACCAAAATCTGTTGTTCACCAAGTGAACTTAAAAAAAAAGAACGTTCTTACTTTAATGCCTTTGATATTTTGCTGCTAGAGAAGGATGCCTGAAAAACAATAAAATGATCTGTCAGGACACCAGACATATTCAATAACATATTAATACTATCTGGGGTGGCATTCCATCTAATATCATATCACATCTTGGTGCTTCAAGCTTACCTCAATCATCAATACGCTTCACTTTGAATTAGTATTTCTCCTTTTTGATAGTTTTGACCGATCCCATACAAATAAAAAAATAATAAAAAAAAAATATATCCTTGGACATTATTCCACACAGCGCCATCTAGTCCCAAGTAGGCTACTTATAGTCCGTTATTATGGATACTAGACAACGGATAAACATACTTAAATACTTTTTCTTTTGTAAATACATACTTAATATACAGAGGAAACACCCAGACAAATAATTTAACCAAAGCACATATTAAGCATAATCTCAAATAAATACAGGGATACTATTTCGGGCATCACCGTACTACTTAATACCCTCACAATTTCAAACAGTATTGGGATCCTTGGTGTGGATATATCCAGTGATGTCCAGTTCCGTAGTCACCTTGAAAACTAGGCACAGACTGTTGGTATCCAGGAAGCTCGGTGTGCTGAATAGAGCGAAGCGGTACTTCACCCCAAGGCAGAGACTCCTGCTGTCCAAAGCGCAAGTCAGGCCACACGTTGAGTACTGCTCTCACCTATGGGCGGGAGCACCTGACTACCAACTGAGTCCTTTTGACTCGGTGCAGATCCCAAACTGACCTGCGGCCTGGAACCGCTAAGTTTGAGGAGAGATTTCTCCTCGCTTTGCGTTTTCTACCGCTTGTATAACGGGTTTTCACGGCCACTTTCTACCATCGCACCGCCCACCATCGCCAGGGTTTTCATCCGCATGCTCTGGAGCCGAAATGGTCTCGCATAGTCCGATTCCTGAGGTGTTATTTATTTATTTATTTATTCTTTAGGAAACATACAGTATTTAAATTATCTACAGCTATCACTTATAAATTTCACTAAAACCGATAAAGTTTCCACTTATATAAAATACATAATTAAGCTATGATAAATAGCTATTCCTTCCAAGGACACTTAAATTGTGGAACGAACTCCCTGCCGAGGTTTTCCTGATGAGTTATACGATGGAGTTCTTCAAGAGGGGTTTGAAAAGGTTCCTGCAGGGTCAGCAACGCACGAGTAATGCCCCTGGTGTTGCACGTGTTCATAGGCTGCGGTAACCGCTCACCATCAGGCGGTCCGCATTCTTGTTTGCCACCGGCGTTGTATAAAAAAAAACGTACGTCTTAATATTATGTTCTGCATACATCTGAAACGATTGTTATGTTTTCCTAAAAAATCTGTCATTTTCTATCAAATTACCAGTCATTTTCTGTAGCTTATAAGCCCGAGTGTAACCTGACAAGGCCCGACATACGTCGCTCTATCTAAAGATAACATAATGATCATACTCATAACCAACTAAAAAAGAGATTTTGTGAAAAAATATGTCCGACGTAGTTATCTTGGGAAGATTACTACGTCGGACATCTTTTTCGGTAAAACTAATATGCTCTGAAAGTAGCACATGGGAGACAAGATGCAGTCAAGTTGAAAGGTAATCATTCGGACGCGTCAGTTATAGAATACCAAAAAATCTGTGGAAAAAGATCGTGTCCTTTTTTACTGATGGTAAATAATCATGTCAGCCATATAATACCGCAAAGGGAGAAGACACAGCAGACTGACTTTGTGGGTCTGTCCAAAAAGCAGACCCTACCGCCTAAAAACCTCTGCCGACCGTCCGCTGTGTAGTTACGTAGTCTCCGGGCTCTCAGGTGAGTCATGTTGGGACAAAAGCATAGAAAAAAGAAGCTCACATCGCCTGCTAGGTTTATGAGCTACAGCTACTTCAACCCATTTAGTAATAATCGTAAACAGATAGACTCCTGATTCTAATCATCTATGGCCTCATTTGCCCATTCTAGCCCGAGTTAGGCTCTCTCCAACAGAGAGCCAAAGTCTCTCGTCCAGCTTATTTAGCTTATTTAGCCAAACTGTTGGCCGTACTGCGCCGTCGTTTGCACCAAGATGCTGCTATCGTAGATCTACACTGTGCAACGAACGTTTGCGGCGCCTGGCGTCCATCACAATGGTGACATAGTGCAGTATCTTCCTTTTTAATAGGATTCAAATCCATACTGACAAAATCACCCGTAGCCGGTGAGCATTTTAGTCATTCTAAGAGTTAGCTGGCTATTTTCTCTTGCAGGCCATAGACTGAAAGTTTGACAGGCCTGCTTCAACCACACGTTTAGTTCAATTGCGGTTTCTAGAGCCGCATCCACCATGTTTGAAGCGTCCATGGCTGTTCTTGCCCTCGAAGCAACTGCACTTCTCTACATTTTGCCCTCCCCAAGGCGAATTGTGTTCATACACCCTGAAATCCATGTTTGCAAGGATGTCAAGGGGCTGAAAAAGCGCGGGGGTATTCGCAGCTTCAACAGAAACTGATAGACGACCCAGCCGACCACGACGTAGATGATACGACAAACTGGATGTTTTCGTGGAGGACTGGCCTCAAAACAGGCATGCAAATCTACTACCACTACATAGATTGGAGGTGGAAAAGAGAGGTATTTGCGCCCAACGGCGAGTAAAGCTTAGTTTTAGACATCTTTTAGCCAACAAAAAGACATATTTATTTGTGTTGTTGTTGTTACCTTTTGGCAGTTATTTTTGTCCTAGGCGCTATCCCGTGTAGGCGTCCAGCGGAACATTTGCCATTAATATAAAAAATATTAGAGCTCTCTTGTTCAGCGGGAATTACTTAGTTGATCTATGTACCAATATGCAGACCAGTGGAAGTGGCCACTTCAGTTTCTTGACTAGATTCCTTCATGTAAGACTACTTACTGGTTTTTGATTCGATTTTATGGTGAAATACCGAGCATAAAATAAAAAGGCCTAACTAGAGGAATCTGATAACTGCGAATCACCTTATCACGAATCGACATCATACCGTTGCCGCGAAGCACGGTACTTCGAACGTTTGTTATGATGACCTTATTTCTTATTTCGAATGTCTGCAACCACAATATTTTTTAAGGAGTGTTTGTGGAGACTTGATAAGATTGTTTTTTTTATTTTAGGACTTTTTTGATGCGTACTATGATTTTTCATATTTTAGAATTTAAAAAAAAACCTAAAATCCATCTTTGAATAGAGAAAAAAAATTGCTTTGCTATCAGCAGCAACAGACGTTCAAAATAAGATAAAAGAGAAAGAAAATATTACACTTCACTTGGGTGTTGCAAAATATTTTTGATGGGATTGATTGGAAACTGTCAAGTGACAACCTCCATTTTTTAATTTAATTAAAATATTATTCCCAGATCCAGACTGCATGAAACTACTTTCATGTATTTCGTGACATCCGAAAAAAAAAACTTTTTTGTGCAAAATTATAGGGGAATTCAAAGGAAAAGGAATTTAAAAATCTATTTTTCAAAATTAACCGCTAAAAAATAAAATTAACAGAATTTTGCGACACATTTTTGCTCTCATCATTAAAATACATGGGTGATTTCATACAATTATAATAATAATGACACCCCAGGGCGCTGCTGAAAGCTGAATTCTCACAAGGGTGGTCGTTGAGGATGCTTACGTCACAAGTCGGTGGGGTGGGCAAACCAACTCATTGAAAGCTCAATCGTTTCCTCGAAATTCGATGATCCATCGGGCTAATGAATCTCATGGGAAACAAATATTCCGCGAATCAATAAATGACACTCAGAAACGTGTTTCTGTAAATAGTGTTACGAATGGCGCAGGAAACCCAGTTTGAAACCCCTGTCTTCAAAACGCCACTTTAGCGAATTAATTGCATTAAGTACTTTTTTCACTCGTATTTCTGCACATCTAAAATACCTAATGATGACAGCTTTAATAACTATGACATTTTTTTTTGCTACGATCCTGACATCTTGCGTTTCCTCTACTTTCATAAGTTCTTTCATTCGTGCTCGTCGGTTAAAGGACACACATTTTATTATTTAAAAAAAATGTATCTTTTGAACCATGTATAGGTACGTAGGTATATGCCTAAACATTGGTGAAACCAACCTGGCTGTCAGGTATAATATACCAGAGAAATTCGTCCGGTCTGTTAATGGTCTCGGTAGCATAATTGGTAGTGCAGTCGCCCGGCTTGCGAAAGACGCGGGTTCGAGTCCCGCCTGATGCCAAGACTGAATGCCTTTTTCTGGTTTTCCTATCTTTAGTAAGATGATAATGCATTATCCCTAATGCTAAAAACAAAATAACCTATCAAAATCGTAGTTTCATCTTAATCGAAAGTCAAATATTTGCAATAATGTTTCTTTCGAGTGTTTAAGGTATATGCCTAAACATTGGTGAAACCAACCTGGCTGTCAGGTATAATATACCAGAGAAATTCGTCCGGTCTGTTAATGGTCTCGGTAGCATAATTGGTAGTGCAGTCGCTCGGCTTGCGAAAGACGCGGGTTCGAGTCCCGCCTGATGCCAAGACCGAATGCCTTTTTCTGGTTTTCCTATCTTTAGTGAGATGATAATGCATTATCCCTAATGCTAAAAACAAAATAACCTACGTAGTTATTGGTTGAAATCTAACCCTGAATGTTTAACTACAAATAGTTATTTTCAAATGTACAATCTGTAAAAGCTATTTCATGTACCTTCCGCAGAATGACATGAATGAAGTAGAAATGCTCACAGCAAATGTATTAACATCCGAACCTCCATTACGTACGTACCTATCACAATAATTGGAGGTACTAGAAAAAAAGCGTCTGCAGCAACCGCAAGCGGAACTAGCGCTTTAATCTCCGCTATATTTCAGCGCTGTGCAAATGAAAAGTTAGTCTCAAGAACTGAAGAAGGCACGCCCCCTCCCGCCAGCCAATGGAAAAGTCGGATAGCAGACGTCTTCGCGGGGGGGCGTAGCCTAGCCTGCGGTCGCACGGCCATTTGAATAAAAATCCTCCTTTGAAATTCTTTATTTGAATATATTGCGGTGCGTGGGTGCGCCAGCTATTGTTTCTCGGGCTGAAAGGATTCCAATGCCTTTAATAACTGAGTTGAAAGTCGATTTGAAATATTGGAAAGCGAATCGACTTATCCATTATTGCAGAGCTTTGTTCATTCTGCTTAATACTTTTCTTTTTACAGCCTTTCCTGATTTGCAATCAATTTATAATTTCATTTTGTATGGTGAGTACCTAACCTGAGTCTGTTAGGTATCAATTTAGCGTAATTGATTTTTTAAACCTAAAAATGTATGCCTGTTAAAGATATCTATAACTTCATTTTCTACACAACCGATACCTGATTCAATAACGGCACCCTCCTTTCACGCAACGCAACAAGACAATCGATCGTTCAAGTAGGCGGTCGAAAAAGTAAAACAAAAGACAGGCGCGATAAACCGGGCCAAAGTTCGCTCGAGTCGACACGCAAACATCGTGTCCGTGCGTACGTTGTCAGCCATAACAGGCTCTTGTCAGCCATAACCCCGCCGCAGCGGGTACGGTTAACCGACCCGGCGACCCGGGTTTACCAGTTTGCCCGCGGTGGAAAACTACCATTTCATTTACGGTTGCCCCTTGGTTTCGGCCGCTAACTAAGCAGAACCCGCAAGGTTGCGTAACGTTGTGGGAGTCTATTAGAGCACTGTTATAACGCGGTCGCTTTGGTCACTGATTACAATGGTATCGATACAATGTTCATTCATTGGAGGGTTTGCGTAACTTCGGCCTTAAAATGATTTGGATGTTTCTTTTGCTAATATAATAAAAAAGGAAGCCTTATTGACATAGCTTGGTTTTTCTAACTACCTATCTATATCTTTTCAGGTTGAAGTTTCACTCCTAAACGCACTCATAAATTAGTTTTTCCTCGAGGTCATTGACAACAGGGATTAAATATTTCATCATTATCAAACCTGATAATGTGTTAGGCGTCCACTGTTAAACATAGTCCTGGCGTCAAAAATGTCTTGAGTGCCCAGTTTGTGTGAAAGTTTCGATATGTAGCTCTTATTTTTGATTCCTCCTACGAATTAATCAAATGTTTCGGATTTTAACCAACTTTGAGATTCGGATTATTTTAACGCAAACAGTGGCTGCAAGTCACGCTACACAGCTATTTAAAACATAAAATTAAGTACCTACCAACGTGATTCTTGATACTTCATGTTCCTGTGAGCAATTATACCTTGTAACTTCGTATGTCAATATTTTCCCAAAAAATAAACAAAAAATACAAAACTCTAATTACTTAGGATAAAAAACAGGGGATCATCTGGTAGCCCTAAGAGTTACTTACCATACACAAACACAGAGAGAGAAACACACACGCAGAGATACAGCGGAGGTTCCAGATTTAAAATACCTACTTCCGCTCGTTCTGCGTTCACATATTCGATCATGTCAAAAAACTCAAACTGTTTCCCAAACATTTCCATCAATCAACATCCACCGTTTGGACATCGAAACTGTCTGATTTGTGTAATTAATCAAAATTTTACAACTTCAGCACGATTCCAGTCTAACCCTCCACCGGTTACTTGAAAGTTACATCCCCAAATTGCCTATCAAGAGGGGGTTTTTCGTAACATCAGAAGACATTGAGTGATGTGGCCGTGCCTGCCGCGGACCGCTCGGGCGCGTACCTAAATAAATAACCCTAGTTAATGCGAGCGCCACACGACATACTAGCGCCTGTTTTATTGGCTCACAATTTCCTTGACACTATCAAGTGATGGTTAAAGTTTTGCTATCAAAACGGGGATGTTTATGGAATCAGCGGATTTTCAGTGGATTTTCTGTTAGGAGTTGTGGCACATTTTTGTTTATTTTTGACTCTGATAAAAGCTGATGTATGAGATATCGTTGTTACGTCACTAGAAGGCATTATACTGTGAATTAAATCTACCATCAGAGTATCAGAAATACTGAATAATCTTAGGTACATACATAAATGTATTAACAAAGATATATTTTCTGACACTATCCAATGGGAAACATCATCTTTTACGGGCTTCTTAAGAAATCTTTAGATGAGTCAGCAGGGTATGGAGGAGCTATGTCAGTATTCCACTACCTATGTGGTCGAATTAGTGAGGAAGTCATCTATTGTATAAATTGAATCATACTCGTACTAACAAGGTGGTTAAACTTGAGATCAATCTCGTCCTTGAGATGGAATCCGTTTCTCAACAGTTACAAATTTTATCATGGCCCTTAGAAACCGGAATAGAGATAGCAGATACCTATGTTTTAAACTAATAGCGAACGAGTACCTTGTTAGCTAACTGCAGCGCACAAAACGTTTCGTAAGTAACACAATTACGAGTGCTAACTGTTGTCGTACTTACGTAGCGATTCTAGACTCCATTGTGCAGTTAGAAACACACCTTTGACATCATTTGTAGGTAGGTATAAGGATTGAACACAATAAAAAACTGCTTGTTATACATTGTGCTCAATTCTTCATACACATCAAACGTTCCTTGCCTGACTTAAAAAATATTTGCCACACACTGCTTGCCCAATTTTTATATTTTAATATTATGATATTTGTTAAGCTACACTTTACAGTTAGTCACAGTCAGAACAAGAACTCCTTTAATATAGTCGTTCCCTGTTGACTATTACAAGTATAAGTGACGTAAAAGGTTAGGCGAATCACCACAAATTCGCATTATAATTCACTGGGTCTCACAGTCATCAGACAAAACGTTTTATATCACGATGGTCTTGTTTTATCCGTGAAGGTTAGATTCTTCTACATGATTACGATCAACTTTTCTTTAAGGTTATATACCATTCAATTCTTACTTAACTCAGCAGCAGACGACATTCCCTAATAACTGGATGCAATCCACTTTGACAGCTGTCAAATACACTCCTCAAGCGTCGCTGCAGAGCTACGCAACGACGCGCTAATGCCTCCGAGCTAATTGACTGAATTAATGTGCCGGTGTTAGCCCCTTCGTACACAAGGCTACGCAAGTCCTCGGTTCTAATCGTGTTAACCTAGCTCGTTCGTACATAAGGCTACGCAAGTCTAAGGAACGAATGTTGCAAACTTAGCCCCTTCGTACCCAAGGCTACGCAAGTCTTCGGTACTAACGTTGTAAACTCAGCTCCTTTACAAGGCTACCCAAATTATCAAATAGTAAACTCGCCTCACCTCAATTATGAGGTGGCGGGAGCCATACTGCAACACGCGGGCTTAGAGGGATGTGAGGTTAGTGATAAACCTTGCTGTTAAATGTTATCAAGCCGCTCAAAGGCCTCTAACTAGGCTTAACGACTAAAATCTAGCGACCTCTAACCAAGACCCGAGCCCAAAAAATACAAGTACATCACTTTGGTCGGGATGGTCTCCCATCCCATTACCGACCCGGCGTGTGTTGCTTTTCTACGGCGACGGTCCACTGCCACAAATGCGCCACGGGCACCTCCTTCCTCCTATACTAATGTTGTACCTAAACTTATGACGCGAGTATCTAACAACACACGGTCCGTCCTGTGTACAAAACTCTTAAGAATTTTGTACTGCGGTAAGTAGCTGCTTGAATACAAAAATCGTCGATTTGCGTAGCGTTGTGTACGAAGGGCCTTAGCTAGAGGTGCTGTGTCTGCGGAGTGACGTCATCGCGATGCACAGCCGTTTAGGGTTTGATAGTGGAGTTAATTAGCATCTTGTTGATTAGCATTAACCGTTTATTAGCTATCTATTGCTGAATTGCCGATTCGTGACTTCTGATGCTCATCCATCCATTGTGGTGTAATTCATTGCTGAAAGTTAGATCCGCACCCTTATTACCTAAAATTTAGCAATCACCAAATCTGCGCGGTGATCGCGCGGTAGACGCGCGATCGATTGCTTTGCGTCAAAAAAACTCGTATCACGTAAGTGATCGCTGGCTAATCGCTCGCCTGCTGATTAGAATGCACTTTTTGCTACAACACTAGCGCCGTTAGCAATAGAGTAGCAATAACAGGAACTATATATTTTATTAAAATTTATTATGGCTTTGGCGACTGGGCCATCGGAAGATGATTTTTTTTTCATTTGACTTTTTACGGCTACGGACTGTGTCCATTTCAGCCGTTCTTTAGTCAATAATTTCTATGAACAGTGAGTGAGGAGAGTTATATAAGAATTTCTATTTCAGGGACATCAACTATTCATGTGTCTAATTACTTCTTCAATTGAATTTCCTTCAAATTTTTGCTGCTGTGGCGGTCGAATATTCAAATTATATGTAATTGTATGTGTTAACATTTTTCACTATAGATGGCACAGATGCTTTCAAGATTCTTGTTTACGAAAATTAAATGAGAAAAAATGGCTAATAACTGTCTCTCTTGTTATGTTTGTGGAAAACGAATATGCTTGGCAAGAAATCTAGGATTGTTCAAAGCCCTTGTGACTTCTTTTACCGCATTCGATACACTAGCCTGGCTGAGCCCGTGAAACTAGCTTTTAGGACGTCTTGTGAGGTAGTGAAATAATACTCCGTTGAGTTCAGAAGGTAAAGGTAGAATTGTATATTGAAATAAAGGCAGATATTTATACAGAAAACATTAAGAGGAACTAACAAATAAAATCACAGATAAATAGCTTAACCAATAATAGTCTTCTTTTCTCGCGATCCTGATAGGCGCGAAATGGCGCAAAGATATTTTTATGGCGCGCTGCGTTAAACTGACACAGCAGCGATGATGTCGGGCGCGCTCAGTCCGTAATATCCTAGAGTGATTCAAAGCCTTTGTCACTTCTTTTACCGCCATCGAAACACTGGCCTGTCTGAGACCGTGTAGGTAGCTCATACCCACAGGCTTTTGGTAGGAGCCCGTTGCGAAAAACGACAATGCAGTCAGAACCTGTGAATACACAATGTAAATTGTAGCTTTATACTACTACACTCAGTAGAAATTAGTAGGTGCTAAATGAGATTGATTGTTTAGCATACTCACCTTATTTTCTACACTGAGTTTTGTTCTCCTTCTCATTGGAGCCATGTAGGGCTTGAGCTCATTACAGAGGTCTGCAAACAGCTCCTTACTCAGCCTGTAATGAGCTCTAAACTCAGAGTCAGAGAGCTCCAGTGCCTGAGCTTGGTCGCGTAGGCGACGCCTCAATCGCGCTGTATTTCTGACAGATTCTCTTCTTTCTTATTCACTAATAGCTTCCATTATAAGCACTGCGCGCGCCATGGTTTTTAAAATTGCTTATTACTCTATTAAACACTCCGCGATTGAGAATCAATCCGCACCCTTATTACCTAAAATTTGACAATCAGCAAAAGCCGCGCAGTGATCGCGCGGTAGACGCGCGATCGATTGCTTTGCGTCAAAAAAACTCGTATCACGTAAGTTATCGCTGGCTAATCGCTCGCCTGCTGTTAGAATGCACTTTTTGCTACAACACTAGCGCCATTAGCAATAGAGTAGCAATAACAGGAACTATTTATATTTTATTAAAATTTATTATGGCTTTGGCGACTGGAACATCAAAGATGTTTTTTTTTTCCTTTGCCTTTTTACGGCTACGGACTGTGTCTATTTCAGCCGTTCTTTAGATAATAATTTCTATGAACAGTGAGTGAGGAGAGTTATGTAAGAATTTCTATTTCAGGGACATCAACTATTCATGTGTCTAATTTCTTCTTCAATTGAATTTCCTTCAAATTTCTGCCGCTGTGGCGGTCAAATATGTAATTGTATGTGTTAACGTTTTTCATTATTAGATGGCACAGATGCTTTCAAGATTCTTGTTTACGAAAATTAAATGAGAAAAAATGGCTAATAACTGTCTCTCTTGTGATGTTTGTAGAAAACGACTATGCTTGGCAAGAACTCTAGGATTGTTGAAAGCCCTTGTTACTTCTTTTACCGCATTCGATACACTAGCCTGGCTGAGCCCATGAAACTAGCTTTTAGGACGTATTGTGAGGTAGGGAAATAATACTCCGTTGCGTTCAGAAGGTAAAAGTAGAATTGTATATTGAAATAAAAAGACAGATATTTATACAGAAAACATTAAAAGGAACTAACAAATAAAATCACAGATAAATAGCTTAACCAATAATAGTCCTCTTTTCTTGCGATTCTGATAGGCGCGAAATGGCGCAAAGCGATGATGTCGGGCGCGCTCAGTCCGTAATATCCTAGAGTGATTCAAAGCCTTTGTCACTTCTTTTACTGCCATCGAAACACTGGCCTGACTGAGACCGTGGAGGTAGCTCATACCCACAGGCTTTTGGTAGGAGCCCGTTGCGAAAAACGAAAATGCAGTCAGAACCTGTGAATACACAATGTACGTTACGTTATTATTGTAGCTTTATACTACACTTAGTACAAATTAGTAGGTGCTAAATGAGATTGATTGTTCAGCATACTCACCTTATTTTCTACACTGAGTTTTGTTCTCCTTCTCATTGGAGCCATGTAGGGCTTGAGCTCATTACAGAGGTCTGCAAACAGCTCCTTACTCAGCCTGTAATGAGCTCTAAACTCGGAGTCAGAGAGCTCCAGTGCCTGAGCTTGGTCGCGTAGGCGACGCCCCAATCGCGCTGTATTTCTGACAGATTCTCTTCTTTCTTCTTCACTTATAGCTTCCATTATAAGCACTGCGCGCGCCATGGTTTTTAAAATTGCTTATTACTCTATTAAACACTCCGCGATTGAGAATCAATCCGAAGAAAAACACGTTTTTTGTAATTGCTAACTGACAGTTCAAATCGCTCGCTGATTGCTTTCGCTTTGCTGTCAAAAGTCATAGGTAATACGAAAAATTTGACAACTCAAACAGTTTCGATCGTTTGAATGCACCTCAATGCACTTTTTAGTTCATCGATTGTTCGGTAGAGGCAGCACTCTCGCTATTTGCTAATTGCTTTGTTTTTGCTGATAGGTAATACGAATTTGCGATTTTGGAGCAATTATTGCGCGTTTTTTGCTATTGCAAGATACGTGATAACCCCGCCGAAGAAAAACACGTTTTTTGTAATTGCTAACTGACAGTGACTGACAGTTCAAATCGCTCGCCGATTGCTTTCGCTTTGCTGTCAAAAGGCATAGGTAATACGAAAAATTTGACAACTCAAACAGTTTCGATCGTTTGAATGCACCTAAATGCACTTTTTAGTTCATCGATTGTTCGGTAGAGGCAGCACTCTCGCTATTTTCTAATTGCTTTGTTTTTGCTGATAGGTAATACGAATTTGCGATTTTGGAGCAATTATTGCGCGTTTTTTGCTATTGCAAGATACGTGATAACCCCGCCTATTTAAACTATATTCACGTACTCTATTTGCTTGAAGATTAACTAAAAATAAGGATATATTTACAGAAAATAAGGGCATACCCATTTCGCACCCACAAACAACCACCATAGATCACAAACATGCATTGTAGATTCATACGCAATGTACAATAGGGCGGCGAAACATAAGAGAAGGGCAAGGAAGTGCACAAAAACAGTAACTAACTAAATACATCATTATGAGACTATTCAACATTAAATTACATTTAATGTTGTTCGTGCATCCGTTTGCGTTTTAATTCGGTATAATTATCTAGTTAAAGCGCATTGTTGATAGGGAAATGTACCTAAACTTAAGCAGCATCAGCGAAGATACTAGGTAAGTACCTAGTATCTACCTAGTATATTTAGTATATTTACGTAAACGCATAAGTATGCGTTTATGTGTTTGTATGCGTTTATAAGTATTTGTCATGCACATAATAATACTACAACGTTATCTCAACCGATCAAAAAGCAAACATCACTGTAACAAGTGTGAACATCGAGTCTCCATACGTTAATAAACTCCGGTAGGCCGCAACAAGCCGAATGCGTGTCCGCCTCCATTTTTAACGAGACTCACCGCCGAGCCCAAAGTAGCCTCACGAAATCACGTATGAATGAGGCCTTTTTTCAGTTTTTTCGCGTGTAGCCCGCGCTCTCCGGCCCATTAAAGCTTACATGTCACTCACTCCACCCGGGGGGAAGGTCGGAATCACAAAATTGGTATTGGCTGCATCCCGCCGCGAGGGCCGCAAGCTCTCTACAATATAGCTTTGACGTACGGTCATTTAATATTAACTGTGGTTTTTCCGCAGATGGAAATGTTTTTTTTATTGCCGTTACACCGTGATGAAGTGGCCGGACCGTTGTTTGTGACGCGCTCTGATGTGTTGTGGATGAGCTGCTCTTTTATCCTCTTCATGTTTGAATTTTTTTTTTTCTATTCGAGTGTTTTCATTGCGTTTGATGTTTTTCTCGTCGCGACATGGCCAGTCATTTTGTGAGGCCTTAATAAAATTTTAAACTTTTTGAAAAAAGAATTTCATTCGCAAACTCACTTGAATAACATGTAGTGCGTAGAAATGTATCAGTATTTTCGATAGGAGATTTTATTACTATAGTCGAGGATTGGATTTCGTCTACCGTGTAACAAAAATTTCATCGGGCACACAAATTGAAAACGTACAGGGCAATAAATTTTTAACTTTTCGAACAAGTGATCAAAATCGAACTATAAAAAGTGGACGCTCGCCGAAAAGAGTGGCGACCGCAGATTGAATTTATGGCGTACGCTCACTTTGAGTGAAAAGTTTTCACAAATATTTTCAATCCAATTGTAATAAGAGCGCGGGTAGTTTTTGCGATATTTGCGGCGTTGGTGTTATCTCGCGCAATTAATACGTTTATTGGGGATGGGATTTCGGGATTTAAGATTAAAAGTCATTTAATAAAGCTCATTTGGGAAGATGATGAGAGCATCGTCCGATTCAATGCGGCCACAACGTAAACGTAGCTGTTGTCTGACACTTTCCCACACTTTTTGACACTACAATTCTGAGCTGTTACCCAACCTTAATTTAAGCCGTATTCAGAGAAGATAGGTATATTATATTAATGACTGCCACCACCAAAACCAATCAGCTCATAATCCTTTACCCAACTACTTCAGAATTCTGTAAAAGTGGAGTTCTGTAAAAGAGTGAAAATCTCGGAAACAAATCAGGTTTTATTCCATTACAGCTCGACTCATCTAAGTAATGAATTTTTACAGCTGCCAGTGTCATTGGAAATGACACTGCAATCTGATAGTAATGTGATCCATGAGTTTGACTTTTGAGCCTTACAGAACACTGAAACCCTTCCAGCATTGCATGAAGTTTGATTTCCGATGACACTGGCAGCTGTCAAAATGTAGTTCTTAGATTAGTTGGACTATAAGTACTGCATTTGTCCCACAATCACCATATTGTTCGATATGTCACTACAATCACACAAGACGCCATTACATCTTAGTCATCTGTATTGTAACATTTGTATGAATGGATATACGAGTAGAAACCCAAGAAAAGGCCTGGCGTGAACGTGAATCTGTATGGCATTGCCGGGAGGCGCCTGTTGCCGATCGATCGCTCGTTTGCGGCGTGGATGTAGCTCATCATGGAAGGGCATGTACATTTCTACATGAACCTTTGTACCTGCTTAATCTAGAAAGCTAAAAAGACATGGCCTTTTTAATAATCGGTTTATTGGACATTCTTTCAAAGACCGCGCACACAGATAGAAAACAATAAAATACTCGTATGTAATATTATAAATGCGGAAGTTTGTATGTGGGGAAGTAAGAAGAAGTTTGTAAGTTTTGTACGGCACATCCATCCAGGAAGTGCCGTGTTGCTCTTTCACGTAAAAACTACTGATTGGTTTTTAATGACACTTTACAATAATAAAGCTTATACATATGAATAGGGCAAAGGCTACAATTTATAAAAAAAAAAAACTTAGTTTTAACGCTAGTGAGTAGGCTTCCTGCTTGTTGCCGTCATGGTGAACGCAACATTTTCAGAATGTTCAAAAGCTCACATTCGCAGTGTGAATTTTGAACCCAACATGGTAAGAGGCAAACCTACCGCCATTCTCCAGATTGCTTGGGATTTAATCGTTGTTTTCTTTCTCCTGAGAGTTAGCCGCAAATTGTACAATAAACACAAAGGAGGTGTCCTGACCGAAATCAAACTTAGGACCACACTGATACTTCGTAATGCAAGTTTAAGTACTTAAAATATACTTTACAGTTTTTCCATTGTTTCAGGCAAGTCATTCACGTTGACGATAACGGTGTCAACGTCACCACCACAGGTCACCACCTACAACAAAGCCATCAAGGTCACCGTTGATGGACCCAGGGAACCCAGGTCCAAAACCAGTTAGTATTCCATCTTTTATTTTGGGTTATTTGTAAATTATGAGATAAGATTAAAACTTAACAAATATATTTTTTTGACGATCGATTTGGTGTAATGGTAAAAAATATGGCTACTACACCAAAGGTCGCGGATTCAAGCCCTCGCAGTATAAACATGTTGCTTGCACGAATAGGTTGTGTGCTATAATCAGGTGTTTTCTATGTCTAAGTATACAGGTAAAAGTAATCATTAAAAAAACAACTTTAGTTTGAGTATGTTTATCACTTGTCTGGTATCCCACAGCACTCAAAGCCGGAATCTGAATAGTCAAATGAATCAGGGGGTTTTGAAAAGTTGCTAGTTTAATTCAAGTATCTACAGATACAAATGGAATGTTTGTTTATGAAACAGAGTGGTTTTTGTTTACCATTTTACAAGCTAAATTCTTTCCTATTCCATTAGACACATTGTCCGCGTATTTTTTCCTAAAAATCTGAAAAACGTTATATATGTCATAAACTGTAACTGAACGATTCTGATCCTTGGATGATCATTCCATCATTGTTCATTTCATCAAAACAAAACACCATAAAGTTATACTACAAATATGTATCTAAGTCAAAACGCAACACGAACCAAACATCGACATCAAAAGGTTCAAATTACTGAACACTTCGAAACAGAGCGTCCGACCGCAAAACATTCGAAAACACCGGTTTTAATGAAGGTAATTTATTAATAATTTGTGTGCTCTTAACAAATTTCACCTTTTGAACCCAGTGAGCGTGAAACTAAGGTTGGGTGGAGATTCCTCTATTGTTAAAGCTGAAATTAAGAAAGGGTTGCAACATGTACAATATAAAACGTATCTATAGAGTATAATCGTTGGTTTTAGGTTGAATTCTATGGGTTAGTTACTGACCTAACTAAACTGATTTTGTGCATAAGGCTAACTTAGCGTTTCTTCGTATTAAGAATACAATTTTTATTTATTAGAATCATCCTGTATAATAGTTACTCGCATATTTTTTGGTGTATTCTACTATTTCTGTAATCCCTTAGGAACGCAAATAAAGTACTACTGAGATTCCTAAAAACTCTGAATTACTTAATGCATATAACTAGACAGTATTAGATATGTTTTTGACGCCTACGCGTGCCACGCGATTGTTCAGCCAGATGAGAGTTACATTAGCTCCTCGATAATCGCATCGAAGGAAAGTAAACAACATGAACATACAAACAAATACGTTACATGGTACGAGGTGACGGTAACAAATGACGGGTCTGTCGCGTCCCGCTCGGAGTCGCACCTCGACGCGATCGCTCCTCCGCTTGGAGAAATTAAAATAATTGCTAGAATAGTGACGGGGTCTGATGGACCCGCGCGGGCAAGGGTTGGGCCGTCCGCTCAACTACCGTACTTTTACGCTACTGTGGGGTACGGTCGACAAAAGAAGTCATAACATATAAAAGGGTATTATGGAAAAAAAAAAAATATATCTTTAATTAAAAGTTTTTGATTGATTAGGAGTAATCTAAAATAACGACTCTACCTTATACTATAGAACTAGCGGCCACCCGTGACTTTGTTTGCGTGGAATTTTGTATTTAAAAACAAAAATGTAGGTTTAAATAATTGAATACGACCTATTCTCAGACTTCATAAACATACTAAGATTTAAGAATCCGTCAAGATCGGTCAAGCCGTTAAGGAGGAGTTTGGCAACGAACACTGCGACACGAGATTTTATTATTTAAGATGTTACATTCGAGTTTCTTTGATTAATAAGTAGTGAAGTGAGTAAAAATATTTAAAAATTAAGATTCCCTTACTCACACTATTGTTTGGCTCACTTGCGCCTATTACAATCTATCTAAATTAATTATGTTCATGCTGTCTTAGTTTTTACAAGAGATGCTGTTTTGTTTTTACTTGACTATGAAGTACTTACTTGATTATTAATGTGTTTTTGCAAAACGGATTTTAGTGGCTGTCATGTGTAAGGCAACAGTTTTTCCTGACCTAAATTTCATCATGCAATTACCCATAAATCACTGTGCATGAATATACAATGTTTAGCTGGAAACTGCTAAATTTATCTGACAACCATAGAAGTGAAATATTAAAAAAGCTTTTAACTTAAAATATAAATGAGTAAATTTAAAAACTTCCCCATATCTGCTGTCGGTACAACGCTAGACGAATGTGAGGTACAAAGGAGGCTGCCGTAATGAATCGGTTGTTTAATTAATTAGTCAAGAAAGGGCGGGCGGGGTAACCACCCTTAGCCGTGTGTGCATGCTCTGCATATTGATTTATTACACCCAGTCTCTATACGCGATAAATAATTTAATTCAGCTAAGTTCCGACGCTTTGCCAACAAATCTGCGTATGGGAAATAAGATGAATAGATAGAATTGGGTGAGTGTATTGTATTTAATTAATGTTGCGATTGAAATTCGTATGTAACTTCCTCGTTGAACAGTGGGGGTTTAATGTCTTTTAAGAGGGGATGAAATGGCCATTGAGGCAGAAAGACTTTTCAATGGTAACCACCTTCGAAAATAACGTAACGTTAGTAACTGAACGAAACATTAGTTAAGGTTAACTATTTGTTAAAGGTCATTTAAGGTCGAATATATATTAGAGAATCTTTCAAAATGGTACACTATTTGAAAACTTTGTGATATATAAACCAAAGTTTGTGTTATGTTTGCTATTCACAGATACTAAGTTTAAGATCTTAATTTAAATATTTATAAACCGAGCCAGTCATCAGCTCACAAGTTCCGAACCTTTTGTCCGTCGATTCTGTCCTCCCTCGAGACGCAAATAGCACCACATTGCGGATATTACAAACATTGTACCCTACAATTACCCATTC
The DNA here is from genome assembly GCA_950022985.1 of Udea ferrugalis. NCBI lineage: Eukaryota > Metazoa > Arthropoda > Insecta > Lepidoptera > Crambidae > Udea > Udea ferrugalis. The sequence goes on along the minus strand of OX465532.1, from coordinate 10,642,354 downwards.
ACTCCACTCCAAAATCGCCCTAACTACCTCACCTTAAGGTTCAAGTGGTATATTCAAGTTTATATCCCATGTGGGTGGTTGGTTTTACAGCGGCAGTAGGCTAGGATATTAATCGGGACTATTAAAGATGTTTTTCTTAAGGCAGGTTATAGGTGGCTATTTCGGTGCGCGTGCGCGGGTGGTCCGAGCTTGGCGCTACCGTTTACGTGCGCCCATAAACTGTGTTTACTTCACACGGTAACTTAGATTTAATTTGGTGAGCTTGTTGATTTTGGAGACTAAGATGAGATGACTAAGTTACTTCAAAGGTTGACACAATGAAATGGTTTTAAATAAAACAATAAATACTTACAGATAATTTGATTCTGTGAGCTTTCTTATAATGCAGGTTTAGCCGGCTTGTAACGTAATAATATAATTATTTGCAATCACAATAGTATTCATGCACTCTCAGATTTAACAATTTCTCTTGGGAAATGATTTTCCGTTGACTTGCTTTCATAACCTGAACTGGACATTGAACTGTAACCAACGTATGGACAAAATAGCGCATGGTCAAAAATACATTGAATGACACTTAATACATTTTTGGTACTGGTGGAAAACGCAATATAGCATTAAGTTCGCCTGTTGGACCCAACTCGTGTAGTAAAATTTAAATAAATTTAAAAATATTTCAACAGCATTTCAACACTATTTATTAAACTTAAAAATAAATTTTTCATGTTGATAAATAGTATTTTATAAACCTCACAATTTCCAAAGCCCTCAAAATATACAGCAGCCTTCCAAAACTTAACTCCAGACAATTAATCAGCTGGACTTAAATTAAATATAGCCCCAAAGCTGGACTAACTAGTAGAAATACTTGGCATAATAAATCTAACTAGACTGGACTCCACCCTTGTAATCCTTTAATCAGGTCCACAGTAGCCCTTGCCCGCACCCTATTTTTGCCCCCTTGGGGGGTCAGGCGCCCCGTGACCCCTCGAACGGTGCAAATGACAGTTTCTAATTCCAACTTGCCATGAAAGTGTGTAATTGTTGCGTCGCTGATTTATATACTGCCTTGTGGAGTGAGCGTGTGTGCTTAGGGTAGCGGCAGGTTGAGCACTGATTTGTTTTTGTTTTTTTGTAAATTTTAATTGAGGTGCTCGTTGCGCAGTTGTGACAGTGTTCGGTGATCGTTGTTGTAAAGCAACTTACACTGGGTCGGAAAAGGGATGGGTGACCACCTCGATCGAAATTTGGTGATGTATTTTAAAGCACGTTAAGCTGTTGGTTCCAGTTGACGTCGCAAGATGTCAGTCGTTAAGCCTAGTCAGAAGCCTTAGGGCGGCTTGATAACATATGACATTGAGGTTGCTCACTAACCTTACACCTCTCCAACAATCCGCACTGAGCCCGCGTGTTGGAGTATGGCTCGTTCTACCTCATGGTGAGGCCCGTGCCCAGTGGGGCGTAATATAGGCCGTTTATGTTATGTTATGTTAGCAGTGTTAGCCCCTTTTTGAGTTAAGATATACAACTTTATAATTATGCTTGTTCAATCTAATATAGATGTCTCATATTTGCGAGTTTGGACTTCAGAAAAAAAACTCTCCTTCTTTTCTGCTTCATCTCTTTTTAGAGTTAAAGCTCATTTGTTCTTTTGCTATCCTAAATATCGTCTATTGGAATTGTTTTTTGCGTACAAACTAATCAATAAATAATAAACGTTTTCGAATGTAAACGCATTAGAATATTATTTTCTTCAGTTGTGACAGCCGCAGTTACTGCATTTTCACACAATTGTACTACCCACGACGAACATTTTGTTACGCGTGGGCCGCCTTCCAGACAAGCCTAAGTTTTATCTTTTATCGATTCCATTGTATACAATATGATAGAAAAACAGAGAATAATGATTAAAAAAAAGATTTCTAATTTGTCCTCAGAAAATGAATGTGTAACAGTAACACAACATTCCCTGAAAGTTTGTCAATTGTTTAATTGTTTTCGATTTCACCCTGTATTCCATTTTTGGAGATTACCGGATTTATTAAGGAATCAGTAGTAGTATTACCGTTGCAGTAGTAAAGTTTAACGGCGAACACACACGTATGAAAGATTCATTCAAACGTGTCGTGTGTATGTGTGTGTGTAATTACGATAAAGCACAACTATTATCGGGACCTGCGATGTAGAATAGGTATGAATATGTACATGAGGGGAGGCTGTGTAAAATAAAGCCGCCTTATAAAAGATTCAGCCTTCGATAGGCTTGTATCTGTTATCAAGTAAGTAAAGGATGGATGTTTTAATATATTAATGTGGTCTTGATTCAACCTTCTTTCTCGTTTTTGGTTTTAGGGAAGTGGTCTATATTTCAAGTTAATACATGAAGCTCTTTTTATATCGCCTATCAAATTGAAAAATACTTTTGGATAATAATATCATCGATTAGCTCTAGAGGCAATTGTGATAGAGAATAGCTGAATTAAAAGCATTGGACATTATTCCACACAGCGCCCGTCTCGAAAACTTGTGCTATGTGATACTATACAACCTATGAACAAACTTTTTTTTGGAAACATGCAGGAGAAATATGAAAGGAAACACACAGACAAATGTAATCAAATATGTTACTGTGCAGGGGTCTCGCGTCCTCTGGTCTAGTAGCCAACTTTTTACCCATTACACCAAATCAGTCGTCAAATAAAAATATAGTTTGAATTAACCTTAATTCGATAACCGTTAAACGCTAAACGTCGTACACATGTAACGTGTTGTTAATGTTGTACTACGCGGTAATGAAAGCCCGCTAATTCTCCACTACCATTCACGATTCAGCACTTCCGAATTGCGTTGCAATCCAATCGACGTCACTAATCAAGGTCGCAGCGTCATCGGCCTGATTGTGCGCCTGTATCTATGACAGCTATGTGTACTGTGACGTCATCGGTATACGACGACCGCAAATGTGCCGATACTGGAGGTGCTGGAATTAGTTGGCGCGTAAACTGACATGCCTGTAGGTAAGCCAGTTCAATAATTGGCCAATTATTACTCACCTTTAGGATATATGGTAGTTCTGATGTTACATTATATAAACTAAATTGATGTTGGACCCCTTTACAGTCTAACTTTACTGTCCATCTGAAATCATGTTGAAAGGATGTATAAAGTATGAATTCATTTCATGTTTTAAATGCCTTCTAAATTGGTGTGTCAATAAAATTTCCATAAATGTTACGAGTAGTTCAACAGTTTATAGTCGTCAACTTGTCTCGTTAATTAAACAAAGCATTAAAATAGAAGAAGATCTGCCACTGATTTTTCCAACTGGCCTTTGGAGTTGTGAATCTAATTCCCTGACATACTCGTGCCTATGGGACAGCAGTACTTTCAAGTAAATTAGCTTGTACATGAAGTGTCATTTCAGAATAAGGTGGAAAAACTTGCCTACTGCTTGAGTTTACTTAAAACCCTTCACCAATAGCTAAATCATTATACTTACTACTGGCACATTGTTATGATGTTGGTAACTTCGCCTGAACAGTACCTACTAAGTCCATTGTTAGACGCATTATAAAATAGATTTGTCACATTTGCTTTTTTATACTACATCTTACCTTCACATCACTTTTTGTTGTTTTGTTTAACAAATGTTAGTAAAGCTCCTCATAACTAAGCGCCATCAATTTAGAAACATTCTATTCAAAACTCTATAACGCTTGACATTCAACAGATAACCTTACCTTACCTTAATACAGTCTCAATGCTCGTATTAATCGGAAGCGAGAAGTGAAACATATTGTAACGCACGCCCTTTGAGCTGGCGAGATTGAATTATCCCGAGGATACACGCCCGTAGACAATATGGCCTTGTCGCTGTTCAATGACAAGGCGTTGATTGACACGGCCTGCTGCCTGTGTTACAGAATGCTCAGATTTAGACCTTGCTTGGGGTAATTAACAGGAGATTGGAGCAAGTTGTAATAATTTTGGCGAGGAATCAAACAAAGTAATTACTTACCAGAGTTTTGGGACAAATTCTTTGGTAAACGCATCTTTTTTAGGTTCTAAATGATAGCTTCTATCATAGAATAGTCTCAATGGTGAATATGTTGTAGGGGTAATGGTAACTGAAAAAAAAAATAGTTCTTTAAGAAACCGCTGCCTTAGAATTTTATTACACTTGCATGATTTTTCCATTAAGATTTGGCGCAACAAAAAAAAATGGAAACAAAGATTATCAAAAAAATACAGTCCTGTTTCTGAAATGTCATTCCTTGTTTTAGACCGTCGTGAAAATATTCAAATTGCCTCACGGCACTACTGCAAAAGCAGTTTTGGCCTAATACTGTATTATTAACCAATCATCTAGTTCCAATAATGCAGAAACATAGGTATTTAACTTCTAAAGGCATTGTGCTAAGCTCCTATTAAATAACTCAAGAAAATATCTCCAACAGCGTGAATTCCCGTTATTTGCCCACTAGCGTATACGTTTACACCTATTAGTGATGCGAGGGGGAACGTCGAGTGTCGATGAATTATCGAGTGTCTCCGCGAGGGACGGATTGGCACTCTTGTCCGACAAATTCGACGTCTACTCGCGACACGTCTTGGGGGAACTAATGTGGACAAGTTGCTGCTAATGCTGGGAATGGCGGCGTGGAATTGACTTGGAGACTGCTTTGAATGGTTGTTACAATTTGTAATTACTAAAACTAATAAGTAACTGATAGGTAACTTAAAAACTTAATAGGTATACTTATAATAAGTATTTGTGAAAAACTAACTGTCCCCACAGACTTCGTTCTCTTGTAATTCATTGACAGGTAGAAATAGTTGCTAAGGAAAACTATATCGTTGTTTTACACTATATTCCTAGCATTTTCTCATGTTTATCCAGTTTTTAAACCTCCCCTGAACTTCCATGACTATTTGAAGACCAAAATTATCCAAATCGGTCCAGTGGTTCTCTAGTTTTAGCGAGACTTACGAACAGCAACCCATTTTTATATTACAAGAAGAAGATATCGTTTCTGTTTAAGCATAATATCAGTCTCTCTACCAAATTTGCAAACGTTAAATAAATTATGGACGACGCTCAACGTGTACCTTACAGGTATAGCTGTCACTTTCAGTTCTTAAAACATTTAACGATGAAACATGAATTTCATTGAAGGCGTGCTTGATTTTGACTAACGTTTATGAATTCGAAGGTTAGACACTCATGCATGATTCAATTTATCAATTTTTGCTTAGTTTGGGATCAGCAAGCTTTGTTTTAATTCGTCCAGAGTGATTTAGGTAGTTGCTTTGAAAAAAATAATCTTAATTTTACGGAATTTTACTAACATACCCCCTTATTCATAAAACGAACGCAACCCTAAAACATAGCTTAAGCAATTGAAGTGTTATGTCACTTACTCGCAAATGGCGGCAGCAACAAGAATTACAGTGACAAAGCGATACAAAAGTAAGCGTGTTGTTGGAGAGCTGTTGAATAAGGGGGTTAATCAATAGATCGTTTTGTAACTGTTATCCTAAATATTTTTTGTGAAGTTGGCCGGTTTTGAAACCAACACCTAGCATTATAGATATTGCTGTAGATAATGATGACGATGTTGATGATGACGATGTAAATGATGATTATGATGTTATCCTAAGTCCCAATGCTATACCTAAAGGGCAGCCCGAATCGTACTGATGTAGTGTTGTCCCTCCTAGGGCAGCAGCAGCAGTTCCACTTCGCCTTCGGCCAGCGCCCGTTCCCCTTCCCCCCGGACCCCCTGGGCGGGTTCCGGATGCCGCCCATCACCACCTGTCAAAGTAAGTATGAATCAGTTATATTTTTCTTAGAGGTTAACTTCAGCCACCTACAGCATATGTGGCCGGCGTTAATTGAATAATACAAAATAAATAAGTAACAAATCTTTGAAAATACTTACAACAGAAATATATATTCAAATATTTATTTTAGTGAAGAATTGACGTACATAGGTATTTCTACTTCTTCGAATAGATAACAAAGTATATGTTAAAGCAAAGTTATCAAAAAGAGTGAAAATGATATGGTAATGGTAGGAATCTATTAAGTGACTACCTTTGTGGTATAAGCATTCTGCCACAAATTCAAGCCGCGTGCACACTCAGGTACACACTTCATGAGCTTATTGATTGAGTCCGTGAAGTCGAATCATTTACGCATCAGCTAAAAAAATGGTCAATGAAAAGTCACCGCAAACGCAAAACAACATCTCAATTGGTATCTAGTGACCAAAACCTTATAACGGGCGGCGCAGCTCAAAAGTGAATGAGTCACCAAGCCGTGCGGCGATACTCTAAACTACGTTCACTAAAGCGCGGATTCAATCAGCCCCGCAAAAAGAGAATCGCCTGAAAGCTGACTGCGGACGCAATCGAACAACCGACCCCGCTAAAATCCAGGGCTACCCCAAAACAACTCATGCGGCTCAAAACGGGAAAAAAACATTTGCAAATCGACGCGGAGCGGGATATCGTATAAAAACCGACTCCGCCGATCGCCGGCCAAAACGGAACCGTGATACCGAAAAATAAAAGCCGGTAATACTATGGAAAAAATAAAGTGTGTGGACGATCGGCGCGTTTTGTTCACTCCGGTATCTTTATAAGGGAGTGTTCGCTGGTTTTTGGCAACGATTTGTATGAGAGTAGAGCTGTTGTTACATAGCTGTGGTGTTCAAAAAACGCAATGTTTGTTGAAGGGCTTTGTCACGTAGAGACTGTCTAATGTAACTAAATGCGCCTCTAATGAGTCTGTGTTCACATCCGAAGCAGATGGATGAGACTCAGTTTAAATAAAGTAGTATTCAACATTAGACACTGGATATACACAATATACATGAAGTTGAGGTCGAGTCTGATTACACCCCCATTTCACAAAAAAGCAATGAGTTCTTCATGTTCAGGTTTAGATTAGACAAATTCTACGAGCTTATATCGAATCTATGGCTGAATGATTCGGACGCAAACTTTTTTGTATTATAATAATATATATGGAATCGTGAACTGCAAAATTTGTCTTAGTTGAGGTATTTTAAAAAAGCTAAGAATGAATAAGGTTCCGCTCCGCATATGTCAGATTAAACTAACGATATTTACATTCATAATCATAATATGCATATTTTGATGAAATAATTTTGTCCAGACATGAGCCAGTTCGGCCTTAGTTCGAGCAACTCGCACTGGGGCTACGGCGGCGCGGGCGCCTACCCCGCGTACCTGCCGTCCTGCGCCGCGCCGGCCGCGTCGCAGTTCAACGCGCCTGCGCTCGGCTTCACCGGCTCCGTGCCCGACCAGACCCCTACCCAGGACTTCACGGCTAATAATACAGGTGAGGACATTGATGAAGTAATTTCATTCAGACAGTTTGGCCTAAGTTCGCGCAACTCGCACTGGGGCAGTTCAACGCGCCTGCGCTCGGCTTCACCGGCTCCGTGCCTGACCAGACCCCCACGCAGGACTTCACAGCTAACAATACAGGTAAGGACATTGATGAAGCAACTTCGTCTAGATTTGAGCCAGTTCGGCCTCAGCTCGTGCTACTCTCACTGGGGCAGTTCAACGCGCCTGCGCTCGGCTTCACCGGCTCCGTGCCCGACCAGACCCCCACGCAGGACTTCACGGCTAATAATACAGGTGAGGACATCGATGAAGCAATTTCGTTTAGATATGAGTCAGTTTGGCCTAATTTTGAGCTACTCGCACTGGATCAGTTCAACGCGCCTGCGCTCGGCTTCACCGGCTCCGTGCCCGACTAGACCCCCACCCAGGACTTCACGGCTAACAATACAGGTAAGGACATTAATGAAGCAATTTCGTCTAGATTTGAGCCAGTTAATTGGCCTAAGCTCGAGCTACTCGCACTGGGGCAGTTCAACGCGCCTGTGCTCGGCTTCACCGGCTCCGTGCCCGACCAGACCCCACGCAGGACTTCACGGCTAACAATACAGGTGAGGACATTGATGAAGCAAGTTCGTCCAGACATGAACCAGTTCGACCTAAGTTCGAGCAACTCTCACTGGGGCAGTTCAACGCGCCTGCGCTCGGCTTCACCTGCTCCGTGCCCGACCAGACCCCCAGGACTTCACGGCTAACAATACAGGCAAGGACATTGATGAAGCAATTTCGTCTAGATATGAGCCAGTTCGGCCTAAGTTCGAGCAACTCGCACTGAGGCAGTTCTGCGCGCCTGCGCTCGGCTTCACCGGCTCCGTGCCCGACCAGACCCCCACACAGGACTTCACGGCTAACAATACAGGCAAGGACATTGATGAAGCAATTTCGTCTAGATATGAGCCAGTTCGGCCTAAGTTCGAGCAACTCGCACTGAGGCAGTTCTGCGCGCCTGCGCTCGGCTTCACCGGCTCCGTGCCCGACCAGACCCCCACACAGGACTTCACGGCTAATAATACAGGTGAGGACATTGATGAAGCAATGGCGTCCAGACATGAGCCAGTTCGGCCTAAGTTCGAGCAACTCTCACTGGGGCAGTTCAACACGTCTGCGCTCGGCTTCACCGGCTCCGTGCCCGACCAGACCCCCACGCAGGACTTCACGGCTAACAATACAGGTGAGGACATTAATGAAGCAATTTTGTCTAGACATGAGCCAGTTCGGCCTAAGTTTAGTATTTATATTAAAATCATAATTAAATATCAAAAGAACACACTCAAAATAGGCATGTGCCATAATAATCTTGTTCAAGTGAATCTGACCAACCGTTTACGAATCCGTCAACGGCCCCGTCTTTTTAGAATTAAATTAACGAAAACGAAGTAAAATCGTTCGTATCCGAAACTCAAAATAGAAAATTTACAGCCGATACGTGTCTCTCGAAAATGTAGCATCAGATATAAATACCAAATGCCGATGGCGCCAAAGCAAGAGTTCCATGTCATAGTTTTACAGAATGGCCTCAAAGTTGCCCAAAAATGTTATTGTTCTAATTTTAATTTATTTTGACCGATCTAGAAAAAAACATTCGGTCTTGGGCTCAGGCGGGACTCGAATTAGCTTTGGGCGTTCGTTCGTCGTTTTGGGCCAATAGCAGCATAGGCCCTTATGAGGTAGACAATGGATGGCAGGTCTTTGACCTGTAGTAAGACATCGCGGGCTATTAATAATATAAAGCAATTTAAAAGTACTTTGTAACAGGTCTATTTATAAAGCTATTTTTGGTTTATTGATTGATAGATCATCCTAAAGTAGGGGTAAATATGTCATAACATCAACTTTTATTTAATTTGACGTAGTGTTTTTTTTCATATCGCTTTAAAAGTAACTTAGGTAAAATAAAGGATAAGGTTCATTTCTGCGCACTTTAATTGACTATTGACATTGATTTTAAGTTACTAATTCAGAGTCGCTCTTAAAAATTAGACAGCTCCTTGCAAAATTGGCCTGTATAATTGCTAAAATAATACAGTTCAAATTAAGTACCGCATGTATTGTACGATTTCGTATCTGCGTACGCAAGCCCGCATCGGCTGTATTTCGTTCGTCCCGCTGTAAATTATAATGAAAGCCGGTTAATGTCCAAACGGTTTCAAGGAGGATGTCAGTCGTAAAACACGTTGGTAGATTTAATTTCGACCAACTGATTTAATGAGTTACCTGCTATAAATCAAATGCGTATAATGGTTTTAGGAAGAGTGTGCGATAGGGTTGGAAGTAACATCTCTATTGCTGAGAAATTGTTAAATAAGTCTTGTTAGGGTAGGATAACCGCCGAGTTTACAAAGAAAATTGAAGTTAGCAACTCTTACAAGATAATATCTGTCACTTACCGTTCTACAGGATGTCCAATGAGCATCAAAATGATTACGTGCTAACAGAGTGTTCAAAAAGATATCGGCGGTTTGACAAAAGCAATTTTTATACTACCTGCTCGTCAATGGGACATTATGTGTCATGTAAACCTGTCCTAAAGTAGGTCATTATAGCCCTACGGTCTAGCCGGGACATAATGTTGTACTGAATTTCATTATTACCTGGGGATTAAAGTGATTTGAATTTGGAATGCAACCGTGTAGTCAAAAATGTTTAGGTGCAATGAGATTTTATCCTGAGTTCGAATGTCGTACTGGCCACTAACAAAATAGATGCCAAAGAAAGAAAAAAGGCGCCAACGGCTCAAATAGCTCCTGAGTCCTGTGCTGATAAAATGAACGTACCAAAGATTGTAATTCATCTTTCCAATGTCTTCGCACAACTGTCTTATGTTTCTAACATCACTTTGAATTTTTGATAAACACTAATTTCTCATATTTAATTACCTACCTATTTTCACATGAAATAAATACTTAGGCACTTATTTTTTTCAGCCATAAATTTCGATTGCCTCGCAGAAAGTATAAAAAGTAGAGTATGCATCGCGGGCTTAAAAGTGTATTTGTCTTGGGCGGTCTTATGACGCCCGGGACATAATACACTTCTTTAAGCCCTTGTGGCATAATCTACTATTTAATACTGCAGTGACAGAGTGTGCCATTTTGGAGCATCAACAAACTCTCTAGCAAGTGAAGTATTTTTATCCTGTAGTGACAAGGTTTCTTTTCAATAAAATTTCAGACATATTTGACCACTCTGTACGCATCCATCATTTTGATGCTGACTGTACGGCGTGCGTTTGAAGTTGTGTGTTACATGCAACCTTGATTGTCATTAACACCAACATATTTTCCGAAAATGGTTAATTCAGACCATAAAAACAAAATTTTTGGGAAATGATACAATGATCTTCATAAAGTATTTTGTCCACAGTTCTGCCAGACACGACGGGGGTTGACCTAGACCAGCAGCTTTCAGGGCTAGTTGGGTCCTCGCCCTCCCACCATGGAAGCCTTCTGCCACGGTACAACAACAACGCGGACTACAGCCTCTCCACCGGCCCTAGGTCACTCAGCGACAACAGCTCTCAGCCAGAATCGCCAGTTCAAGATGACCTTCTTACCTCTAACACTACCACAAACGTCGGCCACAACCATGCAAACACAAACTTCCCATCTTTAATGGGCTCTCAGAACTCTTCATACGGAACGAGTAATTGTAACAACTCCTTATACCCAGTTTTACCAGCAAGTCTACTCTATAGTCAACTATATACAGCAGCAAACCAGACTCACAACTTCCATCCGTTGCACTCAAATTCGATACATTCGACTCAGAACCATCATAATGAGCTGCAAACTATGATGGACCAGATCTCTTCGACGACGAACAACCACAGGCAGCATGGCAACCACGGACAAGGTGATTTATTGTTAGGGGGAGGAAACTCTTGCGCAGCCGCCGCGGCTAGGGGGGAGGACGGGAGGGTCAACACCCTCGGGCAGCGAGGGAACCCGCAGCCAGACAGTAACACTGTTTGGAGACCTTACTAAAAACGAACTGACACTTTCTTTTCTTCGTCCTGTAAGTGATGTGATTTATGAAAGTATTAAGCGTACCTGAACATAATAAATCCACCTTATTTTGAACCTTCAATAATACTAATTGAAATGTTTAGTTTGAGTTTTGTGTTTTTATTATTCGTTGTTCATTAAAATTAACCCATTGACTGCCATGGACGTTTTAAAGCGTCCCCAAGAATTTTGAAAGACGCTATTATGCGTCATTGTTTACCGTAAAATAAAATGTGCGTCTGGCGCCTGGCGATCAATGGGTAAATATGATCCAAAATCACAATTCTATTTCAAATGTTTTGGCATGTTTTTGTATTTTTTCTAATATGAACTTAAAAAGAAACGAGATTTGAAAGCGTTCTAAGATTATTAACGTAAATTGTAACTGAAATACTTGTAGGCTTATTTCAAGTAAGATGGATTCTAAATATTATCAGTCAGTCTCCATATGGGTCAGTAGTCATTTAGGTCACATTCTGAATATTTCCAACGAGCATAATCTCTTCATCTATTAAATCAGTATTTGTTGAAAAGTTGCAAATGTGAATCACAGACGAACTTTTCCACGTTCACTAATAGCAAACGTCAAACGAAAGAACTATCGAAATGCACTGTGCTACCTAGTAAATACCTATGCACTTGTTTTACTGACACTTAATTGTTAATTGTTCAAAAGTCGGGTAAAGAGTATTAATATATTGTTTTATGAACAACAAGTGTGAATTATTAATATTAATAAATACGCATAAATTAACTGGAATTTTTATGAATGCTCACACCAGTTGACCGAAAACAATTGAAAACCCGCCTAGACGGAAATTGACGTCAATCTATCTTACTTGAAAACTGACATACAGTTGACTATAGGTATTGCAACTTACAAAAACTAAACATTTTTGTAAGATTAATCGTAAATAGCAGTTGCACGTTGAAATAGATTTATAAGAAAGAAGGTGTCATCTAATTTAAGGCTTAAGATAAATAGTGCAACGAAGTAGATACCGAGAATTACTGTAATTATGTACATGTTATAATTAACGTACGTTTAATGTAATGACTAGCAAAATTTGTATCTACGTTCTAAAATTCGGTCCCGTCCTGAAATTATACGAGGTTGCGCATTTTCTTTTTGGGGAATATTTCGAGAGAACATATATTTACCTATTTTAGCACCCCTATTGTACATACAGACGTTGTTATTGTTTTTTTTACCTGGCTACTTAGTTGTTAAAGAGGTACAAATCAACCAAAGCTTTGCTGAACAGGACATAGTTTTCGCAAGTTCTCTTTCGAAATAGCTAAAAAACGCTACAGTCTCTTAATAGGCTAGAGAGCATAGAAGATGTTTCTACACAGGTACATTTTAAATGAACATATCAAATAAGAATAGCATTCAAGTTTTGTTTCATATGAAAAATAAATAGTTAAAAAAAACGTACAATAGGGTTTGTAGATTACGATCGACGAATTATTATAATTTTTAAAACTTTGTAAATAAAAATGTGAATAAGTTGTTGTAAATGCATCTTGTAAAGTGCAATAGATGTGCAATTATAAAGTTGAGTAGATGTATACTAAACTAGAGTAAGTTATCTGTTGGTTATGTCCGTATTTTGTAAATAATTATTTCTCTTTGTTATTATGAGTGTCGTTTTAACACGCTTTGTATTCACAATTATTAGGAAAAAGTGCCAAATAACGTTCTTCGCTAGTTTCTTTAGAGAGAATCAGGAAACTTCTTATTATTTTCTTGTTAAGAAACCTGTATCATGATTAAGGTGCTGCCCAGAGGTTAATAACCTTTGTGTAGTAAAAGGTTTTTTAAATAATCAAGTATGACATTTTATTGTCCCGTACAATTTTCCACCTCGTTTGTTGTAGTCAAATAATTGTATTATTGTAACGTACAAATATTTGGCATCCAATGGTGAAACGACTGTTTTTAAACAAACATTGTATTAATAAAAAAAACTATCTCTGGAGATACAGACAGACAAAACTAAATCGCGACAGAAGCGCGGCAGTATCGCAACTGAATTTGTCAACCCGTGGGAGAGCGAACACAGCTATTATAGTGTGTAGCGCCCGCTTCGCGACTGTATTAATGCAGACGAAAGCGACAGTATCGCTACAAAGTTGCCGTGGTAGAGCGCCCTAAGAGTTGTATCTTATTTTATTATATTCTCGTACTCAGCCGTGTCCATGAGGCTGCTTTGTTAAAAAAGGCATTATCAACAAACAATCCACGTTACCCTCTGATTTCATTTTTGCTATAAGTTTAAGAAACTGAGCTAAAGACCGATTTTTTTTCTGGGTTTCCTATTTTAAGTTTAAGAAACTGTCAATAAACTTCATGTGCAATAAAATTTATAGTTATTATAATTAGCATTTTATTATTACCTGTATTATTATTGGTTTTGTAACTTGCATAGCAACGGTGATTTGAACTCCGCTTGTCGTTGTATTTCTGTTCACTACAAGTAGCGGAAATCATTTTACATTAAATAAATTGTATAAAATTTTACAATGTGTTTTAATTTTTCACAAGTTCTTTGCTGATCTTGAGCTATGCAGCAATATTTGGAAAAACTGATAAGTACAGTATCTCACTTTGGCAACATAAAAAGTAAACATAATTTACCACGAACAAAATAAAACGCAAAAAAACTTAACTGATATACGAATAGTAGTAGCTCACTGAGAGTCAATTGCATAAAAAGTACCCACCTCGATAACAAATAATTTTTCATTACTCATACTCTGAAAGTAGGTCATTACTGACCTGAGAAGCGGGCTGAAAGTAATACTTTTCATCCCTAGGGAGAATCACTTTCAACTGACAGCTGTCATATCATTTAAAAAAAAAACTAGTTCTTTTTCACTCAACTATTGAACCATGTTCCAACTTTCTATACAGCCACGATGTAAAATTGAAATAACCTAAAGTTAAATCTTGATTAGAGAATATATATTTTTTAAATAACTTTATTATACCTAATTCAGTTTCAACAATTTCTTTAAAATAACGTAGCTTTGAGCAAATTATTTACCATTTTTCCAATGATGAAAATAAAAAATAATGGCTGAATAGCGGGCAGGCCACAGAAAAAAAAACAAACAAAATAGGCGGGAAAGCGGCAATTCGATCTTCATGAATTAATTCACGTTTTTATTTTTACTTTCCTCGTATTTGTAATGAAAAGCACAGTGTTTACCTCGGGTTAAAGACTTATTAAGTCCCTCGAACTATTGGCGCCCTCACTTCGTTCCGGGCGCCAAACCCCGTCTCGGGACTAAATAAGTTACTTTCACCCCTAGGATAACAATGTACTATTTTATACTACCTGCTCGTCAATGCCACATTATGTGTCATGTAAAGCTGTCCTAAAGTAAGTCATTATAGCCCTATGGTCTAGCCGGGACATAATGTTGTACTGAATTTCATTAATCCCCAGGGATTAAAGTGATTTGAATTTGGAATGCAACCGTGTAGTCAAAAATGTTTAGGTGCAATGAGTTCTGAGTTCGAATGTCGTACTGGCCACTAACAAAATAGATGCCAGAGAAAGAAAAAAGGCGCCAACCGCTCAAATAGCTCCTGAGTCTTATGCTGATAAAATAAATGTACCAAAGATTGTAACTCATCTTTCCAATGTCTTCGCACAACTGTCATATGTTTCTAACATCACTTTTAATTTTTGATAAATACCTAATTTCTCATATTTAATTACCTATTTACCTATTTTCATTTGAAATAAATATTTAAGCACTTACTTTTTTCAGCCACTAATTTCGATTGCCTCGCAGAAAGTATAAAAAGTAGAGTATGCATCGCGGGCTTGTAACGTTCCCCCCCTTTGAAACTTATAATATTTTTAAACTCTATTTAAATAATGACAAAATAAACCCCTTTCCTAATGATACAATAAATGCAAAATAAATAACCTGGCCAAGTGGATGTGATCGTCTAACTATGGTAGGACCGTTCTACGTTGTATTGTTTTGTAGTAGACCCAGTATTCTTTTATGAGGTATGTAAGCAGTAATCTAAGGTTTGATAGGACTCAATTGATGAGAAATAATGTATCTAAACTAGATCTAAATAAAATGTGTCAAAGACTGACATTTTATGTATGGAAAGAAGCGAAGATCTAAAATCTATTGATTTAAATAGAAATAGGTAGTTAATTTTATAAATTGGAGATGAATTATAATAAAATGAGATAAAAAGAGGATTACATTCCCTTTGAAAATGGCCATATTATGCGAGCTCCACCACGCTCGGGCCTGTGAAGGCCAACCCTTGAAGAGGTCCCTAAAGCCTCCCCCACGCTGAAGATATACCTACCTAGGTATAATTTTGCAACTCCTACTTGCAAAGTACCTAATTCCATTATTCCAATTAAACATTAGCAGATTCGTCACCGTTCGATCATTTATAGCAACAACAGTAACCTTTATCGTTGATGACCCAACGAGTGCCAAATGAGCCAATGCACAATAGGTACAATGAATTAATTGGAATGACAATCCATAACCTGTCAAAATGTACATCATGGTGGGTTGTAGATGAAGTATATAGGTATGTGTGTCGTATATTTTTATGTGATACGAACATTTGATGTACATGCCCACAGGCCATGTAAGGTCATCACCACTAACATTCAAATTGAACTATAATTATGGAATAGTAATTGAATGAAAGGCTTTTAAAAACTTGCAGCTAGGTTTTATGTGGTAGAAACGTGAAGTTTGTTGTAAAGTAGCGTAAATAACTAAAATCGATATTATGTCATGGTCAAATATTCTTTGACAGCATCTTGTCACCCAGTTTATCTCAGATGTTCCGTAGGTAGGTAAAATAACGCATCGCATTAAAATGTCAAATTCACTCATGGCAGGGTTTAAAACCCTATAAAATACCAGTAGTGCCAGTTATTCATTATCGTATGAAGTATAACCGAAAATCAACCATCATTTACGTATCATAGCGAGAATCGAACTCGCGTCCGACCAAATCTTAAACAGCACTCGAACCACTGCTCCAAACGGCCAGTTAATTATTAGACATGCGTTAGTGCGAGAATCGAACTCACATCCTTTTACGTCTCAATTAGTCCTCTTACCAACACTCTTATCACTTAGTCAATTCGAATAATTATGAAGCACAACCCATCCTCGCAAGTAAATATTCAATAGTCTATTTGACAGAACATCTCTGGTGTGGGAATTGAACCCATAAACCTTCTGGTCTCAGCCAGCGTAAACGACCACCGCGCAGCTTGGTTTGACAACTATTCCTATGGGTTAAGTCTAAAACGCATAACGGAAAGATCTGACCTGATAATATTCTCCGTCTCGCAAAATCCCCTATCTCCGCCTAACGTCTCGTACCGCCTTGTCTTGTACTCCTCTAATATCCAGTCTCCAGTCCCGATATTGATTCACTTTGAGCACTAGTTACCACTACGGTTAGGTAATACGTCTAGAGCTTAAGATTTTGACCATTCTTCCCGACGTCTAGATCATGACTGCCGCCAAAGTTTGATAATGCAATTAGGGTCTGATTTATGACCATGAGAAACAAAACACAAGGGTTTCGTTGTATCAGCATCTCAAGTGCCTTCGCCTCTCTAGCAGTTTTTGTTGTTTATAAGAAGTGTCAAATTTGAGATCTTAATTATACTAGATTTATGGCCGTTGAGCGTAATACGAATTTCAGTCATATGAGTACGTAGGTACTTAGGTATAACAGAACACTACTAACCTTTTTCAAAAGACGTGGGAACGAATTCTTAAATATATTACTGATAACTATCCTTACCGAAGAAATTTACAACCTGAACCAAAATACGCTTGTCTGTTCGTCCGTCGTCGGTTAGTTGTTCTACTTTGACTTAGACTTAGACGTCAGGCGTCAGGTGGCCCTGCCGAGTATAAATAACCAATTTACGTAATAACTATAAACTTTATTAGCGCGAGCTAAAGGAGTATAACGCCATCTTCCGGTATCAATCATAATTAATTTATCTGTTTGCTTGCATAAAAAACGAATGAAAAGGGGTATCTAAGAGCGTTCCGTTACAGGCTTAAAAGTGTATTTGTCTTGGGCGGTCTTGAACCCCTCGTATTCAGGATTCTAACCTTAACTCCCTCGCTCCGCTCGGGAGTTAACCGTAGAATCCCTCATACTCGGGGTTCAATATCACGCCCGGGACATAATACACTTCTTTAAGCCCTTGTGGCATAATCTACTATTACAAACCTACTAAAAAACACACAATAGGTACGTGATGAACAAAAAACATTGCAATACTTCACATCACTATTTAGTTTTTGGTGGCTTTCCTTTACATAACATAAACATAACATACACCACGACCATATCCCTAATGCAAAGTTAGGTAAGTCAGTTAGTTAGGTTAGTTAGAGGCGCACTGATTGTTGCCGTCATGGTGTACGGAACATTCAGAAGCCCACATTTTGCCGAGGGAATTTGAACCCAACGTGGTGAGAGACGAGCCTACTTCCGTTACGGATAACGGAGGTAGGCTCGCCTCTTACCACGATAAACACCGATATAAAACCCATGCAACCCGGAGGTTGCTTGGGTTTTATAACGGTGTTTTCCATCACCGGAGAGTTCGCCGCAAATTGTACAATGAACACAAAGTAGCCTTCCTTTAATATTTATATTTGGTCATTATGATAATGATTAGCAGGTATAAATGGTGATACCTAGTCTCCACTTCCTGGTTTTGCTAAAATAACGTGTGATAACACGAGTTTGGTCAACATAAATCCGTATTTTTCATACAATTAGGTATGTTCCTTTCTACATGGACATAATATACTTACATCTACTCTTAAATATCAGTAACTGCCTCCGTAGTATAGCGGTTAGAGCGTTAGAGCGGGCTCTCAACCCCGGAATCCCGCGTGAACCAACAACACGTTCATATTTGTGTTGTTGCTCCGAGTTGACTAGGACAGTGAAGGCAGACCACCTCGTGTCGGAAAAGTAAGATGATCCATGCTGTCGGATGGGCATGTAAAAAGTCGGTCCTGCGCCTCACCTTTCTCCGGTCGTGTCGAACTGTCGTCACATCAGCCGTGCTATTCCGGCGGTGCACATCGAACATCACTTCACATCTCGGCGCTTCACGCTCACCTCAATCATCAATACGCTTTACTTTGAATTAGTATTTTCTCTCATTTTGTATGTAAATAATTAAAAAAAGATTTTTGGCTTAGTTCTTTTCTCTCAAACGACGACCGTCGCGAAGGAATGGAATTTTAAAGTTAACTCGCACAAGCGAAGTGAGTGTCGGCGACCACCGGAATAGCATAGCTGGTCGGGTGATGGAATAGGGAGTGCAATATACAGGGTACTGCGCGCACACTTGTGCACTATAATATCTCCTGCGTACCTGGCTAATCTCATTGAGATTCACCGCTGTGGTCGGAATCGACCAGAAGGCCCTAATAATATCTATCTGTCAATGCTTCTACTAAGCAAAGGTCCTACTTTTGTTGAGTAATTTAAAAAAAATAGCTGGTAAGTAGGCTCGTAGTTATTGCCAGATTCTGTTGTGCGTATAATTTTTGATAATTGCATTAAAATAATTTGTAATCCTGTAATAATACAATTCGAAATTGGCAAATATATTTACACAAATACATTTTACTATTTAACAAAATGGACCTTTAAAATGACCAATTACTGTGACGTTATGACCGCCGAGGCAGCAGCTTAATGAGCTCATTACGAACATTTTCATATTACCTGCGCCAATCGAGAGCTCTGCTGATATTTTGGCATCGGCAAACGAACCTCTGAAATAAATATCCCACCCTCATTAATTTGCGCCAATGCGATACGATGGACAGACGGACACACGCCCACTGCCGGTAGAGACTCCATAAGTTTTCATTGTTGAGGAATAAAATCAGTAACCTTCTTGCCAACAAGCTTACGAAAAATAGACAAGCTGAATCAAAAAAGATAGAGGGTTTACGCGGGTGATCTTCAAACAGTTAACGAGGCTTGAATGAAGGCGCTGCGCTGCTTTGCGATTTGCATTACCGAAG
Source organism: Udea ferrugalis (assembly GCA_950022985.1). Classification (NCBI taxonomy): domain Eukaryota; kingdom Metazoa; phylum Arthropoda; class Insecta; order Lepidoptera; family Crambidae; genus Udea; species Udea ferrugalis. Next base: position 10,622,822 of record OX465532.1, on the reverse strand, counting down.
CGTAGCGTATTGTAGCCAAGCCATGAAAAATATATACCTACAAACAAAGCAACATGTGATCTGATGCTTTATTATACAACGACTCGGTAAAAGACACAAGATGAATATGTAGTGGTGACCTATTAAGACCGAGGAATCGAGTTAACGCTCAGTATATGTTATTCAGTGCCAAGTGTAAGGCCCAGACTCCACCAGAGCTGAGCGGAGATGTGCGTCAAGCTGTGTTTTCAACAACCAATAGAATCACATCTCCACATCTCCATGTGTGAATAACGCAATTGCATTGGTTATTGAAAACACAGCTCGACGCCGCACATCTCCGCTCAGCTCTGGTGGAGTCTGGGCCTAACACTAGGAGTTTCAGCTGACCCTACAAAGACCTTTGCAAACTAATTGCAAGACTTCATAAATATCTTAGAGAAAACACCCTCCGGTTTGTTCCACAACTAGTGGCCGACCGCGACTTCGTCGGCGTGAAATTGTCACTTATGTCTTATTCTGATGAACTTATAAGCTAAGTATATTATTGCAAAGTTACATCCAAAACCAATCAGTGGTTTTTAAGTGAAAGAGCAACATATCTATCCATTCACACATAAAAACTTTCGCATTTATAATACGAGTATGAAGCAGATCTTTTAAACCAAACTAAATGAGATTCTGGGCATGTTATAAAACTAAGCTATTAACAAATTTCTCCCCAGATAGGTATCCCGAATTCGTACGAATTGTCGTCGCACCGATTGTCACCTGAGCAGCGATAATATATGCGCTTCCACCCACGGCACGGCACAGCGGGAAAAATCGATGGCAGACCGATTTGTACGGCAATAATGAGATTTAAAATTGCCAAGTAATTAATGAGGATTAGCGTACTATCAGGCGCAGATGGATTGCGCGTCGAGCGCGACCTAGCGGGGGAGGAGCGCTTCTGATATTATGTCACGTTTAGATAAATGGCATTTATGATACTAACTGACGCACTCAGAGACGTCAGAGTCGCTTAAATTCAAACCCAGATAAATCCACTCTACCCTCTTAGGAGATATTAATGAAAAAGTGTTATCTAACCTAAATCAATGATTTAAAGGAGCGTATTTTTCATTTGGGGTAACAGTATTGAAGAAAACGACCCTCTATAACAAAATCAATTACAATACATACACCTACATGTGTATGTAGGTGTATGTATTGTAGGTGTATGATCATACATCTTTGAATTAATTATAAATATATTAAGATTGGATTTAACTTCATTTGATTTAATGGAATGCAATTTATCTATATTTGAAAAAACACTGAATGGATTTATGGAGTTTTGATTTACCAGATCGATATTTATCTAGAGTTTTGGTAAAATAAGATTAGGACTAGAGTTGTGGCTAAAATAGGGAATACTATCGACAGTTAAAGTGTGGATTTTTGAAACTTGTTATTTATTTAAATACAATAAAAAGCAGGAGAGTACAGTGATACTGTCGGTACGTTTACGTCAACTGACGTCCATGTTGAAAAAATGCTGTTCGCTGATTGGCTCGGGAGGATATATCTACAGTTGAAAAAAACTATGTGACGGATTTATCAGGTTTTGATAAAATTGTACGATTTTAACGGTTTTTTCCTCAAGAGCCTTGCGGATTTATACGCAACTGCTAAAATAGCTCCAAAGCTAGTTTTTTACGCTTTCTTTTGACACCAAAATCTTAAAAATTCTCAGAATTGGATTTATCCGAGTTTGAAGTTAAGCTACATTGGCATCAGTCAGCCTGGCTCGGTTTAGGTGGGATATGATGATAATACAGGGTAAAGTTTTCAAGTGGACGTGGTAGGCCAAATCATTAACTATTGTCGTTAATGGTTCAATAGAGTCAAAATTCCATTTTTCAAAAGAGACTTTATAACAAATTGAATAAAGAACTTTTAAGAATGTAAAATTTTGACTCTAATGAACCATTAACGTTAATAATTGACGTCTCTGAGTGCGGCAGTAGGTCCATTAAGTTCTAGTTTGTTTGTAAATTAGGGTTCCTAGATTTATAAGTTGTTGTGATATTTATCACCTGGGGTCTGAAGAAGTTTTTTATTTAAAATTGCCAAGTAATTAATGAGGATTAGCGTACTATCAGGCGCAGATGGATTGCGCGCCGACCTAGCGAGCGGGGGGTGGAGGGTTTCGCGCGTCTGATATATGTCACATTTAGATAAATGGCATTCATGATAGTGAAAAGTTACTTAAGTTCTAGTTTTCTTGTAAATTGGGGGCCCTAGATCCATTTATAAGTTTATTACCAGGGGTATGCATAAGTGTTATTTTTTACTTTTTTTTGGTTAGTTCTTTCCTACAGTTCAACTTGATAAAGCTGACGATTCGAGCAAACGAGAATGTTACAGCGTGTCCCATTTTTACTTGATAAGTCGGTAAGCTATCTACTAAATGTCGTAGGAAGATAATGAAAGTGTTAGGCCTTGCAGGCAGTGCGGTTCCTCCTCTATTACGTCATTGAATTTGAAGGCATTTTCATGCTAAACCTATTGATACTCATGTCTAAGGGTTGCAGTAACTTCTCGCAAAGATATTGAAAAAAAGGAAATTATCCAGAGTACCTCACTGTAGATAGTGTTGAGTGCATTAAAAATCCAACTTTACGAGGTTTTCCACCTTGCAGGTGTCTGTCTTTTATTAAGTTTTCCGTCCAAAGCCTCTGTTTTGGTTTGTATGTATATATGTGGTTTTCTTATCAAACGGTAAAACCTTACTATTAATGTGCTTAATGTATCGTCTTCATTTTGAGCTCTGACATCCATAATGACTATTCCTGCTCGCCTGTACCACCATTTATATCTCCTAAAGACCGTGCTAAAGGTGTCATAGTTTCTAAAAAAGTTCCGAAGTTAGCTCCTTGATGGACCTAAGGCCTTCTTAAGAGGCGGATAATAAAAGACAATATTTCCAATTTGAAGAAATCTCCGGTAACCAATATGATCGAAGCGGGTTACCCACTCTAAAGTATTATTATTTATACAAACGATGTATATTCCCATTCCATATCAAATAGGTTTACCCTAAATCAAACATAATGAGCTTCTCGTTAAATTTAATATTCATTTCGACATTTGAGTGTTTGCAATTAATTACAACAATCAATATTTTCGCGCTTGGCCGAGCGAAAACTGCAACACAAACTGTGGGAACTGATAACACATGAAACACATTGGGAAATATATTTTGAAAGCAGGTTTTGCTTTTTAATGCTATCGAAAATATAAATATCTCAACTAAACAGGGCTTTCACTTCCTATGTATGTTAAGAATAAACATACCCTTATTAGCCAAACCTTACTGATTTCGTTAACAACTTACGCACAGCCGAAACTTATGTTCATTTTAAAATTTTGCTTAAGTTTTTTTTTATAAATTCAACGGCTGGATTCTCAATCAAATTTCCCTAGATTGACCGAATGTAGCAAACAACAATACTTAATTGCTTACTTAATACTTAATTTACCATCAATAATTCATCATATGTAACTATACAGGGTTACAGGACAAGTCAACCAATTCCCGTTAAGACCCTGACTATTTTGTTCATGAAACACCCTGTCCTAAAGCTAACCGTTTTCAAGATATTGGAGTTTTAATTGATTTTTATAAAATCCGCTTAGATATCATGAAATGTGTGTTATCAGAAATGATATTAACTAAGTACACGCTCTTAACGGGAATAGGGCGACTTAAGTTGTCACCCTGTATATCCATTCACTTTCACATCTATCCTACCCCGTAACAAAATACAGATACTCTAGAAGAGCCTAAATGACTTGACAAAAAAACCTCAGAACGGTGATATCTACTCTACTCGCGCGTCTGTCGTGTTCCGGACAGCACCATTCGAATGGCCGCTTTATTGTCGGACTGAAACAGATTGGAAACTGTTTTGACAGCCATTGCACAAGTTGTTATGTAACTGTTATGATATTTTTTAAGATTTGTAAATTGTTTGGCATTTACGTTGTGATTTTTAAAGGGCTAAGAAATATCGGCATTTCAGGAATAGCCTAGACTAGCTTAATAAAATATGCTAAAATATTCTTGAATTCGATAGGTTCAAGATTTCGATAGGAAATGTCGGGTGAAATTCGTTGGCAGAAATTCCATATTGTTTCTGGTGCTTCAGTTACATATTAATATTTTTGTTTGTTATAGAGTGAAGCCGCCGAGACGCGGAGGGCGGTTTTAGTCCAGCTTTCGATATGACCCTTATTCACGTACACGTTAAAAATACAGTGATTCTTGAATTTAATTCTGTCGCACACAAAAAAACTCAGATCCACAACCTTTGCAAAAGTATGCGTTCAGCTGGTCACTATGGACTTGGTTTTCTAATTAGGAATGATTTCATTATTAAGGGGGCGTACCTACTAGGTCGAAGGACAAGTATGATAATAAACTTTCAGTAGTGCTACGATTTTAAATGAATAAAACAAACCTAAGTATCGATGGCGAGGTCATTGCGCCAGCTAACAAGTAAAAACTGTTTTAAAAAAACCGACCAAATAATTACGTCCAGCAACAACACAGTAGGTAACCTCATTTGGAATGACTAAGCTCAAGCGCAGATTTTCACTCTCAAATCTCTAGGATCTGTGAGAAGCGTGATTTTAACAAATCCTGCTGTAGTCTGTTAACTGTAATGACCGCTAAGCACGTTATGACATTAGCCCAAATGGAATACGTCGCATTTCGCATGAATTAAACAATAATAGCACAACAACATTTAGATGGTATAAATCGCGCAGAGCCGGCGAAATGTCCGCGTGTTTAATGCTAAAAATCAATAATTAAGCGATGTATGTAATTAATACGCCGTCCCCGAACGCCGGTGCAGTACATACATTATTAACCGGCATTTACATCTCACGATACCAACGTCCGTAGTTTTGAAACTTTTTCGCTTGAGACTCATATTGTTTTGGGAATCGTAAAGACGCACAAAATATTCGATGACGGCATTAATTGATCACCTTAAGAGGTACGGTATTTCAATTGCTGTCCCTTCTTAGTGATGAGAGTTCTTTCTCCTTCTTATTCTGCCTTATTAATTTAGTTCTTACTATAACTATAATTTATTATTAATTTAGTTAGTACTGTTTTTCGAAGACGAAAAACAGTTACTTACTTTAGTGTTTATTAATTATCATGGGTCGATCTGGTATCTAAATACATTGTTGTTTGAGGGCTGTCAATAGTACAGTCAGTGCCCTAAGAAATGTATCCAGACACATTCGCTAATTTTAAGTTCTACTAGGCCACAAACCATTCAAAAATATTAAAGTTTATTTTGTAATTTATTTACAAAATGCAATTTTACTACACCAAGTTTCAAGATTCAGTTCAAGATAGTGATTTCTAGAAATTACATTGAAATGAAAAGACAACCTTTTTGCGGACTGAGAGCAATCGTGAACGCCGAGGTGCGTCACCGACCTAATGAGGTCCGTCCACCAAGTCGGACACCGCCCACGAGATCTCTACTTGCCCTCGACATTCCCTTGCACCTCCGCCTCCATAAATAGGTAGGTAAATACATATATCTAATAGATAATGTTTACTGCAGCCCGCGTTTAGATAATGCAAAAAATATTATTTTTTAAACGGCCCATGATGTCGGTACTATACGAGTACATAAGCTATTCATAATAAGCCTCAGCCCTCATTCAACTTCCAAAACAGTCGTTCGCAGCCCACTTGTGTAAACGCTGTCATTATTATGCGCCGCGCATTATAGACGAGCGCTAAAATGCTGGCTGCATTATGGAAATGACGGTACGATAAGCCGCGCCGTCATTCCGCCCGCAGTCGGCGCGACGTCGGGCGACGTCTAAAAATTTATTGCCGTTTTTGACGCGTTGCGTAGGTGCTATCGGGGAGGCTAGGGGGGAAATTCCAATTATATAGCGAGCAGGTGTGGTGACAGTCATTTAATGGAATATTTTGGGAATCGTAGAGACGCACAAAATATTCCATGACGGCATAAAATTGGTCACCTTAACAGGTACGGTATCCCAATTGCTGTACCTACTTAGTGATGAGAGTTTTATCTCCTTCTTATTCTGCTTATTAATTTAGTAAGACGAAAAACAGTTACTTTCTCAAATGATTTTTAATTATCATGGGTCGATCTGGTATCTAAATACATTGTTGTTTGAGGGCTGTTAATAGTAAAGTCAGTTCCCTAAGAAATGTATCCAGGTACATTTATGTACAAAATGAAATTGTACTAAACCAAGTTTCAATTGATCGTGAATTTTATCTATAAGAATAAATCCACAATAGATAGTGATTTGTAAAAATTACATACACATACAATTAATACATTTGCGGAGTGGGAGGCAATCGTTAACGTTGAGGTGCGTCACCGACTTAATGAGGTCCGTCAACCTCGTCGGAGACCGCGTCTAAAAATGATTATTTTTTTAACGGCCCATGATGTCGGTACTATAAGAGTAAATAAGCTATTTACATAGTAAGCCTCAGCCCTCATTCAACTTCCAAAACAGTCGTTCGCAGCCCACTTGTGTAAACGCTGTCATTATTATGCGCCGCGCATTATAGACGAGCGCTAAAATGCTGGCTGCATTATGGAAATGACGGTACGATAAGCCGCGCCGTCATTCCGCCCGCAGTCGGCGCGACGTCGGGCGACGTCTAAAAATTTATTGCCGTTTTTGACGCGTTGCGTAGGTGCTACCGGGGGGGCTAGGGGGAAATTCCGACTATATAGCGATCAGGTGTGTTGACAGTCATTTAATGATGTTAACTGATGATTATCGACAGAAGATGTATTATAAGCGATTCTGTGAAGTTATGTACCGTTGCTGGGAACTGGCTTACATAACTCAAAGTAGGCTATTTCGCTATAAAATTAAATGCTTGCGTAAAATGTGACACCGTACATTGTCAAATTTTACTCGTGTCAATGAAACCCACAAAAGTAAATAAACATTAGAAAAAACTGCCGACTAATGTGTTTCTTAATACCTTTCCAACTTTTTTTTAACACGGCGTGATGGGGCAAGTATTTTGCGAACCGACAAGGCAAATTCTGATTTGATTTTGTATAATGGTAATGTGCCTAACTAACTAGCTGCTATACCAAAGGTCGCGGGTTCGACTCCTGCACAGCCTACAAATTTTTGTGTGCATGAAGAGGACAGTTTGTGTTTCCTATGTAAAAGTATGAATTTGAAAGTGTTTTAGTATGTTTAATTGTCATCTAGGCTAAACATACCCAAAAGATAATTGTTTTCCTGGGTTTTTTTTACTTAGTTCCCAAAGTACAAGCTTTACTAATTTTAGGGCTAGGTGACGCAGTTTGGAATAATGGCTCCAGCTTCGCTTAACGGGGCGACTGTCCTCTCGCCAAATTACTATGTCACTCATAGTTATTTAGTAATATCGTAGTAATTACTTAGTCATTAACTACTAGCATTATTTGAAGCCATTAACTGTGGTCAGCCATTGTTTACTAAGTAGCATTTACGTATCAGAAACGTAAATTCATTTTTGATGTGAGCTCAAACTATATTTTCGCATCCAAAAATGTTAATCAAAACTCCTTCTTTTACTTGAATAACAACAAGTTGACTATAATATCAAAGAGTATAGAGAATTCCAAAACTTAGTGTACATTGTAATAAATCAATACTATTACAACAGCAGAAACAAAAACACTGCCGCCAAAAGAAAACAAACCTTACCCAAAACACCTTCAGTACGTTCTTTCAGCGCCCAATTCAAATTCCAATCATCACCAAACTATTCGCTAGACGGGGGCTGTCGAACTGCAATCGGGCCCAGTGGGGTGTAATTTAAAACCGCACGGCCCACCCCGCCCCCGGAAAATTAAGTGCGAGCGGGTTGGTACGTGACACCGGCAAATGCGCCTACCGCGCGCCTTAATTGTGCTGCTTCATTTGTCAGTCCTTAGCTTACACTACAGTGCTTGTACTTGTGTTTGTGGCACTGTAAGATTGGAATATCTGTTGTACTATTAAACGTCGTTTGATTATAATTAAACTGACAAATTAACCAGGGCCTCAAGTCTGCTAATTTCAAAACGGTTGAAAAATATGTCAAATTAGACTATTGCGACTCAATTACGATTCAATTGAAGCGTCCAAAAATTAGCAGACTTGAGGCCCACTTTGTAATCTAACTATTTAGGAACATTTCTGGAATTGACCGTAAAATGACGTTATGTGAGACAATGATATTTCAAAAATATAGATACGTTATGTCAGTACTGACGCGAAGTCTAAAATTGACCCCTGGCGTACGTACTTATGATTTGACCGTGTGTACAAGATACCATTACAAGTTACAATTCTGTAGTTTTAATAATTATTGTTAAGTACAAACAAATATGTTTATGAAACACGGCGTAAAGGGAGGACTTTCGATTGTTTCAGCATTAAGATTCCCCTTTCTAAACCCGTCTACATCCTTTCGTGTTCCTTTGGTCGTTAATTGGCTCACGTGAAGACAGTCACTGCATGTCTGTAATTATGCTTCTCATAAGCTCGCTCCTAATTACTGCACATTTTGTTTCTATAATTATGTGTTTAAGATTCATATTTGTAAAACTTGGGATAAGACCGAGTCGCCGTCTAGTATATGCATTGGAAAGTACTGTTTTGCTTGTTATTGTCAAACTGTTTGCTTTTGAGGTGCCCGTGGCGCTGCGGGCTCGGAAATGGGATGGGTGACCACCCCGCCCTAAATTTAGTGATTCATTCGTCGGGCATCTTCGTGCTTCGGTAGGCTTGTTAAGCTCATCCCAGCTGACGTTGCTAAATGTCAGTCAGTAAGAACAGTCAGGGCCTTAGCGTGGCTTGATAACAGCTGACTACAACGCTTCACTCCCAAAGGTAGCAAGCAAGATTTCTGCGGTTTTAACAATGATTGTTAGTTATCTACAAACGAATATATAAAACAAGGCGTAGCTTCCGATTGTTAAGCATTAAGACTCCCCTTTCCAAACCCGTCTACATCCTTTTATGTTCCTTTTGTCGTTAATTGGCTTACGTGAAGACAGTCTGCATGTACGATCTGTAATTACGTCTTTCATAAGCTCCCTACTAATTACTGCACACTTTTGTTTCGGTTAAGACGCCAATTATTGCTATAACCGTCCCCTTTTGTTGAACTAACTGTGTGAGCGCTTTTAGGCGTCAGCGCGTTTCAGTGAACATCTTTTTGACTGCAAGTTCAGTGAAGTGGGAACGCCGGTGGAGACTTAAAGGGTCATGGGTTTGGTTAGTGTTTGTTGACAAAAACGATATTTCTGCTAGTGTGTGAGGTTGATTGTGGTATCTTCTTTGTTTTTAGTTTTCGTATAACATACAACACGAGTCAGTCTCACTTTGGGACCAAAGGAACGTTGTATGTGATGCTGTCTCATAATTGTGAATTTCTATGTAAGTCATCGTTGATTTTAATGCACATTGTTAAAAAGTGTTTATTTTGTTTAATTATAGTTGACTAACTATTTGTTGGAGGATTTTTGCTTTCACAAGCCCAATTTCTATTCACAATAACATTTTTCGTCTAGATTTGGGTTGTACTTAATTAAATAAGTAGGTACATACTTCCTACTTATTCAAATGTATCAATATTATATTCATAATAAAGTTGTATATAAATGAAATGACTCATTTGAATAATGTTGAAGGCAACGGAAGCTCATTAGTTATGCCGGGAGAGTAGAGTTGTGTGTACATATCACATGACAAGTGTAGAAACGGTTGTGATACTTTATGCCAATGCACTATGGAATATTTTACAACTGCTATGTTAAGTTTAACGTGTTGCCAACTGTACATATGCGTACTCTGCAGAAACAAAGCTTAGTAGATAGAAAGCAATGTGTTTTACCGTTGAACAAGTAATGTTGAGCCACAAATCATTGAGACAGATATGTGATAACATAGCTATTATCTATTTATTTAATCGTACACAAAAATATAGTTGTTATACAAATTGAAATTATAAGAACACAAAAAGTGCAGGTGAGCTTATCTCTGATAAGAGATTTCTTCCAGCAGACCATGGTGACAGGATACGATTCAAAAAGTTTGACGATTCAAGACAGTAGAAAAAGAGAAAAAAAAACAAAATTGAATTAAAATATTTAAGTTGAAGTGATAAACCTACTTTATTAATGTAAGCTTTGAATGTTAAGTTCACTTAGTGACGGGAACAATCACTGTGCCTCCAACTACCCCATTTTGGACATACTCGTGAGCGTGAATTGATAAACATATAAATAATAAATTGAATTGAATTGTACCATAGTACAATAACAAGTTAACACTTCACAAAAGCTTTCCCAATAAGTTAAAAACAGCTTAAAATGAAAGTTTCACCTGTTTAAAAATCATAAAACATTTAATAATAAGCTTCATCATCATAAGCTTTACCAATAAGTAAAAACTAACTTAAAATGAAAATATTACCTCTTTCACATCATCAAAATATTCATTTAAAAAAATACTTCACACAAGCTGACATCACACACCATACTTTACCATAGCCAAAAATGAAAACAGCCAAATAAAATAAACCTGAGAATGAATCAATGAATACTGATTAGGGCCGTCAGTTTTAATTAAGCGGCGGTGGATGGCGGCGTGAATGGGAATATTTTAATTATCACCAGCGTCAGTAAATTTCCCACGACTGCGATAAAGAATAAACACCGTTGTCTTAAAGCGCGCTAAGAATTACTGCCAGTTAGGGCTGCGACAGCGGGAAATTATATTAATTTCGAACAGACTGAAGTATCTTATACTTAGCGCTATCGTCCAGTAAATCCAAATCGAAAAGTGGGCGATTCTAGATCAGCGCTTTTTTTTGCGCGTAAACGGTTGTTTCAGCGCACGTTTTAAGGTCATACCTCAATAGGCCAGCACAGCAACGACAGGGCTCCGACTCAGCAATTATCTTGCCATTCAAATTTAAACCTTAAGTTGTAAGTGGTACAAAATATTTTGCAACTATAATTTTGCGAAAGCCAACGAAAAAAAGCAAGCTGTTAGCAGCTGTTGCGACTTGAGGTTCAATGATTGCTAGGTCGGGTCATGTAGTTGCCGCTCTGGCATAATGTGCTATGACCTCTACACGGACGCTACATTTCGCACTTGAAAAATAGAGACTCGCTTGCACGAGCTTATATCGGCGTGTTTGCTCAAACTGAACATTACGCATAGTGAGCATAAGCGCGTTTGTTCAATAAAGAGCGTCTTTTCTATATTCAAATAGACTGAAACCACAGTTGTACATAGCTATTTTAAAAAATTCTCTATTATACTCACTAACACGGAATCACACTTGTAAAGGTACCAGGCACCTGGCACCAGGTACCAGGCAACTGTAACAGGCACTCATATTTGAGTAAAAATAAAATTATAAACTATTGGTAATCCACCCCAAAGTTGAGCTGAGGCCTGTGCCCAGCAGTGGGACGTATACATATAGGCCGTTATTTTTTTTATTTGTAATAACTAGTACTGATATGATATAAAAAGAGAATGTGAATCAATTAAGCTAACCCAACGCAACCCTGGCTGGCGCAAGTCTCGGCCGGTCCCGGCGGGGCCATTACGTGGTCGTCGCCTGATTACCCCGCCTTGATTCCAACCCTTCTTTGGAGCAAGTGTTTTCTAAGGGAAACCTTCACGAAAACAAAATCAATTATCAAACGTAATGATTTAACACAACTGTCGACAAGATACAACTGAAGTCTCTAAGATCTATGTTTATGGTATTGCTTGATTCTTCGCCAAACATTTGTATTGGATGGTTTTATTAGGGCTTACTTGATATTCTGCAAGTTTTCTGATTCCACAATAAAGATAAGGTGAATAATAATGGTTCAATGTAGAAGTTGAGATCTGTATGGAATGTGACAATTATTTTACATTTTTATGTTTTTGTACGTATGTTGAGACGCCCTCCGGCTAGGTAGAGAGACGATTTGTGAAAGGCTTCTGATTGGAGGTGGAACAATGACCTAACTTACGGACACTATGACACCACTGTACACAATTAAAGAACAGTAACTTAAAAAACTAAAAGTTTAATACATGGACAAGCCATTGCTTCACCCCGTTAAAACTTAAGATAACATTCATTATTGCACGAAACAGATACATAACAAAAACTCTTAAAAATGAAGATACAATTCTGGCGGCCTTGTCACTAAGAGCGAAAACTTATAGAGTAGTGTGTTGAAACAAATGCAAGGCTGTTCTAAAATTGTTGCAATAAGGTTAATATTCTAAAATATGTTAGATAAGTTTGACCACTATGGAAAGTCACATGGTTCTGATACAGACTGTTCAAATAAACAAAGAAAAGTACAGCCTCTGAAACACCCAACCGCGAAATGAGAGTGCTTACCGACTCTACCACATGTAAAGCTTATAGGCGGGTACGGCCGTGTCAGAGTGGGAATGTATAGTGTAGCCATTTTACATAGTTGTCTTCGGAGAGTACTGTGTTTTTTTCTTAAGATTTCACTCTACGTTTTTAACCTCTGACGCTAGCAAAAGAGTGTTATTCGTATATATAAGCACCTTGCATTTCATTTTAAAAACAGGTGATACAATAATACAATTAACAAATTGAAGTGTGAGTCAGCCATCATCCCACTCAACCACAGTTTAGGGTATAGAACGACCCGATGGACACCGCCCCAGGAACATTTTTAGATAGTGTTCCGGTAAATATCAAACTCGCTACTAAGCCACTGTTTATCCACTAGGCTACCCTCCCTTGCTGATAACATACCGTAAATGCATTTTTAAACGTAAATAGATCTTGTTATTCTGTGTGTAAACAGACAAAAAGTCCATGGGAAACATCCAACCGCGTAATGAGGGTGCACACATTCCTGAGCGAATAGTGCCACAGTATAACTATAACTACACGTCGGCCAGCGGAAATAAATAGTCCAGAAAATTACCAGCCGCCCCTGCCGTTTTAGTGGGTAGCTACCTTTGTGGATCAGCCGTTGCTTTGTAAAGGGTGGTTCACACTATTATTGTAAGGGTTAGTAGAATATTTTGTATGCATTTTGCTGTGCTAAGTACTTATGTTACAAAAATACTGTGTCTTTTTGTCTTTTCAAATTTTCCAGAAATAGCTTATAATAAAACTAATTATTTTGCCCAATCCAGAACATCCCCCGTGTTTAAAAAGAAAAGTCGCAAATATGTTATAAAATCTAAAAAAGCGTGGTCTTTGGTTATCCATGTCATAGCACTGTGTCTTGTATACAACTTTCACCTAACTACATAGAAAGAATTGCAACGGTACCTACACCGTAACCTAATGGATTGGAACCGTAACCTACATTGAATATTTAAACCGTAACCTACATAAAATAATATAAATATCACCATTTGGGTGTAGTGTTGCAAGAAACTGAACCTCAACCCGCCTTCATAAATAATTTCGAGTCATAAAACTATTACAATGTCCCATACGCTGAGCGACTTTTAGTGGTTTAGTGGTCAAACGTAAACAATAATTCAACCAAAGCAAAGCTACCACTGAAACACCAAAAATTAAATATTACTGGACTTAAATAATAATAACACACTTTTCAAAATTCTGTCTGCCTGACTACGTGACAAGTAGGTACAGAGGAACACACATCAACCTTAACAAAGTGGCACCTTAGGCGGCTGACATTTGACCCATTTTGCAATGGTTTTGTAAAGGTTGATGTGTGCGCCTCTGTACCTTCCGTAGGTGTTCCATTCGCCCAAAGAGTGCACTCTTTCTGTTTCTCTCTCAATTTGATCTCGTCCTTACAATATAAACATTTATAGATTATGGAATGTAATCAAAAACTAAACGGCACTTGATCGCGTTGCGTTGCGACAATGCAGCGCAACTGCGACTGCTACGTCGTTTTACATATACTTTTAATTACATGCCCCATCATGGGTTGCGTCGCAATATTATGCAAATCGAACAGCGCTGCGCAACGCAACGTGTAATGGGGCGTCGTCTTTAAAATCACTAAGTTTAGTTATACTGACTTAGGACAGCCGCCGGCAGTAGCTGTGAATTTTACGTTCGCCGAAGCAAGTACCTAGTAGGTACATACCGCCTATCTACCTAATGATTTTAGTAAATGAGACAATGTTGTTACTCTCTCTACCTCTTACAGTGTGATCTCATCCTAACAACAGAAACATTTATAGATTATGGAATGTAATCAAAAACTAAACGGCACTTGATCGCTACCGCTACCGCCCGGCTAACGGTTACGGCGCGAACCACAGATAGGAAGAGGGAGCCTCGTTCGGCGACGTACCGCATAAGTTTCAGAGTGAGGCCCATTCATGCGTTGCGTTGCGACAATGCAGCGCAACTAAGACTGCTACGTCGTTTTACATACTTTTAATTACATGCCCTATCATTTGTGTTGCGTCAACGCACGCAATATTATACTTCGTCGCTGCATCCTCGGGATTTTATCACATGCAAGGTAGTACATTTCTTCATGTACCAGGCATCGACACGTTTTAGAGCTGGTATCACTGAAACAGAAAAAAAAGAACTTCACTTAAGGTAAGTTCGTTTAATCATCAATTATTCAAACCGAGCAGCGGGCGCAACGCAACGTTTAATGAGGCGGTCATTCTTAATTCTTAATAACCAAGGTTAGTTATACTGACGTAGGTCAGTAGAAGTGGGTGATTTTGAATTTCTCGTTCGCCGAAGCAAGTACCTGTAGGTACCTACCGCCTATTTACCTAATGACTTTAGTAAAAGAGACAACTTTGTTACTCTCTCTCTCTCTTACAGTGTGATCTCATCCTAACAACAGAAACATTTATAGATTATGGAATGTAATCAAAAACTAAACGGCACTTGATCGCTACCGCTACCGCCCGGCTAACGGTTACGGCGCGAACCACAGGTAGGAAGAGGGAGCCTCGTTCGGCGACGTACCGTATAAGTTTTAGAGTGAGGCCCATTCATGCGTTGCGTTGCGTCAATGCAGCGCAACTAAGACTGCTACGTCGTTTTACATATACTTGTAATTACATGCCCTATCATTTGTGTTGCGTCAACGCACGCAATATTATACAAACCGAGCAGCGGTGCGGAACGCAACGTTTGATGAGGGGTCATTCCTAATTCTTAATAACACTAAGGTTAGTTTACTGACGTAGGTCAGTGGAAGTGTGTGATTTTGAATTTCCCGTTCGCCGAAGCAGGTACCTAGTAGGTACCTACCGCCTATTTACCTAATGACTTTAGTAAAAGAGACAACTTTGTTATTCCCTCTCTCTTACAGTGTAATCTCATCCTTACAACAGATACATTTATAGATTATGGAATGTAATCAAAAACTAAACGGCACTTGATCGCTACCGCTACCGCCCGGCTAACGGTTACGGCGCGAACCACAGGTAGGAAGAGGGAGCCTCTTTCGGCGACGTTCCGCATAAGTTTTAGAGTAAGGCCCATTCATGCGTTGCGTTGCGACAATGCAGCGCAACTAGGACTGCTACGTCATTTTATATATACTTTTAATTACATGCCCCATCATGACGTGTTGCGTCAACGCACGCAATATTATACAAAACGAGCAGCGCTGCGCAACGCAACGCAGTGCAACGTTTAAAGGGGCGTCATTCTTAATTCTTAATAACACTAAGTTTAGTTTTACATCTAGTAGGTACCTACCGCCTATCTACCTAATGACTTTGGTGAAAGAGACAACTTTGTTACTCTCTCTCTCTCTCTCTTACAGTGTGATCTCATCCTAACAACAGAAACATTTATAGATTATGGAATGTAATCAAAAACTAAACGGCACTTGTTCGCTACCGCTACCGCCCGGCTAACGGTTACGGCGCGAACCACAGATAAGAAGAGGGAGCCTCGTTCGGCGACGTACCGCATAAGTTTTAATAAGAGCAAGTTCAGTTAATAGGACAGTTAGGGTGTTTTTAGATTGCCTTTCGACTGAACACACAGTTACGTCAAAAATCATAATCACAATCGGTCTGTAAATTAAGAAGCATCAGAAAGCACCATTGCGTTCTTGAGATAGGTAGGTAGGTACATAGTTAATAATGATGATAGGTGATTTTAACATTAAAGTTTAAATCTGTTGTCACGTCTGTAATAGGCCTTAGTCCTAGAAGTTTTTTATTTTTATTTTTGGTGATTTTCAGTGTTTTGTTATTGTTTATTTATTTCTTTTTGCATTTGTTTATTTGTAATTTGTAAGAAAATCCTAGTTTTTTTTTCTGTTACCACATTGGTCACAATACTTTTTGAAGACAGAAAAGTATAGTGAGTGTTTTTCAGTAATAATTAACCACAAAAGAAATAATCGTTTTATTTATTCTGATAACTCAAGTAAGAAGGTACTTAAAGTTGATTCTAGCCTAAATGGGGAAGGCCTATGTTTAGCAGTGGACTTCATGCGGCTGCTAATGATGAGACACTTAAAATAAACACAATATGCGAAAGCCAGCATAAAAACACGAGAACAGTCTTTAATCTAATTAAAGTAATTCAACTAACAAGGTGTTTATTTGTTCAAACGCAATTCCTGCTCCCAGCTCATCTTTCAAACGAATTCCCTCCCTTGGCAACCGCAAGCCCCTAGCGCCATCTATCCGCGCTTTCCCAACGCTAGAGCACACTAGCGCCACCACCAACACACACTTTTTATTCTACGTAAACACGCTCACTCACACAATGCGGGGTAAAACTTCCCAAAAATGTGTTAGAGAAATATTTGCCCAAGACTATTCAAACTGCCAAGCTGAAATGTACTTTAGTGCTCACCAAATAAGGAAGCGTTTTAAATGTTAAAACGAAGTAAGCAAGCGCTCATGACGATGGAAAATATGCGCGTGAAAAGCATAAGAGCGTAAGAGAAGTTTCAACGTCCACTTTTACGCCGTTTTGGAATTGAACGAGTTACTTTGACAACTACAGGGGCGGAATGGCTTAAGTTTGAATGGAAAGGTCAGGACTTACGACGTTTTGAGTCGCACAAGCTACCCATCGGGGTCAAGTGAGGGTGTGTGAGTGACGAAGGGTGTACTGAACTTTCTTAGACGGGGCTTTGCTTTCTTAAGAAAGGGAAGAAAACGGAAAGTTGGCACTTGAGGAACGTTTTGTTAAAAATAGCGACGAAGAAATTCGCCGCTACGCCGATAGAGGGCGGGAGGCTTTTTTTCAGGTTTCACAAGAATATGTTTTTGTTCTCTATACTGTTAGATTAGACTAGGTATTCAATCATTGTGTTACGTCTTTTTTGAAGTTTGATACTTACATCTTATTGCTTAGATGTCCAAATAATTCGCTTTGTTTGTAGTATACTTATCTGAATTCACCTTATTCATTGTATAGAAACGTAATCTCAACCATTTTCAAGACTACATTTACGAATTATAATAAAATTATATTCAACAGTCATCGAATTTCTAGGCAAGAACCCAAATGGCATATTCAGAATCATAATACGATAGTAGTTGGCAGAAAACTGGCAGCGATGCGGCCACCGAGCGGGACGCTAATCAAAATCGCCACCTCTGACCGCAGCGGCCAGTAGCGTTCGCGCCAAACAACCGCGTCAAATCCTTCCAATTGCCACCAAACCACCCATTATCATCTTAACGAATCGCGCTTCGCGGTTAACCGCAAAATTACACCACGACCAATCAGAGCAAACCTCACCATATATTTTCATCTATCTATTTTTCCGGGGGTGAAAATCTTAGAAACCACAGGACTAACCACAAAGGTCAGGTGATCGACCAATGGGACGCGTAAATATAACCGCAAGCCACGCCCAGCTAACCGCAAACCAACCACAACGCGAGACGTTCGTCACCGTCATCGATCGTTGCGACAAGGGCACGTTCTTTTTTCAAACGCGCTAATCTCTATTTACTTTCCCCTTTTTTCTACGAAACTTTTTTTTTCTATAATTTGATTATTTCCAGCCAGTTTCATTATTAAAAATTAAAAGAGTTCTTATTTAAAACAGTCTTAATTACTGAAATTATTGCCTGCATACTTTTTATTCGACGTGCTGTTTTGGATGTTATCTAGTTAAATTGTTACAAATGCTACAACGTAACTAAAATAGAAAAGGTTTTGCTAAAAAACTAAGTTAACATTTCAATCTAAAAACCGGTCATCGTTGCGAAGATAAATTTATCGATTCGGTTGAGAAAGGCGCGCACACACGCGCGGGCAGACTCACGGACACCGCCACCGCATTATATTCATAATGAATACAGCTATCCCACTCAGCGGGCGTCTTTGACTTTGTATAAATATATTTTGTCCCTTTCCCGCGGCTCTTGAGGGGGGAGGTGGGGGAGGCCAGGAGCTCGTCTTCGGTCGCCAATTTCTATTTCATTTAGGTGGCGCGGCGGTAACCGCAGCTACCTGCTAAAAGTGGCGAGGTCAATAACTACATTTAAAAAGGTAATTGTCAAATAGCTTACCTACCTATAAGTATCATTAACGTGGCATTCGATTGCGTGGAAATTATTAACGTAAAATCTGTTTGTATTAGATGTATTTACAATTCAATGTTGTACAACGACCCATTAGGCGCAGTGCACAGTGGGCTCATGCACACTGCAGCTCGTCATGCTCCAGTTGGGACACAAAGCATCGCCGCTTCGATTCCAGTCCAAGCACAAACGTTTCTTGATAAAACATATTTTTTGTGCTGTAATAACTATTCATGGTTTGTTTCCACAACTCAATTATGTTAATATGCTGTCTCTTATTTGTTTTGAATAAAACCGATTCAGTTAAACTCTTCAAATTAATTGAGAAACAAAATATTTAATTATTTTAATAATCTTTAATGCCAAACTAGTACAAAAGCGTACAAATGTGGGCTACTGAATGTTCTGTTCACCATGAAGGCTACAATCAGTGTGCCTCTGACTAACCCATTGAGGTTATGGTCGTGAGGGTATGTTATGTTATGTTAATGTTAGCTACAACAGGCTGACTCAATGCTTAAAGAATAATCTAACAGTCAACCATTGGCCGAGCGAGAAATGCTGTTGGCAGTGTAAAATTCTAGATTAAACAACAAATATCTAGGTACTAAGTACTTAGGTATACATTTTACATTTAGTGAAGTGAAATATGTGTGTAGTTAGGTCAGTGTACACAAACTAGCAATAGGAAATGCTCTAATGTGTACAAGCTCATAATTTATTAAAGCACACACATTATTTTGCAGCCATCCCTTCGCCGACATGCCCTCTGATCAATTATGAATGCTGCTCAAATCACAGTAAGAATACGTTTACAAAGGAAACGTCTCGTGAATAATATGTGAGATCGGGAACTGCCAAATGTAAGGAGGTACCTACATGTTGTAGAGCAGACTAGTGGAAGATATCGCTTTGTAGCGATAAGACCTATTTGGTGTAATTTTTGAGAAGTCAGCTACTAAGAACACCAAAGGCCGCGGGTTCGATACCTGCACAGTACAAACATTTGTTTGCATGAACATGTCTGTTTGTATTGGTCTGGGTGTTTCCGATGTATAATAAGATTTAGTAGTAGTTTACAAAAGTATTTAGGTAGGTTAATCCGTTGTCTAGTATCCCATAAAAACAGGCTATAATTAGCTCATCTTGGGGTTAACGCTGTGTGGAATAATGTCCAGTGATATTTCTTATTATTATGTACTTACGATTTGTTTTTAAAATGTCCTTCGTCTGGTATCCCATAGCACAAGCATTTAGTTGCTTAGTTTGGGGCTAGATGGCGCTGTGTGGAAATAATGTCCAGTGTCCAGTGATATCACAGATGCCGATGGCTGAAGAATTAAATGGGTTTTGTATGCTCAGTGCACGAAAAAACTTGCGAAAATTCCACGGTGAAAGGAAATAGTATTTATTTGTTCTGCTTCCTCTAGGCAGGCCTACATTTCTTTATTCAGAAATTCCCTTTCAAGCCTAGTTTTTCTTTGAAGCCGCGACCCGCTGGCACACCTTTGTGAATTAATACAATACTTCTAAAAAGTAAGACAACAGAGAGCCGGTTGGGACTCAAATGGACGCGGGTTCGATTCCCACCCTAAATATTTATACTTTCTGGGTCCTAATTAATGTTCGTTCTTCTACTTTAAACTAATGCAAAGCCTGTCTGGCAAATGTTGTGACATACTTATATTTATTTATTAGTTAGCTGTCACATCAGCTGCTTGAGTAAAATAAATAAATATCACTGGACATTATTCCACACACCACCCAGTGCTATGGGATACTAGACAACGGATAAACATACTTGAATACTGTTTTTTTTGTAAATACATACGTAATATTCATAGAAAACACAAAGTCCAGTACAAACAGACAATATGTTCATGCACACAAATGTTTGCACTGTGCGGGAATCGAACCCGCGACTACTGGTTGTAATCGCCCACTTCTGAACCATCACACCGAAATGAAATATGAGATCGATCGTCGAACCCCCGACTTACTTAGGCCCCGGTCGGCTACTTAGTAGTGAACTAAGTTTGTGGGTAGGTCATACAACTAATTTTTGCAATGAGATATTCAATTTGTTAAATTAAAATAGTTTAAGCGCAATTGAGCGGGCGCGCAAGAACACAAGGGTTTCCACACGTGGACTATTGCGTGAGTCAACACAAGCGCTAAGTTGTGACAGTGATCGGCGACGATCGCTGTTGTAAAGCAACACACGCATGGTCGGAAATGGGATGGGTGACCACCCCGACCGAAATTTTGTGATGTGTATTTCGGGCATCTCCGTGCTTCAGAAGGCACATTAAGCAGTTGGTCCCGGCTGACGTCGTAGATGTCAGTCGTTAAGCCTAGTCGGAGGCCTTAGGGCGGCTTGATAACATCTGGCATTAACCTTACACCCCTCCAACAATCTGCACTAAGCCCGCGTGTTGGAGTATGGCTCAATCCACCTCATAGTTGAGGTGAGGCCTGTGCCAAGCAGTGCGACGTATATAGGCCGCTTATGGTTTAATGTTAGTAGTAAAAGGGTTGTCACAACAACCTTTTTGAGAAGAAAGCGTTATTCCCCCAGCGACCGCATCCAAAATGACCAATAAATAACCAAATTAACATAATAAATACAAAAGTCGAACCCTTAACCTTAAGTCGGAACAAGCTGTAAATTCCGCCCATCGCCGGTTAGCTGGCAAGCCCTTATATTAATTAGCAGGATATTTTGGGGATATTATTTACGTAATAAAGCCTTATTTAGGGCCCCCGGGTGAAATATGAACAGGGAGGAAAACGCAGTTCTTTTGTGGTGTTAAGTTAATCTTAGAACATTACCTGGTTCTAAATAAAGAGTAAGATGAAATAGTACCTATATGAGGCAAGATAAGGTGAGATAAGATATTGGTACTTTATTGCACAAAGAAAACAATTTCATAAAAATGCTTACAGAGATTTAGCAGTAGATACAATGTAAGCTACAAGGCTTTAAGATCGCTAAAAGCGATCTCTTCCAGACAACCTTCCGGTAGAAAAAAAGGAAAGGAAAGTAGATGTGGTGGCAAGAGTTAGAGTTGCAAGATTTGTATGAAGCCAGGGCCAAATTTAAGCTGCCAAGACAATCTTTCGTAGGGGTGTCCTACTTGATATCGAATGCCCTTTGCTCAATTGTACGAGTAGTTTTTTTTTTTTCATTTTCTTGATTTTTCTCCTTGCTCTATGCCCTTTCCTCTGCTATTTCAACTAAGCATGTGAGCCAAGATTTCATTTTTCAGGTACTTTAGTTACTGATGTAGTATTTAAAAACTAGTAAGTATTTCAACGAAGCAGTACGGCCAGCCCAACCCTTATCATTCCTAATACGGGTCTATTGGACCCAATCACCCGTGATTCGATCGCGCAAAAAGTCGACACACGCATTATTTAAATACAATGGTCGTTCGTTAGGCGGGCTCAGGAGTTCGATGCAAGATTTAATTAAATCTCCCCCCCTTTCCTCCCCCTCCGTCGTCGACAATTTCCTCGAGGCTTGATTTATTGTCGCCCTCGGTTGAGGTGCCGGCTGCGACCTCTGGCGGAGGCGACCTGATAAAGGATTGCGGGTGGTTTTTACAAATGCTTTTTGCTGTTGTTTTTATTGTTGTCTGTGATTTTTGGATACATTTTTGAGGTAGTGTGAACATCGATAAAATGATGTATTTATATAGACATCTATAAATAACTGTGACATTTTACGCCAAGGTCACTCACTAGAGATCAAGATTTCAATAAAATCTTTAAAGATGCTTTAAATCAATACTATACCAATAACCATCATGTTAAAAGCATGATTGTCCATGAAGGTTATAATTAGAGATTTCAAAAATCTATCCAAATTCAGTTAAACTGCATTAAATTAGCTTAAGTAGAATAAAAGTTAACTTAAATACCAGTTATGGCCATTTCATTCCCTTGAATCCAAAACATTTTGAAAAAATCTCTTGTAACGAATAAACCGCATTCAATTAGTAATCAATCTTTGACAGACGTAATACCTAACTACAAAATACAAAAGTAGCATACGCAAGAGATCTTTTAAATAAGGGCTATCGCTCCCGAAGCGGCGACGAGCCGTGTAAAGTGTATTTCCCTGTCCGGCTGAGGCGCGGGTCACTTTTTCTACAGTATATTAAGAAGGGGTAAGTTTGACCCGAGGCGCGGGTTGGGTATGATTTACACCGGCGGCACTCGCCCACATATACGTCTCTATACGTCTGGGAACACCAAAGCATCGGCATGGCTTAGTCCGAGAGCATAGTTTTTTTTTGCTTTTGTGTGTTCTATTCCTACTCAAGATTTATTTATTCCTTTTTTTGAATTCTTCCGTAGCATTGTGGTGCATGACTGTTATATTTTTACCCTTTTGCGTACTTTGGTATGTTTTGGATGTTTATTAGTGAATATTTCGTATTTTAATGTGTAGTGTTCGCGTGAATATAAGAACTTTAACCATAAATAATTGATTTAGTTTTAGTTATTTTGGGGTCAGATGATTATGGTGTAGGTAATAAGACGTCTCCTGCAAGGAGAAAATTATTGAGCTTTAATTAACTTTCTATTTCGCCCTCATTGTCGAGCAAGAACGGCAAAAAGTTTCCCAATTGCAAACCCATGTTTAGATTTCACTGTCTGGTAATTCCCAGGTCACTTTTCACATAGTTTGCCAAGGAGGGGTCCCTCTGACCCAAGGCGCGTGTGTCGGTATGATTTACAACCCCCTCCCAGCGATACATCTTCATTCTCAGTCGACACTGCCGCGCTATGTATCAATGTGAACATGGTTTTATCGCGACTATTCATCCATTGAGCATTAACGGGTTAAGGCAAAAGCTTGGATGTATGAATAATATTTACTTGGCCTGTATATTGCTGTTTATTATTTCAACAATGTTTTTTCTTTAAATTGCATCGTGGCATAAGCATTTGGCTAAGTACCTATTCATTTTGACATTTGTATATCCGTCGTCTAGCATCCCATCATAGCACAAGCATTTGGTTGCTAAGTTTGGGGCTAAATTGCGTAGTGTGGAATAATGCCCAGTGATTTTTGAAAATCTTTCTATTGTGGTATTAAAGGTCGAATGTTCAAGACGTTGTCTTTAGTAATGTAAAAATAATTAAAGTAGTAATAACTAGACTGATTTAGAATATGCCCTGCAGCTGGAATCAAAAAAAGTACAGATTATTTGAAAGCTTTTACTTCACAAATTGACAAAAAAAAGTTTTATTTGCCACTTCAAATGCTTATCAGGATACGGTTGTTTTTTTGCTTTATTGATTTTTAAAATAAGATTTCTTTTTTTTTTTTGTGCTCGTTTTAAATAAGATATTTTTTCATAAATTTTCCTTCGTATAAACGACGGTTACGATTCGGTAGGTGTGTACTTCAAGCCAATCGATGTACCCGTTACCCGGTATTACCCGGTAACGAATCCGTGAGATATGCTTTAGCCGTATCATGCTAGACTAGAGCACATAATGTATTTGTTCAGTGATTTAAAAGTATCTACACACATCAAAACTGTCTAGGGATATCATAGGGATATCATTTTTCAAATATTTCATAAAGTTAAGCTTATTTACAAGTTGAGCATTATCTCAGAATAACGCGAGGACAGTGGCATAAGATAAAGGTTAGGAATATTACAAAAAAAAAAGTTTGATTTTGCAAAAATTTTGACACCTTTTAAAAGAAAAATCTGTCTTTTTTTAACGTCCTTACGATTGTACAATAATGCTACTACAATAAATTTCTTTATACAATCTGAAAGCGCAGATATAGCAGTTCCTGTGTTCTAAAAAATTCTACGTTGGTATCAATATTTAAATTTTTACAGCCTCCCAAAGAGCAATACTTTGTATGAAAATGCTTGGGATATCCCTAGACACTTTTGATGTGTGTACTTAACATCTAAGTATTTACAAATGACTAAATTCAAGTATTTTATTGCTGCTATGTTGTTAGGGGGATTAATACATTTATATGTATGTCCGCAGAAAATACCCCTTGGCTGATATCGCTATGATTTATGCTGACGCAGCGATACGTCTTGCTCGCTCGACACTCGTGCGATTGCGTCAATGTGAGCACGGCTTATCTTGACTACTTATCCATGAATGCTACTTTCAAGGATAACGAATGTTACATTGTGTTGTATTTGGAGGAAAATTGGGTTTCCTTAAATTCATAAGAGAACTTGTTAGTTGTTTCTTCAGTGAAAGCCTGTCCACACCTAGCGTTTTTTGGGCGATTTCACGGCGAGGCGATCTCGCAGCGATAGTTACGTTATGAAATAAACGCCGCGAGATCGCTGCGCCCTCGCGGGCGATATTGCGGCGTGTGAACGCCTCATCCATCAGTCAAATTCAAACGGGCTTCACGGCGTGGGCAACAAATGCTAGTGTGAACAGGCCCTAATTTAGAAGTACAGAGGCGCCCACATCAACCATTACAAAACCATTTCAAAATGGGTCTTACGTCAACAGCATAAGGTGCACCCCCTATGCACGGTTGATGTGAGCGCCGCTGTACCTACCTAACAAAGACCATCCCCTGTTCATTATATTTAAGTATGCTTGGACTAAAAATGCCATGTATATGTTTAGTATTAGACAAAAGTCTTAAAATGCCATGTATATGTTTAGTCTAAGAGAATTCAGAGATCAATAAAGAATTTTTCATTTTCATTTTTTTTTATATTGTTACTTGTATGTTAATTGGGATATAGCAATAGATTTATACTATCGCAGTAAATACCCTGCATGATATCGCTATGATTTACGCTGACGCAGCGATACGTCTTCCTCGCTCGACACTCGTGCGATTGCGTCAATGTGAGCACGGCTTATCTTGAATACTTATCCATAAATGCTACTTGCGAGAATAACGAATGTTACAATGTTACATGTGTTTGTATAAGTAGGAAAATTGGGTTTCCATATAAGAAACTTTGTAGTAACAAAATATGAAAAGCGTTGACGACTTTACTAAAAACGGTGGTAGTCAGATGCGAACTGTGTGTTGCCGATATGGTGAACAGAACATTTAGAAGACCACACTTTTCGAAGTGAATTCGAACTCAACATGTTAAGGGTGGTTCTTTGGTCATTAAGCGGTCGTAATAGCATTGGTGTGCTACGCATGTTTGTATTCTGTGCTGATTAAAACCCAAACCAAAACGTGCCAAATTATCGAGTAATGCTCGACATCAAAATAGACACAGTTCAACAGTCAGTTAAAATTGGGTTAAAAAATAATCTCTCTTGAGAAGGCACATTTTAAACAACAACCTGTATAGATACATTCGCATATTCTAATCACATCAGAGGCTGCCCTTCTCGTCAAAGCGGCCAAGTTTCACTCAAAAAGACATTTTGTGCCGAACTTCGCTTATTAAGGCAAACTTCGAGGGAAGCTACTTTCATATAGTCCCAGTAATTAATCAGCTACTCCGAATCGAAACAAAGTATGGAATTAACAACCGAAACTCGAATATTTTAATATCATTAATTTCTGCTACATCAATCATAAAATTTTACGCAGCAGCAGATAGTTGGCAATATACATTTTGAAAACGAATATGGTCGCCATTTATTTGTAAGTTTATTCAATGAATCAACATTAATTGCAAATAATAGTTTTGCGTCAGGCTTCAATAAATTACCTAGTTAAAGATAATTAATTTAGTAACGTAATGAACTTTCAAACCATGTACCTACGTACTGAATGGTTATTAAAATGCCGCAAGGTGTTGATTTTCTACTCTGAAAAAACAGTGAAACCACCAACTATTTAGAAAAAAAAACATTTTGTTTATTAATGTAACGTACCCTCAGTGGGTTACTTATGATACTGGTATTATAAATAATATGTGTCATTCGTTTTCCGATTGAATACTCGACAAATTATACTAGCCCCTAAACAAAAGGTGCAATGCTATTCTTTTTAATGTCTTAAAATTAAAGTAGGTAGGTACTACTTACTGACAATTGTTAGAACTGCGCTGGCTATAGTCCGTTCGCGTTAAGAATGCGGAGATTTTTAAAGGACTTGATCAAAAAAAAACCTAGAATCGCCAGAAATGCCATATATGCTATTTTAACGAGCATAATGTGTAGATCAAAAATATATAAAAATCTACTGCAAAAGCTACGCGGTATACTAGATATTGATGATTAATGAAATCAATATTTGTATTTTTTAGGTTCTGAAAAATCTATTGTAGCCGTTATCTATGAACTCTTTTGGGTCGGTATGATGAGAAAAGTTGTTATTTTAAAGTTTCATATCATATTCTGTGAAAATATTATACAGGGTGAGTTTTTCAAGTGGGCGCGGTAGGCCAAATCCTAAACTATGAGGAATTCAGAAAAATGGTCGAGGGCGTCTTTAGCCCGATTTGGACAAAAATTAAAACTGTATACTCAGTTTTTTTTAAAACTTCATTCGTAGCCTGGGTTCGAACCAGATGTTTATGGAAAAAAATGACACCCTGTATTACAATGCCATCTTGTAGTTTCGCTTCTAAGGGTCAAATAATGAGAAGTAACATTATATGTCAAACTGAAGGAAAGGTCTCATTTTTAATAAAATATTTATTTTCATTACATTCACATTGGCCATTTTCTGAATTCCTTATAGTTCAGGATCGCCTGCTATGCCCACTTGAAAAACTCACCTTGCTTAAATGTATGTTAAAATCGTGATCAAACTCAAAACACGTGTGAATTTAAGGAAGAGTGTTAAAGAGTAGAATAGTCTCTTTTGTTTAACATTGTGATTTTACTTTTTACTCATTTATGTCAATGTTCATCATCCTATTTGTCATTGCCATTCCATTCTATGTTCTTTATATATTCGGAAACTGGCATATGACATTGGCGTATGAATGACGTGGGATGCAAAAAAGTCACTGCCATATTGACTTGCAAACAGGTCCATTGGACCTGCTTTTTATGTGGTCATTTTTGGTACGTGGATGCCGTATCTTCCTCTTTTTGTTTATATTAATGAAGTTATACAGTACAATAACTTCTATACTGTATGGTTTAGGAGGTTGATTTTTTGAATACGTAATAGGGTTACTTTAGTGAACCCATTTTTATACATTTCGTTGCTGGCGATTCTAGGTTTTTTGTCTATGAAATTTTGATCAAGTCCTTTTATTCTTTTGCACACAAAAAAACTCAGATCCACAACCATTGTATTCGAAAGTATGCGTTAAACTGGTCACTGTGAACTGGACTTTCTAATTGAGAACGATTTGATTGGTTAGAAGACGTGCTAGGTCAACGGACAAGTATGATTTTCCTGCAATCTTAATGGGTAAGAACCATAAAATCTAAGATAGTAAATGCTTGGGAAGTACCTTTTGGCTATTCGTTGAAGATAGCTTTTGTTATTACAAAAGTTTGTATAAAGGGTCAAGATATAAAGAGATGGTAGGTATTGCATTCGTGGATAGATCCAACTTTGAACTTATCATATTTAGCTTTTTTAATATTTTTCGCTTGTCTGACTAATCAACATTAAGATATTTCACAGCTACACCTACTAATTAAAACTCTTCACAAAATCTATTGTTTTTCCCGCCTCTGGACCTCATCCCCACTACACAAATCATACACACATCTCACAAGGCTGTTTATCATTTCTTTGTCCACCCGGAGATTTATCGAGTCATGAGGAGGCCCTACTCCTCACTCCTCAGTCCTCAGGGATGCGATACTATAGTAATAACTCAACGGACAACATTATTTATTGCTTTTCTACCCAGTAACTAAGTTATGAGTATCGTGGAGTTATATAATGTTTGTTGATGATGAAAAAATAGGCACTGGTGAGAATGAATGGGTTCATGAATAGTAAATGTTTTTTTTTATATTTAAGCAAAGATATCTTGCGAATTGGATATGTTATGGTTTAATCTTCAGGCGTTTGAAAACTTAATTAAGACTGGAATAACCGAACTATCAAAAGTTTTACCTGGCCCTTTTCAAAAGTTGAGCTTAAAATTCAGTAACAATGTTAATAGTTTATCAATTAAAGTGATCGATAATACCGCTCCTTGAGGTAGTAATTGTCGATAATCATAACTATTGCTGTTAGTCATACATCTACACTGTTAAATATTTCAAACGCAATAAGATACCTACATACTCACTTATAATTTAACTATTTCTAATACTACCTATCCGATATCAAAAAGTGGACTATCAACAGGCAGTGATTTCATTCTTGTCCTTCGACCTAACACGTCCCCTAACCAATCAAATCATTACTAATTAGAAAGCCGCAAGTTCACAGTGCCCAGTTGAATTGTTAAAAAAAAACAACATTCTTTTCGCGAACATACTATAGTACATACAAAGTATAGATTCAACTGATACCCAGAAGTTCCTAATCAACCGAATAATTATATTTGTAGCTATTTGTTGAGAAATAGTTTCATCTGTTGTCTACGATATACCCTGTGAACACAAGCCTTCCTTTTGCGGCACATTTTACTCCCACATGCAATGATATTATAACAAAAAGACGTAGACTCTTTACTTTCAGGACTTTGGACCTTTCAGGATCCAGGACTTTGACCTCCTGAGCAAAGCATTGACAGTTTGAGACAACACTGCGCAACATGTATCTGTCTCGTTTACGCTCTAGTAAATAATCATGCTATCTTGTACACTCGGTCAGATTATAAGTACGTGGATACAATTTTTGTCTTCGCGTCAGTACTGACCTAACCTATCTACGTCTTTTTTATTGTAATATCATTGCCATAATACAACCTAATACCTAAAGCGCCACTTATAGCCTCCTTGTCCGCTGGACAAGGTAAGTAGGTACAGTCCGCATGAATATGCAGGAGTGCAGGTTCTAGCCAGCGTTAATCATTGACGCAGAGCGGCTTAAGAGCTCTGCCGGCGAGTGTACAGCTTCCTTGAGCTTTATAGTCTTTCTCATTAAACAGCTTACGAATAAAGATTCCGGATTAATGCTGTTAAAGCAGCTATTTATTAGGGGTCGCAATACCGAATCATTTAAGCAAAACCGGTATTTTCGGTATTGGCTTCAGACTAATACCGATAAACCGGTATTTTCGATATTTCCGGGATTAAGATAAAGTTAGCAAATTTAGTATAATAAAGTTAGTCTGCGGAGGAATAGTAAGTAGGTACCTAACCAAAATGAATTTATCTTCTAAATAAAACAAAATATTCATTAACGCAAGGTTTATTATTTGATATGTTGGTAATCAATCAGTTAGTTCTTAGCAATAATTTACTAATATTAATGCCCGTTTATTCCTTTATTAAAGTAACTCAGGTTAACTAGTTCAAATACTTTAATCAAATGTAGTGTTTGACTAGGAAGTGGGATCACTACTAGGAATCAGTTCTAAAAATAAAATGTTTATCAAACTTGAACATCTCACAACAGTCTCAACATAAACAAAACGAACCAAAAAAATGCACTTTTTATTAATAAAAACATAAAACATAAAATTAACAAATTCTCATAAACATAAAATTAACTCTTAGTATGGTTTACTAAGTCTTTTAATACAAGTTTATGCACCAACAGCACAGTCCAATGAAAATGAGATTGAAGACTTTTATGTCTCTCTGGGACAAACACTGCAAGAGATACCAAGTAGAGAGGTTACTATGATCTTGGGTGATTTTAACGCCAAAATTGGAGAAACCAAAAATGATGAACATCTGCGCAGAATAGTTGGGAAATACGGAGTTGGTGTTAGAAACGACAGAGGCGAGCGCTTGCTACAGTTCTGTGGTGAAGAAAAACTCACGGTCACCAATACTGTTTTTAAACAACACATACGGCGTTTGTACACCTGGGTTTCTCCGGGAGACCGTTGCAGAAACCAAATTGACTTTATTCTCATTCAGAATCGTTGGAGAACGTCCATCACATACCCAGGGGCAGACTGCGGTAGTGACCATCAGTTACTGGTTGCCACTTTCCGGATGCGGCTGAGGAACTGCTACAAACAGGAACGAGCCCCAGATATGCGCCACGTTAACCTTGCAAGTTTTAGAAGTGCCATTGAAGGAAGATTGCCTGAATTTTCGACAAATGACATCGTTGGCCCGGACAAGGCTTGGAGTGCCTTGTGGGATCCAATTGTGCAAACTGCTAGAGAAAACATGCTGCCAAAACCAACTATGAAACCTTTTATATCTGCAGAGACAGCTGACCTTATTATGCGTAGACGAGAGCTAAAGAAAGGAGGTTTATCGTTACTGGAAGACAGGAAACTTCACGAACAACTATCTGCACTGGTGCAAAAAGGATGCCGCAAGGACTACGACAAGCACATTAATAATATCTTTGAAGACCTTGAGCTTAACTCTGCAAAGAATCAAACCATGGATCTCTACCGTAAGGTAAAGGAACTTACAAGATCCCGTAGTACGAAGACTTGTACCATTGCAGACGAAGCCGGCAATATCTTCACGGAGAAAGAGCAGGTATTGGAGCGATGGAAGCAGTACTGCACTGTGTTGTATGACACTGGCCAGCCTACTGACAAAAGAGATCAAGCGGAATCAGTGCAAGAACCCGATATACTAAAGTCGGAAGTAGAATATGCTATCAAAAGCCTTAAAGACAGAAAATCTCCCGGTAAAGATGGAATTCCCGCCGAAATTTTGAAAAACCTAGGGCCCAAAGGTGTGGAGTACATACTGAAACTCTGCAATTTCATTTGGAAGACCAGGAGATGGCCTGTTCAGTGGACGGAATCGCTTTTCATACCGCTATTCAAGAAGGGTTCTACGAAAGACTGTAGCAATTACAGAACGCACTCATTCCTCATGTCAGTAAAATTCTCTTGTTCGTAATAAATCGCAGACTCAAACACTTTCTTGAGCGACAAATTCCAGAAGAACAAGCTGGTTTTGTTACAGGCAAAGGTACAAGAGAGCAAATACTGAATGTCCGCCAGATAATCGAAAAGAGCCGCGAATTTAACACCCCTGTCGTAATTTGTTTCATAGACTTCTCTAAGGCCTTCGATTGTGTGAAATGGGAAAAACTATGGGAAGTGCTGAGTGAAATGGGTGCACCTCAGCACCTTGTTGAACTGATCCGAAAATACCGAATATCTCGGTTTTTGTGAAATGAATACCGGTATTAATTAGACCTAAATTTGGCTCGGTATTCCGGTATTTTCCAAATTCGGTATCCCGGTTTGCGACCCCTACTATTTATACGTAGGTAACTGTTTTGGTAAAATAATTCGGCTTTTTTTTAACTACATAAAATGTGACTTGTGAATTGGCATTAAAAACCTGAAATAATTCTTTCATATCCTTCAGTGTACTGACGTGAACAAAACATCGCTAGTCATTATGTGACTTGTATTTGTGTTAGTTCCGCACTTGTGTGTCGATTTTCAAGAGGCGGTTGGTGAAATCGAACTACGTAAAGCGACACGTAAATGCACTATTTATATGTAGAGACCACATTTTGCTACGGACAACTTAATTTCATATTTCTAGACATTCGTGTTCGCCTGCTGGCAAGAGTTAAAAATATCACGTCAATCTTGCATCGAATTTCCATCATCTGTAATCGAAGGCGACAAAACCTAAAACTGTGCACCACCTTGGTGTATTATTACACCATCTAAAACAAATTGTGTAAACAGAACCATGTGAGATTCACATGGATTGAACTTAGCTATGCTACGAGCAATGATTTTATAGTAAAAATAGGTAGATAGGTTACTTGTGCTAAAAAAGTGGCACCCGACATCAGAAAGATTCGTACACCTGAGCAAAGAATTGCCTATGTTGACAGTCTGAGACGACACTTCGCAGCATGTATCTGTCTCCTTTACGCTCTAGTAAATAATCGTACTGTCTTGTTCACACGATAAAACACGGTCAAATTAACTACGATGCACCCCGTGGACAATTTTTGACTTGGCGTCAGTACTGACATTACTAATTACTAATCTACGTTTATTTTAGTGTAATATCGTCGGCTACGAGTATAACCATCCCAAGATAGAAGAATACATAAGAAAAGCTACCTCCAACCAAGAAAACATTAAAAAGTACATAAAATTCTAAATAAAGCACATTATGATCCTGAAAGCAAAAGGAATGGAAAAATCGCTTCCTTCCTTTATCCTTTAAGAACTCAGCGATAGCAAAAAAGCTGAGCTCTAAAGCTATGCAAATGTACAAAGGTCTTGAGGGTCGAAGGGTCGAGGGCAGTGAGGGTGGGGGAGGGGGGAGGGCAGCTGGGCAAGGGGCAGTGCACGAACAAAATGCCATCGCTTTGTGCTCTTCACTAATCCTTTAATAGCAATTGAGACGTGTAGCTAGCTTAAGTAGGTAGGTAAATTTTCAAGCAAGTAGGTTATTCCTTTATTACTATTTAGTTTGTTATGTCTTTTTCTGGTTTTCAGATCTTTAGTAAAGATACTGCATGGAAAATGCTAAAACTAAAATAGCCATATTTAACACGTTTATCATTATTAACTGGTGTTGTTTGAACTTGTACCTATAATGTGGCAGCCTGTTTTTTTTATACGTTATGTTGATTTCACAGTCAGTTTAAGCAATTTTGTGGCAGGTTCAGTTTGCTTAAGTATGTTTAATAAGCTTTGTATGGACAACCAGCAGCATTCTGAACCTCGGATCTCCATAGATGTGAAAAAATACTGACCATGTAGTTGAATGGTTGTTGTTTAAAATATTTAGTCAAATGCTTATACGTGATTCTGAATCTCCTTCTCTCGAGACTAATGACTTACATACTTACTTTTGATAAACAAACTATTTGCAATATTTACATATTATCGTACACTATGTACCTATAGTTCAAAATGGCCAATGCATTCCTACCCAGTCGACCTTCGGCGGTGTATCCTAAATAGCTTGGCATCCGGCACGTGTTTGGCACGGCTGGCATGACGAGTGGCACGCGGCTGCCACACCGACACTGTACGCACATTCCGATACCTGGATGTAGGTACTCAATCTAACTTGACTAGGTTATAACAGATGGCGATGGCTGAATCTGGCTTACCTTAAGTAGGCATTGAGTAAATGAGAACCCATGATCAATTTTGAACCTTAAACCTTACAAAAAAATCCCATATTTTAAGGTACGGTACTACTAAAGTAAACTACTCAGTAGTAAACGTTTTGTGTTGTGAATTAGGAATGAAATAGTTATTGCGTAGAGACAAATAATAGGCAACATTTTGTTATTTATTGAGTCTTTTTGAGAATCTATTTTCACCAAAATTAAAATTATTTTTGAAATCAACATAATTATCCACCTTACATAAATAATTATATGATATAAACATAACAATCCTGTTTCGTAAAATCACTACCCACTGTCCATCCAATATGGCACGTTTTTCTAACACACGCCATATGAATGGTACTTTCCGTTTGTACTTTATTACAAGCCAGGTAGGAGTAGATTTCCTTTGGCCACGCAGACGTGCGGCGGGCAAGCAATATTGGCGTGATCACAGGGTTGACACGCGGGACAGCGAGCAAACTTCGCCGACGTTGCCAACACCAGGGTTGCCAAAACAAGTCATACCCTCAATAATGCATGTAGCACTATAATAGAAAAAAACTGATGGTATGTTTGACAAGCCCGTCGTGTGTAGAGGTGGTAGGTCAAAACAAACATTCCCGTGAGGAACGTTTGTGTTGGTTCTTTGTGTGGGCGCGTTCTTTTTTTAATACAAACATGCTGAAAAATTCAAATATTGCAGCATGTTTGTTTTAAAAAATATATATATATTTATCAGTTTTGGGGTAGGCGATCTCGGTGTAATGGTGCCTCCGATGACTGCTTTGTTGCACGCTGGATTTGTATTTATGTAAGTAGCTCATAAGCTTGACATGATAATAAGTTCAAACAAAGGTTTTATGACATTATAAAGACGACCATCTACCTTTCATACCAACTCCAGCCCAAAATTCAAAGTTGCAAGTCAACAGGAGGAACATATTTTAGACTTTGTTAAGCGAAGAAAGCATGAATATTATATGCAACGTATCCTTACGAATAGTTTTGTGACTCTACGTTTTTTCACACTTACAATTGCTGTGGCTAAAGGTGCCGTGTAGTGCCGGCACGTTAATAGAATAGCACTACCCCCTCTCTTCCCGTGGGTGTCGTAAAAGCCGACTGAGGGAAAACAGCCACCAGGAGATGGGCAGCAGCGTCTCCAAACAACAGCAGGCCCTACTGCGATCGCCAACCCGCCTACCAAGCGTAGCGATTATGGCAAACCCCCCCCCCCCCCCAAAATGATGGCACGACATAAGAAACGGCCCCCAGTCCCCGGCGGCCCCGCTATTCCTGGCTACGGCAGCGGTTATGGTAACGGCGGGGCAGGGGGTGCGAAGAATCCCCGGGTAGGATCCGGCTGCCAACATCGACGACTCGACCTGGCAACTTATAACGCGCGCACACTGAGGCTCGACGCGAAGCTGATTGAGTTGGAAGAGGCAATTGGTAAGTTACATTGGGATATTATTGGGTTATCAGAAGTCCGAAGAAAGGGCGAGGACTCGATAACCCTGCAATCCGGTAACTTACTATACCACCGGGAGGGCGACCAACAGTCCCTAGGTGGTGTCGGGTTCATCGTCCACAAGTCCCTTGTCAACAACGTGATAACTATCGGAAGTGTTTCGAGCAGGGTAGCGTACCTGATACTCAGAATATCGAAACGATATTTGCTGAATGTCATTCAGGTCTACGCTCCGACCTCGAAACACGACGATGTCGAAGTGGAGGCTATGTATGAGGAGATCTCAAAAGCCATGCATAGCCATAAAACCCACTACACATTTGTGATGGGGGATTTCAATGCGAAGTTGGGGCAACGTTGCGGTGATGAGCTGAGAGTGGGGCAATTTGGATTTGGGCAACGGAACAACAGGGGCCAGATGCTGGCAGACTTTATGGAGAAGGAGAACCTCTTCATGATGAACTCCTTCTTCAAGAAGCCCGTAAGCCGCAAATGGACCTGGTTCAGTCCGGACGGTAAGGTGAGAAACGAGATCGATTTTATCATGTCGACCAAGAAGCACATATTCAATGATGTCACTGTGATCAACGCTGTTAAGACAGGAAGCGATCACCGCATGGTCAGAGGCACATTGAATATCGACATAAAGCTTGAGAGAGCGCGACTGATAAAATCCACGCTCCGACCAATACCGGCTCAGATTCAAAACCCCGAGTGCTTTCAGCTCGAGCTTCAAAACCGTTTCGAAGCCCTTGAGAACAGCGTCGATGTGGACGATCAATACAACATGGTGGTGGATATTGTCCGTACAGTAGGGTCCAAGCACTTTAAAACCCGCCGTCCAGAATCCAAGAAACTCTCCAGCCATACTCTCCTACTCATGGATCAGAGAAACGAAATGAGGATACAGAACTCAGTGGATGCCCATCGTTATCGGCAACTCAATAGACAGATATCTAAGTGTTTGACGAGCGACCTTCGCCAATTTAATACCCAGCGTATTAAAGAGGCCATTGAGCGGAACAAAGGCTCCAAAGTGTTCGCCAGAGATCTGTCTATTGGGCAAAGCCAACTGACGAGGCTGAAAACTGAGGCAGGTAGCATCATTACGTCCACACCTGAAATCCTGAGGGAGATTGAGAGTTTCTATGGACAGCTGTATTCCACGCAAACACCTGTTGAAAGCAAGGCTAAAGACCCTAGAGCCAAGCTTACCCGACACTATACCGAAGATATCCCGGACGTCAGCCTGTACGAGATTAGGATGGCTCTCAAGCAGCTTAAAAACAGCAAGGCGGCGGGTGATGACGGAATCACAACAGAGCTTCTGAGAGCGGGCGGTCGGCCGATACTCAAAGTCCTCCAGACGCTCTTCAGTTCTGTCATCCTCGGGGGCAGAACGCCAAAGGCATGGGGCAGAAGCGATGTGATGCTGTTTTTCAAGAAGGGTGACAAAACTCTGTTGAAGAACTACAGACCCATATCGCTTCTGAGCCATATCTATAAGTTGTTTTCGAGAGTCATTGCGAATCGTCTCGCTCGCAGGTTTGACGACTTCCAACCTCCCGAACAAGCCGGGTTCCGAAAAGGCTATAGTACCATAGACCACATTCATACGCTGCGGCAAGTTATACAGAAGACCGAAGAGTATAACTTGCCACTTTGCCTGGCGTTTGTGGACTATGAGAAGGCCTTTGATTCGATTGAGACCTGGGCAGTGTTGCAGTCTCTCCAAAGGTGCCAAATAGACTACAGATACATCGAGGTGCTAAGGTACCTATACGAAAACGCCACCATGTCGGTCCGATTACAGAATCAGAGCTCTAATCCGATCCAACTACAGCGAGGCGTGAGACAAGGAGACGTCATATCTCCGAAATTGTTCACAGCTGCGTTGGAGGATATTTTCAAGCTTCTGGACTGGAAAGAACGCGGCAGCAACATCAATGGCGAGTACCTAACACACCTACGATTCGCCGATGATGCAGTTCTTATGGCTGAGACCTTGGAAGACCTGAACATAATGCTCGAAGATCTCGGTAATGCTTCTCAAAGAGTGGGTCTTAGGATGAACATGGACAAGACGAAAATCATGTTCAATGCCCATGTTGCACCCGCTCCAGTTAACGTTGGGAACATTACACTCGAAGTTGTTGACCACTATGTTTACCTGGGACAGGCAGTCCAGTTAGGTAAGTCCAACTTCGAGAAAGAGATCTCTCGTCGAATCCAGCTCGGATGGGCAGCGTTCGGGAAGCTTCGGCATATATTCGCGTCCGAAATTCCTCAGTGTCTCAAGACGAAAGTCTTTGACCAGTGTGTGTTGCCAGTAATGACATATGGGAGCGAGACGTGGTCGTTCACTATGGGTCTCATAAGAAGGCTCAAAGTCACCCAGCGAGCAATGGAGAGAGCGATGCTTGGTGTTTCCCTGCTTGATCGAATCAGAAATGATGAGATCCGCAGGAGAACTAAGGCAACCGACATCGCTCGAAGGATTGCATCGTTGAAGTGGCAGTGGGCGGGACACATAGCGCGGAGAACCGATGGCCGTTGGGGTGGAAAGGTTCTCGAATGGCGACCGCGTACCGGACGACGTTCCGTGGGCAGGCCCTCCACAAGGTGGACCGACGATCTTGTCAAGGTCGCGGGAAGCCGCTGGATGCGGACAGCGCAGGACCGATCGTTGTTGAGATCTTTGGGGGAGGCCTATGCCCAGCAGTGGGCGTCGTTCGGCTGACATGATGAAAGGTCACTGACCGATCACGTATTTGAGTATTTTATTTGAATGAGTCAGTTAAACTAAGGTTACGTCCATTAAAGCTCTGTAGTAAAGTTTTTCAGAGGTGCCAGCCCTAGCCAAGAGTCCAGATACGGCAAGTTCAAGCCGGTTATTTGTAACTTGGACGAGTGTGTGAAACGCTGATCTATGGAGGAAGCTATATCTAAATTTACAAACGCTTATTGATTGTATTTTTCGAGACACGATAAAACTATAATGAGCTACGACGTAACTAACTACGAGCTACGGAAAATCATAGCTTATAGTGTGAGATCGTGATTACTCTTACATAATTTTCAAAAAGGTTTTTATGTGTTTTCATGAAAAAACTATTTGTTTCACGCTGATGTTTTTAACTGCAGTGAGAAATTCTTCAGTCTAGTAATAATGTATCTCTAACCTATCTATTTCAGAAACGAACATATCTCTGGACGTGGAAAAGCACCCTCACTTAACAATACCCCAGTGTTTACGTACATATTCAAAGACAAATAATATTAGACTCTTTGATCAGGTTATAAAACTTGGCTTTTTTGTGATTCGCACGTTACGTCATCTTTATGCTCAGGAGCGCTGTCCATGGCATTTCTTGAATGAAAAATAAATCTGTTTGCGACATCCATAGACTTGACTATTTGATCTTTAATGAAATGAAAATGAAATGAAATGAATTTGTTTATTTCAGAAAACAAGATTCCATACATATAGTTAGTAAAAAACATAAATGCTTAGAGACTACTTAATGTGTTAGTAAAACTTAAAAATATCATTGGACTGGACATGCAAAGACCTCCAGTGAGCAAGGATAGGGCTATCTATTCTCCCTGCAACTACCTTCAGGAGAGTGTTGGTGCTGCCCCGCACTCGCTCCCACAGAGAAGCAACTCGCTTGCGCAGAACGGCATGGAAACCGTCAGTGTTCCATAAAGCGAACATCCCTGAAGCACTGCAGCGCCAAGGCAGACCCAACAACCCCCTGAAAGCATTATTATACTGGACGCGCAGAGCACTGAAGGTTCTTTTGGTGTAATTGCTCCATAGATTGCACGTGTATAAAGTTTGGCAATAGGCTTTAAAGATCGTGATTTTTACTTCACGGGAACAACGTGCAAATCTACGTGACAGCATATTGCCTCTTACCGACAGCGCTCTGCGCTCCCTCTCCATGTCAGTGTCATCTATAAGGTTTTCTGTTACCCAGTGACCCAAATATTTAAACTTAGTCACGAGGGGAAGAGGAGACCCGTCTAGAGTTATTGGCGGGAGCGAGTAAGTTTTAGTGCCAGATTTAAAGATAAGTATCTCAGTCTTCTTTACATTATATTTCAGTCCATGGGCCACAGCAAACCTTTCACAAATGGATAACATTGTCCTTAATGCATTGACTGAGGGGCTCAGCAGCACCATATCATCAGCGTAGCTGATATTGTTAACGAAGTGGCCATCCACTGAACAACCTACCCCCGCGCTGCTGAGCTCCTCAAGCAAGTCATTCAAATATATATTAAAAAGTGTGGGTGAAGTAAACCCCCCCTGTCTCACACCACACTTCATCTTATAAACATTCGAATACTGACCCGCCCAACGTACAACGTTTGTTTGGTTTTCGTACCAGTAGTCAAATATTTTAACCAATTCAGGTGACAGATTAGTTTTAGTATGCAGTTTATCCCACAGTAAATCATAAGACACTAGGTCGAATGCCTTTGACAGATCCAAGAAACAGGCGTATACCGGCGTATTTCTGTCTGTGTAATACCGGACCGTGTGCTTAAGGCAAAGTATTGCTGACTCAGTAGATAACCCAGAGCGAAAACCGAACTGGGCATCATGCAGATTTATAGCTTGTGTTAGATGCTTGTTAAGCACACTGTCCAACACCTTAGCCAGTATCGTTGCCAGAGATATTGGTCTGTAATTGTTTCCGTCAGAAACATCGCCCGTCCTATTCTTGACTATGGGAACCACCACGGTCTTCATAAGATCACCTGGTAAAAAATTGTGACGAACGCACAACGTGAAAAACATAGCAAATACTCTGGGGAGGTGAGCGCCCGCATTTTGCAAATGCTCGATGCTCAGGCCATCGTGTCCTGGTGATTTACCTCTAGTCATTTGTCGAACCACCTTAGCTATTTCGGCCGGTGTTATTCTTATAAGGTTGCTGCCTACACGATTTCCAGCATCGAACATTTGCTTACTGGCTTCCACCATCATAGGCTCCACTTTAAAAAGGTTCATGAAGTGATTAGCTATCTCTGAGGGCTTATTAACATTGTCAACACTTACTGGAGGGCACACCCTATGACTTAACTTATTAGTTGACTTCCAGAACTGTACAAAATTTTTAGCTTTATGTTGAGAGGCAATTGTATCCATTTTTACTTGGTCTTTATTATTTTGACAGAATTTAAGTCTTGCTTTAAATACTTTTCTGGAGCAGCACATTTCGTCATATAGCCGACCTGTCCCGGGCTTACCGTTCAAACACCATTCCTTAAAGCAAAGCCTTGCCTTATGGTGTGCCCTCTTCACATGTTTATTCCATCCCGAGACAACGCCACCCTTACCGCGCCGTGCTCGGACAGAACTAGCAACAGAAGCCTCACTGAGTATTGTAACAATAGAATTATACATGTGATTTATTATACCTCTATGGTCAGTGTCGTTACATAAACCATCACAACAAGATCCTAATTCCTTAGGAAAGTCAATGTTTTTTAATTGACTATTACACAACTTAGAATATTCAAGTATTTGCGATTTTTCACGCTGCCCCCAAATCACCCCCTTTAAACTAGTCTCATTGCTTTCGATGTTTTGGTCTCTAAGTTTAGGTATACATTTATTGAAATTACATACTATTTCAATAGGCACATGATCAGACCAAAACACATCATAATGAATTTTAGCACTTACAATCGTTTGTCTAGCTGCTAACGAAGTCACACAATGGTCAAGCCACCGCCTACATCCATGACTGTCACTTACGTAGGTGAACGAGTCAGCCGGCAATATCTCTGTATCTGCTATACATAGTTGTTGTTCAGTACAAAAAATTCTTAGCTCGTTGAAAAATGGCCTGTCAATGTGTGAATTGAAGTCGCCCAACAAGTATACCAGATCCACATTTTCATTTTCAATAATCGCATACATTTCACCTAAACATTCAGTAAATTCTATTAAGTTTTCACGCACATCGTTTGGCATATACACCGAAAACACTATCATAAAACTATTATTCATACTAACCTTAATCGCTACCAGACGAACACTTTTACACTTAATTAAAGAAACACACGGAAACCGATCTTTTCGCCACAATAAAGCGACTCCTCCGTACGGACGGCCACGCAGAACGCCCGTCGACAGGTCCACAGCTGTATTACCGGTGTACGCAAAGTTGTTATCGATGGTTCCCAATAACGGTATATCGGACTGCAGTAGCCATGTTTCCTGGAGTGCAACAATATCCGCGGATTTACACAGTGTTCTTACGCACTCGACTGAACGTGAGATGCCTTTACAGTTGAAACTTAGCAGTGTACAGTTATTTAATAAATTATTACTATTCATTTTGTTTTGTTTTGTTTAACTAAGCGTTGAACATACTTTGATACCAACAGACATGGAACAAGCACAAATTTTTGTCTTGTGCTGGCATCCAGGCAGACGTAGAAGCATGAAGCGTGAAGCGTGCTTTCGAATGAAATTTGAATTCGATGATGACGAGTCAATCAGAAACTTTTCTCTAGAACAGGCATTGCTGTTAAACCCACTATACAACAACCTTCCTAGAGTACATTTTTTGTAATACGTATACCTTAGTATTTACAAGTCGTGAACCGACTATCAAATGTTGATGCGGACTTTTAAAGCCACACAAACAGAACCAAAAGTTTCTTTCTAAAGAAAACCAGAAAAAGACATTTGGTCATGTTGGCATCAGGCAGGACTTGAACCCGCATCTTTCGCAATCCGGGCGACTGCACTACCAATTATGCTACCGAGACCATTAACAGACCGGCCAAATCTTTCTGGTATATTTTACCCTATGAGCTAGGGTTCAAGTCCTGCCTGATGCCAACATGACCAAATGTCTTTTTCTGGTTTTCTTTAGAAAGATACTGCATGGAAAATGCTAAAAACAATAATAAAAACAAAAGTTTCTTGTTGAATTTGAATACCCACCATATTTTCAGTATCTTTGACCAAATCATGTGTAGTCAAGTCATATTAACTAGTTTTGACGAAATAGTAGCGTTCATAAGACTTCAGTCTTTAGTTTCAACTCTGGTCATGTTTGTTAGTCAATGTGTTTGATTAGTTTGATTTAAAAAAAATAACTTTATCTTGGAATTAGATGAAACATTTTTAAATCTCAATATACTCGTATTGGACACTTAGGAACATCATTCCAATACATATTTTGCTCAACTGACCTTATTCTTTTGAATAAATATTGCGTAATAAACGGAAAATACCGCTCATAAACCTACTAGATGTAGCAAATTCTCATCTGGAATTCTATATCAACACGCGGGGTGGCTATTTGGAATCCGAGGTACCACCAGCGTCACATATCCGTGTATAGCCTCACCTGGGGTGCGATACACATAGGCGGAGGTGTAGTCGCCTAGGCAACATGGAGGGGCGAATTGATTGCATTTTTGAAGGATTTTCGTACTACTAAGCTGGATGATCTGTTGAGTTTGTAATCGCATTTAGACAAAGAGCAATCATAATGGTTATCTGTTTTATTTTTGTAGATTTCTCGGGACTAATTTACGAGATGGGCCTTTCGGTGTTTTTGCGGCAGAGAGCTTTATCTCTCGGCCACGGGCCCTATGATCATTGTAATAGCAGTTTGTTAGAGGAACAGAAACATTGTAAGATCTGGTTCAAGGTATTTTGTGACTCCTTCGTTGTTCCTGGGTTCGATAACACTAGAGCCCTTCTTAGCAAGAGAAAACTGATTTAGAATTACGTTGGACACTGATTATACAGATTTCTTTTGGTATGGAAAAAAAACTTTGGTATTTGTGCACTCGGTTCAACATTTAATTGTCTCTGCTTGCCTGACTTTAGACAACAGCTTTAATAGTACATCCATCCTAAAATAAATTCTCGTACTTTCATTGCATATTACTTGTGACTTTGTTGATGTGCAGTTAAGTGTTTCTTATCCTATCTTACTTGTTTATGTGGAAGAGCATATGCGGCAACCTTACCTTACTTAGGTAAGTAGGCAAGGTTGCCACATATGTAAAGACTTCCTTAATCATAAAAACGAACGCAACGCTAAAGCATAGGATAAGCAATTGACGTGTCAAGACAAGAATGAGAGTGAAAAAGCGATACAAAAGTAAACGTGTTGTTGTAGAGCTGTTAAAGTTTTTATGAATAAGGGGGTTCTTCTGCAACCAAGTTGCTCACATAATTCTATTTCGGACATAAAAATGATTCCTTCCACACGAGCATTTCTTAACTAATCATCAATACTTACATACTTATCGACAGTTATCTAAAATACAAGGTAACTAGGTAGCATTAGTATGAAGGATGGGTGAGGGAGGTGAGTAGCCGGCTGCTAATTTCAC
The DNA here is from genome assembly GCA_950022985.1 of Udea ferrugalis. Lineage (NCBI taxonomy): Eukaryota > Metazoa > Arthropoda > Insecta > Lepidoptera > Crambidae > Udea > Udea ferrugalis. The sequence continues at coordinate 10,579,293 of OX465532.1, read as the reverse complement.
ACTAGAGCGCTCGCGTCGCGCCCGAGTTATGGGAAAAACTTGTTCAATCAGCGTAAGTAGCTGGACCGGGAACGGGAAGGCGTGGAGGAGGTATTTACTTACTGATGTTGGTTGAGTGACATTATCATATTATTATTATGTATTTACAAAAAAATCTATAGTAGTAAAAATGAGAGAAACCTTTTCCTTTTTTCTTCTATTTAAGTATGTTTATCCGTCGTCTAGTATGCCATAGTACAAGCTTTGCTTAGTTCGGAGCTAGACGGCGCTATGTGGAATAATGTTCAATGATAATGATGCGATGTTTTGCCTAGATGCAATACCCTACTGAGAAAAAAAATGAATTAATTATTTTAGTTCACTTTAGCTAGTAAGGTTTTTTGTAGGGAACAACCGAGTTAACAAGCTGCCTTTTCAATGTAACCAGTATAATAATGTTTAAGTAATTACTTTTTTCAGTGAATGCAATATTTGTTATTGTTAAGTTTATTTTCAAACAGTTATTAATTAGAGTTGTGGCTCAATTAAAACTGCTGCACAGGTGTCAAACTCTAAACTTGAGTATGCAGACCTACTTATAGGAGTAACACCGGAGTAGGAGCTAGTGACTTGGTGGTGACAGCAGATTGGCAACGAAAATGAGCCAAGCCACGCCAGATCGGCCAGCGGGATGGGTGATCACCTCAACCGAAATTTTGTGAAAGCTGCTCACGCATTGCAATAAAATAGATCTTACCATTTGATATCTTGCTTCATACCTCTACAACCATTATTGAATTAAACGCTTGTCTGGTCTTCGGACATAAATAGCGGGGCTAAAAGAATAAAAGAATTAATATCCATCTCTACAAAATGCAATGGCGCAAAACAAGAGACGGCGGACGACGCGTTATTTGGAGAGACGTCCTCTAGGCTACTTTCGGGACTCGCGTAATTGTTTTTCGCGAGGGCACAATTTGGTGAAAGCTTGGTTTTTATGGATTAGAAACCATAAAGTTATTGATTGAGGAAAATAAGGAGAGGTGAATGGGAAATAACAGGATGACTGAAAAGTGAATTATGTAGTCTACTTTGTTATCTTAATTTAGAAACTAGTGAAGCTTTGAAGGATAACATAATTCACCTTTTTAGTAATACAATAGGCGTTGGCGCAATAGCTAGAGATTCTGCTTATAGCATCGAAGATCGTGGGTTCGATTAACGCTCAGGACAAACAATTATGTTTCGGATGAACATTAATAATTGTGTTTGCTCTGTATCTAGATGATACTATTAATTTAAACATGTAAGTATTACGAATTATAATGATGGATATTCATTTTCTGATTAAGAGACTTCTTAAGTGAGATTCCGTTAACTCATTTTGAACCTCAAACAGCATATACTGTAAGATTTAGTTAAGTATTTGATTGGCATGTAAATTCGAATTCACATTCAAAACGAGTTTTAAGATTTGATATACCGTGGATAACTGAAGGATTGTTAGATAGATAGATAGATATTCTTTATGGCACAAAAACATTACAGTTATATTAAATTACAAAGACCAATGTACAATTTAGGCGGTCTTATCGCTAGGGAGCGATCTCTTACCACCACTAATGTTACCACTGATAAGGTTTTCTATGACTAAAGACTGTTTAGGAAGACTTGCTTATAACCAAAACTTTCAATTTATACGTAGGCATGCATGCTTCGTAGACAATAGACAAAACATATGTCCCATCAAACAAATTCAAAACACATCGCCGACCCCTTCAACGCCAGTTCAAACCCCACTCTTCCCACGGGAGGACGTTACTCAAAATAGATGTTTCCGTCCCTACAGGACAGTCGGATGTCTTAAGTGCCCGCCAAAGGGCTAAGGGCGACGGATATTTATATTCCCAATATATCCGAGAGGTCTTGCTAAGTTCGGCTGTTACAAGGGTTCGCGGTATTAGTTTGCGAACTTTCTCTATGATTGATACAAGGGCTTTGAATATCAATTACCCCATATTTTATACAGTCTAGTCAATTTGTAGACTTAGCAAAAAACAGGAATAGACACTCACCCTATGTCAGGTGATCTTGTTTATACATAGTTGTCCCAGAGTTATTTTTTTTCATTATTGAAACTAGATGGCAAAAAAAACCTATCTATTTTTACTTAGGTTAGGATTTGACTAGACTACCTGTGTCTGGCAGTACCCACACAAACAGAGATTTTACATAACATAGCTCTTGCATTGTAGGTACGTATGGATTGTATTTTTCACCCATAACCAAGAATCGTATCGGGATAGGTATGTTTCGGTACTGTTATGAAACTTTTTTCTTATTCTTGATTTACCCACACGCATAAGTAGTAATCATATCTATGATACCTTATTCAAAGTGCTTTTAAAAACAGGTAAATGACTTAGGCTTCTATATTATAAAAGTTTTAGGTATATAATTGAGGTTTCACCATTTAAATAAGATTCGTTCAATGTAATATCACGTATGGCAATTTCTCAGATTACCTTAGTATCTTGGCAAGATTATCACGACTGCTGTGAAGTAGTAATAACAAGAAAAATCAGGTTAAAAAATTAGACAAAATATCAAACCGCAAGTCAAATCCGTAAAGTTATTTCATTTCAATGTGCAACAACAATTCAAAATCAAACTTCCTCTTTAAAAAGTGCCTTCTCATCAGTCATTGCTGTTCCCTGCGTCACCTCCGCCCACTTACGCCGACAATGAGATTTAATTCCACCGACAAAAGTGCGGAGGTCCTCGTCATCTATCTAAAGATATATCTATCTATCTATCTCTAAGTTAGAGCGAACAACAGTGATCGAGCGGCGCTCCCTAGGGCGGCGAGGTGATTTTGGGCAACAGATGGGAAAACATGCTGACGTGACGCTGATGGAAAATGGACGCCTTTTTACGAAATCTTGTAAGATTAGCTGCCTATGTTAAACCAATGATTTACTATTTATACTTCTTGATAGTTGGCGCCCATTAACTTAAGTCCAACTAATATGTACATGTAATTGGAGTTCAATTTCTAACGACAAAGTTTATTTCTTATATAATTAGTTGGACTGCAACGCATATTTACGAGTAGGTCTGAGACGTAATGTCAAATTAAAATCTTCATACTACTCGAAAGTGTTTGCGGGTAGACCTCTCTAAAACATCGGTCTCTATACAAGAAGTATGAGTAGATACATAATGGTTATTATAATTAATCACGAAAAAAACAGGTTTGATGTGAAAATGTTAGAAGGGGAGTTGTTTGGTACTGCAGACGCATATTATGGCGTCTGCACTAAGTATCTTCTTATTGCACTTGACTTGAGACATTTCTAGCATTTTATTGTATTTTATTTATTTTAAAATCCACAGATCTCACCCTCGAATTCACAAACGTCAATCAACGCTAAGCATGCGCTCACGCTCATTCTGACCCGTAAAAAATTAATAGAACTGAAAGGGACAGCTATACATCTGAGGGATGCTCAACGTTGATTTGCGTTTATGAAAAAGATAGAAAAACCAGAAAAAGACATTTGGTCTGTTGGCGTTTGGCTGTTGCGTTTATGAATTCGGGGGTTAGAGATCGGTAAACGTAACATTCAAATATTTCTTACAGCCCATAAAGCATTGCTGGTAAACCTTGACTTCAAAGAAAAACCTTTGTAAATGTATATTTTGAAAAACTTTAAACACGTGGTTCAATATTTTTTGTATTAGTTCAATGTTCTAGAGATTGAGAGCTTTATTAACAAAACCTCAAGCATGTAATTAACGTCTGCTTCTGCAATTGTAAAATCCAAAGGTACTTTACGTTGTCATTAACAATTCCTGAGTGTATTATCTAAACAATAAATAAACACGTCATCTGTTCAACTCCAACCCAAAACATAAAATCACAAACACCGTATATTGCGATTTTTGTTAAATGGAATCCCTTTTGACAAGCTGATGCTGTAATCCCTGACGAGCCCAATAATGCCTTAAAGCGGCTGGGGCTGCTTTTAATGTAAACCCAGTTTGTGTAAACAGGCCTTTTGTTAGCTTCCTTCGCCCACGGCACTGGTCTTTGGTTCATAGAGCACGAAAAAGCAGTGGTACAGTTCTATATTGCTCTGGTAAAACGTCACCCGTTATGTAACAAGACATATCACGATGTTGTTTGTCTTTTTATTTTATTAACACTTTTAGCATCTCACATTCACGCAACTTGGTAATTCACGTCAGTTTCACTGGCACTTATAAAGTATTTTTGGTTGCTGCTGAATGTAGCACGTCACGCATAGGATTATACGAGTACCTATTATATAGGTAGGAATAGTACATTGTTATCCTAGGGGTGAAAGTAACTTATTCAGTCCCGAGACGGGGTTTGGCGCCCGGAACGAAGTGGGGGCGCCAATAGTTCGAGGGACTAAATAAGTCTTTTACCCGAGGTAAACACTGTGCTTTTCATTACAAATACGAGGAAAGTAAAAATAAAAACATGAATTAGCTAAAGAAAAAATGAGAAAAATTAATGAAGATCGAATTGCCGCTTTCCCGCCAATTTTGTTTGTTTTTTTTTCTGTGGCCGGCCCGCCATTCAGCCATTATTTTTTATTTTCATCATTGAAAAAATGGTAAATATTTTGCTCAAAGCTAAGTTATTTTAAAGAAATTGTTAAAACTAAATAATAATAAAATTATTCTAAAAATATATATTCTCTAATCAATACTTAAATTTAAGTTATTTCAATTTTACCTCGTGGCTGTATAGGAACATGGTTCAATAGATATGTGAAAAAGAACTAGTTTTTTTTTTATTATTTGACAGCTGTCAGTTGAAAGTGATTCTCCCTAGGGATGAAAAGTACTACTTTCAGCCCGCTTCTCAGGTCAGTAATGACCTACTTTCAGAGTATGAGTAATGAAAAATACAAAACTAATTGCTTCTTTTACTGTTCCCTGTATCATGAAAAAGCTGCACATTATTGAATCCTTCTAATATTATAAATGCGAAAGTTTGTATGTGTGGATGTGCCGTGTTGCTCTTTCACGTAAAAACTACTGGATGGATTTGAACGAAACTTTACAATAATATAGCTTATGCATCTGAATAGCACATAGACTACAATTCATAAAGATATATCACTTTTTTAACCTGAGTTAAACCTAGTTTATAAATATAATTAGAAATAACTGCCAAAGGCACATAGTAACAACGTCTTTACTGTTCCATTTATTCTGTGGCAATCACTTCGAGGGGTGTCGGGGGATGAGACGGATTCAAAAAATTGTGTTCCCAATAAAGGACATCATTAATTCTCGCCGGTCGCTTGCGGGTCGGTGACGGGATCGATACCCACTGCTGGGACTTGCGGTACTGCTTGATTGCTGGGATTCAGACATAAAAAAGGCAAGTATTCTTTTTGTTCAGGAAATTAAGCTTCGTGCGATGTAATGTCGAAACACATCGAGTTTTGAACAAAAATAGGCGGAGTTGAACCACAATCTCAACTGATCTTGAGCGATGATGTGATGTAAGGTAATATAAGGCCTAACAAAATATATGTTCAGTATCTTCTTGAAGGTTCGCATTCTGAATAAAATAATTGTTAGTTGTTTAAAGAAGTTACCAAAATATTGTGAAACTGCTTAGTTAAACTTTGTCAAAAACGTATCACACACCGTAATAGTTAAATATTTGAAAATCTTTCGTTCCTTTAATTGCATTATTCATTGTGATATTTAATTAAACTTACTTACATGCAAGTTGCTGAAAAAGCACAAAATAACGGACAGTCCATAAATTAAAATATAATCAACGAGCAAATTTTCCTCAAGCATTTTTTCCGTCAAGACCAATTTCCCAGCTAATCCCCTGGTAGGCAACCAAGTATTTCTTTCAAATAATTATCCGACAAAAACATCCGAAGATTCTTGCGGACTTCGTTAGACCCTGGAGCCCTCCTAAGAAGAATTAATGATTCCCTTTATTGAAAGTTCAATTTTTTGATTAGGCGAGGGCGCGTTCCCCAGAACACAGTTTAAACACCGAATAACAGGGTATTTATTTGCATTCGGTCAATACCTATTTGATTTGTTTGAAGAGGCTGTGCTTTTTAGATGCCAGTATTTGAAGAGACCTGAGTATACTTTGGCGATTGAATTTAGACTTTGTATTGGGAGGAGATTGTGTTGTATAAGTATCTATTCAATATCGAGTACCCACGGGTACACTGAGAAAGATGGATTACTTAACTTATTTTGTTATTTATTTTATTAACGTTGATAAGATTCACGTTAGGGTTAAGATGAAACAAGGTGTTGCTCTGGCAATAACCCAGTTCCCAAGTCACACACAACCAGTTTACAAGTATTTTTTTGTGTAACTAGTTTGTTTGTGTAACTAACAACCAAAAATGCTTCAGTGATGTTATTGAGATTGTTAGGCTCTGTGCATAAAAGCCCAAGGTAAATAATATTAAAATGTATAATATTTAAGCAAAATCTTAGCTATTATTTACTCTGGTTTCAGAAGTTGAATTGGGTAAAACGTCTTTTGCTTGTGCTTTTTATGTAATTTATGAATTTGGTAGTCTCTTTGTTGGCGTAATGGTTGTTAATGACAAAGGACGTGGGTTCATTGATTAATCTCAAGTCTTTATTAGCGTATTACGATGCGTTAATTAATATTTAGATAAAATAAACTAGCATGGAAGTTCAGCAAAGAATATTGTGTGGTAGATCCTAATTCTTGGACAAACATAAATGTGTACGTGTATGTTTAGGAATATGTAGGTAAATCTTGCGTATCCGTTGGACAACTTCTATGTCTGCAAAAATGTTAAGACATTCTCCAGAATAGTGTAAAATTAAAATTCAACCCACGCTCTATTAACTCACTTCCAAAAGGACTACCTTCAGCTGAACCTGAATCGATACAAATTCCGGGTGCAGACCAGGCGGGCCGTAATCTGTCGTGCCGGCCGCGGTGGCCGGCCGGCGCAGGCGGGAATCTAATTTAGTTCCGGTGCCGTCGCTCATTTGTTCACATTACGACCCAAAGTGAACTGAGACAAAACATCTTCGAGCGAAAACAGGTTGGTTGTGAGCTGTGCTGCTTGCTTGACGCGGGTTGCGCGAAAGGGAATTTTCTCGCCTAGGCGCTCGTAAGCAACATTTCCGAGACCATAAAAGGGCCATTTGAAAGATAGACTTAAATTGAGCAGTTCTAAAAAGAATAGCTGCTAGTTTCAGTTCTACTTATAGATAATTTACGAAATGGCATGCGTTTAAAGGCGTGCTTGACCTTGATTGGCGTTTTGAAATTCGGGGATACCTAATTCTCGGTAATTTTACCTAGACCGTGATCTGTACCGCTATTGTAGTGTGAAGGTTGATGAGCTAAAGGCGTTTTTGTCGTCTAAGCTTGTAAGCAACGTGACGGAGACTCTAGCAAACTGTATATTCTTCCCATCGGAAGAATATACAGTCTAAGGATGCTCATGTATAGGTTGATCACCTCCTTAACCGCCACCACCTACACCCGAAGTTGTGCACTACTGGCAGCTGGCAGTGGGTGGGTAGGTAGTCTGCCACACCACCACTTGGCTTCCCGAAGTTTTTACCTTCTACTGGTTCGAAGCCCCCTGACGCGATAAAACGAGGAAAAACATATAAAGATTATCCGATTCCTTAACAATTCTATAATAAATTACATCCGATTTAATGAATTTTTAAGCAGGGCCTGGGTATTTTTAGCTGCAATTTGACAAAAGGTTCTTCTATGTCTTATTGACATCCCTAGTAATTTAGTCATCATAGCAAAGACCATAAAAATTTAAAAGTTTAGTGAATTCAAAAATGTAAGTAGCAAGTAGTTCATAAAAATGTAAAGACTCACCATCCCATTCCCTCTGGTACTCAAACTATTCGCCCCAGAGGGTTTCCTGACCTTTTTGTAGGGTGATCTTTCCGCTCCTTTGACAATTGGAGCTGAGCTGTGCCTCGTTAGACGGCGAGTGCTGATCAACCATGACACTGTCGGAATTTTTAATTATTTTCTATTTTATGTTCGTGTGGGTTGATATCTGTTTGTTACAAGGCCTCGTGGTAGTTATTTTCTGAGGTATTTAGGCTCTTATTACATCGGGGTTGCAAATGTCGTTGTTCTCGATCCTGTAAAATAGTAGATGTATAGTTGAATTAATGACACCCGGTTCACTTGGCGTACTTATTTATTCTGTCTTTGTTTACCTAACATAATCCTACAAATGCTAAATTAACATTTTTATACCTACTCCTAGCCAATCTGCTACAGTGGTTTTGCTTTCACTATCAAATCCTGACCTAATGACCATGTAGACCAAGGTACCTTCTCAAAAAACATACATATTGTCCAAATCAGTTCAGTCGTCGCGACGGTGTATATGGGACGAAAGTTCCGACAGTTTGTAAACCTGCTCCCCTTTTTGAAGTCGTTACAAAAAAGCGAGTGCTAACAAAAGCGATATATATAAATTATGGTAGGTTAACAAAGTAACTAACTATTATTTTATTTTATTTATGTAACAAAATCCACAGCTCTTAGGTAATATGATTAAAGTAACGTACAGGTCATACAGCCAATAATAATAATTATTTCATAAAGATGGTTCAAGTTATGCACTAATTCAGCTCTACATCGAGCCACACCTCCGGCTCAACTCGTGTTGATTGGATTACGCTATGAGGCCAAAGGATTGCAGGAGAGCAGGGTTAACTATGTTCTGAGGAATGCGTATTATATAGAATCAAACTAGAGCTGTTTGAATGCATCAACAGTTTGGGGTTAAGTGGCCATGTGTTATTCATAAAGTATGTGAATATATACTCGGTTTCACAAGGTGTTTTTTTACAATACCTACCCAATTTACAAGGCTGAATTTTCTGCTTGGCTGAATATTTCAAAGATATCCGCGCATTTTTTACCCGACTGCGCTACTCAAATTAGGGCGATGTCCTGTTTACAGATTTATTAATCTGTATACAAATGCTCAGAGATATTATTAAAATGCCATCCTGTATACAGATTAATAAATCTGTATACAGGATGTCAGGATCTGTATGGCATTTTAATCACCGTCCATATTTTTAAAATAAGCTCTACAGAACAATGTTAAACTACGTCTTAATAGTATTGTTTTTTAAACGTAAGTGGTTTTTAAAAATAAAAGTCAATAAAGGATCGTGACAAGCGCTGGCGTTTTTTTCCACGAATGAAGGATTTTTTTTAATTATCTCATGATTAGAAAAAAAAGAACACGGAATCTATCCAGTTCCCAATACCAAGTCACTCTTAAAAATTTGGATGGTGATTAAAATGCCAAACTGTATATTTGCTTCGATGTGGCGTTGTAGAGGCCAAACGTGTTGGCCAATTTAAAACGATTCCCACGTCAATCGATTCATCATAATACGTACAATAAATACATTATTAACAAACACCTAAAATTTTAATCTATTTATTTTTGACCAAACTTCTTCTGTTAAAAATTGAGTATTTTTTTTATAAATCCGTTAAATATCTTTATACAGGATGTTTCTTCTAAGGTGTCAAGCCGGCGCCAGCTGATAGTAAGGTACCATACCTATCGATTTAACCCCCATGTATGTTCTACGATTTTTTGTAGTTTTCGAGATAATGAGGTTTTTGTTATTTTTAAAAAAAATGTGAGCACTTGGCTTTAAATAATGATTACTTTTTTTTTTGTTTGACTTTTATTGGATATTTTCTTTTTATTAAAATGTCTATTGATTGCAGTTTTATGATTAAAATAATCTCTGTCCTAACTTAACTACAAGATACAAAAATTTTGATTGATAGTGAAAAAAAAGTGAATCATGCAAAACATAACCAAAATTCAATCGTAAATTTAAAAAAAACAAAAGGTATTCCATAGCTTCTTACTCATTTCAAAAACTGCGCAGCATCATAAGCTTCCATAATAATACAAGAAAACATGTCCTTTGTGGGGCATTATTCGCTGTAATCGATGCTCAAGTCTTGAGAATCGGAAATAAGTGTAATTTTCATACTTAATCATTTTCTAGTATTTTGGCATAATTTTGCTATTATAACACACCCAAAATGCTACCGTAATCGTTGGGCTTACTGATAGAGACTGTCTCTGAGCATTAACTCCAACATTTGTTGCTTTCAATGTTGTCAAATGAAATCTATAGCATGCCGTTGTTACCTATAAGTAAGGCTTCATTTAGCATTATTCTTGTTAAAAGTTGGAATCCTGGATCATTGTATTAGTGTAAGTCTTATTGGTGACCTAATAAATAAATAGACCAATCATCTCACATTATACTGTAAAACTTTACAGCAGCTACTCAAATATTGAAGGAAAGCAAGTTTTCTAGCCGTTATTAAAACGTAACCCAGTTAATTGTGGAAGGCGCAGGCTCCGATCGATTCAACGAGCTCCAACATCAATATTTGACTGACACAACTCTGTCTTATTACCGGCTAACGAGGGCAAACATTAAAACTCTGCAAGATTAACTAGGAGGATCGGCGCGGTTGATACTTGAACGAACAAAAAATCCACTTCATTTTGATGATAAAATTTATGAATGTTTTTTTTGCATAGACCAGCATTTAACCGCGATCTCACCTGATGGAAAGCGACGATGCGGTCTACGATGGAGCATGCTTGTCTAGATGGATGATGAAAATGACCTTCACGTAACATACCCTCACGACCATTTAACTAATGGGGGGTCAGAGGCACACCGATTGTTGCCGTCATGGTGAACGGAACATTCTAAAGCCCACATTTCGCGAGGGAATTGAACCTAACGTGTTAATTGATTTCTACATTTGTTAATTAACGGCGGTTTTAATTAACAAATGTAGAAATCAATTATTAACGAAATCAGTCCATGAATGAATGATGTAATGACTTGAAGAATTGATCAATGTAGAACCAAATGAATGATGAAATAAATAAATAATTAAATTAATGAATGTAAAATATTTAATAATGAAATGAAAGAGTAATGTGTGAAATAAAAATATGACGGTTATATGAATAAATGATGGATTCAATAACTTATGAAAAGTACCGCTTTTATTCCATGACTGAAATGTAGACTAAATGAAGTCAGCGCTCTTGACTCTACCTGTGATCTATGTTCACTTGTTCAATTCAATTCAATTCAATTCTTTATTGCGGGTCACATAGGAATAAGTTGACATTGTTTAGGTAGGTACATGTGACGCCCTGTATTTAAGGGCATTGCAAACATTACGTGACATAAGTTGTTCCTCCACCATTTGACATGAAAATGTCTTCGATGGGACTAATCTAAACTGTGAATGTTTTTAATCAACGATCAAAACCGTTTATTGTTGCATCATCGGTTCAGTTGAGGCAAGGACGAGGCATGGGAAAGAGCGTGGGCTGATTGACTTATTTATTTATTGTAAAAATCAACAACGATATTTAAAATTTCAATAAAGTTATAGATAATAAGGTAAGGCAAGGCAATGTCCGTTATGGTCATTATTTATGTGAATAAATCTTCGTCAAAGATCAAACAGGATGTCAGGAATTCAGGATTCGATATTGAGAATTGTCGAGTAACAAAAATTCGATAACAATCGTTGTGATTTTGATAAGGTGGGAAAGTCTAGTAATGACAGTGAAAATTATAATGATTTAGCCGACAATAGGCGAAGTAGAGATTTTCAAAAACAAACTTTTCTCTGGTAACTAGTCTGGTTTTATTTTCAAAGAAAAGTCTACTTTGGAAAAAAAACTGACATAGGTACTATTCAAAAATAGCAATGCTGATATACAATTGATCTAATAAACTAGGTATTTGTATTTTCATTTTTAGTTTTTTATTTATTATTATTTAGGTAGGTGAACATACTTATCCAGACTGGGGAGATCTCAATCATTGAACTCGCCCAATGAAACTAACCTGAAATGGCCACTCAATTATAAACTCAATTACGGAATGACATCATAAGATCCCTATCTGGAGCGCAAATGCGCACCGTCACCAAACGACTCAAGTTCCAGTCCTACTTTTCATAGTTATCTTAACATCCGCGAACTTCGTCTATATCCGCACTAACATAACAAGACGTTTAGTTACCACCGAAGCTGACCTCCCTGTCCGCTCTTGTGCTGTTTAGACGTGGGTCTTTGAGGGGGGAATGTTGGAGTTAGGGAGGTCAGCGTGTAGTGGCCGCGGGGTGGAGCAGTGGGGATGTGTTTTTGCTTTATGTCGCGTGAAATTTTATTGTCGCTGGCGGCGCCACCGTGACATTGTCGGCCTTATCGGTACAGTCGGGCTTGTGAACAAGCGCGCGATTTTTGTTTTTTAAATGTGCCAGACTAATGAATGTATCAGCGAGAGCTAACATGTACGCGAATTTGGTATTCTTTATTCACACGGGATGCACAACATTAAGTATGAGAAAATAAATGGATTTCATCAAGGCCTACTGCCTTGAAATAAAAACCGGGCGCCTGCACTAACCGACTACCGAGACCATCAACAAACCGGCCGAATCTTTTTGGTATATTTACCCTATGAGCTAGGGTGATTCCATCAATGTTATAGGCAGATACACCTTCAACACTCTGAAGAAATATTAGTAAAAAATTAAAAAAACCGATCAAAAACCTAGTTTCATCTTAATCGAAAATCAAATAATCGCAATAATGTTTCTTTCGAGTGTTTAAGTTATATGCCTAAAAATTGGTGAAACAAACCTGGATGCCAGGTATAATATACCAGAAAAAATCGGCCGGTCTGTTCATGGTCTCAGTAGCACAATGGTTAGTGCAGTCGCCCGGTTTGTGAAAGACGCGGGTTCGATTCCCGCCTGATGCCAAGACCGAATGTCTTTTTCTGGTTTTTATATCTTACGTTAGCAAATGTTTCATTCTTTACCATAAATGAAAAGGTTTTGTAAATGAAATCCGACGACGATCCACTTCTGTTTCGTATTACTTATTCACCTACCTACCCGCATTATTCAGTGCGGATTTTTCCGCTCCACCAACTCTACAGAATAATTTCAAATCTAACCCTTTGCACTCTAATATTTGCCTAAAGTCCGAAAAGGTGACATCAACTTTTAACGTCACATGAATTTTAAAGACGTTGAAAGCTGGGAGGGTCGAGTGCATAATGCTGGCAAATCCTGGTATTTGCTTAACATTATCCAAATGAGGCCGGGTTCGTCGGACATGTAACTTTGTAAACGAGAGTGCTGAGCAAACAGGAGGGCAAATAGACTCTCCTCCGCCGCAAGCCGGACGCTGGAGATTTGAGGAGCTCTGTAACGTTTTCTAGCCATTATCTAGTCATTTTTGCACTGCTACGTAAAATTGTTATTACCTACGTATCTACATTTTCATTCTCCCACTCGCGGGGTAGGTATTAAGGTTATAAAGAATTTAGAATACCTACCAAATACATTAATTTTATAAATTCCGATTTATGGCTCCTTTTTCATTCTCAAAAATAACAAAACTTGTGCTTGAACCTAAAGTGTAAAACATGTGTTTTACACTTTTAGCGTCACACACAAGTAACCAAACCAAGCCAAATGGGTATTTTTAATTACTAACAACATTCTGCGCTTCACTCGTACTAGCAATCCTTCAATACTCGAACTTAGCTTCCAATACTTCTTCATTATTTAGTAATTTTTCTGTGTCATCTTAGGTAAGAGACTTGAGCCAATTCGAAAGCATTTTTTTTCAAATCCCTGCAAGTCATATCTGAACATAAGTTACACCACCCAAGACAGATTCGCACGCTGAGCGAGGGCTTTTATGGTTAGCACCACATCACCACCACTATAACCAGTTTCCTACCTACTTCACCTACACATGTTGCACACCCAGTATCAGCTCTTAATACCCCGATCGTGCCGGTACTAGCCTAGCGCGGCCAGCCTACTCAATCAGCCTGCTTATGATGAAGCTCGCTCTCTTTGACCAATGACGCAGCAAGCGGAGGAACCAAGCGATCGCAGCTGGCATTATTACTTAACTTGTGGCTCTAAAGTGACCCTGGCAACAGGTGATAGGCAACCATTGTACACGCCAGAATAGTTAATGGGACGGGGGACCACTCCAACCGCAATTTAGTAATGTATTTTTCAAGCATCTCCATGCTTTGGCAGAAATTATGCAGTTGGTAGAAAGACGTTGTAGACGACGACTCAGGGTGGCTTGAAAACATCTGCTAGTGAGGTTTATCACTTGCATTTTTTATTAGTACTTCATTACTAGTTTTTGACCTAGTTCTTACACGTGCTGCACACCCAGTATCAGCTCTTAATGCCTCAATCGTGTCGGTACTAGCAGCGCGCGGCCGGCCTGCTCAATCAGCCTGCTAATGATGAAGCTCGCTCTCTTTGACCAAATGACGCAGGTGGCAAATTCCAATCATCCTCACGATTGAAATTTGGATGTTTTTTAATTTCAATAGCCTTTCGCAGCATCCTAGACACTTACCGATTTTCCCTAGCAAGGACCTGCGGTTTACCGCCTGCTAGAACACCCCTAGAAATGGTCATTTCTCGGTCACGATCTTTTCTTATGAGTATTAGGATAAATATTAAATTCAAAAAGGTGTTAATCCTCTTTATACCAAACAATATTCTAATCTGAGCAGTAGATAGCTACGAATAAGAGATATTTCACTTCGCACCAAGCATCAATAAATCGAATGGTTCCCAAAAACATCGCAGTACATTTCAATTAGCCTAACACCGACTGCGTTGGTACTCGTTAATTACCGCGCCGGGAATCGAACTTACGACCCCCCGACACTGAACCTTCGAAGTTGTTAGCTAAATTAACTTACAGTTTATGACTTCCTTCACCTTGTAAATAATTTGATTCCGTCTTCTAAATGAATTGCACGGTACTAAGTGAATACCTTTTCTCTTGCAAAACTTGGATAAACAGTGGTAAGTAAGTATGTAGGTAGGTAGGTAGGTATGTGGTAAACGTTGGGCATTGTACAGTGAGCTTCAAAATGATGTGTGTATGTAAAATATACCTGCGGTATATTAGAAAAGCAACCTTGTCACTACATAGTCATAATTTTGTTTCGTTTGTTATACATTTTCGTAAAACGCTTCCCACATAATATGAGTACGACTCTGTCGTTGTAGTATTACAAATTGCTTTTGTGAAACCGTCAATATCTTTCTGACTACTCTACTACACATATGAATAAACCATCAAAACATACCTTGTTTCCAAGCAGAAGCTTGAAAAGTAAGGCAGAATAGGATGGGAACCTGGTAGAGCCAGCAGCAAGATATAGAAAGTAAAAAAAGCCTGAAGGCCCTAACTGCCCTGAACCTTAACATCTTTAAGAGTTCTTGTAATGAAATGTTTTCTAATCCCGTGATCATGGCTGCTGTAAAGTGTTAGATACGTCGGGTTAGAAAATGAGAGAAAATATAAGACCGCGAGTAGAATCCATACAGTTATTTTATTTCTTGTAATGTAGTTTTGTTTTTGTGGGTTAAATGCAATAACTATATCTTATCTTAATTTGCGACGGACAGCATTATAGTTACGCCACTGCATAGAATTTTTGTTTCGTCGTTAACAATTACTACGAGAACCTCTTTCCGTGTCAAATTAGAGTAACAATTGAAATCGGCGCGGTCGGCTCCAATCAATCTCATTTGTCTCGTTTGCAACTCCGTCTGTAGTCTGTAGCTGCTGCCGTGCCACCGGCAAAGTTCGCAGCCGTATTCACGAAAGCGACCACGTTATCCAACGTGGGGAGAATGTTTTTGGGGAGCCTGTCAAAACCGTTACTATTTTTATCTATTTAGCAATAAGACATTCATTAATGAACCTGCATTTATTTTAGAGTGATAGCTGGCTGTACCCCGTACCGGAACTTTTTTGCTTCAACGGCCATCAGTGACTTGACATCAGCTATGTCGGTGTTACACTCCGACGGATTTTTTGGTATGCCACCAGATCCTGTTAAAGAACACTAGGCTTTCTCTTGAGACCTAATGAGACCACGTTTTGAATTCATAGGCTATCACGCTACACATTGTTAGACTTTTTTTTGCGTTCACGAATATAAGACCAAATAAGATATGTTTTAATGCAGTCAACAGTTACTCAGATGATATGCAAGACCTCTTCTAAATCTAAGCACAAGTAAATTAAATTTCGGATTAAATTCATGTCTAACATGACTTCCAGTTCCAGAATAGTGTCGCGTGTGACGCGACGTGACAGCGCGTGATTGGCCGCGACCACGACAATGCGGCGGTCCGGAGTTTTCTGCGCGCGGTTTTCTAATCCGGGTACGAATTTGTCCACGTTCAGACACTCGCGTCGGACTAATTGGACGAGTTCGCAGGCGCAATCGACGTGTTGGAACTGACGGGTTAAAGTTCGCAGTTAGGAATCAACTCGGTTACTGGGAATTGAAATGAAGTAATTTTGATCTGACCAGCAGGAAGTCATTTGAAATAAAATTTACTAATGTGATCAGATTTTTTTATCAGCATCATCAACAGCCACATGATGGCATCTGCCGAACATCTTTCATAGTTTTGTAGAGCGGCCGGTTTCAGGCGGCCTGTGGCCACTGAAAAGCCTGCGATCTTTACCAGGTCATCCGTCCTGGCGTCTCACTCTGCACCAGACTTCAAATGGTCCACTTGAGAAGCATGTAGCAGATTATGTACTTATACTGAATTCATCGACCTTACAGCCTAATAATGTTATTTATTAGTTTCGTAAAGTAACGTGCCTTTTATTGGGACCATTAGCCGAAAAACTTACAGAAACTTAAGTATTTTAACTTTTTGCTCACTTGATTAACAAATTAAAAAAGTGTATAACCTTACCTATGGTAGGTTTTGTCATTGATTGTGACGTAATTGACATTAGTCGTCAATCATCTTCTGACGTAATCTGTGTCCATCGAGAAACATACTTGAAAATGAAAATTATAAAATTATCAGTAAAGTTAAATTAAATTCAAGTGTGATGATTTCATTTTCAATTCAAAATAACCGTATCTAACGAAAAGATCAGCTGTACTTAAATAGATCAGCTAACTTGATATAGTTTCATGAAATTTAAAATTTGAAAATATTGAATATTTGTTATTATTTCTCTCTGTCTATAAAAGTTCTGATAACCTACTTGTCTAATGTCATCATAAGTACATCATCAACCAAAATGACTACCATAGTCTCACCAGGGCCTCGAAAAATAAGAAGCAGCTTCAGAAGAAACTTCACATATGCGGAAGAGCAGAACAAAGATGAAGATGATCTGCGCTCTGAAACTCCCAAAACTGAGAATGGGACACAAACTAAATTTCTAACCAAAAGTAAAGGTAAGAGACTGATCTAAAAACACATACCACACTTGAAATCATTGTTCCTAATCATCCAACCTGGCATAAGCCACAACTACTGTCACAGCATCTTGATCCTAGTAATTACTACTCACTAGAACTATTAGAATATTATGGCTTAATTTTCTCTCAATTCGTTTGACTTTCCCTAGCTCCACTTCCATGAAGAAACTTTCAGATACGACAAGCAATATAGCAATATGTGTCTTGTTTCAGGAAAATTGTCCAGCGGATCGATACAAAAATGTTTACTGAAACAAATAATTATACCTAATCATAAGCCAAAAAAACGAAAAAGTTTGTACAAAAAAAACATAAAAAGATATTTTTAATTAATTTCCACGAGTAACTAAATACATGTTTCAGTTAAATTAATGAATTGGAAGAAGTATCACAGACTTAATGTGATATACGCGTTCTTAGAGGAATTGGAAAGGGACTTCCCAGCTATATGTACAGTGACGGTGATCGGGAAATCAGTAGAAGGGCGAGATATAAAAGTATACACACCAAAAACTTGACTTATTTTTGGCTTAGAAAACACAAAAAACTAACAAAATTGTTATTTTGCAGATGTTGAAGATATCGAATAGTAATGCAAGCAACTTCGCAGTTTGGCTAGATGCATCAATCCATCCACGAGAATGGATCACTACAGCAGTCCTTACTTATATTGCTGATATTATTGTTAGGAATTTCCAAAACTTATCTACGTCTGTTACTAATAAAGACTGGTAAGTAGGTTCAAAAGTAAAATGTATCTCTGATACTCACTCAATATTAATTGTCTAATAAATAAGTCAAGAATTCAAGAAACATTTGTATCAGTAACGTTCTCTGACCAAATTAAAATGAACCATCAATGAAAAAAAAAAATTTTGGTTCAAAATAGTTCAAAAGATATTTAGAAAGTGAAAAGAAATAGTGGCATATTTTTACTTTTGTTTTCAGGTATATAGTTCCTGTGTTAAATCCAGATGGCTATGAATATACACACACACATGATCGAATGTGGAGGAAAAACAGAGGATGCTACCATGGCGAATATGGTGTCGACCTGAACAGAAATTTTAGGTAGGATTTTGAACGAATATTTGAACGAATGGACATGTGCAGAAAGGAAAACAAGAGATTTGCCAAGCAATGAGATCATGTTTTGGTTAGTGATGACATTAATGGAATTAGCAGTTTAGTTGTTTATTGGATACTTGTACTTCACAGTTACGGTTGGGGTAACAATGGTGATGAAGGCTCCTCGGAAGATCCTAGCAACGTTTTCTATAGAGGACCAGCGCCATTTTCTGAACCCGAAACTGCAGCTGTCAGAGTAAGTTCTGCAGACAACAAGAATTCTAAAAGTTTCGATATGAACCTTCTCCTTGATGCAATGAGTTTTCTTTTCAGGACACCATCCTAGGGTCAACGCAAGCGTTTAAAGTATTTCTATCATTTCATAGCTATTTTGAGCTAATCATTTTCCCTTGGGGTTTCAAGAAAGATCCGTGTCCACATTACCTGCGTCTTCTTGAAGGTGGTGCTGTCATGGCAAGGGTAACTCTCTCTAACAATCTATTAAACTAAAGTAGAGATCGTCTAAGCTGAAAAGAGTAACTGAGCAACAGTACTTACTTTTATGCGTAGATGCAGCAGAGGGGCGCGTATTTTCAGCTAAGACGATCTCTACTAGTATAATATAAGTGTATTTTTCAAGTAATTATTCACGTTATTCCATCTCCATCTTTAACGCGCCCTTATTTCTTGAGTTGAATTTACATAATAAATATTCGTTTCAGGCAATATACAACGCAACAGGGATGACATACAAGGTAGGGAGCACGAAAGATATGACTTACTATGCGTGTGGAACCAGTATTGACTGGAGCTACGCAATAGCAAAGATACCATACTCTTACATGGTGGAGCTGAGGAGCAGGAAACACAAGTTCAGATTGCCCAGGGATCAAATTGGTGAAACTTGCTTGGAAATATGGAACGGCGTCAGAAATTTGATGGAATATGTGGACCAAAATTGAATAAAGTGGAAAAATCTGTCAAGCCTAAAATTGTGACCTGCTCTTCAATTGTTTTTGTTATCGTGGTGTAAGGCTAGTTAAGTGACAATAAACATTGTAATTTAGAAAACTATTGTTTTATTAGACATCACCATAAAAATATCAAAACATAATCCAACATATCAAAAAAATATATCACGACACTGATTTTCTTTTTGCAATAACAGCATTATTCAAACACTTCTTAGTATCAACAAATTGAGCTAACGCTTTTATACCATTTAAAACTTCTGTACAGCAGTCGATGATTTCTTCTTTGGGCAGAAGAAACCGATGTTCTTTGCTTCTCAGCTCGACGAGATATGAAAAAGGTATGTGAGCTACTCCATAACTCCAGTCCATGCTTGTTCCACTTGCGTAATACATCAGGTCTTTAAAATTTCCCACTTTGTACATACGTCCATTGGTTTCGTAAATAGCCTGAAAACAATTGAAGAAATAATGAAATGAAATATACCTTACAATTTTCTGGGCAATATATTTGGAAAATTTTAATATTACTTTTGCCATGACAGTGCCTCCTTCAAGTAAAGTGACATAATCCATGCAGGGATCAGCAGTGTAGCACCATGGAAAGGATATTACTTCGCTATAAGCATGAAAAGTGAGAAAAATCTTGAAGGGTGTTCCGGAATACAGAATAAGGTCCTGAAAAAATATAATTCACAAGCAATCAAATAAACTTTAAGACAGCACTACTTCGATGTTTCACTGCTGACACTGCTGTGCAATGATACATTTTTTGTTTCGAAATTTTCATTCGTACAAAACATAAATAAATTGCTCACGACTTCAGCCCAAACGGGATTGTCAAAGACTCACTGGTTGTTGCGGCCATGGTAAACGGAACATTCAGAAGCACATATTTCGCCGAACAAATTTGAACCTAATGTGGATTATCCATGTGGCGGCATAGGATGTAAGTAGGTTCGGTAACATTAGAACTTACTTTTATTGCAGCTGATTCTGGCTCAGAAAATGGTTCCGGACCTCGATAGTTGATATGGTAAGGGTCTATTGAAGAACACTCCCCAGCTCCTCGACCCCAAAAGTGTCTGAAACAACTTAAACAGCTGTATTATCGATGAACCCCATAATGTCAAAGTTGTTTTTCCATGTTATACACACTCCAAGAAACATTTCTGTTAAATAATCAACTTACGAAAAATTTCTGTTAAGGTCAACACCAGTGATATTGTTACCAACTCTGGAACGGTTCTTGCGCCACATTCTGTCCAAAATGTGCGTGTGATTATAGCCATCTGGATTGACAATAGGGACGAAATACCTGAAAATAAAAAATGTGTTTTTAGAATCTAATCTTTGATCATCTCTGTGCATTTTATTGGTGATGCCAATGAGATCAAACAAGCACCGAGAACTTTGAAAAATCTATTTGTAGCTTTTTCTTTAAATTTATCAAGTTTCATTTAATATGTAAAATACACACAGGCTAATGTATCACTTTACGTATGTTTACTGTTATTATTATTTTTTCTCTAGTTCATTGGTTTATCTAGCATAATTGTGCACTGCCAGCAGCATTCCTGTCTCACCCGATGGTTGACTGGTAGACTGCTTTGGGCATGAATTTCGCCTTTTGCATTAAAGAAAAAATATTTGAATCAATAAATAATTATTTCTGACCAATCTTTATTTGTAATACTTCCTGGAAGCTGCTCGAAGTTCCTGGCGATGTGGTCTGCTATGAAAGTGACCACAGCAGTACTTATCCATTCTCTCGAGTGTATAGCGCCATCTAGCCACACAGCTGTATTACTTGCGTTACTGTTGGAAATTTTCAGCATCTGTGAAGTAAATGGTATTGAAATTGTATGTAAATATCATGTGATCATTTATTCGTTTTTCTAAAATGACCTATACCTTAATTTCTCTCCCTTCCACTGATTTACCAATGCTGCTTACAGTACAAGTAGATGGATACTTTATTTCCAAGAAATCCATGAAGTTGTATACTACATGCAAAGGGTAAAAATCTTTCCAATCCATAGGTCGCTCTGAAACAAATTGGTAAGATAATTTTTGGTGAGTAAAAATTATTTCATGTCCTTTTAGCACAGCCCTTCTTAACATTTTCTGGACTTACTGATCGTTCATACGAGTACAACATAGAGGGACATAATATTGTGAATTCTCGTATCTAATGTAGGTATATGATTTTTGCCGAATAACGTTTGCCTTCTCAATAAAGTGCAGCAGTTATAGGTATCAGGTTGCTGCCATTTATGCAACTTGATTACGCATTGGGCTTAAGCAGCAAACCTTCCAAAAGACTTGATGTACCTACTCGAATCTTGGTAACATAGTAAGATTCAAAAGTAAGACTTAATATATGAAAGTGTCATCATACTTATTGGTGATCTTGGTCTTTGAATAACAGGTATAGGGCTTCGAGTTCTGTTAGTGGAGCTGTTCTGATGAGTTGTGTCAGTTGCCATGACTTCATATGGAATATCTCGCTCTCGAAGCAACTTTTCCACCTGCATTATCCTCTGGACTTCCACCATGACATCCATGTTGGTGTTGTCCTCTTTGCAGATACTCACAGCTGAAAGAAAAATGAGAGAGACGTTATTTTTAGATTGTTATTCAAATGGTTATGTAATTTTTGACGTGCCATTTTTGTAATGTTTCTGTTGCATTGGTGAATAAATGAATCTGAATCTATGGTATGAAAACAGGCGATCGTATATTTGAAAATATACTTAAACTTCTAATAGTCATAAAAATACGAGCAACCCGAATGAAATGCCTTCAGATCTTGCCTTTATGGACGCCATTTAGAACAGTTCAGTTTTCAATATGATTATGGTATAGAAGATAATAAGAGTGTAGAAGAGCAAGTGAATAGAAACATACATTGTTTCCAATGCATAAACGGCCTATACACGTCCCACTGCTGATCACAGGCCTCACTTCAACTATGAGGTGGAACGAGCCATACTCGTGGGCTAAGGCCTCTGACTAGGCTTAAGGACTGACATCTAGCGACGTCAACCGTGACCAACTGCTTAACGTTCCCTTCCGAAGCACGGAGATACCCGAAAAATACATCACTAAATTTCGGTCGGAGTGGTCACCCATCCCACTCCTGACCCAGCGTGTGTTGCTTCACAACAGCGATCGTCGCCAAGACACCGTCGCAACTGCGCCACAGGCACCTCTATGCAAAAACAAAAATCTTCAAACTCATACCGCCTTTGGCATCTAAGTTTTTCATGAAAACTTTTTGTCCTTCTTTTAAACACTTTACGTCCCATATTTGATATCTTGCTTCTTTCCGTGCCACTTTGATTAATTATTAACTATAATTTTGAAACAAAGGATTTTATAAAATTAATCAGCCTTGAATTTTGACATACTTCTGACGTTTTAATTAACAGACATCTCGTGGCACGAGTGACGAGCCTACCCACCCGCGGCTTAGGCCTATTACACACTGTGACTTTAAACAGCAATGGTTAGGCTATAAATTCACGATGAAACTTCAATACTGCATCACGACTGTCTACCTCTTCTACACACGTGCTGAAGAAATACCGCCTTCCGTTATTAAGCTATATCGGCATATTCTTATAGTTTGTAGCGTGTGGCGTGTGGAGGCTACCAACGTTGTAGTGTAGGCGAGTCCACGAAAATGTATGAAAACTACAGGAAATATGCGGGTGGTGGAGTTTTGTGGCGTGTAGCCCGTGAATAGTGCTCTTGGTCGACAATCTTCCCATTTCCTTCCATGGAATATTATTATTTTCTCTTCTCTGTCGGCTGGTTCCTACTACCAGGTATTTACTGAAGTATCCAACTAGTCTTGTCTCGGCACACATTTTATTTACTAGATTACTTCATGGCCACAAAACCTGTTTTTTTAGGCGGGTCTCAATATTTATTTATGACCTTGATACCTATGATATATTTAAATCCTTTAGGATTATCTCCTGTCACTACCACATCACCTATAGGTGTCTTGTGGTAGTCTTGTGGAATAGTTGTCATAACGAGTGGAAGTGAGTTTTGGCAGTAAAGTGCCGACGCGTCGCCCTAAGCATGCAGCAGGGAGCCTCTAATGAAAAACAAAGCAGGGAGCTCGCCACCCTACGTCCTTTCTAATTTCTAATATTAATTAGTGTTAAAAGGACATTTAAAATACAGTGAGTTCGAGAAGTTTATTCCAAGAACTTGTTTCAGACACGTTTAAAATTAAATGTTTATTTATAATACCTATTCTGATAAGGTCCACTAGTTTTACAGGTAGGATTTGTATTATTCAAAAGTGCCAACTGTTAAAATGATGATACTGATACTGAAAAAATATTTTTATGAGCGTTGGTAAAATTATACCCATTACAAGTAATTCAGTTTTTGTTGTTAGGATATTTTGATCATCATCCAACATTGAGCTCAAGCTTGTTGTAAGTATTATTAAATATTTTCCCAAACCGTCTCTGCAGGCGTCAGAATCAATTCTCGTGACATCAGAAGACACCGTTAAATCTAACAAGCAAGTAACAAGCGTCGCCAGGGTGGCACAATTAAAAAGATAAACGCGCATAAGACCGAGCTGGGGTGGCGGGCGCGTTTGGGGTCCGCCAGTCTGGTTAGCGGGATACCAAGAGTTCGCCCCTACTCATGGATCTCGAATGAAACTCATGATTGGTGACTCAAAGTTGACTTGTCGTCAAAAAAACTTTTTTATAGCAACCGCATTAGTACACCCGAGACGTAAGTTAAACGAATTAGGTACCTCTTAAGGTGAATAATGAGTCAGTTTCACGAAGCAAAAGAACTGCAGTTTTGTAGCATAGTAGCTAATAGAGTATATTGGTTACATAAGTACACGATATAAAGTGAACTAATTTAAACCTGTGCCTAGCAAGTTTTTTCCCCATAGGTATCCAAATAGGCTAGTTTAGGTGACCTGTATACATCTAAATCCTGCGGTCTTTATCAGATCATCAGTTCACATTGCGGTCGTGAGATTCGTTTGGCTTTAACTTCATAACTCGATCTCTTCGTGAAATGCTGAGCACACCTTGGTGTTTACTTAATTTTTTAATAGGTTTCATCTCATACATTCTTCTTTGTCCCTTTTTGTTCAAAATGGAATGCAAATATGATTCAGGATGGTAAGGACTGGTTCAATACCGGGTGGGGCGTTCCGACCGACAATCCTTGAAATTTTGAAAAGCCCTACACATACACATACCTAAGGTATTTTTATTTTATTTTTAAGTTCGATAGTTTTCGAGTTATTGAATGACAAAGTTTTGCTTCAAAAGTATGCGTTGTCAACCTTAATCAACAGCTGTTTGGGACGTATTTAGGGAAAAAGATTTAAGAAGTCGTTTACCTTTTTTCTTTTAATTATTGTAGGGAAATCCTCATGAAAAAGCCGGACTTAAGTCGCGGCAATAAGTCAACCATTAGACTAAGCAAAAAATACAGTAGGTTTGCATAGTAAGTACTGCATTCTAGAATGATACTTAAGCACTCATTTGCCCTTGAGAAGATAATAATGTGATTGTATGAACTGAGGAATACAATAACGATCTCAGCACCTCAACTCAAGTTCCTAATTTAGGCACTTTTTTTTTAAATACCTACGCTAATTAGTTCAGCTTTTGAAACAAGAATTCAAGTTCCATAATTGTTCGTGCTATAACAAAATAATAAAATTAACTAACTTAAATTCAACTTTACATTAAACATAATAAAAGCAATTTACACTATCCATCTTAAGTTTAAAGCCGGCCCTGTCCCCCGCAAACCGACGCGCACACGCCGAAAGGCGATAACAAAGAGACCGCGCCGCTTTGCCTACGTGCCGCCTTCCTTTGCCGGCACCGAGCTAGTGTTGTTCTCCTCAGCCGCGTAGCCGCTTAGCTAAGTGTCGACAGTCGACTTGTCGATACCAACTGATTTATCATAACATCATTTCATTGCAATTCTAAAATCCTATGATGTTCCAACAAGATTTGATTGATTGAAAGGAATAGGGACAACTTTGCTTTACGGTGTACAGTGAATCACAAAAAGAACTTAAAACTACCACTAGAAACAAAAGCACTAATTGAACTCGCAAGCTGAATGCAAAACATTGTTTAATACACATTTCTATCTTTTCTGACAAGCTTTTATTCATTGTACTTAAAGTCGATAAAAAGAACGTGTCTTCAAGGCCTGCCGGTAACTAGTTTGGTTTGTTCGCGGTTATAAGTTTTTAGATCAAACACGATTTAACAAAATAATCGATAACTTTGTTAAAGCGTTTTATCGCGTTAATAATCGAAAACTTAACTTAACACTACGAACTTAAGGGCTTTGTGTTTATTAAAAGAACACAATTTATCGACGTTGGAAACGGTGACGTCTCTACTCGCCTACTTTGCTTCTCCCTACCGGAGCGCGCTCTGCCCAATTTTTTTAGTCGCTTCGCAGATTTCAACTAGTGCGTGTGTATCAGGTGTCGTAAAACCGCGAGTGGTTGAGTGGAGTTTTTTACAAATAATACGTAGTGCGAGTGTTTGTGTGAGTGAGTGGCAGTTTTCAAAATGTCTTTACAAGCGCAAGACTATTTGGAATTCGCTTGGTGGGAGCGTAAATGTTGTCACGTGTGCACAGGCATACTCGATTACGTCTTCGGCTGTGCCTACTTAGAGGAGGTGGGCACATCGAGCATCGTATTTAAGGTAAGTGACTGTTGTGTTATTCACAAGTGAGACGAGTGAAATGTGGCGACTTGATCGTTTCGCGGCTTTGCGGAAAGTACAGATAGGTACTTCGTCAATAGGGTTGTCACAACGTACAAAATTGTTTTTTTTACGACTGTTTTAATATGGTCTGAATTCACGTATTGAGTACTTAAAACGCAAGTATGTGAGGTTCTTTACACGATATTTTTGTCAATGTCGGTTATTCCGCCCCACCCTGTATAATCGACAAAAATGTTTCCTGACTGGCCCACAAGGCACAAGCTTAAAATGCAAAATAAAAAACAATAGGTTTTTAGTAAGAAAAAAAACTGTATAATGGACGACAGCATGTGACAAAAAGACTAAGAAGATAAAATATTGCAATAACGTAAGTTAGACTGAAGAAACAGGATTAGGCGACCTTTTATGGTCAGACGGCATTTTATGGTCACCACACCACAAACTTACCTTTAAAAAAAACCTACCTGCATTTGTGTTCTGAAAATGAGTGAGAACGCATGGTAGCGTTACTGTTTCATTATATGGGGGGAGCAAAGGCGAGGGCGGACGTCGGCGAGGCGTTTACTGAAAATATCTGATTACATCTAATTATCGAGCGCGGCGCTTAGCAGCGTCGTCTTGATTACGCGCTCATTGTTTGCGCGATGCGAGAAAATAGTCAGATTAACGGATTTCTCGTACGCTACGTACAGAGGCGCACACATCAACCTTTACAAAACCATTGCAAAATGGGTCTAATGTCAGCCGCATAAGGTGCCCCGTGCAAAGGTTGATGTGTGCGCCTCTGTACAGTTGGAGGCGCCTGTGGCCACGAACGTAAAAGAACGACAGACGTCTAATCATGAGTGAAGCATATTATCAGCTGCCAGTTTAGGTGTGTGCGTGACTAGCACGTAGCACGCTGTCACACGGAGTAAAATGGCGTAGTTTGTAGCACCTAGTGTGTTTGCGTGAGTGTAGCTGGTCGTGTACAACGAACGCATTGTAACACCGTGCATGCTTCACATTTTTACGTCGGTGCCTGTGGCTTGGTGGCAGTAGCGGATCGACTTTTAATGTTATTCTACATACAGCAACCAGTTCGGGGGCTACACCAACATTGATCGTATTTTTCAGACATTTCCATGGTTCCAAGCTTCATTAAGCTGGTTGGTCATTAAACGACTAAATTTGTGCGCATGAGCTGGCTGTGCTTAACTGTATTAAAGTAATATTTTCACATTTTTATGTTGTTATTCTGTATGACCATCGACCTCATGACTATCTATGACTTGCTCATTCATGAATCACAAGACCAATCCTAAACTTCTTTACGTGACATTGACAGAAAAGTGACTACGTTAAGACAAAGTCAGCCTCAACAAAAAAACATGCAAACCCAGCAGATACAAAAACAACAGTTTGTTATTTAATTTATAATTACTCCGTGTAGGTAACTACACATTCAATATATTTCATTAAATAAACATGGATTAAAAATAAACCAAATGCAAAAAATAGGCGGCATGGAACTAACGAACAAAAATACAATTTGATCTAAATATGCAATAAAACCACCAAAGTTCACTAAAAACACAACCAATTCAAACAAAAATATGGCTGGAAGATCCCATACATGCCACGTCGCCCGCATGAATCCCAATCACCCATTATTCCGAAAAGGTGATATAATATACTATCGCCCCGAAGACGAGTACGAAAACGAAAACATTCAAAGCTATAGTGGTAATACTCTCTCCAGTGAAAGTGATATGAAGTGCGATGAGAGAATTAAACTTATTATGAAAGAGTTAACTGCCAAAGATTCAAGCTTCGAATCACGGAGCACTTTCAGCAATTTCTTTGACGATGACGTAGACCTGGAAGACCTAGTGCCGACTAAACTAAAAAGCGAGAAATTAAGCACCATGATCCATATTCTTGAATGTAAAGATGAGAGTTGTGCTAATCACCTCATTCTTGAAAGCCGCAGCAGTCCCACACAGTTCCATAAAAACAATTATAAAGTAGAAGAAGCTATACGTTCAAAACTACCAGCAGCTGCGGTTCCAATTATTGAAAGTAAGAAACTTTGGTCCACTAATAATGATAAAAGGTTTTTTTTACCAGAAATTAATCCGTGTTAGCCGTTATAATTAAAGGTGACTTGATACACAATTATCTCTTTTTTGCAGAAGAGAAATTACAAGAAGTAACGCGTATGAACTGGAATGACTATCAACGCCTCGATACAATACATGGCTTATTGGACGACCTAGAATATAACTATCCTTCAATTTGTACTGCTGGTGCTATTGGCAAATCACTAGAAGGGCGAGATTTAAAGGCACGTAAAGATTCCAATGGAACTCAAATATTTTCACTGTCTCTCTGGTATAGGATTAGCAGTGATGGAGTTTGATTCAACCATCAATAATTTCACATATGCCTTTTCCAAACGGGGCTTGGGCTGACCTGCCTGATGAAATTTTTTTTTTTGGTTCGCTTGCCTTTTGACTTTTGGGTCTGCGATTTTACGACCACCACCTATATTCTTGGTTTCAACTTTTGTAATTGTATGTTCTATTTTACTTAATTGTTCACATAAATAAACAATTTGGTACAATACAAAGATGGTTGCTAGTAAACGAAGAACGAATATTTCGACAGTTCCAAAATATATAATAACTTATGTGTGTTATATTTATTTTGAGTTCAGATTCTAAAGATATCTAACAGCGACACAAGCAACGCGTGCGTGTGGATTGACGCCGGCATACATGCGCGGGAGTGGATCGCACCTGCGGTCGCTACCTACATCGCCAATCACATTGCCACTAATTTTACTTCTTTGCCAGACAGCGTTACTAACAAAGACTGGCAAGTACATTTTCATAATACCCAAGGCTTGAGAACTAAGACAGAACAACCTGCAGGCTATGTTTATTTTTGGCTAAACCTGAAGAAAAGCTGCAGAATTTTGTTGAATAGCCAGCAACTGCACTTTGAGAATTCGGAGGTTTAGGTCTAAGTGGACCTTTAAACGTCACTGGACGTTATACGACTACTAATCGAATTAGTGCATAACTATTTCATGTTTCTATCTTTATTGCATTGCAAAAGGCTAGTAACACCTGCTTTACTGTGTAATATTCACAAAACGAAATTGCAGGTACTTCCTTCCAGTGGTAAATCCAGATGGATATGAGTATTCACACACAGTAGACCGCATGTGGCGAAAGAACAGGGCCTGGCATTCGGGACAATGCGTCGGTGTGGATCTTAATAGAAATTTCAGGTAATTTTTATATTATTTTCAAAGATAATTACGTACATGCTAACGAAATCAGACTCACCTTCTTTCGAAATGAACTAAATAATTTAAAAAGAAATACTCAATTTTACTTACCACCTCTAGTTATATATTTTACAGGTATTAATCACTTTGTCTACTAATATTTGATCATGGATATTTTGATGATTGAAATAATTGTTTTTACTTAGCTTTGGTTGGGGTGGCAAGGGATCTTCACCGTCGCCAACAAACGCGTTTTATCGAGGACCAGAGCCATTTTCTGAACCAGAGTCGTCTGCTATCAGAGTGAGAACATTTCCTTTTATTCCACTGGTTTTGTATTATCTGAATATAAAGCTTTGAAGTAGGATTTAAAGCTTCATATCCAGGGCCACTGTATAATATTCAAAAAGGTGGTAGGTAAATAAAGTAACGCTATTCATCAAACTTTCTCCAAGTGCTCCAGAAGAATTGTTTAGATCGTTGCCGGGTTCTTGAATGGCAAAAGGCGTTAATGTCGAAAGCAAGACACTTACTAATCTCCGCTTTTTTGACGACACGGTCCTATCTAAAAATACATCAACGGAGCTGAAAACTATGAATGGGTCAGAACTTAACAGATGAACAATAGCACAAAAAGTAAGATAGTACATATACCGTGGCCAGACAGTCTCCTTCGAAAACGGGCAGATACAGTAAACACGTATTTGTGCTTAGTATATTAGGAAAAACTTATCTTCGAGGATTTGACTCTGCCAGAATAAGTAAGCATTTTCTGTGATTACTACTTCTCTCAGTTAAAAGTTGCAGACTTTTCCCGCAAGATAATATTATAACAACAAGCCACGCGTGTCATCAATGATAAAACGTGCTACACCGTTCCTTGCTATACAATGATACTCATTTAGCCGTAATGTGCTGATGCCGAAATCGTGCCATCAGCTGCGAACGCACAGATTAAACTGCAAACAGGATTTAGCCGTAAATCAATTCCATGCAACGATTTACATCATTCTGTAACATTCAATTAATTCCCTATGAGGCTACCGTTCGTTCATGCGTTCAATAAATAAATGAGCCAGGTGTACACAGGAACTGAAGGTACATAGGTATAATGAATATGCTTACGGTGGCATTAACAAAATACAACTAATATTTTCTGCAGGAGAGAAATACTCGTATTTAGTACTAGGAAAAAAATTCTACTATTAATTGTATTTTAATTTCAATTGTTAGTGCTTAGACCTACTTAAATTATTTGTACGTTCTCTATGTAAAGGATTTGCTGGTGCATGAAACACTTGGACCATTAACGTATTTCGAAAACCCAAAGGCCGGTCAGGCCTAAAGCGGCTATAGTGATGGTGAAAACATTTTTATTATGAAATAGTTAACATTTTACCATAAACGCTCTCATAATGGGATCTCATTTTTCAATAACATTAAACATTATTCCACACTGCGCCGTCCAGTTCAAGACTGTTTGTAATTTGCGGGAATCGAACCAGCGACCGCTGGTGTGTATCTAAATAAACCAAAATGGTCGTCATCGTCGTTTTATTCCAGGACATGCTCCTGAACGCCGGCATTTCGTTCAAAGTCTACATCACGCTGCACAGCTATGGCCAGGTCATCATATTTCCCTATGCCTTCAAGGAAGACCTGTGCCCTGATTACGTCAGATTGTTAGAAGGTGCTACAGCTATGTCAAAGGTACTGTTTACTTCTGCAACTAATTTTCGAATTTAAATTAAAGAAAAACGTTTTTTTTGGATTTATAGGAAATGGAATTTTCGGAACCAATATTTTATTATTTAATGATGAAGTAAGGATATATCTACTAAGTTTAATCTTGCTAATTGTTATCTGCTGGTAAACATAATCACTCCCTTATTACTTTGCCCTAATCACTTACTAATTACCCTTGAGTACAAAGTCATCATGCTGACGTCACCAGTTAAAAATGGTGGAGATAGCTTACTGTATTATCAATATATGAACAATGACCCATTAGCAGTGGTATTATCTCTACAGGCCATTCACGAGACCAGTGGGAACACATACAAAGTGGGCATTTCGAGGGATGTGATGTACGGTGCGGCCGGCACCAGTTACGACTTCAGCTACGGGGAAGCTGGTATACCCTTCTGCTATCTCTTCGAGCTGAGGAGCCGGCAGCATAAGTTCAAACTGCCGAAGGAAGAGATTGAAGAGACGGGGAACGAGATCTTGAATAGTGTGAAGGCGCTCATGGAATTTGTGGACCGGTGTTGAATTGGAACATTTTTTAACGTAGGTAAGTGGAGTTGTTTTTTTGCCCAGTAGTGGAAAATTCTACGTGTCACAAAAATGTATTTTTTACTCTAATCGAACAAGTTAAGTAAAAGTACTAATGACTGTTTATTACAATGTAAGTTTGGATAAAAGAGCTTCTACGTTATCATTTCGAATTTTTGCATTAAGTAGGTACTATCCTTTTCCAATATTTATTCAGGAAGTTCCTTCAGTACTAAGTCCAAACCATAAATAGGTTTATGGATATAAAAACTCGTTTGTCAAAACTTTAGAAGAATGAAGACCATTGTTTTTGATTTGTCTTTGTCATAATTTCTAAAAAAATGTTAATGTCAAACAACTTTCAAAATTCTAGTAACTAATGAACTCACAAAAATTGTATAAATATTATTTTTAACCTTTTAAGTAAGCTTTAATCATTCAAAGTGGCACCGTTAGCAGATAAAAGTCAAGTATGGGAAGTGAGACTTATTAGGGAGGGACAGAGATACTTCGTCAAGTCACTGGATACGGTGGGCGGTAATTGCATTCAAACTACTTACCGTAATCCTTCTAATATTATAGATGTGAAAGTATGTATGTGTGGAGGTGCCGTGTTGCTCGTTCACGTAAAAACTACTCAATGGATTTTAATGAAACTTAACACATAGGCTACATTTTATGAAGAAATATAACTTTTTGTTTTCAAACCGAAGTCCACGAGGACGAAGTCGCGGGTGGCCGCTAGTTATTACATACATTTCTCTGAGGTTAAGGATACTTCTAATAATTATTGGAAGAAGCGCTTGCTCATACCAGTGCTAGAATAAGTTTGAGATCAATCTCACGTGCAAGTTCAGTTCAGTTTCACTTAGCTTTGGTATAACCTGGTAGACACGCAGATACTATGTAAATATTTGCTTTTCTGAGATTAAAAATACTTCTAACATCTTCTTTCTTAAATTGTCAGGTCTAAGAGCAAAATTATAGCCGGAAAAGTGATCAATGTGAATTTAGTTCAAAGCTTACACCTCAATCATATGTAAATAATCTGCCTGCCAATATTTTAAGTTAACGAACAAAAACATTCATACCCTAAGAATACAATTGAAAATCTTTCCAGCTTTAACAATTTGGAAAGAAGAACGGAGCACCATGGATATTTTGGTGGAATCGATCCGTTCTGCACAGGTGGCGGGCATGCTCCACGAGAGAGAGATACCCTTCTCAGTAGCCATTGGAGATGTTGGTCTCATGATGGAGAAGGAGCAGGGAGGGTCGCTGTCACACGATAGCAACAGGAACTCTGCTGACAGCCGCAGTAAGTACAAATGTTTGCGATCACGCAGTCACTAGAGTAGTTTAATGAAGCAGACATGCAGCATAAGAAAATAGTAGATGAGTCTAGTACAAACTTGATTGATGCTTCTAGATAATAATAATTCTGCTTAGACGTGGGTAAAGCGTGGTTTGAGCTTTTTAGGTTTATTAATTATTATCTACGATAAAACAGTAAGCCGCAGTAAGTACAAATGTTTGCGATCACGCAGTCACTAGAGTAGTTTAATGAAGCAGACATGCAGCATAAGAAAATAGTAGATGAGTCTAGTACAAACTTGATTGATGCTTCTAGATAATAATAATTCTGCTTAGACGTGGGTAAAGCGTGGTTTGAGCTTTTTAGGTTTATTAATTATTATCTACGATAAAAGTCCCCGACAAATAGGCGTACTTATTCACAGGCATAAATTAATTCTATCTGAATGGTTGTAGGTAAGAACAAATTAAGCCGGAAAAACAATTCTATGTCGCAAAAACTTCGATATTATGCAGGTATATACACTTTTATGCAATCCAATAATTCAGTAATCACGAAAGTCAATAATTCGGTAAAATAGGAAATATGATGATAACTTAAAAATGTATTATTAAGCATGTAAGTGTTGAACTAACTTCTTGAAAAGAACTCAGATTACAAAAATAATTTTGCTTACCCAAAAAAGTGATCATTAGTTTTTAGGAGAAACATTTTCGAAGAGCATGGTTTCCTAAACATTATATTCTGCCTTAAACCGGTAATTTTTTCACTGTCCCTTCGTGACCCACTCAATATGTTTAAACCCACGGTTAAAATAAGGAAAATTGATATTCGGTTTGAGGTTTGTTAGAGCTACCGTAGAGTATTATAATACTATTTCATTACCCTGTATGTCTCTTTTCAGGTAAACGAATGGATTGGAAAAGTTATCACCGCCTGCACACAATATACAGCTTCATGGATAACCTAGCGGCTGAATACCCTTACTTATGCACTGTGAAGGTTATCGGTCGATCTTGTGAGGGTCGTGACATAAAGGTAAGATTAAATTAATGGTGTTCACAGATTTTAACTCTAAGTCATAAAAGTTACGATAACATAACACTTTCTTGGTTCACCAACACGTCACGTTTCACGTTTTTTTTTGGTATACCTTATTTGTTTGAAATAAGCTATAACATGATGTTTTTTTTTTGGTCTTTTATTGGGTGTCCTTATTTTTACACGAACTCTCAGGTTGGCGAAGTCCTAGAGAGTTCTTTTACGTATTTCGCTAGCTGTTAGCCCAAGTTGTAGCTTTCACAGATTTACCGGACAATGGAGTGAGAGGCGCTCATTATGTAGCGTGGCTGAGGGTGCCTCAAGGTGGGCCAAGACTCACGTTAGGAAGTTACTCTGAAATAGCAATCGGGCGTATGTTCTGCAATACAAGTAATTTTTTTCAGCCCATTTTACCTATGTTTAATTTGCAGATGCTGAAAATATCGAACGGTGACCCCGACAACAAAGGGGTGTGGCTAGACGGCTCCATCCACTCTCGCGAGTGGGTCAGCGTGGCGGTGGTCACCTTCATCGCTGACAGGATTGTGAGGACCTTCCACGAGGCGCCGGTCACTGTCACCAATAAGGACTGGTCAGTAACACCAGTAGGTTTTTTTGCGAGCTTTTAGATGCAACTAGTGCATATTTATTCCAAATTTTTTTGACTTTTGTCAATAACTCAATAATATCCAATATTTCACTGGATTCGTTTAGGTTTGCTGCAATGAGCGTGGCCTGGACTATTCAGGTCAGGCTCATTGCTTTGAATTATTTGTAATTGTAAAGTTAAGAATACCTTAAGATCCTCCAAGATACCTTGTAAAAGTACGTAATTTTGTTTTTAGGTACATATTACCTGTGTTAAACCCTGACGGATACGAATACACGCACACTCACGACCGCATGTGGCGCAAGAATAGAGCCCGGTACGGTGACTGCGTCGGCGTGGACCTGAACAGGAACTTTAGGTATTTTGTTCGAATCACAGTTTCTCTATGACGTTAGGTATCTACTCGTAAGGCAGGGTTTGTCACTAACTTTTGCACTGAGTCCGCATGTTGGAGTATGACCCGCTCCATGTTATAGCTGAGGTGACGTCTGTGCCCACCATGTTCAACAGAGTGCTCAACCCTGTTTGATGTGTCCGTACTCGAGAGACAAACACAGATGGTGATTGCTAGTTAGTGCAAATGATGACAGGAGCAATACAAACTTTCTCATGACTGAGTTGTACCCCTAATTATTTTAAACCACATTTTCAGCTACGGCTGGGGCGAGAAGGGGGAGGAAGGTTCTTCGGAAGACCCTGGCAACATATTCTACCGAGGTCCTAAACCTTTTTCGGAACCCGAAACGGCTGCTGTCAGGGTATGTACTGATTAGACTTAAGCTTACCAGATACTTCGAGTTAGGCAGGATATATGATGGGAATGTCTTCTTTTAGATAGTTAAGTAGTGCTGTATAGTTTTAGAATTGACGCTGATGTTGTCAGGTCATAAAATGTTGAGTTATTAAACAATAATAATAATCTTAAATTTAAATTAGGTCGTGGTTAAAAGCTCTGGCCCAGAACACGGATGGTTTCCAATTCTAGTCTGGTTAGAACACCTACTTTTTGGTTATTGTAATTTACAGCGAACTCACATCACAGGAGTGATGGAAAATACTCCAGCACGATGGGTTCAAATTAGCTCGATGAAATATGGGCTTCTGAATGTTCTGTTTACCCTGATGGCAACAATCAGCGAGCCTCTGACTACCCCTCCTGGGAAAAAGTTGTGGGTTTATCTTATGTAGTGTTATTCATGTTCTTACAGAAAGTGATTCTGGATTCGGAAACGACCTTCAAAGTGTTCCTGTCGTTCCACAGCTACGGCGAGGTGATCATCTTTCCTTGGGGCTATACGGGAGATCCCTGTCCGGACTATGTGGAAATGCTTGAAGGTGGCACGGCTATGGCTAAGGTGATTTAACTTGTTTTGAAGCGAGAATCTATATGATCTCATCTAATCAATCTAATCATAAGAACACATGCTAGCATAGTTATCTCCAAGCGTCATGCACTTAAGTCTCAACAAGAAGAACACTATTTTCACTCTAAATTCTTTAGTCATACTTATCCACTAAATGATATCCGCACAGATCATTTATATTCTGCCTGTATGTACATGTTTCAGTATTTGCTACTTACGTCATCTGACCTCATCTGTTTGTGCACAGGCAATCCACGAGACCAGCGGCCACACCTACAAAGTGGGCAGTACAAAAGACCTGATGTACTTCGCAGCAGGCACCAGCATCGACTGGAGCTACGCGGTCGCCAACATCCCCTACTCCTACATGATTGAGCTTCGGGGCAAGAAGCATCGCTTCCTACTACCTAAGGAGGAAATCTTGTCTACTGCTACTGAGGTTTTGAGTGGAGTACTGCGGCTTCTGGACTTTGTTGATAGAAGATGTAAAGGAACTGGTTCTTGCGTATGTCCAAAGTGAGAGAAGATGTTGCAGCCTTTGAAAACAAATTGAAATTCAACTGCATACGTCCAACAGCTCATATACGTTTTTCACAATTGTGGCCTCGTTTCATAAAATACCTACTGAAAAAAACGTGTTTGTAATTTGTATTACTGGTGAATACCTATTCTTGAGTTTATGCAAATAAAAACATAGCATTAAACCTGTGGTCGTCTGTACCTATCTATAGTGTGTGGTATTTGGCCTTTAAAATTGGTAAAAAATCGGAAACTCCAGGAAAATGCCTTACATGCTTTTTGGAATAAAATGACGTTTATGAATTTATAAAAATAAATAACTTGTTATTCAATAACGCTTTTTATTTGAATCTAAAAACCTATTACCTGTAAGTGCTAGAAAATGTAGATCACACTGTAAGAAGCTCCTGCGGACAAAACTATATTTAACTTCAGCATTGTTCCTGCCATCTTAAACAAAATCTTAATGTCCCTCCTGGTTTTTATAACAAAAGCGGCTGTGTATGTCGAAGCCCAGCTCTTCGGGTATCGCAGAAAGCTTCATGGCCTAAATATATCATGCATTATTATTACAAAGGTTCGCGATTTTCCTATTTACTTATTTAAACTATCCCTAATTGCCGCACTCAGAGACGTCAATTAACGTTAATGGTTCATTAGAGTCAAAATTTTACATTGTTTATAAAAAAATAGAATAAAGATATTCTATTTTTTACTAGGGACCCGCCCCCGCTTCGCACGGGTGCAATAGGATGGTCTGTTTAAAAAAACCGCATCAAAATCCGTTGCGTAGTTTCAAAGATTTAAGCATACAAAGGGACATAGGGACAGAGAAAGCGACTTTGTTTTATACCATGTAGTGATAAAGTCTCTTTTGAAAAATGTAATTTTGACTCTAATGAACCATTAACGTTAATTGACGTCTCTGAGTGCGGCAGTAAGTCACAATATCATCATAGGCACTGCGGTACATAAGCCGCGCTAGTTCATTTATTTACTGCCAAAAAGGTGTTCTCTACATATTCCGCCCATTGCTACTTCAAGCTGTAAAAAACCAAGCATTATCAGAATCAAAACCTACATGCATAAGTTTTAATATGTTTCATATAAAGTATCGCGCCAGACAGCATACGTCGAAAGTAGAAAAGCGGATTAGCCCTGCGCCGCTTTGATCCGTACGTAATGCAGCTTTTATATAATTAAAATTACGAAATACAATAGCCCGAATAAAAGTGGAATGCGAGATCATTATTTACACAAATGAGCCGGGGCAGGTTGCCAGCACTGTAAATAAAATTTAAATTAATTTAAAACTGCCTAGTGCGGCCGGCCATTATCGATGGTAATGACTTGGAACGCGATATTTAGTTGTAACTTTTTGGTGGTGATGCCTATGTGTACTACTACTGTATACTTAGATATACCTACCTACCGCAGTCTCTCCCTTTTTGTAGCTAAATCAGGTACCTCTATCTTGGGCTTCAAAAAACAAACAAACAACTGCTGATATTATGTCTCGTTGCTGAGCACAAACCTCACCTCAACACGAACAATACAACCGATCGAGTATCTTTAATATTCAGAGTCGTTTAACAAAGGCAAGGTTAAAAAACCTACCAATTATGACTAAAGAAACTCGGTTTAAAAATTTCGATAACTTTATTTACAGACTTTGCATTATCTTATAATACAGTCAACAATTTCATTAAAAGTTACGATTTCAAATTCACATTCATTTATCTAAACGTAAAAACACCTATTCACAGTAGACACTAGCTTACCGATTCGTATTCCACGTCACCCCTGTCTACATGGTACGAATAACTTATATTGCACATGGCCACCAGCTCCGTAGACTGTTCACATCATTCACATGAATGTCAGTAGAGGTATGTCTACGGCTGTACATCGGGACACAGAATAAATAAAACTGAAGCCGTATAGCAGATACACTGATTTGAGCACTCACACAAGACAGCTTTAGGGGATTTCTGCCATGAGTTGTGGACTTCATTGAAATAAATTCTAGCCTGTGGTACTGTAAGACTACTTGTAGTCTACTTGTAGGCAGGTGCTTGCACCTGCCTTATTTTGTGTTACGAAGTGAGTTTCGGCGTGGACTCTAACGATGTAACGTTAGAAGGCATTCATCCTGTAGAATTGCCCAGTTACAATACTGCTTCAATTTTATTTGCACTGTGACCGTCATTTTCACAATTATTTACAATTCCACTTCAGTTAGTCCAGGACGGTAAACACACAAACACAACTTTAAAAACAAAGTTCCTGTATTTCGTCACAAGTCTTTAGTAAGGACGCCAGACATCCACCGGCCGTCTTTCTGAGGTTATGAGCGATTTGCTCCGAGTTCTAACTCCTTGTTCTGCCCACTCAGGGGATGCCGGTCTCTTTTTGCCAACTCCAGATGTGGTTGAACCTTCTTCTTCTCTGTCAGGGCTTGAATTATTTGAGTCCTCTTGTGCTGGAGGAGGTCTCAACCACCAGTCGTATCCACCGTACAGTTGTGAGTATAGCCATGCTGGTGGTGTGGGTAGTAGTGGGGAGTTGAGGAAGAGTTGAGCTGCCAGAGCACTGTGAAATAAGCTGGAGGGGGCTGGCAGCGGCTGCAAGGGCTTCCGGGCTCTAGTCACGGAGGTGAAGGCGCCTGGACGGTCGTCAGGAGGAGGACTGCTCGAAGCAGTCACAGAGATGTCATCATCTTGTGGCGAACTCGGACGAGAGTTCGCCGGGCTGGTCGTACTGTGCGCATGCATCGTCGTTGGAGTTTCGGAGGTGACATCTGTAAAGATAACCAGTGATGTTATTCACTTACTACGTTTATATTGTAGTCACAATTTTGAAGGCAATTATGGCTTGGTACCGGGAGGAAACTGCCGCGCTCTAGCTCGTGATCGTCGTACCGGTCAAACTTCACGAATAAAGTCTTGGCAACACTAGTTGTTTTTTTAAAAGATACGTTATCTACAACCAGTACTCGTAAATGTTACTGTTGTTTTTTATTTAGATAATATCCTACCTGTTTCATGCGGTGGCGGCGGTACATGCGGGGGCTGCGCGTGCGCCGGCGGGAGTACGTGCGGCGTGAAGTGCGCGTGAGACGGCAGTAGGGGAGGGGGGTAGTGGCGTGCTAAGGCCCCCCACTCGCCCCCCGGGAGACCCGCTAGTTGGTGCGCTATGCCTGGGGACAAAACAATCAGTAAGTTATTTTTACTTGTAAAGAAGAACTCCCAATAATAGGTAGCTTTTACCCATGCAACAAGATGAAAATAATATTAAAAAAAAAATTTTTTCTTTGAACTCTTCTGTCATCTATATGCCAGCCAGAATAGAATAACGTTATTTTATTCTGGCTATTTTAATCATGCTTTCAATCAAAAAAAGGAACACTTAATAGGAACTTCATTGTTGGAAAGACTGTCTGGACAAGTATTGACGCATTAATTTCATAAACATAGTATTTTTCCATTGCCCTTTGCGAAACATCACTTATAGGCAACTGAATAACGTTAAGTTTAAAACAAAATCAGTTTTCATTTCTTCGCCGTCTATTTATCACTTAGGCTCTACACAAATAAACGTAAATGTAAAATCCACAGCACCGAATCTAACGAGACCAAAATCCTTAACCCAATTCCATCACAACTCAATCAGTACAACAATGGAGAGTTATCATTGAACGCTCCACTACCCGCGACGCTTAGCGCAGTCATTAGAATATTTAAATAATGAGTGAGTGAGTGAATGAGTGAGTGAGGCCCCTCGTTACAGTTCGCGCCTTATCTGGAGGCGGCACTCTTCGACGGAATTGTTATCTACGGCTCACCGATTCAAAGTGTTGGCAAACCAATCTAGGTGAACAGAGCAGAGATGTCTTTAGCAATGATTGCTTCGTATTAGGAGGCTTCGAAGTTTAAAGTTAATGAATTAGTATAAATGAGAGTTTTCGTACAGACCACCAAAACAACAGAAATAAACACAAATTAACGTTAATGAACAATTTGGCCGGCTTTTCGGGACCCTTTTTTTAATCAGAACCAGTCAGTCATTTGATCACAATCTCACCTGATGGTAAGTGATGATGTGATCGATGGTGGTACATGTCTGGCCAGCATGTGCCTATTCACTCTTTTCTTTCTTTTTTTTTCATGATTTTTTTGTGAATTCAATTGGCACGTCTAGTTTTTCTATTGTCTTCGTCGCCAAAGCCCATCAACCCGTTCATCGCGTTCCAATATCTCAAATCGTCGTCGTAAAGGCAAAACCTTCTGGATTACCCACTCCTAATCCTAAAAAGCAGCCATTCTCTAATTGCATCGAACTCATAAAGCACTACCTATAAAGGCTAAGCGGTCGGATTCAAAATAATGTGTTTAACATTTTCGCAGCGACGGTATCTGCGACATAAAACGGCTTGTAATTTATTCTATTGCTGAAAGGGTTGGGTTGGCCGGGGTGGGAATTACCCAAGGTGGGTGCTAAAGGGTTAAGCCGTATATACGGGGTCGCGCCGGCAAACTTCGTTAATTTATGCGCTTAAAAATGTCAACTGGAAATTATGACGCCGAAACACGTTTCCTATATATTTCGCGGATGGTTTTGGGTTATTGTTTATTTTTGTTATTGGCTAAGATGGTCGTGGTCTTCCAGGAAACTGCGCCAGAATTTGTAAATATTATGATTAACATCTCATCGGGTGCACGTTGCTGAGTAGTGACAGCGGATTGGCAACGAGCGCCTTTGTAGAGCCGGGTCGGAAATGAGATGGATGGGTGACCACCCTGACCGAAACGAGTTTTCCGGGCATCTCTGTGCTTCGGAAAGCACTTTAAGCAGTTGGTCCCGATTGACGTCGCTAGATGTCGCTACCATGTTAAGTGAGACATGTAAGCGCTGAAGGAAGTTGAAGCGTGGGAGTTTAGGTAGGTACATCAGTAGTGCGTTGCGATTGCGCGTTGCTCGTTTTTAATGACATTGTGTAAAACGACGCAAGGCACTAATAGGCCATGTCACTAAAAATGGATGTAAAACATGATACATAAACGGCCTATTATACGTCCCACAGCTGGGCACAGGCCTCACCTCAACTATGAAGTGGAACGAGCCATACTCCAACACGCAGGCTCAGTGCGGATTGTTGGAGGGGTGTAATGTTAGTGAGCAACCTTAATGTCAGATGTTATCAAGCTGCTAGGGCCTCTGACTAAGCTTAACGACTGACATCTAGCGACGTCAACCGGGACCAACTACTAAACGTGCCTTCCGAAGCACGGAGATGCCCAAAATACACATCACTAAATTTCGGTCGGAATGGTCACCCATCCCATTTCCGACCCGGCTTTACAACAGCGATCGTCGCCGATCACTGTCACAACTGCGCTACAGGCACCTAAAATATGTTATTGCTATCTTATTTTAAGCCTTAATAAATTCACTTTAGGTTCAGACGGAAAGGTTTTAAGAGCAGCCGGTTATAGGCGGCTTGCATCTACTTCAATCCTGTGACCTATATCAGGTCACCCGTCTACCTTGAGGCTGAGTGTCCAGCGCTGCATTTGTTTATGGAGTGGTTTCCATTCCAGATCATTCGGCACACCAGCCATCAGTTCTTCGTGCTATGTGCCACTTCAACCTGCTAAAATGCTCGTTGGCGGTTTTAGGTCTTCTACGGATTCCATCATTTCTGATTCCATCTTTTATTGAAAATGAAGGTATCAGTGCTCTCCAGAGCACATCAGGTAACCTAAAGCTTTCGTGTAAACTTTATCATTCGTGAAATGACAACTTTGTCAAATCATTATTTAAAAAGTTTGTTTGCGAAATGAGATGTTTGTCCAGTAACCTTTTTTTTGTGTCGAATTTTTTTAGATGATCATATTGGCATTCTTTTTTTGTCACACATCAGTCAACCTAAAACTTGTAGATACTATGAGAACTAACCACCGGATAAACACATTGAAATGTTTTTTTTGTGTAAATACAAAGTAAACAACCGGATTAAAATTCAAACAGAAATGATGTATACTGTGTAAAGGTCGAACTTGCGACCTCTGGTGGTAAAGCTAACTTTTTAACCACTAGGATAAATCTATTTGGCCATTAGGTTTTTTTTTAGTTGCCTTTGTATGAAAATTACCCACAAAAGCCTTTTAACTAAATCGGTCAAAAGCACCTGTATATTAGAGAAACCAATCATTTCGCACTGCATAAGATTTATCGAAGTTTTTCGTAACTCTTATTTCTCAATGACATGAAAAATTAAGGGTATCGTTTCATTTTGTATTCACTGCTGAAAAAGGCAAAAGAAAGGGCAGCTCAGACGATTTGCATTCGTTAAAAATGCTGGAATTCTTTGTGTTGTGTGCACGATGTGTAATCGTCCTTCAAGAGGAATGTCTCGAATTGATACGTTAATTTGAGCTGGATTTCTGGTAAACATTTAGCCTCAAACTCCAGCGCATGGGTTTCCTTCTTCTTACAATCCGGGTTTTTTTTAGCGGGGCGAGAAAAGGCATTCATGCAGGCTTTCAAAATGAAATTGAACCAGTAGTTATTGTACTGTCCATCCCATATCTGGACCTCACGGCTGCTTACTAACTTACTAACCACAATAAAAAAACTGTTACCACAAAACGTTATAAGACATTCCTTGTAATACCTGAAAATCTTGGACCAAAGTTTGGAAATCTATAACTTCTGAACCAGGCGCGTTGTTAAGTCAGCTAGCAACAAAATAGACACAGACGCAGCAAATATCTCTACTCCAAATTACCGAGCAAACTTATATTAATGCCCCTCGAAAGAACCGTAAAACGAAACAAAACAAATCTTCGGATTCCATTAAAGTACCAAGCTAGCTTTGTGTAGTATATTCGCGGGATTGGCCGCATCCGAAGACGTGCCAGTCCGCGCCATTGCCCCCGACGAAAGGGGTTTTTTCTTCCCGACTTTGAAAAATCGCGCTCACCGAGAGGGTTGGCCCGAACATTTTAATGCCATTTGCTAGATTGCGTCTTGCATTTTTCCACCCGATACTACAGCGCTAATCTGCGAAGACACCCGGATTACAGGGATAAAAGTATTTACGTTTTAGTGTGATTCCGATGTCTCGGATAAGGGCGGAATTTTTTAACGACTCGCGAGCCCTTCGCGGCGATTAGAAAAGGGTTGGAGAGAGCACTTTCAAGTAATTATTTTACATTTCCCCGAGCAT
Organism: Udea ferrugalis; assembly: GCA_950022985.1. Lineage (NCBI taxonomy): Eukaryota > Metazoa > Arthropoda > Insecta > Lepidoptera > Crambidae > Udea > Udea ferrugalis. The sequence continues at coordinate 10,535,435 of OX465532.1, read as the reverse complement.
CAATCTGAATGGTGCTTAGCCATTTTCCTTTGTCTTTTGTCTTGAATCTAAAGACTAAAAGTTAGGCTACAGAAGATTTCACCATTAAATTGGTGCATCGAATGAATGTAAAAGACGAATGGTAGCTGGATTGTAGTCATTTTACTATTATTTCTCTACTGATACACCTAAAAAATTTATTAACTGTTACAATATTGTTGTTTTACACAAGAGCTTAGAGGTTCGAAAAGAAAAATATAAATAATTGTTTTCCTATAACATAAACTATGGCCCTGTCATGCGTGTTTAAACAAGTATTTTGATAGTAAACACTAGTTAATAAAACGCACACACTAGTTCGAAAATATTAGCAAATATTTGTCATGATGACGAGTTGCGAACTACGCAGGTGTTTGTTCTACAGTGCGAACATTTAATTACCTATTTCGCTAAGAAACTTGTGAGTTAAATTAATTTTCGTAAATCCACGCTCCAAGTGTCACGCGCGATAGCGACTTTAGTTAGTGTTGACTGTGCCGAAGAAATACCAAAGTATCTAACTAGGTTATTAATGCTAAGATAATAAATTAAAAGTTTAAGTAATTAATTTTGTTCGATAGGACCCTCAGCCCTTGCAATTTGCGTAATGAATGAATCCACTTAATTTTTAATAGGTAAGTACCTCGGTGAGCTGCAGTCAGTAGGCGGCTCCCTAAAGCTTATTACAAATATTGGAAACTACTGAAAGAACATATTTACCTTAATATCCATTAGTTTATCTTTTTTGAATATTTATCTGGTAACAGATCAAAAATAACAAATGAATAACAAACACATTGTAAATGACTACCTGTCAAAGTTGTAACAGGATTACGGCGTAATGAATGTAACAACTTAGTTTCTTAGGCTTGTTCGGGCCGTGTGAGTAGTGGCAAGGATCGTGACGTCACGGGAAGCAAGACTGATGCCTTCCGTACATCATAAGGTTAATAAGAGGGCTCGGAACTAACGAGCCGCTTTGTCACCGCGCCTTAACCCGCTCCCATCCGCCATCTTGTAACGCCATTTTGGATTTCAATCTGCTTAGCGCTTAATGAATTTGCGTCTATTGATTTTGTTTAACCCCTTTTTGTTTTGCTTAATTAACCTTTCGGTGTAGAAAAGTAGCTGTGACAAGAGGGTGCGGAAGGTTACCCGATATCATGACTTCGTTGTTTTCGAGACCGAGTGAAATATTGTGAGCTGAATGCAAATTCTAATTATCTGTTTCATTGGTTCACGGTTTACGGGTGAGTTCACCGATTACATTTACTAGCTCAGTTTTGCATAAGAACATTAGGTTATTTTCTTTTTTTAAGAAGTGAAATTAATGTAACAAGAACGTCTCTATTTCGCCTTCATAAAACTTCGTAAAAAATATTTGTGAAATTAATTTCACTTACAATATTGTAAATGGCCTTTCCAATCATACGTCATGGGAAATAAAAACAAATTCATGTTCACTTAAGTTGTAGAAGCGGTAAGTAAGCTCCTTTTTTCTTCTAGATTTCATGGCAAGCTGCAGCTGCTAAAACGAACTAAGGCTCAGTTATAAGACCGACAGACTAACGCTGATATCTATAAAACTTAAAAAAAAAAACAAATGAACCTATGGTTCTTTTAGAAATGTCTACATCTTCTCGTAATATAGTAAAATGATTCAACCTTGACAATAATAACCTTAAAAAGCTTAATCATACCCGTGAAGTAGCTACTCACAGTCGAGTGCTGTCAAATTAACACCGCCATGTTATGAAAATGCCTCTTCGCCATTAAAGTTAACAGCCACGTCACACTCAACACTCATTTGCCAACGTTTAGTCGCGAATCACGCCATACAAAAGATGTGAGTGGGTGGAACATTTAAAATTTACAAATGCGTAATTATGCACCCGCATTGTCGCTGGAAGGGTTAGCCCCCTGTCTTGCCCCCCCCCCCTCCCCGGCCGGCTTCCGGGCCTAATGCTATATTTAATTTTCTCTAAGGCTCCCTCATTAATAATGTGAGCAGCGACTTTAAGTGGCGCTCACACGGCGCGAGACGCGGATGCGAGAAACGAGTGCCAGTTTGATTAGTGGAGGTTATAATTAAAGGTACATATGAAACTAAAGTTACATTAGTACATGCTATTTAAAAATTTAAAAAGTCAAATAAACACATGACAACCAAATAAAAAAAAATCTAAGATGTAGAAATAGATAGGATCAAAATTTGATTTGCGTCAAATAACAAACATGTACAGTCAGCGTGAAAAATATGTAAACACTTTCAAAAGGTCGCACATTAACTTTGTTTAAATCTCCATAAAAATAGTAAAGATGTTGTCAAATCAGCCAGTACGACAAAGTACCAAATTGCCTCTATAATTTTGATGACGCATAAAGTCGTTAAATGAACATTCCATTTTGAAACATTTATATCTTCTCATGTATGTTTTATTCTAAACTACCTTACTCTGCAGTGTGACTGTCGCGATACAGGCTCGAGTGTAGCACCTTTACTTAGATAACGAAATAAAAGTTTTTAGCAACAATCACGTTAAAAAAGGCATTTTTCGTTTTTTCACAAGTTACCAGTAAAATACCGCATCCAAAAGTAATTTACATCCTTCTCCAAAATGATGTCTATGAGAAGTACCGCGCGAACGTGAGTGTGGATAATTTATCATGATTCCAGAAGGGTTATTGGTACTCACTGCTAAGAGGCAGAAAAGACGCCTCGTTCCATCAACAGAGGAATTTACATATCGAAGTAGGTGCGCTAAATTGTTTCCGATGAACGCGAGAGGTTGGAAGCTACGATTACTGTAATTTTCTTATTTATGATCAATTTTGATTTTCGGTTGTTCGAGTGAAAAGTATTTTGAATTGCCAATAATATTAAATTAAAAATTAAGGACATTAGGGGTCCGAAAATATAAAAAATGGGATTCTGTATGAATGCGAATGTTAAGGTACTTCTCGGCTTACTTACTTCCTATGTAGTCGTTATTTTGTTCATAGAGTTAATGTACCTTTGAATACTTAAATGGTTTTATTAGCTTAATCACAATCATTGCGTAGCCGCACTTCATCTCGTAGCCAGTCTAATCGCGTCGTAGTCGTATCGTATCCATTCCGTAGCTACATACGCTTGTAGTCGCATCGGCGTCCCGTCGCGTCTCGTAGCAAGGCGAGGTGTGTAATTGAGTCAGGGCCCTTTGACACCCGCCGTAACGAGGTTTGCTACACTTGCGTTGCGCCTTACTGTACTACACAGACACGTGAGATAGTGACTTGCACATAGTAACGTAAACTTATGAGGCGGTTGAAATAAGATCTTTTCAGGTAGTTTTGGTAGATGGCAAAAAACTCAATTGAAGTTTTGTTCTCAATTTACACCAAATTGAAGTTTCAAATGTATTGCGAGTGAAATCGTTTTAAGTTCACTCCAAGATAATGGCTGAAAGAAGTTTTTTCCTAAATTTTCTTAATGAAGCATTATACGTAGGAATAGAACAACCAACCACTAAATTACAGTATCATTATTTAAAATCATAATGCAAAATAAACCAGACATGGCTTCTAGTATTTAATATGACAGAGGCTGATAACTAGTCTGAGACTCGAAATAACGAAAATCAGACTGACGGCCCTTGGTAAACAGGAAGACTAAGATATAATGTTTTTCATATTCAACTTGACTTACGATTCTTTTGCAAAAAACATTGCAATTTTGATCCACCAAAAACAAGGGTTATTCAAAAAGTCATCCCCAATACCTCTAACACCATAACAACTACATTACAGAGTGTTTATTAGGTACGAGAGACGCGACGCCTAGCGACGGGGGGCCGTCGGCTTATTGGCGTCTTTGGGGGACCAGGTGGGATATTTTCTGCTTCATATTAAAATTTTAGACTCGAATAACTTTGACGACACAATATTTCGACGCTTTGAACATATTGCGACTGGGTGACGAAGGGTTTATTGAATTCGGTCTAAAGAAGAAACTTATCAATGTGACGAACAATTGTGTATGTTATGTGTCTGGGTGGTATTAATTATTTATGGTGATGCATTATGTCTTAGTTTGAAGTAAAATCAGAAGTGGTTATATTAGTCAAGGCTTTGACTTGTTTTCTCCTTTGTTTCATTAACAAGATGTATCACATACAGACAAAATCAAGCGAAAAACCTTGAGAGAATATCATTCATATTACATTTAATATACGTTTACAAACACAACTAAGTGAAAACCGTGAATATAAATTTATACAACGGCTTCTAACGGGGAACTTCAAAATCTGTCTCAAGAAAAGATAATGGCGATACTTGCAAACGATTAAACGTAATATTTTAATAATTTCCTTTTTTTTCTTTGTCATAATTAAGAAATACTAAAAACCTACGTTGAAGACCGTTTAATAAACTAAACGAAACTAAAACTGAATAAAAATTGGCAAGCAACAGGCCATCATTTAAATAACCAATAAACTAGAACAACATATTTGTGATAGTATTCTCAGTTACTTAGTGCTGTGCTTAGTTAATCCACAAACGATAACAAAATTTGACCGAAAAAACTTCACAACTGTACGCTTTCTCACATTTCCACAACATTAAAAGCGGTGATAACAAAGCAGCCTATCTTACAGGTGTCAAAGAGAGCCCAAATAGATAATTAATTGTTTCGCAAAACTTCTCGGCCAAATTAAATCCCCTTTTGAGCGGACCCGGGTGACAACGGTCGCTGGGTGACAATTTAATATCAGTTGGATAGAAACGTCGGTTCAAAGGGGACTTGTTACTAACTTCAAGGCGGATAACGTTACGGCAGTCGAGGCGAGAGTAGAGACAAAAGGCATTCCTCGCGGAACTTGCACTGGCAAAAGTGCGCTTTGCTGGTGAATTCAAATGTATAAGTCTACTAAGTGTGAGTTTTGGACTTTATCTTTAGAAAGAAAAGTTTAAAGTTCTGAATTTTCAAAATTCTTAATACTTATTCTTCGAAGATGCTCTTTTAAATGCTGATTGTGGATTATTGTTACGAACCAATTTCCTGAAGTTGACTATTGCAGGAATAGGTAGGATTCATTAATTGAAGATAAGACTTCAGAATACTTGCAAGCATGACTTCCTGTTACGAAACAGTCAGACACTGTCAAAGTAAACTTATACTTATAAGATATCTTACCTACGACTCGGGGTTATGTAATATTGTCACAAGCAGCTGGATCTCGTGGAAGAGGCTCAGATATATTTTAGATTATATCACCCAAGCGATTACTGTACGGTACTAGTAACCATCGCTACAGTTTTTTTATTTTTGATGATGAAATGTACATTTTCAAGGTGCGGCGACCTTATAAACCTTTACATCTTAAGTCAGAACGCCTTCTTATAAATCTTCTTATGCTTACTGAACACACTAAAGACGAGGGAATCATGAAATTGACTTTCATCATCCCTGCTGGTGCTATTACAGAACATAATATTACGGTTACTATACCGTAGTAATACTTGTTTTACTAAAAAGTCTCTGAAAGTAGACTGGCTTAATAAATTTGTCATAATAGCGACAGACGAAAAGTCCAACTACTGCTGAATAAGTTGACTATTTACCTGATAGTTTAAAAGGCAGGGACCCCATCAGCGGGTCTGGTGCGAACCGGGGCCCGAAGTGGAATGGATGGAAGCCGTGGTGCCTCGTCTTCGAGCGAGGCTCCCGGGGCCCGTCCACCGTCACCTTGATCGCCTTCTGGTACGTCGCCACTTGAGGAGGCGATGTTGCCAGCATTATCGTCAGACTAAATGATTTTCCTGTGAACAAGAGATGTACTGTAATAGTAGTTTATATTGAAGTAGAGAAGGTGCCTACTACACCAGAGATAGCGTTTTTGATGAGCTAAAGAGAATCTAATCTTAGGATTTAAATACATTCCATAATATTATGTCACAACAATTAGTTCTTAGCTAGTCAGTATCTGCAACGGCAAGTCTAGTTTGTATGTCTAATAAGTAAGTAGGTATCTTGCACCACCGAATTTGTCTTTTCTTAATTCTCTACCGCTTTGAACGGTGAAGACGTCTAAATTATATCTATATTTTAAACGATTTCCAGTAATGTATCTGAAAATGTGCAAGACAGGATTATCTCATTTCAGCTTATTTAGATTTTAAACTACACCTTTCCTAAATTTCAAAAGGATGGGAAGTGTCCAACGCATATTTGTCGTTCCAAAAACATCTTCCTCTCAACCCTAAAATACTTCCAGGCAAGACATCTGCGGCACGTCCCGGGATCATCTAGCAGGAGGCGGAATGCATTAAGAATTCAGCGAGCGGCCGTCAGGAGATATGCCGGTGGGTTGATTTGTGGCGCGTCAGCCCGCGTGCCGGCACGGAGGTGTCGCCTTGATTGGGACAGACGTTGATTCCGACCGAAACGTCTTTGCACTTGGTATGGCAATTTGAATGAAGAAATAACTGTGATAAGGAAGATTGTTTGAAGTCAATGTTTTGTTTCTTGTGGCTTACTATACCTATGGTAATGAATACTTTGTAATATGAACCCTGTACCGGAACTACAATATTATTACATCGTTGTTTAGTGATATTCACGCAAGCACACTTTATGGATTAGAATAGTTTTTTTTAAATCAAGCTATCGGTTTTTATGCTGCTTGAGGAGAATTCTCATGTTTACTTTATTTTAAAGTGATATTCTGGAAATTCTCATCAATCACTTGAAGGCCAGTTAATTTATCCGGGGTCTGAACACTACCACTTGACTAAGAAGATATAAACACAGAACGAATAGATACAAAATATTCGTCACAAAAATGTTTTGCACTATGTGATCTTGATTTTGCACTACGTGATCTTGCACGCTGGTATAGCTGGTCAGTGGACCAGCAAGCAAGATCACTGGTCCACTGGTCAGAACGTTTAGCTCTTAACTGCTGCTTCAAAGCTACCACAAACAAAGTCAATATGATGAATAACTGAACGAAAATACAACGCCAAGCGTCGCTTTCGAAACCGCAGCCTAAGCATTTGAAACTGTGAGTTTGTTTGTTCATACATGTCTAAATTGGTCTCGCAGCGTCAATCACCAGCTCTAGCAGCATTAGCATATGGCATGCGTGTCGAACTTCGACGCCGTGATTGTTCAAACGCCCGCCGCAGCTGCGGCCGGCCTGTGGCGGCGCATAACGGCAGAACGCCGATACAAGCATTTCATATTTTAGCCACTAACCTACACAGTTCACAGACGTCACTTATTATGGAGTTTGGACCGGGAACTGGGAATTATGTTTGTCGTTCATAACGAGGAAAGAGGTGCTCTGTGGCTTGTGATCGGCTACTAAAGCAACACATGCCGTGCCGGGAATGGGATAAGTGACCACTCTAACTCTGAGTTTTAAATTAGTTTAGAGTTTATTGTTATTGGAAATGCTAAGTTTCATCTCCTGCACCTTGGTGACTGTGAACATTTTCAGCTCAAACATGCTCTGTAGGGCTGAGCCCGGAGCATCCCTCAGTAAAAAGGGTTGTGGGTTTTGAATTAAAATAATAAGTTGAAGTAACTTCATGTCTTAAGCTAAGCTCCTTATTCTTTATTTTTACCTGAATCATCTTTTTTATTTGCTTGTATGATGTGTGGTTTTCTTAGTTTTGTACAAAAACGTTGAATAGATTTACTTTGAGACTTTTCCGCAACACTCAAATTGTACAGATCAATGTACACCATTAGTACTTTTAAAAACTGCTAGCAAACACCCTCATTTACCCAACCAAAACATATCATATCACATTGGGATTATAATTCGGAGCAGAAGAAACGGACCGAGATAACATTACAGCATTGCAAAACAAAGGCGTCTACCATTCCGCGCCTGGACTGCAGCCAAGAGCTAGGGATGGGTAATGATGAAAAGCATCGCTTATCGACTTTATAACTTTAACATCAACTGTTGTAGTTCAAGTATTGTAGTTATAATGTGGATAGGATCATGGCAAATAGTAGGTGTGTAACCAATTAAGATTCTCAGTTGTAATACAAAAATAGACAAAAAACTAGAGCACCACGAAGGTACCACAAACATCCGGACCAAACATAATCACGTAGTGCCGGGATCCACAGTGACTTGTTATCAGATCAGTATGCAGTTTGATTGTCTATAAAAGGTACCCCAGCAGCTTTGGATATGGTCTTTTAAGCCAGTTGGACAGTTTTTTTTCTCTTTAAACCAAAAGATTCAGGTTGATTTATTCACCAATGCAACGTAAACATTACAGAACTGGCATATATTAAGTATATCATAACTTAACATATTTAAAATGTAATCGAATTCAACTAAAATAACTAAATAAAAATACAAAATGACAAATTTGGGATTAACCACTTACAGTCAACTAAGATATCGAAACTAAACGGTTACTAAAATAGCGAAATACGAACATATTGTACAGTTTGCGCCTAAACTCCTAAATATCGACGTTTGCAAAACCTCATATCGAGCATCCCTAGTGATCCTCGGGCCGTGAAAGCGATATAACCCCCCAACCCCCTCGACCCAAAATGAGCGGCCACCCACTTATTTTCATAAAACCCGCATAAACTCGGCGAGAACTTAAGAGAGACCAAGAAATTGTTTTCCAGCTGTGCTTGCGAAAAAATATGCAATTTCTTTGCCAGCGCAAATGTGCGAGCTTCCACAAAGCATTATGCTGTAGGAATACGAAACTAAGTAAGTATTGCTTCTTCTCCCAACTGTCTGTTTTACAATTCTATTGTTAAAACACTTTCAAAGGATAACTGCTATAATAAGTCTAAGTGCTGTAGCCAAATTATTTTATCGTTAAGGTTTTTGTTTTTGTCGTTCAGTAAGCTCCGGCATATTATATTCGCGTCTGAAATACCTCAATGTCTCAAGACGAAAGTCTTTGACCAGTGTGTGTTGCCAGTAATGACATATGGGAGTGAGACGTGGTCGTTCACTATGGGTCTCATGAGAAGGCTCAAAGTGACCCAGCGAGCGAGAGAGCGAGAGAGCGATGCTTGGTATTTCCCTGCTTGATCGAATCAGAAATGATGAGATCCGCAGGAGAACTAAGACGACCGACATTGCTCGAAGGATTGCATTGTTGAAGTGGCAGTGGGTGGGACACATAGAGCGGAGAACCGATGGCCGTTGGGGCGGAAAGGTTTTGGAATGGCGACCGCGTATACCGGACGACGTTCCGTGGGCAGGCCTTCCACAAGGCGAACCGATGGTCAAGGTCGCAGGAAGCCTCTGAATGCGTATAGCCCAGGACCGATCGATGTGAAGATCCTTGGAGGAAGCCTCTGCCCAGCAATGGGCGTCATTCGGCGGATATGATGATGTGTATCAATTAGGAGGAGTTTCCGTATTTAGAACGATTTGTTGTCTTCGTGGATGTATTTATTAAATTAATTTCCAATATCTAATCTGTTCGTTGTTAGAAATGATTATCATTTAAAATGTTCCCAGTGTGGTTATTTGAGTTGCTATCACGAGTTAGTCAAGTTACTTGGTCGAAATGAGCTTGACCGAGTTAATGATTACAGTATAACACGTTGCCTACTGTTAAAGTCAAAGTTAAAGTATAATACAGGGTCTACCTACCTACCCTAAACTGTTCCTGTTTTCCCCGCACAATCTCAGTCATTAAAAATGCAAACTTTATATAGACATTTCTTTTCTGCTATTGTGTGACCAGGAACGCTGTGCAGTTCGTACAGAGTGTAAATAAAGATACCATTAGTATAAAATCCTGTTTCAACTTCGATATACTGCTTTGTAGCGTTATCACTTCAACTTTTTTAGTTCTCAAGTTAAGCATCCAGTTGCATCAAGGTACTCATTCTTCGTTTTGTTACTACTTTTATTTACTTCATTTACTAATTTGAACAGTTATAAGTACCCCCGAATTCACAAACGTCAAATTAACGCTAAGCACGCGCTCACGCCCATTCCGTCCCGTAAAATGACAATTGAACTGAAAGTGACAGCTATACTTCTGAGGGATGCTCAACGTTGATTTGCGTGTGAATTTGCGGCATAGTGTTGTGAATACATTCAAATGTCTTCTGATTCACGCCTAAATTGGTTTTACTAACACATAATAATAATTTTATTATGTGTTAAGTTATAAAACTTCTCAATAACATATTCTGACTGCTTCTCTATCTTTTAATTATATATGAAAAGGCAAGGCGACTGTAGTCAAACTGTACAAAAAAAAGATATTTAAAAGACAGATAGGTTATGTCAGTCTGACGCAAAGTCAAAATTGTCCCCTGGCATACGTACCTATAATTTGACCGTGTGTACAAGATAGCACGATTATTTACTAGAGCGTTAATGAGACAGATAGGTACATGTTGCGCAGTGTTGTCTCAAACTGTCAATGCTTTGCTCAGGTTGACAAAAGACTAGATTGCGGGTGCCACTTTTTTAGCACAAGTAACCTATCTACGCATTTGTATTATAATATCATTGGTGCAAAAAAAGAAATGTCAAGAGAAAACTGAGAGAAAAATGTGAGCGTTAAGTGCGTAGTTCATAAATCATTTAGTTATTCATAAAAAGGCTTTCGTCTGAGGTCCCCCAGCGCCACATTGCACCGGTGCACGTGCCACACTTCATAAACTGCTGATATTGATCCAGAGGGGAGCTCTGATTGTCCATAAAAATATGCTACAAACATGACCCTTTTTATTTCGTAACAAGTTCAAATCAAATGTGGGGATTGGAGTTCAAGTTTTGGATTTAGAGTTATTTTTTATGAATTTAGGGTTTAGACAATTGATTTGTTACAAAAAGTAATTGATTTGTTACAAAAAGTGTTGTAACATTCTCGTTATTTTCATTCATATCAATAAAATTAGAAGTCATCAGTTTAGAGTAAAAAATTGACGTGCTGTACTGTATTTAATTTATAAAACTAAGTTATTATTTGCTATACCTAAACTAGTTTACAATCGGCACAATAACCATATTTTGTTTGGAATTACCTTCAAATATGAAAAACGAAACAAAGGAGCTACCCAGAAAAGCTTCCACCAAACATGTTCATGACCACGTCAGCGTAGAGCGCCTAGTTTGTAATGAAATAAAACGTAATTTAAAACATTTTGCAACATTTGGTTAACAAAATACCCTATCTGTAAGAAATGTAACTTTCATTCACCTACCAGAAAACACATATAAAAACGATTATCATCATGCAGCGGTTAGTATCAGAATTATTAACCACAGCCGACTAGCATTGCTACTTCTTACATAACCCCAAAACGCAACTAACAAATGTTATTGTAATTTTCAAATAATGAAGCAAGTCCACTTACCAAATCAAAACTCCAGGGGCCCAATTCTCGGGCATTCGACATTTTAACACCTTCGACATTTAACAAACAAAATGGCGGATAACAGACGTTACCATGGTAACGTGAGAGTTAGTTAATTTAAGCTAGTTTAACATCTCGCATGTGAGGGCTAGCGTGCGACAAACGAGGGTGGTTGCCATGGAAACCACTCTCGGGCATACGACATCATAATGCCATACGAGATTTATCAAAAAAAAATGGCGGATATCACACGTTGCCATGGTAAATAACAATAATAAGTCATCATGCGAGATATTAACAACCGCTAGCGTGCGACATGCAACGGATGGTCATCAGCGTTCGAGATGGTTTGTCGTATGAAACTAACTGTCAATTAAACTCCGTGTTTGTGCAGTAAGGATGGCTTACATTACATTAGGCTGAAGCGCAAGCAGAATTTTCTCGCAGATTATATTATTTTTTTATTTATTGGTTTACCAACAATTGTACAGTAATATACAATGACACAATGTACAATATACCTAATTTAGGTAAACACTGCATGCATTATTTAAAACTAAGAAAGTAGTTTAAAAAAAAGTAAGTACAAATTAAAGTGGTTTCTAAATGCAACTGTAATATTATTATATAAGAGTCGTGTGAGTCAGCCCACCAGTGGACTTAAGGCGTGAGGACACATTTCCGTGGTGCGAACGAGTCTTTAAAAAGAATTGGAGGTGCTCTCGGCGCAGTGGCGACAGTGGATCGGCAACGAACGCTGCTTTGAAGCAACACACGCCGGCTCGGAAATGGGATGGGTGACCACCCGACCGACATTTAATGATGTCTTTTTCAGGCATCCATGGTGCTTCATAAAAGCACGTTAAGCAGTTGGTCTGGCTGACGTCACTAGACGTCAATCGTTAAGCCTAGTCAGAGGCCTTAGGGTGGCTTGATAAATCTGTCTTTAAAGGTATAGTGAGCACTAAGCTTACACCCCTCCAACAATCCGCACTAAGCCCAATTGTTGGCGTTTGGTTCGCGCCACTATGAAGTGAGACCTACTTACGTTACACTGCTGGGCATTGGTCTCCCATTTTATAAATGCATATAAGATACCATAAACTGCCTATGTACGTAGGTAGGTAGATTAAGTTATTTTGATGTCACTAGTGGCCACCCGCGACTTCGTCTACGTCGACTTTTGTTTTTAAATTGTTCCATAAATTGTTTCATAAATTGTAGCCTATGTCCTAGCCAGATGTATAAGCTAGGTATATTATGTAAAGTTTCACTAAAATCCATCCAGTTTTTACGTGAAAGAGCAACACGGCACATACATCCATTCACACATCCAAACTTACGCATATACCTAATATTCGTAGGATATGTCATATGGTTAAGCCGGTCATACGCCTAATAAATGACGCAATTTGACTTTATGGAAGCGTCCCGTTTAGGCAAACAGTGAGCGGCTGACTGTCCGCCGGCTGACTCTAAGCGGCGTAGGTATCGATCACTAACTCGGCGTAGTGAATATACCTACTACGCTGTCGGCGCTAACCATTTGCTCACCGAATTAATCGGCCTACGAAACGTCGCAAACTGCGTGGGTGACACTCACTCCATCTCTAGAATGAATAGGAAGGCAAAATGGAATCAAATAGTCAGCCGCTCACTGTTCGCCTTATCGAGACGCGCCTTACAAAGGTAAGTGAAGCATTCAGGCATTAGTTTAGATACCTACATCTACTCGTATGTATGAGTTTTACCATGGTTTTATTAGTAGTAAAAACTGATTTTCATTTTAAGATATTTATTTCTGCGCACAAGGGAGCTACGAAACTCTAGTTGGAAGAAGCCGTAACATTAGCTTGTCGCCCGTTCACCATATTATTATCTCGATGTATCATAGAAGTGGTGGAAGCTCTGAACGAGCCATCCAACGCCAGGAACAATTCATTGATTGTATTGTTTCCATGTCGCAATTGTGCCACCACTTGCACCACAGTGTGATGAGGAAAGCTACGTCAACAGGAAGCAGAACTATGCCGTGAGAACACAATTTATTGATAATGTGATACCAATTCAAAAAATATGATTGCTCGTTTTCGTTGGTATTCATTTCTGCTGTGATAGTTCCCCATCTTGCTTCTGTGCAACTCATCATCCACCTGCATCAATTGGATGAGCCGTACGTGTGTGTCTTTTGCCCATTTTATGTGCAGCTCTCCCTTTTTTTATAACTGTTTACATATTACGAGATCAACAATTTCAGCAATTTCAAACACAAATTGACAAATCAATATTGACATTGACAACAAGTTGCGTTCCGTTTCCTTCAGGCTCATCGTAATATTTATTATTTTTGATAGAACCATTTAATGAGCTCTGAGATGATGACAATGATGGCTGGATGAGAGCCATGAGTTATAAACTCATAATCATAATCACACAATCAAAGAAAATAAAATTACAATCTACAAAACGGAACGTTTATCGCATAGACAAGATGTTCGGTCTACGACATTCATGTCAAAAAGTCAGTTTTACTGAGCGGTGTTCCATTATCACCGTTTTTATAAATCTGCTCAAGCATTTTTTTCTTCTGCATGGTTCAATACCATAAATAACGTTCGATTGTAAATAACCCAAAAATGACAAATAATAGAAAAATTGAAACATGTTTGTCAGAGACAAAAGAAGTCAATATCTCTAAGGGGCGCGAGAATAGCATTTTTTTTAACATTAGAGATTTTAGTGAGATTTCTTAACTTCATGCGAGATTTTAACAACTTCGACATATGTCACATTTCCCGAGAATTAGGGCCCAGTACTATCACAGTACGTGGAGTAGGCAACTTGCCAAAAACATTATCCATCAGCTTCCAATCATATTCTTCGTAATTAGTAATTTCAAATAGGTTAAATGCGGCGCGGGAACATAATTTTTTACTCGTCTCAGCATCAATAGTTTTTTTCTGGCGTGGTGGCTGCGCGTCATCCAGCCAGTTAGCAAAGGTTGCATGTCACCTTCATGAGAGCAGAATTGCACAGGTTTGTGGCTCATACAATAATAAATTACAACAACTACTTAACGGTGTTTGAGCGACTTGACTAGACTAGATCATATTTTATCAACTAGAAATAAGTATTTTATTGGTGTTAATTAAGAGCGATTAGCTACAAAGTCAGAAGTCAGAACAGTATTTGTTATTTTCTTAGTAGGAAATGATATACAAATAGTAATTATTTTTTTTTTGTTAAAAAGAAGTGTTTGCATTCATCTCTAAATGGATATATTTTTATAAAACAATCGAAGTAGCACAGTCGGACTCAGCCCAATTTCCCGGCACGTCAGATTAAAAATCAGCTTTATAACGTCATAAAGCAGGAGGGCCGCGTTAAGATAAGAGTTCTCGCTCAGGGCTAAATAAAAAATGAGCCACAATCGTAATGGCTGCCAGCGCCTTTGATCTCGGTTTCACGGCTTACTGGGGATTTTGAGCTCAGAGACCGGCAATTTGGATATAAAATACCTAATGCGGCTCACGCATTACGCACATTAGCGGATTGAATACGTGAGCACTGCTAGTAGGTAAAGGTACACACAATCACAGATGTAGGTAGGTATATGCATTTTGCTTGATAGAAGCTCTAGATAATCATATGATATGCCCATAGGTCTTGAACAAACGCAAATCAAGTTCAGCAACTCTTTCAAGTATAGCTGACACTTTCAGTACTTTAGACAATTTACCGGAGCGTCGTGGCCCAGTGGTTAAACACTGTGGCTCGGAAACCAATGGTCCCGATATTAAAGCTGGCCGGAATACACCTACTTTGTGTTCATTGTACAATTTGCGGTAATGGAAAACACCGATGTAAAAACCAAGCAACCCGGACAACGGTGGTAATCTCGCCGTTTACCACGTTGGGTTCCAATTCTCTCGGCGAAATGTTGGCTTCTGTATGTTCCGTTCACCATGATGGAAACAATCAGTGTGCCTCTGACTAACCCATTAGCAATATAGTCGTGAGATGTTTTCAGACAATTGACGATACGGCATGATTGCAGACGTGCTCAACCTTGATTGACGTTTGTGAATACGAGAGTTTTAAGGATAAAAGTTCCTCCAGTTAGCAAAAAATAATTACTACATCTTTTGATTTAGTAAGTACATAAGTAAATGTGGGACCTGTGTCTGGAACACTCAGGTAAGATTGTGAGAGATAATATAATATCAACATTTAGAACAAGAATGAATGCTTGATGTAACAAAAAGATCTGTATGCCTAAACCTTGTATTTATGTACAATAAATACCTACTTACTTACTTACCTGATTGAGAATCGAAGAAGCTCTAACCTCTTACGGTGTAAATAGACTATATATTTATCACAGTGCCAGCGGGCTAGGACTTTATTTAGGAATACTTAGCCCGTCGTTGACTAGGTGAATTTCTTTCCGTCAAGCGTAATGATTAAGTGCACGATTTGTCACTAAACGGTCGTCAGTTTGAATCTCGCACCAGGTTGTGATCGTTCTTTGTTGATGAAACTGATATTTTTGCTCTGTCTGGTTGTATAAATTAGTGCATCTTAGTTGTTTCTTATTTTAATTAACAACAAGGCAAAACCTTAATTCTGGACCAGCAGGAAGTATTGGCTATGCTGTCTTATATTAACTTAGTCATTGGCTTGTAAAAAACATATAAAACTTTTTAGCACAGAAACGCCCGACTCTAATTTTGGGGTGAAATAAAAGCCAGCGCTAATAAAACCAGCCTAATACTTCGAGACACCGTGAAATCCAAGTTTATTGGAGCGTCTCAAAGAACAAGAGGAAAGTCAAAAGAGCGCACAATTAAAAACATCCCGGGGGACGCACCTCATCCTAACGGTCAATATTACCCGGCAAGACCCTCAATTTTCACCACTCCCCGGCGCTAATAACAATAATTAGGAATGAGTGGTTCAATAATTAAAAACGGAAAAGAGAACAACTCGGAAAAGACGGTTGGAAGTCTAAAGAAAATCATCTGTCTCCCTCTATGATTAGAGAAATGCGTAGCCCCGTTTCGGTCTCGCATTCCGTCTCAATTTTGCTTATGATTTTTTTGCACCCACCCAGCTCCTCTTTTAAATTAAAAAGAATTCTAATGGATGCCTTGAGTTGTGGTGTGATAGTTGGCAGTGTTATGCAAATAGCTGGGTTTTGCTTATTTGCTAAAACGCTGGTAACGAAATAGCAGAATTTTGGCAACAACAACAGTTCATATTTATTATATTTGCTACAAGTTCTGTTACTATTTGTACGATATGAAATAACAGCTTTTTAGGTATTTGAGTGCCACAATCAAATTCGAACTGTCATTTAACAGGCCCGTTACTATCCACAATGGGTAGAGGTCTTGCCTGTAACGTCATGTATTCGGCTCCCACAAAGGACCATGCGTGTGACGAATATTTGTTTTTGTTCTACGTCTGTGCTATTTAAGTACATGAGAACAAGTTTGAGGTCAATTTAATGATGCAACAGCATGGAGAGTTCCCAGAAAACTTTTAAATGTATGAGTATGAGACATTGACTATCGCCGGTCGTGAACTAATGGCCTCTGCATATATTTTTAAAGTTCTCTACGTGTAGAAACCAAGTGGCGTTTCGCTACTAGAAATTTAACATTCTAGAATTCTTTACTTGTTTTTCAACTGTCTGAAATAGCGGCTTTAGCCAGCCATGTTGAAAATAAATTTATTTATAAATATTCAAACTTTAAACCGTCATTCACGAAAATGTGATTGAGGAATGAAAATTCGTGTTTACATAACTGGTTTCCAAACGGATAGCTTGACATCGCTGTCCACTGTACACAATAATGATAGTCTGGAACACGCTAGCGAATATTATGTTAATGAAGTGAGGGCATTAAATTCGTAGCTCTAAAATAATAACGATAATGCATGCTCGCCCGGTACATTATTTATGCTATGCCAATGTAGGTGCGGGCTATGTAGCGCGAATAAAACATGGCCGTAGCTATGGCGGCCTGTTATTGCGGGAAAGGATTTTAATGAGATAAAATGACATTAAAAGCTATCAATTTTGTGATGGTTAGGTAAGTAGGCATTTACTCATACTTGCTCATAGTACTGTCAGCAACAGGAATAGCTGACCTTTCTTACTTTGCAAAATATATAAACTTTTTGAGAAATGTGATACACGTAAAATTGATCGTTTAACCACAGGTTTAACCAAGAGATGATGATGATGAGAGAGTTGAAAGAATGGTAATAATGAAGTTGCTGTTCTTGCATATTACTCACAGATCTATTTCACTACTATGGAAGGTCACCTGGTTCACATTCTGGCTTTAAATTTTTATGAAAAAGGGGGTCACACCCTTATTCATAAAAATTTAAACAGCTCTTATAGAACACGATAACTATTGTATCGCTTTGTCACTGTCATCCTTGTTGCTGCCGCCATTTGCGAGTAAGTGGCAGAACACGTCAATAGTTTAAACAATGCGTTAGCGTTGCGTTCGTTTTTATGAATAAGGGGGTCAGTAATTATAAAATATCCGTACATTTGACAACAAACTAAGCAGAGTTTATCCTTTGGATAGCAAACACTTCAAACACTTCAAATCATACTATTTCCACGTTTGACCTGTGTCTGGATGTTAATACAGAGGTTTACTATAAGAGTGTTTGCCGTAGGTGGAATTCGAACCCACAATCTTAGGCACCAAAGCAGGTCAGCATACACCAAATGCCGAAGTTGTTAGAGTTCTTACAAAATTATGATCCGTAAAACTTGTTTTAGTTTACGACATTCAACTTTTATTTAGCAAGCAAAAAAAAAAAAATATTTAGCAAGCATGGTGATAAGCCCACAGTTATCTTATAACGCTAAGGTAATGAAGTCACTAGACGTATATGAAGAAAGCACTCAACACAGCATCGCACTAATAAAGCCAAAAGTTCTAAAATTTTCCGCACACACTTAGCAGAGTTCCTGCCCTTTAAAATCATTAGTCCGTAAGGGCCGAGTACATCAAAGGGGACTCCAGTTAATAAGGAAAGGTGAGGCAGAGATCTTTCCGCGGCTTCATACAAAAATAACGCGTGGGGAGGGGGGAAAGGGTCTATTGTCTCGCGTTACCAAGTCTGGTTAGCTGCACATTGTCAAAGGTGTACAATGGTCTGCAAATAGGCTGGAGGCACTTGAGAAACTGGGCTCTATTAACCACGCGCCTAAAAGAAAACTTATGATTTTCAAATTTGTTGTTTTTGGTTTAATTTTGACTTCGTAAACCAATGATATACAGTGTCTTTTAACTGGAATGTTTCGAAAGTATCTTAAACTCGAGCCTGACTGAGTACCACTGTTTTATTTATTTGTGTCGCTGCCTACGACAAAGCCTTTTGAAAACAATTTATGTTATAAATTTTAAGAAATTTTGATTAATAGTTGTTTCTCAGTTTTCTTCACATTTTTTTTATGAAATGTAATAATAACAGTCTAAAAAATAGCAATACTGTCCCAGCGTCCATGCACTAAATACCTATTTTACGGAATGTGATATTTCCATCTTCAAACTTTCAATTAAATTCATCCTCAAAACACACATTAAAAACTCTGAATACCTACGCAATTAAAGACGCGCGGGAAGTAGGGGCCAAACGGTCCCGGGGGTATTTTTTATCGGGGGTAACGCGGGGTCAATCAATCGATTAGCAGATGTCGCTGCTGACTACTGATGCGGTAAATTGCCCTCTTCGGTCGGTAATAAGGTGGGTCTAGTTAACGCGGAAAGAGATTTTAAAGGAAAGGTTTGCTTTGAAGTTTAAATATTTATTTTGTACTTTTTACGTTTCTTAAACCAATTAACGAGACATTGACAATGATGGACTTAGTTAAAAACATTTACTATACTATTTTCTAGTTTTTATTATCGGCGTCTTATTTAAATTTTAACATACTCTCACGACTATATCCCTAATGGGTTGTCAGAGGCACTGATTGTTGCCGTCATGGTGAACGGAACAGTCAGAATCCCACATTTCGCCGAAGGAATTTGAACCCAAGGCGGTAAAGGGCGAGCCTACCTCCATTAGGCTTTATTTCGGGGGTTTGGGTTTGCTTGGATTTTATATCGGTGTTTTCCATCATAGGAGAGTTAGGCGCAAATTGTACAGTGAACACAAAGTAGGTGTGTTTCAGCCAGATTTGATTTGACCACCGGGTTCCGAGACACAGTGCTTACCCACCGGGCGACGACGCTCTCCACGACGGATTGAAATTGTATCTCTATTAATTTAAGTTATTAAATCAAAAGCACTTTACAAAAACTTTTCAAAACTATTCTGCACATTAAGCTAACAGTTGAAATAATATGGCAATCAACGTCACATTGCAAATTAAAACCTAAATTAATATGTCAATATTCAATATAACCAAATATGAAGCAAACTCTTAGGTGGTGTAGATAGATAGGTATCATGTTACACCCTCAATGTGAAAGAGGGGAACAGCGAACTATAAATAATTTCTTGTCGACGTAAAACTGATAGGTGTCGCCGCCTAAGCTGTCCGTCTGACACGGCTGACCGAGCAAAAAGTGGACTGACGGTCCCTCATTAAATTTTTCGCTTATTAAAAATTCCCTGCTCTCCCCCGGCATCAGATAGGCAACTTTTTATCCCCGAACGAAACAAAAGTTATGTTTCGCGGGGCACCGATCTCCCCTTTGTCTTTTAGCTCAATAATTTGAGTGAGATTTTCTCGCAATTTGAGATAAACAAAGAGAACGCTTACCCTTAATTGGAAGCAGAGGATCGTTCAGGAAGGAACGTGACAAATAGACACCTCTTAACTTCTTTCCCACTTGCCTCTGGGCTATATTGGTTTTTTCGTGTACACGCCGACTAGCTTTGTTTGTTTAAGGAAATTTTAATGGGGGTTTTCCTTAAACATTGCCCTGCTTTTTTACTCACTCGTTTACAGAACTTTATACATAACTTTTAGTACCTCTGAAGGTAAGTACAGGTTTTGAAGACAACCTAATTCGGAGGAATTTGGTCAGTGGGTTAACACTCTAGCTTGTGACCCGTGAGGTCGTGTGGTCCGCAGTTCCATTCTGGCCGGAACACCTACTTTGTGTTCACTGTACAATGCGCCGCTAACAATCATGTGACGGAAAACACCGATAAAAAAACCAAGCAACCCTGATATCGGCGTTACAATCATGAATGTTAATTGTGTAATCAGTATATCAAATTAATAGCCGAGTCCTATAGTACCTACAAGCCTTGCTCAATTTGGTGTTACCAAACTAATATAAAACCTTTGCACAGAGTAACCCAACTCTGTGCAAAGGTTTTATATCAGTTTGGCTAACTACCATAACGCCTTCGAATCACTACTTAGAGAATATGAACATATCGATTAAACCTGAGCTTTAGGGCATTAAAGAATAACATCTTTACTCGCTAAACTAACACAACTGCCGCACTACAGCCGTACCTTGTCACTGTTGACACGTACACAATGTTTACATCGCTCGGCTCAAAGGTAACATAGTGACGAGCCGCCCCCGTCACGTCTTGATATTTCTTACAAGTTTCCCCACGTGATCCCCCTCCCCCGCGCCCCGCTTCGTTAGACCCCACTATTTGAATATGAGATGCGAGGAAACGGTGCAAGTTTACAGTTGGGATGCTCAGTCGATGTTTGCGACCCCAAACTTTAAGTTTGCCGAACGATCGGTAGTTTAACAAAATGTAGGCAATTTCGTTTAGTGCGTTCAAATTAATTTGTTATCAGGCTCGGCTTAAAAGGTTCGGTTAGGAGTTTTCATTATTCAGATCGGTTTTGTTTTCGGATTTAGTCGATGTTTTATTAATTATCGTTTTTCAGATAGATGATAACTCATAAGGTAATTTTATGGTTAAACCAGTGGATTTAATACCTACGTGAAAATAGTAGGTTAAATAGGCGGGTAGGTTTGAAGGCCAATTTATTGGGTTAGGTCTTGGTTAGGTCTCCTTTTGGATTTTCTGCTCCTGTACAGTCAACAGCACATCAAGCTACCCCATTTCCGTTTTTTCTCTCCTTCTTGCCAAATGTCATTCCTTTACAATAAAGCAAGGAGGACTGATCGGCAATGGGTAGTGATGTGCCGTCCACCGTACATAAGTGTTAGGTACTATGGTTGTTTTGGCTTCGTTTCATAATACGATGAAAATTCCTAATTTGTGACCTGGGCAGTTTACTATTACCATCCTCGCTAAACGAGGGAATCGCGAGATCTAAAAAATCTAAAACATGCTTTGCCTGAAATTGAACCTAGAACCTCTAGATTCATAACTAAGCACGCGCCTTCTACGTATATTTATATTAGGTAGATTATTTAAGAAAGATGATATACGATTTGGATAAATAACGGATTAAGGGAACATTCAGAAACCTACACTCTCCTACGCCGAGAATCAAAACCACACGGTCCCATCATTAGGTATAAATTAAGTACTAATAATTGGTTTAACCCTAGTGTCGCCGAAGCCGCATCATTAAAACTAGTATCACGCAAGAAGGGTTAAAGAGCAAAGTATCGGGTATCGGTATCAGACGCAAAGAAACCTAATTGCGAAGTAGTACAAGTGAGCCAATTGACCGCTTAATCCTGGTACGCACTTAAATGTTAACCGAGTCGCTTTTGCACTGTCTTTGCTGATTTAAAAAAAATATGCAACAACCCTAGACGTCCCACTGTTGGGCACAGTTAACACCTCTACTATGAGTTGATATTAGCCATACTCTAACATGCCGGCTCAGTGCGGATTGTTGGGGGGTGTGTAAAGAAAGTGATATTTTTTATCATCAGATGTTATCAAGCCTCTTTACGGCCTCCTAAAGAGGCTTCATAATATCATCAACAGATTAGCATATGACACACATAATACAAACAGTGCTTAGTTTCAGGGGCAAATTTCTTTTTATTTTGATACTACTCCACTGGAACCTGAACATAATTTGACAACGATTTTGCATTCCTCACTTTACTGTGATAGAAAATTCGAAACACAATGAAAACGGTATCTCATAATATGATGGTCTCTGACCCCCGAATTCACAAATGTCAATCAATGCCAAGCACGCGCTCACGCTCATGCTGGCTCGTAAAATGTCAATAAAACTGAAATGGATTGCTATACTTTTGAGGGATGCTCAACGTTGATTCGCGTTAGTGAATACGGGAGTTTACTGTTACAAAGCATAATCCAGGGTTTACACTGTGTCAAAACTCTGATAACACACAATATTAATTTGAATTTGCACTTATACAATCACTACATAGTTTAAAACAAAGTCACTTTCTCTGTCCCTATGTCCCTTTGAATGCCTAAATTTTTGAAACTACGCAACGGATTTTGATGCGTTTTTTTTAGTAGATAGAGTGATTCAAGAGGAAGGTTTATATGTTAAATAACATCCTATTGCACCCGTGCGAAGCAGGGGCGGGTCGCTAGTATTTGGGATAAAACAAAGATGAATCTCCTAACAATAGTCATAAGAGTAGTAGCTTTTGACCTGAATCCACTATTTTGTAAGAAGCCTAACGTTATGTAACAAAGGGTTAAGGACTTTGAGTACCACTCAGTAATCGGCCACGCATTATGGGAATCACCACAAGTGTCTGTCTGTGCGACCTGATGCAAGTTTACCTACTTACTTATGTTTTTATAGTAGTTGAAGACGTTTCGCATTAAAGTGTTGGTATGTTTGTATGTTGATAAAATCAGGTCGTATCACATGAGCGGCTGATACTCGTGTAAGTAACTAAATAGGCATTTGAATATCTTGGCTCGCTATCTAGAATTCACTGAAATATTGAGTTATAGGTATTGAGTTTAAATGATAAAATCAGCAACAACATTTTTAATAGATGTCTACGTCTACCTACGTATCTAGGAAACCTTTACACTAGATAAACGCATGTTAATGAATTTAAATAATACCTACATGCATAAATTTCGAATAACACCCAGACCCAAGGCAAATACTAACGTTCATCTCATGAATATTTGTGCCGAGCAGGGTTTGAACCAGCACCCTTTGGTATAGGTATATTAGGAGCTTTACCTACCCATTGCGGGTAGGAGTTCAAAACCAAAAATGTCAACTGTTTAGAATCACGCATTCTATTGTCACTTCTAAAATTTGCAACATTTTTCCCGCCGTTATATACCAGAACATATATGACTGTTTACGATAATGTAGACATCAGCTCATAAAAAACCCCTCTCCCTTGGGCGAGCACTCAAAAACAAAGCCTCGGCGCTTCGCCTTCTGAATATTTCAACAAGTCGTCTCTTTGTCGGAACATTAAGTCAATGGGGGTAATTGATCTGTTAGGCACGAGTGTATGAAAATCTATGCGATAAATGTTTAAAGAGCTTAAAACCCACGGCAACTAAGGGTCGTTTGTGAAATGTTAAAATGTTTTACGGAAAATAAAAATAAATGCATGCCTAAAAGATAAAATCATTTTCATACTTTTTAGTAATTTAGAAATAAATGTCCAATAAGAGGTGTTATCTAAAGAGCACGAGCATTAGCCAATAAACTTTACCTAGGGACCTAATTTTGTAACATTAAAAAACTTGCGTATATAGACACAAATCCGCAAGTATAAAATAGCATATTAAAAGCATAATATAAAATTAGTATGCATAATAGGCTAAATTATTAGTTGTTAATATTACTCGTATTATGCAATTCTTGATGAATTCTACATTTACGCGCTTACTTCAACTATAGCAAATGCAGAACTAAAAACAAAACGTATTTGTTTATTATACCTATTAGATATTATTTCTATATAAGATGGCTCTTGATTTGAGATTTTCCGTAGAATTCCTACGAAAGTTTTCCTCTAGCAAGTAGGCCTAGGCCAGCTTTCTTGAAGTTTTTTTTACCTTCGTTATACGACTAATACAACACAAACAATCATTTATGAGGGAAGATCATACTTCTCTCAACTCATCAACGCTACTCCGTTTTTTTTCTTTTATCCTTCAAAATAGATCTAAATTTAGTTTTGTGATAACTAATGCAATCTAATATTTTTCTTCAGCTCGTTCGTCCTCCGAAATCCACTTGAAATATACATTTGTTTTCGGTGTCTGCGATACGAGTTGGTTGACCTTTTGGAGGCAGGGCTACACCAACGTCATTTAAAAACTGAACTACGACGATAAAATAAAAATATTATACACTGTTCAAAAGTGTCTAGGGATATCACAAGCATTTTCATACAAAGTATAGCTATTTGGGAGGCTGTAAAAATTAAAATATTGATACCAACGTAGAAACTTTTAGAACACAGAAACTGCTATATCTGCCCTCTCAGATTGTATAAAGGAATTCATTGTAATAGCATTATTGTACAATCGTAAGGACGTTAAAAAATGACAGATTTTTCTTTTAAAAGGTGTCTAAATGTTAGCAAAATGTAACGTTTTTTTTGTAATATTCTTAATCTTCATCTTATGCCTCTGTCCTCGCGTTATTCTAAGATAATGCTCAACTTGTAAACAAACTTAACTTTATGAAATATTTGAAAAATGATATCCCTATGATATCCCTAGACAGTTTTGATGTGTGTATCTACCAACCTCTCCCACTCCTGCCGACGAATCGGAGGTCATTGAACTTCGCCACTTGGTTTTTCATGACAGCTGTGCAATTTCTGAGTTCAGCGGAGCAGTTCTCGTCGTTGCCGGCGCGGACCGTCACCAGGGTCCCGTCGCCGACGTCGCCCAACGCCACCACTTTGAACGCCACCGGCAGCGTCTTGTTCGACCGCCAGTGTGGTGGCAGCACTGTACATACCTAAAGAAGAAGCTTTGATCATTAATAATTCTGTGGTAGAGTTGCAAAACAGGAGATTGGAAAATTTAGTTGAGTGTTATTTTCGTTGACTAAACTTAATGACAGTAGTGATAACGGAATAAAGAAATGAGGAAGAAGATCTAGATGCTTTTCTAGTTTCGCCACAACTTCATAGTGGCCTGTCCTTTTTCCTTTTTGACACTTCTGTTCGAATACTCAGCACTACTTGACTAGAGTAGAGATGTAAACTATCGTAGCACGAAATAAATCTGTATCGAGTCAGAATACCATGCACAATGAAGCATGTTAAGAAATTTCATAATTCGCTATTTCTTCAGAGTAGTGTTTTTACTCGTAGCTTGAATCTCCCCAATAGATTTGGAACTTTAAATCAAAGTTCCAAAAAAGAAAAGAATAAAATCTGTGGTAACTTGATCTGTTGGCCACTGTACCTCGCGGCCAAGCTTCTTTAGACCTGCAATTATGATATTTATTTATTTATTTAAGATCACCAACAAGTTTACACTAACACTAAGCTGAAGTTAAACATTTGAAATTGTAAGCATATTAAGTCTACTCACAACATGAGGGCTTCCAGTCTTGACCAGCTCACCAGGGTGATCAGCCAACAGTCCTTCCAACGTCCTCTCAGCTAACAGCTCAGCTGTGAGCGGCTGGCTCGGCAGCCCGTAGCTCGACGACGGCGCCTCGTGCCCCAACCCGCTAGTAGTCGAGCTCACTTCACTCGACAGATGCATCGTCCACGTTTACTAACACTCGGCTTCACTACACGTCACACATACAACTGTCTTCGCGTCACCGACATACGTCACATAACTCTGTCTGTCATACACGTAAGGGGACGATGGCGGAAACAGTCTTTTGAGGGATGCGAAGTCATTGATTTTGTTTGCATTTTTTTGATGTTTATCTGGAACAAAGGGGCGTTGTTATTGTGTGGCTAACATATGAACAAGCCTTTACAATGTACATTGAACAACATAAGAATGTAAGGTTCATTTTACAACTATAATATTACATAAAGTCGAGAGTGTTGATTGGAAAGTGAAAGAATAGTCTCTAGCAGAGATTAAACTAGCATCTTAGGTCTCGTTGCTCAGCATTTATTCTAGAAAAAAATCTAAGCCACTTGTATCTCTCAATTGCTGAAGCATTCCTAAACAAAATACATTTGAAATTTCTGCAAAATAAGTTCGTATTAAACAAATAGTTCATACCAAACAAGCAATGATTTCAAAAACAGTGTGTTTTCGAATAACTTAACTCCAGCAGAATTTTGGCGGCCATTTTGGCAGAAAAGTTCCTTGAGTAGAGTTCAGAAAGCTAAAATTCAGTCTCTACATTCATGTGAAGTAATAAAACGTATTCCGCTTCAAACTGATCAGTGAGTTCGAGGACGGGGCGAATTTCACAAAAGGCATAACCCGTTTTGCCAGGTGAACAACTCCGACGCGACTTTGAACTGGGACGTATTGAGGAACGGATCAAAGAGGAGTTACTTACGCGCGAAGGCAACCACGCACAATTGCTTCGAGCCCGGCCTGCAGCTGGCTATTTGTGATTTGTAGAATAGAAAAGTATTTGTAAAATGGGTCACGATGAAGCTCTGAGTCCAGTTCAGTGCTATACGTACTAGCGAAGATTCGCATTAGGCTAATCAACACATGGTGTCTGATGTGTTTCTGATGCAATTCTAATGTAACTTGTGTCTTATTTAAATCAAGGCCTACTGCTGCAACATAGGCATACTTAGAACGAATGGCTAAGCGACGAAACACGGTTGAAAATGATGTTAATTGTTTACAATAAAAAAAACTATAGAAAAAAGAAGTACCTATACAAAATTCAAGATTAAATAGCATGTTGGGCACTACGTTACTCCCATTATGGTATGGCTGGATACTCAAGGTGCTTAAAATCATTGATACTATTAAACCTAGCAATTAATCGATAATCGATGATTCGTTTGCTCGCAACACTTCTCTATTGTGTCACCAAAACGCGGGTTTACCGTTTACCTAGGCAGATGAGTGTCGAATATTGATACCCGCACAAACATGTAACATATCGGCTTCCGAGTGCGCCGCGAGTCACCCCAAGTCGCTAAGCACGGTTGGTTAGCCACACGGCTTGTTGCCACTCCCTCCTCCTTTGATTTTGGGCAACAATCCTAATATTTTTTCCGGTTATAACAAAAAGGCTCCGCTGCTAGTAGTAATGAAGCAAATCAAAAAAGACTATGTCCATTGTTATACCAAAAGTCCATTTAGATTATAACATGTACGTAACTAACTAGAACAGGAATACTTATACAATACTAGCAGCCGCCCGCGACTTCGTCCGCGTGGACTTGAAAAAAGATTTTCCCGCTTTTCAGTTGAAATTATCCTAAATTTTCTTTGCTATAAACCTTACGGAGCCCGAGACCTTTCCAACGAATGCAAAACCGTGGAAATCGGTTTGTGCGTTCTGGAGTTATAGCGTCAGGAAGAAAAACCCGACTTATTTTTATATAGTAGATGAAATTACAGTGGCCTACATATACTGTCTTAGTGCTCAATTAATGGAATACCTAAAACTATCTACTTGTATGTTATTGGTTAGATGGTGAACAGGTAGGTACAGGCAGTGGTATATAATTGAATCGAGAATTAGGTCATCTTCTCGATGATAGATTAGATTATTATTTTGTCGTGCTATCTTAAAAGACACTTGTTATGATGATATCTAATCTGCTCTACACATTTTGTCATAACTGTATTCTGTGACTTTAAAGTAAGTCAACTATGTTGAGAAGAGTTTCTTGTCAGAGAGCTCCGATATGTCATAGCGCCATTTATCTTAATTTAAATATTAAACCTTCTTCTAATGTTGATTTTTACTGTATTATTCTTAAATATGTCAAACATATTGTTAGGTTGAACATATTGTTAAGTGATTTTGGCCTTGACTTTGATATGTGAGTGGTGCCATCCCTTTTCCTTCACCGAATAAAATAACAATCCTCAAGACAGCAATTACACCGCCCAAATAGTGCATCACAGATAATACTTACCGACCCCGGAGCAAATAGCCCTTTCCCGTTACGATATGTCGATCGGGTTGTTAACTTAATTCGCAATAGGGCGCTGAATGTCGTGTTGTAGATTAAATTATTATTTTGATCTAAGACACTTGTCATGATGATATCCAATCTGTTCTGCACATTTTGTCATAACTGTATTCTGTAACTTCAAAGTAAGTCAACTATGTTGAGAAGAGTAATTAAAGAGGTTCTTGTCAGAGTGTCCCGATATGTCATAGCGCCATTTATCCTAATTTAAGTATCAAACCTAGAAGGTTTTTACTGTATTATTCTTAAATATGTCTAACATATTGTTAGGTTGAACATATTTTTAAGTGATTTTGGCCTTGACTTTGATATGTGAGTGCTGTCATCCCTTTTACTTCACCGAATAAAATAACAATCCTCAAGACAGCAATTACACCGCCCAATAGTGCATCACAGATAATACTTACCGACCCCGGAGCAAATAGCCCTTTCCCGTTACGATATGTCGATCGGCTTGTTAACTTAATTCGCAAGAGGGCGCTGAATGTCGTGTTGTAGATTAAATTATTATTTTGATCTAAGACACTTGTCATGATGATATCCAATCTGTTATGCACATTTTGTCATAACTGTATTCTGTAACTTCAAAGTAAGTCAACTATGTTGAGAAGAGTAACTATAGAGGTTCTTGTCAGAGTGTCCCGATATGTCATAGCGCCATTTATCTTAATTTAAGTATCAAACCTAGAAGGTTTAATGTTGGTTTTTACTGTATTATTCTTAAATATGTCTAACATATTGTTAGGTTGAACATATTTTAAGTGATTTTGGCCTTGACTTTGATATGTGAGTGCTGCCATCCCGTTTCCTTCACCGAATAAAATAACAATCCTCAAGGCAGCAATTACACCGCCCAATAGTGCATCACAGATAATACTTACCGACCCCGGAGCAAATAGCCCTTTCCCGTTACGATATGTCGATCGGCTTGTTAACTTAATTCGGTAGAGGGCGCTGAATGTCTTTTACTGCCGCCATGTTTGCTTTGATGTGAGAACGCATTGACTTGGGTTACTTTTGAGATTGGAGGAGGTCGGGGTTGAGGGAATTAACAATGACTGCCAGTTATAGCTTGTAGGATATTTTGGGATTGGGGTATGATGTTTAACTGAGAGATAAGATATTAGAGCCATAACTACAAATGATATAAAATTTAATGAAAACGCTTTTAGGATATTTCTATTTAGAGATAATCTTAGCTCTACTTTTGCCGTCCTAAATATTGGCATGTTAGGGTTATAATGGTTGATGAAATGAATGTTCGTAAATAGCAACGTCAACGAAGTAAATGCGACATGGTACAAAAGTGATCTGCTACTTTCGACGGTGTAGGTACTTTACGGTTGATGAAAACCTTTACCTATGGCTAAAGGGATCTCAGAATGTTCCATTAGAGGAATAATGTGCTCGTTTACCATTAAAGAGCATTACAAAGCCATCATGCAATTTTCTACATAAAAGGCTAACATTAAACTGCACATTCTCAAACTCAGCCGAGATTGCTGAGGATTAACCTCATGAATAGGAGAGCAATAAAATCTTAGCTGAAAAACATACATAAAGGGCTCGAGTCGTAAATAATAAAGCATGTAGGGGCGCCTACAAGTGGGTAGCTCGTTACAGCCTGCACCCTTCCACAAAGGAACCCAGCAAATGGGGTAAAGATACATTACACCAGCCATTTCTGTTTGACTGCTCGGCGGCACATTCGGACAATATTTTTAATAAAAACTTCACGCGCCGACGGCTCTCAAAACACTTTCGCTTTTCCCCCGTTTCCTTTTTGTTTTTTAATTTCCTACTCCATGTTTGTTTTTGGATGTGGCTTTTATTACAGCTCCATTAGCAACAAAGACAAAAATTGCTAGGACTTGTTTAAAGGGTGGTTTCACATTATTAAACGTAAGTACCTTAGTTCAGAATTAAAATTATTAGCTAGCAATAAAGCATCGAGATTAAACGAACCTACCCTAATATGTGAGCTCGTTCGTTGCCGTAATGAATAGAACTGATACCTTCGGCCTATACGGGTTCTTTGGTTTACCACAAGATGCAGTAAAAAAAATATCTAAGTAAGTACATGAGGAATTTTCGTGTTAGTACATAGGTACTTTGTCAGTGTTAAAACAGTGTTTTTTTGTGAAATCAGCCGCTAAGCACCAATACTTATTAAATTAGAAAGAAACTAGCTTTGACACAAGTAGAAGAAGGCCAAACAATCCAACTTTCTTACATGCCACATATCATCGCATGCTATCCAGGGGTCTATCGGACCCGGGAAACACCATCATCGAATTCAATAAGGTTCACATGTGTCCTATAAAAAGTGCACACCCTACCATTATCAGTTTGAATTTAAGAGCGGACGAGAATCAATAGGGACCGGGTTCCTCAGGGAGTCCCTGGGGTAAGTCGGACATGTATAATGATCGTGGGCCAGGACGGGTACAAATGGGTTAGCAAATGTAATATCCGACCGTCGGACGCTGATATTCAAATGGACGGGTGACGACCCTTGCGACTTCCTGGTGGAACGCTTTCTTGGAAAGTGTAGTAAGAGGTTCATGTCTCTTGGAACGCCTCGTGTCTCGGGGATGGTTTTAAACTACGAGAAACACATTATTATTGAATAAATTCAACAGTGTAATTCTGAAGATGAGTTACGTTCTTACTTTACGAACTTTAAAAATGGGACATACTCGTAACAATACTCACAATAACGCATGAATGACGTGCACGTTAAACGAATTGCTGTCCTATTGGCTTGGACGTAAAAGATCAATTGGATCGGCTGATATAAACAAAAAGAGGACAATCTCTTACATTCATACTTTTCCAATTCGAAACAGTTTTCGACTGGCAATGACAGTAGTCGTACGAACGACGTGCACGCAAACAGGGGCCCAATTCTCGGGCATTCGACATTTTAACACCTTCGACATTTAACAAACATAATGGCGGATAACAGACGTTACCATGGTAACGTGAGAGTTAATTAATTTAAGCTAATTTAATATCTCGCATGTGAGGGCTAGCGTGCGACAAGCAAGGGTGGTTGCCATGGAAACCACTCTCGGGCATACGACATCTTAATGACATACGAGATTTATCAAAAAAAAATGGCGGATATCACACGTTGCCATGGTAAATAACAATAATAAGTCCTCATGCGAGATTTTAACAACCGCTAGCGTGCGACATGCAACGGATGGTCATCAGCGTTCGAGATGGTTTGTCCGTTTAGGCGCGATTGGTCCAATTCGCGATTGGTCCAATCGTCAAAAATTTGAAAATTCGCGATTAGTCCAATTCGCGATTGGTCCAATTCGCGATTCGTCCAATTCGCGATTCGTCCAATTCGCGATTGGTCCAATTCGCGATTCGTCCAATTCGCGATTCGTCCAATTCGCAATTGGTCCAACGTTGCCTTTTAGAACATAATGTTAAGTTCTCAAAAAGTTGAATCTCAAAATGTTGAATTCTCAAAATATTGAATGTGATACTGTTGAAAAACAAATGAACATCGGAAAAACAAATGAATGCCATAAAAACAAATGAACATCGGAAAAAGCAGTGAATGCCGTAAAAAAACAAATGAACGACGGAAAAAGAAGTTCACTTCTTTTTCCGTTTGTTTTTTATGGCATTCATGCCATAAAAAACAAATGAACATCGGAAAAACAAATGAACGACGGAAAAAGAAGTGAATGCCATAAAAACAAATGAACGTCGGAAAAAGATGTGAACGCCGTAAAAACAAATGAACGTCGGAAAAACAAGTGAATACCATGAAAACAAATGAACGTCGAAAAAAAAAACAATATTTTTGTATGAGAGGCCTCTTAAATATTCATGTCATTTTCTTACGAAGTCTCAGTTAAAGGGTCGCGTTTTAACGCGCGTGAAAACGCGACCCTTCTTTTTTTTTATTCGACGTTCATTTGTTTTCACGGTATTCACTTGTTTTTCCGACGTTCATTTGTTTTTACGGCGTTCACATCTTTTTCCGTCGTTCATTTGTTTTTCCGATGTTCATTTGTTTTTTATGGCATTCACTTCTTTTTCCGTTGTTCATTTGTTTTTCCGATGTTCATTTGTATTTTATGGCATTCACTTCTTTTTCCGTCTTTCATTTGTTTTTCCGATGTTCATTTGTTTTTATGGCATTCATTTGTTTTTCCGATGTTCATTTGTTTTTACGGCATTCATTTGTTTTTCAACAGTATCACATTCAATATTTTGAGAATTCAACATTTTGAGATTCAACTTTTTGAGAACTTAACATTATGTTCTAAAAGGCAACGTTGGACCAATTGCGAATTGGACGAATCGCGAATTGGACGAATCGCGAATTGGACCAATCGCGAATTGGACGAATCGCGAATTGGACGAATCGCGAATTGGACCAATCGCGAATTGGACTAATCGCGAATTTTCAAATTTTTGACGATTGGACCAATCGCGAATTGGACCAATCGCGCCTAAACGTGGTTTGTCGTATGAAACTAACTGTCAATTAAACTCCGTGTTTGTGCAGTAAGGATGGCTTACATTACATTAGGCTGAAGCGCAAGCAGAATTTCCTCACAGATTATACTTATTTATTTATTTATTTATTGGTTTACCAACAATTGTACAGTAATATACAATGAAAATACACACATACATCTTAAGTCTAAAAGTACAATATACCTAATTTAGGAAAACACTGCATGCATTATTTAAAACTAAGAAGGTAGTTTAAAAAAAAGTAAGTACAAATTAAAGTGGTTTCTAAATGCAACTATAATAATATTATTATATAAGAGTCGTGTGAGTCAGCCCTCCAGTGGACTTAAGGCGTGAGGCCACTCGGTCGCACCACCTTTCCGTGGTGCGACCGAGTCTTTAAAAAGGATTGGAGGTGCTCTCGGCGCAGTTGTGACAGTGGATCGGCAACGAACGCTGCTGTGAAGCAACACACGCCGGGTCGGAAATGGGATGATGTCTTATTTAGGCATCTATGGTGCTTCGTAAGACACGTTAAGCAGTTGGTCCTGGCTGACGTCACTAGATGTCAATCGTTAAGCCTAGTCAGAGGCCTTAGGGTGGCTTGATAAATCTGTCTTTAAAGGTATAGTGAGCACTAAGCTTACACCCCTCCAACAATCCGCACTAAGCCCGATTGTTGGCGTATGGTTCGCGCCACTATGAAGTGAGACCTACGTTACACTGGGGCATTGGTCTCCCATTTTATAAATGCATATAACATAACATAAACTGCCTATGTACGTTGGTAGGTAGATTAAATTATTTTGATGTCACTTGTGGCCACCCGCGACTTCGTCTGCGTCGACCTTTGTTTTATTTTAAATATAAATTGTTTCATAAATTGTAGCCTATGTCCTAGCCAGATGTATAAGCTAGGTATATTATGGTAAAGTTTCACTAAAATCCATGCAGTTTTTACGTGAAAGAGCAACACGGCACATACATCCATTCACACATACAAACTTACGCATATAATATTCGTAGGATATGTCATATGGTTAAGCCGGTCATACGCCTAATAAATAACGCAATTTGACTTTATGGAAGCGTCCCGTTTAGGCAAACAGTGAGCGGCTGACTGTCCGCCGGCTGACTCTGAGCGGCGTAGGTATCGATCACTAACTCGGCGTTGTGAATATACCTACTACGCTGTCGGCGCCAACCATTCGCTCACCGAATGAATCGCCCTACGAAACGTCGCAAACTGCGTGGGTGACACTCACTCCATCTCTAGAATGAGTAGGAAGGCAAACTGACTGAGAATCAAATAGTCAGCCGCTCACTGTTCGCCTAATCGAGACGCGCCTTAAAACAAAGGTAAGTGAAGCATTCAAGCATTAGTTTAGATACCTACATCTACTCGTATGTATCAGTTTTACCATGGTTTTATTAATAGTAAAAACTGATTTTCATTTTAAGATATTTATTTCTGCGCCCAAGAGAGCTACGAAACTCTAGTCGGAAGAAGCCGTAACATTAGCTTGTCGCCAGTTCACCATATTATTATCTCGATGTATCATACAAGTGGTGAAAGCTCTGAACGAGCCATCCAACGCCAGGAACAATTCATTGATTGTATTGTTTCCATGTCGCAATTGAGCCACCACCTGCAACACAGTGTGATGAGGAAAGCTACGTCAATAGGAAGCAGAACTATGCCGTGAACACACAATTTATTGATAATGTGATGCCAATTCAAAAAATATTATTGCTCGTTTTCGTAGGTATTCATTTCTGCTGTGATAGTGCCCCATCTTGCTTCTGCTTCTGCTTGCTTGCTTTTAGTGCCTAGCAGAAAATTTGCCATTGTGCAACTCATCATCCACCTGCATCAATTGGATGAGCCGTACGTGTGTGTCTTTTGCCCATTTTATGCGCAGCTCTTTCTTTTCATAACTGTTTACATATTATTATTACAAGATCAACAATTTCAGCAATTTCAATCAAACACAAATTGACAAATCAAAATTGACTGACATTGACATTAATTGACAACAAGTTGCGTTCCGTTTCCTTCGGGCTCATCGTAATATTTATTATTTTTAATAGTGCTATTTGATGAGCTGTGAGATGATGACATGATGGCTGGATGAGAGCCATGAGCTATAAACTCGAAGAATCATAATCACACAATCGAAGAAAATAAAATTACAATCGACAAAACGGAACGTTTATCGCATAGACAAGATGTTCGGTCTACGACATTCATGTCAAAAAGTCAGTTTGACTGAGCGGTGTTCCATTATCGCCGTTTTTATAAATCTGCTCAAGCATTTTTTTCTTCCGCAAGGTTCAATACCATAAATAACGTTCGATTGTAAATAACCCAAAAGTGACAAATAATAGAAAAAATGAAACATATTTGTCAGAGACAAAAGACGTCAATATCTCTAAGGGGCGCGAGAATAGCATTTTTTTTAACATTAGAGATTTTAGTGAGATTTCTTAACTTCATGCGAGATCTTAACAACTTCGACATATGTCACATTTCCCGAGAATTGGGCCCCAGATCGCTGTCATATTCACTCACAAACAGTCCCATAGGACCTGCTTTTGTTTGGCCTCTTTTCGTACGCGGGGGCCGGATCCTCCTCTTTTTGATTTAATCAAGGCCAGATACACCGAACACGCTTATTATAGTTTTTGAAAGAATCCTCCTTAATATAAAAATTGTCTTCCACTTATTTTAGATTTGAGTTACGCTACAGAAAATATTATGCGACTCTATCATTTCAGGATGAGAATTTGAGACAGTTTAGAAAAAACTGTTGGACTTACGCCTACTACGAAAACAACATTCGTAGAGAATTGTTCCAAAAAGCTAAACTGCAAATTAACAGCATTTTTGTAGAGTTTAAACTAGTTGAAATGACAAACACCAATTAGCCATTTAATTTTAATGCAGTTTCTCGAGGACACTAACAGATTATAGCTTTGCATAATTTTCTAATCATTTCAAGAACTGTCGTGATTCTGAAAAGTGGCGAAACATATGAAATCAAAAGTCAGTTAAACGAAAAATCCAATAACGTACAAATGGGGCCATATCGATTGAAAGATAGTAACATCACGTTCGTTTTCATTTAAACGAACATTGGAAAATCTAAAGAAAAAAATCCGCAAAATGAGCGGAGGGTTCCGTACCGCGCAATATTGGTGACAATAAACAACGGACGGCAATCAAGCAGTGAGATAAGAAACGCTAGGAATGCGCCCTCGTTTAATACAATCCCGGAGCCCGAATGAAACCAACTCTTGTTGGATAAAACCAACTTTTGCTGGATAAAACCAACTCTTGCTGGATAAAACCAACTCTTGCTGGATAAAACCAACTCTTGCTGGATATAAACAACTTTTGCTGAATGAATCCAGATAGGGCCTGATAGCACTGGATTCTAAGTTCGGTTCGCTTAGTTTTAATTTTACTTTCAAAAACAATTCCTGCCAGACATGATGCGCATGAAAAATTTAGAAACTTGCGCAAACGATATTTTTTGTTTGTCGCGCTTAAATACTAAAACCGTGCTAAGTATACTTGCAAAGTAAAAGAACTGGTGTTTGAAGCATCCACTGTTGTTGACGCACATACATAGTCGTAATAGGATGTGCAATGAGCAGAATTTCTTTGCTAATCATCAACATTATCAAAAAAGTTGTGATTACTAGAGGCTCACTGACGCTAACTGACTCTCTCTGAACGCAATTTGACAGTACTTTTAGCAGGTATCTACCTGCTTCATGTTAAATCATGTTTTTTTACGGCTTACTCACGTTACTTTTGTCAAATTTTCTAGTAAAATATCAGTCCAATTTAATTTCATTGGCAAAAAATCTTGGAATTGATCCGTTCATTGATATTCGTTGATAAAAAACACAGTCACATGTCAGACACGATAACTTGACTTTTTACTTTGGTAACCATTCAAACTTCCACTAAGTATATTAAGTAAGCATATTTTTCAAGAAATATGTTTAAAATGAGCGTTTTGTTAATGAAAGAAGATTCCAAATCGGATGACAAACTCAAAGTTGAGTTCAAATATTACTATTGCATTTCCCTATGTTCACTTATCCTGCAGTCAGTGAAACACTCATGAATAACAAATGAATGTTTTGTGCGTAAATCAGCTAATAACGCACACGCGCAGTCTTAATAATTAATCAGCTTTACACTTAACCTGGCCCTTGCAATCACACTTATCGCCGACTGAGATGTTAAATGAATAAAATTTCTAATTTAACAGAAACCAAACTCAAACAACAGAGAGATATTTTGTACATAGGTTGGTAAGTATTAAGTTTTGTATATTCGAATACCTACACTGGTATTCAAATATACCTAGGTAAGGGGTTTCATCTTGCAATGAATTCGACTAACCAACATAAATTAAGGAAACTGTTGTTTAATATTGTTAAATTGTATGGTTTAGTTTTTCTTATCAGTATTAATGTGTTGTATTTATAAAATATACCTAAGAACTTAGAATAAATACACCAAGAACTAACTTTGTTATGTTTGAAAAACTCAAAACTTGGTAAATTTTCTGCGTTTCTATCAATTGTTTTTTGAATTTGTATTAATCAGTATTCATTTAGCACCAGCTTCATTAAAACTTTTCTGTTTAACCTCATTACTACCAAGCGTCATCACGGCTGATTCTAAATTCAAAACATTCGACGTTCGAATTTCAAACACGACAAACAAGTGGAGCCCGCGAACAATGCTACCGACAACCCTCCGCAGTTCATTCCGCGAGAATCAAAGGAATTATCCTACGCAGCCACAGTATAAACCATACAGTAGAACATCTACATACAAACGTGCCACTCTCGGTTTGAATGTGTGCGTGCACGTCGCGCGCCTTGTCGCGATATCACGCACACTCAATTTCACGCACACGCACACGCTAGCATAAAATAGGGAGGGATAGGGAGGCGGCAGTACGGACGAGCTGTGCCGCGTGACTGTGTGCACGCCAGGATAATAGCTCGGCGGGCGGCCTTAGATAGTCTACTGTATGGTTTATACTGTGACGCAGCCTCCCCTCGCGGTATTATTGTAACTTCGATTTATCGCTACTGAGCACAGATTAAAATTACTGTATAGTCGATAAATTGAATATTTTAATAACTTAAGTCGTAGCACGAGCTGCTTGCAGCTTAATTCTCATTGCAGACAACTTAGCGTTCCTTTTGAAGTAAGAAGGTACGAGTATCTGAGTTGGTAGGTAGGATTTTCATAACTTACTGAGTATGAAGTGTTCATTAAACTTTTCTAAAGCACCACATCAATACGTCCGAATTGGTGATAGAATCATTTTATTACTATTCTTAATTTTTATGCTGTGACTTGTCATAAGTGCTGCTTATTAAGTTTACATGAATATTATTTGTACTTTTACTTTAGTTTACAAAAAAATATTATGATTTCTAACAGTAGCAAAAAATATTTTTGATTCAGGAGAAAGTGGCATATGCATGCAAGATATCGGCCTAACTCTGAACGTAAGTACATACTATTTAGGTAGGTATATCTTTTATAACATAAACATCAAAATATTTGAGGATAAACATATCTATTGAATAGTACCATTTCCTTGAATAGGTAGATACAAATGAATTAAGATCTGGGCACGAGATACTCGTAAGTCATAATTAGAGTTACTTAACTATTGCACTAACAAGACAATTTCAGTAGTCTAACACACAGACCTCTGTAAAGTTTGCAAGATGAATGTGAAACCTAATAACAGTTATAACATAGCGTGTGCTTTTACGTTTGTACGTCTGTGCAATTTAATTAGAGTTAATTAAACTGCACAGCTGTAATTAGGTACATCCTTCTCATATTTTGGAGATACATACAATAAAAAAACTGATGAATTCAGAAAAGAGTATTTTCAAATTGTCTTTACTATTACAAGAAAAGTTACGTGAAATTCAATCAAATTCACAATTTAAGATGTCGCCTCAAATACTCTATGACGGTTTCTATCTCCTGATGTGTACATTGCACAATTATGATTTTTTCTAACCAATACCTATCATAAATGCATGACGTGTGACCAACTGTATTACCTAATTATTACTTATTGTATAACTTATTTTGCACTGTTTTGTAACATTAAAAAATACAGAAAGAGATGATAATAAGGCCCCTGTACACTCAAAACGATGCCAATTATTTTTTGGCCGATGTATTATTCATCATCTTTTAAAACAAAATCAACTCAATATCTTCAAATCGGAGATAGCGCACCCCATCTGTGACGTCACACGCACGACAATTAAGCAGAAGTTAGGGCTGGGCTACACACGCCTAATGGCAGTTCGCGCCTACTTTTAACAAGTTGCCTTCCGAGGTGGTTCGCAACTCGCCGTGAATGGGCTAACGATGTCTCAGTGCCCCTTTACAGGTGTCGAAAATGAATTGTTTTAGTGACTTGTGTCGTTTTAAACGCATTTTGAAACTGCTCTGCCCTTTAACGTGCGTTAGTTTGGAGATTTAAGACCAACTCTGATGGTTAACTTAGTTCCGGTTGTTGAGGCTAGGTATTTTATACTTCTCATCCAATTCTTGTAAGTTGAATTAAGTAGAATAGCTATTCATTATAGTGATAGTTTGCTGAATATAACAGGTGTATGAAAATAATCTTTATCCTCCTTGGATTTGCTGGTTTTTTTTCCAAGGAGGATTAAAATTGTTTTGGTATGCAATTTAAAACCTTGTTTCATTATGTAAGAATATAGGATATATAAAATATCTGTCAAATTATGAATGATTAAATCAAAATAATTAATTGTGATAAAAAAACGTAAAATTTCAATTTATAAATATGGAACTAATAGTGTGATATTTACTAAGGTAAGGAATATTTATAAACAAACCTTATTATTTACTGTATTGGATTATGGTATGCAAACGTAGGTAGGTACATGCTTTTTAGCTTATACAAATAAATAAACCTACAGCTTGAATTTTTTGTTGATTAGATGGTGATTCGTTTAGTGCTCTTCTATAGTGCGAAAGTAGTTCAATCAAGCACACTTTCTTTATTTAAAAATGTATCATAAAATAGTTCTCACAACTAATTTTGTTCAAATTTATTAAAGAATGAACCGATTATTAATAATTAAACACGATTCTGCGTATTTTACCTAAATTGTAAAACCGTAACTAGACTTTATCGCAGCGTACGCCGTTATCTCGGAAGTTAAATCGTCGCGGCGGAGTGTGCGCCCGGGCTAATGAGCCTGCGGTCTCGCAACAACACGCAAGACGCGAGCGCCCGACCCGCGCGCCCAAACTTCACTTTGAAGACGCGAACAAACTTTCTCGCGTAATTAATTCTCATTCCCGCACACTACTTAAACTAGGTACTTATCGATAAACCATTAATAAATAAAAACAATCAAAAAGCCTACCTCAGAAAATCTCGCAACCTCTTCCAAAAAAAAAGCAACTTCCAAGTACTTCAACACAACACTGCACCAAATAAAAAAAAAGATAACATAAAAAGTTTCGCCAGTAACCGCGAGAGGCGCGCGTCCGCCACCGAAACGTGGTCGACATTAAAACCTTAGCGGGAAAGAAACGGTCCCCTTATTACGTCTCGAAAGAAATTCTCCCGCACACAGGGGCAGGCGAAAGAAGTCCACCCACACAGAGGCGCGCTGCAACGACGCGACACGGGGGGAACGCTACGCCTGTGTGTGTGCTGGGTACAAATAAGTATTAAAAGACATAGTTAGGTGCGGCCCAAGCACGCGAAACGTCTAACACGTTTCCATATGGCGACATGAGAAATTCTCGACCCAAACTATTCTTAAGTCAAAGGGTGTCTTCGTAATTTGTACAATTCCGACCGACTGTTCGCTAAAGGAAATTCGGGTTTCAAAATCACGCAATAAAAAACTTTATTGAAAATTTAAAACTTTTTTGATGATAAATAGCATCAAAAAATGTTCATCCGTGAGAAGCGTTGTTAATAAAAAATTAAGAAAATAATTCCTTAAGAAACCAAAATCTTGTACTCATAGGTACCTCACCTCACCTCATAAGTGACCTACTTCACTAAAAAGGCAGAATATTCAAAACTTTACGAATCAATATACTTTTCCGGCGTATTCAGTATGGAAATGCCCTGTAGAAAAGTTGTGGTGCTCGTACACTAAAGCTTTTTATTCCAGGGTGGAAAATGTTCCAAACCGAGGACTTTGACTATCATCTATAGGTGAATCAACTACTTCTAAGTTATAGAAAGAACTGAGTAAAAATGTCTACACGACTTTTTTTTTTAACTTTGCCAAATTTCTTCCTCCTTGGTTCGCGTGCCTTATGGAGATATTAAATCCAGTGATATCGATGAAAAACCATTTGACTAGATTTCCAATCATGCTGATAGTGCTTCCGCGTTATAAATAAATAAATTATTAATAATTAATATCAATAGTCATATTAATTATTTTTAGCGAGTAAATTTGAGGTCAGTGGCTGAAGTTATTAACTTATGATTAAATTAAAAGCAAGAAATTGTCAACATATTGCACATGTTGATAATATCCTAGTATTATATCACGAGAGCTGCTACAATTATTACTAAGTTGATATTCACTTTTTCACATGGTTACTGTCATTCTAATTCTGGAAGCTCACTTACTATGGACTAACCCCGTAGTTTCAGTAAAACCTATTTGTCAGAAAAATTGAATCGCTTTCATACTAAAGGTTTGTAAACTTTAGTACTTGGTTATTATTAAATCTTACTTTCGGATGTATTTTGATCCTTTTTTATTTTCCCAAAACCACAAGCAATTTGTTAAATCATAGGCCCCCTGAGCATAAACTCTCAGCTAGATTAACAGTCATTTCAGTTATCTACGCTTGCCCATATATCGGAAGTCAAGAAAAAAAATAACTTTAAAACCTGTTTAACTGTCATAATATTTAGTGTTTGACAACAAGTGAAATTCCGACAAGAAAACGGACACGTTCTTAGACACGCTCAAACTATATTTCATTAAGTTCTCTAAGCATTTAGACTTCCAAACTTCGCACTCGTTAATCACTTACGTGTGGGACTTCAAACGTCACCAACCTTCAAAATTTAAAAGTAGTTTGAGTGTGTTTTATTATTCGTTTCGAAAATGAATTAGGAACTTCGAAGAAAAATACGCCTTTGTTTTATAAGTTAGTGACGTGAAATAAATAAAAAAACAAGATCATGAGCATGTTTCGGAAGTTCCATAAATCCATAAAATGTTTTTTAAATTTTTACTAAGATGATAGAGACGAACACACATACTTTTACACTCTGTCACCTTATTATACCAATACATCAAAGCCATTTTTCAACTACTATGTAACACTGAATGCATTTTGTGTCTAGACAACGAGTTTAAAATAATTCACAATTTATAGTCAACAATTTGCTAAAAAAAAGCAAATGCGCGGCGGTGTAGAAGCCCCTTTAAGAACCAGCAGTTTGGAAAAAATATTCAAAATACTCACTTCATCGGCATTTTTATTTCATTTTTTGTTAAACCCTCCCCTTCTATAGCTTCGTATTATTGGATTATGTCCAATAATTAATTATATAAATAATTATTTAACTATTTTTCAAAATTCTCAAACCAGGCAAAGCTATATTGTATCTACTTATGTACTTTACTACTAACTAACTTTATATGCGTTCGTTATTACGTTTTAAACGTGCAAGTTTACCGGACACAGAATAAATACTAGTATGACTTGAGTAGGGGTTGAACCCACGCCATGTGACTGGCGGACCATACTCACTGCGCTCGAGTGAATTATTTTCATTCCAGCTATAGAATTACATACAAGTATCAGAAGGAGCTTAAATTTAAATTAATTTTTACTTAACCCTTTGCGTGGTTAGGCATTGTTCCAATCCGTTCCGTAAAGGACGACAACGCCAACGGTTATCTCCCGCTGAAATTTTTTCAGCCATTAGAACTTTTTCAACTGCGTTTAGCTTCCTAATAAAAACTACTTACAGTTGCATGTTTTTTTTTTTAATGATTATTTAAAGAAAAGTTATTTCATTGGAGGCAAACCAATGTTTAATAATTCCAAAGAAAGAACAAAGAGTAAACATTCCAGTTAATTATGAATATTCTTCCATTCCAGATTTGCCACACAAAGCGGCCGACAACAGCAATTTTACGACGAACGTACTCGTAAAATTTAACTGCGCTCTTTAATAACTAAAGCCTGAAGCCGATATAGCCTCGTATCGTTGACAAAAGGATGAGTACGCTCCAGAGGTCGGCCGCACACACACCTGCAACCGCAAACACACACAGGCTCACCTCACCTCTACTAACCCGAAACCCACACGCCCACCCGACAAACACGCCCAACGTCTTGGGTTTTCTTATAAACCACGTTGTGTTCGACGTCTCGTTCTCGCGCGGGCACTCATAGCGCGCGCTCTCAGTCTAACGCAATGACGAGCTTCACATAAAGCGGAGCCACATTCCCGCCTTTTTTCCCACTCCATTTTGACAGCTCGCGGCTCCATATCTGGCCGGATGGTAAGTCTGCGTTCACAAGTAATCCCTCATTATTTAATTAGGACGACTACAAAACCAACTGATATCCCCATATCCCATACAATATCTCGCCAAGCAATGGCCAACTTCGACATTGAATCCAAAAAGTGTTTTTTTTATTCAACAAAACATACGTATTTTCTAAACGGATCTGTTGTTTAATCTCCCTCCACCATTACAAGAGATTCATTTTATATTGGCTCTTGTTATCAGTTTAATACCTTTAAAAAGTCTATCTGAAACAAACCAAAACCTATTCTTGAAACAATCTGTTCCTTTGTCCATCATTCCCAGAATCTGTTTCACGCTAGCATCCGAATCAAACAATTCGTGGAAAATGTAAGTACAAAGCCGTGAAATTCCAAGACGTCGCTTCAGCAGTGTGCGCGTCGTCTTAGCGACTAAGTGGCTCAAGACGCGTTAGCGGCGCGCGGGCGGCTGGGCGGGGCTGTGCGGGCTGCGGCGCTCCGCTATCGGCACACCGAAACACACATTTTTCCCGCCGCAAACCTCGCGCCGAAGGTTAGCCACGGGCCGCAGACCTCGTTCGGAGAGAGCGAGATGAAGATGCTTGTGATCTCTTCACGCACGCATGCGCTGTAAGGTGTTTCTGCGCGCGAATTTTGATAGTTCACTTCACTTGAACTTTGGACGGGCGAGAACGCTCGTCTGGTAAGATGCCCCTCGGAGCAAGGAAAATCATGAGTTTTTTTGATTTCAGGTAAAAATGGAAACTAAACTTTTCATGATTATTCATGTCTTACGACTAGGTACGACCTCTTTAAAGCAAGAGCTGGTTTGATTCCTGTAAGAAAAC
This sequence comes from Udea ferrugalis, assembly GCA_950022985.1. Classification (NCBI taxonomy): domain Eukaryota; kingdom Metazoa; phylum Arthropoda; class Insecta; order Lepidoptera; family Crambidae; genus Udea; species Udea ferrugalis. The sequence continues at coordinate 10,491,118 of OX465532.1, read as the reverse complement.
AAATATATTGACAAGGATCGGCTGATCACATCACCGTTTTAAGGTCAAACCTAAGTTTATTTGGCATCTGCAGTTTGTTAGTCTTTGATAAACTGAGATTTTATGTTTTTCCTGAAGGAAGGAAATTTTATCTCACACAGTGTCACCATAATTATTGCTTCTGAGGAGATGGAAAGATGTAGGATTTTCTTTTGTTTCGTTCCTCAAACAAGTTTCATAAATTCCTTTCAATACTTATTTTGCATTCAAGGTCAGATTTTCAGTGTCTAATCGACTCAAGTGCTAGCCACAATAACCCTAAGACATTCGCACGTTTCGCCGCAAACTAAAGGCTGAAGTACTTGTCCGCAGCGGCGGAGGGTTACCCAGGCAATGTGACCGCGACCGTTGCTCCGATTAGCTCGCCGAGTCACCGCTAGTATGGTCAACCACCAGATGAGAGCTAACAAGTGAATGTTGGCTGTTAACCTGACCGTTTTAAGGACACCCATTATAATAAATTGAGATCTGCAGTTTGTTAGACGGAAGTGAATGAGAGTTGTGATTTTTTATCACCAAAATTCAACCTAAGGCGGATTTAGTCTTTTATTTTCATTTATATGTCACGTTTCGTGAAATAAGACAGTCAAAATAAAGGCAATTTAACTAAAGATTCGTAGTTAGTAAGAATACTCCGATATTCTGAGTTATTCGCACGGTTCTCCGCAAACAAAAGGTACCTACTTGTCCGCAGCGGTGGGTTAACCTGACATTGTGACCGCGACCGCGGCTACGATTAGCTCGCCTTGTCACCGCTGCGTATGGTCAACCACCAGATGAGAGTTAACAAGTGAATGTCAGCTGTTAACCAGGCCGTTTTAAGGGCACACCTAATAATAAATCGAGATCTGCAGTTTGTTAGACATGTGAATGAGAGTTGGGAATTCCGTCACCCAAATTCAACCTACGGCGAATTTAGTGTTTTTTTTTCATTTATAGGTACTTATGTATGTCATGTTTCGTGCAATAAGACTTGCAAACGAAAGGCAATGTAATTAAAAATTCGTAGTATGAATACTCGACGTAATCCTAAGTCATTCGCACGTATCTCTGCAAACAAAAGGCCAAGGTACGTACTTGTCCGCAGCGGCGGGTTAACCTGGGCCCTATTCAATAAAGCTGACAATCCGACAATTATGTCAAAAAGTGACATAATTGTAGAATTGTCGCGCTTAGGCTGTTCAATAATAATGACAAATATGTCGAAAACCGACAGGTGAAATCCTGACAAATTTGTCAGGAAAAATAGCGTTCAATAAAACTCGACATATGTCAAAAACCCACAGTAATTATTTTCTACAACTGTCGGTGACAATTGTCAGTGCCAATTGTCGGATTGTCGTGACAAATATGTCGACTTTTGAACTGTTTGCAAACAGGTTACATTGATTGTTGAAGCTAATTAAGGATAAGTAGTAATTTAGTTTTGCCACAATGAGAATTAATCAGTCTCTAGTGCAACTCGTATGTAAAATAGAAATAAACAAGTGCAAATATTATAGCTTTACAGCCACCAGGAGATGGGCAGCAGCGTCTCCACACAACAGCAGGCCCTACTGCGATCGCCAACCCGCCTGCCAAGCGTGGCGATTACGGCAAACCCCCCCAAAATGATGGCAGTACCAACTAAATATTATAATATCAAGAAAAAAAACATTTATTTACACCTTACAACTTCAAAAAAGATTTCGCGACAGAGGGTCAAGGCACCTGTCAGAATTATCTGACAATTCTACAAATATGTCGGATTGTCGCGACAATTTTGTGTTTAATAAAGCAGATTTGACAAGTTTTTCACGACAAATTGTCACCTGTCACCTGTCGCTTAAAAAGTTTTATTGAACGCAAATATGTCGAATTGTCGCGACAATCCGACATATTTGTCAATTTTCCACCGTGACAATTATGTCGCCTATCGGTTTTATTGAACAGAAAAATTGTAGAATTGTCACTTCTCGACATATGTCGAATTGTCGGATTGTCAGCTTTATTGAATAGGGGCCTGGCATTGTGACCGCGACCGCGGCTCCGATTAGCTCGCCGTATCGCCGCTGATGGTCGGCCAGCCCGCTGCCACCACATCACAGTTCACAAGTGTCGGCGGCTAACATAACCGGTTTAAGGTTACTCAAGCCCATTTAGACTGTTCAGTAAGTTAGTCGGTCTGATTTGAGATTAAAGCATAATCTCACTAAGGCCCTGCTTCACAATAGGTTATGTGTAAACGAGGTTTTGAAAATGTTTGTACTAGCCATTTGATGGCACACAGTATCGCATTCATGGACGTCATGATACAGGTTGCAGGTTATCTGGATGCAGACCCGCTGTCTGCAACTGGCCAGGATATTTTTAGGAAATGCCTCTTATTAGTAAGGAAAATCTCACGACTGCCAATGATGTTGATGATGAAATTTTTTGTATGTAGTGAACTACTAACTTATCTGTAACTTCTATGTTTAAAGATGAATTATCATTCAAACACATTTTTGGTGCTTTGACATGGCTAAAACCCCCCTCTAGCTAGTCGCCTCCTGGATAGTACTTTGTCTAAACACACACAACACTCACCCAGACACAGAACAAAGTAAAACGTAAAATAAGCAAATATATTTTTATTTCTAACTATCGACTTCTTAAAACTAGTTCATTCAGACTTCCAAAGAACCACACTCGCTATTGTTCCACCTCTCAATTCAAACAAGTACGGTTAGGGCCTGACCTCACGACCTCAAACGGTCGCGGCTACCCGAAACTTATACGTCATCATGTGGCCACAGGCGCGAGCGGGTATGTTACGATCCGCTCACAATTTGCAGGTTACCCACAACCCGCAACTCCCGCAACGGCCCGCAAACGCTGTTGCGGACAACGGAAACGCACCTTAGCTTTTCGTTTTCATGATACGTGAGTAGGATCTGAGGTTTGTGGTTTCTTACATAAATTACTACGTTTGCTAAATGATTGAACTAACTTCGTGTAGTAAAGATTATGAAACTAACTGGAGGAAGTTTTATATCGTTTGTAAACTTGAAAATATCACAGGTAAGCCTTTTATTATCACTGCTGGGCACGGGCCTCGCATCAACTACGAGATAGACATACTTCGGCATAGGAGTTTAGTGTGAATTGTTGAGCTACAGCTTACACACCTTAAGCGTCAGATGTTACCAAGCCACCCTTGGGCCTTTGAGTAATATCTATAATGACTGACACCTAGCGACTTCAGACCGCATCAATAGGGTAGTCAGAGACCCTGAGATGCCCACACATCGTGAATTTTAACCCAACGTAGTACAAGGCGAGCCAGCCTACCGCCGTTATCCGGGTTGTTCGGGTTTCTGCCGGTGTCCATCAGCGAAAAGTCAGCCGCTATGTATCCTAATTAATCTTAGGACCACCGGGTTCCGAGACAAAGTATTCACCCATTGTCTCACGCCACTCACCAAAAATACATAACTAAATTTTGAAAGAAGTGATCACCAATCCCTGACCAAGCATGAGCATCCATACCTTGGATATGTTTAAAGGGATCAAACAAAAAACCTGTCAACTTTTATATATCATCAAAATATTCAGACGATGCAAAGTAATATCATTAAACAAATGGCATTTCATTCACCCAACAAGATGAGCAATAAACGTATCTCACCGTAGTATTATACCGTTGGAGCACAATTTCTAATATAAGAACGGAGGCAAAAAGCAAACAAGGCGGAGGCAGTTTCCGGCAGATATTAAAGGCATATCTCTCTATTATGAGCGGGAAGTTCTGTAATTTAAGGGCAAGCCGAGCGCCGCGGCATATGGACTCGGAAGGGTTGGGCCCGGGGTGTATCGATGTTCGGTTATAACTCAATTATTTTAAGTTAAAATTGTGTCAAATAAATTTAATAGCTACTGTAGAGCAACACAACGGTCGGAGATGCGATGGGGTTACCATTCATATTTTTCGCATCTCACTGACCTTACACCCTTCCAACAATCCGCACTGATAGTGTTGGAGTATGGCTCGCGCCACCTCATAGGCCTGCGGTGCGACTGCTACTTAGGCCATACTGCATTCGTAGCACTGCTACGAAAGCTACGAGACCGTTACGAGACTACGAGTTGGCTACACAACTATTCCGTAGCCAGCTTGTGAAGCTCTGGAAGAAAGCTAGTCTGATGTGTCATACATGTGTTAGTAAGCTCACGCTATAATTTAGATACACTATTTCTAGTGCCTGACAAAAAAAAGAAAGCATTTGAGAAGTGCGCTACGTGAAAAAAGTTTGGGAATATAAGTACAAATTTTCCTTTATTTTGCTATTTATTGCTACTTCCGAGGATTTGGTCCTAATGAGTGATACTATAATGACTATACTATACTAATAAGGAGCTAAGTTATTTTTTCATACCCAACAGGTTCGATTCCCAGATAGGGAAAAAGTTTTCTCTTTAGATAGATAGATAGATAAACACTTTATTGCACACAAAATAACACAGTTGTAAGGAATACATGTTCACATGAATGTACAATTTAGGCGATCTTATTGCTAGAAGCAATTTCTTCCAGATTAAAAAGTGAGTCTAAAAGTGTTTGCCAAAATGGGCCTATCCTCTAAGCAATTTTCTGTATATCTCATAGCATTAGCCTACCACGCCTCCTAGAAAAAATCATCCTGTAAATTCTGTACAACCTTTAGTGTGCCCTATCGACAAGTTCTGGCATCCCTGGCCGCCCGTCCCTCAGACACAGCTGCACGGGCTCGATTATAACTAGCTTACTGAACTCGCGAATGCGCGATACACATTACACACAACTTGGTTACCTTATTTGGTCGCTTTCGACGTATGAATAAGGCTCTGGCATAGGAAAATGGAGATTACTTTCCCATAAACTCCTTTACAGGAAACTATGTTTGTAAGTCAACTTTATAAGGGCAGTTTATTTAGCAAGATGCGTTTTTACAAATTCATAGACAATACACAGAATAGCACAACTAGGGAGCCTTTTCGGAAAAAATGTGTATCGAATGTTTTTCAACGAGATTCAGCCAACATGTCTTATTTTGCAAAGAGAATAGTCATTACTAATAAAAGCCTGATTCATCCCGCATTTGGGATTTTCCTAAGCGCGAGGAACAAACATTTTCTAACTGACGATTGAGATATTCATATGAGAAATCTGAGTGTTTTTAATCTATTTAAGCATTTTCTAAGAAAAGTATTTAGATATTATTCGATTTTCAATCTCTGACACAAATTGCGAACTCGGCTTTGTTTGTGGTAAGATAATTTGTCTCAGATATAATTTGTTCAATTATAAGGCTGTGTTCAAATACCATGACCTTTTAAATAAGCAAAGTAAAGAAGCAAATGGTTTACTATCTTATGCGCCACTCTAAAAGTAGTTGCGTCTTATATTAGTAGTTGCTTAATTATCAACCCAGATGGCGACCGTGTTGTCGATAAAGACGGCGTCATTGCGCTCGCTCACGCACGCCTTCGCAATAAAACATGTAGCTCGCGCTCGGCAAACTCGCCGACGTACGCAAACAGCTTAAAATTGGTTGTCAGAAAACATAATGTCGGCGAGAAAGGGTTGGGCCGTGCCCTTTCCCTCGTCTTGACATTTTAAATTGTTTATTTGCGAACAAGTGTCAAGTTATTTATTCAGCGTTGCCGGTTCACGTTCAGTTAAGTGTATCGTTGTTTGCACTTCTTTACAAAAAAATATTTGTTAAGGTCTTAACTTCAACAAAAAACTTATTTTTTACTTAAAGCTTCTATCACCTTAAGCATTAAAGGTTATTTAGATAACTGAACTGAACATGTTACGCTTGATATGCGGCTCGTGGTCTATATGCATTATCTTTAAATTAGATACCGTTCTCGAACTGTGATAATGATCCCCTTGATCCCTTACTTGGGGATCCATATTTTAAAGTCAAAATTACTTATATCAGAAAGTCCAACGACGCCACAGTAAACTCAGAATTTACCTAGCATAAACATATTTTCCTCAACGACTTCAGTTCCGAAGTCTTCAAATGAAAAATCCCACCTAAAATTGTTGCCACAAACAAAATATCAATTGCACAAAAGAGCAAAGGTCACTCCTCAAGATTGCATACGAGCATTTTAAAATCATGCCGCATACACACTGCCATAAAATATGTTTTACGATATTACCACTGTGCAGTATAAATAGATTCGCGTAGCGTTCGCGGCCCGATTGGCTTCGATTATGGCCCCGCGGAGACTAATATCCTTTTCTTTCGAAAATGTTTTTCGGGGATGTTATTTTTTGTCCCGTCGCGTCGGTCGCAGATGGTGGCTGGCTCGCGGAATGGTCGCCATCGGTATTGGGGTAATGTCAGCATTGTTCAAGTATTTCGTTGGACAGTCTCATTTGGTCAATTCGATTGTAATTAATATAATATATGAGTTTCTTGTTTAACTTTCTATTTAAATGGAGCATTTTCATAACAAACCTGTACAAAAAAGTTATGTAGACTTAATAGACTGACGCCTGCTATTTTTAAGTCAAACGCATATTTTTCTTTAGCTTTTTTATAGTAATATGCTCAGAATTGTAGGTAACAATTTAACGATATTGTTCACCACTTTTCAATACTTTTAATTTGCCTTTAGCATTATCTTTTTCACATAATGTTACCTTTATGGATAATGTGAGTGAGATTTAGGTACTTGCTTTTGTAGCGCGAGCCGTACTCAGTGTGGACTTTTAGAGGGGTCTGAAGTTAGTGATATACCTGTCAGATAATATCAAGCTGGTCTACGGCCTTCTAACTGGGCTTAATATCTGACATCTAAAGACTTCTACGTCCCAACTACTTACCATGTCTTACGAGGCACGGATATGCCGGAAAAAAACATCACATAATTCCGATCAGAGTGATCGTCTATCCCATTGCTTGACAAGAGCGATGGTTGCCGATCCACTGCCAAAACAGAGCCACGGGCACCTCTTCTAAACCAGCCGTCTTAATAAATGCAAGATATATAGAATCCTGCATTGTTCCTCTTCCAAATCGTAGTCGTCCTGCAGCAAGACAGAGGCGTAATGGTTACATCGGTCTCGGAGGTCTCCGGAGCGCAGTTGGCTCGGGGAGCGGAGTCACTTAGGTTAAGTAGCCTCTTAGACGCGTGATAGCAGGTGCGTCCGACGCCATTGTGACTCGAGTTTTTATTGTCTTTTGTCAATAATGAAAAGGCTAGTTAGTGTTAAGCTTATGCTTCAAGTTTAGCAAAGTTAGTGATAAACCTCACCCACTGTCATATGTTATCAAGCTGCAATAAGGCCTAAGACTGACATCTTGTAACGTCAGGCCGGGATCAACTGCTTAGCGTGTCCTCAGACGCGGTTCCTACAGAATAAGTACATCACTAAATTCCAGTTGCGGTGGTCACCCATCCCTTTCCCGAAACGGCGTGTGTTGCTTAACAACTGCCACAACTAAGTCACCGCCACCTTCTCTTAACGAGTCATCTCAATTTTTTTGTATATTTATTTAGTGTGTCAAATAAATGTTTATTTCTTTCGTTCTTTCTTTTCTTAGAAAAGCAAGATAGAATCCACTATTATTCCTCTTCCAAATCATAGTCGTCCTGCAGCAAGACAGAGACGTAATGGTCACATCGGTCTCGGACGTCTCCGGAGCGCAGTTGGCTCCGGGAGCGGAGTCACTTAGGTTAAGTAGCCTCTTAGACGCGTGATAGCAGGTGCGTCCGACGCCATTGAGACTCGAATGCACGGGACTCCGTTACGGGTTTGTGCGTCGATTATCTTTCTTTGTTTATTGGCTTTTTCTTATAACGAATGTGTAGCTATTGCTTCAAGATGAGCATGGTTGGTGATAAACCTCGCCCACTGTCATACTCGTATTATGTTATCAAGCTGCATTAAGACCTACGACAAGGCCTAAGACTAACATCTAGTAACGTCAGGCCGGGATCAACTGCTTAGCGTGCGCTCCGAAGCGGTGCCTAAAGAATAGGTACATCACTTAATTCCAGCTGAGTTGGTCACCCATCCCTTTCCCGAAACGGTGTATTGCTTAACAACTGTCACAACTAAGTCACCGCCACCTTCTCTTAACGAGTCATCTCAATTTTGTGGTATAATTATCTAGTGTGTCAAATAAATGGTTATTTCTTTCTTTCTTTCTTTTCTTAGAAAAGCAAGATAGAATCCACTATTATTCCTCTTCCAAATCGTAGTCGTCCTGCAGCAAGACAGAGGCGTAATGGTCACATCGGTCTCGGAGGTCTCCGGAGCGCAGTTGGCTCCGGGAGCGGAGTCACTTAGGTTAAGTAGCCTCTTAGACGCGTGATAGCAGGTGCGTCCGACGCCATTGTGACTCGAGTGCACGGGACTCCGTTACGGGTTTGTGCGTCGATTATTTTTCTCATTTTATTGGCTTTTGTCAATAATTAATGGACTAGTGTTAAGCTTCTGCCTCAAGGTTCCTTTAGGTTAAACATGACTTAGTTAGGAATAGGTGAAATTTCTCGTGTGAAATATTCGTTTCGAAAAGGCATTTATGGCCTTCAAGATGAGATTGACCAATACAGTATTCACTAACAAATTATGTACTGTAACTTCATATCTGGCAGGAACTCACAACGGTTTTCCATCAGGTGAAGTGAGGTCATCATGAAGTGCACAATAAAAAGATACTTTAGAATTAATGCACATCCGGGTCAGAACTTTTAGAGATTAAAATTACCAATGTAAGTACGTTGAAGTGGCAGTGACCTAGATGCCCTGATAAAGTTCACAGGATTTTAATGTATACAGACTGCGTACAAGTACTGAGTGCTATAAATTATACCACCTAACACAGTAACTCCTATAGTGTGTAACAACCGTCTGACGCAGATTTGAGCTTACTTGCTAAAAATAGATTCTCATTTCGTTTATTTGTCCTGTTTGAATAAAAACTTTTGTGTTTAATACTCAAAAAGCCATCTAAAATTGGACTGAAAATGATAACAGTCCCAAACATGACACTTGTCGGGTGTGTATTTCGGGCGCGAGATCGAAATTAGGCGCCAAGATTGGATTTCAAGAAAGTCGACAAGCGCGGGCGGCGTTGGCCTGTCACGAGCAACGCCCGCGCGCCGCGCCGTAGTCCACACGACGGAATGTGCTGCAACAATAGATGTATTAAAAAAACACAAGAATTTCACACATCAGGCTACCCAATTTCATTTTTTAGCTTGCTCTTGTCAAAAGACATTTCTTCGCAATAGACCAAGGAGGATCTGACCGGAAATGGGTAGTTTGTCAAATGCTTGTTTTCTCAAGAAAACTGTAATAATACTGTCATATCACAAAGACAAAACATTTTTCATTTGCAAGATGAAATGAAATTCAATTTGAGAGACTAGAAAAATGAAATCCAAGCTACTAACTCTTTATCTATTCTCTGAACAAAACCAACATACAGGCATTTTTCATTTCGTGAAACAGGAAGTCGAATATAGTTTACAGCTCTGATTTACTTTTTGTTAATAAGTTGGTAAGTGCACAGTGTATCCGTGCGGACTGTCACTTTTTGTACTTTAAATTCATTTATTTTAAATACTCAACAGTAAAAAGATGAACTCGCAGCATAAGCATTATCCACTAATCAACAGTTAACAAAAATAAAGTTTTAGTTTGATCTGAAATCATCCTTTTTCCGCATCCCCACTGAAACGTCGCATCGTTTTCGGTCGTGCGCACTACTAGCAATTTTGCCCGGCATTTCCCTCGATTTTTTTCAATACGCGTTCAAGATCATTTAACATTTTTATGTGTAATCTTGCTCGGTGGCGATAAGGCAGGATCCTGAGTCTCGCTTTATTTCATCGACGCTTTACGGCGCTCTCTAAACAGATTAAATCAAACTGTGGGGTGTTATCGGGCGCCTTGGGGCGTTATTGGCTTGTGTTCTGGTTTTTGTAATGTCGCTTTGTTTACATGTTCGATGTGAGTCGACAAAAAACCTACGTTACTGTCGATTTGCCACAAGATTCGCTTTTACTAAATTCTCTGTTGACTTGTGGTTGACTGGTAGAGAATGCCTCCAAGCATTAAGTCCGCCAATTGTAGCTTTTTTTTTTTCTTAATTTTGTGCAATGAAGAATAAATAAATAAATAGGCCTTATCTAATATTTGGATACATTTTTAGATGAGTTATCGTGTAAATGTACTTAGAAATAAAAACCTATTTGATAAGGTTTTACCCATTGAATGAGACTCATGACTTATTTATTTATCACCTACTCTTACAACTATCATTACATGCAATTCAAACTTATTGCGATAATGTAACTATCTTAGAATGTATGTTTGTACTAAAGATTTGTAAAATAAACATAGGTATGCATACTTTTAAGAAAATGATGTAAGATTGTATGTTGTTGAGGTGCAGTAATACGTCGACTGAATGGATTTTAATGAAACTTTACAATAATAAAGCATCTGGATAGAACAAAGGCTACAATTTATGATACAAACCCTTTTTTTAGAACCAAAATCTTCGCGGACGAAGTCGCGGGCGGCCACTAATCCAGACTATGTTCGGATATGAAATAAATAGCCGGAGTTCAGACAAAATATATACTTACCAAAATTTTATCGAAGTGACCTGACCCAACCAAGCAAGTAACCAAAAAAACCCTGTGTGACTTGACTACATATTTTATGTATATCAATTCGTCAATTATCACGTGACATTTTTTACTAGGCAACTTTTGGTTAGTGCAAATATCAATGCTGATTGATGAACGAAGAAAAAAAACTAATGTAGAAGAAAAAACGTTGATCATTTTTACGATGTAGAGACTCTACAAAAGTATAAACTTGTCGGTCCGTTGCGTTGTATTAGTTTGATGGTGGGCTGTACAATGAATGGCATAAAGTGCGAGTTTTACTGCTCTTCCGCATCAGAGCTGTTCCTAAATTATGCAACATTTGTATGGAAATACGAACGTCACCGTGCCCCCGCCAGCTCCTTAAAAATACATCCCAAACAGGGCTGCGGAACGCCGCTGAGCGGGACGACTAGGAGCGGGACACGAGTAGTCTGTCCCAATATTTCCTTTAAATAAAATTAAGTGTCTGGTATATGTTGCCAGGTCAGCTGACGCAAATCTAAGTTTAGTCATAGATTTTTAAAGTTCATCCCTATTTAAGCTTTGTTGCAATTTTATTAATTTTAAAAATTCACATTGTGTATATTCATACTGGATTTCAACATTTTCACCGTACCAGTTGAAAATATTGTTACCATTACAGTTAAGAAGTGACAACCTTTACAGAACCGTTGCAAAATGCTTATTATGGTGCCCCTATGTAAAGGTTGATGTGTGAACGCCTCTGTTCTTTACTTTCTTAGTCTTTTCTTTACTTTTGTGTGAATATATAAATCTATTTTCTGTTTTCAAATTTATTTTAAACTTATTCTCTATTGCTTTTGAAATCCTTGTCCCGCAGATCATCCCGTGAAGCCGGGACATCGCTAGTCCGGCGCTATATTGCGTCGGTTTGACGCGCTCGCGATTTGATTGCTTTTTCATGTAGATAATATCGCCTAGTGCTGTTTATCAACATTGTTTATAGGCAGGGGCCTGCAATGCAATATTGTACAAGATACTTAATACGTACCCACTTGACTTGCTCGCTCTACACCCTAGACAACAGTTACGTTTGATTTTATTTTTTGCAATTTACATTTCGTTGGTTTTTATTGATAGTTAAAACCGATTTAGTCTCTTCTGCCTCTTCTTAACAACAAAATACCTTCAACAAACATTATATTTCTGTCCATAAAAATGACAAACTTTAGCAGGAACACAACACTGCATGAGTAGAGTAATTAACTGTAGGTTTCCATAAGGTGGAGATAAGTATTTGAATGCAATCGGGCTGCTCTGCTATGATTAGTTTGACTTCTGTTTCCTGATATCTTTTCTCTTTTCATGCATACAAATATAAGGGTATGATACAGAAAAATAATGTCATGAATGTCATGAATGTCATGATCACTTTCGATTCGATCAGATCAGTTAGCTCAATTTGTTTCTGTCCTTCAGCAGGTCTTGGTCTTCATCTGGCTCTTTTCCTCCTCTGGACCATTATGTTCACTTCGACCTTAGACTTCGACACTCATTTCGTCCGTCTTCATCGAAGCTTCGTTTCAAGCGACGTGTTTTACATAGCAATCACTTAAGTTTTTAGCGGTTTGTTTGTTTCTAATATGAACTTGCTATTTTCCATTGCCCTCTCGCCCGAGGGTATTTTTCATGGTGGTCTTTGCTTAGAATTCAAATGGGCTGCTCTTGTACGGGTGTACAATTATGATTTTTTTTATTTTGCATTTTCACTTAATTAACATTGCTGCTGCAAGTTGTCTATAAACATAACCGCGTCTTTCGATATTAGGTTTCATGAAGTAAGATAACTGATTAAAATGTTTTTTTCGATGGATAACCGATGTCCAATAAAATTTCCCGCTGGACGTTATTGCAAACTCCCTTAAGGCAGGGTGTTCTTCGCGTCGGAGTTCCCGGACAAACACCGACACACGCAATCACCGGCGCAAATGTTGACGTTGCCAACTCGCCAACGATAGCAAAATCGATTTGAGGGTAGTTGACAGAACCCGCCAACGGTACTTCTGTTTTTTCCTGGAGGTATTCTTCGACCAGCGTTAACCGATAACTATCTATAACCGAAGGAAAATATACGACTTTTAGATTCCAACTAAAGCTCGTGCTTCCAACTTTATGCAGATATTTAAGTCTCTGGTTTTATGTCCTCTCATAATCACGGAATCAATATACCTGATTCGGCAGGTAGATACAGACAGGTTAGTGTTGTGAAACTCAATGAAGCTTCATTAGAGGGCTCCAACTTTAGCTTCAAAACCCAGAAAGTCTTCACTTAAGAAAAACTTGAGTCTTTTCTTCAGGGCTTGATCTTAACACGTTCACAGTCCAATGAGAGTGGGCACACGCCCAGTTACACTCAAGCATCCGTAAACCCCTATGGGCTCATAGCCTGACTTTTTCAACCATGAGTTAGTGAAATAGTTCAAGTTCATTTAAAATTCTCGTCGCCGTGTCTTCTCGTCGATCGTGTTAAGGCTCAATCAGAACGCAGCGCCAAGTACCTAATCATAGACAGTAGGCTGACACCTTCCTGCTTGGCTTAGTAGGAAATTAGGAATGCACTATATCGATCTTGAAGAAGTTCATAAACCACACTAAGCCAATTTTAGGGTGTTATAACTTTTTTCAGGGTTGGATATCTTATCGACTCACTCCAAACTCGGACCCACCTGTCTCAACACTAACTGCTCTACTTGTAGGTCCCTATAAGTAGGTATTCGTATTGATTAGGTTATTACGAGTGGACATAAAAATTGAACAACGAACGTTAACAGCCGGCTCAAGCACGTGACACCTTGTTTATATCATATTTTCCATCTGGCAGGCTTCATTTTATTATCTTGATACGTAACCTCACCAGGAACAATTTCGCAACACTCGGGAGTTTTCTTACACCCAATACCAACTTAAGTGCGAAGAAATAAAACACAAATTGGAAAGCATCGATATAAATTTTAGGTGCGATCGTCATTCATGCCGGGCTAACCTTATATTCCTCGAAGAATGGTTGGTAAATTTTCAATACTCACTTTATTAGGGGTGAGAACGGAAGGAGGGTGGGTGAAACGGCGTTTATTAGATTTTCTAGCAACGTGAGTAGGTAGTGGATTGCATGGCCTGCGTCCGACACTTCGATATTAAAATGTGATGAAACCTGCCGAAACTGTAAATTAAGCTACAATAACAGTTAATACTTGCCTAGGACTGTTTCCACCGCCCACCTCATTCGTCTCATTAGACTGACACCCCACCTCATTAGACTGACATATTTTTTGATTATTTGAGTGTGCCAGGGGAATGACCTGAAATACGTACAGGGCCCCAAGTCTGCTAATTTTACAACGCTTAAATTGAATAGTTAATGAGTCTCAACTGTCTAATTTAACATATTTTTCATAGAAAATGTGTCAAATGAGCCGATTGAGACTCAATTAAGATTCAATTGGACCGTTAAAAAATTAGCGGACTTGGGGCCCAGAGCTCGTCAAAATCGACTCTTTTTTCACACATTGATGGTAGCAAAAGCATGCGGACCGCCTGGAGGTTTTTAGCGGTTAACGCAGCCTGTCTATAGGCTGCGTGTTACACCAGACGCATCACATGCACTCCCCTACTCTGAAGATCCTTAACCTGCAACACGAAAAATGGTTTTAAGAAATAAGTTTGTTAATATTTGCTAATTTAAACACCAAAAATTAAAATTGCGTTCACTTTGTTGGCCGATTGTAAACGAAGTTGGTAATTAATCGAGAACACCGAAGTAAGTAAGGTATACCAGCTAGCAACTAGCGAATGTTCTTCGATATTGTTTTTGTGAATAAACCGATACCGATATAACTCAGTAGGTACTGGTTTTTCAGGCCTGGAAGAATTTTTAGGTCCACGATTGCTTCAAATGTAACGTATCAGAAAACGCAGACAGAGGTCGGCTTTCACGTTCGTATGTTGAGTTTCATAGTGTGTTTGGTGGAACAACTAAAACTTAGTTTTTTTATCTAAAACCTGGAATGTAACTTTTATCCTATGAGTTTATGAAATAGTTGAACGCAGATGTGAACGGGAACGCACGTTAACGCTGCTCCGGTTCCTGGATAATGCTCCACAGACCACAGCGTTCCGGTTTGACAAAAACCCAAAGGTATTAAAATACCTTAAACCTATTGCCTATATGATTATTATTATATTACCTAACCTAGTCAGAAGGTTTGAAAGGAAAATGCGTTCGTTCGGAAGTGAGTCCAATTCGACCACTCCTCCCACACTGTAAATTGGTGTATTCTGTGTCTGTTAAAACCTGAAGCACGCCATCTACTAGATTTTCTAGATTTAACTGCACGATGTTGGCCACAGCTTGCTTGCGCTTGCTTATGAATAGTTCTTGAAATGTTGTGCTGCACTGATAACAGATGGCGTTCACTAACCCTGCTGACGTTGAAGTGTTGGTCATTCCGAATTCCAATACATTTAAGTTTGAGATTAGATCAATAATGTATCGTATACGTTTATTTTTGGTCGTTACAATAGATAGACTAAGCGGGGAACTCTCCATTTACCGATTAGAGAATAATAAAATTTTCATCTCTAATTCTAATCCTAAGTTGTCTGTGGCAGCCATGCAACACAAGTTAAGCTCACGTACGTTATACGTTTCGTACGTTACCGTCTCCCTTACTAATCTTACTGTTCTCGTATGTAGGCAAAGCGGGTGGAAAGTAAGTCAGTAGATAACCCCAGCCAACCGACCGTGACGGACACAGTAGTTTGATATTATTTGTGTTTTTTTTTATGTGTCATTTTATGTGTCGAATAAAATTTTACTTTCTAAACAAACAAGCTAACACTACCTAGAGTTCGAATGCAGCAGAACTTGAAACTGCATATTTTAAGAAAGTGATATTTGTGTGATAGTCCATGGCTTTAATGGTTTTGATCGGTTTGGCAGACACATGGGTATTTTCGCGAAACATTGCACAGTGGAAAAAACGGTTGTCCTCTAACTTCAACAAGGCACTGTATACGATTAATAAGATATTAGACGATATTGTTATTTTCTACGAAACGGTCATTTTCTCATTTAACAAAAAAAAGGAAACATTTAACACAAAGTTTGTACAGTTAAGTAAAACTATTGTTTTTAATATGAAAATGTTGCAATTTTACTGTGTCCTAAGGTATACTTGCCAACTTCAATTCCTTTTTTATGTCATTTCATTTACTTAAAATGTATTTTTACGGGCTCTATGTGATAAACATTTGCTTGTTTTTGTTTAGAAACACTCTTTAAATAGATATCATTAGATAAATACTGAAAATATATCAAAGAAAGTCTGTCCTATGAAACTGGTATAAGTGGAAATTCCTAAATAGTCACGACATTAAAATTGATGTTTATCATTATTTTTGAACTAAAACTATAAACCACGCGATATATTTTTGTTCTGGTAACATTATTTCGGCATAATAGCCGCCTCGATGTTACCCAGCATTATCCGACGACCGAAAAGTTGTGACGAAGTGTTTGGTCAAAAGTGTTGCACAAAATTTTGTTTCCACAATAGTCATCGTGTTTCTTGACAATCGTATGTATTTTGCAGTTGGCCTGTATTATATTTCAGCTGTTGTATATTTGTGAACATGTTTATACCCATCAAACTGAATTAAAAACAACATAAAAGAGTTAAAAAATATTAATTGTTGCTTAGGTTGGATATCGTCACGTCCACATCGTCACGTTACATACAAGTGGAACTATATTCGTGACGATGTGGAATGTTAAGCTTAGTTTACATAGTATATTTACCCGACTAACACTAAGTGAGGTTATGTATTTGTACTAGCTGACAGTAAACATAGTTACACAATAAGAGTACACGACTTACAAGATTGAATTATTATGAGATGGTAGTTTTGACCTACAGTAGTTGCTACTTAACTAAATACCTTCCTTTAGAATGCAACATGGAGAGCGAAAAAAATATTCCCCACCCATACACAAAGGCCATACATATCGTGAGCTTCACGATTTGTAAACGGAAGTAAAATTATTCTTCAAGATATTGGTTTATAGATAGGGCAAGATGGCGCGCATTAGGGGAGGCCTACGTCCAACAGTGGACCAACATAGGCGCCAGCCTATGTTGGTCCACTGTCATCTATCATCATCATCATCAGATGATGATGATGATGATATTACTTTTGGTTTCTTAAAAAAATATTTGGCTATCAAAAACAATCTTTGAAATTTGTGCACTTGAAAAAATAAAAATACATTCGGCCTTGCTAATTAAAATTATAAATAAAAACTTAATTTTATTGCAGATTTGAATGTCATGCCTCTTACACCGGCAGAAAGATAAATATAATTGAATGAGAATAAAGCTGATCAAATTTAACTGTGGTGATAAATGATTTAAGTGAAATAGGTCAGGAAATGCCATATTGTAAACTAAGCTTAACATTTCCATTAAGTAACAACATATTTCAGCATAGTCACTGTCCCAGGTTTGTTATGTGGTAAATTCTTGATTATGTGTTACTTTAATTATCAAAATTATTACAAAAGAAGTTATTTTTATAATATGTTGATTAAAGTTCAATATTTTCGAGAAATACTAGTAGGTTATCTTAAAACCGTTATACAACATTGAAAAAAAGCATTCGATTGGCCGAAGTAGTGACGATTCTGACACAAAATGTTTGATTATTAATTTCTGATTAGGAATTAAGATTATAATTACTTGGTATTGTGTTCGCGCTATAATTTGTCAGAACGGAATAATTAAAAGAATCTAATTCATCTTCTCGTTTCATTACAAATATCCTCTGAATTCCGTGACTAAATGGAATGATTTGGCCTTTACCGACACGAAAAATAATTAATTTCTCGACGTTTAACTTACTTATCCACTTTATATTATGATAATCCTATAGTTTAATAGTCCAGTGATTTTATTTAATAAATTAAACATAAACAATTTCGAGTTAAGCTATAATTTTCCACCTTCGTCACTGGGGCAACATTTCGCGAAAATACCTACATATAATCGAGAATGTCACACTTCGTTGACCTGTTTTCGTACGCACGCATACGCATATAAATCTAATAAAATTCCGACTTATGCCTAAAAATGTCATTATGGGTGCGCGTCACCCGTTTTGGAACGCAACGTAGAATAAATAACTGTCTTGAAGATTGGAGGTTAGAATTGTGATGTGTCGATATTATCAGTAGCATCAAATCTATTAAAATTAATTCAGCAATACAAAGTGTACAAATATGATATAGAAGTAGTTCTTTAATCATAACAAAATGGCAGTAGTTATAGAAACCACTCTCGGCGACATCACCGTGGACTTGTATTTGGATCAGCGTCCTGTGACATGTCTCAACTTTCTGAAACTTTGCAAGATGAAATACTACAACTTTAATCTGTTTCACACTATCAGAAGTGGATTTATTGCTCAGACTGGGGATCCCACGGGTGAGAGCTCCGGTGGTGAGTCTATTTTTGGTTTATTGGAAGGCCCAGAAAAGCGTTTCTTTTCGGGTGAAAAAATGCCCAGAATACGTCACACGAACGTTGGCTTGCTCTCAATGGTTTGCACGGATGATATGATGGTCGGGTCTCAATTTTTCTTTACTCTAGGCACTGACTTAGATTCCTTAGATGGCATACATTGTGTTATTGGGGAAGTAACAGAGGGTCATGACGTTTTACGTAAACTAAACGAATCTATATGTGATGAGTCCCACAGACCATACCAAGATGTAAGAATAACTCACACAGTGGTTCTGGAGGATCCATTCAATGACCCTTCTGGGTTTCGTGCACCATCAAGATCACCATCCCCAAGTGCAAAACGTTTGAAAGGTGGCCGTATTGCACCCGACGAAGAAATTGACGAAACACAAGGTAAATCTGCAGCTGAGATACAAGAGATCATAGAAGAAAAAGAGGCCAAAGCCCGAGCAACTATCCTGGAAATTGTTGGTGACTTGCCCGATGCTGACGTTGCCCCTCCAGAAAATGTTCTTTTTGTTTGCAAACTAAACCCAGTCACAACAGATGAAGATCTGGAGATTATATTCAGCCGTTTCGGTAAAATTGTGAGCTGCGAAGTTATAAGAGATAAAAAGACAGGAGATTCATTGCAATATGCTTTTATTGAGTTTGCTGATAAAAAATCCTGTGAAGATGCTTACTTTAAAATGGACAATGTATTGATAGACGACAGACGCATACATGTTGATTTCTCTCAATCAGTTTCGAAAATGAGATGGCTTGGCAAAGGTAGAGGTGTGCAACATTTAGACAATGATGGTAATGATGTTAAAAATAATCATTTTAAACATAAACCACAAAGGTCAGGCAGTACAGAAAATGATAGAGATAGGAATAGCAATAAACGTCTTAACAATGAAAAATATAACCTTAAAAGGCAAGGAGAAGAAAGAAAAAGAAGACATGAAGAAGACTATGATAGAGAAAAAGAATACAGGCAAAGGAATCATCAAGAAAAAAGCAGAAGTAGGTCTAAGGAAAGATCCAAACATAAGACAGAAACTTCAAGGGAAAGGGCCTATAAAGATACTGCAGAAAATTCTAGGGAGAAGCAGCAGAGAGAAAGAGAAGTAGAAAAATCAAAAGTAAGGTCACATAGACACATGGAGTCTGAAGAAAAATCAAGAGAGAGGTCACAGCGCGACAGAAACACTTCTAAACAATCACCTGAAAGGTCACAGAGGGGAAGATATACTGAAGAAAAATCAGCAGATCAGCCGCAAAAAATTAGTGATACTAATGAAAAACCAGTAAAGCCGCAGAAGGACAGAGATGTCTATGATAAATCAAGAGAAAGGTCACAGGGAAACAGGGATGTTGAAGAAAAATCACCCAGAGTTACTGAGGGAGAGAACTCAAGAGAAAGGTCAAGGAGAGACAGAAGCACTGTTGAAAACTCGACAGAAAAGTCTCAAAGAAACAGGGATAATTTTGAAAATTCAAGGGAAAAGTCACAAAGAGACAGGAGTGCTATAGCAAGGTTGCATAAAGACAGAGAAACTGCAGATAATTCAAGAGACCGAACCCAGAAAGATAGTGAGACTGTAGAAAACTCTAGAGAGAAATCAAACAGAGACAGAAATGTTGTAGAAAACTCACGAGAAAATTACCAAAAAGACAGAAAAGTCAATGACAATTACAGAGAAAGATCACAGAAGGTTAGGTACAATGACGAATTTTCCAAGGAAAAGTCACAGAGGGGTAAGGATACTGAAGTATATCAAACCTCAAATAGAGACAGAAACACTGTGGAAAGCATAAGAGAAACATCTCATAAAGGAAGGGATAGAGATAATCATAATGATGAAGATATTTCCAAACAATCTGATAGGAAAGCAAATCACAACAGAAATAAACCTGAATCTAATGATATTAAACAAATAGATAGTTATTCTAATAAAGATCACCATGAGGACCGAATGAAAGGATCACATCATAGGGATAGTGATAAAGTGAATGACAAAAGAAACTCTAGCCATAGAAGCCATAAAGATCACAGATCAAATACCAGAGATAATTCTAGAAGTGAACATGAATCAAGAGCAACAGAAGATTTGGAACCACCTAGTAAAACAAAAAGACTGAAAAAGAAGAACAAAGATTCCAGAACTCCATCTCCGGAGAATAAAAAGAAAAAGAGCAAATCTAAAAATACTGAAAAAGGTAAAAAGACTTCCACAAAGGATAAAAGAAGGAGAAAACGCAAGCATTCTACGTCATCGGATTCTGACTCTTCAGAAAGCACTTCAAGTAGTAGTGAAACTAGTTCTTCCAGTGACTCAGATGATGGTAAGAGAAAAGCTAAAAGAAAGAGAAGGTACTCAACGTCTAGCAGTAGTGACTCAAGTGACAGTTCATCAAGCTCGTCTAGTTCCGACTCCAGTAGCGACTCAACCAGTTCTAGTTCAGGTAGTGAAAGAAGGAAGAAGAGAAAAAGAAATAAGAACAAAAAAGTTGTCAAGAAAAGTAGAAAGAAATCATAGAAATAACTTTAAATATTTGCAAAATAAACTAAGATAAAACAATAATGTTGATAAAGCGTTTGCAACAGGCTCTAGCTATGGCACAATCCCCTACTATGCTTGATATTCCTCTTCCAGGACCAACTTGCTGTTTTTCCTGTGTCTGGGTATTCATATCTCTAGTATGTATGCATTTAAAATTGACCATGTAAGTTTATAAGCCTACAGCTTTGCCTAACTGAAGGTCAGAGTTTTATTAGATTTCCATACTGTTTTTAATTATACATAGCCAGCCAGCTGCATTTCTAAAATACTGTCAAATATTAGGTTTTACAATTTTATTGAGAATAAAGTAGACATTGGTTAATTGATAGCCCACTTAACTTTTAAGTCCAGTCCTGTCCTGAAAATGGAATAATGATAGAAAACATCAATTACTCAAATCATATACTGTTTCAAGGAATTGAACAGTGATATTAAATAGTTGTTTTGTGTTAGTTTTTTTTATTTTATTCCCTTTGATTATGTTGTTCCTATTCAATGACCCTTATTCATAAAAATTCAACATCACAATAAATTTTGTTGCACTTTGTTGCTTACTGGCAAATAGAGGCAGCATCAAGAATAAACAGGACAGAGAGATACAAAATATAACATGATGTTGAAGAGCTGTTTAAGTTTTTATGAATGAGAGGATTGAATTGAATATATGCCATACCATTGCTACAGTTGACTCTTACTCTTTACCTAAATAAATAGGTAAATATCACTGGACATTGTTATTCCTATGTAATGTAATGTAGATGAAAAACTATTGAGAAGATATGTCAATTTGCTGTAACCTCATCTGAGGTGTCATATACAGTCAGCATCAAAATAATGTGTTATTACAGAGGGTGTCCGCTTTGATTCAGAAGTGATTTTAGCGCGCTCACACCCTGCATCCCGAATTGATAAATCTCATGAGCGTGAGCGCGCTATTATCACTTTTGGCCAGTGGTCAAATTTTGGTCACTTAAAATTTCCAATAATAGTGTTTCACTTGTTTAAGATTTTAGACACTAGTTTGTTATGAAATAAAGTATCCATTTTTAGACACTTGTGGCCTTTTATGCAGCCCTTGCATGAATGTATCATACAATATAATTAATTACCTTGATCTTTATTTTGTGTTTAAGGACATGGCACACTTGAACGGCACTGCTTCGACCCAGCATTAGTCTTGCCATTCAAATTTGAGTCTCAAGTTGTAAGGACGCGAGCTACAAGTTGAGTTGTATAGTAGCGGGGAGCGCGCTTATAGCTCGCTGTTTTCTTCTTCATAATTGCAAAAAATGTCGTAAGGTTCACAAATTAATGCTTAAATTTGAATAGCGGGATAGTTGCCGGATCGAAGTGGTGATGCCGTTCAAGTGTGCCATGAATCATTATTACCTATTTCACAAAGGACAGATTTTTAAATAAATACGTTTTACATTTCCTACTTTTAAAATATTAAGCACCAAACATCTTACTGATATAAATTTTAGGCTTTCAATGTGAACGGTTATCGATAAATTGTATTTATCATTGTGGTAACGGAAAGTTATCATTGTAGTAGGTAATGTAGGCACTTATTTCTAATGGCCATTTTTATTGTATTTTAAATAGAAAGATTCAAATGTATATTTGCCTGAATATTTACTTATTATATTGCAACTAATGTACAAACAAAATTGTTGTATGTATTATTTTGAAAGTAACATTAATTTAGGTAATAATAAGAATTGTATGAATGTGTTTAGAATAATAATTGAGAAAAAATCTTGACGTCTCTATGCTTCTCCCCTTCTCTTCTTCCTTGTTATCCAACTCATATTGAACATATAAAAGAAACATATTTTATTAAAAATGAGACCTTTCCTTTAGTTTGCCATATAATGCTCCTTCCCAGAAATTGAGCCTTGCAACACTACGAAATATCATAATAATACAGGGTGACCTTTTTTAAAAAACCAATAGATTTGATTCCCGGCTAAGAAGAAAGTTTGCAGCTTCAGTTTTTGCCAAAATTGGCTTTGAGACAAGTTTAGGATTTGGCCTACCACGCCCACTTGAAAAACTCACCCTGTTTATGTATGTTAGATGTTGTTTAGTATCCCTTAAATTTTTAGTTTGGGGCTAGACTGCACTGTGTGGAATAATTTCCAATAATATGTATTTATTTTATGTACCTAAGGGCGCGTCCCAAGGCAAACAGTCAGCAGTTTGCCTCCCTATAATTTTAGATGTAGTGTCCATGCAGCGCGTAATGTCGCAAACTGCGTCCTAGGTACATTACAATCGGCCAATCAGCAATTGGCAGTCAGCCGTTAACTGTTCGCCCAACAAGACGCTCCCTAAAGATATTTTTTTACCATTCGGTCTGTTAGTTTTATTTAAAGTACGCAAGTCACAGTACAGTGCTTCAGCCATGCCTGACCTGAAGTGCTGTTTACCTTTTAGTGAAAAAGCTCTTCTTATTTAATTACGTGTTAATTTTTTGGGTATTTCCATAAATATTATGACACTGTTAAGATCACATAGTTTTCTCAGGAAATCCCTGAGTAAAGTGTCACACAAATTGATGTATTTTTATACGTAAGACCTATGAATAAACGAGTTAAATTATTTTGGAATGTTTTAATACAATTACCGACCTGTATTACCTACCAGATATTCTTTTAAACGCTGGTGATGGTGTAGCGCTATGTTTCTACACATCTTCCAAGTAAAAAAATGTAGTCTCAGGAAAGTAGCTTATGAGTGTTATCTAACTTTGTTTAACATTATTTTCTTCAAAAATATTCGGTCAGCCAGTGTCAGCATTAATTTTTTTATTAAATTATTGTTTGTTAACTTCCAATATCGTGTGATGGGGTTTACCAGCTATTTATATATTTTGTCGCTATACCCACAAAATATTCAAATCTACTCGTCTATAGAATTTCAATAGTGAGATGGGGAAAGATATTAACTTATTTTTTCTATTATCGCGAAAGCCGTGCTCAAAATTTTAAGTATGCTAATTATTTGCTACGTGTCTTTTGAAGTAAGGAGATACCTACGAAAAACACTGACATATTTTATTATTGTTTTTAGCATTTTCCATGCAGTATCTTTCTAAAGAAAACCAGAAAAAGACATTTGGTCATGTTGGCATCAGGCAGGACTTGAACCCGCATCTTTCGCAAGCCGGGCGATTGCACTACCAATTATGCTACCGAGACCATTAACAGACCGGCCGAATCTTTCTGGTATATTTTGCCCTATGAGCCAGGGTGATTTCATCAATGTTATAGGCATCCACCTCTAACACTCGGAAGAAATACTTTTTTCAAATATTTAACTCCCGATTAAGATGAAAAAGCTATTACTATATTTTATTATTGTTTTTAGCATTTTCCATGCAGTATCTTTCTAAAGAAACGCAGAAATGCAGTCGCCCGGCTTGCGAAAGATGCGGGTTCAAGTCCTGCCTGATGCCAACATGACCAAATGACTTTTTCTGGTTTTCTTTAGAATACTAACATAGTTTAGAAGACGATACATTTGATGTTCATCTATTCCTAAATTTTGTATAAAAAAATTACCTAAATCATTTCGCACAGTGGTGTTAGGCGCGTAATCGCACTATTATTTACGTGTTCGAGCAAATTGGAACAGTAGGTACGAACCAATGCCACGTCATCTCCAGAAGCTTATTACTTGCCACCTTAGTAGGTAGTATCTACATAGTGGATTCATCTCTACTACTGAATAATAAGCGTGCTTTTTTCACGGGGGATTCCCTTTAAGGCCTAACACACCCCCGCCTTCCGGAGGAAGGGCTTGTGGGAGGCTCGCCTGCCGTAAGGTGGCAGGCACTTCTCACTAAACCCCGCAGTGACCTCAATGAGGATCCAGATGGTCCCGTGATCTCTAGTGAAGAAC
The DNA here is from genome assembly GCA_950022985.1 of Udea ferrugalis. Lineage (NCBI taxonomy): Eukaryota > Metazoa > Arthropoda > Insecta > Lepidoptera > Crambidae > Udea > Udea ferrugalis. The sequence continues at coordinate 10,466,436 of OX465532.1, read as the reverse complement.
TCTGCATGTGCCAGTGGACCGCTAGCGCGCTATGCCGACATAACCAGCCCAGCTAAATGGGAGCTTGGGGCCACTTTGATTAGAGGCCCGCAGCCTCTATTCCAAGGCCATTCATAGGCGTCTGCACTCACAGTGACCACGAAGGCCTTCCTTTAGTCGGCTCTCACGACATTGCACGGGGAACCATGGCAGCATTCTAACGCCCCATACCAAAGGCCGAAAATAATGAGCGTGCTGGAACAACTTCAGCTAAACAGTGTCCACAGAACTATAAAAGAACTCTCCCTACATTGTTCATGTGACACCTAAAGGAAAATTACACCATTCAATGAGGTAGGTATATACTTACTTGCAGTGTACAAACTGGGACTCAGTGTATTCCATACTGCAATCCTTGTTAGCATAGGTAGGTACATATGCGCACATGCCATGTACCACGTGTTTACAGGACGTGTTCGCTCGAAGAGCATTTACCCATTGCCTGGGCCAGTTAGCCTTTGTGTGGTAAGTGAGGGAACGAGAAAATGACGCTTGTTAACTGGTCCATTGTATACCTTCAAACGAGGTACAGTCGTAGCTACAATCTATATTTATAACATATTTATCGCCCACACAAAGATGATTGTATTTTGCACAAGTAACAAACCTTTTGTCATGGATTTGCAAAAATATTTTCTCTTTGTGAGAAGCTTTTAGCCACACCCACACACGTCTTTTCTATCGCAGACGTTGAGACTTAGGTCATGCTATTTTTGTTATTTCAAATCTTAAGTAATTGGCAGGTATTAGGCACGTTGTTTAGCTATTGGAATTGCTATAATTGATACCTACTTAAATTTGCTCCCTTAGATGTTTAAGTTGCACTCACATTTCTGTGCCCATATCGCAAGCGTAGGTAAGTCTTGCGGGGTATATTTATAACAATAGGAGCTTAACCTGAAGCGGCAGAGGTACTCCTAAGAAAGTGGTTGACTTATCTGTGGTGTTCAAAACTTGACGACCCACACACCCGATTGCCAGCAACGCCAAATAACGGGAGTTGAGAGCCTTCCGGTTACCCCATGGTCCGGTAAATCTGTGGCAGCCAAATCTTGGGCTAACAGGTAGTCAATCGAAGAAATCATTGTCTTCCATAAACGCAACTTGTGGCTAATTCTTTGGTGATGGGAATACTGATAAAAAAAACCCGAATAGCGGCGGAGTGCCCCCAAAGATCGGTGCCTCTTCTTACCTCCTCCTCTTCTTCCTGAGCGTATAATGTCTTCAGCATTCTTATAATAAGAGCTGAGTATATGGTTCATTAACTTAGGACCAATTTAGTCGTCATGGACACTAGTTAGGTAAGGAGATAATAAATCGACTTAATTTAGGGCTCCTTAGAAAAATAAAGCCTTGTAGATAAGCAGAGTAACTCCAATTCCCCCAAAGCTGAAACTACCTTCCTACCTACACACGTCTTCATATAATTCCTAAGTAAGTAGGTAGGTATATTAAAAGAAAAGGAAAGGTTTAAGATTAAATATCATAAGATCACAGCATGTAAGATTGCCCAAAATATGGTACCGGTAAGATGGGGTTAATTGGTATCTGGGTCTTACTTAATTGGGACAGGCCTTTGAAGATGTTTCAAGGCATTATTTTTCTTAAATTCTTGTACGTTTTTATATTCACTACAGATAAAAACAAAAACACCCAAAAATAAAAGAAATACAGCACTTCACTTGAGCTTTGAAACATCTTCAAAGTCCTGTCCCAATTAAGACCCAGATACCAATTAACCCCATCTTACGGTACTTAAATAATTTATTTGCAATAAAAAAACACGAGCTTTTTCAATACACATTTGCATTTCTCTGCTTATGTTCGAACGACGAAGTCCTGAAATTTCACTCTCATCTTCCAGCTAAGGTATACTTACTCGTAACTAAGTAAAGTGGCGCGCCGTCGAGGTTTCTAGACGTCCTTCGTCAGAAGCTAAGGAAAAAGCTGAACACAGTTAATGTAACGTAATTAATGAGCAGACTCCGCCGCGCCATCTTACACGTAATAAGATGTTTTATGAAGGGCTTGTTAACGGCAGCGCCAACATCGACAGGGATGTACTAGATTGACGCCTAACATTACAAACGTAGAAATCAGAATTGAAAATGTCAAAAATAGTACAATTTCTGACTCAATTGAGTTCCATGATTTTGGCGCTTTTTTTAGGAACTAAACTAGATACCTAGTCAGTATTAAGTTGAAGATCTCTGGTTGGGAAGGTACTTAAGAATAACACTGGATGTAACCCCTCGTTCTACCTATTCATAGTTGGTATTAGCATAATACATTGCAACAAAGAAACCGTATGAAAACATATCTGCAAAGTACGTCTTCCACCGTCTTCAATCCGACCAGGAGACACATTTACAAAGGGCTTTTATAAAAGCAGCAGCATTCAACGTCATCGTACAGGGCTGTACTGAAACGGTTATGTAGTGACGACGCGTTGAGATACGAGTACTGGCGAAAAATATTTAAACTATATAACGTCAATATATAAACTTAGGTACATAGGTGGACTGCCAAAACTGTCTACTTTACGTGAACGGAAAATTTAAAAAAGCTTCCACAGTTAAGTAAATAGATATTTGTCTTTGTGACTTGGAATTTCAAATTACTGTAAACGATGAAGCAAAAATACGTTAAAAGTTCAAACAGGATCTTTGGATACAATATCTATTACATCACAGTTGCTATCCAGGTACTTGGAATATTTTATCGCCCTGATTTATATAAAGTTCGTCTCTGCACTGTTCACTGCGCATGTCGCGGATTTATCGACAGGAGCAATGGGTTTTCTCTCCAGCTTTGCCTCCGTCGGTCGCCACTCGCCGCCTGCCTGCTGACACACAACGCCCGCATCCGGTGGTCCCGTTCTCTTCTCAAATCATCATTAGAAGGCGCACAAATTATTAATACGGGTCCTACGAGCTACTGATAATGTTATTAAAACCTTTAACCGCGTTATTCGCGGTTCTTTTTGTGTGCGACGCAGTTCCAACGCCGAACAGCAAAGGTAATTTTTGGCTTTATCATTTTTGTAATTAGATGACTTAATCAGTTTTTGTGAGTTTTGAAGTTTTGTTGTTGTATTTGTTGGTGGTGTTGTCGTGGGTCGACTCCGTTGTTGTTTTGTCGGTTGTATCGATCAGCCGGCGGGGCTGCGCTCTATATTTAGCAACAGGTGTTCCCTCTGCGCCGCTTCGTTCTGCGTAGATACTCTTCCCACTGATATCAATGCTGACCTTTCGCGAACAAAAGTTCTAAATATAGTCATCGATTTTGGTTATTCACTATCCCGGTCCATGTTCTAAAGGATAATGTTAATTTCTATTGAGATTTCTGATCTAACTTAGCACTTTTGTAGAACCTTCCCGTCACACAGCCCTGTAACTTTCCATCTACAGTTTAGTTCCTTAAACATGGGCGATGAAGCTAAAGTTTTTGTCAGATTGTTTTCTGTCACTGAGCTAATACTTTTATCCGAAAGATAAAAATCTTCGGTCATTCATCATGGACATTACTCCTGTGTTTATCTTTTGTGAGCTTCAGACTAAAATACGTCCGTTAAGATGAAGTTCTTTATTTTGAACGTCTTATTTAATTAATTGATCTACCATACTGCGGTTTCCAGTTTTACATTTTCAAACAATTTTAGATTGATTTCGTTTTATTTTCTAAAACATGGTATTAAAAAAACGAAATGACTTTTGACCTTAAAGCGAACAGTAATAAAAGCTTATCATTTTTCGCAAGGAAATAGAATATCCGCTCACATTTTAGATGGTGGACCGATTGGTGAATTACCGGAAAATTGGGATCAGACAAAAGATGACACCCAATCTCTGTTCCTGAATAAGAGCGACAAGAATGATTTGGAACCGTATCCGCTAGCTCTCAGCGAAGAAGGTTCGTAATCATAGCTCAAGGTTGCCTTTGTGTATTAAATTAAACATAAGCGACTAGGTAGTTACATTCAGGAAGCACCGGAGCGGAATCAATCAAGTCTACAATACGATTTGCGGTTCAAAAAGTCTCATAGATAAATATTATTTCTTGTAAGAAAAACATTACATGAGTTATTAATAAGTAGCGGGCTACGGAATTAGGAACTAGTAAACATTCAATAGATTTTCACTGAGGAATTTTTAAAAGGCCAAAATAATCAGAAGAATACGTTATTTGAAAATATTCGATTTTACGTAATTTAGTAGATAACCACGGTTTACACTGTTTTATCGACCTCAACTTTACGTTTGGCCTCTTTTATATCCTAAATTTTACGCAAAAATTACAAAAAATATTAGCGCGTATTCTTTAAATGAGGTTTAATTCCTAAATAAATAGGTGAAATATTCCGCGAAACTCCCAATTTCCGGAAAATGTTCTTACCTATAACTTGTGATAACATAACTGTACAAAATGTACAACGAAATCTAACTTTTATTCTTAAAACAATTGGAAGGCACCTTTTAAAAAGAACTTAAGCAAAAGTCTGAAAACAAAGTTTCTAACAAAGAAAAGGGAATCAACACATCACTGTAACATAATCTGAATATTGAAGTACCTAGTTTTATTTCAAATAAGTTTTTATTGAATGTTTGTCTTTTTGGAAGCGCGTGTTTATAAAGTAACAGAAAAAAGTTTTTTATACCTACCTGCTGTGACTTTTTTTTATTAAAGTTATAATTATTCCCAGATTCCTAGTTAGTACCTAGTCACACAAAAACATACACGCACAGACAGCCAGTGTAATGCTTACGTTTTAATAGTGCAAGTAGGTTTTAAAAATATTTTTCTGACATCTTTTGTGACTACAACAGGGAATGCAGTTACCTACCGTCTTGCAGGCAATTCGGAGGGCTACGAGCAAGGCGTTGATCAGCGATTCGATTCGCCTCAGTCAACTGGGGAGTTGGACAACCTCATCATGAGGCCTGAGCTGTACGGGGAACCCCCAGCTATGGAGGGCCTCTCGCCCGGCTACGAGTCTCGGCGGCGCAAGCGCGGCAGCGGCACCAAAGTCGGAGGAGCCGGGGCTGCAACAAAAGTAGCCACCAAATCTGGTTCAGGCAAAAAGAACCTCAAGTAAGTTTTCTTTTTCAAACCATAAAAATGGCTTTGATGAAAAAGGATTTGATTCTAACAGACTTCCTTCTGCAGGCCTGGAGATCATGAAGCACTTTCGCCTGTAGAATCAGCCTCCTCTGACCACGATGCTCACCGCCGTAAGCGTGGTAGTGGTACCAAAGTCGGTGGAGCTGCCGCTTCCGCGAAAACGGCCACTAAAAACTCAGGGGGTAACAAAAAGAACTACAGGTACCGTATGATATTTAGCATCTTCTTATTGAATTGTTATTGGTCATTAATATCAGCTTATCAGGTTTCCAACTTTTTAGGCCGCTATCCGAGCGCCGCAAGCGGGACTCAGGTCTCAGTGCTGCTGACGTTCGAGCGCTTTTAAATTTGTGGGAGGCTCAGGAACGTAGGAAGCAGGAATACAATAATCAATGGGCAGCTGATCATTATTACGGTCGTGTAAACGGGGCAGACGAGGACCAGCCAGAGGTAGACGAGAATGGAGACATCTGGTACAACGAGCCCGTTGTTATGGGCCCCCGCGAGCGTGAATCTTATCCTCATCATTCCTACTTCTCGGAACAGAACCGTATGGCTTTGGCTAGAGGATATCCTGACCAAATCTACCAGGTGGACCCAACGGAGTTAGCTCAGAGGTACGAAGAAGCCCGCCGCAAGAGGCAGTATGCGAACAAGATGAAGAGGTTCATGGTTGCCCGGAAACGCTCGGATGGCATGATGCATCAGAACATTCAGAACAACTACCGGCCCAGAGATGACCTGTACACGCTGGCTGAGCTGCTGCGTTCGGCGCCACGTGTTCAGGAGCAGGATATGCCAGTGTACCGGCGGCTGATACTTTAAATCAGTCACACTAACAACGGCGTCACTTCAAGCATCCTGCCCGTAACCAGCACTGAGGAACTATGAACACAAACTGGACAAAGTCATCATTACGCAGGATCACCATTTTGCGAATGGACGCCTGGATGGCAAAATTTGGGGTGGAAGACTGTCGCGCATTTAATTCGCAGTATGTAGCGGATACCTACCTACCAATCTAGATTAGAATGGAATAGTGTTAAGTTAAACCATTTAAGCCATTTTTCGTCTAAAATTTATCGAGAAGAGGCCTAAAGGATCGAGAACTTGAGACAAAGTTTTAGCTATAATTACCTATGTATCTGATGATGACATCACTTTATTTTTTCTATACTATGTATGTATTTTTCCTACCTCTGTTCCCTGCATATCTGTTTACAAATCACTCATACATGGTAATTATAATCAATTCTAGATAGTTAATGTCTAGTTTCTCCGAATATTAATGTTTAGTGAAGTTAAACTTCACCATTATTTAAATAGTTATACTTAGACATAGTTTTATGTGTACATGGAAATAAACTGACGTATTAACATAGTATTATCTATATATTCGCGTTTAATTTAAATATTGTCCTGTCCTTGATACGTGAAAAGGAAGTTGCATTCTTTTGAAATGTCGCTACACAAAATAAAAAGGTTTATGGTACTTAACTTAGGGTGTAACCAGACGAATCGATGGTTTAGTTGACGTCGTTGGTATGGTAGGAAATTTCGATCGACGATCGATCGATTGGTCGATTGTCTGGTAACACCCTTACTAGGTAGCCATCCGACATCAGGCTGCGACAGTCTTTAGAACTTACCTAGTAGCTTAGCTAATTTTACTCAGCTAACTTTCAACTTTTCTGCGGGTACTCAACCGACAAGATTGGTCGATCTATTTTTTTACTAGTATCTAGGTACCTACTAAGTGTTTTTTTAAGGTTTTATCAGTGCCATTCGAAAAGCTCCGGTCGTGTCGTTCATTATGTTCGCGCCCTGAATCTCTTGGTTTGTCGCCGGACAAATCCTCATTACCTTATGGTTTGTTGATAAAATAATATGGCGGGAATAACCGCCAAACGAATGAAGCATTAAAATACACGATACCAGTTGAAATTGCAGGCAGAAAACTCTCGAGAGTCGAGTGGTCCATTCAATAATGATTTACCGTAACAACTTCAAGTTAATAGGGTAGGGTAGGGTAGTCTGTGTTCACGGAGCAAACTTGACAACTTATAAAAGTGTTATCTTTTATTTGGTTTGGATGATTATGACCTTTCATCTCTTGTTCTAAATGCGAATGTGGATTTTAGGGAAGGACCTATGTACTCTAGTTTCTAATCAATCAATTTATTCGTAAAAACATAGGTTGAGAAATACAAGTTTTTTAGTTAAATGGGTTCAGAATCGCTATGGGCTATGGCAGAATCTAAAGGGGCGCTATTATCGAAATTAAAGCAGTAGTAGGATTGCCAAATAATTGTTGACGAGAAATCGAATATAAACTCATTCCATAAACCTCTACGCAATGTAACGTGTGCCGATAAACAATAAAAAAATAGCATAAATATGTCACTGTCTGAAATAGACGGAAAAAACGATGTTAACGCTTTAATTTTCAAATGAAATTAATATAAAACTAATTAACTACTAATTCTTAAGTGAATATGAGCCAAGAGCAATCTCAAAATAGTTTAAGTGTAAAAGGTTCCAAGATATCTCGACTCGACGTATCCGTAGCGGGTCCTTCAGAAGTGGTCCAAGATGTCGCAACGCCCCCACAAAAAACGTATGATACCTTTTTGTGGATTCTAAATTATATCAAAATGTTTGTAACGCGGTTATGCAGGGACTTGTTTTCCACTGCAAAGTGTTACTTTTGTTCCGACCAAGAAATACCAGATCATATCTGTAACCTACTGGAAGTTCATTCTGACCTCTGTAAAGAACGCGAGACGCGTGTCGCCACGTACAGCAGGTATAACGTTATTAAGCGCTCATCTAATATCTCCTCGACACAACACTCCATCCAATCTATTTCATTGGTTCCAGAAGGCACCATGAGATCTTCAGCCTATCGTACTCAATGAGAAAGTTCCTCCGGACATTTATGTCGTATGTTTTTTCCAGTGAAGACCAAGACGGAATGCAATGTATTAGCAAACAGCGTACTGAAATAAGTGGTGTTGACAAGGAACCGATGTTTGTACTTGTGGATTCCAGCGCTCTCAGTAGTCCTAGTTCGAAAGAACTTTTGATTGACGATAGTGACAAAGATTCTGTTCTGAAAAAGTTTTTCAACACATATATAAGACCTAATGAAAGACCTTCAACTAGTAGAGAATTATACATACTGGATCACCACGTCGGTGAATCTGAATCAGAAGATGAAGTTTTAATGGTGGATATAAATCTTCAAAGTGAAAATGAAATAATGTTCGACGATACTGAAAATGATAACGAATCAATTGTTCTTGCATATCTACGGGATAAAAACATTTTTCTTAAATACGAAGGCACGTTGCGATCTGCTAAAAAGAAATCTTCTCTTCTAGAAAGCGTACCTAAGATGGAAACTATTAAAGAGGGCGAACGTTTTTCGGCTTTCCCCTCTTCTTCAAAAGGCGTTCTTTGGCCAAATAGTCCACTTTCCATTAATGAAGAAGTAGAAGATTAAACATCTATTAACAAAAGAAGTATTATAGTTATACTCTGCAAACCATGTGCATCTGTAACTATTCATTTGTTGAATTAAATTTATTAAAATATAGTGTTATATCACCTTTTCTTTTTTTTATGTTTCGTAATTTCGTTAAAAAAAACTGACTGCCGTCCAGAGGTATTTATTGTTTTTTATTCTTTTATTCATTCTACATTATACTAAAAAAATTGAAAATAGTTTATTGGTAAGAATATCTCCCAGAGTAAGGCGTTGTTACTATGCACCTCTTTTATATGTATCTGGATGAAAAATTACCAATAGTTTGATACCTAGCAGCTATTACTTTTTAAATGTTCTCAAATGTATTTCATTTTGCTATCTACTCCTATTTGTAACATCCAGAATTATCGGAGTCGTCTCTGGACGTGCTAATTCCGTCGTATCCCGGATCACCGAGGTCCCTGAACGTAGGGTCCGAGGGTTCCGTGTCGATCGAGAGAGAGAAGTGCCTGAGGGAAGCAGTGGACTTTCTACATCGGGATAACGAGTTCCTTGTGGCCGCTGAGATTGGAAACCATAAGACGCTTGAAAAGCTTATGAGGTAAATTAGGTACCTCCGAATGCGTACTATGAATTGAATTAAACTGCGTAATAATCGGATACTGATACTGCTTATAAGGCTGTCGGATTGCCAGTTTAATTAATTTAATTAGCAAAAATCTTTCTCTGATTATAGGAATGAAACAAATGCAATCTTACTGGTCTTTTTCTCCGTAATTTCTAGCATTGCCTTTATTTATAATCTAGGTGATACAGTTCTATCTACTCATCATCATCATATCAGCCGAACGACGCCCACTGCTGGGCATAGGCCTCCCCCAAAAGGAGTGGTTTGCCATAATCGCCACGCTTGCCAGGCGGGTTGGCGATCGCAGTATCGCCTGCTGTTGTAAGGCTGCTGCCCATCTCCTGGTGGCAGTTTTCCCTCAGTCGGCTCTTACGACACCCACGGGGAGAGAAGGGGTAGTGCTATTCTATTTACGTGTCGGCACTACAAGGCACAGTCTGTCTACTCCCTAAATTTTAATGGCTTTAGGACCGCAGGGACAAACATCCAGCAAGTGGACCATCTTGGCAGGAACGCGCTCCATCTAGCGGTGTGTGCTGACAGCTACCGGAATATAGTGCTGCTGCTCAAGGCCGGCGTCAAACCTACTGTAAAGGACCAACTCGGCATGACACCACTGTCTCTTTGTTTGATGAGGAGGTATGATCTCCATTGGCTGAATGAGTTTTCTCTGTTAAGTTAAATATTATCTATTCTTTGAATTAAGGAGGTTCTTAATGCCAAAAGTTCGCTACCCGAGGCACCGCGCCATTCCCTATAAAAAGTTATCAGTCTCGGATTAGGTACCCGTTACGTCCGTTTGCTATCTCCCAGTACTGCCCTGAGCCTAGCCATACCCTAGGCTGGGGACCCCCTGAGGACACCCTTAGGCACGTAACTTAGGTGCGCCCGCAGGCGATTTTTCGGGGAGTGCTTAAGCTTGTGTTCCGCCTACGCGTGACTACAGTGTACTTTTTTATGTATCGTCGTAGGTACGACGTTTATGTGTTGTAAACTCATGTCGCGCGCGATTAATGTCAGCGACGCGTGTCTGTACAACTCTATGAATTTGAATTGCGGTAGTCGCTTGAAGACCAAAATCATGCGGTATCGGAGATTTGCGTCCCCTTCTGTACGAAAAGGCGACAGCTAGCCCGCTGGCAGGACGTGCAAAGTTAACCTAACATTACATTTCAATCATAATAAGTAGGTGATACTCAATGAAATTACCCTTTACAGACCTTCGATAAAGGTGGCAAATCTTCTCTTCGAGTATGGAGCTGTTCTTATGCCTCGTTCTGCCTGCATGGATACTGGCCTTTTTATACGTAACACCACACTTTACCAACACTAAGTACAGTTGACCTTCATGTAGGTACAGTAGGCCTAACACGAACCGTTCATGTGCAATTTAATAAGTGTTACGCGCGACGTGAGGCTCATCGTTAGACTTTTATTTTAGATATCACAAACTTTTCTCTGTTATATTATCATTATCAATGCTGTCTTTAATTAAAGATAGAAATAATACCTTCACCAGAAAGATTCGACCTGTCTGTTAGGGTCTCGGTAGCTTAGTGGTGAGAGCCTGATTTGCGTGGCGCTTGTTCAAATCCCGCCTATACCTAGACTTTGAAATTGAAGTTAGAAAGCGTAATTTCACTGCAGTTAGGTATAGACTAGTCAACCTAAGGTCATATTTCAGAAGTTGTCGAGCATTAACACAGTTTCATCTAGCACATAACTATTTTGGTATCTAGTAGTAGGTACCTACATAAAAGTAGCAACCATCTACTATTGAACTAAGTGGATGTATCTACCTAATACCAGGTAATACGAAACTGTAAATGTTTTATTTTCATTGATTCAAGACTCCCATCGTCGATCCAGACTTGTAAGGTCACGTTTAAATAGATTTTATAATCTAACGATGCCACTAGTTATGGTAGACAATTAAGTTTAGATACCTCGTCTTAGTTAAACCGCTTATCACAAACGTCAATCAGAGTTGAGCGCGCTGTCAAACTCAGGCTGTCTCCGAAATTGTGTACAGAACCGAATCTGACAGCTATACACTTGTAAGAGCTGCTCAGCTTTGATTTGCGTTTGTGAATTCGGTGGTAAGTCATAAGCCAGGTTCATATTACTTTGTCGGGCTGTGTAGTGAAGCGAAACAACGTTGTGGTGTAGCTCCAATCCACCAATCCGATAGCGTCCTGTCGCGCCACGACACACCACAACTCAGAGATGTGAACCTTGCAAAATACTTACTTGTTGCATAAGTAGTTTTAATGGTGGACCCTCGCAGACCTTGAAACCGCTCTGATGCTGTCTGGCTGTTTTGTCGATGTGGAGCCTTTAGATTAGCATTCTTGGGGCAGTTCGTGCCATTTCATGCCAAATGACGCGGGCGTGTGACGTAGGCTGATGCTGTCATTAAAAAGTGATAGCCAATGTTTTTGCTGCAGTCGCTAACCGCCGCACTCAGAGACGTCAATTAACGTTAATGGTTGATTAGCGTCAAAATTCCATTTTTGAAAAGAGACTTTATAACACCTTGAATAAAGAACTTTTCAGAATGTCAAATTTTGACTCTAATGAACCATTAACTTTAATTGACGTCTCTGAGTACGGCAGTAAGGTTCCCAGTGCTTGTGTATGAGAAAACTTAACGATAGATACCCTTGACACTCACTGTCTATTGACATACAATTTAGTGTGTCTTCATTAGAGAGCCAATTGCATTACTTCATGTATCCTTCGCAGAGTTTGTTATGATGTGCGGTCCTACATCAGAAGACGCGAAATTATTGCGTCTGCTTGTCGAGAAGGGCGCTCTTGTGAACGACCCTAAGGCGCCGGGCGGCCGACAACCTCTGCACTTCGCTGCCATGAGCAACAACTGCGATCTTATCGAAATCCTAATAGATCTGGGTGCTGACTTGTACATGACTAACCACAGAGGTCAGACTCCGCGGGAGGTGGCCACGACGTTCAAGTGTCGAAACGCGCAAGCGCTGCTCGAGGACCTAGAAGAGCTGGACAGCACCATCACCACCGCCGCCACTTTTGCCATTGATAACTATAATGATTAGCTAAGTAAAGGCTCTCTTGATAAGTACTCGTAGTTAGAATCAAGAGCAACTAGTTAGGTAGGTTGTAGTGCTATTTTTAACTACCTATTTTGTTCAGTTTTTTACCTGTCAGAAGGGCTGAATAAGTTAGGAAGGTACTTATAGACGTTGACGAACAGACTAACTGCCGTACTCAGAGACGTCAATTAACGTTAATGGTTCATTAGAGTCAAAATTTGACATTATGAAAAGTTCTTTATTCTGTTTGTAATAAAGTCTCTTTTCAAAAATGGAATTTTGACGCTAATCAACCATTAACGTTAATTGACGTCTCTGAGTGCGGCGGTTAGTCTCTTCTTTATTGAATTAGTTTTATTCAGAAAACAAGCTTCATGTGAATAGAAACCTAGGTGGATAAGTGGTGGTCATGTTTTCACGTTCTTGAGGTCATGCGACGCATGAGAAAAGATATTGTAGTTGATGTATGATAACAAGCGCAACGGAACAGATTTCAAAATAAAAATTAAAATTATGATTTGAGTTTTTGTGTTCTAAATTATCATATAAGAAATCCATGTACCTATTAGCAGGTGAACTTTTAGTTCATTTTTCAATGGCCTTTCAGTTAGAAAGTGTAATTTACTGCAGCTTTAAATGTCCGACGATAAGTACAATTACAAGACTAGATACAATTCTTTTAACATATTATTGGGCAAGTCGACTCCAAATTCCCGCTGCATGAAAATCAACGCTAGCGAAGACAAAACTATTGCTAGTAAGTTGCTAGGCCACTACTCTTAACCTTTACCAGAGGTCGCGGGTTCGATTCGAATCGAATTATAAGTCCTTGCCTAAGATACCTAATTAGTTGCCTACATGTTCCTGAAATGAAAATTCAAAATAATCTTTAGTTTAAATACTCCTTGGTTCTAATTCTCTCGATTAAATTCTTGGAAATAATCTAAGAACGTTTTCGCACAAGTTTCGCACCATTTTCAAACACTCCCTCCACCTCAAACTTTTTAATTCTATGATCACCCGTTTTGGAACGCTGCTAGAGACGCTAAAAGCTCGGTGTGAAAACCGTAAAGGATGTAAACCGTGGCTATCATCAAAACGGTGTTAACTGGTTTCACATCACTATTCTGTAATCTTCAGTTTCAAAGATGGCGGTCTTGTCGCAGTTGCTTTTTTCTGCCAAACAATACTGAGAAAATTGACCTAACCAACTATTTTTGTTCCTCTACAAAGAAATTTAGGTATTTTACTGAAAGTAAATAATTAAATCCTTTCTAGTCATTTTGATAATGTGATAATAAGTTTACTCATGGCTTCCAATGTGCACAACTCCCCCGTTCAGCAGCAGACATTTGTCGAGGAGATTGATTACAGTGAAATACAGGAATTATCGGTAATTATACAACTTAGCGCTTGTATTATTTTGTCCGTACTTGCCTCCAGTATATTTAACCTTGTTATCGTTTGCACAGGTTGTTGGGAAAGGAGCCTTTGGTGTAGTTTGGAAAGGACTCTGGCGAGACACATTCGTAGCGGTAAAGCATATAAATTCTGAGGCTGAGAAGCGAGAATTTGCGACAGAAGTCCGGCAGCTGTCTCGAGTATGTCACCCCAACATCGTTCGCCTGTACGGAGCCTGTACAAAGGGTGCTCATGTCTGCTTAGTGATGGAATATGCTGAAGGTGGCTCGCTGTATAATGTTCTACACAATCGTCCCAAACCTAAATACACTGCTGCTCATGCCATGAGCTGGGCTAGACAGTGCGCTGAGGTAATATTCTTATTATTTAAGTATGATTCTTCTAAATGTCATTAGAAGCAGTAGTAGCAAATAACAAAGGTATGTTATGTTTTTGTGACACTATCATGAAATCAATTGAAAAGGATCTAAATGAATATCTTTTATGTCTTGAATTTCTGAACCTGATCTAAAACTCTTGTGATGCATGTTTTGTGTAAATAAACACATAATAACTTGTTTTATTCAACTTTGATTCCAGGGAGTGGCATACCTTCATTCAATGAAACCAAAGCCACTGATACACAGGGATCTAAAGCCTCCTAATCTTCTACTAGTATCAGCGGGACAGCGGCTCAAAATATGTGACTTTGGCACTGCTGCAGACAAAGCCACATATATGACTAACAACAAAGGCAGTGCGGCATGGATGGCTCCAGAAGTCAGTAAATTGATTTAATTTTATATTTGTGTTTTTAAATATCTTAAAACGAGTGTATGCTTTTGCATTAATCTACGTATCCTAGATGAATAATTTGAGATCAACTATATTAATATAAAAAAAAGGCCGATAGGTTATGACAGTACTGATGCCAAGTCGAAAATTGACCCCTGGCGTATGTACCTATTATTTGATTTTTCACTATAGCATAAATTAATAGATAGGTACATTTTGCACAGTGTCGTCTCAAGCTGTCAACACTGTCAATGCTTTGCTCAGGGGCACTATAGTGATTTTGGCTGCCACTTTTTTAGCACAAGTAACCTATCTCTTTTTTATTATAATATCATTGTCTGAGACAGATCAATCAATATCAGGGCTATGTTTCTGTGCCCTAGTGGCATTGCATTATCAAATTCAAGTTATTTTGGGTAAAAAAGATTATTAAATTATAATACATATTGTATATCTAAATTACATGAAATACACAACTTTTTCAGCCTTACCAATATGTTTTTAATTAATATTCCAGGTGTTTGAAGGCTCAACCTACACAGAGAAATGCGATGTGTTCTCTTGGGGTATTATTTTGTGGGAGGTTCTGTCAAGAAGGAAACCATTTGAAGAAGGTGGCTCAGCATATAGAATAATGTGGGCAGTACATACAGGTAATGAGAATTGCATATTTACCAGTATAAATGGGATTTAAGCTCAGGGAGAGCGGCAATGAAAAACTTTGATGAGTTTGTACTGTTCAAATGATATTGACATAGCTTGGTAGTTTTCTGTGTGAGCAATAGGGAATATGCACTTGAAATAGATGAGGGTCATGTTATTTTTGAGTACTGTTTTGAATCCTCATTACATCTCTTATCAATATTTCCTTTTTTTTTTTTGGTTTGAAAATAATTATTGAAAAGTGAAAAAAAAAGTAGGATATTCAAAGCAGTTGAAACAGAGCGTTATTGGTGAGACAATTTGACCAATGGGGTCATTTGAGTGACGTCAAAGTCTATGTGTACGTCCACACTGTGAGCCTATCGCGGTTACGACGACGGGCGCGAAGTATCAAACATAGGAAAGGCGCCTTTGTGTCCGTGTTGTAGTGACTAAGGCGTATGTGTATGTCACTGTCAAAAGCGCGACAAGAAAAATAATTCCACAATTTGTAGTTGACATTCGTGTTGTCATAGACTTTGACGTCGCGCGCCATAATGGCGGGCGTTTAAAACGCCTGAAAAAGTTTGAAATTTTTAACAATTTATAAATAAATTACATTTTGCATTTTTGATGATGAATATTATTGAACAGTCATAAAATGATATAAGCTATTATAAAAAAATTATGAAAAGACCAGTGCATATTCCCTATTAGTGCCAACCGCTTTTTCACTGTAAAATTGGAAATCCATCCCTGGAATCAAACAGACAATAAAAAACTGGCACAAGTCACATATAGTAACACATTGCACTCTCATTGCATTGTGTACAAGGTGGCACTAAATTCGTTAACTGATGTTCTATGCCGACCTCGAACTTAGCGTAGCTTCAACTGGGGTGGTAATTTAGGGGTGTAGGAGACTAATAAACACTGAGACAGAACAAAGGCAAATCTTCTTCACATGAATGTTTGTCTTGGGTGGAGATCTAACCCATGAGAGCTTCAACGCTATAGATAGGCACTATGGCTGATTGCCATCTTTTAGTAACGGCCTTAACCACGGCTGGGCCCTCCTTGGGGCACGTGTCTATTTATTATAGCTGTGTTATTTTTTGTCGCTGTATTTTTAGTTCTTTTACTCAAATATCTCGGAAAACCGTATCACTTAGACATGACACCTTGACATTTCTTGTTTGTAATCACTCACTCTGTCGATTGACATGCATTTCATCACATGCCACCTAAACACGTTTTTTTCAAAATGGCGGTCAAGTAGGTATGCCAAAAAGGCATGATGCTCTTTAAACCTTTGAACTTAAAGTTTTAAGGACGCCAGCTACGAGTGACCGCGCTGACAGCTCGCCGTTGGCCTTCTCATATTATCATTGGAAAATATATTGTACCACTCAAAACTTAAGGTTCAAATTTGAATGGCAAGATAATTGCGGGTCGGAGCCGTGTAGTTGCCGTGCTTGCCTAATAAGCTATGAACTTCAGTCTCCCGCGGGCCACATTGTGCGGGAAAGCCACAACCTGGCCCCTAAAAAAGCTATAGGCATAATCCCTCTACCCATTGCCAATTTGCCACCATTTGACGACTGATCTGGGGTAATGAAGAAATTGGCCACTACGCCGCTTAGTAAAAACTTTCGTGTGCATCTACATGTCTGTTCGTATTGGTCTAGATGTGGTTATCCGTTGTCTAGTATCATAATACAAAATACAAACGATTTGACAACAACTTCCAAATAGGTGTTTTGTCTTAAATTCTACTTTACTAACGTGGGTAGTCAACTACAGTGAAACGCCTCGCCTGGGCCCTGCTCAACCACCTCACTGCGACATTTTTAATGCTCGCCGCGAGCGCCATCTCTTATTGTGCCCCATAACCGTCGGTGTCTGCAGATGTTGAAAAAAGGAGTACCAATGATCTAGCAATATTTGAATAAAATTATTGATTGCAGTATTTGTGATGTGTGACAGCACATTCGTTTCTCACAATTAATAAATAATAAATATCGCTGGACATTATTCCGCACAGCGCCATCTAACCACAAGATGAGCTATTTAAAGCTCGTTGTTATGGGATACTAGACAAAACATGCTTGACTACTTTATACATAGGAAAACAACCAGACATGTTCGTTCATGCACACAAATGTTTGTACTGTGGTGCGGGAATCGAACCCGCGACTTTGGTGTAGTAGCCGACTTCTCAACAATTACACCAAATCGGATCGAATTAATTAACCAACTTAACTGGCATGAAATAACTTCAATTCCGCATAATTTTATAGCACAAATTATCTAGAACGCAATTTCATTAGAACTATAATTATTTAAAATCCATGACAAAGACAATAATGACAACCACGCAAGTTATAGGCAAGACATAAATGGTAGGATTACCAGGTAATTCATGATGTCATTGTATGCAGTTATTATTCAACACCTGAGCTATAAATAAGTTAAGGGCCAATTCATATAAATTCCGTTAGCACCCAGATTAATTGACTGATTTCATTCATTCCTCCAGGCGATATGGACGTAAGTTCCTATAAATTTTGCACTTCATCAGTTTTGATTTTTTTGCCCTTGATTTTTGACCCCTGAATTCCCATTTCTCGTACATCAATCAAGATTAAGCACACCTTCGAACTGATGTCATCCCGTAAACGGTCTATAGAACTGAAAGTGACTGCTATACTTGTAAGAGCTGCTCAACTTTGATACGCGTATGTGATTTCGGTGTTTATTCATTCTTAAATATAAATATTTATATTGATATTTCCAGGTCGAAGGCCAGATCTAATAGAGGGTTGTCCTGAACCAATAGAGCAGCTGATGACACAGTGTTGGCACAAGATACCCTGCCAAAGACCGAGCATGGCAGAAGTAAGTGCTGTTGTATGAAAATGCATATTTTTCATCAAAACCTGATGTAATTGATACTATATTAGCTAGCTTGTGTTGCCCCTTCTTTCCATCAAGCTTTGCCTTAGTTGAAGATAGGTAGGGTTTAACTTTTCTGATATAGACTCATTTAGCGTCTAGACACATTATATATAACACTGTTATGTAACAAAAAAATAAGTACAAAGCATCATTTTTGTAAGTATAAGTTTCAATAAATTAATGCAAATATAATTTCAATATAATTCAATTCAAATATAATATAATTCAAATATAATTTCAATTTAAAATAAGGGCAGCAGGTGCTAAACAAAATGAATGAATAATAAATATATGGGGCATCTTACACTTAGTTCTTCGGACCCCAAACTAAGCACAGCCGAAAGTAGTTTCAGATATTGATGAACATTTTTAGAAATCATTACCTGTTATTTAAAAGTGTTTTTCCCCTGCAGGTCGTAGAGATAATGTCCGCGCTATGCGAGTTCTTCCCTGGCGCCGACACGCCCATAGACTACGACGACTGCGAGGAGGACGACGCTGAGTGCTCCGAAGACGAGTACATGCTCTGCGACACTCGCGACAGCCTCGACACCGACACAGACCACGTCCTGTCACAACTGCACGTGCCCACAGAACAACAAGAAGAACCCGCAATAGCCACCAACCCAGTCATACTCCGAAACCCAGAACTAGTCAACCCTCTCAGTGCTCGTCCGCGCAGCATCGTCGAAACACAAGTCAACAAACTTCAAAACCTAATAGCCGCCGAAGCTCAACCCAAAACTGCCGCAATATCCAAAGAAGATGATGCGTTCAACCGAATCGGACCCATCAAAATCCCGCGGCAGTTTAAGAAAATCGACAGCGCTGGAAGATCTGCCGTAACAATCAACAGAACTTCCAGTTCTCCCGTACCTGAAAGGCTGGCTCCGAGCGAGGGCAGTACCCCACAGGACACACTCAGAGTAGCCCGCAGCCCGATTGTATTCAGTGAAAGTTCCTCCCCGAGGCGGTTATCACCAATAGTCAACTACAACATTGGTAATATGAATCCTAGGCATATCGATATGGAGCAGTACTGGAATAGAGAGAATGACAAGTTATCTCCAGCGAGGAGTTCCTCAGTGAACAGCAATACTACCAATTCGCTGAGGAAGGAGGACTATAACCAGAACTATTGTGATAGATTGAGCGCTGGGAATAGTCCCATGACGCCGGTCAACGAGTTCAACGGGAATGGTCCTCGGGGGACGATAGACCCGAGATACCATATACCTTTAGAAATAGAAGTTAGTCCAGTGAGTATTAAATATTCTTCTTTTTATTCTGATGATAGGATTTTCTAAGCAGTCTACGGAAAGGCATTTACATATCTAGATTTTCATGAGCACCATTATATCGGCAGTATTGGGCTGCAACTGACACTTAGTATGTGTCTACACCCAGCGGGATCCCCTATCTGGGAGACTTATGAGTGATACAGAGAATTAGATCTGAATATGTTCTACTGAATTATGCTGAAAACAGAATTTGTTCCGTAAAATAAACGGAAATATTCGCTTCTTTAACCGACCTCCAGCCAGCGGGATATTTTCTTAAACTACGTCTGATGAACTGTAAATTGATATCAACTTTTAGATCTATATTCATTCTGTTATTTAAAGAAAAATCAGTCCCCTAAAGTCCGTAATTCGGTCACAATCAAGCTGCAAAGAAACCTCCATTCAGCGGACTATTTTTCTAAGGATGTTATTATTCCAGCTTTTACGATAAATTAATGCAATTTAAACTAATTACAGCTTACAAATGATGATAAAAGATGAACAAATAGGGAATTTAAGTAAAATGAGCCGTAAATAGTTTAAATTGTATTAGGTTGTCTGGAAGAGATCGCTCTCTAGCGATAAGACTGCCTAAATTGTACATTGTGTGTGTACTCATTAGTGTTGTGTTATTTGCTTGAAATGAAACGTTTTTGTACAATAAAGAATTTCTATCTATCTATCTTATCGTAAAAGCTGCAATAATAACATCCTTAGAAGAAATAGTGCGCTGAATGGAGGTTTCTTTGCAGCTTGATTGTGGCCGAATTACGGACCTTAGGAGACTGATTTTTTTTCAATAAACAGAATGAATATAGATCGAAAAGTTGATATCAATTTACAGTTCATCAGACGTAGTTTAAGAAAATATCCCGCTGGCTGGAGGTCGGTTAAAGAAGCGAATATTTCCGTTTATTTTACGGAACAAATTCTGTTTTCAGCATAATTCAGTAGAACATATTCAGATCTAATTCTCTGTTTCACTTATAAGTCTCCCAGATAGGGGATCCCGCTGGGTGTAGACACATACACTTAGAAGTCTTTTATAACTGAATTCTAGAATTAGCAAGTTGGATTAGGAGTAAGTTGTATACTGAATGATATTTTTTTATTTTAGAATGCCTGGGATCCAGTGGACCTATCAGCGTATGACGATTATGTAGGCGTGAAAAATAAATCAGGTTTCGACAAATTTCTTGCGCTTGGTGAGTACTGCATGTCCACTTTGAAAGTAAAGTAAAATAATATTTTACTATATTTTTACATTTTTTTTATCAATATTATTAAGCAGACTTAAAATAAAATGTCCGTCAACTTTGGTTATGCTTCAACTGATAGTAACATGTCATCTTGTGAATATCTTATTAGAATGACAAAGCTCAATTTAGTGTATGTATTTATAAATGAGCTTTGAAGGATCAGCCTTCTGAAGGTCTGATAAGAGATTGTGAGACAAAAGGCTCACGGCTTGTTAAGATGAGTCATTAGAGCTTATGCACCCTAAAGAAACAACTCAAAGCTCAAAATGTTTTCTAATATTTACGCGAACACTATACATCGAAATAAAACAACTTTGATTCTACTCGCGGTCTTATATTTTCTGGATGCTGCGAGAGGCTACTGAAATTAAAAACATCCAAATTTCAATCGTGAGGATGGTTGGAACTTACCACCTTCTTGGGATCCTGTAATACGCTTGATTAATCCCAGAGGGCAGCACATACTGTGAGGTCTCAAGATACGTTATTTCGTTCTGCGTGGACATTTCCAATAATGTTAGTGGAAATTACGGTAGTTGAGTGAGGGGTTGTTAAAAATTTTTACTGTCTTGTGACATAAAACATCTTCGTCATCCCGTGATCACGGCTGCTGTAAAGTAGTCGAAACGTCGGGTTAGAAAATGAATGAAAATATAAGACCGCGAGTAGAATCCGTAAAGTTGTTTTATTTCGATCAAAGCTCAAAGCTTGTGTAAATGTTGTCGAAACGTTAGTTGAAGCATATCTTACCCCCGAATTCACAAACGCCAATCAATGCTTAGCACTCGCTCAAGCTGTCCCGTAAAATGACAATAAAACTGAAAGGGACAGGTCCCTTTCAGTTTTATTGTCATTTTACTTCTAAGGATACTTCTAAGGGATGCTCAACCTTGATTTGCTTTTGTGAATTCGGAAGTTAGTGTTGCCAAAAGGGCATTAGAGAAGCTTTTGTTTCAGTTGCTTTACGGTACATGGTGGTTCAAGAGTGGACATGACTAGTAAATTTTCATGGGTCTCTTTGAACTTGTTTCACAAAGTTTTAAGCAGTACGGAAGTAGAATTGTAGTATGTAAGTTGTTAAATAGAATTTTCTTTAATAAGCTACGAATGCGCATGTATTCGTAGCAGACTACAATTTTATTCGTAAATAAAAACTCGCCAAATCAAAAAACGAACTGACGTTTTTATTGTGAGGTATTGATTTCCACTACAAAATCTGTCTTGATCCAATAATGAACCACCATGGTAGCTTTAACAGTTTTACCAATATCAGTTGGGCGGCCGTATTGGACTTTGCCGAAGTCATCATGATTAGTGACACCACTCCATACCACCAGCCTAAGAGAGTGTGCTATGATATTCACAATTTCATGTGTTTTTTTTTAGAGCGGACTTGGAGAGATAAGCTAATACGAATATTTGGAATGTTAGTTTGTTTATTATGTATATGAATGAGGTTTTCAATTACCTATCTGGCGTTTTCCGAAGTTTTGCACACGGCAAAAACTTATCATAAAAGCAAAAAACGGCAAACTGGGCATCGTTGTGCGGAAATTCAATAAGCAGCTGGCCACTCTGCAAAAATCACGGTGTAACACATAACGTGAAATAAACAAAATACTAAGGGTTTTTCAAGGGTTTTTTCGTGTGCTCGGTAAATTAGCGATAAGAAGTCAGAAATACTAAAACATTGCAATATTACATTATACCTTTCGAGAAAAAATGCCATATATGATCCATTGGGTCCAGCCGCTACGCCCTCAATCCGCGAAGCTGTTGGCCGGGACGCTCTCGAATTTTAATAGGGGGTCGCGAACAAACATAATGAGAATCGAGGGCGTAACCAGACCGCACATAACAAAACCGCCAGAGTTCATTTTCTTCTTTCTCTTTCATTCGCACCTGCGATGTTATTTTTAGTTTCCACTAAAGATAATCTGTCAATCATAAACGCATTTAACATTACGCCATATCAGAATTTCATGGCGTAATTCGTTGCACGCTTGGCGACATCGCCATAGCTGCATAGGTCGGCGTAACAGACAAGATTGTCGTCTAAACTGGGCGCGATGCATCATGCATGAGTAACGCGCCGAATAGCGAAGTCCTGCCAGGACATGCCGCCGGCTGACTAACGCTCATCGTACATCATACTACGTAGAACGAATAAGTCCACAATTGCATTTGCTCGTTTGGTGAACAAAACAGATCACATTTTTGGTAAAAATAAATGCTTTCGTGTATCATCTACAATTTTGAGCTCAAAACACCACGATAAATAGTCAAACATAGTCTGTTGGTAGTAAAAATACTCACGCTGTGTCATTTGTAATATCATTGGCAATTTAGATTATTTATAGTGAAAATATCTTGTCAATCTGTGCGGACCAAGGAAAGGTAGGGTGAGGACCCTGAGAGTCTTGATCAGTTCTTGGGTCTTTCAGTAAGTGTCCCTTCATCTTTAGCAGGTCCATCCAGTCTTGACCTCTCAATGCAACTGATGATGATATGGTAGTGAAGTTTTATTCCTACTTTTCTAAGCATATAATAATACCTTGATTCATCGGTTCAATGTGGGGTGTAGCGTCAAATCTAGATTTTATTGCACATTTTACAGATAATTTGAATTTTATTGGAATTTCTCGCTCTCAAACTACCGTGTAGAAATACTAACTGCAGACTAATAGGTGCCTGACGAGTGACGCATGTATTTCGTCGACTGCAGTAATATGCGTCCAGTCTCTTAAACTTTATTTGCTACAAATTTTAGTGCCGTAGAAATAGTTCAGTCCCTGGCAGGACATGCCGGCGCGTGAGTCACGCGGTGCGTCCGTCACCGCTCATCTCTACGATGCAACGCGCCTGCGTTTGTTTGCAAACAAAGAAATGCGCTAACGCACACACTTTGCGGAACGTGTCTTTTATTTTTTATCATAGATGGAAATAAATATCTGTTTACTTTTTTATATCCAACTAGCTGACCCGGCGAACTTTGTTCCGCCTTAAGGGCAATAAATAAGCAGTTTTTTTTTACTGGAAAAAAAAAAGTATCCTATGTCCTTCTCCTGGCTCTAAACTACCTCCATGCCAATTTTCAGCTAAATCGGTTCAGCCGTTCTTAAGTTATAAGTGGAGTAACTAACACGACTTTCTTTTATATATATAGAAGATAGATAGTACAATTGAAATAGAAAATAAGTTTTAGCAATTCCAAATAAAAAAAAAATAGATCCACTGCCAGTGTTTCAAAGAAATTCCTGTTGTTTCTAATATATACTTATTTCTGATTAGAATTTTTGGGCAAGTCTGAACCGAGGCTAATCTTATACTCAATAAGTATTTGATTAATCCTTAAAATACCTTGTTCAAATCTTATTCTTACCATATTTTTAACATAATTTCCACACTTGCCAAAAGTTACTTTAGCGTTAGACCAGCTTATCTTGTTTTTTACGTTTACCCGTGGTCCCGAAGTACGCTCCACATCATCTGACAGCTATGCCGGTACATGCCCGTGCTTCCTAGAAGCACATCTTGAGTGCGCGTTGCCATTTGACAGCGAATACCCACCGCTCAAATATCAAGCGCTTACTCACGCACTAAGCGTTTAATTTTAGTTCTAAAATAAAGTATGTTTCGTCTTAACGATTAAAAACTTACACCAACGCCTCCAGTTAAATAAGTTATAGTTAGAATTTTATACTTATGAAGTTCGTGGTACTTTAAAAATTATCACCATTAGTAACAACTTTGAAGTATCTGCTTTTTAACGCAATGTCGATATGTTTTCTTCTGCATGTCATGACTTCATGGCATTCATGCCGTATATGCGTAGACATTGTGTAGCTTAAATCTGGGCCTGCAATCACAAATGTAACGTTCTATTTAGATGAATAATTTTCGTCTGGTTATCCCAAAGATTCAACTTTTTTTTATTGTACACCCATTCTCTAGAATAAACCATTTGTCTTAAGTATCGACTTCTGTTGCTTTCATGAAACCTCAATGAGTCATCTTCGGCCTGTGCCTGTATTTTAGATTTCAGCATTGAATTTTCACGTGATTCTGCTGTTCAAGGAAACTACGCATAATGTTCATAAATCTTCGGAGTTTATTTTCATGGCGAGAATGTATATGGGAAATTGGTTCTCCTTTGTCTTGCACAGCTAGGTTTGGTCTTTGCAATGGTCATGATTTGGATCCTTTGGTTTCTTTTTTTTTATTCACCTATCGTGTCACACTACTGAGCGAAGGTCTCTCCTTGATACTGTTGTTCCTATAATTTAAGCATGCAAACAAATAGTAGCCTGTCGGACTAGATATCACAATATTATTTGCCTCCCTATAGATCTTTTTAATTGCTGGTTGAGGGCAGTCTGCACAACTATCACCTTGTGTCTCTCGCCATCCAATTGTAGTGAAATCTATTGATCTAATATGCTGCTGTTATAAAGTCATGTATTTTCCAATAATTTAAGAGACATTTCCTGACGGAGCCTGTTCCCAATTATTGTATTAATCGGGCATGAACATTAGCCGCTAATACTCGCCCCCATCGCGCATCGCTACGCGACTGCGTTTGTTTTAGATGCAGTTATAAATTGAAACTAAAATATTATAGTTGTGTAGAGTGCGGTCCAGATGCGGCGCAGGACGGTCCCGGCGTGAGTCACGCTTCTCGGAAGAGGCGGCGACTATTTTAGACTGTGTCCGCTTACCTTCTAGGAACCGGGTGCTGTGGGACCAACGACCTGCTGAAAAGCCAAAGTATTGTTAGATCGCTAACGGGGTTGCTCCGCGCCATCAAGTTCCTCGTTGCTTTCTCGATAACTCCTAGAAACGCGTCCAGGAAGTCAAACCACCTATTTCGTTCAACATAGTTTCGGCGCTGCCACTAAACTCATTCCCGCTACTTTGTATACCTCTTCGCGGTATTAGCGACTGTTCGTGATTGATTTATTCCAATCCTGAGAAATTCGCTTCGAAACTAGTTCTAAATAAAAACTTCATTTGATATTTTTCCACCGCGTGAGTCAGCTTGAAGATTTTCCCGAATAACGATCGATGAAATATGTCGCGTCGGTATCGACGTGCGTCGGCGCAGATGGCTAGACGGATCGTCTTCTGTTTACCCGCCGCTTCCGGCCGTCGCGAGACCAACACCTAGACGCTAAGAGAACTGTCACATGCTTCGTAAAACGCCTTTTTGACACATTTTCGTTCATATTAGCGAAGCAACGTGGGTAGACTGGTATGTAGGCAAAGGTAACGACGATACATAATAGTCATTGACCTCGAATGAGTGAGATTATTATTGCATACTCTTGCGTTGTTTTACAAGCGTTTCTAGGAATATCTGCTAATTTTCTGGGCGTGCCAAACGATGGGCGTAGTACTTGCCCCGGTTAGTGCTGAGTCAGAAGGCAGACGTCAATGCGGTAAGATCGGTATCGTGTTAAAGTAAATAAGTCGTAATATTTTCATGTGCCGCCGCGCGGGCATCGCGGCCGTTATGCGGCGCACAAATAAACAAGCGTGTTGATTTTTATACAGTAAATGCTGGCTTTGGGCGCTAGCTTTAGCAATTCCTGTAAGCGATTCTAATCCACGTGTAGTTGCGGTATTCATATGCTACGGACAGAATTATTGACGTTTACGTGAAGCTTTTTTACGTTTGAGTTCAAAACGTATTTTTCTACGTGAAAGATGGGATGTAGAATGACAGAAGACATGCCATTCCAATATGTAAGCTATCCGTTATATTTAAAATGCGACAAGCTGACATGTGTGATGAAAGCGAACTAATTCTTTCTCTATCTCGTGCCAATGTTTTCTAAAAATAAATGTTATTTATATGCTATCAATCGCCACCTTATACACTATCTAATTTATCTAATATGTAACGAGGGGTTAATAGATAGATATATCCGTCACAAGAAAAGTATCTATTTATATTACCGCATGCGTGTGTCGGTAACCCTTCCTTAATACGCCAGCTTTGTTTTTATAGTAACATTTTACTAATGTTATTTTAACCGTTTTTTCCCCATTTGCTGTAAAGATTCAAAATATGGGGTCAGTTAATATGTATTATTTCTTGGATTTTAGCAATTTTAATAGAGAAGTGGATTGGAGGTATGTAGTTGGTGTGTTATCCGTCCAGGGTAGCAACATGAGAGTGCCACGCTCATCCGCATGTTTTGCAACTTATCGCATAGGTCTCTTAGGTTTTAGGGTTCGAAAACATCGCCTCAATGGGATTAAACCTCGTTATTCCATTTGGGAAATGGAGCAAGGCTCTCCCTCTTCACCAAGAGTTTGTCACCGAGACTTCTCCGAAAGTAATTCGCCGTTGCCCAAAGTTCAGCATGTCCGGGGCAAAGCCAGTAGTCCACTCTAACAGCCAATGGCGGATCACCCCACCACGTATGACAGTTATTTTTTTTTCGCTGTGATATATGTGGTGTTTGTCTCTGGCTGACTATATAGGACTTCTAGTGTTATTGTTTATGGTTCTCTTCTCTTGTAGTTTTGTTCTCTTCTCTTGTAGTCTAGTTCTCTTCTCTTGTAGTCTAGTTCTCTTTTGTAGTCTAGTTCTCTTCTCTTGTTCAGTCTTCTTCTCCAATCGCCTATTTGGACCTCTGATATGACACGCACTACCGCACTGAGCTAATATAGTTATCAAGTTCCGAAAGTTTTACTACTTGGACAGGCAGAGGATAAACTGTAAAAAACTAGTTCTAGTGCAAACATCTGTCATTGATTTCCTTGTAAGCTCATCCCAACTGTCATACTGCGGTGTATTCGTCACTTGTGTAATATTTTTAGCCGTCAAAAACACGTTTCCGTCTCGGACATTGACATAGAGCAGTCGACGTCGGCGAGCGCAATCGAGAAAAACTTTCGCAATCGCATCTTAAATCGGGCTCGTTTATTCTGTGTCAACAAAAAGTATCGCGGGTGGATGAATCAGTGTGATACAATTAATCTAATTTAAGGTTATCGAGGTGGTAGGACGGGGCGCGTCGCACAGTCTCGCCGGTCGCACGCGCATCGCATCAGTGCAGTGTGAGCGCGGCGGTGCAACGCCGGCATTGTGCGCGAGTTGTGTGTGCAGTGCGCACGTGTCCATCAAGGACGAACGCATGTTGTTGTGACTGGTGAAATGCCGCAAACGGACTGTTCCCTGCAGGTCGCGATTACGGTGCAGCCAGATTATAACAAGTTTCAAGTGTTCGTTGACGTTTACATGAGTGAGTACTTGTTTGGAGCAGATGTAGAAGGGTGTGCACAATACTTAAATATCTCATAATAATAAAAAACATTTTCTATCATCAAAAATATTCCTTTATTTGGTAAATATAAGAAATGTTGTTGTCTATGACTTCACGTTTCTCCCCAGTACAATCGTGAATTCTAAAAATCCTTTCTCATTGGCTGACTATGTTCTGAAGCAATGTTTGAGGTCCAAAATTTCATCTCAATAGACTCAGTAGCTTTGGCTGTGCTGTGCATTAACAATCACTTCCAATGAAGTGATTGTTATTGCCAATGCAATCATTTATAAGTAGGAGTAGATAGATTTTTGCGCTAAGCATTGTTTAATTTGGAGCAATATTCATATGCACACTAAAACACAACGTTACATATTTTGAATAACGTTAGCTGTTGTTTTTATGTTATCATTTGGAGAAGCACGAGTTAAAATAAAGAAATCCATAATAGGCTCTATTTAACCTTCTAACAAATAAGTTCACTGGAGTCAAAATA
This sequence comes from Udea ferrugalis, assembly GCA_950022985.1. Taxonomy (NCBI): domain Eukaryota; kingdom Metazoa; phylum Arthropoda; class Insecta; order Lepidoptera; family Crambidae; genus Udea; species Udea ferrugalis. The sequence goes on along the minus strand of OX465532.1, from coordinate 10,437,979 downwards.
CATAAAAGTTGGAAATAGTTTATAAATTAAATATTTTTGAAATTTAACTGTAAAGCCGATAAGTTAAAAATGACATCCCTGTACTGTTTAATAACAAAATTATTGGAGTAAAATGTTAGTTTTATTCACTGTGAAAATACTCAATTGTTGCAAAATTGAAAACATATACAAAATTCATTGACTATCTTTAAAGCAGGAATATTTGTATACTAAATGATAATTTTTTGCTCTTTATTATATCGCAATGAGATTTCAAACAAGATTTCAGAAAGAAAATTGTGTACTAAATGAGTAGAGACGGAAAATGGAAGTCATAGAGAAACGATATAGACAATTATCGCATAGTAGTTTGAGTAGCCTCTAACATTGATTAAGAGCATCATAATGATCCCACAGAAATATAATTTATGCGTTAGACAAAACGTAACAGTCTGTTATCTATCAAAATTTAGTATTTTTGTTAAAGCATTATCCAAGTTACTGTCCCTTACCCTTCATGACCACCATCTATCACATCGGAAAATAAGAAATGACTGGCATCACAATCACATGGCAAATTTATAATTGCGGCTAACTATTACCGACAGCGAAATAATTGTCTGTCAAAATGCTATGCCAAAAAGTGGTCGCTAACGACCCTCCCCCCGCGCAGGCATCGTCGCGAGATCGCAGCGGCCGCGACCACAGATGAATCATTGCTAATTATTTTACGAGCATCGGCACATCGCACTGCGACAGCCGATGTAAACAATTAGATTGGCCACTTTGCAAACCGCCCGCTGCCCCGTCACCTAGCGCCTCGGCCCCTGTCCAAAATTACGACCGCTCTCTAAATTTATTACCAATGTTAAATCTTTTGTTGTATGAGCGCAATCTCGAAGCGACGATAATAAACAACCCTCTTTGAAGATACGAAAATAATCTTGTTTACATGTCCCATTATCACGTGAAGAGGACCAAGCCGCGACCCTTTTTACACGCACGCGCATATACAAATAAACTATCGCACTTTTAAATGTACGCACATCAAAATACAATTTCCTCTATTTAACGACAGGATATGTCATCTAATAATCTGTCTTGTTTTCGATTCTAAAAAGTTTCGCGTTCGACTCGCGAGTCATTGCCTTCTGCTCTTGAACAAACAACTCGACAATGGCTACAGTAATGGCTATCCTTTCGCACGCCTGAAGCGAATCAATCTCGATTGAACGCCGGCTTTGTTCGACGAAACAATTAGAAAACGCCGTATATCATTAGCGGTGAGACGTTTTGCAGACGGCGCCTACAGTGATTCAGTCTGGAATACGATTGCCCTTATAGCTGCGGTGGTCGCGGCGACCGGGACGTTGGCATCGCATCGCTCGTGACTAACCGTTGCCCGCTCTAGATACAATCAAAATATGTGACAAGTTTATTTCTATTCGGAACAACACATTCTGGTCGCTCGATATAGTTGAACATCTGCTGATTTTTTCGACGACATAAGTAGGTCGGGGCTCGCGAGTCGCCTGCGTCATGCGCCCCGGCCGCGGCTGCCGTGCGCGTACGTTTACGCAAAATCGTTACGCCGTTTTTCTATGGCCTCGTGCCTCGTGCTAGCTTTAAACCTGGTAACCGGCTAATCTTAGTCATATTACGAAGCTTTTCGAATTTATACGCACTCTAAATTACTGCACGCAAGTCTTAACAGGTGGTTTGAGTCACCTATTGTCTAGAAAAAGCTGTCAAAAATAGACGACCGTTGATCTTCGCACACAAAAACAAGTTCAACTAAAAACCCGTGAACTTGTAATATTCTATAAAAAAGTTGCTTGGGTGCATGAGATATTTTGGAGTTCAGAATCGCCAATTTGTATTCCGATAAAAAATATGAATGATGAGATGAATCCTTTTGAAATGATCTCATCTCTCAGTCTGACTTTGAATGACTTCATTTACAAATCACAAAAGGAATTCTTAGCTGTAATTTTGTTCACGAGATTGTAACTTCCTATGCAACTTATTTTTATTGAAGGAAGTTCTTTAAAACTCATGTAGTATATCTGTGAAGGTTCTTCATATATATTTAAAAATAAAAGCATCAAAACTGAAAAAAAAAGTCTGAAACCAATATATTTTTATAGAGGGCTGGAGCTTAGTTTCATGTAACTAGGTAATTTACTAATTGAATTTAAGTGCGCTATCGTAGTAATTGACTCCTATCACCACCATCATCATGATCTTCTTCTCCTTCTTAAGACGTTCACTGCCGTCAGGCCGGCCTATACCAATAGACCTTCCTAGAGTTCTGGACAGCCAGCGAACTTTCAACTTTAACCTGCTACTTTAAAACCGTTAAGGGTTTTGAAAGGCTTTGCGCCTTCCGATCTTTTGAAAACGCAGACCGAACATCACGGTTTTTCCAATGGCATTTATAACCAGGACCCTTATGTTATGAATGTGAGCCGGTTAATCGAATATTTAGCACTCAATAACCCTGGTCGGGCGTAGTGCCGGGCGCGCTCCTCACAAATACAACCGTGACTCACCCGCTATTTCACAACGCCACCTTTGCCAATAGCTTTTGTATTACTTCCTATTGCTACTACAGATTTTTCCACTGATACCATTGGGAGTGTGCTCTATCGATAAGCTTTGATTTATGCTTTCTTCACTTGGTAAGTGCTATTCCGTTTGTGATTAAATTCCGTTAAATGCTCGAACATACGGAAAAACGCATGATGTACACTAAACTATGTGTAGTCGAAATTACTTATTAAAAATTACAATAAGATCTATTGTATTTGGCAGTCGAGTTAACAATAAAGACCTTCAATAAATACGTCACAGAAGCTAGTATATTTTATACTAATCCACTTCCGACACACTCCCCGCCCCCGCTGTAGTAAACAAACCACGGCAAGCCGACTTCAGAGTACTTCTCATCCAATATTGTTGGTATAACAAACATAGTCAGACCTAATTGAAAGCAAACCAATTGTGAATTAATCCTTACAAGTCAAAAGTTTAATTTATTCTTCCAGGCTAATCATTAAATATACCTGAGCCGATAAAAATACAGGGTGACTCTGCAAGTCCTTGCCAAATATTTCAAATAAACCGTCATCATGGTTTTTGAAGGAAGTGGTTGTTTTTTAAAAAAATAATGAAAATACCCTTAAAAGTGTATGAATGAAGGATTGGCTGTATTTTCGACCCTAAAAATGACTTCTGCATTTGTAATTCAACTCGTGCAATCATATCGTGATGTGTAAATTAAAAAAAAAGATAAAAGCAATCTTCATAAGCAAAGCTTCTCTCTCTCTTCCCTTTAAGCAAGCGATTAAAAAATCTTTCACCTAAATCTAAATCTAGGAACTGAATACGTTCCTGATAACAAGTCGCTCCTAAAAATTTGGCATATACTTGCAAAATCACCCGGTATAGTGCCTTTCGCTATCTTAAATAATTTGAGCCGACCGAATTTTAAAACTTAACACTGAGTAAAAAGACTTGAAAATATAACCTACATTTACAATAATAGTTGTCACTTTCAATTCTACTATAATCTTCAGTTTGAGTTTTTTCTTACTTTGAGTCTGCTTTTTGTATTCTAAGAAAGTTTATCAACCTTACATTTAATTGATTTCTATACTTAAAAAGCACATAATATGAATGACTATCATAAAACACTTTGTTCATGATTCAAATGGAAGATTTATTTCTAATTCTTGACGCACCATTCGACCTCATGAAAGTCCTTGTAGTCTTCTTTGAAGTGTTCCGTATGGGTACTTAGTGCTATCAATTTATAATTTCAGGTGATTTTTGTAAACCCTGAAATAACAGCATCTTAGAATAAATAAAGCGAAGGCTTTATAACTGATAGTTATTTAAAAATCACTGAATCTCTTTCATCAGCGTTACATGGCATAAAAAGGACAACATTTATAGAACTGATTACTAACTAATACAGTATTGACCCTTATCCACTTGAATATATTTATTAAGTTACCTTCATTATTTTTTTAGATGAAATGAACACTACGAAAATAGTGACAAATTAAAAGCTAAGCAATGAAATTCATTTATGATTAAATTTTGGTTACACAAAAACACACAAAAACCTTGAACCCTTCTGGGAAAGACCAAGACCTATTTTTATCTCGGAAAAATAAAATGGTTTCACGAGAGGTCCGAATAAAACTTTTTGTCACTGACCGAATACCAGACCACGCGATCCAGTCAGCAGTAAACATATAGTTATTTATTTAATTAGTTCATCTTATTTATTACAACACAAACTTGTCTCCTACTTTATCTAGTTGAGTTGACAAATCCATTGATCGCGCTTCGGTCGGGCGCGCCTGCTCCATGTCTCGGGATTGGCTCTTTGATCCTGATCTGGATAAGATCACCTACATCGCGCATTCACGGTGACTGCCCCAGATCTAGTTCTGCCGCCGAAGTTGGCACGAAAATGTAAACTGCCCTCTTTACAATACCCAAATAACGCCACATTCAACTATACATAGATAGATACACACCATACTGGATCCTAAGAGTACTTAAGAAAACCTTGAAACAATTTTCTAAATAAACTATAAGGTAGAGTTTCAGCGGTTCTCAAACTTTTTGGCTGGGTGGAAGATGTTTTTGAAAAGCCCATTTTTTACAAAGCCCAATAAATAGTTTTCTTAATTAAAACAGACAAAAATTGCCACTTTACGAAAAAGTCATAAAATGGTCTTTCGTTCATAGCCGTGGTGTTATTGTGTATATTTATCAATACGGGAACCTCTTGTCGAACATGACAAGAGTTTCCTGTATTAATAAGTTCCTTATCCTTATGATTTGAGTATTTTTATTTATATTGAATAAACAGCTACAATAAAACAAAAAAGCTTCCATTCAACATACTTTTGTTTACATATGCGCTAATTTCTCCAGGAATTAGGCTAATATTGTGACAGCAAGCCCACGCATACTTTGAGAATGACTTCCATAGTTTAATAACAAGACTGTAAAAAATAAACGTGCGAAAAGTGACCAATTTTAGCTGCAGATGAGTCAGCGAAGTCGTCTGCTGGCGCGCCTCGGGAGCGTAACGTACGAACGGTATTATTGTCCTTTCGAAACAGAATTACACGCAAGGACTCCTAAATCCGCCCGGCAGATATTTCCGGATGGAACGAAAGTGTCTCCGGTGAATCAGACGTTTTTAATGTTGGTAACACGTAATTCCCTGCCACTCTCGACGTGATCCTAACATTAAAAGTATGGACATTCTTTGACTTTTTGGCAATCGCTTATGCCAGTGAAAGCATTTTAGTCTACATGAAAACAACTGGTTCCAATAATAAACTAGTTTCTATTTTGAGTGAACATTAACACTTGAAATAACTGGTGAATTAAAAATAAAGCATATCTTTGTATTGCATTGTGTTTTTGGGAAATATTTAATCATTGTCTTCAACTTCTACCAATCAACACTGCTATTCACTTGAATATAACCCAGTAATGGGTGGTCCATGCAGCGTGGGTCTTTCAGTTGTGCCTTTTTGTGTTAGGCCCCAAGCTAGCAATAGTGTTTTAGGATTGTGTCAAACTACCACCCATCAGTATTATGTAAAAGTTGTGTCTAGTATTCCGTTATACTTAAATAGAACTGACATCGGGGCGTTAATCTCGGACGTAACATATCACCGTAGTGTAACACGAACAGCTTCTTAGACATTTCGCTGTCTGCCCGAAGCCCAATAAATCCGGTGGTAACGCCGGGCGTGTCACTCGCGGCATCGGGACAGTTTCCGCGAGGTGTCAGCGCTCTGACGCAACCGCCCGCTGCGCACGCGCCGCCACATCGAACAAATATTAAATCCACCGATCAAAGAGAGCTCTCACACAGATACAGATTTACGGCATTAGCGATAATGCACGGGCCGGCACTCGGATTAACTGCAGAAATGTGGAGTGATGTAAGCGCACATAGCAACGATATTTTTAAATATCCAGTCGTAGTTTACTGCTAAGGCAGCTTAGGTACCGCCCTGTGGTATGGGGCGTTAGAATCCTACCATTGTTCCCCCCGCCTGTCCTAAGAGGTGACTCAAAGGGGTCACTGAGAGTACACTGGGCGGGGACTGTATGCCTCCATTCCAAGTGACACCGAGGAAGGGTGGCGGTGTAAGAGTGACCACACACCGGCGGGTGTAGAGGAGAGGTATAACTCCCCTCGCGCCAGGGGTCCACCAGCACCGAGTTCTTGTCCAGAGATCACACGGACCTCTGGATACGAGCTGAAGCCTACTTCAGCGCACTACGCACTAAACCCCCCGGTGACCTCACCGGGTGGTTTAGTGCGTAGTGCCTGCCGCAACAAGCGAGCCTCACACACTCTCGCCGTTCCCCCAAGGACGAAAGGGATTCCCTGTAAAAAAAAGTAACCCCCGTGTAAAATTAGCGAAAGTTTGAGATTTTTGCAAGGCTAACATAGTAAACAACGAGTGCGATGCGAATCGTTCACACTTCATGTTTGTTTTCGACGCCTAATTAATTACTACTTTGTTGAAAAAAATCCATATACCCCCAATCAGTGTTCCACTCCGTTCATTGGGTCTTCTGGCCAGTATTATGAGATAAGATAATGTGGGGTAACCGTGGGTTGTAACGAGAAAATACTAGCAACAGTAGTGGGTGTGGGTCCCGTGTGCCAATAACCATTCGGCTCCTCACGTCCACATTCGTTTTATCACTTTTAATCAACCTTCATTTAATTGTCGTTCGCTTAATCTCAATCCAACTAACCCTTGTGACTGGGTCAGGTCAATTGGATGTCTATCACTCACTACTTATTGAATAATTACAAACTCCAACAAAGTTAACACCAACAACGTCAGATTAGAGCTTTGCCAAGACTCAAATTGTATTCTCTCGAAATATAATTTCATCAGTATGCACTAGACGCTGCACAAGCACGTTTAATGCAGTTTGGCCATATCGCAACAACAGCCGTCCATTGTCGTCACCACCGATAATGTCTATTACGCTAAACGCACTAAAGCGCAGATCGCAGCGATAAGCAGACCAGCGCTGCCAAGACCCACCTATTGTCATTTTTCAATGCGATATCTACGATCGAGTTGACATTCGAACCGATCTGTCAAGTGTGACGCTCACGCTCGTGTTTTGGTTATGTCACCCGCGTCTGCCGAGCTATTTTTTCTTCAAGATGAATCTTCTATAACGGGTGCCGTTTCCTAGTCCCGTACACGTGTTTACTTTATCCCGTTCGGATTTTATGGTTCATCGAAGTCAGCAGTCGTAAAATGCGTGTATTAGTCACATCAGCGCGGGGTGGATCCGTCGGCGCGCCTGCGCACGCGGCGCTGTCTTCGCTTCGCGCTCGTTAATTATCACTTCCCTAACGCAATTAGCCGCATATGCTCACAATATTGTTTACCTCACACGCTTTTCTGGAATCATTTACTGTTAATCATCGCACATTTGGAGCCCACACGAAAAAATACAATGAAACACAGCGAGAAGATTTAGTAAAAACCTGGACGATTTGAAAGCACTCGACATAGTTGCGGACTTTAAAACAAATACTCTTTTCCCCACTTCCGCTGTACGCCGCCGTACATTAAAATTTATGAGTTGGATTATTCTTGGATATAGGACTACGTAAGCTATACTGTCGGTGATGAGCTATTAAAGCGTTGAATTTGGCACAGTCAAACTATAATTTTGAAGGGCGCATGGCTTGTTTGTGTTTTTTGCGGTAAATGTGCAATAAAGTTAACCTGTTTAAGGGTAATATCTGGTCTTATAATAACTTTGGAGACATACTGTAATAGAAGCATGCATCATGCCGAAAGTTTCCTGAGTCTTTTAAATACCGTACCACAATATCTTACCTAAAGAACTAACCAGCTAGTAGCCCTTTGACCATCGTGCTGACCTAAAGTGACTTTATTGTTGCTTGTTTTGACATGTCACACGTACTGTTGATAATCGATCGCAATTGCGTGCGCGCCGTTCATTTTGCGCACTGCACCTTGGCCGTTGAACGAAATCATTCTGTGAATTAAGACCCGGTGCGGTGGTGCAATCGGGCCCTAAATTATTCCTGAGGCGGGCACGGGAACGCCTGCGTGCGTGCTCTACAATACGTGACGTAATTTCAGACGTTTTCATGTGACGTTTATTCGTTTAGTATCTCAGATAGCTTAGGGAATAATTGAATCTAGAATGTAATTAATAAAACACCCCGAAACACAGTGGGATGAGGAAACAAGTGGTATAAGAAGTCTTGAAATAAAGAATTGGGAAGAAGAAACAAGTCTCTTAGCAACCAAGGCTCTAATGATTTTTAGCAATAAAGATGTTAATATGATAGTGGAAATAGATACAAGAAGAAAAGACAGATGCTGTTATGCAAGATTGCTAAAGATATTCTGATGAATTATGGTATGGAATGGAATTGTCTAGATAGAAAACGTTCCAATATTTAACAAACACTCAACGGTGAATAGAGTGAAAGAGTAATAATTATTGCATAAACTATTATTGAATTCTTCTCTTACTTCTGATCAAAAAATGATACGTTAGATTGGGACGAAGAGGATTGCATGTATGCATCATAGGCCTAAGTGCGGGTGCGGCGGCCGTCGGTCGTCGCCGGTGCCGGGTGCAAGAGGCGCTGCGCGTGGGCGCGGGTCGTCGACCGGCTGCAGAGCTGCGCGCGCGCCCTCCCAGCGAAAACGGCAGAAAACCTCGCGAAGGGCGGCAGCACACGGTGTCCGCATTTAGCTCGGCCTGATGTCGCTGACTCACCGCACCGTGAATAGCGGCGGTTTGTTTGTTGCACCGCCCGCTCCCGGCTCTCCCGCCGATTATTTCGAGCGGACGGCGTGCACGCAGAGGCACAGCACTACAGCAGTGCTCGGCGCACTGTCCCCGCGAGCGCACGCGCCATGCCGCCCCTCCCCGCGCCGCCCGCGCGCCTGCGCCGCCTCGACGCGTGCGACGCCTCCGCCGGCATCGTCACCACCATTAGAGACACTGTCAGCTCATGCAGTTGGATATTCTATAGTGAGTGTCTCAAGAGACATTGAACGACAGAAACTCCTCGCTGCGGGAATCCACCCGCCCTCCGCCGTGGGCTGATTTGCGTCAATGTTACCCGGAATCGGCACTTCCTACTACGCCGAACGCTGGCACATGCGTGTAAAGTTGTGAAACGTAAAGCATCAGCGCGCGAACACTTTTCGTTATCTTTAAAAGTTACCAAATCTGCTGAGGAAATGAGTTTCTAAAGTGATGCGTTATTGTTTTACCGTGACGAACCAAGTGCGGCTGCGTATCTTACAAACTCGGTATTAATAGGAATTGGAAACTTCAATACGTGTTTACATTTGTAACTTGCAGAGCTATGTTTACATTTGTAATATTAATCGGAACGGTGTTCAGACTCTTGGCTCTGGATTAGTTATAATCGCCTTGTTTAGTTCACTGCGCCATCTATTTGTAGTGAAAAGAATCATTCGGCGAAAGCCGAAATCTAGGTGAAGCTTCTGACATCAGCAAGCCGAAGTAAATTTAACTTCTGACGTATGTAACCCTGCTGTGAGACCGCGAGCGATTCCTCTAAACATTGGATTGTTCTCACGTTGCCTGCTTTAATTGCCATCGTTGTATCGGTGATCAACTACTCTAGGCGTCAGGTGACTTCCCAATAATGTAAATATTGCTTCTTGTCCAATCGCTGCGAATGAAAGTGAAAAAATAAACCTTTTAACCCCAGACCAATGAAAGTTTGAAATCAACCTTTTTTTATTCGATTTCGATTTATCGATTTTTCGAACCAACTGGTGTTGTAAACACTTTACAAATCATTGAAAACAAGCGTCAAAAGTTAGTAATTTTAATAATAAAAAAAACATGTTATGAAATCCAGTGAAGGGATTGTTTCATAATAGAATATCTTTCGGTGTTTGCTAAGTCCATTTGCAAAAAAAAAAAATATTAAGTAGTTTGAAAAAATCGAACCAAATCTTTTGAAAAAGTACCAGTAAGCATTTGCAAATGTGTTATGTGTTCACCAAATATTTAGCTTTATATCAATAATGTTTAAATTATTTTAAATATTATTTATTTATTAGGTCACCAACAAGACTAACACTGATACAATGAGCCAGGATATAATAAATAAAATATTATATTCATAGCTAATAAACATAAATGGCATTTGCTAAGCAGTAATGGCACAATTCCGTCTTCTATCACAATTTTCATCACGCTCACACTCTCCAGGTTCTACTCAAATAAGTAGCCAGGAAAACCAATGCGGCAGGTCAATCTGTCCTGTACTATTATGTACTCGATATTTGAATAGCGAATTCTTTTCTTATTTTTCGTTACCACGTGATCAAACTAACGATGTATTACGTTATTGTATGTATTATGTATTGTTGTACAGGTAACAGCAGCGGGTCGACAGGCTCGGGCCCTGCGCCGCCGGCCGCGGAGCCCGACCCTGCGCTGGACTCCATGCATCTCATGCTGGACCCGCACTTGCGGCCTATCTCCCCCGACCTCGCCAGCATGGAGTCTAAGCGCATCTACGACGAGCATAAACAGCTAGCCCCGGAGTACCTCAGGGTAAGCATTGGACCTATATGGATGTGTAGCGACATCTATCGCGCCACATATGAATAGGCTAGATGACTGTAATTTTTTTTTGTTTAATATCGAAAGACCTTTCATTTATGTAGACAATCCTAAAAGAATCCCTTCATTAGGATCAATACAACCCGAGATATCACAATTTGAAATGCACATTTTTGGACTTGCCCAGAAACGCTTCATACAAACGTGACAGAGAGCGTGTCGTCACGTACCCGTTTTTGTAAGGAGCGCGTAAGAAATTTGTTCTACAGCTATGTTAAATATTGCGTTTATGAAAATGGTCCCCTAACATAATTGCTTCATCATAATATGGATTACAAAATAGTAATATTGTTTTACAAAAATGTAACACTTTTGAAATGGACTTGCCCAGCCAAGTTTGCATGCCTGTTGTGACTTCATTTCGAAACAAATTTCGATTGTGGTTCACAATAACATTTGAAATGAATTATTATTTTTGGTTAATATAAAAAAACGTGCAAAATGACTCATAGTCATCTAGCCTATTGAAGTATCCTACGTCGCGATATTGAAGTTATCCGAGCGATTGAACACAAATACAAGAACCCGATAACAACCGCCCGTTCCAGGATCCACCCTGTTCCTCACATACCCTAAAGACGTTCACAACGTCTCTCCATTTTAACTCAATTTAGGCTAACTGTTAGCTGTACCATGTTTCTACATCTATTCTCACCCTCCATAAAAAAATCTGGAATGTTTATTCTATAATTTTTGTTTTAACTTAGAAGGATAATCAGTTTTTAAATTTAAAAAAGCTTTTTAAATTATGATATTGTTCAACTAGTATTCTTATGGTGCTGATTGATCACAGCAACGAAGTATAACGTTTCGGCGTCAAATTTCTTTCTCATCTGTTTTGAAAGCAACCAAATTTTTGTCATTAGGAAGCTATAAATATGTAAATCTAATTTGCAACTTTTCTCCTCCCCAGGTTCAAACTGAGAATGCCTACCTCAGTAAACACAAGTCAGAATTAGAAGAACAAATGGACGACGAAGAACTAAGGCAGAAGAGAGAAATTATTCAATTAGAGAATGAGAAGGTACATTTTGTTCATCCAATTTGCAGTACTAATTTATTTTGTTCATTATTGCATATTTTCTGTAATGTAGGTTTTGAATATGAATATGTGTTTTGCCGCCTAATCGAAATGAGGAATAGACAATATTAGAATGAGTGTTTTAATTAGACTTTTTTCGCCATTTCATTAACCAAATATACCGTCCAGCGAGTGTAAATATCCCACTAGATAAACCTACTTGTACTCTTGATTGTGGTATCTCATGTAGCAAACGTTTGTTTCCAGGACTCGCTTATCAAGCTGTACCACACTTTGCGGAACCAGCTCGCGCGGGCAGAGCCGGACTGTTGGCTGCCGGAGGACGTTCGGCACGAGTGACTGGCGTGGCGACTAGTGTAGTGGACTCTTAGTGACCATGACTGTGCCCTCGGTACACCCTGGGACCACGGCCCTGGCTGACCGCTGTTCAAATACTCAAGCGAATCGTGTCTGAAAACGTTATCTGGGCTATTTGAAGTCGGGAGATCGATATACCTGAATCCAATGGATTGACGAGTATTCAGCCGATTGTAGTAAACCCACCAAATCAAATCCGGCTCGAAGGTCCAACGATGTACACGTCCCGAGAGTGCCGACTGAGAATCGTGCAAACATGATGAGTGGCGAGCCTACTGCTGTTATCCGTGCTAGTCGGAGTTTTGGTGATTGTAGCCAGTAAAAATGAGCACCAAGTAGGTGTATGGCAGGATTTAATCCTCACCCTACTAGTCAAAAACAGTTGAGTATTTAGCAGAGTATGAAAATCCACTAATTTACATCCGGTTCGAAGGACCAACTATGTAAGTGTCCCGTGATGGGGGATGGATTGGCAACGAGGGTGACTAAATATAAATGTCAGCTCTAAATAAGGAGGAAGTCTGCTAAGAGAATCGGCCACTAAACACCGACCTAAATTCTCATTGACCATGGTGCTATTGTAAAAATAGTATGGATTTGGTTCATCCATCTAGGTTTAGTATTACAATAAGGCTGAAGACACTCAAATGCAGAATCAACGTGCTGTTAACAGTCACATACATCTAAACTGAGATATTACTAGTCTCCATCAAAAAAAGTAATGGCAAAGCTACCCATCGTCAGTGCTTTGGCATCCCACCGAATTATAGAAAAGCGAAACAAGAGGAAACCATCAAGAATGGACCATATACAATAATAGTCTAAGCCCAGATTTACATGGGAACCTATCTTTACAAAAGATAGCTGATAAAGTCACAGCCGCGAGCAGTCAATTCACTAGTTACCATTACACTTCGCGACATAGTGTAGTGCCGCAGTGGGCAGTGCGTGTCCACTGGACCACGTGGACTAACGGTCCACCGGACCGCGGGTCTATAGGACCGCGGGTCCACAGGACCACGGACATCGCACATTGATCTCAACGAGCCAAACGAGCCTTCGGAGTACAGGAAAGTAGTCTAATCGCACGTTCAGGCGTGCCGGTAGTCATCGCAGTGCTTTAACTTATTGATATGTTTGTCATTTTTCATTAATTTTATGCCCATTGTTTACTTAATCTGTGGTCTGTCTTGTAGAACGGATTGGTGTTTGCTGCTTGATAGATTAATGTAGAAAGCATGGAAAATCTGAAAATGATACATCCATCGGCAAAGCAATCAATAATAATTAATATTTTTTTAATAGTAATGAAAATATTGATATTCTTACGATGATTTTCGATGTCAACTACCATTGGCAAAACTGTCTCTCTGCAACACCAAAACAGATCACTATTGAGTATTTTGAGGAACATTGTACACGGGCCTTAGATTACGTTAAATTTAATGCCGCATCCACACCGCAGTTGTATTTTACGAAACATTTTGCAACATAAACAAGGACGCCTGATAAATAAACAAATATCACTGATAATTTTTCCACACAGCGCCATCTAGCCCAAAATTAAGCAATTAAATGCTATGTGTTTGATTTTTGCAAGCAACCTGAGCCGGGAGCTTGTGAATCCAATGGTGGTGGTTAAATCTGATTGTTACAAGACGTATTTCTCGATACAGACTCAGGAGTCCAAGTGGCTGTGAGTTCAATGTTTTTACGTAATGGCAACTGCAGTGTGAATGCCCCTTACGAAATCGACGGTGTCATTACAATAAAGACAGTTTCTTTAAAAACTACGATATCTATATGTTCATATTACACAGATAAATATGTACAAAAACACTGTCTATTTATTGTGATCGCACCATTATTTGATTAGAAGAATAAACCAACCTTCATTAGCATTATACTTGCCACACAGGTATTAACGAATTTGTTTATTATAATAGGTATATTTACTTGCATCTTAACACCATTTTCCGATTTTGTCATCGTATTTTTTAGAAGAAATCACTTGGCCCTGATTTTCGCACATCTTTAAAGTATCACTTTGTGTTGGAGTATCGTCATTTGTTTCCCTTGAACAGAAGTGTTGATGCAGCTTGACCTTGACTCCTGAGTCCTCATTCGTATGTATTTTGGTTTCCTAAGATTTGTTCAAAGTGTCTAGTTAAAGATAGTAATGTCAAGTTCACCTTAAACACTTACAGAAGCTGAAAAATTACTTGACAAATACTGATTTAGGAAGCCAAATACGATAGATGCAGGTCACAAATAAACTCGTGAGATTAAATTACCATTCAGGGATATTTCTTTATTTATGTCAGTAATTATGTGCGTAAATCAGGCTCTCAGTCGGTTTCTTTTTTCATTATTTTTGACAGCACGTTTTAGTGCTTTCGTTGGGTATTATTTGTGAATGTATATTTTTCGTAAATTGGGCACAACCTTCTCTTGTTCATAAAAACTTATTGTGTTCTAACTTTACTTCAGCTAATGCATTATTCTGACAGTTATCAAAATGTCAGTGCTTAGAATGGAAAAGACAATAACAGTAAATTATAAAAAAAACTTCTCTGATCGTGTTAATATGAACAAGAGAGTTATTATTTACTCTTTTATTATTGTGTGTATGCATTCGTTTTGATTGTATAAATGTAAGATACTTAGTTATAGAAAATTTAATTTTAAGGATAAAATGTTATGTTTAATAAATAATAATCTAGCTAAATCTGATTTTATTTTCCAAGCATATAAGGTCAATTAAAAACTACAATAACAACCAATAGTTTACTTAGCTTCGCTCAATGAAGCGATTATTTTTGTTCCTGACCAACATATCCCTCGCAACGCACCCTCGCTCATCTCTAGAAATGCAGCTTAATCGTGTCTTGCGGTCATCAACATCGATACTGATACCACTGATATCGATAAAAAATCACATTTGCGAACGCTATGGGCCGTTGCTGTACTTTAGAAATCTTGTGATATTTATGTGGGGACACCTCAACTGCACTCACAAGGGAAGGACCACCGAAATGAACTTGATATCTTATTGTTTTGACTCCTGACGACCATGGTAAAAGTTCTGCTCAGTTTAGGGTTAGGGGTGTCATTCTCAATGCACACTTCACTTCACTTCGATTTTGACCTTCTGTAAAACTCAACAACTTGGGACTGATAATTTGAGTGAAAAGAACTAACCCCCGAATTCACAAACGACTAACAACACTGAGCACGCGCTAAGGCTCATCCTGTCCCTTTCAGTTCTAATGACATTTTACGGGATAGCAAGGGCGTGAGCGCGTGCTTAGCGTTGATTGACGTTTGTGAATTCGGGGGTAAGCCGCATAAATATTTTTTTTCCTCAAATGAGATGTTAAGTTATGTTAGGTAGTGAGAGTTGAAAGGCAGGAGATCTCTTATGTTGTTGAATGATGTGTAGAGTCGTGTTTTTTTTATGAAATGGCTTCGTTGGCATGGTCCGCAAAAGGAGGACCTTTTCGTCTAATACCTCTTTCTGGAAAAGGCTCTTTCTAACAATGAGTGACTTGTCTGTCTGGCTGACTTTTAAATAAAACACGAAGTTAAAATTCAGTCCAAACAATTTTAATTTTCAAGTTGACATTAAATTAGTTTTATTGGAATGATGTGTGCCACTGTAAAATATAAAAGGAAAAAATTTGGCACTTGTAAGTCTATTACAACGCATCTGAGAATCCAGATCACAAATAAATGCTATTTCCAGCCGAACAGAGGGCTTCGTTACAAATTGGACGATTAATACGTAATTTATTTACAATAATTACATTCTTGTTTACATGACTTATTTTACTGCTGAAGATGGTTGAGACCATTTTTCAATGTGGTCCATTGAAAAATGGTCTTTGTTTTCAAAATTAAGAAATACGATAAAATAATTCTTGTTTTATCAGAACGTTCTGGAATTTTAGAAAAATCTCCAGTTGTTTGTGATGTATAATATCTACGATACATTAAATCAATACTAGTAATTTCTAGGTCTAAAATGAATTTTACATATTTTACAATATTGATATGATTAATCTTTTCAATAGTTAAAATAAATAATAAGGTCGAGAAACTAGTACAAAATTCAAATCACTACATATCTTTAAAATATTATAATTCGGCGTCGAGAGGACTAAACTCGGCCCTTCAGAGTAGCCTTCGAGCGCCCCAAAAAATAGATTCATAATATAGAAGCACATATTAAATAAATACAGACAAATCTTATCATATTTAAATGTTATTTTCGTTGTTTAGGGGCCATATTATTTCTAATTAGGTGTTAACCCTCAGATAAAAAAGGAATGACATCAGACACTACAATTTCTAAGCTATTTGTGAAATAATAAAGGCAGTTCCATCGAGCCTTTAAATTCTATTAAATACCATTACACACTAAAATATACTTTACTTATCATTAAAACACGATCAATTTGAAACCTCATAAAATTAATTAAGGCAACAGTTTTTAACGAATATATGTAGGATTGTTGTTACATCTGCAAATATCACTTAATCGGAAGTTCACAATTGAACATCATATTAATGTTCTAGGTAGTTATTGCATGTTGCATGTGTAGTGCAGATATAACAACAATAAAGTAATACATGAAACAGTTTCCTTAGCTAATATGATATTGAAATCTCACACTCGAAAATCCTAAAAATTTAAGCAATCACTCTGTGCAAATGTAATATCGCAGACGAGCTTAAAAGACGATACTATACAATAACCTCATCAAAATTTAACACTGCAGTAAAATGTCCGATTTTTATTAGTGTATATGACAGATTTTTCCACACGAAAATGGCAGTCCAAGTATAGAAATAAATACTGCAATGAAGAGACATTGGAAAATGAAGTCTTTAATGTCTTACACAGTAAAAGGAAGGAAAGGCACGAATGTATGGACTTTGGTCCAAATGTCCACTAGACATAAGCTAGCCCACTGAATATTGAATTTTCATCCAAGATAAAAGAAAGTCCTCTGTAAGTATGTTACTAGAAAACCATTGCTGTCTTAATAGTTCTGGGCAATTTTATTGAAGTATTTAAGATTATATCTATCCGTAAGCTGAATATTGGTTATAATAACTATTGGTGTATAGTTATTTCGCAACAAGTGGACAGTTAAGTTCTACAGGTCTTATTACTAGTAGACATTTGGACAACTTCTGCCCATTATCCCTTGTTGGCTAATTATCGATACTAAGGATATCTCTCACGACGTACTTACCACTAAACACTTAGAAATACACCGAAATAATAAACTAGCCCCATATACGAAAGTATAGTAGAGTAGAAAGGTAAAGAAGATATAATTTAGCTGCACATGAAAACGTCGTAAAAGATAACCCCTACTATAGTATCCTAGTAGTAACTAGTATGTGGCAATTTGAAAGGCAGTTTAGCAAATGGATATGGCACACTCGGTGCCGCTAGCCACACTATTCAATGAATAATGTAGGGTCCGCCAGGGTAAACGTGTTTGAGGGTTAATGATATAGGTTTACCTCTTATTGGTAGACTAGATGTGTTATCTTTACCAAAACGGATTTCCCTTATAATGTTTTCAGATATGGTATTTACCTGCTTTTTATCTACATTAGAAGCTTTTTAATTGGTACTTAACATTGACATGTTAACAAAATTACAAATTCTGAATGACTTGTTCAACTCTTTAGATTTTACGTTTACCCTGGAAGATAAAATCATTTGCAGTTATGCATGTAAGCCTAGTGGCAAAGTTTAGCACCGCCAACGTCACAACAAGTGCCAGAGGGAACGACCCTCACCGCTCTACCAACATTACATCATGAGTTTAATTCCGACACTTTCCATCCACATATCGAAGGCATTTTGAAATCTCAAGTTGGTAGAAAATGTAGAAATCAAACCTTCGTCTTTTCAAAACTTAACAATTACTTGAGTATCCATAAAAATATAAAAAGTAGCTTTATTTTCTTCATTTTAAGATAACTACGAGATGTCATAAAACTCAACAAAAATATTCCTTTTCAATGGAAAGAGTATTGAAAATACATTGTTTCGATAATTAAATGCAACACAATTTTAAACATTGAAACAGTTTTCTGCTTGTAAAACACAAATATGCTATATTATATTCTAATAAATTGCATAAATAATCTCTTCTACTCCACGCGCTTAAGAAATATAATATCAATAAAAACTCACTCCACTCAACGCAATACTAAGTTTGAGCAACATTTATAGGGAATACAACTTAGAGCATATTTTATGTATTGTCAACAATTCACAGGACCTCATGTGTCATACATTTAAATCTAATAGATATAAAATTTAAGATATACATAGGAATAAGGAATAAATCTGATATCTAACGTGAGGGGAAGACATTCATGGTCTATCGTTGTCACTCCTGCAAAAGAAGAAAACATTATTTAGAATCTGCGTTTGGCATCTAAGTCACATGGAAAAGCGTTCAAATGTAAAGTGGGGAAGTGACTTCCATATGCATATAGGTACCTTATATTGAAGGGTATCCGAATCAATTTCACGTGTTCGGCTACTTATTTAGAAGTATATGTGCCTAAACATTGGTGGAACAAACCTAGCTGCCAGATAAAATATGCCAGAAAATTCGGCCAGTCTGAAATGGTCTCGGTAGCACGGCGGTTAGTGCAGCCGCCCGGAATGCGGAAGACGCTGGTGGTCCCGCCTGAGCCCAAGACCGAATGTTTTTTTCTGTGTTTCCTATCTTTATGTATTCGCTAGATGAGTGTGAGTGTATAGTCCGTCCGCGTTAAGAATGCGGTAATTTCATACTTGTCCTTCGATCTTGCACGCCTGCTAACCAATCAAATCGTTCCTAATTAGGAAGTCAAGTCTACAGTGACCAGTTGAACGCATACTTTCGAACGCAAAGGTTGTGGATCTGAGTTTTTTGTGTGCAACAGAAGTCAATTGAAAAATCACTGTATTATTAACGCTTTAACCCTTTAACCAGTGAACATGTTGCCATTTTTCGTTGGTTTCGGACACCTAATTTTGAACCTTATACGATTGAAATAGGTCCAATGGTATAAGGTTCAAAATGAGGTGGCAACTATTCAGCCACTACCAGTTAAAGGGTTAGGGGCTTAGTATAATAAAAAACAGTCAGTAAGTTACCTGTGTGTCTTGTAGTTACCTGTGTGTCTTGTAGTTACCCGTGTGTCTTGTAGTTACCTGTGTGTCTTGTAGTTACCTGTGTGTCTTGTAGTTACCTGTGTGTCTTGTAGTTACCTGTGTGTCTTGTAGTTACCTGTGTGTCTTGTAGTTACCTGTGTGTCTTGTAGTTACCTGTGTGTCTTGTAGTTACCTGTGTGTCTTGTAGTTACCTGTGTGTCTTGTAGTTACCTGTGTGTCTTGTAGTTACCTGTGTGTCTTGTAGTTACCCGTGTGTCTTGTAGTTACCTGTGTGTCTTGTAGTTACCTGTGTGTCTTGTAGTTACCCGTGTGTCTTGTAGTTACCTGTGTGTCTTGTAGTTACCTGTGTGTCTCGCACTAGCTGTCCCTTGCGGCCTGGCGGCGCGCCTGCCACTTGAAGTCGACCTGCATGAGCCACTGCTGCGCGCGCGCACCGGAGCACGGCCGCAGCACCGGCTTCCACACGTCCGCCGCCTCGGGCTTGTCCAGGCACATGCCTGTGTTTGTGTGCTTTATCGTACGCGTCTGGAAGGTAACGTTGTACATTTATTTATCTATTTTTTATTGCACACATAATATAAACGGCATATACAGTGTGTTTGGGAACCGGTGTCCGACCCGTTAAGGTGAAGTAATATGATCTATTTTATGAATAAATCCACCATAATTAAGCACTTTGCCCCAGTTGTTTTAAAATGGCCGCCATTTTAATTTTTTTTCTCGGGAGTACGGGTGGGTTATTTTAGTTTGCAATATCTGCCGATTTAGAGGTCCTACAGTCACAAAAGTGGTATCGTTGGACAGCTACAAAAGTAGGCAATAAGCTGACAAAAAAGCATTTTTTCATAACTCCCTTAAAATACCTCAAAAAAATGTTTGAACTTGAAAATTGTGATAGAATTTGTTAGTTTTTTTTACATTTTTTTTTTTTTCAGAAAAACTAAACTGTCAACATACATTTATTTTTAACTTTTTGGATACCCAAAGACATCACCTAAACACTGAAGCAAAAATCAAAGTTCCAAATAAAATAGTTTAGAAGTTGTGACAAATTGAATATCACCCTGTCATCAGAGACCCTTTGAAACGCAGGTAAAATTTACCTGAAATAAATTAAAAAAAAATTTAAAAAAAATTAATTAAAAGTGCTTAATTATGGTGGATTTATTCATAAAATAGATCATATTACTTCACCTTAACGGGTCGGACACCGGTGACCAGACACACTGTATACGTCCCGCTGCTGGGCCTCACCTCAACTATGAGGTGGAACAAGCCAACATACGGGCTCAGTACGGATTATCAGAGGGGTGCAAGGTTAGTGAGCAACCTTAATGTCAGATGATATCAAGCCACCCTAAGGTCTCTGACTAGGCTTAACGACTGACAACTGGGATCAACTGCTTAACGTGTCTTTCAAAAAGCACGGAGATTCAAGTGCGAAATATTTATTGCTTTATTGCACATTAAAAAGCACAAATAGCGGACTTAATGAAGAGAGGAACTCTCTACCATTGAACTAGACAGACAGACAGAGAAATTAAGGCGGTGCACAAGATCAAAGTGTGTGAGATCAAAAATGTGCCGTGTAGTGCCGGCACGTAAATAGAATAGCACTACCCCCTCTCTTCCCGTGGGTGTCGTAAGAGCCGACTGAGGGAAAACTGCCATAGGGAGATGGGCAGCAGCGTCTCCGCATAACAACAGGCCTCACTGCGATCGCCAACCCGCCTGCCAAGCGTGGCGATTATGGCAAACCCCCCTAATGATGGCACAACCAAAAAAATGGCCCCCAGTCCCCGGCGGCCCCGCTATTCCTGGCTACGGCAGCGGCTATGGTAACAGCGGGGCAGGGGGTGCGAGGAATCCCCGGGTGAGATCCGGCTGCCAACACCGAAGACTCGACCTGGCAACATATAACGCGCGCACACTGAGGCTTGACGCGAAGCTCGTCGAATTGGAAGAGGCAATTGGTAAGTTACATTGGGATATCATTGGGTTATCTGAAGTCCGAAGAGAGGGGGAGGACTCGATAACCCTGCAATCCGGTAACTTACTATACCACCGGGAGGGCGATCAACAGTCAGTAGGTGGTGTCGGGTTCATCGTCCACAAGTCCCTTGTCAACAACGTGATCACTATCGGAAGTGTTTCGAGCAGGGTAGCGTACCTGATACACAGGATATCGAAACGATATTCGCTGAATGTCATTCAGGTCTACGCTCCGACCTCGAAACATGACGATGTCGAAGTGGAGGCTATGTATGAGGAGATCTCTAAAGCCATGCATAGCCATAAAACCCACTACACAGTTGTGATGGGGGATTTCAATGCGAAGTTGGGGCAACGTTGCGGTGATGAGCTGAGAGTGGGGCAATTTGGATTTGGGCAACGGAACAATAGGGGCCAGATGCTGGCAGACTTCATGGAGAAGGAGAACCTCTTTATGATGAACTCCTTCTTCAAGAAGCCCGTAAGCCGCAAATGGACCTGGATCAGTCCGGACGGTAGGGTCAAAAACGAGATCGATTTTATCATGTCGACGAAGAAGCATATATTCAATGATGTCGCTGTGATCAACGCTGTTAAGACAGGAAGCGATCACCGCCTGGTCAGAGGCACATTGAATATCGACATAAAGCTTGAGAGAGCGCGACTGATAAAATCCACGCTCCGACCAATACCGGCTCAGATTCAAAACCCCGAGTGCTTTCAGCTCGAGCTTCAAAACCGCTTCGAAGCCCTTGAGAACAGCATCGATGTGGACGATCAATACAACATGGTGGTGGATACCGTCCGTACGGTAGGGTCCAAGTACTTTAAAACCCGCCGTCCAAAGTCAAAGAAACTCTCCAGCCAGACTCTCCTACTCATGGATCAGAGAAACGCAATGCGGCTACAGAACTCAGCGGATGCCCATCGTTATCGGCAACTCAATAGACAGATATCTAAGTCTTTGACGAGCGACCTTCGCCAATTTAATACCCAGTGTATTAAAGAGGCCATTGAGCGGAACAAAGGCTCCAAAGTGTTCGCCAGAGATCTGTCTATTGGGCAAAGCCAACTGACGAGGCTAAAAACTGAGGCAGGTAGCATCATTACGTCAACACCTGAAATCCTGAGGGAGATTGAGAGTTTCTATGGACAGCTGTATTCCACTCAAACACCGGTTGAAAGCAAGGCTAAAGACCCTAGAGCCAAGCTTACCCGACACTATACCGAAGATATCCCGGACGTCAGCCTATACGAGATTAGGATGGCTCTCAAGCAGCTTAAAAACAACAAGGCGGCGGGTGATGACGGAATCACAACAGAGCTTCTGAGAGCGGGCGGTCGGCCGATACTCAAAGTCCTCCAGACGCTCTTCAGTTCTGTCATCCTCGAGGGCAGAACGCCAAAGGCATGGGGCAGGAGCGATGTGATGCTGTTTTTTCAAGAAGGGTGACAAAACTCTCTTGAAGAACTACAGACCCATATCGCTTCTGAGCCATATCTATAAGCTGTTTTCGAGAGTCATTACGAATCGTCTCGCTCGCAGGTTCGACGACTTCCAACCTCCCGAACAAGCCGGGTTCCGAAAAGGCTATAGTACCATAGACCACATTCATACGCTGCGGCAAGTTATACAGAAGACCGAAGAGTATAACTTGCCACTTTGCCTAGCGTTCGTGGACTATGAGAAGGCCTTTGATTCGATTGAGACCTGGGCAGTGTTGCAGTCTCTCCAAAGGTGCCAAATAGACTACAGGTACATCGAGGTGCTAAGGTACCTATACCAGAATGCCACCATGTCGGTCCGATTACAGAACCAGAACTCTAATCCGATCCAACTACAGCGAGGCGTGAGACAAGGAGACGTTATTTCTCCGAAATTGTTCACAGCTGCGTTGGAGGATATTTTCAAGCTTCTGGACTGGAAAGGACGCGGCATCAACATCAATGGCGAGTACCTAACACACCTACGATTCGCCGATGATGTAGTTCTTATGGCTGAGACCTTGGAAGACCTGAACATAATGCTCGAAGATCTCGGTAGTGCTTCCCAAAGAGTGGGTCTTAGGATGAACATGGCCAAGACGAAAATCATGTTCAATGCCCATGTTGCACCTGCTCCAGTTAACGTTGGGAACATTACACTCGAAGTTGTTGACCACTATGTTTACCTGGGACAGGCAGTCCAGTTAGGTAAGTCCAACTTCGAGAAAGAGATCTCTCGTCGAATCCAGCTCGGATGGGCAGCGTTCGGGAAGCTCCGGCATATATTCGCGTCCGAAATACCTCAGTGTCTCAAGACGAAAGTCTTTGACCAGTGTGTGTTGCCAGTAATGACATATGGGAGTGAGACGTGGTCGTTTACTATGGGTCTCATAAGAAGGCTCAAAGTCACCCAGCGAGCAATGGAGAGAGCGATGCTTGGTATTTCCCTGCTTGATCGAATCAGAAATGATGAGATCCGCAGGAGAACTAAGACAACCGACATCGCTCGAAGGATTGCATCGCTGAAGTGGCAGTGGGCGGGACACATAGCGCGGAGAACCGATGGCCGTTGGGGCGGAAAGGTTCTCGAATGGCGACCGCGTACCGGACGACGTTCCGTGGGCAGGCCCTCCACAAGGTGGACCGACGATCTGGTCAAGGTCGCGGGAAGCCGCTGGATGCGGACAGCGCAGGACCGATCGTTGTGGAGATCTTTGGGGGAGGCCTATGCCCAGCAGTGGGCGTCGTTCGGCTGATATGATGATGATGATGATGACAAGATCAAAGTTAAGACTAGCAAGCGCAAGTGTACATTATATCAGAAATGGTCTTGTAATTTCATTCAGTTAAGAAGTTAGCTAAACCAGAGTTCTTGGGTTCGATCAAATATGTGTGTGCATGAACAATAAACACGTCAGTTGAACAACTCGCTGGTCTTTTGTGAGAAATTTTCGTAACAGGATTACATAAACAGATATTTCATCACAGGGATTTACTTTGAACCATTTCTCCGAAAATAATTCATCGCTTGCGAAGTTGTGGGTGCAATTTAATGCTGTAAACGTAATGAAACGATATTCATTACTTATCGTGAGCTCGTTGTTAGTAAATTCACTTAGGCGACATCCCGAAAATAGCCTATGATTAAATATCCGATGTTTGTCATTTTGACAAACATAGGATGCCAAAATTGCGGATCAAAAACCAAATCAAAATTTGCTTACGTTTTAATTTATATGCCTATTTGCCTCTAAACGATTTTATCTTATACTAGCGGCCGGCCGCGACTTCGTCCGCGTGGACTTTTTTACGTGTAAAAATTGAGTAACTTTTCCCGTTTTTCTCAATATTACCCTTCACTGCTCTGCTCCTATTGATCGTAACGTAATGAAAAGTATACTATAACCTACTTGCCCAAGAGTATGAAGAATAATAGGGTAGACGACTATGATGCATTTTGCGTGTTATTTTATGTTTACCAAATAAAATCATTAAAATCAAATGGATTTGTGAAACCACAATCAAAATTTGATTCAGTATGAAGCCACAATAGGCCTTCAAAGTTGGGTGGGCAAGTCCATTTCGAAAGTATACAATTTTGTAAAAAAATAATACCATTTTCAAACAGAGACTATTAGGAAGCAATTTTGTTAAACGACCATTTTCATAAACGCAATATTTAATATAGCTGTCGTACAAACTTCTTACGCGCTCCTTATAACTACGTTAGTGTGACGTCATAATTTAGGACACGTTTGAATGAAGCGTTTTTAGGCAAGTCCAAAAATGTGCAATTCAAATTGTGATATCTCGGGTAGTATTAATACTATAGCAGTGATTCTTTTAGGATTGCGTTCATAAATGTAACGTCTTTCGATAATAAACAAAAAAAAATTATAGTCGTCTAGCCTATTGTGCCAAAATTCGTTAAAATCCGTTGAGTAGTTTTGCATTTTTTGCATCAGTAGCGATCCCTAATCACCCCTTGATAGTTATTTTTCAAATATATTTCATGTACAGAATAGGCTAGACGACTGTAATTTTTTTTGGTTTATTATCGAAAGACTTTACATTTATGAACGCAATCCTAAAAGAATCACTGCTATAGTATCAATACTACCCGAGATATCACAATTTGAATTGCACATTTTTGGACTTGCCCAAAAACGCTCCATTCAAACGTGTCCTAAATTATGACGTCACACCATCGTAGTTTTATGGAGCGCGTAAGAAGTTTGTACGACAGCTATATTAAATATTGCGTTTATGAAAATGGTATTTTAACAAAATTGCTTCCTAATAGTCTGTGTTTGAAAATGGTATTATTTTTTTACAAAATATGTATACTTTTGAAATGGACTTGCCCACTGTTACGTAGAAAATCGTGAGGTCGATTTTCTTTTCATTTATTTTATCTGGAGTCTGTCGATTTGTGTTTTTTTAAATCTCTCGATTTCAGAAATTGAAATGAGACAACACTAGCAGCTTTGTCTTGTTCGCATCACTAGAGATCACGAGAGATGTCAGCTTCTGAAGGCTTCAGACTACTAAATATTACTATTTTTAGGTTTTTTAATTCATTTCAGTGCTTTTGTTCTCAACAAACCAAGTAGTTTTCATAAAGGTATTTTTCTAAGCCTAATTCTATAAATTCATTAAAAGGCATGGCCTTAATCACCTTTTTCAATTTGAACATTTTCGGAGGATTTTGGTCTTTGCTATGGCAACACACCGGCTCGATATCGATTTTGCGTAGGTCATTGCGCCCTGCCATTTTACTTTTCGAAACCGGCGTACGCGCTGTAGTTCCAAATATCTTAAACCCCTGATACCGGTAAGTTGCAGCTCGAAGACCAGGATTAGTGAAATCCATCGTGTTTGTGGTGTGCTGATTAATCAGTGTCGCTTTTTTCCAGCTCGTGATGTGCTTGGTGTAGACGTGACCGATGACGTGGTCTACGTGAAAGTGTTAGTTTTTTCTCAACCCGGAACAATACCCCGGAGTTGAATTGCTGGAGAAAGCATTGAGCGTCAGCATTAACCTCCAATAGGTATGTTAAATTGCTTATTTTGATTAGGGAATCCATGCACCGCACGTTGTCGAGGCACGGCTAGGTTAAGTCACTTCACGCCGCTATTTCTGAGCACCTAGGCCATAAGCACGCCTTATTACTGCATCTGCTGCCTGCTTATGCTACGGCACCCTCGCTTTGCCTCTGCAACTGTGGTTTCCTGCATTTTTCTGCGTCTTGGGACCCTTCTCTTCGTCTCAGTCCCAGACACGTGTGTCTTGTGTTAACGCTGGTGCCTGTAACGCTTACAGGAGGTGTTCAGTACGGGCGAAGGCTGCCCGTAGGTGCTAAGTACAGGCAAAGGCTGCCCGTCCATGCCAGTGTCCTGACTGTCTCCGTGGAGTGGCCGAAAACATTCCACGGGCTGTCCGGACCTGCATGCTGCAGCCCTCAGTGCTGTGTCCCTCCTGATCCCGCAGGATAAAGAAGTAGGATCTTTCCTTTTTATATTTTTCCACGCATTTAGAGCGTGGTGGCGCCCCTCATCTTAATTATTTTGAACATTATGATCAAACAAACGCTCGGTACCTCTCGTCACCCAAACCCAAAGGCTCCTGAGTCTGGCCGGCTCCAATAGGGCTTCATTTTCTGTGCCTAGCTTTATTTGAGGCCTAAGATTTCAAGGTCAATAAACTAAATTTATTTCAACCAAAATTTGCTTTAATTTCATAATTGTAAAACCCAGCTTCCCATTTTTTTTTAGGTAACAATGACACCCATACGTGGGGCTTTGACTTGAGGTAAACAACATGTCGAATAAGCTATGTTGCTGAGCGTTTGTTTTTTCAAAACTTGATAGGGTTTTTTTTTTATTAATTAATGTTCAAAAACTTGATTTGCTGCTAATGGTTCTATTTATTGCCTTAGTGTTTGAGGGCAACTTGTAGGTATACTAGCTTGCTGTGTGTTGTGGTTATTGTTGTTTATTGGTAACAAGTTCTGACCTACTTACCTCTTGGTTATATTCTGCCAATATAGCCCTATTATATTATCCTTTGTTGGGACTTGTTAGCAATAATGTGAGGTACTATTTTTATTCTAGTATACCTACCTAATTTATTATTAATTCTAAAGTGGTAACGTTACTGTGATATTGTTAGGAATTGAATTCTTAACCTGTGATTTTGTCTAAAATTCATAGCTTTATTTATTTTAAGAATTTAAAAATTGACTTACTATTTTTAACATACAGAACTTAAATGATTTAAATTTATAACTTGATTTTTGTTATCTTTATCCTAACCAGTTATTATTGATTTTGACATAAACACTGAAGCGGTAGGTATTTCACGAGCGGTATAGGGTGTTTAATTATTTGTTTGTGTTTGTCCAATGTTTTTTTACAATTTTAATTTTTACTTTACCTTTGCTTTAATTAGGTACCTACATATATTGTTTAAATTTACTGGTTGTTGTTGTATGTTGGTACAAGCAACATGTGACTTTCTGCCTTACAATATGTTTGGAACTAATAACTTTAAAAAGAAAATATACTTGTTACAGTTAAATATTTTGTGATATTATCGATGTTGATGCAAGTAGTTGGCACTTCCTGCCCTACAATATATTTTTGCCATTGGAATTTAAATTAACTTTTAAAAAAAAAACTTAAGTACCTAATTTATAATTTATGTAAGAGCCAATTAGGGTCAAGTGTGCTTTGCGTTTGGGAATATCTTCATCCATAGCTTAAGAGGGCTGTTGACAAGAGGTACTGGACATATTGACTTTATCTTAGGGATATTTAACTACCTACTTAGGTACCTACTTTAACTTTTAGGAGGAATGCTACCATGTTACTTCCCTAAGCCCAAATATAATATCCCTAGATTCTCCGTGCTCCACGCAAGGTCCCCTTTGGTTGTGTAGGTATGGTGTATTCAGTTCTGTGTTTTGTTATTATTTTTTTGTTTAGTTGTTTAGTGATTGAGAGTGGAGTGGTGGTTAAGAAAGGCGAAGTAGTAGGTACTTCGTTTTTCTTCTTTGAGTTGTTGTTGTTGTGGTTTGTTTGTGGTGTCACAGCTGTGGCAAATGGTGCTGCAGACTGTGCAGTACAAGTGGTGAGCAATGGGTTCACAGTGTGGAGTGTGGTAGTGACCTTGGCGTTACCACGTCAAGGATTTGAAAGCGATGTAGGCCTTCCTATTTAGATGTTGTTGTTAGGTTGTTTGTGGTGTTGCAGCTGTAGCGCATGGCGCGGCAGACTGCAATACAAGTGGTGGGCAATATGCTCTCTTAATGATGAGTTGTGTAGTGCCCTTGGCGTAAGGACGCCAAGGATTTGAAGGCGTAGTGCGCTTTCCTATTTTGAATTGTTGAAGGTGTGTGAAGGTTTCACAGCTGTAGCGAATCGCGCCGCTGGCTGTGCAGTGTTGTGGTGGGCGGGACGCTCACTTTCCTCTAGGTTAATTTTCAGGCGTGTCCAGTGGACGTGTGGTCCGCCGCTATACATAGGCTCACCACACAACCACTGATCGCCCTGTGGTTAGTTTAGTTTTTTAGTTTAGGTTGCATGTTTTTTATTGGAAATTAGTTGTTAGGGAACATCGACCCCTGGACCGCTGGTTGGCAGCGATAAGACCTGTCCCGGGCGATTGATATCCTATTTTATAGGATGGAATGTTGGTCAGAAGAAATAGTATGAAATGAAAGCTGTAGGGAAGAAAGATGCACCCCTGGACCGCTGGTGGCAGCGATAAGATCTGTCCCGGGCGATTGATATCCTATTTTATAGGATGGAAAGTTGGTCTGAAGAAATAGTATAAACTGAAAGCTGTATGTAAGAAAGATGCATCCCTGGACCGCTGGGTGGCAGCGATAAGATCTGTCCCGGGTGATTGTTATCTTGTTTTACAAGATGGAATGTGATGCTAAGGAAAAGATAAGAAAGATTGGTTAGTTGTTAGCTGTAGGTTAAGTTGTCTGTTTTGTGGTGTGATGTTAAGTAAGTAATTTGAAATGTGTGTTGTTGTCTGATAGTTTGATGTTTGTTGGGTCAGTTGATAGTTAAGCAGCCTGGTCCGACATCAAAGGATCTGTCTGTGTTTATTGTTAGTGGTTTTTTGAAGCCAGTATAGCCTACTAAGTTACTTGTTGTTGTAGTGATATTTTAGTTTTTAACTTTTGCATGTTACTCAGATGGTATTGTTCCTACATTCTATTGAGTTAGTTTTTAGGATGATAGTGTTTAATTCGTTGGTTGTTAAAAAGTAAATTTTGTTAGTGTCAGTTTTTTGATAGTGGTGCAGCTTAGGTGTTATTGCAGTTATAATTTTATATTTTTGTAGTCTATGTTTTATGTGCCAGAGCCTACAATAGTTCGGAGCGGTTGGTTACTCGCTAAATAAGCCTTACCACCAGGAGCGGATAGGGAACTCCTTCAAAATAAGCCTTAACCCCTTTGTGTTCTCAAACAATACGTTCTAGTTTATTTACTTGTTTATTTTTATTCCATAATTTGCCATAGGAGCGGGTAGTGACTCTTAAAATAAGCCACACCACCCGGAGCGGAAGGTAACTCCATTTAAAGAAGCCTATACCTTTAAGTTCTCACTCTTATCTTGTCCCTAATTAGTTACTTCCGGTTTCACTACGGAGTAACTTATTTTCTTTTCTTGTTGGTTCATCCAGTTACTGGCGCTAGCCATAGCCAGGCATTGTTTGTCCCACCTGATGGATAGGAACAATATTGTAGTCTATTTGTTAGGAAATATTATGTATTCTGTTGCTTATTTTATGTAGTTTATAAATACTTATGATGTTCTAGGTTGCACCCAAATTACTTGGGATTCTTGATGTTTGGTTGTTGCGTTATCAGAGGACGCGTGGTCCGCTTGCCTTGCGCTCGCTCACCACGCCACCTCTGTTGACAGACTCCATTCTTTTGTTGTAGGGTAGTGATGAGCTGGAGGGCCAGCTCGAATTTTTCTTCTTTCCGTCGAAAAATTCTGGTAGGTGGGGAGGTATTGTTACGTAGAAAATCGTGAGGTCGATTTTCTTTTCATTTATTTTATCTGGAGTCTGTCGATTTGTGTTTTTTTAAATCTCTCGATTTCAGAAATTGAAATGAGACAACACTAGCAGCTTTGTCTTGTTCGCATCACTAGAGATCACGAGAGATGTCAGCTTCTGAAGGCTTCAGACTACTAAATATTACTATTTTTAGGTTTTTTAATTCATTTCAGTGCTTTTGTTCTCAACAAACCAAGTAGTTTTCATAAAGGTATTTTTCTAAGCCTAATTCTATAAATTCATTAAAAGGCATGGCCTTAATCACCTTTTTCAATTTGAACATTTTCGGAGGATTTTGGTCTTTGCTATGGCAACACACCGGCTCGATATCGATTTTGCGTAGGTCATTGCGCCCTGCCATTTTACTTTTCGAAACCGGCGTACGCGCTGTAGTTCCAAATATCTTAAACCCCTGATACCGGTAAGTTGCAGCTCGAAGACCAGGATTAGTGAAATCCATCGTGTTTGTGGTGTGCTGATTAATCAGTGTCGCTTTTTTCCAGCTCGTGATGTGCTTGGTGTAGACGTGACCGATGACGTGGTCTACGTGAAAGTGTTAGTTTTTTCTCAACCCGGAACAATACCCCGGAGTTGAATTGCTGGAGAAAGCATTGAGCGTCAGCATTAACCTCCAATAGGTATGTTAAATTGCTTATTTTGATTAGGGAATCCATGCACCGCACGTTGTCGAGGCACGGCTAGGTTAAGTCACTTCACGCCGCTATTTCTGAGCACCTAGGCCATAAGCACGCCTTATTACTGCATCTGCTGCCTGCTTATGCTACGGCACCCTCGCTTTGCCTCTGCAACTGTGGTTTCCTGCATTTTTCTGCGTCTTGGGACCCTTCTCTTCGTCTCAGTCCCAGACACGTGTGTCTTGTGTTAACGCTGGTGCCTGTAACGCTTACAGGAGGTGTTCAGTACGGGCGAAGGCTGCCCGTAGGTGCTAAGTACAGGCAAAGGCTGCCCGTCCATGCCAGTGTCCTGACTGTCTCCGTGGAGTGGCCGAAAACATTCCACGGGCTGTCCGGACCTGCATGCTGCAGCCCTCAGTGCTGTGTCCCTCCTGATCCCGCAGGATAAAGAAGTAGGATCTTTCCTTTTTATATTTTTCCACGCATTTAGAGCGTGGTGGCGCCCCTCATCTTAATTATTTTGAACATTATGATCAAACAAACGCTCGGTACCTCTCGTCACCCAAACCCAAAGGCTCCTGAGTCTGGCCGGCTCCAATAGGGCTTCATTTTCTGTGCCTAGCTTTATTTTAGGCCTAAGATTTCAAGGTCAATAAACTAAATTTATTTCAACCAAAATTTGCTTTAATTTCATAATTGTAAAACCCAGCTTCCCATTTTTTTCTAGGTAACACCACCCAACTTTGAAGGCCTATTGTGGCTTCATACTGAATCAAATTTTGATTGTGGTTTCACAAATCCATTTGATTTTAATGATTTTATTTGGTAAACATAAAATAACACGCAAAATGCATCATAGTCGTCTACCCTATTGGCCTCTCTACAGATTTATTATAAGTATAGATAGGGTAGGCTCACCTTTGAATCATAAGTCCACTCTTGGTTGCCGCGCATGCCGTGACACCGGATCAGTTTGATAGGGCCTCGCGGGTGCGCCGCGTCCAAGCAGTTGTCATCAGACATTATTTGCTTGCGTTTCGTGTAGGCAAACACCTGGAAACGTTGGGATATTAGAAAAACCTTTTGAAAAAAATGCAGCTTAATGGCGGCTCGGAAGTTAGCTGCGAGCGCCGAGTGCGCAAGAATGACCTCACCGCGCAACCCACTGACACCTTAATTTGTGTTCTGCGCATCGACTCGCGCGATGTTCACAGCCGCCATTAAGTTTGAATCGTACTATACTCGACTAACTACGTTTTTACATGTTAGCACCGACAGATGGAGTTATACGCCTTTAGAACGCGGTAGCATTTGGTTTCTGAGATATCATGTGTAGAGGTATTACTGTTACTGTTATTGAAACTCTTTAGCTTTTGTACAGAGGCACTCAAATCAACCGTTACAAAAACTTTGCAAAATGGGTATGTATGGGTCAGTATAAGGTGCCCCTAGGTAAAGGTTGAACACCTCTGTACCACTAATAAAAAGGTTGATTTTTAGCAAAATAGTTAAATTGCCTATAAGTAAACATAAAAGTTAGCTTATTATGGTAAATATAACAGTAAAAACTATGATAATGTTACCAAGCGTCTGTGGAATCGCTGTAAAACAAATAAACACGGACCAAATGAAATATTTTCTATTTTTTTTCCAAATAAATACAATATGTGACCTAAAGCTGGTTTATGACGCGACGTTTCAGATATATTTTTCGTATCACGTAGTTAGCATGGATGCCGACCCTTGATTTAAAATTTGTCAAACCATTCTTGAAGACCTTTTGCTGTGAATCAGTCGTAAAACTTCATCAGGGGGCTTCTTCCACAAGTCAAGCGTCTCGAGTAGGAACTACTTCAGAAATCGACCTGTCTTCGAAATATCTTTATGAAGGAGTGAATAAGAGTAATCACCTGGTTACCACCCATTCCATGACAATACCCCATGCCCAAGGGCTGGCCCGCTTTCCCGCCAAGTGTGTCCAAGCAGTTTGATGTTTCTGCGTTTCGGATCTGTAACAAAATTAAACGATAGGGTTTGTATAATGTGCTTAAGGTATTGATTTAGAATTATACAGAAACAAATGTCATCCTAATAGGTATAGGTACGAGTAGGTTCGCTTTAAGAGCAAGACTTGGCACAAAGTGTCAGTAGATGCACAACAAACCCAAAAAGTATTGCCCGAATAGCTTTCGGCCAAGAGCTCAAACTGTCGTTTGGGCTAAAAGCTTTATCAATGTTCAAATCAATATTTTCCCACATATTTATACAGGGTGTCCCGAAACGTGACGTCAAGCGGGCACGGGATGATAGGCTAGGTCATACCGGCTCTGGGAAAAATAAGGAAAAAAATCTATGTCACTTGGTTTAGCAATAATAATAATATTTTTGAATTTTTTGGAAATCGACACCCTTGACTAAGTTTTCATGTACTGTACTCACAAATGACCAAATTTCGCAGCGTTTTATTTTTTTATTTTATCCTAAATAACTATGCTTTCGATGGTAGTCACTTTTATGATGATCAATTTTGGACATTTAGTAAAAAAAAATAAAGTTCGACTTAGTCATGGTTAAAAAAAAATATGTCAGCTAACTTCATCCCTCATTTTCTTAAAAAAACATTGCTATAGCATCCTTGGCAAGTTGTCTAGAAAAATAGCCCATTTAATCAAGATTTCTAAAAGATAAAATACTATCCATTTCCTTGTCTTATCTTTCCATGAAAAATATTATGAACCGAAATGGGTCGTTCAAAACTTGAACTAGGTGAAGTCTATTAGTATGCCTTACTTGGATGATAAAAGAAAAAATGACCGTAGGTTAGTGGCAGCGGCAACAATGAATCGTTTGCTGTTGCTTAGCATTCCATAATTGATCGGTTAATGTGATGGGGACCAGTTCGGTTTTTTTTCATAGTATCTCCGTACACATGACATTAAGCAGTTGTCCCCAGCTGAAGGTGCTAGCTGAAGTCAGCCGCGAAACTTATTCAGAGGCCTTATGGCGCCTTAATATCATCTGACTACATGTCTCAATAGTACCTCTGGTATCTTACTTATACGGTAAATGCCACATCACCCTTACCATTTTCGTTCAGTCCTCCTTACACACATACATACATAAACGGCCTATATCCGTCCCACAGCTGGGCACAGGCCTCACCTCAACTATAAGGGTGGGCGCTAGCCATACTCTGACACGCGGACTTAGTGCGGATTGTTTCAGGAGTGTAAATTCAGTGATATAAAAAAAACTCAGATGTCATCAAGCCGCCCTAAGGCCTTCGACTAAGCATTACGACTAACATCTAACGATGCCAACCGGGACGAACTGCTTAACGTGCCTTCCGAAGCACGGAGATGTCGAAAAAATACACTACAGTCTTCCTTGCTCTATTGCAAAGAAATGTCATTCAGCAAGAGCGAGATAAAAAACGGAAATAGGTAGCCTGAGATGCCGGTGACAGTACCACAATCCACACTTAGCTCACTGTGCAGACGTGTTAGAGTATGACATTGTAGCAATACAGGATAGTTTCGTTGAGCGTAAGCGTGAACGTTGAGCATAAGTCTGACCTCAACTCGTGACACTTTTATGCTCAACTCTGGGCACACGCAACGTCTTCCGGGACCAACCGCTTAACGTGCCTTCGAAGGACGGAGAAGCTATAAAAGATTTTTTGGATTGGTCACCCATCACATTAACCGACCAATTATGGAATAATTAGTAACAGCAAACGATTCATTGTTGCCGCTGCCACTAACCTACGGTCATTTTTTCTTTTATCATCCAAGTAAGGCATACTAATAGACTTCACCTAGTTCAAGTTTTGAACGACCCATTTCGGTTCATAATATTTTTCATGGAAAGATAAGACAAGGAAATGGCTAGTATTTTATCTTTTTGAAATCTTGATTAAATGGGCTATTTTTCTAGACAACTTGCCAAGGATGCTATAGTAATGTTTTTTTAAGAAAATGAGGGATGAAGTTAGCTGACATATTTTTTTTTAACCATGACTAAGTCGAACTTTATTTTTTTTTACTAAATGTCCAAAATTGATCATCATAAAAGTGACTACCATCGAAAGCATAGTTATTTAGGATAAAATAAAAAATAAAACGCTGCGAAATTTGGTCATTTGTGAGTACAGTACATGAAAACTTAGTCAAGGGTGTCGATTTCCAAAAAATTCAAAAATATTATTATTATTACTAAACCAAGTGACATAGATTTTTTTCCTTATTTTTCCCAGAGCCGGTATGACCTAGCCTATCATCCCGTGCCCGCTTGACGTCACGTTTTGGGACACCCTGTATAACCCATAATATAATTCACCCTGCTTTTAATAGTTGTACAGCCTTTCAAAGTTTTTTTCAAAATTAGTAAGTATCCCGTCGTGGTATTTGGTGAACCTAACGTCCAGCCAGGCAGGCCCTCCCAGAAAAACTCTAATTATAAAAACCTCACCTCTCCCAGATAGTAGTATTCCAGCGGCATCTGACTCTCCGGGTAGATGTTCTCGAGGTACCAGCGGAAGCTTTTGCACTTGAGTTTCTCGCGCAGCGCGCGCCGCTCGCTGACGTCACCGACCGGCACGTTCAGAGCACCTGTGCAGAACAATTGTACAACTTTGCTGCTAAACTACCTTGTTAGATTTCCCTATGCAGAAGCAGATTTTGGATGATTTTTGGAGTTTGCAGTTAAAATATGTTGCCACCCGTTTTGTTAGTTAAGCTACCTAATACCACGCTAATACTGAACCGGTGTTTTGAAGCTAATCTTCACCGAACCGAAAGGTATCAGATTAATAACTAGGAAGCTTGCTTGACTGACCCGATTCTGATCTAGACTAGACAGTTGTGTATTTAAATCTGTGCCGCCTTGTTCACCCAAAAACAAATACAATTGATGAAATTAATGGCCTTTCTCTGCCAGAAATTACGTATTTCAAAATTACTTCATATCTAATATGGGTCTCTTGCTGCCATCACTGCAAAATTTGTTTAGTTTTCTTAAGATAATATTGATTTAGTATGTCCCAAAACTGGTTTTTCCGAACTGTTTTAAATTAATTCCCCTACACGTGTCTGACATTCAAAGCTGAATGATAAGCTTCGCACTTCTAAAAAAGAATGTAAATGAAATGTCAAACAATATACATAGTGAAATGTTTCGTAGTTTTGTCTAAATCTACTAAATCCTTGCTTGCACCAGTTGCTACATTTATTATACAGCTCTACTTAAATCAATAATGTATTAGGTAAACAGCAGCTTTTGTGTAGGGTGGGCTAAAAATAATATGTAATTAAAAGAACTTCTTTTCAATAGTATGTTTGCAGGTGGCAATACTGACAATAAAGGTATTATTCAATAATTTATATTCATCATGTAGATAGTTTACTTTCGATTTCCTTGGAAGTTAAATATAGCCAGTTAACGTGATGAATGTAAATCAATTAATCATAAAGGTGTTGTGTTAACATTTGTGGACACAGCTACTGAATGTGACGTGTTTTACGAATTGTAAGTGCATTCTATGAAATGGTCCCAATGTCAATGTTTGTGAATGATTATGAACCAAAGGAATACGAGTTACGATGTTAAAACAGCTGTTACTGAAAATATTCCAACAATACATTCATATCACTTCACGTGTAGACACCTGCTTACGTCTCTCGACACTAGTCTTAAATCATAATTTCAAATAAACTATCGCTAGTGGGACGTAAACAATTGTCGCACTTTACGGCCGCAACGTACGGCTTGTTCGTATCGATAATTAAAACGATCACGTGTACTTTTCATGTACAATTACCCACGAAAGGTATGATACATAAATTAACACAAAAAAGAAATAATTTAAAATTTTGATACGACTTGTTTATCACCAGAATGAGCATCCCTATGAAAGTTAAATAAGTAGAATGACGCGAGCAAACCGTACGCTAGATTAATCATAAAATTCAAACTTTACTGGTCTGAAAACCAAAACATTATATTCTAAAGGATTAAATTATTTGAAATTACAAGTAAGACACAAAAAACTGTTGAACGCAATTGTACTATTACACCTGCCAGAGCACATGATTTAAACCGATGATTTATACTGCTTTATTGGCGTTGGAGCAAATCTAACACTGCCAAGCCAACCTAATAAATGGCATTTTAAGTTAAAACCTTTCCACTGATATTATGACAATCTACAATAATTTAAGAGAGCATTAATCTAATCTGCTCGCATTGGTTTTAGTTTTGAGACTCAACTGATAGGTTAGTCTGTACGTTACTTTAATTACAGAAAAACATATTAAAATAAATAAGCATCAGAAATCAGGCCAATAATATTAGAATAAATAAATAGTAATGACAACAAAGCACATTTTACTTGGTACTATTTATACACAGGGTGGGCTCGTAAAAATTATTCACGTACAGAACAAGCATTAGTAATGTTAACGTGACGATTTCGAATGCAAGTCTGCACTTTCGCGCTCAACGATTGCGATTGAACCCAACTCTTACTGGGCTCTCTGTACATAAAGCGCTTCTAATTATAATATTAATATCGTTTTTTGTCCCTTATTAGAGTTATCAGTAATCAAAAGCACGAGTACAATGGCTATGTAGTAGAGTAAGTCACAAAGATGTATGATATAATTTAGTATACACACTTTGTTATTGTCGCTGATTAGTTAAAAGGCAATTAGGATTTAGGCCGAGTGCACTTCGGATACATTTTTATCCGAAACAGTTAAAAAATTCTGATTCCTATGATTAAAGAAAATAAGTTCTAGTCGGACTAGCGGACCGCCGACCTCGTAAGGTCTTTGCTAATTTCAACAATCGTTTCTTAAGTAACGTTCTTACATATTTCTAGCAAGAAACTAAGCTTCAATCATTCATAATGTTAGACTAGAAATCGTTTTTCTTTGGTAATTCTCAAATGTAAAATTATGCTTGGAATAAAACAAGCTACAAAAAACACTGGCAAATTACTAGCTGCATATTTTTTTTTAAATGTGTAAACGACGTCATCCAAAGTGCGCTCGCCCCAAGCGTTAAACTCATACAAGTGGCATCAGCGGGTAAGGACCTGGGTTAATACTGTAGTAGAAATGCTTCCACTCATCCAGCCAGACTTCGGCGAGGCGCGCGTTGTTGTGATTCACGACGCGGCCGGTCCCCCCGGGGAACGAGTAGGGCGTGGTCTTGCGGAACACGTGGCCCACGTGGGAGCACGGCGCGATCTCCAGCGTGCCCCCGCACATCCACACCTGCCGCGCCGTGCCACGGTTATCACAACTATATTCACCGGATAGCTTTTTTTTTCTTGCCTGCCAGTGTTTTCTCAAACCACAGATGTTGGTTTTAATAGTTTATCTGTGGCCAACTGACATTTTTAACTTCTCGAAATACCTAAGAACCATTGTATTGATTTGTCTTGGAATCTTATCATTCGCGAAAATTATATGAACAGCTATTGAAAATCATTAAATAGCTGCCTAAGTTAGTTACATCTTTAAACCGAATTATTGCTCATGTATATTACAACAGAATACTTCATATTCTTTAAATTAAACACCGGTGAATATAATTGGTATTAGTCAATGGTTAAATAAGCTCAAAATTAGTCGCTGTTAATGAACACCACACATAAAATGATTAATAAATACATAAAAATTAATGGTATTAAATTATTAATTAAAATACAAAATATGTTAACATTTCCCGATAAACACACATTATTCACTTCCATAACAAAGAATTTAGTACATAATTAATTCTATTAAGCCATGATAATACAGACCAAGGGCTAGGATACAAAATATACTTACATACGTGTCTTATAGGTTTATATGTGTAACAATTAAAAAACGTGATTTACGTCTACATAAAACATAAGCTAGACCAATAAAATAATTAAATAGGGTAACAAGACGATTTTAAAGCCGCAACACTACTTGTACACATTATTTGTGAAATGAAAACAAAATGAAGTTAGTTTTTATTAATATTTTTTACCATAGCCCTAGGTCTAGAAGGATTGCTGTGGTAAATATAATCCGATCACAAATACTTTGTTAACATTTATCTGAACATATTAATCATTGCTTCTGCATTTACAAGAAGCAAAAGTGAACTAATAGCAAATGAGATTACTAAATTGAAAAGAACATAAGAAAAAATCGAAATAAATAAGATCTAATAAAAAGCGGAATAACAGAAATACCATCAATATATTCAAAGGAAAACAGGTGATAGGAATGAAAGTACAGTCGACAACACGATTGGTTACTCAGCAATTGGGAAATACTCTGTATTTTTCACAAGATAACACCCAACTGTCAAGTTACTGTACGTGCAGGAATATGAATAAGAATAAAAGCGAAATGAATGAAAAGATGAAAACTCATGCAAAAGTGTAAATGTATGCAGCTGCAATGTTTATGTCAAAGCCTGTCTGAACTCAGCTGGAATCAGGAATTGTTAATGACAACATCCATGAGTTTTACGCTGTTAGTGTTAATCCCAAGCCACAACAAAACTTTTTATATTTATCCGCTGCTACCATTTTGGTGATTTTTCAAAGATAATACTTTGTATTGGGTAATCAACTACTCAAGACAAGATGACAATACGGCAACGGAATTAAGTATAATGTTCAGATTTTCGTTTAGAAATGTTTGATGCGAGGTAGAGGATTCCGTTAATTTTCATTAGATTATCCAATATTTGTTATTCTTGGACATTTAGCGCTTTAGTCCGGTTGCGGTGAACATTCTGGTACAATGACTAGATTCATACTACTCACTGTCGTTAACCATCAAATAGTATTAATGTTCCTTCCGAAAAATAACAAATGCTAATAATGGTTGAACAGCTCCCACGAGTATAGCTGTCACTTTCAGTTCTATAGATAGTATATGGGACGGCATAACTTTGGAGGGTTTGGGGGGAGCTGTTTAACCTTGATTGACGTTTGTAAACTCGTGGGAAAATGGTACATCTACGAGAAGTCAGTATATTTGAGCGCTAGCGACCACAGAAGTATCGAAGAGTCATTGTACTGAATTCTTGAAAATTTATGAAGTACCTACATAGTATGTACTACATACAATTGCAATTGTCTGTCATCAGGTCTCAGAGAGACTAAGTTAAATGTTAAATCTTACATCAAAACGGTAGCAGGTAGACATAAAGTTCACAATCGAACCTGGATTCATGGCATAATAGAACTCGCCCCACTCGTCCATCCAGACTTCGGCGACGCGCGCGGCGTTGTGCAGCACAATGTTCTGGACCCCGCCCGGGAACGAGTATGGGGACTTGTCCCGGAACACGTGGCCCACGTGCGAGCACGGGACTATCTCCAGCCGCCCGCCGCACTGCCACACCTTCGCCCAACAACCACTTTTAGACCCCGGGGAGATATGGCGCAGGATATGATGGCTTTTAGGTGATGATGGTAAAGTAGCTGAAGAAACTTCTCTAATAATACTACGACTGGTACAACTTAACTGTCTCATCATTAGAAGGATCCTTTTTATCAATATCCCTTTTACACAACATGAAGTACTTGCTAGGTTATTAATTAATTGGTGTGGCACATAAGTTGTCAAATGTAAATGCACTTTTGTGGCTTAACCAATTGGATTTAAATTTCAGGATTAAATAGATATGGCCACCTAGAACATTGTATTCAAATACACTGGGCGGAGAGGGAGCTTCTTAGCGGTCCATTTACGGACAGCGAATACTACCTATGTACCCCATTTGAGACTAACCCCTTTTTTATAAAAGTTAATTTACCTAAGCAGCATCATTGCAGTATCATTGTCAGTCACATTGAGGTGTCCTGCCACTTACTCGCAAATGGTGACGCCAATA
This sequence comes from Udea ferrugalis, assembly GCA_950022985.1. Classification (NCBI taxonomy): domain Eukaryota; kingdom Metazoa; phylum Arthropoda; class Insecta; order Lepidoptera; family Crambidae; genus Udea; species Udea ferrugalis. Next base: position 10,397,083 of record OX465532.1, on the reverse strand, counting down.
GGAATGACAGAGACAAAACTAAATGAATTATTTGATACTAAGTTGGATCGTTCTTCAAATCATTAAATTGTAGCTCGAATTTCATGGCAAAACTGTAGACAAAAACAATTAATAATGATCCCTAACAGCTTAGCATAAGATACATTACCCGGAAGCTCATCTCGAGGTTCTCCCCGCCCCAGATGTCCATGCCCTCGTCGTAGGAGCCGATCTTGTAGAAGTAGTCGCGGTCGATGGCGAAGAGTCCGCCCGCCATGGTGGGCGTGCGCAGCGGCGCCGTGCGGTCGCCGCCGCGCCGGGCCATCTCGCGCTCGGGCACGCGGTACCTAGCGGATACATCAATGAATATCACACACACAGCGCCATCTAGTTCTAAATTAGGCAAAGCTTGAAAGATTGCTTGGGATAATACAACGAAAAAGACATAGGTTATTGTGTCAGTACAGACGCGAAGTCTGAAATTGTCGCCTGGCGTGCGTACCTATAATTGACCGTGTCTACAAGATAGTATGATTATTTACTAGAGCGTGAACGAGACGGGTACAACATGTTGCGCAGTGTCGTCTCAAACTGTCAATGCTTTGCTCAGGTGGTCAAAAGTCCTGATTTCGGGTGCCACTTTTTTAGCACAAGTAACTTATCTACCACTTTTTATTATATCATTGGCAATAAGACCCTGACGGCGCGTACCCGGTCAAGCCTAGCTGTACGGGGTTTGTTGTTCAAACCAACATTTATAAAATAACTGCCCACCCACATTGTGATTTCGGTTCTTATCGACGCATGTGTAGGTACGTGTGTACCTACACATTCAGATTTGTTAGTAGCGGTGAAGTGTACCGTAAACAGCAGATTGCAAATGTTTTGCCACGCCGCTAATCAATCCGAGATAACATTACTTTCACTCATTGCACCGCTCGTAGACACATTTAACAGGTTGTTACATTTTAATACATGGTTACAATTTAGATTATGCACTGTTTATTGTGGCAGTAACTGTGTTAGTTTACCCGTGGTTCGAACATAGACTTATGATTTTCTGTCTAAAAATCCCGTCAGTACTTTTAGTACTTTTTAATACTTCTTCAATCGTGTGGCAAACGGTTGCTAGTTTCCTAAGTTTGCAAATGTTTTTAATTTTGTCCGAAGTTTTAAGTGGTACAGTGATGGTGGCAAACATACGGTCCGGCTGGTGTTAGATCTTTTTATTTCAAAGCCTTAGTCTTTCGAATATTTTTGTTTGAACTGTCTTAATGAATTCACTGTTCAAGCATATCCAGACCGAGCGTGGTCAATACTTTCACTGCTAAAATATCAAAAATATGATACTTAACCCTTTAACCGGTAGTGGCTGAATAGTTGCCACCTTATTTTGAACCTTGAACGATTGGAATAGGGTCCAAAACCAACGAAAAATGGCAACATGTTCTACCGGTCAAAGGGTTAATTCAAAATGGTCACCTCCAGATAAATACCAATAGCCAACCATGATATTAACGTAAGTATTAAAAAATAGCTTATTTCACTTTAGGCTAATTAAGCATGAAGGGGTACTGCGTATGGTTCAGTCTGAAAATACAAAACATAATTTGACTTACCATCTAAAATTGAGTTTCCAATTGAATCCACCCCACGTCATGTCTGATGCCTGTATATACTCGAAGGTGGTATCAGAAATCACGTCGATGATGGGGCAAACCACGGTCGTTCTGTCTTCCACGATCCGCGCCAGAAGGGGCTCCAGCCATCCCTCTATAAGAAGATAAAAATCAATGAAGTGAGTTAATTCTAGAATCGAAGGCAAACTAAAACCTAAGATACCGAGTGAATTGATCGCCTGGGAGTGGTGAGCGAAATTCTAAACTAATGCCCGCATTCACAAACGCCTATCAACGCTACGCACGCTCTCACGCTCATGCTGACCCTTTCAGTTCTATTGACATTTTACGGGATATGAGCGTCAGCGCGTGCTCAGCGTTGATTGACGTTTGTAAATTCGGGGGTTAGAGTAATAAAACGAAAATCTAACAGGGTTAAAGTTGTCATAAGACACATACTTAAGTAAGAGTACCTACAAACAAGCATTAATAGATATTTCTAGTCAGTCTTAATTAGGTACTAATTAACAGAACACGGCGATAAAGGCAGAGCTGTATAATAGCGTTCAAATAGCGTTACTAGGCAGGTACTTACAACAGACACTGGGTTCATGATCATTATACTCGTATAAGACTATCTCTAGCTCTACATAGAATTAAAAATTGTCGCTTTCCGTGTAGGTTTGTCTGTATATTTACTTCAACGGGTTTTGGAGAGGATTTTACTATAATTGCGATAATTTTTTCATGGACTTATATATTTTCTATTGCACATAAATAATCAGTACAAATGGCTGACTTAGTGTCGACAAGGCATTCTCTACCAGCCAGAACACGCTCGCGCGTAGCCCATTCAGTTTATTTTCATTTGCACAGAAGGGTTTCCAGTTGAGTACAATAGAAGTGTGCGATGCAGATAAGAGCTAAGAAGTATTTTATTCACGCGCGAGAAGGTTCATTTCTGTTTGAATTGAGTTTAAAAGCGAACTTTCTGTGAACGAAAGTATACTGTGGTCGTGCAAATATTTGCGATACGGAAGTTTCGCATTGTAGGACGAAAACAAAGTAATACAATACCAAAATGTCGTGGAACTCATGGACAATGCTCTTTGAGAGATATAAGGACGTCATCCACTTAACAGGTACTCCACGTAACCCATTTAATGAACTGATGAATGGAAAGTAAATAATAGCAACATCATACAAAGGTGTCATCGGGCTTAAGATGGAAATGACTTGACTTGACAAATGAGTATTCTCTGACATCTAAAACCTATCGGCCTACTACCATGCAAATTACAATTACAAGCTTACAGTCCCAATGATATTAGAAATACATTGGAAATTGTACTTTAATACAAAATAAAATATGATTCATAACCTGTTGCTTGACTTTTGAGCCAGACAAAACGCTTAAACTTGAGGGGGCATTGCATACAGTTAAATTTCCAATGACACTGGCAGCTATCAAAGTGCAATTCTTATATCAGTTGGACTATAGTACTTGCAGCACCCTAAAAATAACGTACCCTCGCGACCACATACGAAACGGGTTAGTCAGAGATACACTGATTACTGTCGTCATTGAACGGAAAATTCAGAAGAACACATTTCACATCCAATTATGACAGCAGCGTTTGTTTATGTAGTCTGAATGTGTATATCTAATTTTCTATACATTTGCAAGACACAGCAAGCAATGATACTGATACCCGGTTACACGATCCGGACAAGAAGCGTCGAGTGCTTTTCCATGCGTCTCAAAGTCGCCGATAGGTCTGATTATTATCTTGAGTTCCACTACTAACGGTGGTTTCGGACATAATTTCGTTTTGTGTTTTCAAAGTGAAATTCATCATCATCATCATCATTTCAGGCGAACGAACGCCCACTGCTGGGCATAGGCCTCCCAAAAAGATCTCCACAAGTCCTGCGCTGTCCGCATCCAGCGGCTTCCCGCGACCTTGACCAGATCGTCGGTCCACCTTGTGGAGGGCCTGCCCCCGGAACGTGAAATTACTTTGGAGTAGAAGAAAAGACCTTGCCTCGCCTTGTAACGGCGAGTACTAATTTTTTTTCGAACGTGTTACAAATCTAAGCATTTCCATGGAAGAAAAAAAATTGTCATCAAGCCTAGGAGCTTGAGGTGAGGCAGGTTTTCCTTAATTAAACTGACTGAAAAAACATAAAAATGTAAGTCTTCATAGTCCGTTCGCGTTAAGAGTGCAGTGATTTCACTCTTGTCCTTCGACCTAGCACACCCCCTTACCAATCAAATCGTTCCTAATTAGAAAGCCAAGTCCACAGTGACCAGCTGAACCCATTCTTCCGAACGCAAGAGTGTGGATCTGAGTATTTTTGTGTGAGACAATCTTAGATTTAAAAATCACTTATAAACGTGAATGGACTATAGTTGAAAGAACTTATTTCTACTTGTACTTATGAGACCATTAACTACGTACCTGTGCATTCGCAATGCGCGTCGAGGAACGTGATGACGTCACCCTTGACGTGTTTCGCCCCCAGAAGCCGCGCCCTGATAAGTCCCGAGCGGTTCTCCGTGCGGAATAGCCGTGTCGACACTGGCAGTGTCTTTATGTAGTCCTCCAACTTCTTGCCTAAGTGATCTAGAGAAAAAAACATACATCAATAACACTATCATGGAAAATGAAGTAGACAGGACCTAATGTTAGGGGTTCGAAGTGAAATGCCCAGATTTAAGTACAGGCACAAGAAGCAAGTCTTGAATGTGAATCATTTTGTTTGCATTTTTTAACTAGTTTAAAATAAATAATCTCACGAAATCTTGTATTCCTTCTTTTTCCATGTTAGCATGGAAAACACGAAAGTTCCTCGTCGCGTGTGACGGCGTACGATCAAACTCATAATTCAAACACATGGTCTTGAATAATTGTAATTTAAAAGACCTAGGATGATTAATGTGAACTATGACTTTTCTCTAATTAACAAAGGACAAATGAATGTGGCACTGACTTTAGACTGACGCAAGGTGATGTAAAAAAAATACTATTATAAACAGAACTACCGAGCTTTACCGAGCGAGTAAATTATATTTCCGGAGCTATCCTCATTTGGGATAAAACAGCTTGTATATTGTAATTTATGCTCTGAGTTACTATTCATATGCGTACCTACGGTAAAATACTTCTGCTTTGTAAACATCGCATGGATGATATATTGAACTTTACCACGTTGCACATAATCTAGATTACTAACAATAAGTATTCAAGATTTTCTACCCGAACATAATGTCAGATTACCCACTTGAAGTAACGCTAAGGACCCTGCCCCCTCTAGGGCGCCCTTACATACGTTCATTTTAAAATTAGTGTCCCGTACAGTCCGGTTAAGCTGTCACAGCCGACAGCAGTTGAACAACAGCAGTCATTTAAACAGAAAACAAAGGTGCATGCCCTAAAATAAAGTTACCTTTCTCACTAGCGTCGTCGACCAGAATGATCTCTTTGAGAAGAGGTCTCGGCGAACGGTTGATGGTGCTCCAAATGGTGCGGATGAGCGTCGTCCAGGCCTCGTTGTGGAACACGATCACGACGCTCGTGGTCGGCAACAGGTCTGGGTACGGCTTGTCTTTACATCTATGGACAAAATATTTGTATGAGATCTCTGCGAAGGACTTGTATGGCCAAAAATAATTTAAGTATGTTTATTAGTTGTCTAGTATCTCACAGTACAAGCCCTGCTAAGTTTGAGATACTAAGTTTGGAATTATTTCCAGTGAGACACATATAACTAAACTAAGAGGCGACACTATTTTTCAAAGTCATGTCCACGCGTTCGAAGTCGCGGGTGGCAGCTAGTTTTATTATATTTCTAGGAAGGTACATTATTTAAAACGAATAAGAGGCTGTCGTATGGACATATATGTTTTCAATATGCACGATTCAAAGATTGATTTCTTTAGCTAGGGTATTAACAATGGTTCTGAAAAAATATTTCTACAGATACTGTATTTCGTAAGTATTTACAACTCTCATGTATAGGCTTAGGAGAGTTAGTAAGGCAGGGTGACTTGCCGGTATTTGCATTATTATGAAATATTGCGTTCTAAGGTTTTAAATAAATGTTTTATTCATAATGTCTACAATTTAGAATTTGTATTGCATAAATGAACAAGAACAGAGAATCTATGATGCAAAGACTGGCCATTTAACGATGCATTGTAGATATTTGAGATCTGTATATTTGAAGAAATTGCACCAAACTAAATAACACCCTAACTCGCAATGGATTGCTGTTCGTTAGACTCTCTAAAACTCGGGAGTGTCTGGGCCGATTTGGCTAATTTTAGTTTTGAAATATTTGTGAAAGTTCAGGGAAGGTTTAAAAGGTGATTGAAAATGAGAAAATGCTAGGAATATAGTGAAAAACAACAATTTAGTTTTCCTTAGCAACCATTTCTACTTGTCAATGATTGACAATAGAACAACGCCTGTCGGGAGTTCGGGACAGCTAGAATAATAAATGCCAGAATGTGTCGCGTTAACTGTCCGATTTGCAAGTTAGCTCCAAATGAGTGTCAGTTATTGTCAAGGACAAAATGTTCTATGCTCTTAATTTCTTCAACTGTATTTATTTAAATTGCTAATTTTGAAACAGTATTAATGTCACCACAAGGCCATCAAGGTTACATTAATTCATAATGTCAAGACGGCGACGACACACAAGATTAACACGACATCAGTAAGAAAACTACGTATTTGGTCTATCAATGAGTTTTTGCTCACGCAGTCGATAGCGTTTGCGTTATTTATTTGTATGAAATTTTGGTACCTAGCTGCTGTACTATCTGCTATCACGAAAATAAAGACATAATTACCTACAAGTTAAAATAACACGCGTAATTACGATGTTACTTATTACAATCGTAATTATATTGCTACGGTAGCAGCTAGATCCTTGCCGATTACTAACGGTGTTTTTACCGTAATTACAGTAACGTTGGCAAAACTCTATCTGGAAGTAAAGAACAAGATAGAATGTGAGATAGGCGCCTCGAGTAAGGCAAACTGTACATTCTCATTCCTTCTTGACGTTGACTGCTGACTGAAAGACATTCCTTATTTAATTGTGCTAAAAACACAATTTCGACAGCCATTATTCCTAATTAAAGTCATATTGATGAGTTATCTAACAGAAAGGCGACAGTCAATTTAGTAGCTTGGCGAGTTCAAGAAAATAGAAACAGGTCGTATAAAAATAGTAGGTACCTACAATATTTCCGCTTTTTTATAACTCCTTCTGTCATCATGAAGAGCTGGAAGTATTCTCTATTTTAAGATAAGCTCATCTGTTGGATTTTTTGTGCTGATTCTAGACTATCAATATTTATAAGCATTAGCTAAATTAATAAATAAACAATTGTAAATTAAGAGTAGTTAATTTCACTTTTTACTAATTAATAGTAATCGTTTTTTACCGGCGGCGTTCAGTTGCATTTTACAACCGGCAATCCAAGTATGTCACTGTTGCCGCCCGACTTCCTCGAACGCAGTCATTACGAAAAACAATTTCGTCTTGCTTGACTAGCCACCACTACCGGCAAGGTTACATGCATATTCATAAATCGTATCACATCTTCATCAAATTGGATGTGAATTGTGAGCACGAGATGTATTAAGTAGGTTGGATCTAATATCATTTTGTCTGACCCTTGGCGAAATATGAGAGGACCCGTCTATGGTGCCGAGGGCTGAGTTCGGTTATCTGCTTTCGACGCTACTAGTGGACTTTTTCAAAATGAAATACTACCGCTAAGCCGCTGATGGCTTTAATAGTTGTAGCCTAACCCCCTTATTCATAAAAACGAACGCAACGCTAACGCATTGTTTAAGCTATTGACGTGTTCTGTCACTTACTCGCAAATGGCGGAAGCAACAAGAATGACAGTGACAAAGCGATACAAAAGTTATCGTGTTCTTTAAGAGCTGTTTAAGTTTTTATGAATAAGGGGGTTACATTTCAAGTAAAGTAGCTTAGGGCGCCCCAGAGAGGGGGCACGGATCTCGGCTTAGGGCGTTACTTCGAGAGTGCAATCTGGCATTTAATATGTTCAGGATAAAGCGACCTCACACGTGCCGGGCGAGTCTATCGTCGTAATACACGAGTTGCTTGGGTTTTTAACGATGTTTTTCCGTTTTCGGACTAATAACCACTAAAATTAATATTTGTTATCAAATATTGAAATAAAACAAAATACGAAGTGAGAACTGAAGCAACTTTATCCTCATAAGATAAAAGTTGGCAAAGTGCTGTAATTATAGGTAAATACGCACGTTCATTCAATTCGGTTCAAGTTGTGTAAACTCAGTATAGTCGAAACCCGCGGGCTTATAAATACTATACTACCTGGAAGCGATGAAAGACGGTTAATTTATGGCAAAGTCAATAAAGTGACAGTACAAACACGGTAATAGTATTATCTCCTTTGCCGTGGTATAACCAAGTGAAACAATATGCCTATTATCAACGCAACCAATTAATGACAATGGAGAAATTATTCATCTCTGACTAAAACGTGTTTTTACATTGCCTACTTGCATGATAATAATGTGCATTACATTTTCTTCTGTTCCTACTATCAAGGTTAACCGGTACATTAAAATACATTAAAGTCGGTCAACGGTAGTGTTCCGCTGAGCAACAAATGAACAACAAAACTTTAAGAACGCGTCTTTAGAACCCCCAACAGATAAAAAAGCCGGACACGTGCGAGTTTGACTCATCACGAGGGTTCAGTATAAGGATTGAACATCGGTCTAAATAAATTGTCCATCTTATAGTTAAAACTGTAATGGTTTTCTTGAAATAAAAACCTAGTACAAATTAGCGATTTGTTTTTTTTCGTCTATTTGTGCTATAACACCCTTTCGTAATGATGATTATTGGTAAATGGGAAATACACAACAGGTTAAGATCAGCTTGCGAACGTCGTGATATGCAGCAAATAGGCCGCTTTTTTATTATTATGTTAGTCTTAATTTTTCCAAAAGCACATTTAAACTTCTTACTTCCACGCGTTTCAGCGGAAAGGTCTTAAAAGGCACAGATAGACGTAGGTTATTCTTTATAGTACCCTGCTTATAATTACCAGCAACCAGTAATACCGCTAATTAATTTCATGTTTGGATTGCCTCTTACGTACGGTCGCGTAAGTGTTCATTGTGTTTTACAAATATTGGAATTGACCATGAAACTGCGCTATGAACTTAATGGACTGTGCATAACTTGCCGCAGCGGAACCAACGATAACAACCGGTCTATTGCACTTTCTAAATTATTTATGTAAGACATTTAACGCTATATTTCTACGTCTGAATTTCCAACAACAAATGGATTCGTGTAAAAAATGAAATTACAATACGCATTGTAATGATAATTCTAAAGAGAAATCATTTAAAGACCATAGGGTTCAGATTCATGATCGACCAATTGTGATTTGTAAAGTTGGTAGTCAAAAAGTCTAGTTAGAAAAAATACGAGTCGGTCATGTTTAATTAACTACATTATTTAAGTCACTTTAAATCACTCGGGCTACCAATCAGTGTTTTAGAGAAGCAATTAACCTATTATGTATTGAAAATAATGAATAAGAAAATATCATGCTTAGAAGTTAAGTTACTGAGTCTTTCTACGTAACCGACAATACGACCTGGAAATAGGTCAAAAAGGCTGATGCAATTTTCTCCCCGAAATGACCTCGACATTTTAATACGAGATTTGTGCTTTGTGCCTAAATAGCTGCGCGTGGGATGTTAATATTGATTCGCATAAATTATCTAGTAACTACTTAAACCTATTTCCGAATAGACTAGATTCGTTCTCTCGCTCTAGATAGCACGCAGGCATAATTTAAAGAGCAAACGTATAAATTTCGTACTCTAGCTAGGCAAATTTTAACACATACCCTATCTCATTGGCACACATACACAAGCCTACACTCGACTATTTTGTCGTATGGGGAATTTTCGCCAATCTCAATGAGGATTACCCAATGGGATAGTAAGAGGCGAGTTGACTGTTACAGGTTGCAGTCAAGTTGCCCGTCGTCTCCAACCTCTCCGTGGAGGAGGCCAGCGGGCGCGTGGTACGGGGTACCGGCGCCGGCATTGCGCAGGCCACCTCCACTGCCTGATAGGGACGGCTCGACGCCGTCGGCTGTCCCTACTGGCCCCTTCACACGAGGAGGGGGTCGCTTCCTGCCCGCGGGCTCCGTCCGGGGCGACGCGAAGTAGGCTTCGTGCCACTTACATAAACGGCCTATATACGTCCCACTGCTGGGCACAGGCCTCACCTCAACTATGGGGTGGATAAAGCCATACTCCAACACGCAGGCTTAGTGCGGATTGTTGGAGGGGTGTAAGGGTAGTGAGCAACCTTAAAATCAGATGTTATCAAACCGCCCTAAGGCCTCCGACTAGGCTTAACGACTGACATCCAACGACGTGCCACTTGCCAGTGCCGTAAGGCAAGGCCCTCAAAAAAAAGTTGCAGTCAAGTTGCAGATACCCTCACTCTGCCAAGCGATGGCGAGGTAAGTTACTTTTAATAAGGTTAATTTTACCCCATATATTAGTCTACCAAATGTCAGAGAGCTTCATCACTCGCATACTAAGTACCTCGACTTAATAAAGATCTGAAATAAGTATGCAAAGATGGACGTCTCATTCACATTAAGTGATCGTTTTATTAGAAGGAAGCGGCAATAAAACGCAATAACAGATAGCGGAATGATTAATGCGACAGATGCTTGGGTTAACTTTCAGTAAATATTTGAGTAAATATGGTTTTTTCTACTCAATTTCTTAGGACGTTATTGATAATCTATATACCTACAAAATGAATCCCTATTTGTTGTAACTTATACCGATTATATTCAACATGTCTTGTTTTCTAATATTTTGAAGCAATATTAGCAAAATTTAAATGATTTGGAAGAGAACTGAGCAAGGGCATTGCAGTCAGGAGTTGACAACATAGAAACAAAATAATAATAAAAGTAACGACTATTGCGCGTGTTTGACAGAACAACGTTAAAAACCCATGCTTACAAAACAAAATATTTCAATACGTATTGTACAGGTTTTCCCAATGCGATAATGAATCTAAGCAGCTATTATTGTAACATAACTTTTCATCCAAAACAAAAGCGATTGAACGCAAAGGATCTGGGTGACGCATTTTTACTGCGTCAAGATGGCGCCATATCGCCACGATCAAATTGTTAAACTGTCGTTAGCATAATAATGTGAGTTTCAGTTCATCCCAAGATTTTACATCTTTCTAACTTGCACGAGATATTAGACCTTTGAGAACCTCCAATATGGTGCTTGCGATTATATCAGACAAACGACGATATAAAAAGTTGATAAGTACCTAAAATATTTTGAATTATTAAGCATGTTGCAAGCATCGTCGATGGCCAACAAGCATGGGTCTGGTAGTAAACGGTTACTGCTTATGGACACGCACGTATAGCACTAGGCACATCACTCACGCGCTGACGAAGCTGTTAGAACATTTTCGTCTCTCTTAAAGAACTTCATGCTAGCCAATCGGGAAAACACCGTAATTGTGTTGTTTTCACTGTGCGAGACCCATACGATTCTAGAGTGTGACCTGATGGCGATAACGAGCGGTATGAAGATACAAAGTAGCCTTAGGCATCATATCACACAGTTCTTCAGACAGAAACCTGTTGTTAGGATACACATAGACAAGTGCACTCTCTCCTCAGACGTAGGAGCTGCAATAAAGATCAGTCCAGCCGCTTATCAGCGTGAATATTATTTTATCTATATAAACGCATTTAACCAGTGTTTATTTAAATACATCATTAAGTATTTTACAGTGAACTAAACAGTACAGATTACAATAATTATGCTAGGCATTACTGTAGAAGTAAGGTAAGGATTACAGGATGTATAGCGAAATACAGATTAACGTTAATGTACGATTTGGGCGAAAGATTACAGGAATTAATAATGTCGCCAAATGTCTGTTTTTAAACAGTAAAACCTTTTAATTACGCAACTGTCACTACGTGAAATCCTTTTATCACCTATTTCAGTAAACCCATGCAAAGTTATGGTAGGAACAATGATATTATAATAAAAAAGAGGTAGATAATACTTTTGCTATAAAAGTGGCACCCGAAATCAGAACTATTAGTGCACTCGAGCAAAGAATTGACAGTTTGAGACGACACTTCGCAACATGAATCTGTCTCGTATATGCTCTAGTAAATAATCTTACTATCTTGTTCACACGTTACAACAGGGCAGAACTATGGACGCAGTGGTAAATTTTTGACTTCGCATCAGTACTGACATAACCTATCTACCTCTTTTTATCGTAATATCATTGGGTAGGAATAGTTAAGTCAAAACACTTACTTTTCAAATCTTACATCAGTCAGTGATCGGTTGAGCGAAATCATATCGCTCGCCAACAAATTAAACTGGTTCTCTTGAAACTTGTCCAACATCAGTTTTTCTTGTTCAATTGGAATGTTTACCGCTTTACCTGGAATTAAAAAAGTACTTAATAGACCATTCCTGATCGAGTACATATCAGACAATAGTAATTACGCGATATTGTGTGTGGCATCGATAATTAGATGAATGTCGAAGTCGCGGGAAAATATACACATACATCATATGTGTATATTTTCCCGCGACTTTGAAACAGCATACACAGCACTTATGGCCACGGCAGACATGTTACTCTAAGCATCGGCGACCAGCGACTCAGCCGCTTTTAAAAAGCTGAATGCATTGTCATAAAAACGCCAATCGCGGCGATTATAGGAAGCCAAGCAGTGGCTAAACCGCGCGATTGCGATAACGCGTACGAACGCACGAAATCGCGGAATCGCGATACTTCATCGATACAATCTCACGATTTTACTGCGATCGAACGTAGAGTCGCCAAATCGTGCTTCAGCATCAATACAATCGCGTAATAGCCGAATGCTAAAAGTAGCATGTATGCTTTGGCTCTTAATCCCGGAGTAGTAAGGGCACTTGATTACCTGCAACTAATTTCAATCTTTTCAATACAAATATTCCTACTAACTGTAGACTTATCAGCAGCTTTCGATATCGTGAACGTCAAAAGACTGTTGGTCAAAGTCCACCAAATTACCAAGGAAGTGTTTGTAGACGTTCTCAGGGAAATGCTGACCAATCGCCGATTTCAGGTGCTGTTAGATGGCGCAAAGCCAGGTGGCGTTGCCAATAGAATGGGCTACCCCAGGGAAGTGTACTGGCTCCAGCTCTGTTTAACTTGTATACCAATGACCAACCCGCGTCTGAGAACACTAAGTGGTTTTTATACGGTTCCACCCCCCACCAACTGACCGACTATATTCCTCCTGCGGAAATATTACCACCCGGCTATGACCAGCCGTGGCCAACCTGGAAATCACTTAACAGATTCCGTTCTCCGGTTGGCCGCTGCAGATAAAACCTAGTGACGTGGGGGTTGAGAGTGGAGCTCAAAGTGCGTGTGGCTGCGGCGAGGATCCACAAACTTTGCACCTCCTCGATTGCCCTCTGTGCCCTAAGAACTGCACAGGGGAGGATCTAAATATGGCTACGAATGACGCAGTCGAGGTCGTCAAATTGTGGTTGGGTTTTATTTGATGCCATTAAAACGAAAGAAGAAGACTTCGAACGTCAGGGGAGCAAATTCGAAGTGAGATCCCACTTTTTCCCTTTCTATAAAACTCAATCACTACCAACAGTACAGTACCTTCTGAGGGAGGTTCAAGCTCATTGAGGTGAGATTTGATGATAGAAGAATTGACTAGCTCAGATTAGATTTTTTAGTTTAATTGCTCACAAAGTTTCCCTGTCAATTATATTACTGGCACTTTTTACTTGTTCAGGAAATGAAATGATTTTCACATTAGGATGTTTGTGAGCGTGAAGAGTTTCTGGGTAATTGGAATAAAGACGAATGTTGGGATGTCTTCATTAATTCAATGTTATTTTTACATTATGTAGTTCCATATTTGATAAGCTTTTTGGCTAGGTGCTTCTGCTGTGTGAAATAATTACTAGGGATATTACTGGGCTTACATACTCTTTACAAAATATAATGTGCAGTGCTAAAAGCTAGCCTTAAAATAGCGAAAAACAGGATTGCTACCATGCACCTTATTTGTTTTGAGTTTCTGATATTGCATTTTAAACAAAGTGTTGTTTCGAGTGCGGATACTGTAAGTGTTGAGAACATATAAGGGACATTAGAGAGTTTGTGAACAGTGGTACTGCTGGTGAATATAATAAAAAAAATCAAAGGAGACCAATATGTCTGCCAACTACATCTCACCTGCAAGATCTCTAGTGAATCCGTGATTGTGGGACTTGTCACAGTGCCGAAACATCGGAAAATCTAATCAAATTAGGTACACGGTGGCAATAGCGTTTTTTCCAATATAATGTTACTCACCATGAAAGTTTAAAGAAACATATTGTCTAGCCTTTTTACACATGCATAAGTTATAAGAAAATATTGGTTAGGAGAGTGAACATGAATGTGATTCAAGAATACTAAAAAATGGAAGAGCACTCATTTAAGAAGAATTTCTGTAGTTGATTCTATAGGAAATTCTTCTCAAAATGGGAAAGTCTGTAAAAATACCAATGCAACCTACTGATGGTCGGGTAAAATAATCTAGAATTAAGAAAAAACACATACCCATTTCTCCAGGCAAGCTCCCTAATGGCAGTATAGGAGGCACTGGTCTCCACTTCTTGAGCCTTGAGCGAGGATACGGTGACAGCAACAATCCATCTTCTCCCACATCCTGCTCCAATTCATTCTCTTCCAAATTAGTGTCATCATCATCTATATCATTTTGTAGTGCAGCAGCTATGGCAGCTCTCTTACCACCTAATTCTTCTTTTGTCTACAAAAACATCAAAAAAAATTACAGTAATTCTTAGAGAGGAACAATAAGTGTGGATATATTATGAGCACCCCAACCCTAAAGGAAAAAATTACATACTGGTAGTAGTAGATCATATTATTGTTTAGAAACTACACTTTCAAGAACAATTGTAGTCACATTCAATTAGGAGCTATTCAGAATTTGACTTTCACTTCTCACATTTTTTTCTTCAGGTGGCTGTGTAGATGTCTACATTTCTGTATAACACAGGTCATTAAAATTTACCAAGACTTTAAAAATAATTCTTATTGTATGACTCATATTATTATGATTCAAATTATGCTCTGAACAATATTGATAGTTATATATTTATTGTTACTTTGACATGCAATTCACAACACTTAGGTCTTACATCTCGTATTTATTAAGACACTAGGCAGCTTCACTCTTAAGTTTTGAATTCTAATTAAAGCTCAGCAATTCTTTACTTTATGTAGAATGTTTTTTACAGTTTAGATTTGATCCTCACTGGTCCTGCATCTTCCGGAAGGAAGATTTTTAAATAAGATCTATCCTGGTGCCTCACCTTTATGGAATATTCACTAGTTTTCTTCGTGCATCCGTCACCGAAGCAGTCGGAGTACATCGCGAGAAGCGCGACGTCCACCAGCAGCCATACTAGCGACGTCAGTAAGATTATGCGGCATGTGTGAATCCTTATTTTACTTCTAAACATTTTTGTAGAAATGCTACTCGAGCCTTCACTGCCACATGTCACTCACACTGAACACGAACCACACTCTGCCGACCTGCAAACAGGTGAATGTTAGCGTCCTCCACGCAGGTAGATACGGAAACTTTGACGTAAAGTATAATCAGAGAAAACACTTTCTTAGCATACTAACAGAATTATATTAATCCAAACACATCTCAATCTCAATGATATCTAAGTAGGTTTCCGGATCTTAGTGGACACCAAACAATGTTTAAAATAGCACTAAGAGTAAGAGTTGTTTAACAGGAGAAACGCCGTGACCTAAATTTGTAATACCTTGCACTCGTTCTTTGATATTGCACTAGCAGATTATGTTTTCTAGCAACTAACGTAATTTATTCTTCTAAGCAAAATTTAAGCTTGTTGGTAGAACGGTCGACGACATCGACGTTCGACATTGAACGAGACGACACGACAGACAAATTGCCAAATGTCGAAAAATGTATACGTCAAATGTCAAAACTGTCAAACAAATGCTAAGATAGCGTTCCAAACATTAGAGGTACGTTCCAAAACGAGCAGAGCAGTGTTTTTTTTTACCCTCTTGGTGGAAAGGAGGAGACAGAACTGTTCCAAAACGAGTAAAAGTCACTCTAGGTGGTGCGGAAATCACTCTGACGCGTTCCTAAAGCAACCCGAGTGAAACCGAGAGTAACCGACCGTTTACTCTGACAGTTTCGCATGAAATTTGGAAGCGGTTAGGTGAGAGTAATTGTCACATTGTCAAGTGCGATTTCTACCGACGTCGGGGGCCAGCTAGAATTCACCTGACAGTTGTCAGGTAGAAGTTTTGCTACTTTCCGTGGATATTTTTTGTCAGACAAACTGAACATTAATGGTACCAAACAACGATGAGGTTCAAATGTTCTAAAATACTATCTGAATTTATTCACCATAACTTCATGATTAATGTTTAGTCTGTCTGACAAAAGTTGTCCACGGAAAGTAGCAAAACTCCCACCTGAGCGGATTGGTGGTTTGGCGCCATACCACAACACACCACTGTGAATCTGATGTTTCCATTTGAACGTAACGCAAACATTGCGCCACGTCGTACGACACCTAGCTAAGATCACTTTGGCTCACTTCGGACCGCTCACTGCACCCCTAAGTTCCCAAGCCACGAAAAAACAATATTTAAAAAAACATTCTGTCAGTGTCAATCAGCTGTTGCTGAGCTGTCCTGTGTTCGTCGTCATTCCCTTCTTTCTTTTTGTTATTGTATTATATTTTTATCAGCTACTCGGCGTGTCGCAGCTTGTGATATTGCGGATTTTACGGTGAACTCACTCTAAAGTATGTGCTCCTACTTGCCAACTTTTTTGCTGCGTTATTTTTATAATTAGCCCGATAATTATTAATTAAAATATCAATTTGTGATCATGAACAGAATCAAGAACAATAATTCTAGAATGATGAGAGCGCCTGAGTGCACCAGTGAGATGGAGTTCAATTCGGATGCCTATCGACTTGTGGCTAATGGTACGAAACCCCCAGATATCAATAATGGAAAAGAAAACAACTGGGTAGCTGCTGTGCAAATGTTTTTGTCGTTTTTACTCGCCGGGTTTGGTATGGTGGCGGCGAGCCTCTTGCTCGACTATGTGCAGCATTGGGACGTGTTTACATATGTGTCGGAAGTGTATATTTTAGTGCCCGCTCTGCTGGGCCTAAAAGGCAATCTTGAAATGACACTAGCATCAAGACTCTCCACAAACGCTCACTTAGGGCACTTAGAGAAAAGTTTAAGCTCACTGGTGGTGGGTAATTTGTGTTTAATACAGTGCCAAGCTGTCCTTGTCGGGTTTCTGGCGGCGTCGGCCGCTGTTGCTATGGGCTGGATCCCAAAAGGTCAGTTTGACATCCATCATGCATTGTTGTTGTGTGCATCAAGTGTTCTCACAGCCTCATTCGCCAGTTTTGTACTTGGATTGATCATGATTGGTGTTGTTGTATTTTCTAGGAAGATAAATATAAATCCAGATAACGTTGCCACACCTATAGCAGCTAGTCTGGGAGATTTGACAACCTTGGCACTGTTGTCTTGGATAGCTTCTCGTTTGTATTTGTCTATTGGCACAAGTGTTGTACTGCCATCTATTATTATCATAGTTGGTGCACTCATTGTACCTGTGTGTGGTTATATTGCTTGGAAAAATGACTTTACCAGGCAAGCTTTGGATGAAGGCTGGGTTCCTGTTGTGTCTGCAATGGTAATCAGTAGTGCAGGTGGATTAATATTAGATTATACAGTAGCAAGATACACGGGAATTGCTGTGTATCAGCTAGTTATAAATGGCATAGGCGGCAATATGGTAGCAGTACATGCATCAAGGATGTCAACTGCATTGCATACAGGCCAAAAAGAAGGCTCTGTTATCAGTAGCACTACTAAACTACTGCTTCTGATGGTTGTACCAGGCCAATTGACTTTTGTTTACACAATTGGCTACCTCAGAGCTGGTCACACATCTATGACACCTACTTTTATATTCTTCTACATGTCTGCTGCTATGTTGCAGGTATTCTTGTTGTTAGTTATAAGTCATTACTTAGTGTTATTCATGTGGAAACTAGGCATGGACCCTGACAATTCTGCCATACCATACTTAACAGCTTTGGGTGATTTACTTGGCACAGCACTTCTTGGTGTTGCTTTCCGTGCCCTAGATTTCTTAGATGATGATGATGCAGATATGGGAGAGTAAATTATGAACAGGGTCTGCCCATTATGTCAGTTAATTTTAAATATTGTTTTCTCCACTTGCCAGGACAATACCTTTGAATAATTTAAATTATGGTTATTGGAACAGGTATGATTTTTTGTGAGGATTCTTATGAATGGTTACTTTTAGCCAGCCTTATGGCCAGTATCTGAAAATTTTAACAATTAACCTACTTTGCCTTTAGGAGGTAGGTCTTGAGCTCAGTAGGTAGCTGAAATGTTCTTACTTGTCTTAATAAGTAAACAACCTTGAATGTTTTTTGAATGTAATTAATAAGATAACATAAAAAAACAATTAATTACCTAGGTAGGGTGTACACTATATACTCCTTACATGTTGAATGCCTAGTGGCTGGCTACAAACAATATATTTTCTTCTGTTTAGTCTAGAGGCAGTCAAAGACTGTTGCGTAAAAATTAATGTAAAGATTGTTTACTAAAAAGGACAAGTAGAAAAAACACAACCTTGCAGTACATGGCAGTGTTTCTCAGAAATGTTATACCTTATTTTAATTACTCAGTATTTAGTAATAGTCAAATGTACTTCATTTTGTGCCATTTAAACATCAACTATTATTATCTTGAAGCACATATTGAAATATTAAATTTGTTTATTGTTTGTTTTCAGTATTTTTACTAAATTATTACTGGACTAGGTATGTACTTATTGTATGATACCCTATTTTACATTTAGGATGTAAGTTAGTTAAAAATACCTAGTTAAAAGTGGTGCTATGAAAAATGTTTAATGTACTTATAATTTATATTTTTCTAAGTAAAATTAAGATATGCAATACCAGAAAGACTTCACTATATTCTTTATAATAAAAAAGGCATTGTTTATCATAAGGTTTTAAGAAAATCTTTGTACAAAGACTTTTAAAACAGATAAGATGCAACTTTACATGATAATAAACTTTTATCTGAAGAGGGTATGTGTTTTCCTTGTTTTTACAAAGATATCGATAGGGTAAATGTCTTGCTAGGGATAAAGGTGATTATTACGATAACTATAGATAGGACACTTGCTTAAACCTATTGAAATTGAAAAATATTGAAGTACCTTACCTATTGTACAAAGTTGTCTGAAATTTGAAAATCGTGTTTCTTATCATCTTCTTAAAATAAGAAAAGCCCAATAAGCCTCTTAAAAGGTATTAATAGTCAATATTCGATTTCACTGTAAATAAATAATAAAATGAACTTTGAAAAATATATTAATGATTTGTACTCTGGTTAAAGGCCTGCCGCAAACGACGGACTTTTCTCCGCAGAGCTCACTGACCTAACAAAATTGCGGTGCCCGTGGCGCAGTTGCGACAGTAGATCGGCAACGATCGCTGTTGTGAAGCACCACACGTCAGGTCGGAAATGGGATGGGTGACCATTTGGACCGAAATTTTGTAATATATATTACATGAACGTCAAAATGGCGGGATCACTCTTCCTTTTAAAGAGACTTTCCACTAGTTTTATAGTACTTATTTAGCACCTTTTAACACCTCTAATATAAATATAGGTACCTTCTTAGTCTAGACGATATTAGGACACATAGAGGATCCCGCGTCAAGATGGCGGGATCACGCTGGTTGCCACAAAACCACCAATAGTTTTGTTAAACCAACTGCTCTAAGATTTAACACCTATCCAATACCTCCGAAAAAACATATAATATTGCCAGAAATAATTATGGTTTTTGTTTAATTTACTTTTTAATAGTTCTAAACTTCGATGGCACTTTCGCCTGCTTAGTTGTGAAGAGCAAAGTTCATTTTGGTTTAAATTGCTCTTCGAATAATTGACAGCAGACGCTTTTGCTTTTTTATTTTAGTAATTAACATTGAATCTTCAAGTTTTTGGCGTTTTTGATAAGTAAAAAACCCCTAAATAATTTTGAATGCAGTGGAGTTATGCTATAAAATATCGATAAACAAACATTCCAATATAAAGAAGTGCAGACCTACTAGCTTTTGCTTTTTGTAGATGGGTGATTCTAAAATTTGCCAATTTTAATAAATGCGTTCATAGCGTAATGCGTAGCATAATGTAAGTACCTTTCGTAAAATGTACCCCTTGCGCAAAACGTACTTCCTCACAATGCGCCATTCTCAAATTAATAATTCGAATCCACGACCACTGAATTACAACACAATCGGCGTCTGGCGCCTGCGCCGCTACGCAGTGAAATACACAGTTAACTAACGCTAAAACGCTTGGGTTTTTTATCGGAGTTTTCCATCACCCACAAAGGACGTGATCAAAATTTCATAGACACAAACCTTATAACGTATTCGAATAGCCTTTAGACTTAAGTCATCCATCTTATTAGCAAAATCGCGTATTATGCTTTCGCTTTCCTTGTTAAAAGTGTGTCATCATCATATCAGCCGTACAACGCCCACTGCTGAGCCTATGCCCAGCAGTGGGCAAAGATCTCCACAACGATCGGTCCTGTGCTGTCCGCATCCAGCGGCTTTCCGCGACCTGACCAGATCGTCGGTCCACCTTGTGGAGGGCCTGCCCACGTAACGCCGTCCGGTACGTGGTCGCCATTCGAGAACCTTTTCGCCCCAACGGCCATCCGTTCTTCGCGCTATGTGTCCCGCCCACTGCCACTTCAGCAATGCAATCCTTCGAGCGATGTCGGTTGCCTTAGTTCTCCTGCGGATCTCATCATTTCTGATTCGATCAAGCAGGGAAATACCAAGCATCGCTCTCTCCATTGCTCGCTGGGTGACTTTGAGCCTTCTTATGAGACCAATAGTGAACGACCACGTCTCACTCCCATATGTCATTACTGGCAACGCACACTGGTCAAAGTGTGTAGCCGTAAAGATTCCTACCTACGTTCGCGCGTTAGTTAACTGTGTATTTCACTGCGCAGCGGCGCAGGCGCCAGCCGCCGATTGTGGTGTATTTCAGTGCTCGTGGATTTGAATTATTCATTTGAGAATGGCGCATTGTGAGCAAGGTACGTTTTGCGGAAGGGGTACATTTTACGAAAGGTACATTATGCTATTGAACGCATTTATTAAAATTGTCAAATTTTAGAATCACCCATCTACAAAAAGCAAAAACTAGTAGGTCTGCACTTCTTTATATTGGAATGTTTGTTTATCGATATTTTATAGCATAACTCCACTGCATTCAAAATTATTTAGGGGTTTTTACTTATCAAAAACGCCAAAAACTCGAAGATTCAATGTTAATTACTAAAATAAAAAAGCAAAAGCGTCTGCTGTCAATTATTCGAAGAGCAATTTAAACCAAAATGAACTTTGCTCTTCACAACTAAGCAGGCGAAAGTGCCATCGAAGTTTAGAACCATTAAAATATAAATTAAACAAAAACCATAATTATTTCTGGCAATATTATATGTTTTTTCGGAGGTATTGGATAGGTGTTAAATCTTAGAGCAGTTGGTTTAACAAAACTATTGGTGGTTTTGTGGCAACCAGCGTGATCCCGCCATCTTGACGCGGGATCCTCTATGTGTCCTAATATCGTCTAGACCAAGAAGGTACCTATATTTATAT
The DNA here is from genome assembly GCA_950022985.1 of Udea ferrugalis. NCBI lineage: Eukaryota > Metazoa > Arthropoda > Insecta > Lepidoptera > Crambidae > Udea > Udea ferrugalis. The sequence continues at coordinate 10,375,512 of OX465532.1, read as the reverse complement.
TAGAGGTGTTAAAAGGTGCTAAATAAGTACTATAAAACTACTGGAAAGTCTCTATAAAAGGAAGAGTGATCCCGCCATTTTGACGTTCATTATATTACGAGCATCTCCGTGCTTCGGAAGGCATGTTAGGCAGTTGGTTTCTGTTGACGTCGCTAGATGTCAGTCGTTAAGGCTAATCGGAGGTAAGGCCTCCGGGCGGTTTGATAACATCTGACGTTTCTTACTGACCTTACAACACCCCTCCAACAATCCCAACTAAGCCCGCGTGTTGGAGTATGGCTTGCGCCACCTCATTGTTGAGGTGATACCTTTGCCCAGCAGAAGTTTATACTTAGGCCGTTTATGTTCATGGTATGAAAAAAAATACAGGAAAAAAATGGCACATTTTCCCATAGGCCTCCCCCAAAGATCTCCACAACGATCGGTCCTGCGCTGTCCGCATCCAGCGGCTTCCCGCGACCCTGGCCAGATCGTCGGTCCACCTTTGTGCTTTGATAAAACTGATAAACATCACTTTTATGATAAGTATCACAAGACATGTGAAAAAAAAAAGCTGAAAGCTCTACATCAGTTGGTCTGTCTCCCATCCACCAATAGCTAGTGAGAGAAATAGATTTATGGGTGTTCGCGGTGCGAACTACATTACGCGAAATGCAATAAATAAAAACCAAGACCGTACAGTGGCCGATTAGGTTCACTAATGCTTGACCAAAAAACGTTTAACAAATGATCATTTGACAAACAACGTTTCACCAAATATTCATCTGACAAACGAGACATTTGACAAAAGTATCATCTTACAAAAACTCATTTAACAAATAATCATTTAGCAAACATTTCATTTGTTAAATGTTACAACTAACAAAAAATCAATTGACCTATTTTTATTTCACCAAATAATACGTTTCACAAATGAAGCATTATTAAGACATTTCCACTGGTATTTCGCCTTTGTTCCCACAAAGATAAAAGAACATTATGACATGATGTTTGAAATGCTGATGGAATATGGGGCAGAAAATAACATTGTCATCAAGCCAAAAGTATGCGTTATAAATTTTGAGAAAGCCGCCATCTCAAGTTTGAGGTCAAACTTTGAAGAAACATTTCTGCATGGATGCAACTTTCATTTGGGGCAAATTATTTACAGGTAAGGTACAAGATAAGATAGAAGGCATGCAGTATAGGGAAAACTATCAACTAAAATACCTCCGTTTAGAACCTCGAAAATCAAAATGCTGTTGTTAAAAATACCGATGGTTCGAATACCGATGTTAAAGTAACCAAATGGACGATATCCCGAATGCCAAAATGACGAAATGCAATGCAGGCGAATCGTTTTTGGGTTTGAAAAAAAAAAAACACGCTCCCGCCTTAAACCTTCTAACCTAATCTATCCAAGTCGGTTTTGCCCTGACTCTAGTCTAGGGCAGACAAGAATCACGACAAGTCAGGCATTTACTCATTTCTTCTTGACATACGGTTTTTCTTCAAACCAATAAAACGACATGCCCGCTCACACTCTTCGGCAATTTGGGCTTCGGGATTTAAAAACCAATCATTTGTCAAACGTTTTTTGGCCAATCGTAGTTTTATCAGATGATACAGTTGTTAAGTGTACATTTTGTGAAACGTTTTTTTGTAAAATGAAAATTTAAGAGTTGATCATTTGGTCAAGTGAGTCATTTGTGAAATGATTATTTGTAAAATGATCAATTGGCCAACCGTTTTTTTGCCAAACGTTGTTTGTCAAATGTAATTTTGCCAGATGTCTTTTGGTCAGATGGCAGGACCCCGGCCGAGTAATGTATTGCGTGATATGTGATGTCTCAGTTCGTCGCGTAATGTTTGATGTGATATTACCCACCCGAGTAATATTACTTTTTGATATCAAGCGCATCACTTACACATGTCTAATGGCGCCTATGAAAATTCAAATGGCAAAAAAATTTAAGCATGTGAATTTAGCAATTCTGAAACTTTGTACTTAATATTTTCTCTATTTGTACTCTAAAAACTGATATAGATACATTCGTTTTGCGTCGGAGAGTTGCAGTTAGCGTTTTCGTTCACCGTGTCTTGCTTTTTTTTGAAACAGTCAAGTAGTTCTTAAACTAATCCCGATATTTTAGTTAATTTTGCCTTGGATTTGGATCCAGATATGGTTTGTTTTAAATGGAAGAGTACTAATGCATCTAGGTAGGTACGCTATTTTGCTCCAAACAGGGAATTAGTATTTTTTACACTTTCTAAAATAAAGACGATTGATGCAGTGTGGAGGGATGCGTCATTCCAGTTTAGACAATCTCTACCTTCTTTAAGTCATGGTAGTAAGGTGGAAATTCCCCACTCAATTTCGGTAAAAAAATGACCAACTTTTCGCTCTACGGCGACAATATCAATATGCAATGACACCACACTAAATTAACTGCAGTCTGCCAAAACTGTTATCCAGCAAATAAGAAGATATAAAAGAATACATATTAGAGAAAGTGTATTAATTAAATTGACTAGTTTTAAAAGTATGCTTCTAGTCATTTGATAGGTAGGTATTTACTTATTTTAACTAATTATCTAATTTTGGACGCCACACACCCCGCGAGACCTCTTAGGTGACTTTTACTTTACTTTTAGGTGTGCTCAACCATGGGGTAACTTAAACAGATAATTCGGATTAACTAAATCAGAAATGAAACAATAGGATTTTGGTTTTATGTTTATTGTCTTACACTAGAGTCAACATCTACTTGACTTCACGCAACCTCCTAACTGCAGAACGGCATGATGACGCAGCGGTAGTAGAGAACACCCACGCACCTCCTGCAACTGTCCTCTTGCATCGCTTGCAGGCCCAGATGCCCACACACGACCTCTTCATGGCATCCTGAAACAGAAGAAAAATTGTAGGTTTGTGGTATTCTCTAAAGAACTTCTTAAATGTAACTTCAAAGCTATTATCACTGGTAAGAAAAAAATTAATTATATCAAGAATGAATCTTTAGACTGGTATAAATTAATTAATTCTTTGTAACTTTTAATTTTCCATTTATTCTATACCAGAAAATTTTAGCAACGCTTGGCTAAATAATTTATGTTTCAGACATCTTTACACAAGACCACCTACTCCAGGTTCAAAGCCCTGCCGTTGATCAATTTAGAAAATTACACAATATTATTGAGTGGTTAGTTAGTGTTGGTGATAAAATAATAAATAAATGTAACATAATTGAAACTAAAATATATTTGCCTGGGGGCCCAACAACTAAAGCCAGAATAATACTTGGATAAATTAAACAATTCACATTGAATAATAGCAACATCTATCTCACCACATAGGAACTAAAATCAAGTTCAAGCGACTGAACATAGATACTAGAACCCAACACAACCTGTTCGTATTGCCCCCAATTTTCTGTTGTGTAATCTACAATTAGTTACTTACATTTTGCCAGGCAGGCCACTAAACCATTACATTTTAACTGGTTTAACTAATTTGAGCATGTAAACTTACAAATTACAAAAAGGCAACAATCAAAGAGGGAAGCTTTGGGCTAACTGTCATCACAACATTGAATTTTGGACAGAAAAGACACCCTAAGCACTGTAAACCTAGACCAAAAAGGTATTTATAACAGTTTCAGGTGTTTCAAACACACTTCAAAACATGAGAACACTTTTGCAGGTTACTATTTTGTTTACTGATAAAATGACAATACAACTGTAAAAGTAATTAATTAACGCCTTCCGCTTAGTGCAGTATTCGGTTGGAGTGTAGCAAAGGGTGTGCAAGGCGTTTGGGACTTATTACATATCAAATGTTATGAAATTCAAATGTTTGTGTTTTAATGTATAAAAAGGCTCAAATTAAACCCTTTTTATACGTGTAACTTTTTTTCTCTGACACACGGTTCAGCGGTAAAATGCGATCTAAGTTTAATATTTTTGACGAAAATTATTCTAAGTCCCAAACGCCTTGCACACCCTTTGCTACACTCCAACCCAGTATTCTTTACTGCAGTTACTTATGATAGCAGGAAAAGATGTTGGTTATATTGCAATAGGAAGAGTGTTGTACTAACCTTTCCACAGAAGGAGCAAGTGTATTTGGCGTGCTGGGTCACTTCCATCTTCTTGACCATTTTACGAAGAGAGGCACCATAACGTGTGCCATATTTGCCAGTAATTCCAACCTTTTTCGTACGTTTGGCCTGAAATAATTCATATTTTGGTCAAATCATTGAATCAAACATTGCACTTAGCCGACACTGAATTTATCAATAATACACTAGTAAAATTCGAAATATAAGTTCGACCAGAATCAGGAATTAACAAACGCTAAGAAACACATTGCAAGCTTCCTCCAGGAAGGTTGATTATTTCAATATTTTCAAATTTAATTCTCACCATTTTTGTAAACCTGCCTAGCACTTGACAGAAAAGAGAAAGAGATATCTGTCAAGTGTCAGTTTGACAGCTGATAAAACCATAGACGTCGGATATTTTTAAACGGGTTTCCTGGCATTGGTATAGTGATAAAACGATATCACCTAGCGCCTCACATGCGATATCGCATGTGAGGCGCTAGTATGGATGAGAGGATCCGGAATGCCACTCACCACTATTTAGCAAACCGACTGCTGGACATTGGACAGCTAAACCTTAGTTCACCTGTAGGGTCAACATGTGATCAAAAATACCATGGCACGGTAATTAAATAAGATGTCAGCATAAGACAAGCAGCAGCGAACATAAAAAACCATTTGTATTTTGAGTATGGTGTGTTATGGTGTAGCTGTATCTAATCTCAAGCCTTCTAGTCTGTAACTGACGCTCAAAATTTAAGTTATTTGGCGCATCAATATTATTTAAATAAAACCGACAATAGAATGTCGTATTTTTCCGGTTTTGTTTCACAAGGCTCTAGTCAAAAAAAGTTAATGCCGAATTGACCGTCATCTGTCAAGTTCTGTCATGGCTGTCAATTGAATTGACAATTTCAACGACCTACAAATTGAAGAAGGTCGATCTCACGGATAATAACCGTCCTGATCATCTGGACGTCTTAGATTTAGTTTAATTCTAAACAGAAAAATGTTGCGAACGATTGTAACTCGAAACCAGGCACTGAGCAGTGGCCTAAAAAAAGCTGCGAGGTCTAACGTGACGAGATGTTTGAGTACCGAGTTGGCCAGAAGGAAACAATCTAAGTAAGTGGTGTATTAGCTATTTATTAAACGTATGGTTCTTGTAATTCATCGATTGTTTATCATATAAATCAATTTCATATTTGTAGTAATTGCTGGTACCTTTCGTGTACCTATCTGGTTTTGCGGTGTCAGTTGCATAACCAAAACGTCAAAAGCTTTCTCACCTCGCGAATTGTCACCTGTGTGAGAACCGGAAGAGCACCGGCTCCTCAGCACACGTGTACCAATACTTAAATCCATACATAAAAATGATAATGTTTTTTGAGTACTCATTATAAGTGTTGTAAAATACTTCTTGTAAGATGTTTGTGTTATGTACCTGAACAACATCTCATTTTCTTGTAGTACCATAAAAAATAACAACAATATTGATTTAAAAATTATGTTAATTTAATTGCTCAGTTCATTGCACCTAACTAGTCTTGGTGTTAATAGTATGCCTTATTGTATAAAAATCAATGTCATGAGATAAGATAAGGTAAATTGATTTATTTATTTAGCCCAACATTATTGTGTAAACATGTAAGTCACATGTTAAGTGTATGCCAAATGTCTGATATTTAACCTTGAGGCATTCACAAGTGGAATAAGTTGAACTGTTAACAATCAGCAAGCTATTAATTTTGCCACAAAATGGATTTATGTATCACTACTTAACCCGTTGGGCGGCAACGTGGAAGCCGGCGTCCACACATCCATACAAGTGACCTATGCGTGGTTCCGACGCGTTAAATAATCAGTGCATGAGTCCATTTCTCTAAATGTCTGCTTGTCTCATTAAAAATGTGCCATTCCTATTATTTAGATTGGAGTTGATGACCCATTGTCAAACTGTACAATTTGCTTGGTTATGGTTAACTTAAACCTAAAATATTGAATTGCAAGTCCATGCCTCGAGTGGAAAAGTCACAACTAAGAAAATGCCAAAGACATATTTTCCATACTTGTCCCATAGCATGTTTGTCCTTCATATTGAAACAACTGAATAGAATTGGGTTAATATTTGTATATATTAACCCAATAGATGTGGCTTTGATTTTTTTTTTTAAAAGTATGGAATATTTGTTTTTACTTTATATTAAATCTGATAATCAAATAAGTACTTCAATCATGTAATTTTGCCTGAGAGTATCAAATTTAGAATGTCTAGTGGTGAATATTGCTTACAATACTTCACTTTGTCTAGAATATTATCATCGTCACATGCAAAGAGGGTCATCAGTGCCCCACAATGGACGCTCCAGCTGAGACACTACTCAAGCCTGCCATCTCACACCAAAGTAAACCTGCCAGCACTGTCCCCTACCATGGAGAGTGGATCTATCGTCAGCTGGGAGAAAAAAGAGGGGGATAAACTTAGTGAAGGTAAAAAAAAATTATAGTAGAATAAATATTTGTAGCAAATCAACCTTTGATTATATTCAAACCTAAAATTTAATCTAAAAAGTCTGTTTTAAAGTTATGAATTATGTAATAAGTTAAATTAGAAATTCTGAAAGAAACCACATAATGCTTCATGTTTTGTAGACTGTGTAACAAAAACTGGGTTGCTCCATCTTAGCTGTAGACAAACTTTTATATGAACATATACATACAGTATGAAAAAATAACTGATTGGGCAGTGAACATTTTGCCTGCCTTTAATTAAAAAGCTGCAAATTTGCTGTATAATTGTATAGAGAGTGTGAGATTTGTTGTGTGTATTTGGACCTCAGACTAGTCTTGACATTACTGGAGATTGACATTTTGCAGATAGTGAAACATGTCTGCAGATTGTTTATGTGATAAGGTCACCTAGATAGAGTCACATGAATATAAACAATTATGTTTTATATCAATGATTATGTAAAGGTTATTGAACATCATCTTGATATTGTACATAATACCTACAGATATTC